>OX452995.1:1457500-2862140 GCA_949699065.1 Metalampra italica | reverse complement strand
TTTTGTCTCCACTGACCTGCGGTCGACCGTACCTCGGCATGTCCGACGTCGTTCATGGACGGTGGGTCCGTGCGTCCGTCGAGCAGCGCGGCGAGGTCGCGCCGAGCGCGCGTCACGCTCGCGAACACGTCCGCGGCGCGCTCGTGCCGCTCCAGCATGAGCGCGCGCGACGCCGCCGCCGACACCAGCGCCGTGCGCTCGCGGCTCAGCATCTCCACTTGCATGTGTAACTCCAGTAACTACAACAAACATCATCATGTGATCCCTTCAACGTCCACTGCTGTACATAGGCCTTCCCTAATGACCGCTACCACACCCGGACCTCCGCCCGCCGCATCCCGCCGCTTCCAGTCACTTTCTTTAGGTCGTCGGTCCACCTGGCCACACATATGCAACTTTCATTATATAATCTGATTTTTTACAAAAAAGAAAACCGACTTCTTAGTAAAGAAATAAATGATTTATGTACATTGATGATTTTTTTAATTATTCACCCTTAGTTAGAGGTGCAATATTGTTCAAATGGGACCACCCGGTTAGAATCAGCTATGGCGAAGGTATCGCGTACAAAAAAAACAAAAACGTATAGTTGAATTACCCCTCCTCCTTTTTTGAAGGCGGTTGAAATTTGTGTCGTCAGTTTCTGAACGCTCGCTGTTTAACGTTTTGCCGAAGGCGTATAACGTTACTACGTACCTCTGTTTGAAGTTCTTCATAAGGAATTTCTTTCGAGTAGCAATCGTAATTTCGCAATCGTTTCACTTCGAGCCGTAGCGACGCCAAAGTATTTTCATACTGAGTCATACTTTGTTCCCTGACAAAAGAAATAAATACTTTTCTTAACCTTAAATTATCATTCAGATAAAAGTAGAGCGAATTGTAGAAACAATGAAGCAAAAAATACATTTGGTGCCCACTTACATCAATTTTTCGTTTTCCTTTTGTTCTTCAATAATATGTTGCAGTTTCATAATTTTCTGTTCTCGTTCTAGCAACTCTGCAGCAATTTTGTCCTGTAACCTATCAGCTTCATCTGCCTAATTTTGGATATATTATTGGAATTTTACAAGTTCACCAAACATAGTATTACTCAATTATTAACATGGATAATTACCGCAATCTTAGATAAAGAATTTAAGAAACTATCTTTGTCAGCTCGACTTAGGCGCAGTTCTTCTTCCGCTCGTGACAATGCCAAACGCGTTACTTGAAGCTCTTTCCATATTTCGGTTTCTCGGTCTGAAGGTTCGGACTCTGTTGGGACACAATTTGATAACTAAGTAAGTTATACTGTCTATTCTAAATTTACGATTACCTAAAATCCCTTCCAAGTGCCTTGTCTGTAATATAGGTAAATGTAGACAGATATTTACCTTTTGAAGGTACATATTGCAAGCAACGTATGCGCTCCATGTCTACAAGTCGACCTGAACGCTCACGTAAACTTTGTATTGATTCTTCCATCTTCTTCACCTGACTTTCCAGTTCCAACACTTTGATCTCTGCCACCTCTTTCGTCTTCTCCTGGTAAAAAATTAGGTTATTCCTCAACTTAGAAGTATACTTGAAATCGTATGTGGATAACGTGTCAGGAACCGGAGCTAATGCTAGTGACATCAAGGCACCTGTTCTGCTACCTTCGCCTGGAGCGACTCGGCGCGCGACCGCTGGTCCTGCTCGCGGTTCTCAGCTGCTTTCTGCTGCAATTGTGCTTGTTCTCGCAACTCCTTCGCCCTGATAGCACAGCAAAACACATTGTAAGCTCGGCTCCAGATTTCAAATCATCGAACACTTTGACCTTAAGCTGGTTTAGCTATTAGGGAGTTTCAGTACCATGAGAAACCAGTTTATACTAGGCTGGTTTTATTTCCACTAACTTGCGGTAGACCGTACTTTTTTAAACTATTTATAATTTGATAACCTAAGTTCAAGAGCATCCCGCTGGCGAGACAAAGCATAAATAGTAACTTCTCCGGTCTTCGTTGCTTCTATGAGCTTCTTAGAGCGAGCGTCGTAGCTTGTCTCGCGATGACGCAACTGCAAAGTTGAAGGGGTCAACAAAATGGGAAAGGCCCAATTGATAATTCTTACGAAAGTGTTTTTTTTTTACTTTTGAAGGACCTTAGTCACACAACGAGAAGTGTTTAAATCCAGTAATGGTCTAACTTAGAAGAGGACCATTCAATAAGTGTACTTTGTTCGTCTGAACGACTATTGGAGTGAAGGAAGATTTGTATGCGTCATGCATTTACGAAAATAATATTTAATTTAGGAAATATATGGCCTTATAATCTACTAGTCTTAATAATTAATCGATCCGCCAATATCGGATCGTGCATGTAGATTGTCACAACTTCACTGTGTGATGGGAATTGTCGGGTTGTTTTACGAGTTGCTCGAGGTCTTTGTGCTTGCGCCGCGCTGCCTCGAGCTGTGTATTCGTATCCTTGTGCTGCCTCTCCAGGGTCGCAATGCGGGCCCGCGCCACTCGCAGCGTACTCTCCGCAGTCGATACCACATCTTTCAGCGCCACTCTGGCGGCGCGTTCCTTTTTCAGCTCGTCGATTACTGCCTGAATAAGTAAGAATATGTTCACTTTTGGCACATTTTGTTGTTTTTTACGTTATGTGTCATCATCACCAGCATGCATTGCTGCCTTAGTCTACTTCTAGACTTGGGCCTTCCCCAGGCGCGCCACTCAACCCGATGATCGGTTCTCCGTATCCAGTCACTGCCAGCCGCCTTACGCAGATCGTCGCTCTTTCTAGCAGCAGGACATCCCAGAGAGAGAGATGAAATTTGTTTTGCTACAGTCTATGTTCTAATAAGCTTGGGTTTAGTTTTATCTAACACTGATATATGAGTAGTTATTATTTACATAATACACCATTCTCAAAGAAGATGAAAATAATAAAAAGTATCTAGTGTAACCAGAGACCTGGTGACTTGAATTTGATTCTTTCAGTATTGCTACTGATTCCTGCGATGGTTGACAGTCTTCTATCTTCGTAGTCTGTTCCAGTTTATGTCGAAATATCAGGTTTTCTTTATGCAAACGCTCCAACTTTTGTATCAACACATCACGGTCTAACCAAGGTATCCTAAATCACACATTCCAATAAGTACAACAAGATAGGATAACAACCACAAACTAAACTCAGTAACTCCACAGATGCGGCTCGGGCAGGCGTGTGAGATTTGTTAACTAAAATTCATTGAAAATGACCTTTTTAAATGTTTGTCTTTAATTAACATACTTGGCTAGTTCTAATGAGTAGTTTATTTTGGCTTTCAAATTCTCAGCAGTTCCGGCCACCAATCTATGCAGTTGTTCCGTTTCATTGTCGAACTCTGCATTTTTAGTTTTCCACTCTAGGTTCTGAAACATTATAAGAATGTTCAGTCAAAACACAATCGGAGAGGATTTGTAGTTTAGGTATTCAGATAATTTCTATGACAAATGAAATTTTAAATTAGTATTAAAAATAAAACTATCCAGGTTAATCCTTTACGGAGCCTGCATTCATCTAATTTGAAAAGACGCTGTTGCGCCGCTTCTTCTTCTCAGCGAAAATATCTAGAAAGCGGTGATAGATAAGCAATTGACGTGTATGTAAAATTATGTACTAAGTGTTCTTTTATGCAATAAAATACTAGACGAATATTGCTCATAAGCTCGATAAATTTCTGTGCTTTGAAATCTTTAACCCCATATTCATTAACAAAATCATAACAAGTACTGACTGTTTGATAAATCGCACGATCTGACCGTAGTTTTCCACGCAACAGATTGAGCAAATCCATACGACGCGCAATGAGCTCTGCACCGACCGCCATTACATCTTCTGGGACGGGAAACAGTTGGGTGTGCAGCTGTTGGAGTACACGAGGCCCTGCATCACGACATTTGTACACGTTATTGTAAAACCTTACAGTTCAGTGCTCAACTTTGCGTCAATTAGGAACTTTTTGCACTGATTTGTTTTACTTCATCAGGTTGAAGTGAGTAGTTCAGATGGGTGTTTCTTGGCCACAGTTGCACAGAAGGTGCAATGGTGTTTCCTATGCTTCTTGTCCTAGTCTGCATACTATAGTGTCCCGGAGCTTAAGGTTGAATGTGTTTGTTCAGACTGCACTGTCCAGTGAGTGCTCTCACTAGTGTGCGTAGCATTCTTCTTTCTACTTCCTAGGTTAGGTTTAGTTTAACCTTCAGATTTACGTACAATCTTGGGATTTATCGTAGTTCGGGCTTTTACAGTAACGTCTATTAATATCTGACAGCTTTTGAAAGTTTAAGCAAGGTGTATAATTTCTTTTCTATAGCGCAGGAACGGGTGCAGGTGGTTACTTTGTGGTACCTTTAGTATATATCGGAGGTCAAGACCCCTTCGCGTTGCTGAGCCTGAGTTAGAAGTGAGAAAGTCGATCAAGACATGGTGCCGACACGTACCGAAAGAGCCGCTTATCTCAGAGTTCAGCGGCATTGGAAGGTCGTGCCTGATGAGTAGCAGCAGGTCATGCGCCGTCCAATCGGTCACTGATAGGATGCGCACTTCGCCCACCGTGCCATCCGCTGGTGCCCCTATGCGCAATTCCATCTCTTTCAACGCGGCGTACTGTTCCAGCATCGCATTCTGTCAAAGTTGCAATTGTTTTACGAAAGTGAAGTGTCAGCCATTATTTTTTATGATTATGATTAAATCAGGGTTTGTATCAAAGTCCTATTCTTTCCTCCTAAATGAAACAGTCTTCAATGGTCTCAAATGAAAACTCAATTTCATCATCTAGCCGCTGGCTGATTCAACGATTTGCACAAAAGTCCAGATCCTCAAGGGTAAATTTGGAACAATATGTCGCAGGTTATCATGAAATGAGGAAGGTTGGAAGATGGCATATGGAATTCCCAATCTGGGGTGGTAGCAAGGGTGAAGATGGAAATGACTCAAAAGCAGCTCAAATGTCTTTACAAACTAGTAAAACTTTATGCTGTTAGTTTTCTAATAAATAAATAATATTAACTAATCTTACTTGTTGAACTATCAAATTTTTCTTTAGCTTTATAAACTCTCTTTTCTTCGTAGCCAACATTCGCATCATCTTAATCACCACGCATTGCGGTAATACGCATACTTTTCCTGCAATTATTTTCAATAGGTTGGTTTTAAGAATGTCCATGAAAGTATTCGAATATAACTGATTACTCACGATAAAGACAAACTTTCACATGCCTAGAATATAACTAGGAATGCTCTCTATTTGAGCTTATGAGAAAATCATTACTGGTATTAATAAACACAGTAAAATTTTAAATTACCTTGGTCCGAGTGAGTGTGATGATGAAACTGCAGCGGACCAACTGAACCTGAAAGCGACGTGGTCTCTTGAGCACAATGCAACGACTTTTTGGAAAAATGCTAAAATTAACGTCATTATTAATAAAATTATCGTATATGAAACATATTATAGAAATTGAGGATATATTGGTAGATCTATAAATACAGACAGGTAGGCAGAAAGAAAGAAGAGACATCACATTCAAATATCTAATTTCCTGTACATGTTATCTCTCTCTATCTCACACACACACACACACTTAATACACACGGCCACGTGAACTCGCGTCCAGCGGCGTGTGTGAAGAGAATGATGAGACTGAGCGAAGCGAAAGAAGTGTGTTAAGATCGCAATACTTAATTGGCGCTCCGTTATTGGAGATATTTCAGATTGGACGTATATCAGATAGGACGTTATTCAGTTTGAACATTTTTCAGTTCGAGCATGGTCGTTGGTCATTTTTCAGATTGGACATTATTACAGTAAATCGTTCTTTTTATTACGCCATAGCGGGAAGATGTATGTAAAAATAATATGAACTTTAAAGTTTTCAGCCTTACCTTGAAGGTGATGAGCTTTGACATCTTCGCGGCTCGGTTACATTGGATTTCTTTGCGGCAGGGCTCTGGGCAGAAAATGTATGCACTAAGTGGTTTTGTTTGAGAGTAGCCGAGTAAAATGTAGTCGTAGTAGGTCAGTTGCGAGTGCAGTATTATCATCCGATAAGATAAGCAGATCCAACCCTCACCCATTTTTGAGATTTGAGACCCTTTGGCTCGCAGGATTCAGAGCGCAATACCTTTTAAACTCGGACGTATCTCGCGTCAGTCAGACATCTGACGTTGCCACTCAAAAACTGTCATTTTGAATTGAATAATGCAATGACATATTATCCAGTAGATTAACTACTAGCTGTCATCCTACTACAGTAGTAGACTGCGAGTCAAAGTGTGAAGTGGTACATCTCTAGCGTATGTCATGGCCGCCGGGCTTGGTGGGTGTTGAAACAATTCAGATCGATTAAATAAATAATTATTAACCTATGGAAAAGTCTTTGTTCAATCAGTACGCTACACAAAGAGTTAAAGAATTAAATGCTTTTAATAAACGGGCTAGACGTCGAACTATTTTATCTGTTTAGCTGATCATTTTATAAAAACTTTATTGCTATTTATTATGTAATATAGACCTGTACCTTTGGCCTCTGCGGAATGGCACTGGCGGAGTGCCATCTTCTGTTTGCAGACTGAGGCCGGCCTACTCGGTTTCTTGTGTTCGTAGAATCCATAACTGAAAGACGGTCAAATGTTTCAAAAGACCTACAAGTACTTACTGTGGGTGGATAGAGAGTTGCTATTCATATGCATATTATGTTAGTTGTTTTTTAATTAAATGTTTTTAAATTAAATAAATAGTTGTGGAAGCCGTAAACAGAGTTAGGACCGCTATAAAAACCCGGGTCTGTAATTTTTCATCTTTTTCAAACATAACTAAAAGGCAAGAATAATTTACATCTTACTTCAACAAATCTCTCAAAACAAATAGGGTATTGTCACTTTTTAAGACTTTTAGAATATGGACAGCTACTCAAAAAATACTTGTTCGTCAATGTATTTAAGTATTTATTTAAAAGTATTTATGTATGTTTATCAGTTGTTGAGTACCTATTAACAAGCTTCGGCTTAGTTGGGACTAAACAGCCGTGTGTAAATTTGTCGAAACATTATTATTAATAATATTTCTAGTACTACTCTACAAGCAAATGAATGAATGAATCGAATAAGAACTGGACTTTTGGGAACCTTTCCTTGTCAGTGTATTCTTCATACTATAAAACTAAAATTGATCCTATGAATGCCTTTGGTCCTAAATATTACCTGTCTGCGATTCGAGCCAATTATTTGCGAAATCAATCCAAAATATAAACATGAAAAACTAAAATACATCGATGCAATATTTCCACAAGTACCTGTCGGGCGATGTGGTTTGTTCATTTTATTCCTTTTAAATTTTTCTAAATAAAAATATAGACATATAAAATTAACAATAGTGCGTATGGTAATTTTACCAATAATACTAACATTTTTCTGATTTGAGAGCAAACGACATTACACAATGTTATTTTAATTACCAAAGAGAATATTCTACGTGTTGATTTGTGCTAGAATAAAATCTCCTCAAAAGTCTAATAACTACCAAAGAAGTTGTCTATAAAGCCGTGACTGGATTTCCCAATCCTATCCCCTACTAATATTATACGACTGAACAGATTTTGACAAAACTTGGTACAGTGATAGCTAAGTGATATCCTGGAATAACATATTATACCTAGGCTACTTTTCCTGGATAACATAATTACCTAGGCTACTTTCTAGTGCGGTAAACTGTTCACGCGGGTATAACTTATTCCACGCTGCAAAACCCGTCGGCAGCAGCTAGTAGATCAATAAAGCAAAAAATAGACCAGACTAATTGACCTCTATACTAATATTACAAACGCGAAAGTTTGTAAAGATGTTTTAATCTGTTTGTGAGTTTGGATGTTTGTTACACTTTCACGCA
The DNA here is from genome assembly GCA_949699065.1 of Metalampra italica. Taxonomy (NCBI): domain Eukaryota; kingdom Metazoa; phylum Arthropoda; class Insecta; order Lepidoptera; family Oecophoridae; genus Metalampra; species Metalampra italica. The sequence continues at coordinate 2,854,244 of OX452995.1, read as the reverse complement.
AAAACTACGGAACAAGTTTTTGATTCAACTTTACAGGTAACTTTACATTGGCAGAACAAACGTATTAAAAATTGCCCCTTTGACTGTAGCCCTCCGCACTTTAAATCACATAGCTATAGAAATTGACATATTTAATTGTTCGCCGGCGAAATTCGCAGAAAATGAATAACTATTTGACCAAATGACTGATTAGAATAAGATTATATTTGACATGTAGGATAGAAAATATTTATTTGATATTTTTGGAATATTGTTGTTGTTAATGTTGTTATTTTAATGTTATATGTAGTTGTATAGTGATATGTTGTATGGTATTATTGTGTTCATTTATTTTAAATAAAACTAAATTATATTAATATACAACTACCTACAAACTGAAATAAATTAAACTAAAAACAAACAAAATTCCTACTTAAAAAAAGTGTAAAAAATGTTGCCCCCGCGGCAGGGTGCCCATCACGCTGGCAGCATTCCCGCGCTGTATGGCTATGCTTAGCCTCTGAGCGAGGGCGCTGCCAGCGCGAGGGTCGCCCGTCGCCTCCCTGAGCCGCTTGCTGAGCTCCCTGAAGAGCCCGTGTGCGCCAGGACCCCACGGACCAAGTGTCTCCACGCCAAATGCGACAAAGTCGTATTGAGCGCCGAGACACCTGTACTTATTTTAAATTGTATGGTTATATGTTGTCGATTTGGTAGACACTGCTGTAATGACATCATGAATTGTATACAGGTAATAAATAAATAAATTGAAATTGAAATTACTTTACACCAGGTAAGTAAGTACTTTACTTTTTATTTATATATTTTTGGTCCAGAAATCCTCGTGGTCGTCCTCGGAAGACCCAGTTTCATCAGAATCGGAACGCTTAAAGCACAAAAATTCGAACATTGATTTTTAATAAGACTTTATTTTAAGTTTTATTACTCCAATTGGATCTGACTTAAATAGCTATTCAAAAGTGAGTAAATACAACTCACTTAAATACGCCTCGCAAGTATAAACGGTAAAGTTTTGTCATTTTCAAATATTTACCATTGTAGACGCCGCCATTACAACGATGTGCAATGGAAAAACCAATTTACCAACTTAAAGTAAACATTAATCAATAAATCCTAACTTGTGTTTGTTTAATAAATTAACTTTACTTAGAATTTAATTAATTTGATGTTATAGTAAGTTGAAATTAAGGTGTGCGTGAAGAGAATGATGAGACTGAGCGAAGCGAGAGAGGTGTGTTAGGATCGCGATACTTGGCGCTGTGTTATTACTAGCCTTAGTGACTTGTGTTCGACTGTAATAATAATAACGTACAAGTAACATAGTAATATTATAAATGCGAAAGTTTGTTTGAACAGATTTTTATGCAACTTTACAGTAGGTAATAATATAGATTATTCATCAGAAACACATTCATCATAAGGATACCTCGGGAAAAGCTGTTCCCGCGGGAAAAACTTTTCTACGCGGGCGAAGCGGGAAACAGCTAGTATTATCCAGATCGTGATACGCCCGAGGCATTTCTTTTCAATTCAATTTTATTTGTATGTCTATAAATGACTGTGTATTTACTATTTACTGTGTACATTACAATATGGGTTTGTTTTATGCCTGAATAATAAAAAATATTATTATTTCATTATAATTTATAATCATTGTCACCGCCGCGAACTGAACGGTGTGAGGGGCGGCCGTTTTTGTTAGTAAACCGACAAATTGTCGGAGTGCTAACTTCAACTTTCGAGTTTTAGACTAGCCCAGTTAATGGTGGTTACTCACGATCCAAGCGCTCCAGTTGAAAAACGTTATTCTAAGTAATCATGTTTTGAATTACTGTTTTTGGCAACTTCACTTTTCAGTAACTAACGCGCGCTTTATTGCGCTTTTATTGTTATGGAGTTGACCTGAAAGGAGTATTATGAGAGGGCGCAGGGGATAAGACGCGGCCTATCATATCGAAAGGTCCGGAGTTCGATCCCCAGCTGGGCCATGTACCAATGGGTTTTTTCTCGCAACTTAAGTACATTTGCTCTCAAACGGTGAAGGAAAACAACGTGAGGAAAACTGCATACGCCGAAGAAGAAATTCTTAGGCGCATGTGAAGTCCACCAACCCGCACTGGGCTAGCGTGGTGGACTATAGCCCGAACGCCCTCGTTGAGAGGGTAGGCCTGAGCCCCAGCAGTGGGGACATTAATAGGCTGTTGGTAATGATGATGAGTATTATTTTATTGAGATGGGGCTCTTTGGAGGCTTGTGGGCCTTGTATCACTGCGACCATTATTGATCTATTGTGATCGCCACCTTACTTAATAGTTCAGTTCTAAGCTTTGCGTCAGTTAGAAACTTCAGCACGCTGATGGCACAGATTTTTTACTTCATCAGGTTGAAGTGAGTCGTTGGTTGAGCAGGTGGGCGTTTGTTTGACATCTAGACACTATAAATTTCATTACAATTATAACAAATACTAGTCTAATATTAAATAAACATCAGTAGAATTTATATACTTAATAATTAGACGTTGATTGCTAGTAGCAGTGATTTCTAGTATTTAGATACTTACGAGTATGTATCTAATCAATAATATACAATCATCTGCAGACAAAAACAAGTTAAAAATAGAATTCCTAAAAAAAACTGTTTTGATCTTATTTATTTATTTAACAATTTATTGCACACACAAAACATTAACAGGATACAAATACAAAACAGAAACTATGTACAAATGGCGAGGCTTATCTCTTTATGAGATTTCTGCCAGCCTACCAGTTACAGCTAGGAGAGAAGTATCGAAGAGATCTTGTAATTATTCTTTTTCTATCCTATCCTATTTTAATTTAAAAATGCTTAGCATATTTGGTAATGAAGTAACAAGGTAACTATAAAAAAAAAATAGTTTAGGATTTGTTTTGTTTTTGTTAGATAGTAGAGTAGGCACGAGTCTGTAGGCACAAAGTTAAAATTTGACAGAACTAAAATTGTTAATTATAGTGAAGTAAAATTTTACAAAGTGTGCCATAAGAATCGGGCCTAGTATATATAATATTGATGTAAGTTTACGATAAAATCATAGCAATTTGTAAATGTCCACGTTGCGATGTAAACAGACAAACTTCGCGTGCCCACATGTAAATTGAGCTCCGCATGACTATCCAAAAAAATAAACACCCAACACGTGCCTCGCCCCGAGGTAATATTAGGACTACATCATACTGCAAAGCGATACTATAGATGTACTTGACTGGCTGGATAGTATTGTCGGACTCGCTGCCCGATATCGGTAACTTTTGGTCACAGTTTCGAATCGTCACCACATTTAAGGTCAGCTATAGATACATAATTTCGGTTATAATCAACGACATTTTAATATAAACATTTGTTTAGTAACGTCACACCTTTAGATTTTCAAAGAACAGTTTGTGTATGCAAAAACTAACAGAAGTGACCAATAACTTCTTCATTTATTAATGAAATTAACATTGTTTTAACATTTCCACGTTTTCACAGGTCCGACAAAACGTATACATTATTTGGTTGTGACAAATCGAATGACAATTTATTCATAATGGTACTACATATCCTAAATTAGTGTCACTAGTACCATTGATGGTACTAGTCACTGGTACTACTGACACAACGCGGAAACTGTGACCAAACGTTACTAATCCGCAATACAGCATCAATTTATTCGCAATTGAAGTGGCCAGAATGTCGACAAACATGCGGCTTGGCATTTACAATTTAGTAGATTTCATGTGAGAACCTTGGACGACGGCAATCATCGCATAGCTTAGCATATCCAGCATGGTATAATGACTTTATTTGCTTGATAGTTAAAAATAAAAATAAAATTTAAATAAATAATTGTAGAAAATAAAACCAACCTTCGTCAAATACTTGTAACTCGCGATATAGTAATTTGAAAGGCGGGCCGGATCAATCCCAAAACTTCGGGTTTGTTTCTTACAGATTTCATTAACTTTAGCTTACTTTTAGGGTTCCGTACCTCAAAAGGAAAAAAGGAACCCCTAAAGGGTCATTTCGTTGTCTGTCTGTTAAGACCCTTTTTCTCAGGAACGCATGAGTATGTCCCCACTGCTGGGGCTCAGGCCTACCCTCTCAACGAGGATGTCCGGTTTATGGTCCACCACGCTAAGCCAGTGCGGGTTGGTAGACTTCACATGCGCCTAAGAATTTCTTCTTCGGCGTATGCAGGTTTCCTTACGATGCTTTCATTCACCGTTGGATAGCAGTCAGTAAATGTAGGTACTTAAGTTTCGAGAAAAAACCCATCGGTACATGGCCCAGCCGGGGATTGCACTTCGGACCTTTCGATATGATAGGCCGCGCCTTATCCCCGACGGGACGCATCGTTCGGTTTATCTGTATTAACCAATCGCCCAATTAACCGACTTTGTCGTCAACTTTCATTACAATTTCGTGCCAATCTTTCCACTCAGACACAAAGATCAAAATGATAGGCCGCATAATTATTGAGCCCGACAATTACGCGACCAAAACTAAAAAGAGAAGTCAGTTTTGATACTAAGTTGTATCAAACGTACCTCCTCCGTCCGACCTTAATTACATTCACTGACAATTTTAATGTATAGCATGCACGCGACGCATTCCGTGCCGCTAACTGTGTACCTCTCCTTAGGGATGTTACGGTACATATCCGTATCCGAAACAATGGGATCTCTCAAGTAACTTAACAGGTTCGGCAATCGCGGTATTCTGAACGATATTACCAAATCCAAATCATAACCAAAAACGTTATGCTGCATGTAGACGTTTGCAAACGTGTGGAGCAGGGGTTTGGCTTGCGTTTGTAAAGCTTTGCCAAACGTTTTGGTTATGGTTTGGATTTGGTAATATCGTTCAGAATTAGCACGATTGGCCCCCAGATCGAAAACATAAAAATACTGTCATCAATGCCTGACACTGTTATGGAACTTGTACGGTGTTGAACGAATAAATCCAAACATGTCTCATTTTCTGTTCCAACTCCGAATTATAATCATGACTTTCTCTCAAAAATCTAACATTTAAAAACAAGTTTTAAGCAGAACCGAAATGTCGATGATAATTAGTAATTTTAGAAAAAAGTAAGCCAGTATCAAACATGAAAGATTATAAAATTTTACCTTTTTTATTTTAATTTTATTTTCACTTAATTTGCCTTCAAGTTTTTGGTTTTAAAAGCAAATTATGTTTTAGTCAATTGATAAGAATAAAATTACATCCGTATCCGTTACCAAAAACTGTATCTCTAGAGTCACAACACTATTGTGTATACCTTTACAATGGCTTTTTACATTAGAGTGTAGATTTTTAGAAACTCCCACGGCGGTAAGCAGAGCGAGAAGTTTCAACCAGTTTCTTTAACATTTTTATAAAAAAGATGTTTTGCTGTTTGGATGTGGTAGTTTTGCAAACAAAAGAAAAATATATTGTATGGGTTTTGCATGTTCTTTCAATTGATAATTCAGAATCGGGTACTTTCCCAACTTGTCTGTCGTACTTTTCGGGGTTTTATTTCCCATTAATTGGAATTTCAAATATCCTTTCTTATCGCCCACATCGTCATTGAAATGTTAAAGTCAGAGTTATTTCGACTATTTTAAACTTTTCTCTATACATTATCTGATAGATATAGGTAGGTACCATCGTTTGCGAAACATTTTCGCGTAGTGTCAGTTGTACTTTGAGCAGTACCATTGATGGTACAAGTGACACAACTTTGTATCACTAGTACCATCAATGGTACTAGTGACACTAATTTAGGATCAGTAGTACCATTTTGAGATTTAAAAATATAATAAAAAATAGTCTTGACAGACAGGCGGACGGACAGACAGACAGACTAACAACGAATTGATCCTATAAGGGTTTCTTTTTTCTTCTTTTGAGGTACGGTACCCTAAAAATGACAAAGCACGATCTTTTCTTGTACCTACATCTTCACTGCAAGGGTTTTCAGGTCACATTTCATTCATTTTGGAAAACGAGCCTCCTCCAATCTTCTTAGATCCACAAACATTGTAAAACAAATGCTTACTCTAAATACCTTCTGCACTATTTGTTTGACCTTGCATTGTTATTCACTTTTCAGTACGATACGTTCCACTCAAGGCGATTCCGTACACCCACGCGGAAATTATTATAAAGCTTATAGTGCATTGTATTTTAAGCGATGAATTTGTCTATTCATCGTCCTACGTGATGTTAGGATCGAGATAAGAACGCTATTTTTATTGTATGCATAAGTCAGGCATTAGACAATTTAACTGAAATGTTACACCGGATTTTAAAAAAATCAACTAAGGTCGCAAACAAACTTTCCAAAATGATTGAAATTTTGTAGTTTTGTAGAGTAAGTGATAATATAAATTAGTGTTTTTGAACAAATTCACACACGGCTGTTTAGTCCCAAACTAAGCCGAAGCTCGTAAATGGGTACTCAACAACTGATAAACATACATACGTTTTAAATAAATACCTCAGAATTCGAAAACCAAGAACACTATACTTATAAACCACGAAATATATTTTTTATAATTATACAATTTTCCTCTATTTATTTAAAAAAGCTCTAAAGCAGTCTCATATTTATAGGATCCGACTATTTATTTTTCAGCCTTAGGATATTTTTCACTACGTCTCTGCCTACGCTCCTTTAAATAAAATCCATTATCAAACACCCCCGAGCCCAGGGTCAGAGTGGAACAAAACATTTCCCAGCTAATGGAACTTTGAGTAATACCGTTGATTGAGCTTATTGTGCCAGGATGAATTGCGGTATTTAATTCTACCGCAATATTCATCATCGCCGACATAACAATAGATATAAAATATTGTTATACACGCGGATGTTCCGTCATCATCATCATATCAACCCATCAACGTTCACTGCTGGGTATAGGCCCTCCCCATTGAACGACACCACATCTGATGCTCCGTTCTCCGCATCCAGCCGCTTCCGGCCCCCTTTTTGTTTGTCGGTCCACCTGGCGGAGGGGCGTCCGCGGTCTTGACTCCAGAACTCGTCTGCCCCAACTCCCACTTCAGCTTAACTACAGAAGACTATATATTGGAACAGTTAAGCACTTTGGTTTCGTTAAAATATTTACTAAATTTGGTCCGCAACTTGTGATTTCATAAAGTATCTATCCATTTTGAAATTTCTTAATAATATTAAGACAGTGATTGGATTGCCTACGCTCTGTTAGACGAACCTCTGCATTGGCAAAATTTCAAGTTTCCAGACGCAGCGGTTTAAGCTATCATACCAGTCATTCAAGTTATCCTTGCTCTATTACTTAATCTCTTTAAGCTAACAGTAAAAGTAATTTAACTCCCACACAGTACATAAGATAGGAAAGCAACCCTAATGATTTTTTTCGTTCTAAACAAAGGTGGACGGATAATTAGAAACATTGCAAGATTTTCATACAATCGAGGTCACTTTGAAGCCATGGTTCTCCGTGAAGGATTGATCAGGGCATGATCTGATGACGGTCATCGAGAGAGTACATGGAGGACTTCTAGATGGCTATAGATATCCAACGGATCAGATCATCCGTTTGGGAGCAGCATCGTCATGATTCCTTAACTTGATTTTCATACATTTTTATGCCATTTTGCAGGTTTTTTTTTACATGACGATGCTGCTACCAAACGGCTCATCTGATCAGTTGGATATCTATAGCGATCTGAAAGTCCTCCATCTACTCTCTCGATGACCGTCATCAGATCATGCCGTGATCAATCCTTCACGGAGAACCATGGCTTCAAAGTGACCTCGATTGTATGAAAATCTTGCAATGTTTCTAATGGCTTCAAAGTGACCTCGATTGTATGAAAATCTTGCCTTGTTTCTAATTATCCGTCCACCAATGTAAATTTATGTAATTTGGTAATGCATGAGGAACTCTTTCATACGGGGCAATGATTTTAATGAATATTAGTTTCATATTATACTAATGTATTTTATTAAATTGTAAGTCCGTTGGTATAGAGAGAGAACAATCATATAATTATGACGAACTGGACGAATGTTGTCTTACGAGACAATCTACCTATTATCCAAGATTGACGTCATGAATGTATAGTTTATTTTATTGTTGTTAGTTTCAGAAGCAAAGCCGTGGGCCATCAATAGTGTAATATATTAACCTGAAGTTTGTATTTGTACAGGATCTATGTAAATACACAACGAATGAAAATTTACCCAATATAGATACTGTTGGTTATTAAAAACTTATATACTATTCAATCTCGGAACTTGGTTTTCGCATATTTATTTAGGTTTCTGATTCTGAGATATGAATTAACAGTTCTTGTATTAACTTGTGATGCAAACTGTTGATTAAGATTTTTTCCTTATACATAAACACACGACACTTGGCGAATGAGAGATAGGTAAATAAAAGTGTAAGACTTCAACGACGTCGAAAACGGTTATGATTACAAGAATATACTAAAAATTCCCAATTGCATTACAGAGCACTACTTTACTGTAGTCATACATACATACCTAATATATTCACGCTATGTCCCTAACGGGGTAGGCAGCAAGAGCGTCAAGTATCGCGATCCTGACACAGTTCTGTCGCTCAGTCTCATCATTCTCTTCACACACGCTCGCCGCAGGACGCGAGTGCTCCTCACCTGTCCGTCTGTGAGCACCCGCTCTGAGTGATCCTCGTATGCTAGTCTAGATCGTCCCCGGCTCCTATTAGCCATACAATTTATAAAAAAAACTAATTCACTTCATCATCAATCATCATTAACAGCCTATTAATATGTCCCTACTGCTGGGGCACAGGCCTCCCTCTCTATGAGGGCGTATGGGCTATATATAGTCCACCACGCTAGCCTAGTGCGGGTTGGTGGACTTCACATGCCCCTAAGAATTTCATATGCAGGGCACATGTTTTCCTTCGCCGTTTGAGAACAGCTAATAAATGTACTTCTTAAGTTTCGAGAAAGCAGCCACGGTCCGACCGGGAAACGAACACGGACCTTTCTACATGATAGGCCGCTTCTTGTCCACGGCGCTACTGACGCTTTTTTGTTCACTTTCACTCCATAGGCTTCCAACTCCTTCATTAACAAACTAATTCAATTCTCATCTCAACTGCAGCAGGAACTCGGGAGTGAAAAGCAAAATTGAGCGTGACCGCTGAATCACGTAGCGAATTCGGTATCGGGAGGCAGCCCCACTCATTATCCGATATAATTAATTGGAGTTCAGTAGAAAAGTTCCGGGACGTCGGGCTGGGGGAAATTCGGTGACGCAGCCCTAAAATTCTTGACTGGATTGACGCTTCAAACGAGACGCAGTGTGGGTATTTCATCATGTCATCATCAGGGGCTCAGGCCTACCCTCCCAACGAGGGTGTTCGGGTTGAATTTGTTTGATTTTGAATAATTTTGTAATTTTAATTTTATAATTTTAATTAATTTTAAAATAATTTTAATTTTATTAAGATTAATATTTTTAGTTAAGTATTACTAACAAATAGGTTTTAAGTCTGCTACTAACAATTTGAGTTATTTAACTTGAAATAAATGAATTATATATATATATATATATATATATATATATATATATATATATATATATATATATATATATATATATATATATATATATATATATATATAATTCATTTATTTCAAGTTAAATAACTCATACAAATTGTTAGTAGCAGACTTAAAACCTATTTGTTAGTAATACTTAACTAAAAATATTAATCTTAATAAAATTAAAATATATATATATATATATATATATATATATAGTCCACCACACGCGCCTAAGAATTCCTTCTTCGGCGTAGGCAGGTTTCCTTTACCGTTTGAGAGCCGTCAGTCAATGTACTTATGTTTCGAGAAAAATCCCATTGGTACATGGCCCAGCCGGGGATCGAACTCCGGACCTTTCGGTATGATAGGCCGCGTCTTATCCCCGACGCCACTGACGCTCTATATGCTGGGTATGTAGAATGTATAATAATAATACTAACATGTTTTATTTAAGGCATAAGAAACCCATATAAAAAAGAAAAGTATTAATAAGGCATACAATGGCGCTGGAGCTAATCCTCTGTGGCTGGAGTTAAGATGGAAGTAATGTATTCAGGGTCGAAAAAAAGAGAACTCTGATTAAATAGGTAAGTATAATATTTATTAGTTTAGTTCGAGTTAGTGTGTAATGTAGGGGTTTAACTTAATTTAGACTATGTACCATCGTTTTTGCACTACATGAGATTGATAAATTCGAGATTGAACATGAAATCAATAGGACATTCTTTTAATATGTAACTGAGGATAACTGAGGTAACCCTTCCAGTGGTAAGCTGTGTCTTTGTAGAGAACAGTATTGGCCTGTGACTCGAATCGATAACGAAACTTCGACTGAAAGTTTTTGTTCCCTGCCAGAAAGGTTAAAAGATAAAACACTCCTATAGGTACAATGGAGGTGTACCGTAACTTAGACCAACTTGGGTGTAATTTACTAAGTAATTACTTAAGTTTCACGCACGTCATCTGAACAAATGTTACTCGAAAACAATGGAAATATATTTTCTAGCTATTTTAGCTTTCATCAACAGCCTATTAACATGTCCCCCACTGCTGTGGTGTGCTCAGGCCTACCCTCTGAACGCAGGCGCTCGGGCTACAGTCCACCACGCTAGCCCATTGCTGGTTGGTGGACTTCACATGTGCCTAAGAATTTTTTCTTCGGCGTATGCAGGTTTCCTCACGATGTTTTCCGTCACCCTTTGAGAGCAGTCAGTAAATGTATTTAAGTTTCGAGAAAAATCCCATTGGTTCATGGCCCAGCCGGGGATCGAGCTTCGGACCTTTCGATATGATAGGCCGCGTCTTGACGCTCTCCTTGAAGAGGTCAAATTCAAAATTCGTTTACTTAAAATTTCTCTTTTGACGTCAATGTTGTCTATAACTACTCTGTTTCCACCAGTATAGCCAAGGGGAAGAAATAGCAACAAACCCAACAGAACAGGCCCCTGCGTTTGTTTTCTAGATTTCTTGTTCATTACAATCATTTTTACTCGTATTTATCTATGTTGAGCCATCAGGTACCCGTGGAATTTTATCATTCAAGTAAACATTCAACTAATAATACGCTTTTTGCACAAGTTTAATTTTTCATCTTGGTCCCTAGGTCTTGAAGATTTAAGCAAGTATATGTCTATTATGTCAGTATTTCGTTATTTTGTTTGTTTTCCTTTTCGTTTGAATTAATGTATTCTATGCCGACGATACGGTTACATAACCCTCTAGTTGTATATCTGTCAGCAAACGGCCTAAATCTTAACACCTACGCAAAACTACAAGGCTTGCCGGGCAACGTTTATGTCTGCCGCTATAGTAATGTGGATGCGCCATACAGAGAGAGTGAATTATCCAAGGTTTATTCTTATTTATTAGTGGGGTAATAATAGTGAAAGCAGGCAACCATTTCACAATTAAAATATTAAATACCTATGTATTCGGTGTTTTGTAAAAGGGTCGAATTTTCAAAAATACTCTGTATGGATATTCGCCCCTTCTGTTAAACCGACGTTATCACAGAACATAAAAAATAAAAACTTTAATAATGTCAATAAAAAGGCTACTCTGTATCTGAGTAAACGAGGGTGCGGAAACTCAGAACAAGCGCTCTGAAACGCACGCACACATGCGCAGTGTTGACCTACACTAGCATGAAATTATGGTAATTCGTCCCTTTTACAAAACACCGATTACATATTTCATATTTGATTGTGATAATGTTGCCTGCTTTTACTATTATTATCCCACTTTCAAATGAGAAATGTTGGATAATTGTTGTCAATTACGCTAAGCATACGAAGTCGCGGACGTTCACTGGTATTAATTATATTTTTGATGTAGTTTAGACGCAATCAAGTTTTTTAATGACTTTGTAATTGCATAAGTCAATAAAAAATAAACAAAAAATAAGTCTTATGTAGGTCCATATGGATAAAATAAATAAATATAAAATATTGAAATAACATAATAATATTATAATTTAATACAACCATCGGCATGTCCACTTTCATATCACGTCTAAAGTTAGCAACGACATTGCCGGCGGGCATTGGAGTGGCGCCACAGTCGCTTGCGCAACTAACGACTCACCGTTTCCAAATTTGAATTATTGAATAGTCTAAAAACCGTAAAGTCTATAAAGGGTCATGATAGCCGAGCTATTGTTTAGATTTCTGCGGATTTAGGGTACCGTCTTAGAAGCCTAATTTTCTGTTTATGAAGGTTTCCTATTATGTTAACTTTGTAACGGAGTATTACTATCAGCAAACTTTAATATGTAGTTCGCTGATTACTATCTATTTCAAATCAATAGCCTATTTAACACGTCCTCACTGCTGGGGCTCAGGCCTACCCTTTCAACGACGGCGTTCGGGCTAATTTATAATAGTCCACCACGCTAGCCCAGTGCGGGGTGGTGGACTTCACATGCGCCTAAGAATTTCATCTTTGGCGTATGCATGTTGCCTCTCGATGTTTTCCTTCACCGTTTTCGAGCAGTCAGTAAATGTACTTAAGTTACGAGAAAAAACCCATTGGTACATGGCCCAGCCGGGGATCGAACTTCGGGCCTTTAGATATGATAAGCCGCGTCTTATCTCCGACGCCACTGACGCACTTGTACTACCTATCTATTAAAAACGTTTTTCATAACCTGCTGTACATTTCTAAATAAATAAATTTGTTTAGTTTAGCCTTTAGTCGCATATTCTGATTGAAATTCCTATTTTATCTGTCATCATTATTGGACTGGACATTAAGTAGAATTATGAAATACGAAAAATTAAGTGTGCCTACGGAACCCATTCATTAAAAACATATTGTGTTCTAATTTCAAAACTGTAGGTGTGAGTCGGATTAATGATTGTATTGTCAGAGTTATATTGTTGTTTTTGTAAAAGGAACATTCCTTTTATAATTATTATCATTTTAAAAGATGGTGCCTCTCTTTATTGCGTAATTCTGCAGGAGGCATTCAAGCCAATCATAATAAAATTACTAACTTTTTGTTTGATTGTTAAATTTATGAATTTTATGACAGCTAGATAATTTTCGGAGAAATTGGTTCGGAAATGTGGAATGACTTTTCCTCTGACGCTTTTCCACAGCGCTACGATATGGGGTCCTTCAAAAAGAGAGTCAAAAGAGCCCTTCAACCGCGGCCGGCAACGCACCAGCACCCCCCGGGTGTTGCAGGTGTCTATAGTCGGCGTAGACCTCATAACATTAGGAGGCCCGCCTGCTTGTTGCCCCCGTAGCAATAAAAAATATATATAGAAAATTTTTCCAGCCGCTTTAAGCGTAACACACACAACGCGGCGGCGTTGCGAAAGCGTTGCGGCAGCGAATCTGCGGAAAGCGAATAAAAAGCGGAGCCCTTCAGACAGGAATACCGCTAGCGGCGGCGGCGCGGCGGCGGTTTGTATGAAGAACGCTCCGCACCGCGCCGCGCCGCCGCCGCTCTGTGTAGGGGTTCTCATACACTACAAAGGAATACAACGCGCCGCCGCCGATCAGCAACGTCAAATCTGTGCGCGCAGTTTTGTCGCTTTCGCCGTCGCACCGCCGCCGCCGCGCCGCACCGCCGCCGCGCCGCTTTGATGTAAAGGGCTTCATACTATTTCGAACATTACAGAAAAAAACCGCACTACTTGACATTATAAAAATAGTAAATCCAAAAAATTGTAGGCTTGTTTGTAATTTATCTAGAACCATTAGTACATAATTATATAATTATTTACGGGTCTTACACACGAATATGTTTTATTTACCTTGCCCGACGTTTCGACCAGCTTACACTGGCCGTGGTCACGAGCTGACTGGAGAGGCGAGCTGTCATTGTTGATCGCCGTGAGTAGTTTCTGAAACTACCCTCTGCTGATCTTGTATTATTGGAAAGTCCCGGCACACAACACTCACGGTATCTGCGGGTGTATTCGACGATAAGTCACGAGATTTAAGTTTATCGATCACTGGATTCCACGACGGTGGCAATTTAAAACCATCTTCCCTATTAAAATTTTTGAATTTCTTGATTTCAATAGCTTCTCGCACTATCCATTAAAATTGAAGCTATTGAAATCAAGAAATTCAAAGTCTAAAATGTACCATTAGTACAGTTTGTAATTCGTAGATGCTTTCGGAAATAAAATCGCGACTTATGATGAAAAACATTACGTGTTCTGTAGGCAGCTCTGTTACATATTAATGTTGTGCTAAAACAAAAGACACACCAAGGAATATCTTTATTCAACGCTACGAAAAGATACATGCATATGCATTTCAAGGCACTTGGTGTTCTTTTCTAAGACGATTTTGTATGCATCTCTGCAAAATGTGAAATGAGCTTCCCTTGAATATTACATTAGCTGCATTTTCTTCTTAAATCTTCTTAAAGTCTTCCAGAAAAGTCAGATCAACCGTACTTTAAAAATTGTAAAATTAATCAAAGTGTAAACAACAACAGAACGAAAACTTGCTATGATAAGGCCTAGTAAGTAGTACATTCCAGTATTTCTAAATTGGATACAAATCCTAAGGGATACATTAATTTATTTTTAGCTGGAGAAAAGACTAAACATCGAGTAGCTACACCAAATAGAAAAGATCTGAGTTTATAGTATAGTTTACTCACTTTTTCCCGCAGATTCGCCCGCGCAGAAAAGTTTTTGTACATTGTGAAACAGCGCCCTCTATGTAGGTGATTTGTTACTTACAGGGTATTAGCGGACGCCCCGCGACTTTTTCCTTAAAAAGTGGCCTATACGTTATTCCAGGATATAAGCTATCACTGTACCAAGTTTCATCAAAATCTGTGCGGTAGTTTTTGCGTGAAAGAGTAACAAAAATCCTCACATCCTTACAAACTTTCGCCTTTATAATATTAGTAGGATAGGATTAACAGACGTCTTAGGGTCGAGGCAGACCAAGCGGAAAGTTGCTCGCGTACTTTTTGACGTCATTGTGAAATGAACCATATCACTATAGCCTAAAGAACAAAATCGTATGAATGACCTCGAGCGCGAGGCGACGCCGACGAGCAGAAGTCGTTTTACGATTTTGTTCTTTAGGATATGGTTCATTTGACAATGACGTCAAAAAGTGCGCGAGCAAATTTCCGCTTGGTTTGCGCAGTCCCTTAGTAGGAATTGTACATCACATTATGAGCGACAAAAAGTACCATCCAATACATAATAAACTCCTTCACCTATATTTGTTACAAGAAAAACTATAATACCCAATATAAAACCTTCAGGCAACTAGTTTAACTGCAACATAATGGCAAATTAAGGGAATGCCCAATAAATAGGGCCAGTTAGCCGGCCATAATGTGCTCGCTAACGGCTGTTGCTAAAGTATCTAATTACATGTGATGAAAAATTATTGCTTCAGCCACAGAATATGGAAGGTACAGAAGGCAAACTTGACACAACTTTGCTGAATGTAAAATAATAGTATGACGGAAGACGCAGCAAGATGGACCGACGATCTGGTGAAGGTCGCGGGACCCAGCTGGATGAGGCTAGCGCAGGACCAGTCGTCGTGGAGATCCTTGGGGGAGGCCTTTGTCCAGCAGTGGACGTCTACAGGCTGATATGATGATGATGAAAATAATAGTATTGACTCTTACTGCAAATAATATACAAACCTATTTTAAGTTAGTCTCTGTATTTTCCAAAATTTGAAAATTATAAGGTGATTTGTCAAAAATAGATGAGTGAGTAAAGACTGAAATTGAATGAATAAGTTGGAGTGAAGTCTTTTAATTTAGAGTTTCTGTCTAGGCAAAGGTTAGTGGGTCATACTGCACATCATGTGGTTTCTGAACCATCCTTTAAGTCGAATAAAGTATGTACTAGGCCCGACTCAGAAGCCACAATAGTAAAATTTGACAGCACTAAAAATTGTTTATGGCTTCTTTCACCACTTCCTGATATTGTTACAGATAGTAATCTTAGTGATAAACTAATCTATCAAATAAATCTGTGTGATAGACCATATAAAATATTTAAGATATAGGCAATCAGATACCTGTGAAACCAAAAAAATAGGCTATCTGTCAGATAATCAGCAGATAGGGTATCTGGGACTTTATCAGCAAGCGGTGTAAGAGGCCCTTAGTCTTTTACCTTGGTAATACGGTGTGACCGGGATAAAAACAACTTTAGTGCTGTCAAATTTTATTAACGCTTGTATTCAGAATCGGACCCACTATCATATTGCATACGTCGTGCGGGTTCTGTTATACTATTATAATTGTTTTTATTATTATGCATAAAAAACAATTAAATATAAAAAATTTCTGCAGTTTTCCAGATAATACTTTTTTTCCTGCAATTTACATAATTTTCCCTTCATTGTGGGTTTTGCATATTTATTGTGTTATTTTAGCTTAGTCGTTCTATATATTTCGAGCTATGCGGCGGCCAGACAGACAGACAGTGCAACATTTCAGCAGTATTATAACAGCAGTGCTATTCTGTAAGCGTATTTATACAACTCGATCCTGAATCCGCAGTGAGATTACAAATTGGCATTCTATAAAATTCAACAATAATCGAGTTCTACGTCAGCGCTACAGTTGCGTGCGTGGCGGCGAGTTGAACTACAGCCAGGTGAGATTTTGACGTTTGTTAGTATGGTATGACGTTTAAAGTGGAATTCTGTAAGGGAATCCCGCGTTCACTTCGACCAACACTACGCACGTCATATTCGAATTAATCTGTCAAAAGTGCTATTCTGTAAGCGTATTTGTACATCGATTTCGACCTCGACCTCGATTTCTACAACAGCGCCGCCGTTGCGCGCGTGGCGGCGAGTTGAACTACAGCAGGTGAGATTTTGACGTTTGTTAGTATGGTATGACGTTTATAGTGGCATTCTGTAGTGGAATTCTGCGCTAACTTCGACCATCACTACGCACTTCTATCTCGAATGTATCTGTCAAATTAAAAGTTAGTGTTTTGTAAGCGAGATCATTGTCGAGACGTGAAAATTTTTTTAAAATGCAAGTTTTGTGGCTTTGTAAGCTTTTAGCAAACCTAAAGTAAGTATTATACGTGTTTTTAAAATTGTTCTATTACCATTTTACCTACGGTTAGGTACAGGGTACAGTGTACCAGAGCCTAATAAAATCCTCTGTGCAAACAACCTTTTTACTCCTTTGGGTGGGTTTGCTATACTATCAAGAAGTTTCAAATCTCTTTGGTCGCGCGCGTAAAGGACAATAAATTTAAGTAATGGTATTTTAAACTTCTTGTAGGTTGTTTTAAAATGTACTTATAATTTCAGGAACCAGAGCAGCTTGATGACCTAATATCACGGAAGACGCCTACATATAGCCAGGAGAGTGAATTAAAATTAAATAAAATTTGTAAATTTTAACTAGAATAGAATTAAAATAACAATATAGCAGATTAAGTTTTTGACATGTTTTATGTACCTACCTACTTAGCTTAGTTTTTTATATGACAGATTATTTTGTTTAACTGATTAATATATCTATTACTCAAAGTAATACTCCTGATTTTTTGTTGTTGCATTGATTTTTAGGGTTTCGTACCTCAAAAGAGAAAAAAGGTACCCTTACAGGATCACTTCGTTGTCCGTCTGTCAAGACCATTTTTCTCAGGAACGCTTGGAGGTATCAAGTTGAAATTAATATCAAATACTCAGGTCTGCAGTCCCTTAAAGCTGTGAAAAAATCAAACTTCTAAGTCAACGCATATGTCAGAAGATATGGCCGATTTTGCCGTATTCTTTAGAATTTTGGTCATCAAAACCTATGGGGTATTCCGGTTGACCTAGATTCTTGAAATTTAGCAATAAGCAAGGTCTTATAGCACAAGTAAAGGAAAAATTCGAAAACCATAAATTTGTCTAAAATCTTTTTTTCTTGTACCAACAAACTTAACTTTGCGTAGGTATGAAATTAACGATTTTCTAATTATTTCTTTAATTAAGTTTGTAGGGAACCCTCAGGGCGCGAGTCCTACTCGCGCGCGTCGGGTTTTTTAATTAGATTTCTACTAGGTAATAAATGCAAAACTCTAAATTGTTTGTTACTCAGCTCAGTCGACACTCAGTTACAATAAATTATAATAAATAAATGTATCAGACTATTGGCTAAACACTCTGTTTTTATTCTACTGAATGAGTGTGCAGTGCAGTCCAGTCAGTGGAGGCATCCACGGTCTGCACTGCACACTCCTCGATACTGGTTTTCTATTATACTTATTCATAATACCTTACTGTACCTACCTTACTGTTGGTGAATCAAATAAATAAAAAAAACAAATTATAAGTATGTGATCAATTGCAAAATATTAACTTATAATAAACTTTATTATAAAATTTTAACAAAAACATTATTTTTTACAAAATATTTCAATGTTTATTATACACACGCCATCATAATAGGTTAGGTACACAATCACCACTTTTTATATTTCTTTATCCCAATACTCTATGTACTATGCATCTAAAACGACCTTTTGAAACACCAATTGTACCTTCCACCGGGTCGAGTGTCTCTGATTATGAGATGCTTCTGGAGTGCAGTCTGCAGTATTTTCTTGGACATTTAGTTATTATAGGCGTCATGAGGAACACGCTCGCTGTGCATAGACCGAGGTAAAATGCCAAGAGTCACCTGAAAAATACATTGAACAGTTATAGTTAGGTGTAGTGCACAAAATATCTATTGTTCAACAGTGGTCACATACCTAGGTTATTGCAAGGAACTTTACCTTTATTCGAGTCGAAATTCCTTTGCTTCGACGTTTCATAGGTTTCAATAGAGGACTTATCATCTTTATATAGTGAATTAATCCTTGACATGATAATTTTTGCATTCCATCAGCTTGTCGGACGCATTTGGTAATTAACTAAAGCACGCTCCTTTTCTAATACAGATTTAATTAAAAACAACTGAGCATTAATTACACCAAAATCAAAGAATTAAAAGGAAAACTGATCAAAAAAACAAATGAAATCAAATTGGACTAGGTATGTTTGTTTATATTGTTTTTTTTTAATTATTTTTAGGAGGCACAAGCTCTATGCCTGACATTACAATGATCACATTATTTACTGTTTAAAGTTAATTTGCACTATCATTTATCTAGACTAATAAATTTTAAACAAAATAAAACATTTATATTGAAGATCTATGCATTAATTTTTCGAAATTAAGCAGGAAAAGATAAAATCGATTCATCGATAACATAAATTCTGTAATGTGTCAGTCCCTACCGCAACGATTCACAATTCTACACCCACTTCACTTCGCAGTTGGCTTGTTTTGTTTACAGAATTCGGAATCAAGGTCTTTCATGATCGGATGCGAAGTGTAGTGACCAGTGACTTGCAGTGTTGCCATATCTGTAACCCGTAATTCTGTATTGGATAGTCTAAAAATCTGTATAAAATCCACTGAAATCTTCTAAAATCTGTATATTGATTTTTAAAAATCCAATGAATTAGTAGTAGTCTTTTGAAACGAACTTTTTTCGAACGAAGGCTTTTCATAGAAAAAAACGACACCGGTTAGGATTGCCATAATAAAACAATTTAGTACCTACCCAAACAAATAATAAAAAAAACACCCCAAAACTAAAACGAATCCTTATTTCCAAATGTAAATCACCGTGTAATCCATGTATTCTATTCTTTACTTCTATTTTAACCATATTTAACATAGATTACGTTAAATTACAAAAATCTGTATAAAAGTAGGGCAAAATCTGGTATCTGTATCGGTAGTCGAAAATCTGTATAGATATAGATAAATCTGTATATATGGCAACACTGAATTGCAGATTTTCATCAATAACTGCATTAGACGATCATTCATCCGTCACTCACCGCCTAACCTTGATATAACTGACAGCATAACCTAGCGTGTACGGGGTGCCTACGCCGCCATCTTGACAAACAAAATGACAATGACAGCTGACAGACAGAAGTCAGCCATCTTGTCATTCGTTTTTTTTTAATGGTTTAACGGCCAGTTGGAAACAAGTCACTAAAGGCCATCGTAGTTTTAAACCACGAATACATTACACCGCAGTACGGCCTCCGGCAACTAGGGCCATTTGGTGATCCACACTGCAGCTAACGCCGCACTAAACTGATAGTAGGTGTTGTGTCGATTTAACAAGGGACTATTTGGAACAATTCGGTAGAGTCGTTACACGCTTTTATTTAACTAACCCGCACAATATACACTTTCAATATACATTTTTTTGGAAAACTAAACAAAAATGACAACCGTCTCCGACAAAATCCCGCCAAAAAGCCGCTAGGAAAATCTATGTTTTTTTTGCTTTTAGGCGGGATTTTGTCGGAGACGGTTGTCATTTTTGTTTAGTTTTCCGAAAAAATGTATATTGTCGGTTTTGGTGTATATCTGTGATAGTTTTATATGCAACAAGTGCCTATTAAAATGTATATTGTGCGGGATAGTTAAATAAAAGCGTGTAAACGACTCTACCGGATCGTTTCAAAATGTCACTTGATAGACTTCATTAAACCTACTATCGGTTTAATGCGGACATGAACCTGCAGTGTGGATCACCGAATGGCATGCACTAGTTGTGCCCTCGTGGAGGCCGTGCTGCGGTTTTATTGAAAATCGCCTACTAACTCTAGTCGTGCTCTGTTTTTATGGAGGCCGTGCTGTAACCGCCGCTGGTTTAAATAAATATAAGAAATAATACTTTAAATAAGACAGGGCTGTATGGACGAAGCTTCCCTTGCCCGTCCTCAATAGAGGACAAATCAATGACAATATCTATGATTTTTGTTTTGTTTTTTTTAAATTGGGAGGCAAGAGCTCTGCATTGCATTACATTCATGCTCATTTATCACATTATTTATTATTTGAAGTTGATTAAACACTATTTTATCTAGACTAAGAAATTTTAATCAAAATGAAACATATATTTTGAAGTTTCACTCCATTATTTTACCAAATTATGCTGAAAAGATAAAATCGATTCATCGATAACATAAATTCTCTAATGTGTCACTCACTATTCTTCTCTTCACAATTTGATACTCACTTCACTTCGCTAGTGGCTTGTACTTGTTTACAGACTACGAAATCAAGGTCTTTCATGATCGGATGCGAAGTGTAGGGACTTGGCGATGTGATTATCGAGTTTTAACTTTTACTTTACAGAATTGCACTGCAGGTGCGCTTTTTACACATTTGTCCGGTTCGATTTCCGACCCAGACAGGTGGTTTGTTAAAAATCTTTGAATGTAGATTTACTTAAATTTGAAAATAAAGGAATGTTTTCTTTGCATAAAATTTGCTATGTTTCAATTTTTAGGGTACTTTTCCTCCAGGTGGCATCTTAAAATTCCACCCTGTATAGTGTGAAATCAGCAAGCGACCTATCCCTACTCTTTTTCTTTGCCCAAGTCAAGGTACAGGTTGATTTGTGGTTCACATGTTTCCTGGGAAGCTAAGAGGGTGCGACCAACTTTTGTTGAGTTATATTTTTGGGCAGTTTACTGGAGATTTTTATAGTAAGGAAAGTTCTTTTCCTACTCGTATAATTAAATACATTACATTAGATACATACATGAGAGCGTCAGTGGCCCTGGGGATAAGACGCGGCCTATCATATCGAAAGGTCCGGAGTTCGATCCCCGGTTGGGTCATGTACCAATGGGTTTTTCTGGGCCCCAGCAGTGGGGAGATTAATAGGCTGTTGATGATGATGATGATAATTAAATACTAATGTTTCGTTTTGTTAGGTCCATCTGTTTGAAAAGAAATTCCAAAACCACTGTTTTTTAACACTTTTTTATTCTTTTGTATAATTTGTTTTTAAACTTTCATCTTTGTAAAAACAAAAGTAAAATATAAGAATAAAAACACAAATAGATATTTTTTATGTTATTATGATGGCAAATTATGCATCACATTTAGGATTTTTTTCATTTAATTAGTTAAAAAATTGTTTAAATTTAATAAGTAAAGGAAAAGGTCGTCCAGAAATCAGGTCGAGCCCCCAAAGGCAGAAAAAGCTTCGAAATAAAGAAGAATGGCCAAAAGTAATAATTAACATTAATTTTTTCCCCTACCAAAGACAAACGTAACGTATCCCCAGAGGGCCAACTCGACGTAATTTCGCCGGTGACTTCTCAACTTTTTGATGTTTACGCATTTGCAAGAAAACTTTTCTAATTTATTCTCCCTGACTCCGGCCGTACTTTGGCTATGTTTCATTTGTCTAATTTGGCTTTTAAAATTATTTATGTTAGGGGAATAATAATCTTTAATAACATATAAAGGATACCCTTACTGATGATGCACACCTGTCAATGAATGAGCATCAGTGCGTCGGGGATAAGATGCGGCCTATCATATCGAAAGAAGGAAATCGTCGAAGAAGGAAATCTAAGTACACTAACGCACTGGGCTAGCGTGGTGGACTATAGCCCGAACGCTCTCGTTGAGAGGGTAGGCCAAAGCTCCAGCAGACAGGGACATGTTAATAAATAGGCTGTTGATTTGATTTGTTTGTATTTGAGACCTTGTTTCATTGCAGCCGAGTGTATTTTTTAAGTTATCGAATTTATCGACTACAAAATTAGGGTGCGTCCACGTGGTTCGACAACGTCGAACATGTCGAACCACGAGGAATCAAAATTCCACTTGGTTCGACTGTCGGACCAACAAAAAGTCTGCATTTTTGCTTCTTTACTTAAGATAAAGTACTTACTTACTTTAATCTAAGTTTATGCGCGTTATTAAACAGGTATTTTAACGAAGCTTTAAATTAAATTAACTACGATGTAAACTCATACTTAACTTTAAATTGTTTTAGATACATTGTACGATATAATTTAGTGACTTTGTACGTCAGTGGAATTATATAAGTGTAAGTAAGTAATTTGTAATCTCTTTAGTCATAAATATTTAATTAAATTTGTTACTTATCGTAATTTATTTAGGTACTTTGGGACACATCTTGGTATCATTCTGTGAGTGAGTACCTATACCGCTTCGGAGTAATAATATTATCCCATCAAAAAATATATATGTAAATATGCAAAAAACATAAATGTGAAATGCGAGCCAAGTTCAAAGAAGTCAGTTTTAAGAATATGCGTGGTTGTCGTCTTTGCCGACAAAAGATTTTTGACATCTAAATGGGTGCCAAGTTCTGTAGACAATCCTGAAATTTATTTAGAATATACAACATTCTAAAATAAATTTAAAACACAATTTCTTGTTTCCTGTTAAAACAATGTTTGCTTTTTAAAAATTTAACTTCGTAAATTTGAACAGTCGAATTAATTACACAAACCAAATAACTTAGAGGATAAATTGAATCTCTCTAGGTGATCTTTTTTTTTAACATATTAAATAGTTTTTGCGTTATGAAGGGTTACTTATATTTATTTAATTGAGGTAATGCCACTTTTGAGGCTCCAAATGGTTGCTGGCTGCTGCGTCGCCAGTATCTTTTTCTTGGCTTGAACTTGGCTTGACACGCTACCGCGTGTCTAGATTATAATATTCGGATAACTTATAAGCAAGGTCCGGAATTTTCATAGCAAAAAAATGCATAGGGTTTGAACCTTGTAATTAAATCGACTTAACGGTATCGATGTTGTCCTAGATTAGGTAGGTACGTACACAAAAAGACAATGAAATTAAATTTAAATTAACGTTTAATAATGGAACATACAACTTTTCTATTAATGTTTATTATAAAATAATTAATTCACAAAAAGGAAATTTCTAGGATATATTATGTAAGTAGGTACTGTTCTGTTTGCTGCTATACATATTTCTGTTTTAAAAACACAATGTCGAAAATCGAAATGTAATTTCATTGTCGTTTTTTACACTTTACCACAGAATAAACAATAGTACAAGTAGCTTTATTCCCAATCAGTACCCAGTAGGAAACATCGATACCGTCGAAAGTCGATAGATTACAACATTCAATCCCCATGCATTTAAATTTTCGCTATAAAAATTCCAGACTTGCCTATAAGTATTAAACTAGAACCCAGTAAGGTATTACGGCATCTCACATTTTGTGGCAAACGCCACAAGAGGCGGTATGCGGGCTGTGGTCGATAATTCTTCAATTTCTTAGCGAGTCATGTATCTGGTAAAAACAGTCACCTACTCGCGGGGTAATAGTGTAGCTATATTTACACAGTGATACTTCAAGGAGTCGGGTTGCCATTAGCATATTAAAATGGTAAGAAAGCCAGCGCTAACTGGGTACGTTAGCTGCGCTAGCATGGTGTTACAACATTATTCTACTTCTGAACCTTTTTTTGTTTTACGCGTTTTAACCTCTGACGATATTGATTCAATTCAATACTATTTAATACACATTAAAACATAAATAAAAATTCTAACTAAATGAACTGAAATTTTTCAAAAATTAATTTTTTTTGCGTTAGCTTGGTTTTTTTGGACGACATGCAATTAATTTTCAATTATTTTCTGACTTCAATGATATTTATTGTAAGTACACCTATTAGGTAAACAGTAACTATACATAGAGTTACTATTGGTTTGTATAATATTATTACGTTAATATGACCTATAGTACATACATACATACATATCTTCACGCTATGTCCCTGGCGGGGTAGGCAGAAAGAACGGAGCGCCAAGTATCGCGATCCTGACACACCTCTTTCGCTTCGCTCATTCTCATCATATGACCTATAGTGCAATAAATATTTTTTGTCTTTGGACTTAAGTCACACTTAATAGACCTTAAATTTTACATACATGTCGCACAATCGTATAGTCGCATTTCGCACGAACGATGCACTCCTGTAATAATCCCAAAGTAATTATATTTCAAATTGAATAACTACTTAGAAAATGCATTACTACGACTATGTAAGTGCATTGTAACCGTCTATAATAATATAACCTAAGGATAATTCTAGGTCCCGCTTTTTGGTCTGGGATGCCTGTGTTTAGGTTTGTTTGGGAAAAGGTCGAAGTGATGTTACTCACCCATGCTAAGCACGCCATCTTGGCTGTAGTGAGACAAGTTTATAATTTGAGACACCCTAGTTTCTTGCCAACTTTGTCGCGCTTTACTTCGCAGTCTTTGACTTGAATTTCAATTTCCCGCAATACAACCTCCCGTTGATTGTGTTTCTATTAAATTAAATAGTGTTTTGAAATGGGAAATTTAATTTTCAAATACAATAGCTTTGGTCTGGCTGTTTGTAATAGATTGTATCAGTTTGTATATTGGTTTAAATGAATGAATACAGATTCGCGATTCAAGCAACTATTAAATTATATCCCAGTACCTACATTATAACAAATTAAAAAATTTGTTACTTATACAAAAGTTTCAACTTTTCAAAAAAAATTTTTGGGTGTTTTTAAAATCTTGTCAAGGAATAAAATAAGTATCATAATTTTAAAAATCGATCATGTAGTTTTGTTGATTTAGTTCCGATACGTTGAATATCGTGTCAACAACCATCCAGCCAACTATCCGAACTCTCGCATTAAAATCATCATCATCATCAACAACAACAGCCTATTAATCTCCCCACTGCTGGGGCTCAGGCCTACCCTCTCAACGAGGGCGTGCGGGCTATAGTCCACCACGCTAGCCCAGTGCGGGTTGGCGGACTTCACATGCGCCTAAGAATTTCTTCTTCGGCGTATGCAGGTTTCCTCACGATGTTTTCCTTCACCGTTTGAGAGCAGTCAGTACATGTACTTAAGTTTCGAGAAAAAACCCATTGGTGTTGACCCAACCGGGGATCGAACCTCGGACCTTTCGATATGATAGGTCGCGTTTTATCCCCGAGGCCACTGACGTATTAAAATAATAAATGACAATTGATAAACATTTTAAATTACATATTTTATACAAAGACTGTTTAAACATTTGTATACAAAAACAACCTTCTTCTTCCTTCGTCTGTCCATCTTTAAAATAACACTTTGTACGTCTGATGGTAATTTTATGAAAATTCACCAGAAGTGGCAAGTAGAAAAACTTTGTAGTATGCAGATTGTTCATTCCCCCACCACTTTATGCAGTCATTTGTCATTATACCCGCCAGATGTCACTTCAGAGATAGACAGCGATTTAAAAATGGCGTCCTTCCTCACCACTAATTCCCACATCAATTTCCACCTTACTCCAAGCGATCAAGGTACAAAATAAGTTAAAATAAACACAGCTTTGCGTGTCTGCTCTACATTTTTACCGTCGAATTGACAGTTTTCTTTAGGAATATCTTAGATTTTCCTTCTGCATTTCCTACATTGCTGCGCTTGTTCGTTGGTATTTTTATATGAGCTCTTCGAAAGCGGCAGTGCATAGTGTTTTTTTTTTCTGTACATTTAACGCGCCGATGACTTCGCTGTTAAAGTGGGACTTTTATTGTCCTGTCCACACCATTATCTGTGAAACTAATTGATGCGGATTAAAATGTGCTTTTTCTTTGCAACTAAGATGGATTGTGAGGAAATCTTAGATTATTTAAAGGTGATTAGAAGTATTTAGTGATAGTTTTGTTTACATTTTTGATTTATATTATTATACCTAACTGTAGCTACCGCCCCGCGGCTATGCACCTCTGCAAAATTTCCTTTTGAGAAAATTGTTAGATTCGATCTAACAGTTATTTTTGAAATCTGCCCGAAAGCAGATGAAAACTTGACAATAATATTTTCACAGTGATCAACACCCAAAAAGGTACAGACGTAATGTATCTCATTACATTTTCAATTTCTTTTGATATTTTCACCTCTCACGTAAATTATAATAAGACCACTTCATAAATTACTAATCTTACTGTAAAGATGGTGCTTCACTAAATCAATATCACGCTAATTATCTCAGCTACCAAGCAATATTCCGTTACGCCAACGGACAACGGTAGATCTAACACGAAGCCAGTACTGGCACTAACGATTGGAACAGTTCAGTGCTGGCATGCCATTGTCTGCCAATATATTTGCCGCATTTTCTCACTATGGAATGGATTTTACAGCCAAATGGAAACAAAGTCAAATAATTTTATAAATATTCAAAATAAAAAGACGGCGGTAACTGAACGGACTCCAAAAAACAGAGCAAAACCAGTGTTAGCCGGCGATCATCACTGCATCATCTGCAGTTCACATCCTCACTAAACTAGTAGGTTTATGGTGATAGTAGGTTTATTGAAGATTTAACAAGGGACAATTTGAAATGATCCGGTAGAGTCGTTACACGCTTTTATTTAACTATCCCCGCACAATATACGCCAAAAATAAAGACACTTGAATACTATCTTAAATAATATTATACACCAAAATCCACTATTTACATTTTAAGGATAACTAAAGAAAAGAGACAACCATATCTGAGGAGATCCCGCCAAAAGTCCTGAAGTCAAGGAAGGCTAGGTAAGTTTATAAATTTACACCAGGTTTTATATTTGGCATGAGGTGCGTTCATAAGCTTACTACAAACTCGTTCCAATGTAGCATACTAGCACTGGCTCTGTGAAGACACGGCATTACGCCAATAGACAATCACTAATAAGGAGTGAATAGAGCTGAACTCTGGCTAATTAACAATTATCTGGTTCGTCTGAGAGATGGACTGACGCTCTCACTTACAAGGGAAGTGAAAACTTTCCTTTGGCTAATTTCTTCTTTTCTTAGGCGTTACGTAATTAACTTTCCCTGGTAGTAAATAATCTAAGGTTACTCCGGACTTTCCCTCGAAAAAAGCGAATAAACTTAGAGATATTTTATAGCTGTAATAGCCAACGGAAAATAAAAATTCATCCGAGAAATAATGAGTTTGGAATTTTTTCATAACAAATCATAATTAGTAGGTAAGTAGGTGTGTAGATAAAGATAAGCTATTTTTATGTAAGTCTATTTTTTCCAGAACGCTTTATTCCAACGAGAGCCATAATTTATATTGACATTCAAATTATTGCGAAGTTTAATCATTTTCTGTACAAAACCGCAGCGGACGGGCTTTGTTTACAGATTTAAATTAACCCTTTCAGTGCAAGCGGCAATTTTTATTTTATTTTTTGATTGCATTTTAAAAATTCAGTATTACCCCTTGTTAAATCGGTGATAATAATTTATTAAGATGACTAAGATTTAACGACCTTTGTTTTTCGATACATTAATAAAGATTTAAACATAATAATTTTCACTAGTTTGCGAAAAGAAATTCATAAGTATTCGGCCAACGATGATGAACTGTAACAAAATACTGATTATGTGCTGAATTATTAATTTTTGGAGGTATTAAATTCTCTTTTTTTACAGTTGTGGCCAATAAATTTAAATATTTTTTGGTTTTGTTGTTTTGCATATTTATCTTATTAACCTAATACGCGACTGAAAATTTTCATACAACTGACATGATACAGATGTCTTCACTCGATAAAAAATAATTTTACTTCAAACAAGTCGTGTTCAATAACGACAATTTCCTTTGTCTCCATTCTCATTAAATCACGGAACACATCCCAGCGGATTCCGGGATATGATGACACCAATTTGCCAACGCGAGTACTGTAGGTAAGGAAAAATTGTCAATTGTAATTTCTACAATAGTGGGAGCACGGTTCCCATCACATGCTCGACGTCTCGTGTCGTAGAGATTGTTTCCTTGTGGCTGCCAGTTGTCAAATAAAAAGTAGGTGCCTACGTATTTTCAGAAAACCATGAAGGTAAAGGAAGGACACAAAAAGGAGGAACACAATTATACCTACTTGCAGAAATAAAATAAAGACTGAGTTAACAAATTACTCTAAGGGCTTCTTACACCAGTTGCTGATAAAGTCCCAGATACCCTATATGAAGGTTATCTACCAGATATCCGTTTTTTTCTTTTTCACAGGTATCTGATTGCCTTATCTGTCCGATATACCGTCTTATAAACTTACAGCCAGATCAAGGGACTGTTATATCTTTATCTGTCGGATATGGATTGTTTTTTTTTCGAATTTAACGCGGTAATACTTCAGTTTTGTGTTAACTTTTTATGATATATGGATTTATCACTGTTTCATTTATAAATAGTACATTACTGCCGCGGCCCGCAACAGAGGCATTGATGGATGAGCGTGTGAATGTAGGCCGAGGCGAAGCATACGTGAGTCCATCAATGCCTGGTTGGGGCCAAGGCTTGTATAATGCTATTCTCAAATAATGCGCGGAAATCCAAAAAATATCAAGTTTTATTAAAATTGTGAACCGTCTGAACTGAACCATCACGACATAGGGTTGTCACAATACTATCGGCAAATCAAAATACTTTTAGCCATATCTCCGGAACGGCTAGTGCTAGAACCATGTTCATGTAGGTACTCAAATGAAAGGGCTCGACGAGATCTATCTGAATATAATATATAAAAAAACACCCTGTATATTCATATAAAATTGTATATACAGGGTGTTTTTATTTCATATTATATTCAACTAGATCTCGTCGAGACCTTTCATTTGAGTACAAACACGAGGGGTCTAGCACTAGCCGTTCCGGAGATATGGCCAAATGAAAAAAAAACACTCTTTTGGCCATATCTCCGGAACGGCTGGTGCTAGACCCTTGTTCATGGTACTCAAATGAAAGGGCTCGACGAGATCTATCTGAATATAATATATAAAAAAACACCCTGTATATATAACTTTTTATTAAACAATTTCCCCGCATTATTTGAGAAAAGTGCTATACAAGCCTGCAATCAATGTAATTTCATGCATCATTCGAAATTTAAATAAAACTTGCTATGTTACCTCCGTGGTTGCTATGGTTACACGACAGATATGAATTAATATGGTCATTATTTGACCGCTAGGCACGACAGATATGGATTTTCATTCAAATTATTTGCCCGCCTGCTCTCATTTATTTGACCAGTACAGCATTGACGATTTAACTCGAAGAAGGTTGTCAAAATAATGTTCACATTTCCATTTCAAGCATGTTTGAGAAAAAACAATAAACGTTGAACCATAGACGATGAGAACAGAAGTCTGCTTTGCTTCGTTAAACGCAATAAACGTAGTTACTTTTTATTTTATTTTAAAAGATAAATTACAAAAAACGGACTCAAAAATGTATTTTCTGTATTTTATACATAAATACATAATTTATGGATATTTATGAATACTTTTTTTAAATAAAATTTAAGTTATTAATTTATAAATATGATACTTTTCGATGCTCAAAAATGCTTATAGAAACGCAACAATGAATTGAACTGAAGAACTGAATTGAATGAACGGAATGTTCCAACTCCCCTGTAAATCGCTGACAGTTTAGCTGCCCGATGTTTTAACAGAGACTTGAGTGGTGAAAACGGAAAATATTATCCGACAGCTTTATCCGATAGGTTACGTTATCTGTCCGTTTTCTATCTGTAACAATATCAGCAACTGGTGTAAGAAGCCCTAAGTCGTCTATTTCTGCGATTTCTTTTAGACAACCTTTTACTAAGTACATCATCATAATCAGCCTGCAAGGCCTCTCCCAAGTCAAGGCGCGCCACTGAACCCGATCCTCGGTTCTCCGCATCCAGTCACTGCCAGCAGCCTCACGCAGGTCGTCGCTCCATCCAGCCGATGGACGCCCCGCACAACGCTTGCCCAGTCGCGGTCTCCACTCGAGAACTCGTCTACCCCAGCGGTTATCGGTTAATTAATATGATTTTTTTCTTATATTTAAATACGACCTGGAAAAAATGATCCGGAACAGCTGGACGGGAAGGCCGAAGGCTCAGCAGTGGACGTCAAGAGGTTCATGATATTTAGTACTGAGAAGAAGGTAACTCATACGTTTTTTAAACAATCCGCCCCCAAATAAAGCAGACAGCCTCGTCAATTTAAAAAGAACTATTAAAGCACAATTTCAAAAATGTAATTTAACGTCACACCGACCCCTTTGTGAGTAAATTCGCGTATTTATTAGAGCGGGGACGGTGGTCGGTTGGTAATTGCGACGGGGTCATTCTGACGCGCCGGCGCTAAAGGGTTAATTTAACGCTCGCTGCCTTGCTACAGTGCTTGGTTGGGCCAAGCACCAGGCATGTAGTCAGATGCAGCTTTAAAACCCCTTTAGCCACTCAAACGGCCTGGGACTTTAGGATCCCAAAATAAAGTAACGCCGAACGTCCTGGGAACTCAGGTTTCCACAGATTTCAGAAAGCCTATGTTTCTGAAATCTGTGCAGGTTCCCAAAGCTTCTGACTTTTGCCGCCAGATATTTCGGTTAAATGCGTACTCTGTCGCTGAAACACATAGGTAGATAATAAATTGAACAACTGGCATTTGTCCTGATGAAGGCTCCTGTGAGCACGAGCGCAGGAAATCTTCAGTCGGCGAGAAAACTAATCAAGGTCAATATGTGACATTTCCCCCCTTTATTTACCTACTTTCTTTTAAGGAAGAGAATGTGCATAATTGCACCTTTCTTTTATTATAATTATTGTTTTATATCCCTTTTTGGATTTTGGGTATTTGTTTTTACATTTTACTGTCCTATTGAACAAGAACCAGCGTTTTAATTCGTAATTTCTAGTCGTGTTCAGCTCCCCTCCATGCGTTGCTTTACGAAAAAAACAAGAGTCCATTTTAGTTGCCTTTCTTAAGTAGAAAGACAACTAAAATGGAATCTTGTTTCTTGTCCTACGTTGAACTTATTGAATGAAACAGATGATGCATCATTTTGCTGCTATAAACCCCCTTGGTAACCTGTGTACGTGTCTGACATAGTTCAGCGCTTGCAGGGGTTCGAGGCAGTGGATATTTCACGAGGATAGTGAAATTATCTAACTAGGTCAGTTGAGAACTTCAATTCTGTTTTATAGGTCTGAAAAGCAGAACCGAGTTCCGTACTGCTAAAGCCTGACCACTTTTGCTAAAATCCACCATAATACGCCAAACTAAAAGTTAATGTAAGGTATGATAGAATATTTTAAATTTATACCTAAGTATCAACAGCCTATTAATATGTCCCCACTGCTGGGGCTCAGACCTACCCTCTCAACGAGCGCGTTAGGGCTATAGTCCACCACGCTAGCCCAGTGCGGGTTGGTGGACTTCACATGCGCCTAAGAATTTCTTCTTCGGCGTATGCAGGTTTCCTCACGATGTTTTCCTTCGCCGTTTGAGAGCAGTCAGTAAATGTACTTACTTAAGTTTCGAGAAAAAACACATTGGTACATGATGACCCAGCCGGGGGTAGAACTTCGGACCTGTTGATATGACAGGCTGCGTCTTATCCCCGACGCCACTACCTAAGTAATAACATTAAATTTAAAACGCAAGAGCGTCAGTGGTGTCGGGGATAAGACGCGGCCTGTCATATCAACAGGTCCGAAGTTCTATCCCCGGCTGGGCCATGTACCAATGTGTTTTTCTCGAAACTTAAGTACATTTACTGACTGCTCTCAAATGGTGAAGGAAACATCGTCAGGAAACCTGCATACGCCGAAGAATAAATTCTTACTTCACATGCGCCTAAGAATTTCTTCTCGGCGTATGCAGGTTTCCTCGCGATGTTTTTCTTCACCATTTGAGAGCTATTAAATGTACTTAAATTTCGAGAAAAAACACATTGGTACATGGCCCAGCCGGGGATAGAACTTCGGAAATGTTGATGTGACAGACCGCGTCTTATCCCCGATGCCACTGACGCTCTCGCGTTTTAAATTTAATGTTATTGCTTAGGTAGTGGCGTCGGGGATAAGACGCGGCCTATCATATCGAAGGTCCGAAGTTCGATCCCCGGCTGGGCCATGTATGTACCAATGGATTTTTTCTCGATACTTAAGTACATTTATTGATGTGAAGTCCACCAACCCGCACTGGGCTAGCGTGGTGGACTGAACTTAAGTACATTTACTGACTGCTCTCAAACGGTGAAGGATATACATGGCACGGCCGAAGATCGGACTCGGACCTTTGGACATGGCAGGCCGCGTCTTTCCAACTATGGCACTGACGCTCTACTTCACTTCCTGATATTGTTTTATCAAAACTCGTGCACTATTACGTCACCAGTTCACGTTTATCGAAAAATCGATGCCTACAATTATGGGGTAACGGAAATCCGATCACTGTTGAAATTAAATGCAAATTCTGATAATTCCGACAGGAGATTTTCGTTATTAATTCTAAATTTACATTGAGATTACGCCTGTTAGCTGTCACAAAATATTAATGTGATTTTTGTTTTTTAATCGCCGGGAAAATGTCAAACTTAGTGCGGAGTCTTCACCAAGATTTGTATGTAACGTTCACTGCTGGATATAGACTTTGCCGATGCCAATGCACACATAATTATGGACCTGAACTCGACTTTTGACTTTTTTAAATCAAGTTTGCATAACAATTATTTGTAAATACCAGGCATTTTTGTCATTCAAATAATCGTCTATTTTATTTATAACAAGCATTAAAATTCTTACAAAGTTGTTTAACTTTAAATCTTAAATTCTCTATTTTTCATAATCAAGAACGGCCGAACGGATCTTGATGTAACTTGATACAGTGATAGCTTATACTCTGGAATAACATATAAGCTACTTTTTACCGGGGTAAACTGTTCCCGCGGGAAAAACTTATTGCACAACCCCTAAATATTTATGGTTAAGATTAAAAGTCCCACGGCGAGCGTGTATGAAGAGAATGATGAGAATGAGCGAAGCGAAAGAGGTGTGTCAGGATCGCGATACTTGGCGCTCCGTTCTTTCTGCCTACCCCGCCAGGGACATAGCGTGAAGATATCTATGTATGTAAGATTAAAATTACAATGACATTTCCTTTGACAGCCGTTCGACGCTGTAAGCCCTGCGGCGCGAGGGGGGCTGTCAAAAACTTCCGCCGTTGTTGATCCCCCCCACACTGAAAGTGACGTTTTTGTTTCATTATTACACGCCGCGATGTAGGTCAATGATAAACCTCAGCGCGTTTATTTCATCAAAAAAGACGTCGTAGGGTTAAATTTTAATGGCATATATTTTTTCACACTAACAATTTTCTTTGACAAGGTTTTATACGCTTTTTCAACCGACTTTAAAACAAGGAAGTTCTCGATTCAACTGTATGTATTCTGTGTGTATGTTACGCGATATCTTCGCCAATTTGTGAACCGATTTATATGATTTTTTAAATGAATAAGCTAACTTGAGGGTGGTCCCATTTCAATTTGAAAATTTTATTCTTAGATAATAATCATCTTCGACTTATTTTTGATATCGGCATTTTTATACTTAATTAATAAAATATATTATGTCTCCAATTTTCTTTCTTGACAATATCAGGTTCTAGTCACTTTTATACCTAGTAATTTTTCCATAAATACCTAAGTCGCCAAAAGCAAAATTATGTCACCCAAAAAAAAATTTGGGGGACTTACGATGGTGTCCAAAAATCATAAATTTTCGTCGGTACTATCTTTATTATTGTGACAGTTTTCGAGGTGACGATTGTATCAATAGTCTATATTTTGATGAACTATACAAGTTGCTTATAATGTTATATCCTGCTTTCTGGAAACGGGAATAAACTTTAATAATATTTTCAGGCAGTTTTCAGCCCTGCTTAGGCGAAAACAGCTTATTAACCGAACTCATTACGGAGTTCCCTCACGTAAACCATCAAAAATCACTTACAAGTAATAA
This sequence comes from Metalampra italica, assembly GCA_949699065.1. Classification (NCBI taxonomy): domain Eukaryota; kingdom Metazoa; phylum Arthropoda; class Insecta; order Lepidoptera; family Oecophoridae; genus Metalampra; species Metalampra italica. Next base: position 2,819,489 of record OX452995.1, on the reverse strand, counting down.
AAACAAACGACCTTAACCCCATTTCCACTTGTAAATAGTTCGGGGAGCGAAATATCCGCCATTTTGCGCGTACAACACCTCCTAACCGGTCCGAGCCGGCGCGAACCGGTGCGAGCCGCTTCGCACCAGATGGCGCATGACAAACAGCAATGCGGTTCGGAGATGATTTTGGGACTGCCATAAATCTTTAGCTGTACCAAAGTTTGTAATAAGTAGGTTGTAATTTCAGTGTTGTAGTGCTGTGTTAGTGTTTTTGTTTGGTTTATTTATGGGCTGAACTTGGGAGAAAAACTTCCTAGTTCAATCGTTTGAACTGTAAAGTTAATTACACTTCTGGGAGCAGGCGGAAAATACTAAAGAATTCGTGAAACTAATCATCAACAGCCTATTAATCTCCACACTGCTGGGGCTCAGGCCTACCCTCTCAACGAGGGCGTGCGGGCTACAGTCCACCACGCTAGCCCAGTGCGGGTTGGTGGACTTCACATGTGCCTACGAATATCTTCTTCGGCGTATGCAGGTTTCCTCACGATATTTTCCTTCACCGTTTGAGAGCAGTCAGTACATGTACTTAAGTTTCGAGAAAAAACCCATTGGTATATGGCCCAACCGGGGATCGAACCTCGGACCTTTCGATAAGAGAGGTCGCGTCTTATCCCCGAGGCCACTGAAACTAATAATAAAACGCAATTTTGTTTTTACATGGTTTTTACAAATGTATAAGCAGAATGCAAATAGGAACACATGTTGCATTGCTCCTATAAGCTGTAAATTGCACAGCTAATCCACTTAAGCTCGGCCCATAATTCACGTATGAAAAATGTCCCACACTCACGTAATTTATACAATGCCTCGACAGGAACACTATAGACGGCGGCGGCGCGGTGTGGGGCCACGAGAAACGAGGAACAGGCTTGTGACCTACTTGCTTTAAAAAGTCACCACTATGGTTTTTATAATTTCTCGAATAACTTAAAAAATACGATAGGTTTCGTGGGAAGGTTGGAACTAAAAGTGTCCCTAAACGATCATGCTTGCATGACATGCAACGTTTACGTGAATGTCATGCTGCATGGAGGACCATCATGCTTGCTATCAATCAATACAGTGAAGCAACGGCCAGCACGTAGTTTGCTTGTCATTCACGTCAATTACTACAGCTAGACGATTATGCACGAGTGACAGCACGTATTGCATGTCATGCCGCATGATCGTTTAGGGAGCCCTTAAGATCCTCTTGCTATATTTTATGTATCAAATAGCAGGCACAATGAAATAAATCGCTTACCGCATGTCCCGATGATTGACACGTTGCGAAGTGTCGTGTCGGTCGATGTCTTACACTTATTTCGGCCTAGCTCTCATTCGCCAAGCGTCTGGAGAGTAACCTGCGATTAGGAATTTCATTCCAATTTTTCGTGGTTAATTTTATATATTGACCTCTAAAATCCTGCGCTGTCAGGACCCAGCACTTCTATACAAATTTCATAGGGACAATTTTATTTTGTGACTCTTATATGGTGACAATTATATTATTTTTACTTGATTGGAAGATAAAATTGTAAAAAATTGAAAATTTGAAAAAAATTATAAAATCTTTAGTATTGGGTCAGTTTTACAGCAAATAATAAATACTCCATATTTATTAAATTCCCAGTTAACTGACAAATCGGATAGATTTTTGGAAACTTAATACAAAACATAAAAAAAAACTTTTCGTGGCCTCAATTACGGCATCATTTACAATAAAACCCGAAGCGTGCACTATAAATGAGCTGCTAACTTATTAATAAGTTATTATTCACAATTTACTTATTCGTGAGTAAATGTCTGTCTGTCTATACACTTACTTCTATCCATTTCTTCGTCAGATCCCTTCAATCGCTCCATGAAAAGCGTGAAAAAGCGATTAGAATCGTTTTTATACTCTAAGTCATAATGTAAAATTAATATAAATATATGTCTGTCATTAACTGCAAAGCGTGTTTTGCAATATTTCCTATTTTAATTATTTGCAAATAAGATTAAGATAATGTAAGAGAAACTCATTACAAAATTTTAAGTCCCTAGACCGCGAATCAATCGCAAACTGTCCCATGTCCCGCGAGCTCAAACGGCCATTTCGCAAAACATCCCGTTCTCAAAATATCCCGTTCTAAAAACATCATGTCAATAGTCATTTCTCGGATTTTCAGCTCTTCCGTATTTTCCTCTTTAGTTTCGCCCCTATTCCTCCCCCTCCATATCCCTTCCCTTCAAGGCCTAATTCCCCCTCATCCTCCCAACGGGACGTCTTTGGACAATAAATACTATGTGAAATTGTATAAACGTACTACGACGCTTTCAAATTACATAAACTACCGAGGGCGGGCTCGTCGTCACACCAGCTTGTCCCACTGGTGTAACGGCGAGTAATTTTTTTTATTTGTCGTCACACTGTACGTACTTATAGCTACATCCTATAGAAAAACAAAAAAAAAGGTGTTAAAAAAAATGTTGTTATGACAACAAAAATCATTAAAGTATCGATAAATTTTATATTAAAAAGTTTATTTCATTAACAAATCGTCAAATTAAATTAAATTCTACCGTCTTAAACGCATGAATCAATTTAAACTCAGCGCGGCGGAACTAGACAAAATTAATCAAGGTAATAAATGAATACAACGGCCTAAATAACAAATTAAACAAGTACCCACCTATACTAGACCATGCTAGAACTGTATAATGTCCAACAAACTGTAGAATTTCCAATCTGGAAAATGTCCAATCTGAAAAATGTCCAATCTGAAAAATGTCCAATCTGAAAAATGTAAAATCTGAAAAATGTCCAATCAGAAAAACGTCCAATCTGAAAAACTGGAGGATTTTATGAAATTTTAGGACATTTTGGGAAATGATTTATTCTCCTGCTTTCAACTGTGTGTTAATCTATCAGCAGTATAACTTTTCTGATATCAGAAACCTTAATTTTGTTACTTTTGAAACTTCTTGCCCCTAGGAATATAAAGTATCTGGAGAAAATTGAACTATGACGGGTAACGCCGCGAGGCAAAGACGTAGTAACTTGATAAATTGATGTTTCTAAGCGGCTTTCCACTAAGCCGCTTTATTACAAAAGAAAAAGGTTCAAAGAAAAGGTGAAAGTTTAATGTATTAAGATGTATTTTGGAGTAATTCTTTGTTACGATATCAATGGATGATCGCAAATTAGTTACACCTGCAAAAAAAAAACACGACAAATTGACACACGGCTGTTTAGTCCCAAATTAAGCCGAAGCTTGTGATGGGTACTCAAAAACTGATAACATTTTTTAAAAAATAAATACTTAAATACATACAAACACCCAGAATCAAAATTAGACACAATGCAAAGAATTTTTAACGCTGAGATCACTAAAATTGTTCGATGCTAATTGGTACTAGATCAGAAAAACTTCAAGGCTAGTAAATAAATAAAATAATATTAGGCAATACCTGTATTACCGGACCATAAGAAGGCTCAAGGTCACACAGAGGGCAATGGAGAGATCTATGTTCGGAGTTTCCCTGCGAGATCGTATCAGAAATGAGGAGATCCGCAGGAGAGCCAAGGTCACCGACATAGCTTAAAAAATTGCGAAGCTGATGTGGCAGTGGGCTGGGCACATCGCTCGTAGAACTGACGGCCGTTGGAGCAGAAAGGTTCTCGAGTGGCGACCACGTACCGGAAGACGCAGCATAGGCAAGGTGGACTGACGATCTGGTGAAGGTCGCGGGACCCGGCTGGATGAGGTTAGCGCAGGACCGGTCGTCGTGGAGATCCCTGGGGGAGGTCTTTGTCCAGCAGTGGACGTATACAGGCTGATATAATGATGATGAATAGGTACCTGTATCATCATCATCATATCAGCCTGCAGACGTCCACTGCTGGACAAAGGCCTCCCTCAAGGATCTCCACGACGACCGTATATTTTGAACTATTCAATAAATTTTCATCATTTCAACAGCGAATTGCATACCCAATATACCTATTCCATGAAACCGTCTGCCATTATATCCGGACAAAAGCCTTATCTAAACTAACTGACATAAAGCGAAATGTATATAGACCCCAACTAAATTTCAAATCATTGCATCCATTTCAGTGAGAAGGCAGCAATTTCACTGAGGGCCGATTTAAATTTCAAATACCTACAGTTAACCAGGTAGCTCTTAGCGAGAGTGTTGCAAGTGTTGAAATAATTATCGTACAGTTTCCATGAAAAGACAAAAACAATTATTCGAATTTCCAAAAGTTGTCTACTAAAAAGAAATTGTCAGTAAATGGAGAACTTTGTCCATAAATTGACGGCTTATAATTTATGATTCATACATGTATCATATCTTGTAAGGGGACTAGGAGTACCTGGCTACACTTCGACCCTACAGGATATTGTACCAAATGTCTATCCACAAATGTTGTCCATTTTTTTAGACTTTACATTTGATTTGTTTTGAAGTTCTGAGAAAATCGCCTAGGTTCGAACCCACGGCGTTCACGTGAGTCGAGTGCACAGCCAATACTAGGGTGTACGAAACAAGCAAGAGCAAATATTTCAGATATGTTGAAGCGTAATAAGCAATCATATTTGGTAAAATAATGTCAAATATTTGGTTAAACTTACCATGTTTTAAAATTTCGTGTTAGTAAAAACCTTTATTTTGTGTTGTGGTATGGTTTGGCCCGAATACTTCAAAAGAAGTTTCATTTAAAATTGTAGCCACAGACATGTCATAAAGTACTTTTTTATTTTTAGTTAAATAAAACAAAGAAAGTGTGTGTGCAAAAGTACTAAAACATTGTTCCTTTTGATTTACTGTAATAATGTCCAATCTGAAAAATGTCCAATTTGGAAAAAATCAAATCCGAAAAATTTCTAATCTGAAAAATGTTCTTGTATTCAAAATAATAAATTCACCAGATATACAGGCAGCAACATTTAAAATCAGGAAACAGATTACCTGTGGAGGCATAATTATCAACCAAAGGGTTACCCCAACTTCATTTTCCCCGTTTACCAGCCCAAATTTTAATTGTACCTAGGTTCCTATTATTTGAAATGGTAACCTCAGTAACAGAACACGGATCGACCATTTCAATTATTTCTCAAGGCTTTTCCCTAATCCTCGTTTAATAATTTACCCCGCTTAGCAATTCTTAACTAACGACGGACTAAATTTATAATTATTAGGAATAATGATGACAATGACGGCGTATTTCGAAAGGTGGTTAAATTAAGCCAAACTAATATTCTCACAAAGTGAGTCTGTTTGTTATGATTTCATGGCTCGACTATTCAAACGATTTCCATAAAACTTTTCATACACTTGTCATAGAAATTAACGTAGACTAATTTTTACTGTGGGAAAAATTGAATCTGCGTCTATGGCGACACATCTGACTGATTTAGAATATACATTAGTGTAATTTACTTACGAGTAGGTACATTATAATTAGTAATTTTCAACAAAGCTTTCTCACTCACTCACTGATCGACTTAACTATTTTTTACCAAACAAATACGAAATATCTTGTGCAATCGATTTTTTTAGTTAGAATTTATTTAATTTATATATTTCATTTCATATATTGCAAATATATTACCCCCGCTTCCTAACTGCACACCTGAGCTTGTCCACCTAGGTGGGCAGTTAGGAACAAATGTTCTAACCACCCACCTTCTCCACCTGGGTGGATAAAGACGCTTCCCGTTTTCACTATCATTCATATAATTTCTTCCAGACGGTTTATAGGTACTTATATCATGTGGGCGAAGCCGCGGTCAATAGCTAGTTTACTTTAATGTTTAATCGTTTAATTTTTGGGCGTATTATAATCGTTACAGTATTTTACAGTGACATTGACCCCGATGAGCGGTTAGGGTTGAAATTTTACATCTCTGACGAACTATGTAGTAACTTGGAAACGGTTAAAAATATTAACTTGGTTCCTACAACCACAATCTCACATTTTCGAGAAAGTGGATCGTTGTACCTTACCCTTTATACGGTAACGAAATTGTATGGAGTTGACGTCAAGAAATCTTCCTCACAGTATGCAAGAGAATATTTTACTTTATTCTAAGATATTCCATGTATCCTGTACTTGTATTCAAAAGTGCCTCGCAGGAAATTGATATCAGATTTCGTTCTTTGTGCATGAAAGAGCCTTCCGGTTTTGTCAAATAGATTTGTACGTTTGAGGCACCTTCAAGAATAATAACCATTTTCTCCTACCATGAGTAAAAAGATCCATGACATACTCGAAATCAGTTCCAAAAACCGAACATTCTGGACCCCGGTGCGAAATGACTCTTAGGGTCGTGACAAAATGTTGTATGAAATTTCATTTCGTACTCTATTCGGTTCTTTTTGAGATAACTTTGTCCCATGGTTTGTCCAGACACGAGAAATTATCTTGCGGCCCCGTAGTTGGCAAAATTGATATGAACTTTTTTATAACTTGACTCTGATCTATGTATTTTTAAACAATAGTTATAGTCATCATCATCATCAACAGCCTATTAATCTCCCCACTGCTGGGGCTCAGGCCTACCCTCTCAAAGAGGGTATAGTCCACCACGCTAGCCCAGTGCGGGTTGGTGGACTTCACATGCGCCTAAGAATTTCTTCTTCGGCGTTTGCAGGATTCCTCACGATGTTTTCCTTCACCGTTTGAGAGCAGTCAGTACATGTACTTATGTTTCGAGAAAAACCCATTGGTACATGGCAAAACCGGGGATCGAACCTCGGACCTTTCGATATGATAGGTCGCGTCTTATCCCCGAGGCGACTTCTTCTATAGTTATAGTATTTACAGAAACTGTATTGTTCCGAAAATGTTTGCTCTGAATGCCGGTCGCGTATTTTCTAAAACCAAACAAATAATAAAACTATGCTTCCCAATTTTTGCCATGCGCTGTTCAAACTAAAATTCATAAGTTCCGTCTACCCGTCACCCGGGCTCAACATCAAAGGGTATGTTTTTTTTTCTTTTTTTATATTTATACAGTGAGCCCCACAGGTTGTCGGCTCTTTATTTAAATTTTGTGAGATTCATATCCGTCGACCTCTTTCCCTTGTTTTTGCAACATCATGAATATTTTTTGAACGGGTTTTCTGTTTTTTCCAGTCTGATGGGAAATTTTCCATATTTTTCGAAACTGCACTTTTGAAGGGATCTACACGATACTGGTATTGTTTAACGGCATTTAAAGATTTGAGACTGTCTGCTGAGTGGACCGTTGCCTTATTGGCTTGCCACGTAAGACTTCAGGCATGAATCCTGTCACGAACTCTTTAGATCCAGGAATTTTAGTACAATTAAAGCAAATACGGTTCCCGCCTCAAGTCAAGGCAAGTTTTCTCAAATAATCAGTTTCAGTTTAGTACTTACTACTCAAAATAAAAAGGGCCACCTTAGTTTTTGAATTAAATCCTAACAAACAAAACGATGGTAAATTTTTGATTTTATAGATTTAAACAAAAATTCTGAAGTGTAAAACATCTGGTGGTCTTTAATGATTTTAGATTTTGGTTTTTGAAAAACGAACTCTATCTAGACTTCACTTAAGTCTAGTATTTGATCTTGTTTTTTGGGTCGCAAAACCCGTTTTAACACTCTGAGGGATAATGACCTGTTTTACATTAATGACATGTTTCCTACACCGTGTTCTGAAAAGTGAAACTTTTAATCCTCGATTTATAATTATAACGAGAACATTACCGAGCCGTGGCGTGAAAAAGCAATTAATTATCACACTTCATTATAGCCTTGGAAATATGTGGTGTTTGTTTCACACTTAAAGTGTACTCAAGTCACTAATTATCTATACTTACTCAATTTACGAATTCTCGATTGGAGACCAGGCGTGGGCAAGCGTAGTGTGGGACTACCCCGGCTAGATGGAGTGACGATCTTCGTGAGGCGGCTGGCAGAACCGAAGATCGTGTTTAGTGGCGCGCCTATGTCCATCAGTGGACTAGTGCAGATGACGATGAATTTATTAAAATACCTTAGGTAGTTCATAATGGGGTTCGTACATACTTCTTTAATATAAACATGAAATCAACAGCCGAGGCCTCGTTCAAGGGGCTATAGTCCACCACGCAGCCCGGAATTCCTTCTTCGTCGTATACAGGTTTCCTCACAAAGTTTTCCTTACCGTTTGAGAGCCGTCAGTAAATGTACGAGAAAAATCCATCGGTAACTAACTCGGACCTCTTTGTTGATTTGATGCTCCTAAACGCACAATTGCCTTTGTGAGTAATTGCTTATTTTCTCCTTTTGGCAAATTGAATTCACTGCTCATTTCTTTAAATGAACAAATCACAAAATCAAACTAATTTTAGCAGCATTTTTAATCCTCGGCCTCATATCCTGGCGAAGTTTGCGCGAAACACGCGTAATTACAATCCCACAAACGAACCTACACTCACATGAGCACGCTCCAGATAGTTTGTCTCTTTGACACAGAGGTATGGAAATAAGCATCCTATAGACTGGACATTGTCTTTGAAAAAAACAGAATAATCTTTTTATGACGCAAAGAAGTAAAGGCTGTTAGATAAGTTTCCCTTTAAAAACCGATACTCCCATACAAACTTTCACCCCCCCGATATCCCCCCTTAAAATGTGAAAATCCAAAAACTCTTAAACACGTCATTATTTATTTATGATGAATAGCAACAATTTCAGTTTTCAAGTTCCTACCTTTAAAAAACCGATACTCCCGTACAAAGTTTCACCCCCTCCATAAAATGTGAAAATCCAAAAACCCTGAAACACTTATTTCTTAATTAGATCATTTATTTGTGCTCAGTAGCTGTAATTCAAATTTTCATGTTTCTTACTAAGAACAAAGACTTTCATGCAAAGTGCAAATTTGAGGAGGCTTCCAGTTTTCATCCCCTTAATATTCCAAAAATCCTACGTTAAAAAATAAACCTACGTTCCAAACAGCTTTTTAGACTAGATCAGTCAGTCAGGACAAACGATTTTATAAGGCTAGATTTACAACAATGATTTGTGGTGCTTATAGTACGTGTTTTCATTAACCTTAAGTACCAGCAGTTATATTGTAAACACATGTAACCATGTATAGATTGCTTAAAATCTTTTAATTAAGTTGTCTACACTTAAGTCAATTGTAGAGTAAATAAAGAAAATCATTGTTATTTACAAATTTTCTGTCTATGTAAGTGTACTTGGATGCTTATAAATAAACCTATTATTCATTTATTATTATTTAAAAAAACATTGCCTACTCCACAGCCTCTCTTGTCGTGAAAGCATTAACATTCACAAATCCTAGTTCGCTCCACCAACTGCAATCGTTTGCATATGTTTAGTTAATTGTTACTCGGTGTTCTCTGCGTCAAATCTGATGTGACGACGACGTGGGCTGCGTTTTAGCTACTGGGGTTTGTTAATACGCTTCCTGCTATAATCAGAATATTTAGTTGATGTAACAAAACGTACCTGTTTTGAGTTACTATGTTTAGTTGATGTAGCAAAATGTATTTACTTTGAATTATGTAGATTATCCTATCTTACATAAGTTTATTTAGTTGACGTAACAAAATGTACCTGATTTGAGTTAGGTACTATGTTTAGATGATGTAGCAAAATGCATTTACTTTGAATTATGTAGATAATCCTATCTTAATAAGTTTATTTAGTTGACGTAACAAAACGTACCTGATTTGAGTTAGGTACTATGTTTAGTTGATGTAGCAAAATGTATTTACTTTGAATTATGTAGATAATCCTATCGTAGATAAGTTTATTTAGTTGACGTAATAAAACGTACCTGATTTGAGTTAGGTACTATGTTTAGTTGATGTAGCAAAATGTATTTACTTTGAATTATGTAGATAATCCTATCGTAGATAAGTTTATTTAGTTGACGTAACAAAACGTACCTGACTTGAGTTACTATGTTTAGTTGATGTAGCAAAATGTATTTACTTTGAATTATGTAGATAATCGTATCTTACATAAGTTTATTTATTTGACGTAACAAAACCGACCTGATTTGAGTTAAGTACGATGTTTAGTTGATGTAGCAAAATGTATTTACTTTGAATTATGTAGATAATCCTATCTTACTTATGTTTATTTAGTTGACGTAACAAAACGTACCTGATTTGAGTTAGGTACTATGTTTAGTTGATGTAGCAAAATGCATTTACTTTGAATTATGTAGATAATCGTGCGCGTCGCCGGCGCAACCTGGACGAGACTAGCGGGAGACAGAGATGACTGGCGTAAAATGGCGGAGGCCTATGCCCAAAATTGGGCTACCCAAATGTGATGAAATGAAATATGTAAATCTAATGAATGAAATGTAATGTATGTTAATTATTATTTGTATTGCAATTATTATTATTTGTAAGGATTATTTGTAATTTGTAAATTTTAAATTTGGGAATAAAGGCTATCTTATCTTATGTAGATAATCCTATCTTACATAAGTTTATTTAGTTGACGTAACAAAACGTGCCTGATTTGAGTTAGGTACTATGTTTAGTTCATGTAGCAAAATGTATTTACTCTTTCACGTAAAAACTACGGAACAGGTTTTGATGAAATTTTACAGTAATATAAAATTACATCAGAATAACACATAGGCTATAGATTCCTCGGGGAAAGCTGATCCCGCGGGAAAAACTTTTCTACAGGGAAAGAGCTAGTATTTCATAATAAAGTCTTTCCCTCAACCCCTAGCCTACCACAAGCCTGTAGGATGTCGCCTCCAGCTAGTAAGGTTAATTAACTCTCAGCTTAAGGCCGGCGCACAGAAGGGGTTATATTAAATTTCTTAGGTGTTAACTCCGTAACTAAGTCGATTTAAGACGACCTGGATAAACACATTCTATGTAAGTTTTAATCACTTTGCGTCTGATTATCTTAAGTTTATGATTTGAAAAAACGCGTTTCTATCGTTAATTTAAAACGTTCAGCTAAGTTACTGTTGCCCCGGGCTTCGCCGGTGTCATAAGTTTATCCCGCGGGAACAGTTTATCGCAGTAAAAAGTAGCCTATGTCCTGCCCCAGGGTTTGATGTAACTCCACTCCAAATTTCATCAAAATCCGTTCAGCGGTTTAGGCGTGAAAAAGTAACAAACATACAGATAGCGGAGTATGTAGATTAGTATGGAGGAACAGACGACCGAAAAATCGTTCAGATTCCCAAGCGTTTTGTGGTAAGTTTTTTTTATATAAAAAGGAGAGAATCTCACAACACCCAACAGTCTATACAGCCTTTGTTAACTTTTTTTAAGTATCGCGAGGCACGGGTCCAGAACAATACGGCTATACGACCCAGACAAAGGCTGTGAAGTGGTTGCGCGGAGTACCCTTTGCCGTAAGTTACTTTACATGAACCGCTCGGTAGGCGTAAAAGAAAAAAAATGGCGCCATGAATATTTTTATAAGGATCGCGAATCTTAGAGGAAATAGGTTTAGCTATTCGTGGATAAGTACGCTATTTTCGGGAAGGCTTATGATCGCTGTTTACGAAACTGAAATATTTTTTTAGCGGATTTTACTTTTATAACTTAAGCCTTTTTTTTCTCTAATTAACCCAATAAATAATTTAACCAATATTTTTAAGCGTATTTGAAAATTTCTAGTAGTGTAAATTAAGCGACGACCTGCGTAAGACGGCTGCCAGTGACTGGATGCTTCATAGTGGAGGTCTATGTCCAGCAGTGAACTAGTGCAGGCTGATGATGATGAAAAATTCTACTTTTTCTCATATTTTCTGAATTCTTAACTGACTGCTCTCAAACGGTGAAGGAAAACATCGTGAGGAAACCTGCATACGCCGATGAAGAAATTCTTAGGCGCATGTGAAGTCCGCCAACCCGCACTGGGCTAGCGTGGTGGACTATAGCCCGAACGCCCTCGTTAAGAGGGTAGGCCTGAGCAACAGCAGTGGGGACATATTAATAGGCTGTTGATGATGATGGGTTGATATGATAGTATTGCATACAAGGTTTAGACATTTTCGATTAGTTTATTTATTTTCAAATTGAAATTGTCCATCAACTAAAATTTAACTTGTCTAAGTTGTGGTCATTTTGGGAAAGTGGTCTAACTGGGCCTTCAGAAAGCACTGTGTTGAAATACGTAGAAGGTAAGGTGCAACGACAATGATGCTAACACAACCTACATTCAGAGTTAGCTGGCAACAGGTTGAAGAATAAACAATGCTTAGCATAAGGTAGTTTCATTTCCCAAACGATTGGATCAGCAGTTTCGAGCGAGGAAGTAAGGGAACGAACAAAATCCCATTTGAAATCGGTGCACTTAAATTTAGTGAATAAGAAACGCAAGTAATGGGGTAAAATCTATAAGAGGGAAGCGAGAGTCAATGTTACTTATATCTTCCAATCTTATAATATACAATAAAATATATAATATCTTCCAAAATACCCAAACCCACCCAACAACGGTGCCCCAAACCGTTTTAGTGGACTTCACATACGCCTTTGGTATGGAATGAAAATCCCAATCTTTGGCTTATGCAGGTTTCCTCACGATCGAGAAGCCTTTGATTATTATAACAAACCGCAGCAACCTGAGTTCCTAAAAATCATTGGTACGGAGGCAAATCAAAATACTTTAATTAATTAGTAATTTCATTTTTAATAAAATCTATATTGCTCTCATAATTTTTGATACAACAGTTTATCTTCACGCTATATCCCTGACGCCAAGTATCGCGATTCTGACACACCTCTGTCGCTTCGCTCAGTCTCCGTTTGTGACTTGGGCCGTAATAAATGAAAAACTAACGGGATCGCAGAGAGAGCAGCCGGCGGAATGAAGTCGAATCGGGACCGATATCTGCAGACGGCTCGTACGGTCGTACCGCTCTAATTTGCCAATCGTCGGAAAAATTCACTTCGATAGCTCTTATGCCTGAGGTGACCAAGAAAATTTCCTGAAAATTGTGACTCAGATTTGAGAACAAAAGGTTTACTTACAACTATCGATGGGTGACGTTATTACATAACGTACTCAAGCAACAACGAGATATACCTTATATTTACCTTTAATTTACAGTGGAATATTAAACAATAAAGTATGTCCTTAAAAAAACCAATGTACTTATCTGATTTATCATCTAATAGGGATACCAACAGAGAGAGGTAGAATGACGCAAATATGTAATAAGGATACCAACAAGGAGAGGTAGAATGACGCAAATAGGTAATAAGGATACCAACAAAGAGAGGTAGAATGACGCAAACAGATGGCGCGCGAGCAAGACGAAGTACAATGTGGCCTAATTTATGAGGCCCAAGCGCTAGAGGCTAGTCTAATCTACCGCTTGTTTTATTTATTTCGATTCACAATCGACTTCCGCGTATCTATCAATGCCCGTACTTGAAGCATCATCATAGGCCTTCCCCAACGAACGCCACGACACCCTGTCCTCCGCTCTCCGCATCCAGCCGCTTCCGCCCACCTTCTTTAGGTTGTCTGTCCCACGTTATCCCGCGGACAGACAACCGGCGAAAAAAAAAGCTCGAAACATAAAAAATCTAACTACTTAAATACATTTAGATTAGGGCATAAGTTTTTTGCTTTGCGCGTATTATTATGGTATTTAAATAGATGTGAAACTTTGTTCATTCTTCAATATGAATGATGTGTAGCATGCATTTCACACACAACCATGAGAAGAAACATTTTGTTTACCTAACACTATAGTATCTACAATAAATAAAACAAAATTATGGCTGCTTCTCCTACCATCTCGCATAAACCCATCCAATACGTGCTTGGAATACCTATCGCGTTAGTCCAACGATTCCCGAACTTTTGACTTTACCTTTCGAATTGTAATGAGCCTTATATCTCCTTTTTCGTTCGAACGAACGGTTCAACCGTTTCAAATATGTAGGGTAATACTTTGAACTCAATGCCTTAAGTACGAGATATACTGGAATTTTCGAAATTGAGTCAGTTTTCAGCAGATAAATGGTTCTGCATCAGTAATGAGCGAATTTCAGTTAGCCCTTTAAAAAGAGAAATAATTCTAAGTTTGAAAGAAAAGTGTGCGAGGGTGTTTGAAAAAGTCAGTGAAGAAAGGCCTTAGAAATGTTGAAGTTGAAGGGAATAAGACAATACACAATTATAAGAACACTGATATTTTTCCTTAACTATTACCTAAGTTTCGTGTAACTATTTCAAGTAACTTTTTAAAATATAGTGCTAAGGAAGAGCGGGCTCTCCTGTCACAGGCGAATCAATTTGCCCACAATACATCTTAGTAGGTAACCTTTTTAAACGATTTTTTTTAAGTTGCTGTGTTCCACCATGTACTTAGGATAACTTTTAAAAGGGCAGTAAATCGTTCACGGGCAATGTATAGCCTTCTACAAGAAACTACCAGAGGATAAATCTTGAATAATGATGACGGACAGAAAAAAAGTCAAATTAATAAAAATGTAAGAAGCTCATAAAATCGATTATTTGAATGACAAAGATGCCTATGTCCAGCAGTGGTCTAGTCGAAAGGTGATGATATTGACGATCAGCTGTTCCAATTTTATTGTTTAAAAGCAATAACACCTGTCAATTTGTCGATTTCATAAAATATGCACCTCGTAAAAAGCTTAATTCCAGTACATAAAATTTTAAAGCTAACCCCCACACCGCCTCTGTACGTATTACCTGCGCGAACAATAAATTATTCATTTAATGAAGTGCGCCATGACAGTCAGGAAATTGGGTGCGTTAACCCTTCGGAATCAAAGCTTTTGAAATGGGGTTTAAGAATTTTAACCCGTACTATGTTTGTGTTTTCATCGAAGAACTGAAAAACAACTAGTATTTTTGAAAAACATTTTGACATTTCAATAGGTAGTCATACCACGCTAATTTATTATCTGTGCGTCTATATTTTATTTTTTATAAAATATAACGGAACACCCTGTATTGATCTTTCAACACACAGCTTAAAAACCATTTTGTCCTAGCAGCTTGAAATTTTGCATAATAATATAATTAAGTGAAGAAGGCAAGATATCTGCATAAAAGGACATTGACCGCATCTGAGACAAATACGTCGAATTTGCGATACCCGTCCCTCGTCGTACAAATGTGTTAATTCAACATATTAAATTACTGAGTTTTTTTTTTAATTTTAGAAATAATTGCTTCTTATGACTAGATCCCCTTATCTCGATGCACTGACGACGTCACGATTTGGGAGTATTTGTCCAAATGAAGTCTGCCACAATAAAACGTGCAATAATTATAGTACTTATAGTCAATTTTGCATGATTTAGGCAAAAAACAAACAATGCGATTGTAAAGTCCTGGTTACGCTGGAATTTACAAAAAATGTGAAATTTATCCACTTACTGCCCATATATAGCATTTTAGTTTGTAGCATGTAGCTTATACACAATTTGTGTAAAAGTGACATTGGTAATATCTACTTTATGACATTTTATTTTATTTTGACATTTTTGTACTACTATGTTTTACTATGGTTTTTTATTTATTATTATTATTATTTTATTGACGATCACATTAACTTTGACTTTTTACGTAAGAAAACTATGTATTAATATTTGTAATGTGAGATAAATAAATCTAATCTAATCTAATCATACTCCATAAACGTGACGTCAGTGTATCGAGATAACGGGCTCTACTTATGAGCCTTTTGACGGTATCATACAAATTAAGGTTTTGTTTTTTTCCACATTTGTAAATTTTTAGACATCGTTGAACAGGTGGAGTCATTGTATACATTTATGCAAATAAAGCTGGAACTTAGTATTTCTGTACTATTCCTAGAATTCCTACTCCTTTCTCGTCATCGCAGCTCGGATCGAAATCGCTTGAAAACCAAAACACAGAATCCCCATTTAGCGTCGTCTTCCAAAGCAGTTCAAAACCTAATGAATTCCTAACGGTCTGTTATCTAAAACGTTTGCATTTGCTAAACTATTTTGTATGGCAGTGACTCTGAGTTAGTGAAATGTCTAGTCAAACGATGATGTAAGTCATCATCATCATCATATCAGCTGGCAAACGTTCACTGCTGTTGGACAAGGGCCTCCCCCAGGGATCTCCACAACCGGTCCCGCGGTAGCCTCATCCAGCCGGGTCCCGCGACCTTCACCAGATTGTGGGAGGTCTACCTACGCTGCGTCTTCCGATACGTGGTCGCCACTCGAGAACCTTTCTGCCCCAACGGCCGTCAGTTCTACAAGCGATGCGCCCTGCCCACTGTCACTTCAGCTTCGCATATCTTTGAACTACGTCGGTGATCTTGGTTCTCCTGCGGATATCCTCATTTCAGATTCGATATTTATTTTTTGGATAGGTACCTACTCGAACTTACTTTTTTTTGATATTTATGATGATACAGAATACAGTCTGCTGGTGAAGACGTCTTTGCTTGCTATATTAATAAAAAAAACACAAACAGGTAGGGCTGTGAAAATAAACAATCGTTTTCACACCCTTAAAGGGAAGCTAACAAATCATTTTGTTCTTCCATTAAAATTAACTTCCTTTACCCTTATCATTTCCACGTCAGTATCACGCTGTGCGTTAAACTCTTGCAGGTACTGTAATGAATACACCCTGTATTTGTCATTTCGTGTAGATACAATAACATGCATGTATATTATGTTGAAAAACTAATCAGAATTTTGTTTTTTTGGCAACACTACAGACTGTAGCGTTTTCTACGCACATGGCTACCAGCATCGGCAGTGCTACGCCGCGTAGCTTACATCTAACATTTCGTAGCGGGATTATTACAGAAGTGCGACACACGCTTGTGCGTAGGATCGTTAGTGCGAAGTACGAGTGTGCGATGTACGATAGTGCGACATATCATTTGTGCGAAGTATCGACAGTGCGAAATACGATTGTGTGACACGTAGCTGCTAAATACATTTCTCCTGTCCTAGCTAGGAGGTCGAATCGGATATAAAAACATAATAAAAATTAAGATTATATAGGCAATAATAATTTATTAGATTAAGTCATTGTATTGTGGTATATTTATAGTAAGTCTCTAATTTATTCATTTACTAAATGCTAGCTTTTTACTAGTAGGTAAAAGACGAAACTGCTTTAGTGCTGACAAAATTTGAAACGCGTGCCTTCGGAATCGGGCCTAATAGATTTATTTAGTTTTTATTGCTATTATTGTTATTTATTTAATAAACAGTATTAATAATAAATTTATATCATATCGTTATAAAGAACAATCATTTTTGCTCCTACCACTAATTTATCTGCATGACCCAAAGGTCAGCTGGTAGAGGAAGCCGTTGGCATTAAGTTCGCTATTTGTAAAATTCGTGTTTCTATAAATAATAATAAAAACTAATGTGATTGGATCAAAAACTTTGTAAATACCATTTCTTTCTTAATTATACCTACAGACCTACCTTACACCTTGCTAACACCTATCTCTACCTACTCTGTGACTATGTCCTAAATCCATAGATATTACGGTTACCCAGTTGTCATCACAAAACTTGATTTACTTTCGTTTGTCCGAATAGCAACAGCTGTAAACGATTTCGATTAGATTTATCCTGTTCAGCATTCGCGTTACTGTCACATAAATAAACCTGAAAATAGGCAATTGATTTTCATAAAAATAAAAATCCAGACTAAATTGAAACCAAATTTTGGTTGTCTTAATAATTGTTTTTTTTGTGCTGTAGAATTAATTGATCTTTTTTTTATCTATTTTTTAATTAACCTGTATTACATTATAAATTTTCATATGGCAAAACATAGAGTTATTTTTATAATTTTATATTGACATCTTTTGTTGCCTATGTTTATTTATTATTTATTTTTTATTATTTTATTTTTATTTATTAATGAAATACATAAGCATAACAGTATATATTTGTCTCCCAAAACCGTCTTGTCGGTTTGACTGGGGGTTATTTATGAATAAATGATTTTGATTGATTGATTTCACTTGAGTACGTTTAATGCGAAGTTTAATGCAGAGCTTTTAAAATAGTTTAATGCACAGGCCGCAACGGGAAATACGGTCTTCTCTTTCCTTAAGTGACAAAGGTTTTATTCTTGGAACTTCGAGAGACCTTCCCGCAGAATTCGCGCCTGATTCAATCACTTGAGCAAACTTTACAATGGTTTCCTTAATATTAATTATTTTCCTTCAATCTTCCGCAAATTAAGACTTTTAGGAAGTTGCGAAGAAATACTTTTATTTACTGAAGGCCAATCTCTTTTGACTAGGATTTTTGTATTAAAACTCTAGATTTAAACATTTAGTAGTTAATCTCTGCCCTTTTTTGTTGCACCACCCACCTTCAATGATTTAAATAGACAACCTATTATTATGTTCACACTGTTGAGGGCAGGCCTACCCTCTCAACGAGGGCGCACGGGCTATATAAGTCTACCACGGCAACCCAGTGCGGGTTGGTGGACTTCACACGGACCTAAGAATCCCTTCTTCGGCGTATGAGCGTTTTCTTACGATATTGTCAGTAAGTGTACTTAAGTTTTCAAAACAACCCATTGGACACTATCACTAATTTTATCTGAACAGTTTATTTCACTAGTCATATCTAGTTTTTATACCTCGCAATTTTGCCGGCTAAAAATTGACTTTTTCTCACAAGAATAAATTAAAAATGCGACAGTAATAGAACTTTTTAATTAGTTCGGTCATGCCGGAGTTTACAGTACAGTCATAATATTGCCCTGTGGCCTTTTCCGCAGAAACTGTTTTTTTCTACAATTCTGTTTAACGAACAGTTAGTGAAATAACTTTTACAGGTTATCATTATTTATTATTAGGTAGATAATTGTTTGACATTATGGAAGTTAATTTGCACTTATTAGAATTTGGTTATTTTTTATTTTTCGATTCATCATTATGCTTTGTTATCATGATTTTTTTTCTTTACATTTTTATATATTTTGTGTGCCTAAAGACGGATCACAGCGAACTACCTACAAAAATTGTAACGAACTTTATACACCTGTGTATCACAATACAATGATTTGATTGATTGACAGCAGGTAGTTTCTGAAATTCCCTCGTATAAACAAAAAACCCAATTAATCGTATGTGGGACACTTTTTTTCCAGAAAATTAGCTTTTACCGGAAATTTCCATAATTTCCCAATTCTTGCAAAGATATTAAGAAACATAGTTCCAACTTACAGGTCAATTAGTTTCCGATATATTCGTGGGACAGACAGAAGGACAAAATAGCTTTGCTATATAAGTTTTGGATTTTTCTTAGGGACTGTTCGGTAGCGTGACTTAGTGATCAGTACCCTACCATGAGTTTACAGCTTCGAAACTCGTTAACGACTACCTATGTAAATACGTAATAGTGCTGTCTCTCTCCATCTAATTACAAAAGACAGAGAGTTATAGATATAGTTTTTATGTAGTCGCTACGGTATTGTAAACTGATGGTAGAGGCACTATGTGATATTAACATGATAATATTTTGTCAGTTCCCTCGCCCTACGTTGTTTTGTCTGCGGCAAATAAAGTCAATTCCATTCTATTCTAATATTACAATTTTATAGCTACTTTACTACGTTGCACTAATTCTTGCATAAATGCTCTGTTAACTGAACGGGTCATTAATCAGCAGAGACAAATTTGGTTCACAAAATTAGTGCGGCCGGTGACGTCAGAGATTATGATAGCTTAAATAGCTCAAATGGTTTTATAGAGATGTAGCTGTTGCGAAATTGTGGGCATATTTTGGTGCATGCTGTCCGAATCGATATCCGTATCCCTCTGAACAGGGAACGGTGCTTTTGTTGTATGTTGGCGTAGAATTAAAGGTTACATCTTTTCACTCTTCTTATTATTATTTAGGGAATGTAATCTAACTGTTCCAGTCTCTAATTAACAGTCCACTACTACTAAATAAATAAGTCTACTACTGCTGCTAGAATTACTACTTATCTTTATAGATTAGAAAATTCAAATAAACACACACACCGACTGCAGTATACAGTCCCCTGGTATGCAGAGCTATATGAGCCAGGAATGCAACCCTTTTGCTGTTAAGTACAATCTATAATGTATGTATTTCTGGTACTTATCTCACTTTTATGTATTTTAATTCTATGGTTCTAAAATTTATTACCTACATCGTCAGTGAAAACCGACAGAAAGAAAATGAAGTGCGGATGTTATTCGGATATTGTCGCATAAATACAAGTACAACAGGATGATCTTGAGCGGCGAAGGGTTCCTGTGGGGGTTACCCCTTTGAGGTCTCCCCCATTTTCTTGGGGTGAAGTCAGGTAAGTGGTAATTTCCTACACCTTGATGGTTGATTTTAATTTTCATGGTGTAATCTTCGCAGTCTTTTGCAGGACAGGACTGTACAAATTTGACAGTTCTAAAACTCATGCCATCTCTTTCTTATTTCTACAGATAAAAAAGAGCACAATAGACTAAATTTAGTTAAGTCGTGTGCACCTCCGAATCAGACCTGATCTGGTTTTTCTCTAATAAGTATTTAAACACAATTATATTTTTTAGTAATTAAATTAATTTCGCATGATAAGTTCAAGGCTCCTGTCGGAACAGCCGGAACTAATACAGTCCTATAAACGTAACGATAAAATCTAATAGCTAATAGTATTAAATATTCAGGACTGAGAGATGCGTACGTGGTTCGTGGTTTGATACAGATTACATAGCTTTATGATGATTATATACGTTGGATTCGCGTAAATTAAAATTTATAGACGAACATTCAGTTTCTTCATTACAGCATTACTAATAATATTAAATTAATATTTAGCATTATTGAAATTGTAAGTACTTAAAGAAAGAAGACTTCATTCTATTTTTTTAGAGTAGAAAGTAATTAATGTCGTACGCCTAATCCAATGGGCAAAACATAGAGACACCAACCTAATGTATACCATCTATAAACCTATGTTTACGAATAAAATAGTTTGAAGTTAGAAGTTTAGAGCTGCATTCAAAGACTTGAAAAATCACCTGCCTGAGTCGAGACTCGAGAATCGGAACGAACAAATGCGAGAAAAAACATCTGGATTTTTATGATTCCAGTCGAAAGGGTCCATCACAACAATCAATTCGTTCTAAATAACTTAGTTACTAAAATAAAAGGAATACCATTAAATTCAACATAACAACAAACAAACAAACAATAACAAACGTTTTTTATATTACTTTGGACTGGGTAGCCGTATTGCCAGTCTTGATCCATTGACAATAACCATGTATAACAACTAACAAAATAAAACAAACTATTAAAATCCCTAAAAAGTCGAGTAAAAATATCTATTATTTTCCAGAACAAAATTTTATATCTGATAAAATATTTATATTTATATCTGATAATATTTTCTGATAAACAACAGGAATACCTATCAAAATTTTAAAGTTGTCTTCTAACATTTACTTCTATCTATCAGTGTGGGACTGGTTCTCTATATGTAGATGTATGGAAAACCAAAAACAATTATTATCCCAAACATTGTCTTAGTGAAGGTAGATACATCTTTGTATTACGTCATCCTATTAGATTTGCCGAGCACGTGCTGATTTTATGCACACGATCGTACGCCATTCTAACCGCCTACAGAGAATGAGGAAATTCACTAGAAGCGACATTTTATTAGGTAGAGTTTTGTATAGAAACTTATTAAAGAAATAAAATGCCTTTAGCAGCTTCTTTTACAAAGATGAAATAATTGTTCTTTAAAGAGTAAAATACGTAGCCTAGTAGTTTTTGCAGAAACACCCATCTGGGCAACTACTCACTTCAACCTGATGAAGTAAAATAAATCAGTGGCATAAGCGTGCTGCAGTTTCTAACTGACGCAAAGTTTAGCACTGAACTGTAAGGCGGCGATCACAATATATCAGTAATGGTCGCAGTAATACAAGGCTGGGTGAGCCTTGAAAGACCCCATCACAAATAATGCCCGAGACATCCAATCACGCCATTGGCCCCACCACTCAGGAGAACAGTAATTGGCTCCAACTCAACTGTTGCACGTTTGACCAAATTATATAACAGCTGTAGTGATTCCACGGACATATTTTTCGATTCACTTGATAATTTTAGGAAAAATCTGTTTTTCAAGTAAAATATAATTAGTATAATATTTAACTGTTTTGGTATAGCTTGAGGGCATATTTGTTCGATTTGATTTCTTGTTTCTGTTTGTATAAGCATGTTGTTTTTCACCTGTAATTGGTTGTGCATTAGATTCTTTAGCTCTAAGATTTTAAATATGGTATGTATTAGTGTAACAACTGTTGGTGAATCAAATAAATAAAATAAATAAATAAATAATAATAACACCCATATTATTTTGAGATCTCATTGTATGTTATAGAGCGATTTTACATTGGACGATAACGAAAACGACACGATATCGTCGGACTGGTAGTGTCATACATACTACTAAACGCTTTCACACTACAAACAAAACATATCTAAGGTTCTGCCTGAAAATCAGTGCCGCAGACTACTCTGCGGCAAAAAGCTGAGGCAGCGTCCTGTTGACTCGGTGGCTCACCCATTTAAATAGGTATGTTGTAAGCATTTATTAGTTTTTGGATTGGTGTCAGTAAAGAGTAGGTACTATTTCTCTCTCACTGCGTCGGTTTCACACTGTATCGTTTGTCGTGCCGACACGGGGTGAGACTGCTGTGGCATACCGCACACTGATGGTTATATCGCATCGGGGCACTACCGATATCGTCAGACGACATCGTTGTCGTCCGAGCTGACAATATATACCTGGAGCTCTATTTTTGATTCGCTGGTATGGAATTGTATAGTCGCATGCGACTTAAGTCGTACTCGACTTCCAAGTCGCACGACGCTGATTTTCTGCATTTTCGATTCGCTCGCGTTGTCAATAAAGAAAAATTGAATTATATCCGTTGCACGCAGAAAAAATAAAAACCGGTAATTAACGAAACTTAAAACGGAACGTAAAATGCTCAGTAATGGTCGAAACCATACAGACTGTAGGATATGAAAATATCTTTGCCTTTTGTTTGAAAAAAGTAAACTATCATCTCAGTGATCGTTCTCTTTTCTTTTGACATAGGTATTTGACGTTTATTCTACCGCAAGGGACGAGTGGTAGACACCACTCTTATTATTATAATATAATTATGTATGTCTACTTTTGAACGCACACACACACACAAACACACACACACACGGGGACATCTAGTTAAGGCCCCTAGCAAAAAACCAGCGCTGCGCCTCCTGGGTGCTGCACTATGCTGAGCTGGGGACCTTTTCACGATCACAGCATCGTCTACCACCTGATTTTATGTCAGATTATCAATTAATTAATTTTACTAATATATTTGTTGTGATTGTCGAATAAATTATTTTTCTTTCTTTCTTTCTTTCAAAATTTGTAGAATCGATCCCTCGAAGCGAGGCGACCGAAACAAAAACAGAGTCGTGTCGTGTCGGTGTCGTTGCATTGTGAAAGAGCCCAACGTTTTCGCGAAGTCACGCGCGATTCTATATCCGTGTACCAACAATTATCGGGCGGCACCAAACACGCCCTCCGCCCTAACCAGCCGTGCGTATATTAATATAGGTCCACTAATAATTTGTAAAGGGAATATATTAATTTGCTAAACCTTCCAAAGGTCCCTTGTTTTGCGAAGGGATAGTTTGTGTCTATAAGTAAATTGAGGGTTAATTATTAATGAGTTATTGGGGGTTGAGGTGTGAAATCGGGAACGAGTATTACTAATGGGGGATTTAAATTTCCATATTATTTGCCATTAATTATTGAAGACGCAGCCAGCTGTGTGATTCTGTAAAGTATGAATTAAAACTCGACCATCACATCGCAAGTCACTTACTTCACTCCGCATCCGATCATGAAAGACATTGATGTCGCATTGTGTAAACAAATACAAGCTACTTAATAAACACTTCACTTGCAAAGTAAAGTGAGTATTGAACTGTAAATCATTGAGTTAGAGACCGATCTCACTGCGGATTCAGGATCGAGTTGCACAAATACGCTTACAGAATAGCAGGGCTGTCATCCCTGGTCGTAGTATGTAGAAAAGGGTTTTTCTCAAAAATTTAGTACGTTTACTGACTGTTCTCAAACGGCGAAGGAAAATATCGTGAGGAAACCTGCATACGCCGAAGAAGAAATTCAGGTGCATGTGAAGTCCACCAACCCACACTGGGCTAGCGTGGTGGACTATTAGCCCCCTAACGCCCTCGTTGAAAGACAACATACTAAATATTATGATAAAATCAACGCAACAACTAAATTATAAATAATCCTACTTGTTCTATTGTAGAATTTAAAATGTATAAAATACTCAGAAGGTTCTATTTAAACGCTCTTGTTTATTTTAAAATACGCCCACCTTATACTGAGGCTTGAATTAAATAATGAATGGATGTAAATTATAACGTAGAATTTACCTACAGTTTTATTTGAAACTAGGTTTTTTTTGGGACTTTGCTCACGTACATGTTACATAGGGACGTACGTGTTACGTAGGGACACGAGTACGTTTGATGAGAACACCACGGTGGTTATCATGTTGGGGAGCCACAAAAACGTCACCCAAGCGGACATAAATAGGACTATAGAAATATTGATAGAGATTAAGAACAAAACTAGATGTAAATTCATAAATTGCGCATTTCCCTATTGTTGTAACTTGTCACAGGCGCACAATAATCGCATATTTAAAATGAATTTACACTTATATAACGCACTATGCATGTATAATGACACTATATTGTACTTTGATACAAATAAGTGTATTGACAAATTCACTTTGACTGAAAGCAATATGTATTTATCAATGACATATAAAAGACAATTAGCTACTTTAGTAGCATATAATTTACAACATTTTATGACGAATGTTAGTAGTAATACTAATAAGCTTATACATTTTTTAGAGTAGATACCACGACAATAGAAAATTCCGCAAATGATGGTTTATCAGTGTTAAACCAGAGGCAGGGATTGTCTAGCTCAGTTATGACAAAAGGAAAGCCCAATTTTACTCAATCATTACATCAAAACATTCGGGGCTTTTCTGACAGCAAAGTATTAGTACAAAGTATTAGGACAAAGGAGAAGCCAAAGGGACTTAAAATTATTCACCAAAATATACAGAGCTTCTCCGGCAAGATGTTAGAAGTAGAATTATATTTAGAAAGTCAATCTAATATTGACTTGTTATGTATTACTGAGCATCACCTTAAAGAGCATGAAATGTTGTTTGGATACGAAAATTATCATGTTATAAGTTCATTCAACCGAAAGTACGCAGCACGTGGAGGGTCCCTCATACTCATGAGAAATGGTATCAAGGCCAAGGAACGCAAGGACATTGTGGGACTTTCAGTTGAATGGCACATTGAATTGTCTTGTGTTGAGATGGAGAAACATATTGTGGTATGCGTATACAGACCCCCATATGACTCTAAATTTCCTACTTTTGAGTCAGTAATGGAAGATGTTATGAAAATACTTCTTAAAAGTAGAAAACATATAATAATTTGTGGAGACTTTAATGTAGATCTACTAGAAACTAACTCCAGGTTTTCAACTCGATTAATTGGCTTATTTAATTCCTTTAATTTAAAGAATATTTTTCTTGAACCAACTAGGATTACAAGTACCACAGCTACTTGCCTAGATAATTTCTTTTGCAATTGTGATTTTATAGAAAAGACAATTGTAAATTGCCTAACATCAGACCACTGTGGGCAAAGTGTTACCTTTCCAGGTAATATAAAACATACAAAAACTGAAATCCTTACTAGGCCCAACACTGTCAGTCGAATGGAGAGATATAAAGATGCTCTTTCAATTAAATTGCCGATTCCTGTTACTGATCAGGTGGAAATCAATGATTTCTATGTCGATTTCTTCACGACACTGTCTCAGGAATTCGGTAATATTTTTAAAACTAGGAAAATTAATATTAAAAACAAGTTTAAATTTAGTGACTGGGCAACCACTGGTATTCGGAAAAGCAGGACCAAGTTATTTGATTTGTACAACGAAAAGTCTTACAGAGTTGACGACAGATTCCATGAATATGTCAAAAATTACTCTAAAATTTTTAGGAAAGTTTGTAAAATAGCCAAGTCATATTATTTAAGTAATAAAATTAAAAATTCGGATAATAAAGTCAAAGCAGTTTGGAAAATCATAAATAATGAAACTGCCAAAACTAAACCACGTGAAAATGAATATGCAATCAGAAATAATGGTAAAATAATTAATTCTAAAACAGAAGTAGCAGAGTCCTTTGAAACTTTTTTCACTAACATCCCTATTAAAACCACCGAAGCTCTGCATTCATCGCCTATTCTTGCCGAAAATTTGCTTGTAAATAACGTTACAATATGTGAAACAGTTTTTAATTTTAGACACATAAACTCTCTAGATATTATTAAGGCTTTTAAATCATTAAAACTAAAATCTTCTGAAGATCTATGGGGAATGTCTGTTAAAGTAGTTAACTCAGTTATAACGATTATTGCGCCTTACTTAGCTTTTATATTTAACATGAGTATTAATCAAGGTATTTTCCCTGACCTAATGAAGCAAAGTAAAATCATACCACTGTTTAAATCTGGTGACAAACTAGATCCCAGTAATTTTAGACCAGTGTCAGTTCTCCCCGTGCTTAGCAAGATTTTCGAAAAGATCATACTGAATCAACTGCTTTGTCATTTCAATCTCAAACAACTTCTTCACGATCGTCAGTTCGGATTTACTAAGGGACGATCAACCACCGACGCAGGAGTCATGCTTGTTAAGCATATTTTTGATGCTTGGGAAGCTTCACATGATGCAATAGGCATCTTCTGCGATCTCTCCAAAGCATTTGATTGCGTTAATCACGAAACCTTGCTACTCAAATTAAAACATTATGGCGTGAAAGACAGAGCATTCGAATTACTTAAATCTTACCTTGAAAATAGAGTACAAAAAGTTGATATAAATGGAGTTAAATCATCTGGTTCAGTTGTGAAAATGGGGGTGCCCCAGGGCTCAGTTCTGGGTCCTTTTCTTTTTCTTGTATATATAAATGACTTGCCATTTTTAATACAAAACATGTCCAACATAGTATTATTTGCCGATGACACTTCTCTGATTTTTAAAATTAGCAGAAGAGCTTGTGATCTTCCTGAGGTAAACAATACTCTCACACAAGTACTTAACTGGTTCAGCATTAATAATCTAGCATTAAATACAACAAAAACTAAATGTATTAAATTTTGCCTACCAAATGTAAGACATGTAGTTAATAATGTAACTTTAGGTACAGAAAGATTAGAATTTATCAAAAGCACGGTGTTCCTAGGTATAACTATAGACTCATCTCTTCAATGGGGGCCCCACATAGCTTCACTAGCTGGCAGACTAAGCTCGGCCGCCTACGCCGTTAGGAAAATTAGACAATTAACAGATATTGCTACTGCGAGATTAGTCTATTTCAGCTACTTCCACAGCATCATGTCATACGGCATCCTACTGTGGGGTCAAGCGGCAGATATAGAAACCATCTTTATTTTGCAAAAGAGAGCTGTTAGGGCGATCTATAATTTACGTTGTAGAGAATCATTAAGAGAAAAGTTTAAAGAAATTAATATATTAACCGTTGCCAGTCAATACATTTTTGAGAATATTTTGTATGTCCGCAAAAATATATCTCTCTTTTTGAGGCACTGTGATATGAACACAGCTTATGTTACAAGAAACAAAAACAAACTTGTACCACCACAGTTAAGGCTTAGTAAGGTCAGTAAATCATTCACGGGGCAATGTATACGCTTCTACAACAAACTACCAGAAGAAATCTTAAATATGAATGACAGAAAATTTAAGACTCACATTAAACAACAACTTTGTAAGAAAGCTTATTATAAAACAGTCGATTATCTAAATGACAAAGATGCCTGGTGTTAATGTTACTTCAGCCTCGCACAATCTTTACAAAATAATGTTATGTACAAACTTGATTTTAAAAGATGTGTTGCGGAAGTTTGTTGCGCCGCTTCTTCTTCCCAGCTCTATATAACACCTTGGAGGCGGTGGTAGATAAAAAATTGACGTTGTATAAATGTACCTAGTGTACTTACATGCAATAAAATACTTTTGAATTTGAATTTGAATTTGACCCAAAAAATTTAAACACCGTTAGTTTTCAATAAATTTAACGACGTTGTAAACGCGCGAATTTATAATCTATCCATATTTGGACGTCAAATTGTGAACGATACGATTTTCTTTATTATAATATCTATTATTATAATATCACGCGCTAAATTGTAAACCGTTCTCTGATTGGTTGGTGGTTAGGTTAGATTGACATTAACCCTTGGAGCGGGCGAAGCGAGCGACAGGAACCAAAAAAACCCTAAAAATACGCGACTAATCAATAATAATATTCTTACATTACGTACCTATGGGCAAAATTCTATAGTTCCGGATCTAATTTACTCAATATCAAGGCAGAAAAACTACAAGCTACAGACAGACTCTAAGATTTAAATATGATATTAGTTAGATTTAATATAATAGATATTGTTGGTAGAAAATACCTATTATTATAATACTAGCTGTGAGGAAATATTATAAGTTTATTTTAGTTATAAGTGTATTTTAGAAAGGTTAAGTTTTTACATTTCAGAGTTTAGAAAGTTAATTACCGACTATTACCATTTACCTGTTACCTATTATTATATTTAGTATATGTACTGATAAAATAAGAAGTCAGCATTTAAACTTTAAACTTAATTTGAACTAATTTTATTTAGAAATATTATTTCAAGTATTTAAATAGGTAAAGTAATATAATTATGTATATTTCAAATGAAAATGAAATAAAAGTGTAAGTGAAGTTGCCTATTCGATTTAGGCTTGATTTTAGAATTCATTTATTCAATTCAATTCCATACACTTTATTGCACGTTTAAAAATTACAGACAAAAAATCAAAAACAGATACAGTAATGTACATCTAGGCGGTCTTATCGCTAAGAGCGATTTCTTCCAGACAACCTTGGGTAGAGAATTTAGAGCAAATTAGAAGGTAGGTTGTGCAATTATTATTATTTATTGCACATAAAATAAACACAATTTAGTCCAAAAAATTACAGTTAATTTTTCATTCATTATTCTGCTGTTTCTTTACATAGGTACATACATTTATAAAGGCGAAATTTTGTAAGGATGTTGGTGAATTTTTAATGTAGTTTGTTACTTTTTCACGCACGTAGCTGTTCCCGAGGGAAAAGGTTTTCTAAGCGGGCGAAGCCGCGGCAAACACCTAGTACACACATACGTACTAATATAATAGCCTACAAGTTATTTTAGTACACCATAATGTAGTAGCAGCATAGCAGTATAAAACTCTTTATTTATTCTTACGACTTCCGAAATATATAATTTCACGAATAATGGAAACAGAACGAGAAAAAGGAAAAATGTAAGGAAGCCCGTCCGTAACATTCCCCTACACTAATCAGTCATCAAAGCCGTGTTTGAATTGCAAATATATCCCCCTACAAATAGGCATAGCGGTATTCTTATACGTAGAATGGTACAAGATGAAGATCGAAGCGTTTTTAAATACTAATTTTACAGAGAGTTGTTAGTAACATAGAGCGCGCGTTAGCAAGTCTGAACTGTAAGCACGGGTCTGAACAGTCTCGAAATTTTCTGGGCGACGCTACTAGTCACAACACGTCAGTAGCGCTGATTGTTGCTCTCGCCGGTATTTATTTAGATTTGGAGTAATCATGGTGAAATGTGCAGTGCCAAGCTGTAAACACGATTCACGGAAACAAACGATCTAGAAAAAATCGATATTGAAGCGTCCATAGAACAGCTGCTTACACTTGGCACAGTGGGCAATGAGCGATGCGCGCGCTCTATAGACTAGTATACCAACTCTATGTAATTTTAGGAGCAGATGCTAGTGATATTGATAATATCTTATCTTATATTTCGATCACCCTTTGTTTTACTTTGGTACTTAATATGTACCTATGTATATAACAAAAGAATTATCTTCACGCTATGTCCCTGCCGGAGTAGGCAGAAGCAACCAAGTATCGCGATCCTGACACACTCTTTCGTTTCGCTCCTTCTCACCATTCTCTTCACACACGCTCCCTTTGTTATTTCATCATTATCATATCAGCCTGTAGACGTCCACTGGCCTCCCCCAGAGATCTGCACGACGACCGGTCCTGCGCTAACCTCATCCAGCCGGGTCCCGCGACCTTCACCAGATCGTCAGTCCACCTTGCCTACGCTGCGTCTTCCGATACGAGGTTCGCCACTCGAGAACCTATCTGCCCCAATGGCTGTTATTTTAAATGGAATAATGAAGTCGAAAATAGAAAAAGTAAGTAAATTTTAGTCACCTAAATAGGTAATCATACAAGTGCTCATTTTGTCACTTGGTGTTTAAATATAAGCTTACGATTAAATACGAGCAGTCCAATCAAACCCAAATAGGAAATGCGTTATTTCGGTTTGAAAAAAAAACTCTTGGACCACCGTTAAAATCCTTCAAATTATTGGGGCTGTAAGTAGAATGAATACCCTCATTCCCTTGACATGTTTCAGTCACAACGTGGTTTTAATAATTTGCATTGCACCTACCGGTCGAGGTTGTATCCTTCTAAAAGTAATACAAATATATAAACAAAATTAAATGACATTGAAAATTACTTATTTCCAAAAATAATTTTGAGTGTTAATAACATAGATATGTAAGTAGGTATGACATTAATGATACAAAAGATTATATAAATATAATAAATACGAGTAGAACACAACATAATTTATAATGTATAATTGTTTAGTAATGTAAGAATTTATTGTTAATATTAATATTGATACAACCCTTATATTGCTGTGCCCTTGCAGGGCGTCACATGTACTGGCTTATTTGTACCTTGTCATCTTTTAACATGTGGCTTTGCAATAAAGTTTGAATCTTGAATCTAAAAGCCGAAAGTTTGTAAGGATTTTTGGATGTAGGTATGTTTGTGAGTTTGGATGTTTGTTACTCTTTCACGCAAAAACTACTAAACAGATTTTGATGACACTTTACATTACCTACATAGATCACACATCAGAATAATATTTTAAGGCTATGTAGATACCTCGGGAAAAGCTCTTCCCGCGGGATAAACTTTTCTACGTGGGCGAAGCCGCGGGAAAATGTAGGTGGTTACGTGAATTCTAATAGGCTATTGAATCATGAAGACTCATTCGGTTCTA
Source organism: Metalampra italica (assembly GCA_949699065.1). Lineage (NCBI taxonomy): Eukaryota > Metazoa > Arthropoda > Insecta > Lepidoptera > Oecophoridae > Metalampra > Metalampra italica. The sequence continues at coordinate 2,788,136 of OX452995.1, read as the reverse complement.
GAATAGTATTACCTCTAAAGGCAATTGCAATAAATTGCTTCCTATGATTGATCCGTGGTCAGACCGACTTTGTTATATTGATCCGGTCTGGTCTGGTCTGACCACGGATATCTGACGCAATAATAAAGCTAACTGCAAAATTACCTAAATTACTGGTTAAAGTAATTTCAGATAATTATTTATAAATAATTATAACTTTTCCATTATTCGTGCTACCTGCAAGTTTCACGTCCTACATAAACCTGACGGCTGTCACGCAAACAGCACAAATCAATCCTTTGAAAAGTTTTAATTTGAGTGGCAACACGTGACCAATTAGGAAAGGTGGGGTGGAAATGGGAATTGTAGAGTTAGGTAGTTTTACCTCCATGCCTATTTGATATGTGTACTGTACAGCAGAGTGTAGTCACCGCGGAGTTCAATGGCGGATGTGTGAAGTTGGCTGATTTCTGTGCAATTACTAAAATAAGGTGTCAAAGGGGGAGCTGTGGGTTCACTAGAGACGCTCAATTTCAAGAAATGGTTCATTGATTCGATCAACAGAATCAAACTTAAAATTTTTGGACATCTCTATGTAGCACACTATCTCGTTTACGCACACATAGAATGTCAACGATGTGCAAACAATTTGTTACTATATTCATTCAGCCGTCAAGAAATTCCGTGCGGACTATAGCCGGCGTCAAGCGTGCCAAGTGAGAAATATTAGTTTCTATGAATTTCTGGTACAGTGGACCGCACGTCAGTGGAAACAAAACAAGTACGTATAAACTGGTCTCTCATAGTATTGAAACTCCCTAAGAGGCTAGGCCAGCTCAGGGTAAAAGTGATTCCACTGACGCGCCGTCAACTGTACAGTCAACAAAAGAGATAGGTAAGCAGGCACAGTACAGGGCTACTATAGAGCTCTGTAATGTGCCTGCTTACCTATAATAATAATACTAATAATAATAATAATAATGTTTGGACAATTTTACACACGGCTGTTTAGTCCCAACTAAGCCGAAGCTTGTAAATGGGTACTCAACAACTGATAAACATACTTAAATACTTTTAAATAAATACATAAATACATACAAACACCCAGAATCCGAAAACCAACAGTTATGCTCATCCTGTCTCTATTGTTGACTGTACGAGCAGTCTTCTATTATTTTGTAATGGACTATAGTCTTGTGACTGCTATCTGCCCATTTCCCGCTTTCGACAGCAAAGAATCTAATATTTAACTTTTCTATTCTAAAACACTATCTTGTTTATCCAAGGCCTCGGTTTTTCTTGTTCTGGCTTTAGAATCACGTAAAATAAACATTTAAAATTTTCACAGCGCCAAAATTCAATTTATCCTAATATAAATCTAAAACATGAAACTAAATAATCCTAAAAACTAACTAAAACCTATATAAAATTAAATATCCTAAAATCGTCGAAGCTGGGCGATGGACCCATAGTGCACTCTATATGCATAGTGGACGCTGACTGCATTGCCTCGTTGGATTTATCCTTATCTTTTTAATACTGTGTGACAGTGACAGAAACATTTTTTGTGCTGTCAAATTTTAACTTTGTGCCTTCAGATCGTGCCCCTCTGTAATACGACCCCAGCTCCAATCCTATCAGAATCATAGGCGGGGATCAAAACATCTTGAGTGAACAACCCTTACGGCAAGTATCTACGTGTGACCAATTAGCGAATGATACTTATACAGCTATACAGGGTGACTTCAAATTGGTAATACAAAACAGGATTGTGGCTCAGTTAATGACAAATAGTACATTATGTTTAATACTCAGTTGTTAAAAATAGCTGGCTTTAATTATCGTTAATTTTCTAATGAAACAAATAATTAAAGTCCCGAAGTGTGGTTACCCCACATTCAACATCTAAAGCGGTCCCTAAATGATCATGCTTGCATGACATGCGTTACGTTTACGTGATTGTCATGCTGCATGATGGACCATCAATCAGTACAGTGAAGCAACGGCAAGCACGTAGTTTGCATGTCATGCACGTCAATCACTACAGCTAGACGGTCATGCATGAGTGACAGCACGTAATTGCATGTTATGCAGATTGATGGTGTAGGGACCACTTATCTGTCGTACCTGTCACTCGATTTTATGAATGTCAGTTATTAATTATCGATATCATAAAAGAGACACCATCTTAAGCAAAAGAAATGGGATAATTTGAAACTTAAAAAAATAGGTACTTTTGTCATTTTAAAAGCATGAGACTTGGAGGGGCTTAGTTTAGGTAAGATGTGTTTAAAACATTGATTTTGTATTATTAATATGAAGTCACCCTGTATAAGTAAGTAGCTGATATCTTTTGCTAATATTTAATAATTAATTTTGAATTTTCACACACAGTATTTTTTATTATCGACGTTAATCGATCAATCGATTTTCATCCAAAACGCGAACTTTTTTGCACGATAATATTTAATAGCATCTATATGCTCGTAGTCATAATGGGATCCCTAAACGATCATGCGGCATGACATGCATTACGTGCTGTCGTTCATGCATAACCGTCTAGTTGTAGTGATTAACGTGCATGACATGCAAACTACGTGCTGGCCGATGCTTCACTGTACTGATTGATAGCAAGCATTATTATGGTTCATTATGCAGCATGATAAAACATTGCATGTCATGCAAGCATGATCGTTTAGGGACCACTTAACACAAATGTAAACAATATCGGACGATAGTTGACGCGGGACCAATATGTCGATCCGATATCCGATTAACGTACAATGTGAAAGGAACACCCATATTTCATCATACATTTGTCTTGCGGGCACAGATATCGTGTCGGATAGGCATCGGATAATATGGAAACGCTCTAGGGAGATCTATAAAGCTGTCATTCTTAACCCCCATCAATCCAGCTAGTGTGAGAGCAATATTTGTAAAACATACGCCATAATCCAGCCGAGTGACAAGCAATCAAATAAAATACAGCGTTCGACCTTGCCAGATTACGGGGAACCCTTTTCGGTGGACACGTGATGTCCAATTCAAAAGCGGCAGCGATAACTGTACACGTAGAACCATTTTTCTTAAGTGATGTAGATTGTGTGAAATTAAATAAATAAATATGTTTGATAAAAGTTTATCAACAAGTTTATTAAAATTATAGAGAATCGAAATACTAGTTAAAATCACCTAAAGGTAGACTTACTGTTTACTTATAGTAAAACAAAATAAAATCGATTAAAAGTAACTACCAAAGACTTTTCTTATTGACGTTCATCATATCAGTCTGTAGACGTCCACTGCTGGACAGAGGCCCCCCCAAGGATCTCCACGACGACCGGTCTTAATGACGTTACTTTCATTTAAAATGATTAAAAAACGGACTGGGGTCTAAGGACGAATAGAAATAATATTAAATTTGGATTTTTCTTTTACGTCCAGAGAGTTATACTAACTCTATGGATACGTCCCATTTGGGACATTCTGTAGTGGGGTGTAACGACGAAGAACTCTTGTATAACTATGTAGATTGTAGATGTATCTACCTTCAGTGATATAACTCACTTTTTATTTTTATTTTACGATAAAGTTTATTACTTCCATCGATGTTCCTTCTTACTGGCCTTTTGGCGCAGTGGTAGTGACCCTGCCTACTGTGCCAAAGGTCGTGGGTTCGAGTCCCACCCGGGACCAACATTTGTGTGATAAGCATATCTGTTGGTTTTCGGGTTCTGGGTGTTTCTATGTATTTATGTATGTTTATCAGTTGTTGAGTACCCATTTACAAGCTTCGGCTTAGTTTGGGACCAAACAGCCGTGTGTGAATTTGTTCAAACAATATTATTATTACATCGATGTCCGCTTTCGTCTAACCCACTAAACCGCCGCCCAAACAAATGACCCTAATATTTTTCGTGCTAAAGTTTAGCGACTACCAACTCCCATCAATTGCGTGGCGACCATCCACTGACACTGGATATATGTCCTAGATTCGGATGTAGATTTGACGGCGGAGCTTAACGGGCATGCGATCAGAGGCAGTTCGTCGTAATGGTTAGGCCATTAATTCCATTTGGGTAAAGGGTCGCTTTAGACGATTTTTCGATCAATCTATTACTTAAAAACCGTTTGTCCTGCCTGAGTGATCTATCAATGCAGAGGCAAAAGTCTAGAATAGAAAGCTGTTTGGAAAACAGGTTTATTTTGTAACGTGTTATTTTTTGCATCCGCTAAGAAAGGATTTTGGAAATTTCTAATGTAAGGGGGGAAATGTTTTAACGAGAATGAAGTTGCGGGGCGTCCGCCACTTTAGAATAAAGGAGCTGTTACCATTGATTTTTTATACGATGAAAAAGTATCGAATGGGTCGCCAATAAAACCAGAAATTAATTGTTTAGATCTTGATTGAATCAGATATAAATCGGCGAAAGCGCTAATAGAATGGGTTAAGGTTGTCTAGAAGAAATCGCTCTTAGTGATAAGACCGCCTAGATGTACATTACTGTATCTGTTTTTCTCTTTTTTGTTTTTGTTTATAATTTTTAAGTGTGCAATAAAGTGTATTGAATTGAATTGAATGGGCAAAAGAGACAACTTTGAAGACTAGAATGGTTATTATACTCTAGGTAATATAAAAACAGTTAAACAAAATGTACCATATAAGACCAGTATGAAATATATAAATTATCATTAAGTGACACCCAATTCTGATAAAAACAAAATTCATTCTAATTGTGTAAAAATCTAATAAAAGCCAAGTTGTTATGTTTATATTTCAAAAATATTATCAATAAAATATATAAAATAAATAATGTACTTAATTATATGATTAAGTAATATTATATAGATAGAATAGGTTGGAATAGGTTGGCTATTCCAAAATTGACAGAAACCCTAAACCTCAAACAAACGAGTGAATAACATTACCACACCACCACCACCTCCCTGAGATAAAAGGCACTCGCAAAAGCTCGCAAACCGCGATTCAGGAGTAAATTCCACTGGATTTCGAGGCTCGAAAATAAATAGGTATCTAAGACTTGAGCTAGAAGGATGTACAGCAATACGTCACTACAGGACGTCTCGCCGATTGGCTGCTCTCCGATAAAGCAGTAGTGATGCCACCAAAATTTATCGATATCGATAGAATTACTTACCAGATACGCAAGACTCCATAATTGAAACCATTAGTGTGTCCCGATGGGACTTTTTAATTAATAAATTACTATGTTTTTATAATAGTTTTAAATTCATAGTATAGTAAGTAGAATGTATAGTAAAATGTACCAAACATGCCATTAACATACATAAATGTATGTATGACAAGTGTATGTGTCTGTGTCGAAATTGTAATATAAATATAAGTATACAATTTCCCGAATGCGTTGACTTGACTTGAAAATTTTATGACTTGACTTAAGATATATTTTAAAATAAATTAAATTTAACATCATAAATTAAATTTTAATTAAATGTTAAATTTAATTTATTTTAAAATATTAAATTTGTTTTTCGATATAAATGAATTTAATTAAATAAATAATATAACGCACATGGCGACATTTAAAATTATTATTTTCTGCAATTACTAGAGAGGTCATGACTTATAAAAGTTTAAAAAAACGCCGACGGCGTTTTATATCATATCAAACGAAGAGAGTTGATGGATCATTTGAGAAACAAACAGCAAAAAAATTTTTTTTAAAACAATAGTTGTTTAGTGTTTGATAATAAGCTCTCCTGACTCGTGTCTTACTAGACATACACAAATCACCGTCCTCACTTTATCCCTCACAACATTGTCTATAGAAACAAAATAATACGGTATCCTATTCATCGATGTAACATTGTGCCCATCACTACACTTTCAAGAGTAGAACGGACTAATTTTATTGGTTGGATTTAGGAAGCTACGATAATATACAGATAGGGAGACGTCGCGTCGGTAGCTTATTTTGTACATAGGATTTTACGGATTCCAATAGGATTGTTATAGTCGAGATATGTTCAATGTACCTACCTATGTATGTATGTTGGATATATCCAATGAAATGAAATGAATGAAAATATTTTTTTTATTTCGGAAAACATTGATCCATAAATTGTTAGTACGCCACACACATTACACTAAAACTTTTAATTTTGATTTTTCACTGTTTTCTTACAAAGGCAGGATCTCAAAAAATGTAATTTAGCTCTAAATTTGTAGGTAATTTTACTTATAAGTCGCAATTTCACTTCTATAGATAATGCATGTCGTGGCAGCCTATAACTAAGGTAGCACTTAGATTTTTCTATCATACATGTCAGTAATTAGCAAGTAAGAGTGTAAACTTTGTTGGTTGTCCTTAATAAATAAATAAATAAATAAATAAAATCAGCACCTCCACCCAGTGACGAGTGAAGGGGCGGTCAAATCTCTCCGCTATCACCTTCAGGATGCTGTCAGTGTGCCAATGACCCAATTGTTTGACTTGGAGGATTTGACGAAGAATTTATTTGCGCGTAGGTATTTTGTCGCGATAGGGCTTTAAGTGGTCCCTAAACGATCTTGCTTGCATGACATGCAACGTTTACGTGAATTATCATGCTGCATGATGGACCCTCATGCTTGCTATCAATCACATAGTACATTGAAGCAACGGCCAGCACGTAGTTTGCATGTCATGCACGTCAATCATTACAACTAGACGGTCATGCATGAGTGACAGCACGTAATGCATGTCATGCCGCATGATCGTTCTGGTAGCCTTATCGCGATGCGGTGAACTGTAGAATTGATGATGTATACCTATTACTATATATAATTTGTTAAAGGTTTACAAAAAACACTATAACACAATCCTTTCCAAAACAGCCCTTTAACTAGGCTAATCAAATAAAAATAAGGTGTTCTAAGAAACATAAGCCCTTATAAATATTAATCCAGATTAATACGGAAGGAAATGTTTGGTAGGTACGGGGTAGGTGCTAAGAAAAATCAAACTACCTATCCATAGGTATCTATTTTTTTAAATTAAAATAATTATTAAGTAGGAACCATAAAATCTACACAAGGTGGACCGACGATCTGGTGAAGGTCGCGGGACCCAGCTGGATGAAGTTAGCGCAGGACCGGTCGTCGTGGAGATCCTTGGGGGAGGCCTTTGTCCAGCAGTGGACGTCTGCAGGCTGATAAGATGATGATGATAAAATCTCAATTTAATAAGTAAGTGATCTAGATTAATAAAAAGTTTGAGCATCTTATAATTATTGAAAAAAACAAAAAGAATCCCAAACTTTCTTTTCCATCGTGTATTTATTTATTTACTTTTAGAGGTACATATACTTACAGACTAATTACAACTCGGACCGTGGGGACCGGGAGCTCACCGTCTCTTTCGAGAGATGGCGAAGCGTCTGGTCGAGGCTGCCAACGACCAGAGGGCTGGGCATTACCTCGCTCAGAGGATCAGCCTCACAATCCAGCGGGGTAATGCCGCCAGCCTTCTGGGCACGCTCCCAGCGGTGGGGAGCCTCGAGGGGGTTTTTTATTTATAATTTATATTTAAGTTTAGTTTTAGTTTTATATAATAAGTTTTTTATTGTTATCATATAAAAATGTAATTGCAATAAATAAAAATTCCCATTACAACTTATATGACAATATGGATATAAATATGCTGATAACAAATACTCACAAGTATGTCATAGGTCACATTGTGTTGGTAGATTTTTCTAACTTTTCGTTACGTTCAAACTTTTTACTAATCTAGATCACTTACTCAAATTGAGATTTTATGGTAAAATCCAAATTTTTTAAATTATGGATATGTAAGTATTAGTAAATTCCGTATACATTATTATATGGGCCAATAGAATGCGATTCCACCCTATTATCTCATATTTATTATTATTTATTTACAAACCTAGCACGTAGATAAAATTTATATGTGTACGTGAGGCAATTATGTAAATTAAAGTCGAAACGTGAGGGAGACCTTCATATTTTAATCGCATGAAACTGCTATGACATTTTCCTTTGTATACAAGTAGCTTCGCTGGAAACTCATTTATATAATGGTATTACTATTTTCGTTAATTAGGTACTATCTTTTACCCGCGAGTTCGATCGCATACACTAAAAAACTGGTACTAAAAATAAACTGGTCCAGTGCATGGTGTAGGATTTGTATTTACACATTCTATACACACCCACAAACAAACAAACAAACAAACAAACACACACGCAAACAGACTCACGTTTCGATACGGTGCATGATCATTTGGTCTTGACCTCTGGCAGAGGAGAACGCTTGAGAATGGTGACTCCATTCCAATGTTGCTTTAATAAAAATGGAAAATACATGGGCATTGATGGGCAGACATGCGAGCCAAGCCTAGTTTAAATTTATACACCTACTACAATTAAATAGTATGTAACTATAGGTTAGGTATTTCAATTTGTCTATCAAACGTAGCTATTTCACTCAATATGAACTATTATGACCTTTGATCAGCCCACCAATATTACTAATAGTCTAGGAAAATTTTAATTTACATCGCAATAAATCAAAGCTTATTTTTCTGCTTTATCTGACATTGTCATATTCGTATAGCAAATACAATACAATACAATACAAAAATTTACAGGGTAATTTCATTTTATCGCATTTTCCCCCACAGACGCATTTCGCTGACCTTACCTTAAGTTAAAAAACCGTTGGATTTGATGCGATTTCTCCGAACAATTTCATTTAATTTTACTGGACTATAAATCGTTAACAGTTCGAAAGCCCTAAAACTAGACTCGGCCCTTTTGTCCCGGTCCCAAAGCTCGACTGTTAACTGTTGTCCTAGCCATTTGGAAGGTTATGTCATTGTGTCAAACGTCAGGGTCGCAAAACTACGAATGATTTGATAGCCTAGTTGATATCCGTGGTACGCATAAGGTCTTGAGTTAAAATTCGGGGCCTTTACCAATTCATTTTTCGGTAGTTAAGTGCGTTCAACGTCCAATGCGGGACATAGGCTTTTCCCGATGACCTCTACCACGCTCACGTACCACGCCTCCGCGGCCAGTCGCTTCCGGCCACCTTCTTTAGGTCGTCGGTCCACGTCCGCGGTCTCAACTCCAGAACTCGTTTGCCCCAACGTCCATCGGTACTGACCTGCCTACTGGCATAATAGATACTGACGTCCTTAAATTCTATGAAACATTATTATAGGATTATTTAATTTCAATAATTAAAGGTACATTTTATCTTTTCTTAAGTTTGCCTCTCTGAAGGAACGTCAAAGGGCATCACTTTCCTTTTAGACGTGTAATTTCTGATTTTACATCATCATTACTACGATGACTGTCTTGTTCAATATCAAGGTGCTGTGTTTCTCCGCCTATGACACCGTTTGTGACCTATATTTAAAGATTTGATTAAAAACAACCTTTTGGGGGAAAGCATAATATAAAATAGACGATTATTTATATGAAAAAGATGCCTGGTGTTAATGTTACTTCAGTCTTGCAATAATTTAACAAACAATTTTTCTTTCTTACAGATCTTTCTTATTTTTGCTTCATCACAGCGCTAAGGCCTTATTGGCACGGGCGTAATTTCATCGCGCGTTAAAGCGATAGTTTTACGCCTATTAAAAAAAAGTATAAATGTATCCAGTGTACTCATTTACGAAAAAAACTATTTTGACTTTGATTTCACATTGACTTTGATCGTTGGACTCGAGGGTCAGAAATCGTAGTTTAGACTCTCGCTGGAAACTGACAACTTTGTACAATTGTACAAATTGGTCCCTGAATTTGTGTATTATTTTGTCCCCCGCTTCCTAACTGCCCACCTGAGCTGTCCACCAGGGTGGGCAGTAACCACCCACCTTCTCCACCTGGGTGGGCAGTTTGTGTCTTACTTATCCCACTGAGGAATCTCTTCCAGGCAACTTTAAAGCACCTAACTGAAAGGAATTTTAATAAGGGTAAATCAGATGGAACGGTGTAATAGAAAGTCTAAATGTATCACCTGTCAAGGTCGGTGAAAAATCACCTGATCTGAGGAAAACTCTCATGTCACGCGAGCAGCAGGATAAAAAATGATTTTTGGACCGCGTTCAGTGATTAATCTTCGCGAACGTGTAGGCGTTAGGATGCTGCTTTTTTATTAAAATTATAGTTTCAAAGTAATATAGCTATATGTAGTATAGTTTATAATTAAAATTATACAACCAAGGTCACCGACAAAGGTCGAAGAATTGCGAAGCTGAAGTGGCAGTGGGCTGGGCACATCGCCCGCAGAACCGACGACCGTTGGGGCAGAAAGGTTCTCGAGTGGCGACCACGTATTGGAAGACGCAGTGTAGGCCTCCCACAAGGTGGACCGACGATCTGGTGAAGGTCGCGGGACCCAGCTGGATGAGGTTGGCGCAGGACCGGTCGTCGTGGAGATCCTTGAGGGAGGCCTTTGTCCAGCAGTGGACGTCTACAGGCTGATATGATGATGATGATGATAGTTTCTAATGTAGGCTTCAGAATTACAGACTTGACCCTGCTACGTAAAAGGATACAGAATAAATTATAGTACAGTCGACCGCACGTCAGCGGAAACTTTGACATTGAGCCGGCAGACTGTACAGAAGATCAGAAATTTTGAACTAGACGAGTTCCCGAGTGGAGACCAGGTCTTGGCAAGCGTAGTGTGGGACGCCCCCGGCTAGATGGAGCGACGACCTGCGTGAGGCGGCTGACATGACTGGATGCGGAGTACCGAGGAGCGGGTTCAGTGGCGCGCCTTACGGGATGCCTATGTCCAGCAGTGGACTAGTACCAGGCTGATGATGATGATGAATTTTTACTACCACCGCTCCCTAAGCATAAATATGTATAACTTTTTAAGCTGTATCTTCTACTGTGTGTTCATTTCGTCGACCAGAAAATATACAAATTCGCATAATAAACTCCTAAATTCGAATAACAGTTCAATAAATATGAGATGGGAAGGTAATACGTAACGTCGGTCTATTGTTGATACGGACCGCGGGGCTTGCAATGGACTGAGAACCGATCCATTGAATTATTGAGTCTGGACATAGAGCAGCGCAATGTACACAGAAGCGACGTCACACACTATAATAGAGAACCGAAATCTATTGTAATCTATGCAAACAATAAATTTATACAAACCAAAGAAAATACGTGAGAAATTTTCTAAGATATGCATACTAAATTCTTATCATTCGGGAAATAATGGTAGTGTATGAAAATATGTTTCTTTATAGCGTAACACACACAGCGCGCCGGCGTTGTGAAATCGTTGCGGCGGCGAATTTGCGGAAAGCGAATATAAAGCGAAGCAATTCAGACAGGAATACCGCTAGCGGCGGCGGCGCGGCGCGGCGGCGGTTTGTATGAAGAACGCTCCGCACCGCGCCGCGCCGCCGCCGCTCTGTGTAGGGGTTCTCATACACTACAAAGGAATACAACGCGCCGCCGCCGCTCCGCAACGCCTGTCTGCGCAAATCTATCAAATCAAAACGCGCAAATCTGTGCGCGCGGTTTTGTCGCTTTCGCCGTCGCACCGCCGCCGCGCCGCACCGCCGCCGCGCCGCTTTGATGTGAAGGGCTTCATACTATTTCGAACATTACAGAAAAAAACCGCAACGCTTTCGCAACGCCGCCGCCCAGTGTGTGTCACGTTTAAGAGACATTACCTTACCTTATTTGGCAACAAAGTGACATTTAAGGCGGTATGAAAATCACTACAAAGTAGAGTATCATATCTAATAATAAATATACTATAGGATCTATTGAGAAACAACCTGTCAATTAGAAGTATCGGTCTAGGTAATAGGAAAACACTTTTTAATTGTAACTTCTTATGCTGTATCGCATTGGAGAGCGTCAGTGGCCTCGGGGATAAGACGCGGCCTATCATATCGAAAGGTCCGGAGTTCGATCCCCAGCTGGGCCATGTACCAATGGGTTTTTTCTCGAAACTTAAGTACATTTACTGACTGCTCTCAAACAGTGAAGGAAAACATCGCGAGGAAACCTGCATACGCCGAAGAAGAAATTCTTAGGCGCATGTGAAGTCCACCAACCCGCACTGGGCTAGCGTGGTGGACTATAGCCCGCACGCCCTCGTTGAGAGGGTAGGCCTGAGCCCCAGCAGTGGGGAGATTAATAGGCTGTTGATGATGATGATGATCGCATTTCATCAGCATCTATCTGTATTGCAGTGGACAAAAATATAATATGATATTAACATTGGAGAAATTGTGTGTTATCAAAAGTGTGAAGTGTCTGCATACCAAAATTAATTGGAACTCTTTGCCACTTTGATCGAATTTATGCTGAGCATCGATGATTTGTATGAAATATTGATTTGAATGGATTTGGTTGGATTTAGGTAGTTCATAATAATTATATTGAGGCTGATAAATATGTAGGAATATATACGTATGTTGCGTTCAGGAAGCTACGCAACATCTTCTCGTCCCAAATACCGCAGTGTCTCAAGACGAAAGTCTTCGACCAGTGTGTGTTGCCAGTGATGACATATGGTACCGAGACGTGGTCCCTCACTATGGGCCTCATAAGAAGGCTCAAGGTCACCCAGAGGGCAATGGAGAGAGCTATGCTCGGAGTTTCCCTGCGAGATCAAATCAGAAATAAGGAGATCCGCAGGAGAACCAAGGTCACCGACATAGCTCAAAGAATTGCGAAGCTGAAGTGGCAGTGGGCTGGGCACATCACTCGTAGAACTGACGGCCGTTGGGGCAGAAAGTTTCTCGAGTGGCGACCACGTATCGGAAGACGCAGTGTAGGCAGGCCTCCCACAAGGTGGACCGACGATCTGGTGAAGGTCGCGGGACCCAGCTGGATGAGGTTAGCTCAGGACCGGTCGTCGTAGAGATCCTTGGGGGAGGCCTTTGTCCAGCAGTGGACGTCTACAGGCTGATATGATGATGATGATGATGAAATATGTAGGTACTCATATTTAGATTAAAATTCCGTATAATATCCATATCAAGCAGCCATTTTCTCTTCATCATAGGTAATAGTTGTATGCATTTAATAGTTTTGCAGTGGTGTCAATAAAGAGTAGGTACTCTTTCTTTTTTCTTTCTTTTCTTTAATCTTTCTCAAGACTGCGTGGCGTTAGTTCACACTTTTATCCCACCAGATGGTACAGATTTAGACACTCGTTCCCCATGGTACGGTCGACCGCACGTAAGTGGAAACAAAACCAATATAAACTGGCCTCTCATACAAACCAGACCCCAACCAGGCGTCTCAGACCAACTATTCGGTAGTACAACTCGCAGTCAAAGGTCACTTGTACTCGAAAGTCGGGGTCTTTCCCTTGACTTTAAAATACATACAAACATAAATACATATAATAATAGAGCGTCAGTGGCCCTGGGGATAAGACGCGGCCTATCATATCGAAAGGTCCGGAGTTCGATCCCCGGTTAGGTAATGTACCAATGGGTTTTTCTCGAAACTTAAGTACATTTACTAACTGCTCTCAAACGGTGAAGGAAAACATCGTGAGGAAACCTGCATACGCCGAAGAAGAAATTCGTAGGCGCATGTGAAGTCTACCAACCCGCACTGGGCTAGCGTGGTGGACTATAGCCCGAACACCCTCGTTGAGAGGGTAGGCCTGAGCCCCAGCAGTGGGGAGATTAATAGGCTGTTGATGATGATGATGATAAATACATAAAAAAATACATACCGGTCAAAGTCATAACCCTACTTTTTGCTTCGTCGCAGTCGGTCATAAAATAATGACACTCTGTTCAGTGATTTCCCCGAGTTATGTGCCCGGAACGGTTTACCATGGAAACTGTCGTATAATAGGATAGGTGGTAATAATTGCGGACAATGCAATGGTCCTATTTGTTAATCATGATTAAGGCGTTTCACACCTGTAAATTCAGTTGGCGTTTTGCACAAAGGGAAATTACGTCGATGACTATAGAAATGGCATATTGCTGTGGCCAGTCGGTATTAATGCAATTTATACCTATCCGATTTACGCCTGCATATTGTCCTATTTATTCGGAAGACTATTCCGTGAAAATGTTGGTATAGGCACGTGGTTTGTACGCATAGAAATATGAAACCAATAGCGAGCTAGCGTAGCGAGCTTTTTCTGTGTTCTGTGTTTGTACGTGATACATAAAAAAAGTAAACTTTATTAAAACCTGACCGCGTAAAAGGTGAACTTTAAATAAAAAATTTAAAACCGAAACTGCGTAAAAATGAACTCAAAATAAAATATGAAAAGAAAAATACAATTTATTTGATTACTGTCATGTCTTTAGTGACACTTCCAAAATTAAGACAAATCGATTGACGTAATGGGCTCCCTGAAGAATCATGATGCATGACATGCATTACGTTCTGTCACTCATGCATGACCGTCTAGCTGTAGTGATTGACGTGCATGACATGCAAACTACGTGTTGCCGTTGCTTCACTGTATTGATTGATAGCAAGCATCATGGACCATCATGCAGCATGACATTCACGTAAACGTTGCATGTCATGCAAGCATGATCGTTTAGGGACGCTTTAAGAATCATCAAAAGTCGTTTTGCAGACCCACAATCAGTACTAGCGTATAGTGCGACAACGTCGATAGAATACATCGGAGTTTTTTGCTATGAAAATTCCGGGCATTGGTAATTACTAAGTTTCTATATTATAACAGTTAAAGCAGTATGCTTTTAATATAGTAGTGACTTAAATCAGACCAGGAGCCGTGGTAGCCTAGTTGGTTGTGCACTCGCCTCACGTTCATGAGGTCGTGGGTTCGATCCTGGCCCGTACCAATGAGTTTTTCGAAAACTTAAGTACGGTTTATTATAATACCACAGGTTTTTCGGTGAAGGAAAACATCGTGAGGAAACCTGCATACGCCAAAGACTGGTATTTAACTATTCTAAGGCGTATGTGAAGTTCACCAAAAACGGATTGGGGCACCGTTTGGCGGACAGGGGTTTGGCACAACAGATCCCATAGGGTCGAAGTGTCGCCAGGTATTCCTGGCCCCCTCAGAAGATAAGATAAATCAGACCAGTTGGACAAGGTTGGTATGGCTATTATTTATGACTGTTAAAACACTGATAAATCGCAAAAAGTTCAAACAAAACTGAAGTATTCTCGCGTTAAATTTGAAAAAACAATCGATATCCGACAACTAAAAAATTAATCTGCCACTTGATCTTGCTGTTAGTTTATAAGGCGGTTTATACGACAGTTATGGCAATCAGATACCTGTGGAAAAAAAGGCTATCTGTCAGATAACCTGCAGCCTGGGACTTTATCAGCAAGCAGTGAAAGAATCCCTGAAACTCAGGCTCTTCGCTTCCAGAATCGGCCGCTGCGAATTCACAGTATGGAATTTCGCTGAATTATTGAAGTGATCTCGCAACAGACCATCGTAAATAACTTGTTAACAACACTCGGCCTGATCGGTACCCTATTCGGTAAATTTCGGTATTTGCCGCTCGGTACAGACATCCAATGTTCCGATATCGATTGTACAAATTTCCGATTATTGTTGCATTTAGCTCGGTTAGATTTACGAGCTTTCGACTATTCGGATACAAATTACTAATGTTTATGCACTAGAACAACGGATATATCATATCCCGGTAGAAGCTAGATGAAGAGTGTATACTTAACTAAGAAAGAAAGAAAGAAAGAGAAAGAAAGAAAAAAAGAAAGAAAGAATGAATATTTATAGCCAATACTAATTTTAAGATCATTTATAAACCTTTTTGTATACAAAAAGGTTTATAAATATAAATTAATTGTATGTTTTTTACGTGTCATAAAATAAAGGTTGTATCTAGATATAGTACATTACTGCCGCGGCCGTAGGAACTATTATCTAATCTGTGCCGCGGCCCGCAACAGAGGCATTGATGGATGAACGTGTGCATGTGGGCCGAGGCGGTAGCCGAGGCACACATACGTGAGTCCATCAATGCCTGGTTGTGGCCAAGGCTGGTATAGTACTTTTCTCAAACAAATGCGCGGAAATTCAAACTATTACCTATGTACACCATTTTATTTCATACATATACATTCCAAAATTAATCACGAACAACAATAAATTTCCACGCGCCAAAATGTTCATTTGTTTTTTTACACTAAACTGCTTGCAATTTGCAAGGCAATTCGAAATTTAAAAAAAACTGTTGTTATTTTACCTCCGTGGTTGCCATGGTCACATGACATGTTAAGAATTAATATGGTCATTATTTGACCGCTAGGCACCACATAATATGGATTTTCATTCAAATTATTTGCCCGTCTGCTCTCATTTATTTGACCAGGACAGCAATGACGATTTAACTCGAAGAAGGTTGTCAAAATAATGTTCACATTTCCAAGCATGTTTGAGAAATAGATATTATAAACCCTCCAATGGTCTTTCTTAAATACAAGTTCCATTCTTCTATTATCCTTTAACCGGTGTATACTTGTGCATGTCCACAAGAAAATACAATGAGGGTATTGTTGCGGACCATGTTTTGTAGACTCACAGAGGGCTAGCAACGTTGCAGTTTCGCTATGAAATGTGATTCACTGTGAAGGATTACTGCATTGTGCTCTATCCCACAGACTTAATATTTCTGCAGCTGTTTGCCTTCAAGTACCTATTATTTATTTAATTTTTAATAATTTATTGTTCACACAGAAATAAAATAAAAACAATACAAAACAACAGAAAATTATACAAAGGGAATTCTCTTCCAGCAAATCTGCGGTGAAGATAAATGATGAAAGAGAGGCAGTAGTCGCGTGTACTATTTAAAATAAGTATTACTGTTTATGAAGTTTTGGCTCTGTCGGTTCAGAAGTTTTCGAGTTATCCGGGAGCTGACATGTAGATGGACCAACAAGTTTCAGTGTGAAGGTATCCGTTTTGACTGGAGCCGTGGTGGAAGTTCGTGGGTTCGATCGTGGCCCGTACCAATGAGTTTTTCGAAACATAAGTACGGTTTATTATAATACCACAGGTTTTTGTGTACCCCCGTGGGATTCAAACCCACGACCTCTCTCCTCTGTCTTTCGAGTGCAATACCCGAGACTATGACCTGTGCATACCTACCGTAATGACGCTCAGTTATTTCATACGACATTGGCACAGTGGCTTCGATCGGGCAATCCCACGATCAAATGCCCTGTGTTCAGAATTCAACAGTTATTTTATCAAAGTTAATGTTTCGCTGGATGTGGCAACGGCCTGCCTGAGCGCGGTTAGACACATTAAACTTTTGAACTGTTTATAGAGGAGGAGACGTAAGGCCAATCGTACTTACTAAATATTTCCTTTACAATTTGCAAGTTCGACTACTACTTCCTGAAATTTTTTATGATTTAAATACTGTAATAATGCCCAATCTGAAAAATGTCCAACCGTTGAAAAACGTCCAATCTGAAAAACATCCAATCTGTCTTTTTAATGTTCGTTGCTACTCGCGCGGTTTCGAGACCGCGTGAGCAATTTTCGATTCTGTACTATAATACAAATTTGATATAGTATATTTTACTCTATCTGTTTCCCGCGGTCTCACCCGCTGCGTTTTGTAAGTTGTTTCTTATTATATATTTTTTTACTCGGCTCCTAAGGGTCGAGACAGACCAAGCGGAAATTTTCCCGCACACTTTTGGCGTCATTGTCAAATGTACCATATCACTTTAGTGTAAAGAACAAAATCGTAAGAATGACCTCGCCGACGTGCTGAAGTCATTTTACAATTTTGTTCTTTAGGGTATAGTGATATTGTTCATTTGACAGTGACGTCAAAAAGTGCGCGGGCAAATTTTCACTTGGTTTGCGCAGTCCCTAAGGGTCGCAGCGTGATGTTAATAGCCTCTAGCCTTCATCAAGAATTTGGCTATCAAAAAACAATCTCTTCAGCTTTATTATTAATAGTATGGATAAGCGACACACAAACTGTTCGCGCAATTTTACATTCTTGCTAGCAACAGTGCTTAACGGACCATATTCTGTTAAAATCAAGAAGTTTGAAATCTCTTTGGTCGCGCGCGCTCTCCCTGTGGCGATCGCAACTCGCATATTTAGTATCGGAACCTATGGTGACAATTACCAGGGGGGTGCGGACAAAGGAAGCGGAGTAGCGGGAGGAGGTTGCTAATACAAATTTATATGGAGTTTGAAAATGAGAATGTGTGAGTGAGTATAAGTATTGTCATACATTTGACACGATTTTGACACCCATAGAATGTTTTTATTACTCATCCATATGGTGGTGGCTAAATTTTTTGATTCAAGGTTAAAATAATTTCAATGGAGTCTCATCTAGTCCCATTTTATATCCTTGCCAAATCATTATGAATAATGATTCGCACTAAATAACACTTTATAACGGCCTGGCGTGTGAATGTGTCGTGTGTTTTTGCGCGGCGCAGTGTTATATGATCGCCATAATGGTATTGAGATTACTATGTCAAGTTCGTTCTTAGAACTCGAAATAGGTTTTAGGTTTTATTTACAAGTTTATTATAACGAATTATTGTTATTTGTGGGGCTCTTTCGATGCTTGCATCCGTTAAGTGGTCCCTAAACGATCATGCTTGCATGACATGCAACGTTTACGTGGATTATCATGCTGCATGACAGACCATCATGCTTGCTATCAATCAGTACAGTGAAGCAACGGCCAGCACGTAGTTTGCATGTCATGCACGTCAATCACTACAACTAGACGGTCATGCATGAGTGACAGCACGTAATGCATCTCATGCCGCATGATCGTTAAGGGAGCCCATTAGGAACTTCAGTACGCTTTTGGCACTAGTTTGTTTTACTTCAATTCAATTCAATACTCTTTAATGCACATTTAAAAAATTACAAACAAAGAACGGATAAAATAATACAGTACATCTAGGCGGTCTTATCGCTGAGAGCGATTTCTTCCAGAGAACAGGTTCAACAATCAGGTTTAATTAAGTCTATTTTAGAAATATTGATAAAATATCAAATAAGAACACAATCTTACCAAATGCCACCAGGGGTCATCATTATTTATTTAATAATTTATTGTAAAGTTTACAAAGAACAGAAAATTATACAAAGGGTCAAGCTTATTTCAATTAAATCGCGGTTCAGATAAAATAAAAAGTACATTTACATCATAAAAAAACATAAAAATTAAGTAAGTAAGTAAATTAATTAAATTTCTTAGGTAATAATAGTTACTGATAGTGTTCTATCAAATTAAATAGACAATAGAAAATATTTTTTAAAACAGTAGGTATATTTACTTTACAAAGTTGACGTGCAATGCAATGTTCGTTTCAGAAATTCTTTTATAAACCGTGGAAGTATTTCGAATCAGCAATTCCTTTGAACATTAAAATAGATACACAATTTGAAAACAAAAACGTTACTATGTACTTTTACCTAAGGTTCGTGTTTGTTTAAAAATAAGCGAAACTGCTTTATTTTGTGATAATAGGGAAATTATTCCGGCAAGGAAGCCGGAAATTATAGCAATTGTAGCGTCCTGGGTCGAAATGAGCCATGCAGTTTTTGCTATACCTACAGTCACGGTGTGAAAAGGATCGTCATCTTAATGTCTAATTTTGCTTGTACCAGTGCAAGACACAGTGCTGCCAACATTTGAACAATCTAGTCGTACCCGAAAAATATATTCTATGAATAAATATTTAGAATTAATGTCAATGGTAAAGCTAAAGTTAATGTAAAATTTTAAAGGTTGTCTGGAAGAAATCGCTCTTAGCGATAAGACCACCTAGATGTACCTTTTAAATCTACTGTATTATTTTGTTCTGTTTTATTTTTTGTGCATTACAAAGTATTGAATAAACAATCTATATTCTAATAATTACATTAATATATAGAAACAATTAAAATTTAAAAAAACCCACCCTTATAGGTAAAATATTTTTTTCCAATTGAAATGGGACCATCCTCGAAATATAGCCAGCCTATTCAATATAAAAATTAACATTCAAATTGGGTACCAATTTGAATGTTAATTGAAGAAAATATCGTGTACTATACACTTTTTTTAATACAGTAAAATTGAGAACCTCCCCTTTTGAAGTCATTGAAAATAGAGAATCTACGAGCTCGAACAGACTATGAAAGCGACTAGAATCTATATAAACATGACGTCTACTGCCACGCCACTACAATGATAAGTACTAAATGCGACGATACCACGTTCGACAAGCTTTGTCAATGCTGGAGAATGCACACAAAGCTTCAGAAAATGCTGAACAGTTCAATGGGCTTTATACTTCTTTTATGGAACTAGTACTTTGAAACTGTCCTGTCTGGTGTATATGGTAGGAATCGAACCCACGACCTCTGGAACTCGAGTTTAATGACCTAGGCAAGGTGGTCATCATAGCGCATTGACGCAAAATGACAAATACGCAAAACTACCAGTTAAATTCAAACTTTGAGTTTTTTTTCTTTGGTCATTATGCGACTAATACTTTATAATGACCATACCGCTTATCGTAATAATAGTTACGTAAATTAACTTTTTTAACAGGGTGTCCGTTGCAAAAAATATACCCTGACTTTCCCTGACCATTTTCCAAATTTCCCTGACCACCAATAATGTTTCTGGCTATATTTTTCTATAGGTACATTCATTCGAGCCCTAAGATACCGGTCGTAATTGAAAGGTTCAGATTAACGGTTACTTTCTGTCAAATAACTAGTTACTGTTCAATGAAACCCTCTAGAATAATAGCTTGGTACTTATCAAAGAGTTTCGAATACCTAGTTAGCCGTCCCTACGGCCGCGGAGATGCCCGCTCATGCGCATTCTGTGCTCTGTGGTGCTTGTAGTTAGTGTTCATTCACTGGGACAGTGGAACACTGTCTGCGTCGCAAATGCCAATCAAAACTTAATGATCAAATCTAAGCTTACTAGGGATACAGTCGAGAACAGAGGTAATTACTCTCTTTACAGGTAATTACTTCCTGACAAGGGTCAAGTTTGATAGACTTGGCAGTTGTTACCCTTTGTACGAAGGACAATAGATCAAGTATAAAGCAATATAACCTCTTTGTTCTATGATGATAGGTTATATCGATAGTGTCTTTGTCCAAACTGAAATTGATTCAAAGTAATGTTTATAATGTTTGGACAAATCCACACACGGCTGTTTAGTCCCAAACAAAGCCGAAGCTTGTAAATTGGTACCCAACAACTGATAAACATACATAACTCATCATCAACAGCCTATTAATCTCCCCACGGCTGGGGCTCAGGCCTACCCTCTCAACGAGGGCGTGTGGGCTATAGTCCACCACGCTAGCCCAGTGCGGGTTGGTGGACTTCACATGCGACTCAGAATTTATTCTTCGGCGTATGCAGGTTTCCTCACGATGTTTTCCTTCACCGTTTGAGAGCAGTCGAAAAAAGACCCATTGGTACATGGCCCAGCCGGGGCGCGTCTTATCCCCTACGCCACTGACGCTCTAACGCCACTGACGCTCATACATAACTACTTACATACAAACAGAATCCGAAAACCAACAGATATGCTCATCACACAAATGTCGGTCCCGGGTGGGAATCGCGAACCCACGACCTTTGGCGCAGTAGGCAGGGTCACTACCACTACGCCAAGAGGCCAGTCATAAATAAAGTGAAAATTAAGGAAATACGTTCAAATTGAATTGCGTCCAATAGCAAAAATATACAGGTAGGACCAATCTGAATTTGAACGAAAAAATTCGGTAGTAGGTACGTCGACCGCACATCAGTGGTAACAAAACCAGTATAAACTGGTCTCGCGTAGTATTGAAACTCCCTGATAGTCTAGGCCAGCTCAAGGTCAAAGTGTTACCACTGATGTGCGGTAGACTGTACGGTCGACAACAGTCCATTAATACATAGGCTGTTGATTTGATACATTTAAGCGCTGTAATAATTATATCCGAGCCTCCCACGTGTAAGGGCATGTACATACTGGTACGTGCCCAACAAGTAAAAGTGATGCGTATTAGGTGAATTTGCATAGTCTAGTCTAGGCTTAATTGGATTCCGTATAAGGGTAGTAATACACTGAGGGTGCTACAGAGCTTAGCCCGCTCGATACTGCACGTCGTTAGGGGTGGCGATCGACGAGAAAAGTCTATAAAATATATTTTAAAACATTTAAGCGTAAATGAATCACTTGGCATATTATAGTTCTGTCGTATTGCAGCTATTGCATTGTATTTACGTACAGTTAGGTGCCTACGTCACACGTTAAGGGGGAGAGAGGGGGTCAACAAAGTGTGATATCGTGTGACAAGGGATGGGGGGGTGACGAGTCATAAGTTGTTTCGTGACGTCACATGTAGGTATAAATCTAAAGTAGGTATTCAAAAAATAAATTTTGACTAGCCTGTTGGCTTAGTTGGTAGAGACTCTGCCTACTACGCCAGAGTTCGTGGGTTCGATTGCCACCCGGGACCAACATATGAGTGATGATCATAATATTATATCTGTTGGTTTCGGATTTTGGGTGTTTGTATGTACTTATGTATTTAATAAAAATAAATATGTAATCAGTTGTTGAGTATCCATCTACAAGCTTCGGCTTCATTTGGGACTAAATAGCCGTGTGTTTTGTCCAAAACAGTATTTTTCCAAAAAACAGTATTAATCTCCTGGCTACGCACCCGAAAACAATAAACGTAAATAAATATATATAAGCTGTGACTCAGCGGTGGTGCAGTAAAAGACTAAAAGTCAAAAGCTGTAACTCCAAATTACCAACTTGGGAGAGAATCTCGATTTTGTAAATAACTTCGTATTTCCACCATCGGTAAACAGTTTACTAAACAAAAAGCATAATAAAACGTGAACTTTACACATAAAGTAGGGTTGCCTACCTCGAGAATACTATTTTCCTTGACATGGTTGTGTTTTTCGTTACATTATGGCATAATTTTATGGTTTCTACGTTTGAATACGTATTTTTAAAAATGATTTTGTCTATTGTTTTTATTTTTAGCTTAAGTACACAAATTCTGATAAAAAGGGTGGGTGGTTGTACTGTAACAACTCAGTTTTATTTATCTTACGTTCGAAAATATACACAATAGGTATAATAACAGGCCTACGAAAAATACAAAAAACCTTCTTGAATCATTTATCAAATGGAATTTGATAATGATTATCATTAAAATAGAAAAACATAATACCATTAAAATCACTCTAGAAGTAAAAATTATATCAACAATCAATTATTATCATCAATCAAATCAATCAATATCAATAAATTAAATGCCCAGTAATGCCATTACAATGTATGTCGCACGCATTTAGAGTAGATATATATTTTTAATAAAGTAGTGCCAACCCTATAGTACAATGGAACGTCTCACACGGGGCATTAATTTGCATTACACTCGGCGCGCGGTGCATAACCCTATAAAATGTGGTAATGGACAAGCTTATGTGCCCATAAAGCGCTATTTCGCATGAACTCCGCGAGGAGTCGCGATGTTCAATTTGATGAAATAATTAGTTTGAGCGCACGGGATTGTAAACTTTATTGCGTTGTATCAATTTGTTAATACGAAATGGGTTTGATGTCGTTTAGCTAAATAGGATAAGTACCTGTTAGAAAAACTGAGTGGGACTTACTCATGGAACGTCTAAACCATAAACTTAGAATATACCGACGTATAGACACCCAATGTGTGCAAGTGAGATAGAAAAAAAAGTAATGGCAGTGTCACAAGTAACATACAGAAAACGACCATAACCCCTTTTTGGAATGTCAGGTCGTCACAAGTCGTCACGCGTGCTATGTACGATATCCCCGTAGTAGTTAACAGTGGCACGCAAATGAGATCTTTGTTAATTTTACCCTAGTATATCATTCTAAGTTTATGGTTTAAACTATGAATATTAGATTAGAACATGAAGAATTTTTGGAACTGTAGTATGATTTATGGACTCTAGTAATTTTAATTAACTTCTTTGTCATTTAAACGAATCAAGAATAAGTAGGTAATTAATCTATTTTATTACTAACGTGGACTGTTTAACATTTTAATTTAAAAAAATTGCAAAATACTTGAAGTTTATGTCCGGCATGTTTCGACATTTTCACGTGAGGAATTCTCGAGAATTTTTAATTTAAAACCTACTTTCAGATTAACAAATTAAACGAAAAAAGAATTAGTTACTTTTTTCCCTAAATTAAATCCCAAAGCATTTTAGGACTTACAACAGAACGACAAATTAAAAAGAAACAAAGTCAATACTTTCAGACATTTTTACAAGTAATTTAAAATATCCATAGGGTTAAACAACGTTCAATTTCACCCTTCATAAAATTATTAATTCCCCGAATTATAAAAAGGGTGCTATTAATAAACTCTTTAACTCCCAATTTATTTTGAGTGAAGTGTTTGTTTACCTTTTTACATAATTTGGCTTCGCGATTTATTTTTACAAAAAGGCTGGGCTATTATTTAAAATTACTGAAAGGTCGCTGGAAGACGACAATAAAAAGGGTGTGGTAACCCGAGTGGAATGATTCTTGCTCCTTCTATCCAGAAGGAGCAAGGATCATTCCACTCCTCATGTCTTCAGTAGGGAGTTTCCTACGTTAAAGTGTTTATCTGCTAAATACTTGGTTTTACGCAGGAAGGATCGAATTTAGCTACACGCGGGCGCCCACTAAGATCCTAGGTTCATGGTTATACGTCGTTGTATATTTAGCATCATCATAACCTAATATATCAGTTTTATTGATAAAAATAATTAAAATGTTTTTTTACTTGATCGATGTTTTTACTTCATTATTACTATACATACACAAGGCGTATCGGCGAGAATGGGCAGTCCACGGGGACACATTTTAATTTTTTGGATTTGGATACTTGTTAGTTTGGTACGTCGGAAACGCGACTCATACATCTTAATTACTTTAGAGATCTTAATTACTCCCGTGAGTAAGTAGGCAACCTCCCTCTTGCGTAAGCTTTGTGAGTTTGAATTTTTCAGATATTTTTATATCCATCTTTAATAAAAATTAGTCTATTAGTTATTTTTTACTAATTAGTAATTAAGCCGATTACGGCTGGTGACACTTTTCTGTCCCGTAAGTATATATTAATAATGTTATGATAATATGAACTTATAAATAGGTAGGCAGTCCCAAACGATATACACATAATTTCTCGTATTTTCCCTGGCCCAAGGGAAAACAGGAGGTACAGTAGGTATACGAGACTAATTCGGGGCACGCCTACGCCAGTACATTCGTAGAAGCAAAGTTTTCCTTTAACATAAAACGACTGACATGCCAGCATTATCAGGCATCACCGCAGATGTAACATTCTACTAGACCAGCACACTTTTTTAGAAAGAGACCTAGGTAATTAAGTTCGACAGCCGTCGTTTGCTAAGCGGCCAACATAAGACAAGCGCAGACTCACATCAGATAGATTTCTGTCAAATATTTTACAGTTGAAATCGATAGAACTTATTAAAGATAACTACTTAAGTTAGAGCATTGATAGTCAACAATGTCCATTGACAACTATATCTTTCTCATTATCGACTGGCCTGTCGGTGTAGTTGGTAGTGACCGCGCCAGAGGTCGTGGGTTCTATTCCCACCCGGGACCATCAGTTGTGTGATGAGCATATCTGTTGGTTTTCTGATTCTGGGTGTTTGTATGTATTTAAGTTTTTATTTAAAAGTATTTATGTATCTTTATCAGTTGTTGAGTACCCGTTTACAAGCTTCGGCTTTGTTTGGGACTAAACAGCCGTGTGGGAATTTGTCGAAACATTAGTATAGGCGCACTTTTAGTAACAATTCCATGTTGAAGTCATTACGGAAGTTTTAAATAAATCCATATACCTACTAACCTATTTATATATTTATTTTAATATTATTATATAAATAGTAGGTAAATCCTTATCTATAAATCAGACATTTGATTTTGAAATTTCCTTAAGGGATGACGAACAGTTGGTTGGTTTTTACGCCATATACCACTTTTAAGATAGGTTTGACCTATCTTCTGTCATGTCATGCTACATGATGGACTATCAATCAGTACAGTGAAGCAACGGCCAGTACGTAGTGTGCATGTCATACACGTAGTTTGCATGTCACGCACGTCAATCACTACAGCTAGACGGTCATGCATGAGTGACAGCACGTAATGCATCTCATGCCGCATGATAGTTTAGGGAGCCCTTAACGCTCAGTAATGTTTCCATCTTAACAACTTTTAACCAATGGCAGTTCTAGTCATGATTAAGTCCTGAGTCACCCATTAAATAGGCTAAAGTAAAATTTAGAGTTGGTGTGTAAACGGGCACAACACGTTTAATCCATTCGTAGTACAGAGCGGGGACTATAGTGCCCTGCATTCAGGGTTGGTATACATCGGTAACTTAGGTCCTAATTTAAAAACCTTTTGTTTTTGCGCATTTCGTCAATGACAGACAGACAATGAAGTGATCCTATAAGGGTTCCTTTTTTCCTCTTTTGAAGTACGGAACCCTAAAAATAAAAATTTGTGTTGAGAGTTCACATTTAAAAAAAAAAAATCGATATTGAGTTGAGAATACAATCATGTCATTTGTAAGTATCCAATTTTTACAACCAATATAATTGGGTAACTTAAGTAAATATTTTTACAAAGCGTAGTAAACTTATTAATCATCTCAAAACGTACTGCAATAAAATAAAATTATACTAGCGTTTATCAACTTAAAATTCTAAGATAAACTATTATATAATAAAACAATCACTTGAATTGAAAACGATTGTTACAAAACGGATATTATAGTCTATTCTGAAACGAAACCAGTTTGTGATAAACTTTTAAGTGTATTGAGGATAAATAAAGGGAGACTTACAAACTGGTTAGACAATCCTTTTATTTCAATCATTGGTATTAAATGGTGTTGTCAGATGATTGAAATTATACTGAATTGTGTGTGCCTTTGGGTAGAATTCAACCAATAAGTATTATAGCGAACAATCTGTACCTAGATACCTACAAACCTACATTGAAAAATAAACTCTGACGCCCCATAAATCATGTACTTCAGTTATGTTAAATTAAATAATTTTAAAGGCGTCGGTCTTCCAAAAATTAATTAATTATTACGACTGACTTAAACGACTTCGCTTCCAGGGTCGTAAAATTCATTAATTATAATTATTATCACTTCACGGTAAAAATAAAAATACGTCAACAGGAAATTCGATTTTCTTTTCGTAATCCGGCAACATTGGAATCCTGTCCTTCAAATAATGTCAACAGACAATTGAATAACAATTGGAAACGATCCGTCTACTTCGCCGATAAACATTGTAAAAGCCTTATAATTAATGAACCCAGCAATCCTTTCCAAACTGGACCTTAATAAAGTCTGTTAGAAACATAAGGGCGGTAATTCGCGCTAACGAATAAATGATTTTCTTTCTTTCTTTCTAACAAATATTTTCGGGATTTAATAAACCGAGCAGCTAAAAATACTGAAAGTGGCAGCTAAAAACATTGAACATGGGTAGGTTAGGTTAGCTGCTTGAATTTGAATTTTTAGATGCCAGCCAATATTTTCTAACCTTAACACCGGCCTATCTATGTCCACTGCTGTCCATAACGAATGATACCAATAAAGAACGGATAGTAGACATACGTATTATAAGTACTGTCTATTACATCGACCTTTTTTCTACCTTCTAAGGAAAGCATATTGCGCGCTAGTGGCGCCACCTCAGTCAAGCTTTTAGTAAAGCTTATGTATACTCTAAGGTAAAGCCCCTCTTTGAGCAAATTGCGCGAACAAGGCAGCAGGCAAAACTAGTTAAATGGTTAATTTTAATAATTTCTTTATTGTTGAGAAAGTAGCAAAACAATAGGTCCGATTCTGAAGGCACAAAGAAAAAAATTGACAGCACTAACATTGTTTCTATCCCTGTCACGTAGTAATAAGAAAATTAAGACAACACTAATGTTACTGGCCTAATGGTGCAGTGGTAGTGACCCTGCCTACTGCGCCAAAGGTCGTGGGTTTTGATTCCCACCCGGGACCAACATTTGTGTGATGAGCATAACAACTGTTGGTTTTCGAATTCTGGGTGTTTGTATGTATTTAAGTATTTATTTAAAAGTATTTATGTATGTTTATCAGTTGTTGAGTACCCATTCACAAGCTCCGGTTTAGTTTGGGGACTAAACAGCCGTGTGTAAATTTGTCCAGAGACTTATTATTATTATTTAGTACTGTCAAATTTGTTAAAAAAAGTATGTCTTCAGTCAGAATCGGGCTTATTAAGTACAACTTATCGGTTCGCTTATAAAACGTAATCAATATTGTGGCTGTAATTTACTTGTCTAACTAATATAGCATGTTCGCTGCGCACAATGAGGTCCCGTATGTATCGACAGCACTTTCCATCGGATTGATTTACGCAGCTTCTAATTATCGGTTGAGGAGATTGTTAAATGTTTACTGAAACATCTTTTAAATACAGTATCCAGTGAACTAACTGGATGCGGGGAGCGCAGGGCCAGTTATTATCTAGATCTTTGAAGGCCTTGGTAAATATTATGATAATGGTGATAACTGCAATATAAAAATAAAAGTTAAAGTTGTTTGATGTTTTTAAATGTGCAATAAAGTGTATTGTATTGGATTGTAGTGTATTGTATTGTATTGTATTGTATTGTATTGCATTGTATTGTACTGTACTGTACTGTACTTTTAAACTTTGCTGAATCTTTCTCTGTACAGTCTGTGGTAAAGAAGGATATTGCGTAGATGTTAAGCGGTCCCTAAACGATCATGCGGCATGATATGCATTACGTTTACGTGAATTATCATGCTACATGATGGACCCTCATGCTTGCTATCAATCACATAGTACAGTGAAGCAACGGTCAGCACGTAGTTTGCATGTCATGCACGTCAATCACTACAACTAGACGATCATGCATGAGTGACAGCACGAGTATACAATTATAAATAGCTAGCTTACTTATACTCTTGAACTAAGGCGTAGATACAATTTTATTCATTAAAATTAAATACTATTTTAAAAATAAAATCGTTTCACAAAAACACTTCGCTTTTTATGTATTTTTTTTCTTTTACATCTTCTTAATCAAAAATGACGCGTAATCCATCACTCCCCCAAAGAATTCCCCTTCGATTCTTTACAACAGCCTCAATAGGTTGTAAAACGGTGTAATTTTTCAAAGTTATAATAATAATGGGTTTTTTAAAGGTTTTCCTTCTTTTCTTCTCCGTGTATTTTGAACAAAAGGAATGGAAGATTTGGGAAGAAATAAAACGACAATGCTGTTAACAGAAAAAGTTTGATAGGTCTTCTAATTGATGTTACAATCAAAATAATAATCAATGAAGCCTTGTAAAATGTATGTAGATGTATATTAAACCTTTTAAAAATAATTTTTAACTGCATGTTGAGAGAAAAAGTCCTGTCGGTGTTTCATAGAAATTTTATCTGTCAGTTACGTTGTGGAAAACTGATGTCTGTCTTTAGGCTTTGTGAATTTACCTACGCCTAAGAATGTATTTTCCAGCGTATGCTAAGTTCCTTACAAAATATCATACATACATGAAACAAAATAAGGAGAAACAGCCCGTATCTCGGCCGAATGTAGGTACCCAACAGAGGCCAGATAGGATAATGGTATGGTACTCCCTGTATAAGAATTTTTAGCAAATCTTTTCGTTAAAATTAAAAAAATATTTCATTCATAAAGTGGAAAATTTTATACTAATTAATACATCAGCTGGCGGAAGGAACAATTTAATTATCATCATCGATCTTATTCAAATTTATGCTAACAGTTTTCAGAATAAGGTCACAGTACAGTTACTTTATGTCAGATTTTCTCTTTCCCTATAGAAACCTACTGTATGTACTTACCTATTACATCTTTCAAACGGGTTCCAAATAAAATAGAAGACATTTTATTTACTTTCTCGCACCTCCGTACCGTAGGTACTAAGGGTAAGAGGAAGTATTCATAATTATATAATTATTTACGGGTCTTACACACGAAATAGTTTTATTTACCTTGCCCGACGTTTCGACCAGGTTACAATGGCCGTGGTCACGAGCTGACCACTGAGCTGACGTCGGGCAAGGTAAATAAAACTATTTCGTGTGTAAGACCCGTAAATAATTATATAATTATGAATACAAAGCGCGAAAGTCTAAAATGTACTAAGAGGAAGTATTGTTTTAAAAGTATGTTCTGTTCGAGGGATATGCGAGGCAATTTTATGACCCGATTTTAATTGTACATTTTGCGTTTACGAATTCAGGCGTTTATGAATTCAAGCAGTATACCCGTGGACCGTGGTACAATTGCGTTGTTCTACTAGTTGTACCACTGAGAATTTTTTAAAACAAGTACAGTAAGTTTCTTAAGGGCAGTAGCACGCTAAGAGTCATTTTTCTGTACAACGGTGCGCACGACAAGTAACACTAATAAGCCTGTTGATGTCCACTGCTGGACATAGGTGCGTAAAACTACACTGACGGTCATCCACCACACTCCGTCCGTCACTTACGCATCCTGTGTAAAAGTGTCCCTAAACGATCATGCTTGCATGACATGCAACGTTTACGTGAATGTCATGCTTACATGATGGACTATCAATCAGTACAGTGAAGCAGCGGCCAGCACGTAGTGTGCATGTCATACACGTAGTTTGCATGTCATGCACGTCAATCACTACAGCTAGACGGTCATGCATGAGTGACAGCACGTAATGCATGTCATGCCGCATGATCGTTTAGGGAGCCCATAACGCTCATTAATGTTTACGTAGTGTGCATGTCATACACGTAGTTTGCACGTCATGCACGTCAATCACTAAAGCTAGACGTTCATGCATGAGTGACAGCACGTAATGCATGTCATGCCGCATGATCGTTTAGGGAGCCCATAACAAAGGCAAACTTGTGCTGCGGCCACACTGTTCCTTTTACATGAAAGTAATCCAAACAAAAACAATGATAACCCGCCGGCGCGCCAAGTGGGCGAGTTAACCCTTTGTCGCCGCCCGGTTCCAGTAGTGCCCTCGGGGGAATTTAGTTACGGGAAGTGAGTGTAACACGGTTGAAAATGGAGAGGGTTTTGAACAAAGCAATGCAGGGCTCCCTCTACCAAACGTACATGACCACTTGGTCATGCGTCCTATCGAAACAAATCGATGTATGCGAGAGGCTATGAATGTGTTTTTGAATTTTTTCGTGTGTTTCGTAGAGTCTAACTCGACAGGTTGATGTGTGACATTTAAGGTTTTTATTGGATTGATTTTAATTTTTTATTATTAATTAAATTTATGTACTTAGAACTTGATTGTCTATTGCATGTTTCTTTTTTTTTGCGAAACTTAAATGTTTATGGCAGGCAGGATCATTTACTATTAAGTAGGTAGGTACATACAATTGCCTACAACAGTTGATGAGACTGTCCTGAAAATTAGGTAGTTTTTAGACTTTTTGATAATTTTACTAATTGACCGAGCGAGCGAAGCGAGCGAAGCGTCTACGTTTCGAGACTGGCCAAAAATGCTCTTGTCCGTCTGTCTGTCTGTCTGTCTGTCTGTCTGTAATTCTCTACAGGTCGCATTTTTCAACCGATTTTGACGAAAATTTGGCATATGTATAAATTAATTAAACCTACAAAATGAGTAGAATAAAATTTTGAAAAACATTTTTTTTAGAGTACCTACCATACTCGCAAAGTGGGAGTGAACTTTTTTTTTCTTGTGAATCCCATAGTGTGGGATATCGTTGGATAGGTCTTTCAAAAATATTGCTGGTGTGTGAATACCATTTTTTCGATTTAGGGATCCGTTGGCGAAATATTAAGCTTTAAAGCGGTAATTTTTGTTAGAGTCACGTGTCCCCCCCCCCTGCCAGCTAAACGGTTGCTTCTGGAAATGTGAAAAAATTCATGGCAGTAGCATATATAACGTAGTTACAAGGAAAACTATTACGGCTAAGTAGGTTCTATTAGTTTTTGAGTAATAGTGGATCGACTTAAGAAAGTTGAAAAAATAAATTATGTTCATAGAACTGCATACGTAAAATGGAAAATTATTTTTTTCCGCGTGATATCCATGGTGTGGGGTATCGTTGGATGGGTCTTTCAAAAATTTCGCGGGTGTGTGATAAACATTTTTCGATTCAGGGATCCGTTTGCGAAATATTAAGCTTTAAAGTGCTAATTTTTGTCACTTTAGTAGGTACTTTTTCTGTTTCCAAAGTTGACTTTTGTTGGTTTCTTTTAGGTTTGGTTTATAAGGGCTGGCGAGGTCTACTGTTCTCACGGAACTACTAGTATTAGTAGGTACTCATTTCAAAGTTTTATTAATGATAATTAACGATATTTCAATCAAAATGAAAAATAAATAAAAATGAATATATTATGCAGTAGGTATTAACTAAGTAAAACAGAAACAATAATCCGAAATACCTACTGTAATAAATTCCACTAGCACACCTTTTAAATATTTATCGTATAAATCTACATCAGTTTTCTGAATAATGAATTTTGTAATAAATATTAATGCTTGTAATTAAATTTTGTTGCCATACACTGTAATTGTACAACAGTAATACAAATTTTCGTAACAATATTTTTGTTTAAATTAGGGTTGCCGCTTGGCTCAGTCGGTGGAACGTCTGCATATTGCGAAAGGGGTTTGTTATCTAGCCATTTATTTTCATTTCTTTATTGTTTATACAAAAGGTGACTTACAGGTAACCCTACAGCTTAGCTTACGTTGTGGTAATGTATGTTACCGTAAAATTTTGAACACCGTCAGTTTATACTAATTCTGGGTAGATTGTAAACTGACGAACAGACAATAAATTCAACGATTTATATAGGATATTCGATTGTCTATCCGTGCTTAGCAGTCAATTTCATTGTTAACCTTCAACTGAATGGCCGGTTTTATAGGATTTCGGTGTCGAAAAACATCGCGCGACGATGCCAGCATGCGTTTTGTAAAAATTATGGATTTAGGACATTATGCGTCAGAACCATACACGAGCGTATGCCAAGAAAACCTTTCATCATCATCATCAACAGCCTATTAACATGTCCCAACTGCTGGGGCTCAGGCCTACCCTCTCAACGAGGGTGTTTGGGCTATAGTCCACCACGCTAGCCCAGTGCGGGTTGCTGGACTTCACACGCGCCTAAGAATTTCTTCTTCGGCGTATGCAGGTTTCCTCACGATGTTTTCCTTCACCGTTTGAGAGCAGTCAGTAAATGTACTTAAGTTTCGAGAAAAAACCCATTGGTACATGGCCCAGCCGGGGATGGAACTCCGGACCTTTCGATATGATAGGATGCCACTGATGCTCTGCCTTTAAAGAAAACTTTTATTTTTCTTTCATGTGGCTTAAAAGTAACGGTTTCGTTATTTTTTGGTAGCAAAAAATTTTTGGTAAATAATTAACGTTTTATTTTTCAGTTATTCAGACCTCCGAAAATGGCTAATAAAGAGGCTATACGATAATGCACGGAGATATAGATCTTAGAACATCTCTATTATCACAAACATTTCTAAAAATATTGAAAAGTTGATAATACAATACAAAATTAGTTATAAAATGAAATTAGTCGTGAAAAATCTAATTTAGTAACAGGAAATCGTTCTCCCCTCTCTGTCATTGTGTTTTTCCGAATTTACATAATCGGACCCTTAATAATTTCTGGGGAAGCGGGGAAAATTGAAAGATTCCCCTTTTTAATAAGGCGAAAAATTGCCGACAATCCAGGAGATTTTTCTTTCACTTCATTATTGAAATACGCACCGGAGAAGTGGGGGCGGAATACTGGAAAGTAAGTTGAGGTTTACTGAAAAACTTCGCACGTATGTAATTCTAAAAATGTGCGAAGAGAATGATACTTGGCGCTCCGTTCTTTCTCGTCGTCAGGGACGTAGCTTGAAGAATTATTATTTATGTAAGTAATTCTTAAAATAACACTATCTTTTTCTTTAAAAATAGATAATTACTTACCGGTTAAACTTGATTAGCCCGCGATTTTGTTTTCGTGAGTCAGTCGGTTCTATATATTGTATGAAACGTAGTTAAAATCTAAATACATACCTACACATGTAAAATAAATAAATAAATAAATTTATTTTCTAAAAAGAGTAAATTTAGTGAAAGACACTGGTTGAAATAAGAGAAGATTGTACAAATCAACAAAAGGGTTGGACTCCTGTCCCCTAGGCTAGGTAATGAGCTGTGGTGCCAGGGGACAAAATATCTACTTTGTAGATGTAATACTTTTACAGGCTTAAACAATTTCTCGATTTTAAATCGTAAAGTGCTCAATATAAATTATTTAGAGGATAATTTTGTCTTTGCTAGCAATTTTTTTATTATTGTACGCCCAGAATTAACAATAGGTAATTAACTTATAGGTAAGAACTTAACTTTCTACTAATATTATATTAAAATATCTGTAGAACTAGTTCTAACAATAACGTCGGGCAAGGTAAATATACGGGTCTTACACACGAAAAACTATTTCGTGTGTAAGACCCGTAAATAATTATATAATTATGAATACAAAGCGCGAAAGTCTGAAATGTACTAACCTGCTATATATTACTAATTCACATTCACCAGATTCCACTATGGTCTGAAATGAAATTTCTCATTTCTCGTTTAGAAACAAACTTATCCTTCCGTGTTTCATAGTCACTCCATTAAACAAATCTAGAGCTAAATTCAGAAATTAAGGGTATAACGTCCCTTGCTCCAAGTACGTTCTGTGCAGATTTTTCATGCTCCCCTCGTGGCGCTGGAGGGTGCTCGAGCTTCGGCCCAAGTGGTTCATTGTTCTATTCCATAATGGCAGACGCCATTTTCTCGGCTTTTATGCTGTGACGCGTTTTTGTGGCGTCATTTTACTTTTTATGAGCTAGTTTTGTTGGATTAGCAAGGTGTAATGAATGCTGGAGCTCTTTATCTGTAAGTTATCGAGTTCCCATTTAACTTCGCCTATATCTATCGAGATATTATATTCCTTTAGTAGCATAATGTCCAAAGTCGCAGTATGAAAAGGTTCGTCACCTTAAGGTCAGTTTTCATTAGTTAGTTTTAGGTAGTTATTTATTTAGCGCTTTTTAATATTAAGGCCACTGGTGCATAAATCAAGAATTTCAACGCTTTGTTTGAAATCTGCCTACATCAGCCTGTTTTTTGTGTCTCTACAATTTGAAACACTCCTTTATTTCGTAGTTCAGAATACGTTTTTCAGACGCATGCATCATTCATTATACTGGTTGTCGCGAGCCTGTGATTTGTAACTATTAAATTGTCACTCTTGCAACGTAACCTGTTATTTGGTCGACTACACCTTCGAATGTTTTACATTTTTAATTTATATTTACAATTGTTGTTGTTGTCAGTTCGTTTTCATCAGTACTATTACGAGTATATCCACCTCAAATATAGCTGTGTAGCTGTCAGCAATCATTAAAATAATAATATAAGATTCAACATCTATCCCTTTGTTAATTTTTAATTTGATCTATTTTGATTCATTATTTACAAAATAGTCCCATTAACATTTACTTACTTACAGGTTTTTTTCCGTATTTATAAATAATTTTATTCCTAATTTTGTGTTCTTTAGTAAAGGTTGTCTGGAAGAAATCGCTTTTAGCGATAAGGCCTCCTAGATGTACCTTCTTAGTCTAATGTATTAATGCGTTTTGTTTTTTAATTATGTGCTATAAAGAGTATTGAATTGAATTGCAAGACGTTTTAGTAATTTTGTTCAGACTATTATTATTATCAACAATATTTACTATTACTTTCATTCTATTGCGTTGATGTTGAATAAATGTTGCAAGTTTTTATTAAAACTGTAACCGTCCAACCTTCTTGCTTATTCAATCTATCGGCCCTGCCATATAAAAAGCTTTCTTTGAATTCAAAATCTAGATATTCGTTTGATAGATTGCAATTTTTATTATTATGATTGTTACTTCCACAGTAGTAGGCCACTTATTAAGACGATCGTGTCGGTCATCTAGACTGGCTATTTTTATACTTCTGCGAATTTCAAGATAGCTGAGTCAGGCTTTCTAAGTATAGCATCAGTGATTTAAGCCTTTTCACCTGTGTACATTTAATCAGTATTAACTCCGTCTGTGTCTCTGGTGTATGTTGTTCTTCTCAATCTTCTTTGTTTATCTTCTCAGAGTTTTCTTCACCTTCAGTTCAATTATCTTCATGTTGTTCTTCATGCATAGCATGCATATCTTCATCCATCACCATTAACCCATAGAATACACACCGGTGAGTGCAACAAAACTACTAATTAACGTTTTCTAGGTTTTTTAGATTTATTCAAATAGTCGCTCGTGTAACTAAAGGTCGTACTTATCTCATTGTTTACCAAAATAGTCCAATACTTACATAGTTATTATGATTTATAAAAACCAATTTGGTTTTATTTTAAATTTTTGATTATTGCAGACGGAAATACCAAAGTTTAATCTTTATGTAGTTATTTTAAATGATCCTGAGTAAAGATAAAATGTAAAATATTTAAGTTTTCAATTTCATGTCTTAATACCAAGCATTTGACGAGAAACAGCCAAATTCAAAAAGGAATTTCGATTAACGTATACCCAGGAATATCCGTTTCATCCGTGTATTCAATACGATTTTATCCGTTTATCCGGATAAGGCAATTATCGTGGCGATTTATTATTCTGGTAATCGGGTACCATTAAAAAGGAACGCTTAGAGGGATTGTAAATTTGATCTTAAGCGATTCGCCCGTTTTATCTTTTTGTTGCCGAAACAGGGTTTGGTAGAAAGCTTTGTAAAAGGTCGTGCTACGATTTTGAGGTCGGATTGTAGCAAATTGCTTTGATAGAAACCGTCTGTTCCAACACAAATGGTATACGAAAAAAATCGCCACCATAAGTATGCCACCGTCTAGTATCAGTAGTACCCTTACTTTGTACTCTTGAGGGCACAAAATAGAACCACTATTACGCTATTAATACTAGGCGGACCTATCACTATAAGCAATTTCTTCCATACTTACACTTTGTTTGGTACCTCGGCCAGGCTTAACCTCTTTATGTCTCCATTATTCCCCTTTATTCGTCTACGCACAAAAACATAGATATACGTTTTTATTCTCAAAAGAAAACTTCGTTTGTTAAATTCACAAGCCTTTTGATGTGAAACTTTTGAGAGACCCAATAAATTACCTTTGAAACTTTGTTTTTACTTGACGGAAACTTGGGTAATTGTAGGTTCTCATTTCTCTTTTAGCTCTCCGTTAATATAATACGAGATATATTTTTTAAAACAACGAACGAATCCATGATGGTAATGGAATTACTTTTGTCGACAAAGAACCCAATTTATCTAGCTATATGTAAATCTATACTAATAATAAAGAGGTTAAAACTGGTGGATAATTTGCACGCCTAACATAAATAATGTTGCGAAGAACCAAATGATGGCGGGGTGTAAAATACACGTAACACCATCTATTGACAAACATTAAAACTAAGAAACTATGGTATGATTAGAACGGGTTAAAAAATTTTGAATAACATATAAATAGTATACTTTATAATAATAATAATAATAATAATAAAGCATTTATTTTCAGGTAAAAACCCATTGTACAAATAAGAATAACACAATAAATACATACATCCACAGCACGATTATCAAATGAAATGTAAAAAATAAAATTAAAATAATAAAATTAAACTAAAGTTAGGTACCACATAATATAATACTATTTCAGTTTACCATTCTCAGACCGGTGCATGGCCAACCAGTGCTTGGTAAAGCAGTTGCCAAAGTCGTCGTTAACAAGGCAGCAGGAGGCCGTTCGAGCTCTCAGGATGGCGAAGAAGTCGGGAACCCCCGCGTCAGCGAACATGCCCTTTGCGCTGCAGAAAGGAGGCTTTCTCAAAATAATGCGGATGAAGTCGCGGGGCATCGGCTAGTATACAATAATATTGCGCGATGGCCGGATTTTGTATTTTCATATCATACGAGTATACATACCTATGTGACTAAGTTTCTTTTTTTACATGTTACACATGAATAAAAATAATATGGGTTTCTCGTCGATTGACTCTTCCAAAGACTCAGCTCACCTCTTCATCATCATCATGTTTATTTTAAAAACAGTATTACCTCGAAATTTTCAATTATACATAAATCTGATTATTAGGTAGGTTCCTATACAATAATATCTACCTAACCTAACCTAGCCATGCACCCCAAGTTGGATATCGGGAATTTTATGTGCCTTCTTCTCTAACACGGTTACAAACGAAGACATTATAAATTCTTCAATCGTAACTAATTACAAGGGAAAAAATACAGCGATCAAATTATTCTTTTTTCGTAACTTGGTTACAAAAAAAAAGTCTTTGTTTGTAGCTGGTTACAAAACTCGCGTCTTCACAAACAGCCGAGGCCAAATGGCTTGTTAAAAACCAATCAGCTGTTAGTAGGCGCAATTTCAAATATTAGCCGATTTTGATGCGTATCACCTATTTTATATTAAAAACCATAATTCGTTGAATTTAGGCTACGCCTCACTGATAGACTATTAAAACCTACCCTTAAAACCTTCCATGCTGTATAATTTTTCACAATCCTCGCGCCATTCTAGAAAACCTGTTGAAAACCACTTGAAAACTTGTATGCGGCCATTTTTAATTTCGCACATCAAATATTAGTTTTCTTGGAAGCAACGGTCTTAGCAATGTAAGCGTTCCCTCCACTAGAAATTGACAAGAAACTAAGCGGAAATTTAGAATCTAATGTTCCATAATAATAAAGGATTTTTCTCGAAAATTTAAAGTTGAGGTAGACCTATCTAATTTGTTAATTTAAATGAAATAAATTGTAATATAATTTATAACAAAACATAATTTATATGGTAGATATCTACTAAGATACAAGCGTTTGTACAATATAATAAAATAAAATATAACTAAATTATAATAATATACAACTACTTACAAACTGAAATAAATTAAACTAAAAACAAACAAAATTCCTACTTAAAAAAAGTGTAAAAAATTTTGCCCCCGCGGCAGGGTGCCCATCACGCTGGCAGCATTCCCGCGCTGTATGGCTATGCTTAGCCTCTGAGCGAGGGCGCTGCCAGCCTGAGCCGCTTGCTGAGCTCCCTGAAGAGCCCGTGTGCGCCCGGACCCCACGGACCAAGTGTCTCCACGCCAAATGCGACAAAGTCGTATTGAGCGCCGAGACACCTGTACTTATTCACCTTCTGTCGCTCGCGGACTTCCGCCGCTGCGCCAGCTCGCCTAGCCGTCGCTGGAAGATAGGTCGATAATTGTAATTGTAAACTCAATTGTTGTCATTGTAAAGTTATTAAGACAAATGCATTATGGTTCGAAGTAGAACTACGTATTCTGTGGTTGAACTTGTAGTAATTGTCTAAACTCTGTGACTACTGTGATTATCATACAATACAACTTTTTACAAGTTGATACAAGACGGACGTCCCTGCTGGGTATGGAACAAACGACCTCTGATACTTGCGTCTAACGTTCAATCCGCTAGGCCAACGAGGTAGAGAATTACAATAAGTAAAGATTGCCACAAAGTCGTGATAATAACTCGCGAATCAACTTTTTATCACGCTTCTCAAGTTTCTAGGGAATTTGAAGCAAACTTGCAAAGGTTGATATTGTTGTTGGTTGTCTAAGTTACAATAGTCAGCGATTCGGTGTCACTTAATA
Organism: Metalampra italica; assembly: GCA_949699065.1. Lineage (NCBI taxonomy): Eukaryota > Metazoa > Arthropoda > Insecta > Lepidoptera > Oecophoridae > Metalampra > Metalampra italica. The sequence continues at coordinate 2,748,315 of OX452995.1, read as the reverse complement.
TAAATAAATACGTATATAAAGTTATAAATACATTTTGGTAGAATCAGTCAGACATGCACACTTTCGTATTTATTATAATAGTTTGAAAGTTTGGATATTACATATATCAAATTATAAATTTAAATATACTCTCGTATAATAGTATTAAATTAAACATCTAAGTCAGAGTCAATCTATTTTATTGCTTAAGTACACTGCGTACATTTATACAACGTCAATTTTTTTATCAACCACCGCTTCCAAATTGTTAAGATCGATCTAAAATCCATCCAAAAACTTGTCTTATAAATACCACTCAAACTATCCAAAGATCAATATGAAACTATCACTACACTAAACCATTTTTGGAGAGTGCACGAGTTAGGAAATGGAAACTCTTAGGAAAGTGAATAGTGGTCCCTACACGATCATGCTGCATGACATGCATTACGTGCTGTCACTCATGCATGACCGTCTAGTTGTAGTGATTGACGCGAATGACATGCAAACTACGTGCATGACATGCAAACTACATGCTGGCCGTTGCTTGACTGTACTAAGTGATTGATAGCAAGCGAGGGTCCATCATGTAGCCTGATAGTTCACGTAAACGTAACGTATTTCATGCCGCATGATCGTTATACACTTTAATAAGTCGTTTATTTCTTAACTCGTTCACGTTTGTAACTCGTGTACTCTCCAAAAATGGTTTAGTTTAGTGATAGTTTCATATTGTTCTTAGGATAGTTTGAGTGGTATTTATAAGACAAGTTTTTGGATGGATTTTACTGTTTGGATGGATTGTCTCTACGCCGCTACCGCTCCTACCTCTGTCCAACTGTTGACAGTAGAGACCCAAACACGCAATAGGCCCCTCCGTCAGCCGACACCATTACAGCGCTACAAGGAAAGTCACTCCGACGAATTTTCTTGGTGTCGACATTACAGCCAATTAGAGGCTTTAATGGCAAGCTACGGCCAACGCAGGTACAGCTATGACTGAGTAATTGATGGTACCTAACCTAATGATTTGCCAGACATTTTGTACACTTTTACACTTGCAAAGTCAACCCTTTTTCGGTAAAATCAACACTTTCCCGTTACAATTGCGAAGTGTAACGGCAAAGGGTTGATTTAACAATCAATCAATAATCAATCTCTAATGAGGCGTGGTAGCCTAGTTGGTGAAGTTTAGTGTGATTGCCTGATTGTGTCTTTGAACCTTGGCCCTTACCAATGAGTTTTTAAGTACGGTTTATTATAATACCACAGGTTTTTCGGTGAAGGGAAACATCGTGAGGAAAACGTTAAGTCAAAGATTAGAATTTCTATTCTAAGGCGTATGTGAAGTCCACCAAATACCTACTGGTTTAAAGCAGTGGTGGCGGACAGAGGTTCGGCACAACAGATCCCATAGGGTCGAAGTGTCGCCAGGTATTTCTGAACCATTAACAATATCTCAGTTCATTGTATCGGAATATAAATATAGGTATAGTGTTAATACCTATAGGTACTATAGGTATTAATATTAATTTATAGATAAATAACGTCGAGTAAGATATAAAATAGGTACATAATTGTCGAGTGTTAATACCTATAGGTACTATAGGTGATATCTTACTCGACGTTATTTAATTATAAATTTTTCTTCTCTCTTTTTCTTCTCTTCTCTCTTCTTCTTCTTTTTCTTTTCTTCTCTAATATGTAAAACAAAGTCGTGTTATAACTCAAGAACGGCTGAACGGATTTTGATTAAACTTGGTACAGTGATAGCCTATATCCTGGAATAACATATAGGAAACTTTTTACTGCGGTAAACTGGTCCCGCGGGAAAAATGAAAATATGTCGGAGCTTCAAGTACAAAGTGGCGCCATCTCTTCTCTTACGGGGGTGAAAATTTGCACGGGAGTATCGGTTTCTTTTAATGCCTTGAAATACCTAGCTTTTGACAGAACGACGTCTCTCGGGTCAGCTAGTTTGGTATAATTAAATGTATTAATGTAGAAAAACTCTAAAAATATCATCAATCTTCGTCCTGATCATAAAAATAGATGGATCTCTAAAGTTTTCTCCGCACTGGGCGCGATGGTCCAAGGTTATGGCGCCGGACTGCGCCCGTTTTATCTTTGCGCCATTCTGTCCCACCTGGTCGTAAAAAATAATTGAATTGCACGGGAGGAAACGGTCCATAATATTCATACCTATACCCGCCGTGTTATGGTTTCAGATTGTGGGGATGAGTGTTCAGAATACAGAACAAACCAGATGCATCTGTCCACGAAACAATAGTGTTGTCAACAAAAGAAGCGTCTCCCATACTTGGCGGCCATTGGCGCCACAGAACACGGAAAAAGCTCGCTACGCTCCCGCTCGCTACGCTCCCATTGGCGCGCAGAAATCGGCTTAATTTTTTCGTCGGTTGATCTATGAAACTATTCCATTCTAACGTAATTCATAACGCCTCAAGAACATACATTCTATACTTATTGTTTAGTATGCACTATGATGTATGTCATGTATGGACCCGGCTGGATGAGGTTAGCGCAGGACCGGTCGTCGTGGAGATCCTTGGGGGAGGCCTTTGTCCAGCAGAGGACTTCTACAGGCTGAGATGATGATGCACTAGTACTATTTCTAGTATATTTATGTTCTAGTATATTTTGGTGGAAAGTACCACAAATAATTAACAGTGCTTTTTTCAATTGATCAAGTAGATTTTGTCTTTATCTCTAACAAACATACAATCCTTCCATTTGATACGAGAATAATTTCATGGAAGACACGAAGGCAAATATTTGCTTACTAATATGATGAAGATGCAAAAAGTGTCATCAATTAAAACTTGCGCCTAAGACCCTTTGTTTGTCCCGGTGTCCAACAACCAAGTAATTTGTACTGTTTACCAAGTTTTCTCATTCCATGTTTATCCGGAATAGGGTGCCTGCGCGCTCGCTTTTTTATGGACTATTCTTTTACGGTAATTGTTTTTCAAACGTGTGATTGTCGCACAATAAATAAAATTAAAATAAAATAATCTTTATAGATCCTTTAATAATCTTTATAGATTGTAATATTGTAAATATAGCAATGCGGCCCTGGCTCCTAAAATAGGAAGTCCTGCGTGTCAAGAGCCATTAAGTACGTACTTATTAATACTGTTAGAGCTGGGGTCTACTCTCTCAACGAGGGCGTATGGGCATAGTCCACCACGCTAGCCCAGTGCGGATTGGTAGACTTCACCGCCTAAGAATTTCATCATCGGCGCGTATATGCATTTCCTCGCGATGTTTTCCTTCACCGTTTGATAGCAGTCAGTAAATGTCTTTAAGTTTTGAGAAAAACCCATTGGTACTTACATGGCACGACCGGGGATCGAACTCGGACCTGTGGACATGATAGGCCGCTTCTTCCCCACCACGCAACCGACGCTCTATATACTTACCTTCATGCCCGCGATGTTATTATTACTTTTGTTTAGTTTCTATTTTCATTTTTGTAATGGAACAATTTCTATGAAAAGAGTGCTTACCTAGTCTTAGGTAACTTTAAATTTTGAGAATATTGACTGACATAATACCTACTTGAAACACGATATGAATGAACACAACAAAATCGAATTACTTACTCGTAGTTGCATCTAATTGTATTATCCAAGTTTTTTTTACGTAATGGATGGTCACCCTAATCTCAATCTTCTGTAAAGGAGGTATAATCAAATACCTTGAAAGCTTTATGAGAAAAAGTTCAAAAACTTTTCGAAATTAAAAGTATTAAAAGAATATTTCGATGAGTTATCGATTTTCTTCGAAACAATGCAGTAGGTTTTATTATATTGTAAAAAAACTGGTGAAGTTCCCATTTGGTCCACGGAGATAACAAAATAATTCTATTTTGGGGGCAAAGTTATCCTTTAGAATGTGGCTGTCAAAATTTGAAAACTCCGCAGTCCACATTGGACGTCATTTTTTGATTTTCGAGAAATCACTCATACCTATATATATATACGTGATAATAGCCTACAGCATAGAAATATAAGTCCATTAGAATGCTGACGGTCTTATTTTTGTACTGGCCACCGCGCGAGCCACATATCAAATTAAAGTATTGCCAACTGTGGGAATTTGCACAATTTTAAAAAAAATGGGATTGATTGTTTGGGATTTTTTATTTAAATATTATAGTTTAAACGTTGACGACAATTACGTTTTGTGTGTAAACATTTTAGAGACATGTTTCAATATAAAATTGAATATCGCAAGACAAATTGCGCTTAGAATTTACTTTCGGAAATATTGTGCAAATTTCTTACGCTGCTGGCATCACTGATAGTGTCAAAGTCAAAATCAAGTCAAATTATTTTATTGCCTGAGTGTTGTGCCATAACAATCGGCATTTCAAATCGGATATCGATAATTAAATTAGGTGTTGTCGACGGCACGTACATCACATTTTAAAGCACCTTTATTAAATTTGTTGGTTTATCTATGAGGATAAACCAATTTTACTATGAAGTAAAATTGGCATATTAGACGCTATACAATGTCATTGTTAGTACCTACATATTGCAGAGGAATTCAGATATCTTCGTTTCGATGTAACTATAAAGTCGTCTTCTAAAAAATGATTAGAACTATGGTGCTAGTTCTAGTAGGATACCAATCTTTTCTCCCAGTTCTATCAATCCATTTTACTTTTAAATCAGGATTCTTAGGAAAGCTGAAACATATTCTACGTCAATTTCAGCAGGCATGAATTTTTTTTCAAATTGAAAGCTATTGCATAAAAAGCCACCTAGTGTCTAAACCTTGTTGTAGGTAAATGAAGGCATTTTTGCTTAGCGCTGCACATTTTCCGAATATTGACTTATTTTTCGAAAATGTGTTAGGTCTATAGTATATAGTATAACGACCGTGTGGTATACACTACCTATCTAATTACCTACCTGCTGATAACGATTAATCATAAACAAACAATTAAAAATACTCTATCGATAAAATTATCGACAACGTGCAAGCATTATGTTTACATTTACACAGGGCTGGCCAATAAAGAAATTGAGATTTTGCTTCAAAATACACTTAATTTTGGATATTTTTAAGTTACCGATGAAAGGAAATTCCTGCATTTATTCGGTTCACTTTGCCACTTCGCAGCCGACAAGTTAGTATTGCACAACTCGGCATCTTTTCCTCATAATGCGCTGGAGCTACGACCGCCGTGACAATTGTGCAAATACTGAGCCATAGCGGCGCGCACAGCTGACCTTTATATGTTCAAAGGTACATATGCTTAGCGCGCCTCCCCCCCCCCCCCCCCACGTCATCGTTCTACTGGGAGCGTAGCGAGCTTTTTCCGGTGTTCTGTGGCCTACAGCGACGACACCCGATCGGGTCGCGTCACATTCTGCTGACAATATTAATAAAACCCGATCGGGTGTTTTAACACTCTGAGGGTTATAGGTACTTAATAAAGAACAAAAATTTTTTTTTCCAAAATTGTCCCATAGAACAAATATTAAAGTCTTTGAGAGCAGAGTTATATGCCGCATGGAACAATTTGGGACTGACAAGTCACCTCGGGTTCATAATCATCATCAACAGTCTATAAATCTCCCCACTGCTGGGGCTCAGGCCTACCCTCTCAACGAGGGCGTTCGGGCTATTTATAGTCCACCACGCTAGCCCAGTGCGGGTTGGTGGACTTCACAGGCGCCTAAGAATTTCTTCTTCGGCGTGTGCAGGTTTCCTCACGATGTTTTCCTTCGTCGTTTGAGAGCAGCCAGTCAATGTACTTAAGCTTCGAGAAAATATCCCCGACGCCACTGACGCTCTCGGGTTCAAAATGCTAGTATGTAATTCTATGGAACAATTGAGACAAAAAGTATCATTTTGTAAGTACCTGCTATGACATCATGTTCCATGAAACAAAATATGCGAACTATCGCATGTCTGACAAAGAAGAAAGTTGTGTGACAAAAAGATACAGTGAGTAGGTACCTAAACAATTAACTCATCACTTCCTATAATCCAGTGTAGGAAGCTTATTCCATTGTCTCACAACAATAGTGAATACGACACTACAGTGTTCTTATGACGCATTACAAAGAAATTATGACACAATGCAAGTTATGCTTAAATGTAGTTATGTGTATAAATTGTTTAAAACTGGGAATCAACTCCGAAGTCAAGCGAAAAAGAGAATTTAGTCAATTATTTCATCGCCTTATTGACTTCTTTGAAATCAGCCGTTTATATTACTCGCATTCTATGGGAAAGATATAGGTGGGAGAGCGTAACAATCGTAACAATTATTGCAAGCAGGATTCGCGCCTTGAGGATTCCGTAGAACAAACCTAAATAAGTCGATAGTTCATCCATCATCTATAAAAATAAGTTCGTAACCGTAATTTTTGTGATTATATAGGAAATTTGATTATAAAAGGAAATGATCCAATCCGTTAGGTCTATTCCCGTACGCAATCCAAAAAATAAAAAGGTTCTCTAGCCAATCCCTCTGATGCGCAATCAGTATAATTATTTCGTGTTCAATTAAGTATTTATTTGATCTGCACTATAATAAAATCTAAAAGAATATACTAAGCGTATCTCTTACGCTAGTTCATTGAAACAGCTACTAAAACCCCGTATAATTTCAGCCGCTGTCCTGGCCTATCGGTACATAAAGTATTATAGGACAGAGGCCAATCTGAGCTTCTGTTTGTATTAATCAGAGAACGTTGTGCTTGAGACAATAGGCTGGCACGGCTCGGGTTTGCTGTTGCTTTGATCAGGATTGGACAGTATGATATATTTCACTGCCGTGGTCTAACTGGATATGACAAACAGAGGACTGTTATCAGTGGACGTCGAAGGCCTGATAGCCGATTTGAGGATAATAATAGTCAAGATTTTTTTTTGGTATCAAGCATTGAGTATCAAAATGCTAATAAACTTTTCAATATCGATAAACTATTTCAATATCATAGCCACCAGTAATGACTAAACGTAACACACACAGAAACTGATGTATTGTGATATTAGGCTAGAATAAAATTAAATGGGTTGTATTTAAATGAACATATTGTAACCTAACCTACTTAGGTACATCAAAGAAATCTGATTTGCACATCAAAAAATACTGATTACACACTAATGCGCACTCTGATCAGCAATCAATATATTTGGTCTACAATAATTATATAGGTAACTAGCTGACCCGGCAAACGTTGTTTTGCCATATAAATATTTAGGGGGATGAAAAATAGATGTTGACCGATTCTCATAGATACCGGATAAGCACAAAAAATTTCATCAAAATCGGTCAAGCCGTTTCGGAGGAGTATGGCAACGAAAACTGTGACACGAGAATTTTATATATTAATAGAAGAAGATTAATGTGCGCTATTATAAAATCTAAATTAAATGTCCTCTTCTTTTTATTAAATTAATAAATTGTTTTTTATACGGAACCCTATCTATGCGTGTTCCGACACGCACTTCACGCATGTCATCATCATCAGCCTGCACTAGTCCACTGCTGGATATAGGCCTCCTCTAAAGCGCTATTGAACCCGATCTTCGGTTCTCCGCATCCAGTCACTGCCAGCCGCCTCACGCAGGTCGTCGCTCCATCTAGCCGGGGGCGTCCCACACTACGCTTGCCCAGCCGTGGTCTCCACTCGAGAACTCGTCTCCCCAGCGATTAAAGCGTAACACACACTGAGCGGCGGCGTTGCGAAAGCGTTGCGGTTTTTTTCTGTAATGTTCGAAATAGTATGAAGCCCTTTACATTAAAGCGGAGGCGGCGCGGCGCGTTCTTCATATAAACCTTCGCAACGTCGCTGCCCAGTGTGTGTCACGCTTAACTATTCTTCGGCAGATGTGAACGCATTATTTGAGGTATGATGAATGCTTTGGTTCTCTGGCTGATCGCCTCGTTTCGGATCCTGTCTCTCAGAGAAACTCCGAGCATGGCTCGTTCCATTACCTGTTACTCTCAACTCAAAAACATGAAACTTCTGTGACGTTACGAGTAATTCACGTCACAACCAAACTGCATGTATAATTCAAGCGGAGCATAAAACTTTTGAGTATTATTGAAATACCCATTTGTTCAAAAGGTAACATTGAATATTTATGACCCACTCAATTTTATGAAGAGCTGACGAGCGACAACGGAGGGCGTCATTTCCACGACTTTGTATCGTTTATGCACTATTCTTATAAGAGACATTTCATGCGTTTTCTGTTTGTTTATTGCGCTGTAATAAGTAGGGCACAACATCAAGAGATCCAAAGCTAACCTCATGCAAAAACACGTTCAAGACTTTCGTCTTTAAAGATTGTGGAATACTAACATCAGATTTTAAATATTCATAAATTATACAAAAAATAAAACCATCTTTTAAAAAAATATGATTTTTGTACACCGCCGACTTATTCATCCCGTAATTTTTTTCAATTTTCCACCCTTAGAAGTGAATTTTTTTTGCCCGACGTTATTGTACGTAGTAATAAATTCAAAGCGCAAAAGTCTAAAATATACAAAAAATAAATACATACAAACGCCCAGAATCCCAAAACCAACAGGATATGTAAGTAAATAAGATATTTGTACCAAAATTATTAAATTACTTAATCAACTCTGTCAACAAGCGGCTCAATTTTGGACCTTCAAAGGCCGAGCTGGACGGACTCTGTAATCTTATTCCCGGCCATCGATTTGCCTCCAAGATTGAATGCAAACATTGCTTCAGACTCTAGCAGCATCTCTCAATAATGTCTAAATTATAGCTTTTAAATAAACGTTTACTTCTAAATAAAGTTGGTACTTCTTTGCAAGTGTAATTAAATCGCTTTCGGCCGCCATCGCAGCTGAGTTTCACAACCGGTTGTCTACAAGGAATTTTTAGTATGTACTGGCAACCAGTTGTGATAGAAGAAGGGTTGTATTTAAATAAACATCTAACCTAACACACATAAAAATATCTGATTTGCACATCGAAAAATACTGATTGCACACAGTATATTTGGTCTACAATTAATACCTATGTACTAGCAAACGCCCCGCGACTTCATTCGCGTTAAAATACTAAACAGACTAACCTCCCCCTCCCATCCCTTCCCATCCTCACCCCTGCCCCCCGCCCCTTTCCCTTCCCTTCCTCTACCCTTCCCGCGAACCACTTCCATCATCCATTCAAACAAACTTTACCTCTTTATTATTAGTATAGATTTTATTTGATGTTCATTTTAATTTAATCTATTGTCAAAGCCCAAGCTGAATTATTTAATGATAGTTAATTTTTCCTTTAGTCCACTTTTGTATCCAAATATTTTCTTAACCAATTTTGAAAATGGACGATTGAGTGTGTGCATGTACTAGGGCCACATAATAAGAAATAGTTACTATGTAGAGCACCGAGATTTATGCAACGTAAGAAAGTACCGTATCTTCTTCGTAATTTGGTTTCATCCCTCACCAGCCACGTGGGCTTCATTATTGTTCGTCGTTGTTAAAGAGTACAGTAGCGGAAAGAAAAAGTTCATCAGTTTTGAAATTCTATCCTTTACATGCTGCGATTGTTACAATTTCAATTATTAGGTATAATTAATTTTCATTATTATTGAATTAATTTTCATTAGTATTGAAATTCATTCATTTCTTTTGTTAAGTCTGAGTTATTCAAATGTAGGAAATACTGTTTTTGAACTGGTTTACGTCAGTGCAAAAACACAGTAAAAATTTGTCATAAACTTATTTTTTTCTAGTATATGTAATACCTATCGTATTTTCAAATTGATACAATCTAGCACTACACTTACCTGTTCAAATGCTGAAACTGCTTTAGCCGCGTCTTGTAGAGGTGGGCCATGAAGAGAGCGGACAATATGTTTATTTTTATTTAAAAAAAATTCATTACAAACCGCTAAGAAATAAAATACAAAATTTCTATTGACTTGATTCAATCTTCTTCCCAGTTCTAACACCTTGGAAGCGGTGGTAGATAAAAAATTGACGTTATATAAATGTACCCAGTGTACCTACTTACATGCAATAAAATAGTTTTGACTTTGACTTTGACTCAAACAGACATAATATCGACGGTTAGTATCAGTAATGAATAACAAAAAAATAATTTTACAGAATATGAGAAAACGTTCATAAATAGGGACATTTATCTAACTTAACGAAAGTTTTAAAAATATTTTTAACATTATGTAATACATATTTAACTTAAACGATTTTTTGGCAAGCCAAGGAAATAAATGTAAACTTACATCCGTATTAAAAAGCCAATAACACAAAAAATGTTACACGCGACATGACGTATTGATTATGCAATTTTGTTCTCTCTGACTACCGTAGGGACATTGCGTGAAGATAATAATTACGTAAGTATGTATTGAGATAAAAATAAATAAAAACTCTTTTACTGCCCTGTCGCTGGTTCCAGGGTCCAATTTAAGCGCACTCGAGATCAGAAAGTGTGGAAGTGAAAGATGTGTGTCAGAATCGCGATATTTGGCGCTTCGTTCATTCTGACAACCCCGTCAGGGAAATAGTATGAATACCTATGTAGGTTTTAAGATACTTACATACATATCAGCCTGTAGACGTCCACTGCTTGACAAAGGCCTCCCCCAAGGATCTCCACGACGACCGGTCCTGCGCCAACCTCATCCAGCCGGGTCCCGCGACCTTCACCAGATCGTCGGTCCACCTTGTGGGAGGCCTGCCTACACTGCGTCTTCCGATACGTGGTCGTATCAACCACCGCTTACCGGAAGGTTTTAAGATATAAATAAATAAAATCTCTAATTTACTGCCCTGTCGCTGGTTCCTTGGCCCGACTGAAGCGCACTCGAGATCAGAAAGTGTGGAAGCGCCCACCGAAGTGTCTTGACGTCCGCCGCCTATTGTTTACGTCTCTCTGATGTCGAGACAATGTCTCCCCGACATCTCTAGAGTCCCACTCTTAAAACAACGACATCACGTTTGTTCAGAGTTTGTGACGTTTTAGTCAAGTTATTATTAATCGGCTGCCGTCAGCACTCAGCAGTATGTATGTATGTAAACACATTATTATGTATGTAAATTTACAGATACAGACAGTCAAGAAGTTTCAAAACTCTGGTCGCGCGCGCGCTCCCTGTGGAGATCGCATCTTGCATATTTAGTATGGGAAACGAAGAAAAATTCGGTGTCAAGTTCAGGGGGGGTGCGGACGAAGGAAGCGGATTAGCGGGAGGAGATTGCTAACACAAATTTATAAAATGAGAATGCGTGAGTGAGTGTCAATTTTGATATACATTTGGCACGTATTTGTCACCCCTAAAATGCTTTTGTTACTCATCCCTATGGGAGTGGCTAAATTTTTTGATTCAAGCAGACAGTTATGAATAAAACTAAGTACAAAGGTGGACTTATCCCACTAAGGGATCTCTTCCAGTCAACCTTAGAGTTACTGAAAGGATAAACTTAAATGCGTTTAGTACCAAATTAGATAGTAAAGTAGGAGAATGAACTACCTGTAAAGTTACCCTAAAAATACATAAACCAAAATGATACAGTACAAATACATAGATCATACTATTACACAGATTATTTATTTACATATACAGCAAGTACATATATAATGTACTATATATTATATTACTATATTATATATAATAGCAGTATTGAATATAGATATTTACTCTCATTTCCTCGTGGTTAGAATTAACCTATTTTTATGAATCTACATTATGAAAATGCTTTAGTTAATTAGTTATTAGCAGATATATTTCATGTTGAATTCGACTCCGATATGTCTATATTATTATTTATAGGTAGTTTATTTTTAGGCTACAAATTTTTGTTAGGCTACTGACAATTTAGTTGGTCAAACAGAGCGGATAGGTTTAGGAGATAAGGTCCAGCTAAATGGTGTCTTACTTATTTTCTAATCGTAGGAACTGATGTTACGATTAGGAACTTAGTATGACCTGATAATGAACAGGTTAAAATCCTGCCCTCGTAGTTGAAAAATCAACAGTGCATTTAACTAAAACTTCTTTATTTTTATTCTTCATAGTATTTTTATTATTAATTCTTCAACACATTGCGTAAAAAATTCATTAGAATCTAAAGTAGCTACAAAGTTCAATTTATAGACCTTTAGGTATTTCACTTAATTATTTTATCTAGGTAAGTAGTTCAATAGAAATCTAAAACTTTGGACTTAATTGAAAACTTAATATTAATAAATAAGTAATTTCAATATAATCGACTTAGAGAGTACGTAGACAAACATTATGGGAAATAATGCGAAAGGAGCATAATTTTAAAATACAGATTCACCACTATTTCAATCCACTCCTACAATCAATCAAAAAGTGAAATTATTTTAAAAACGAAACATCATGATTTGATCTGTTCTCAACAAAAATGACTTATGATAATTAAGTGTTCTAAATCATTCAGACAATCCGAATTAAGAATTCGAAAACGTCAAGCCCTATTTAAACTACACATTTAGCAAAAAGTATTGGCATTTCTTAATTAGGCCTGTTCAAGAAGAAACGTTTTATATTTCAACCCAAATGAAATTATTAATTAATAAAAAGTAAGAAAACTCTACAATTATTATACGATTTTCAGTCTCAGAAACTTTTTTAAACTAGAAATTTTAACTAATCTTAGAAATACTATACAATACTATTCACTCTTAGGAGTTAACGACGTAATTATAAACAAAAATTAAAACTTAATCTAAGATACTTAATTATTTCTTTGACATCAACACTTAAAGCTTTTTGAGATTTAGGCTCCTTTAATTTTTTTTTTGAGACAATTAATAAGTTTAAATATTTATAATTTCATAATTAATATCTGACAATTTCAACATTTCTCTTCTTAAGGATCACTAGTTACTAAACTTATATTATCATGTAAGGTCAATACTTTATTTAGCACGTTTGATTTGAATCCACGAATCAATGTCAATTTGTTTAATTAAACATCATCATTTTCTATAATTTCATAATTTTAAATTTATTTCCTATCTATTTCCACTTTCATTAATCCCGCATTTGTATTATACGTGGGTACCAGCTTTTGGTTGGGATCCATTACCTGTAATGTAATAATTTTCTGATATCATCTGAATTATTTTCATTTAGTCGATAAATCTACTAGATACAGTAATTGGGTCCTACTGATCCTACTGTTTTAGAAGTCGGTGTATGTTTGTTCCAAATCAATTAGAAATACACACTGATTATTTTCTTTTTATAAAACTTAACTGAATTAGAACACGATATGATCGGAATTCATTTCGATGATTGACGTCTGTTTGTTTTATTATTTCCATACATATTACTTATATAGTTGTTGGATCTGTCTATAGATTTATAAACTTGATCCCGGATTTAGCAACTTTACCTGTACGCGTACATTTCGTATACCTGGTTAATGCAATTGTACGAAGTATGATGAGATGACTTAATAGGAATTACTGCTAGAACCATAAATTGAGACGTTAGATTCAAGAAACATAAGTCCAAATGTTCAAATAAGTTAAAACCGTTTTTTTGCTACATTCAAGGAACAGATCACCTGTAAAATTTGTAGATTGATTTACGCTATCCACGATTTTGCAGAAAATATGTGTCTTGCTCGACTACGACAAAAAGAGAGGTTTTCATTCATTTAAACATTTTGCATTTGATGGATTATGCAATTTAACGCCTTGCGATTCAGACTGATAATGATATCAAATTGAACACAAATTAGGGCTTCTTTCACCACTTGCTGATATTGTTACAGATAGTAATCTGACAGATAAATCTGTCTGATAGATTATATATAATAGATAAGATAAGGCAATTCGATACCTGTAAAACAAAAAAAAAATGCTATCTGTCAGATAAGATATGTGGGACTTTATCAGCAAGTGGTAAAAGAGGGCCTCAGACTCGTAAATTTACGAAGGGAACAAGATTATACAAGCATACCTTTAACAGTGATTTGATGCAAGCTTCCTTGGCTAGTAGGTGGTAGGCTGTATAGAGCCCCAGAAGCTTGTGAAGACTTAGGCGCCTAATAAGAGATGGTATAGTTAATCAGATAGTTATTTATAATTAAACGGTAATTTAACGTTAACTTTAAATACGTGCCATCCATATCTGCATAAGTACATTGACTTCACCAATACCAAGAAGTAGAAAAATCACGAATAATAAAAGTCGCTGTATAGTAATGTAATATCATTCATAGGTAGTGACAGTGACACTTTTGTATGATTACTCTGGCTCCACGACACATGGGGGCAATGTACTTTAATGCAGAAATAGCTGTAAGTTATAGTTTTTTACTTACTTGAAGCTGAGCCCCGCTGTTTGCAGACGATGATAAGAGTAATGGACTAGTGACAGGTCTAGGCGATGACGATGATGACGGTGACGTCACTGATGTGGCTGGGAATAGAAAGATAGGTAAAATTACACTGAGAAATAAGAACAAAAAGTCAGTCGAATGAAGTGGTGTATGACGTATGTCAGCCATTATGTCTCATAGATAATACACGTTGCTGACACTATTTTACAAAACAGAAATACTCTTTAAATTAGCAAGTTTATGGATTCTTGATTCCAAGTTTAATTAATACATATTCTAAAATTCTGAGAAATAGACATGGGTGGGCAACTATCCAGTGAAAATCTAGCTTTTTCCTGAGATAACCTTAACAATTCAATATTCCCGTCAAATCAGAATATTACGTTGTGACCTTGAAATTAAATATCATTATTAATATTAGTTCGTGTCTATTAAAAAAATAATCACTTAACGTACTAGGCAAATGAAGAGTGGAATTCCTGACACTGTAGTAAGGAGGTGGTGCAGGCTTCGCGCCTGGTTTGGCAGGATTCACTTGTGGCACATAAGCTGTGAACAATAGCAAAAATAAAATGTTGTCTGTTGCTGCTAAAACATTTTTCAGTCATTGTTTTGATTTACGAGTAAAGTTAAGTCCCAAAGTAGTAAGATCTAAACGAGATTCAATGTTTCAGTGTAAAAACTAAATCAAATTCAAACACATTCATTTCAGAATCATGTCAGTAAAGTCAGTAAAGCGTACTCGTACACAATTTCAATAATTTCATCATCATTGCTATGCTAGGCTCACTTTTACATATTTTAAAATATAAAAACTTACACAGAGGACCGCTTCCTCTCAGGTAAGGGTTCCCGTAGGTAGCGGCATATCTAACATCAACGGCACCAGCGAGAGCCAACCCAGGATTTGCCATAGGTATAACTGTAGAAGAAACAATATAAATACAACTTCCAAAAGAAAGATGTGGAACCAAGTTACATAGTGTATTCCAGTGGATTACACTACTTAATTTTAATAATTACTTGTATTACTGAAGATTACAATCGGGTTGCTACTGACAATTTGGTACAAATACAGTAAATACGGAGAGACTAAAACTAGATGTGGAGGCCATTTTTAGGGTTTCGAAAGAAACCTTCAGATTACAACAGAAAAACCGACTACAATATCTGGAGTGCTTTCCAACAAAAATATTTAAATGTTACATTTCAATAATAAACATAATGGATAGGTACTTATTACAAGTTCACAAATAACTGTTAATCTGTGAGTTAGGAAAAGGACGAATTTAAACTGAAGGACTCACCATCTTAAGTACATTTACTGACAGCTCTCAAATGGTAAAGGAAAACATCGCAAGGAAACATGCATACGCCGAAGAAGAATTCTTAGGCGCATCTGAAGTCCAGAACCTGCACTGGGCTAGCGTGGTGGACTACAGCCCGAACGCCCTCGTTGAGAGGGTAGGCCTGAGCCCCAGCAGTGGGGACATGTTAATTGGCTGTTGATTTAACTCACCATCTGGCCCCACCAATCCCCCCAACCTTCCACAGCTGGCCTGTCGATGCAGCGATCCATAGTGGCTCGGGAACGTGGAATCTGAACCCCTAGTGAGAGATCCAGTGAGAGAGTCCCCAGGTGCTGGAGGCACATAATCACGGGAATAGTCCACATAGGGAACGTAGCCATTGCTTTTCCCATGAAGCTGGAACAAAATTTACTGTCTTACACGTATTCTACTGTCACCATCGTAGCAAGCTATCGACATAATATATATACTTTTGAACATAGATGTAGTCAAGTTATACAACTTAAACGTCATCGATAAGAAATACTTGATTTAGTAAACTAAATAAAGACAATTATTTTTGATAATCGTGAACGTTATGATAAATTACCTACCTTAAAATGCAAATTGTTGATAGGCTGATTGAAATCTCCGCTATATCTTTGGTACTGCTTCATCAGCTCGTTATCATAACCAGAATCATGCAGTGGCACAGGACCGGCAAGTGGCAACCCAAGGTTTGTAGTCAGCTGCAACGTCGAATGGAGTTCTGACTCCGAACCAGCATTTGAATTCTCCTATAAAAAAGAAATTTATAAGAAGACTTTTCGACATTATAATGCTCTGAATGAACCTCTAATTCAAAACATACCATATCACAGCCCTCAACTTGTCTTAGCTCCATCTTTAGGTCACTGATATCAGAACTTCTATCGATATTTTTGAACTGATCGATGCTGGTTTTGCCAAAATCAGTGATGTCTGGCTTCTTCACGTCGTCTCTTCTGGTCTTGCGATGACATAGCATGATGATGAGCATTATGATAAGAACGAGGATTGCAGTAGAAGCGCATCCCGAGACTATAAGTATTAGGGGGAGAGACTCTGCAAAAAATTGTTGATTCAGTTTTGAAACGCGGTAGAATTTAAAACAAACTTAGAAATTATAAACAGAGGTCATAATTCGGCTGGTGGCCCGACGTCCTTGAATTATTTCGAAATGAATGGCGAATTATTTCGAGACACTCAAAATTTTAAACATGCATCCCGTACTGCAAATATGGACGTATATCACATTAAAAATTAAAGCTTAAAAGCAAACTGTACTCACTGTCCGGTATTAGGTGTATTTGCAAGCTGTCAGTTCCATATAAATTAGTGACACTGCAATTGTAGATTCCAAAATGTCTCGATTGACTATCTCGGATGATTAACGTAGATTTTGTCATTCTGTCTGACAATGATTCCTCTACAAATGCATATTCCTGCAAGGCAAACAACGTTCACAAATAGTACACTTACTGCACTAATTTAAATTAATAAAAAATTACAGTTTCTTGAAAAAAAAAACTCTCAGTGAGTTGAACTTGATTTTAAAAGATGTGTTGCGGAAGTTTGTTGCGCCGCTTCTTCTTCCCAGCGCTAACATCTTGGAAGCGGTGGTAGATAAAAATTTACGTTATATTTACCCAGTGTACATACAGCAATAAAATATTTATGAATTTTAATTTTTTTTAATTTTGAGTCTAATTTATCGAACCCAATAACCCTTTAACTTTAAATAAGTCCTACTGCTTGATCTGTCATTTCCTGATCCTTTAGTTCTACGAAAATTTGATCGGGTCCACTATTTGATGAATATTCAGGACGTTTACAAGGTTTATCTCTATTACGTGTAATCTTACCTGATTATGAAAAGAATTGATTTCGATTCCATTAAAAGACCACATCACATATTCTGGTTTTGGAACAGAGAAGGTCACACATTCTAATCTGACGCTGTCTCCTTCTACACCATACTGTGTTTCATTTGACATTATTTTCGGTATTCCTAGAATTATTAAACATTTCAGTAACATATCCAGTTGTTTAGGTTAAAATACATTATTTTTAATTTTCAATAATTTATAAACCTCTCCTCTCAATCAATATCTTAACAATAAGTAAATATTATTTAAAAAACTACCTACAACCATTTTTGAGGTATTATTTCTAAGATATACATAGTTTGTACAAATTGATAAACGACCTAAAACTTTCCATGTAGTTCTGTCCCCAACTCAATAGATATCTTCCAAGTTTCAAACTTCTAAGTTCTCGAGTTGCTCGAATTGGGAATGACCTTGCAAATGACATTTAGGTTGTAAGGAAACTTGGCAAAATTTGCCAACAGGTTGACAAGTAACTTGGCAGCCGCAACCCCAAATTGACATTAGAAGATTTATTTGAAAACCTCGAAAAACGTTTTGTTGTGAGACGTGAAGAACTAGCTAATGACAATGCAGTCCTGCCTGTCTTGAAAAGAAAAGAACTTTGCAAAAATCTTAAGCGGCCCTACTTATTTATAAGAAAAGGAATAAAGAGATAATAGAAAGACGATAAGACCGCTCAGGCGTACCATGTAAGCTAGGTAACTGTGTTTTTAAAGAGTAATGAAAGACTGACTGAATGAAAAACACTTAACTTTTCATGTTTCTAGGTTCTTTCTAGCTCCAGTCGTTCAGACTGTGTAAGTGCATTGATAATCACTCACTATTTAAATGTTAATTCTAGAAATAGTAAGGAAAGCAGTTCAAAGATGATAAAACCGTATCTAACAAGATTTTCATCGTGTTTATTGAGTGGCTTATCAAAAACGTATTCAATGGCGTTCGAATTCGAAAACTGAGTGCGATTTCTCGTGACAATCCTTATCAACAGGCTTTTGTGAATAGAGTCATTGAGCCGGTAAGGCATGACTGAGCATTAGATAGCATAGGCACAATCTGTGTTTTTGAATGAAGTAGGGATTTTCAGCATCATAATCGTCAGCCTAAGTCATGCGGATATTAGGCTGTCATTCACCGCCTACCTCTTTTTCTTTCTTAAAGAATGATGAGATTTCTAACTGGTACGGTCGACCGCACATCAGTGGAAACAAAACCAGTATGAACCTGGTCTCTCATAGTATTGAAATTCCCTACGTAATAGGCTAGGCCAGCTCAGGTCAGTGTTTCCTCTGACGTGCAATTGACTGTACATACATCCAATAAAACTCATTTAAGCTTTAAGAAGTATACAACAATGTGTTATTTATGATCATACCAGGTTTCAAATAAAACTGCCTTCCGTATTTAGCATTCTCCTGGAATATTATGACATAAATAATTCCTGTAGCGAAATGATAACTGCATCCTTTCCTAAATAGTAAAGATAGGTAGCTCACGATAATAAACATAAAATTGGTTTAATTACTTTTTGAATCAACACACACATTGTACGTTGTAAAGATTGAAACCATTTGTAATTATTTATCAGTTAATTTGAGTTTAAAACAACAGATCAATCAGTCTTACCTTTAACATAAACCATAGCCGATGCTTCAATATCCTGATAGTTATCAATGCTTGCTTTGCACCAATACTGTCCTGCTGTATGTTGCGATACTGTCAATGTCAGGTTTGGAGATTTGCCCACTCTCTGTGTAAAAACAGAATTTTTTTTTCAAATAAAAAATGTTAAATCTAGTAAGATATTCAATTATAATGCAGCTGTTTTTATTAGCTCAACTATCAAGCTAATATACCTAGGTACTGAATTTAATAATAAAAATGTAATAATAGAAAAGACAAGAAGCCGTAAAAAACTTGGAAAACAACAAGTGTTCAAATGAGAATAAAGAATTCCATGTCAACGTTGAACTTTATATACTACTTAGAAAATTAAACTGCGAAGCCAGCTATTTCAAGAACAATTCCTTGCACTCTCACATATTATGTAAGGTTTAACTGCTAAATTAATGAAATCTAAAAATTAATCAACAAAATAACGGACAATGATCACACGGCCAGTTATCAAGTCACAATCTTAAAAGGAAAATTTGGTATTTAATATTCAGTAAATGGAACAAAATTTTGTGAGATTTTATTATATTCGGTATTAAACTGTAAATAATATTTGTCTAAAATTTCACTAATATACGGTGTAACATTAAGATGGGGCAGTATGTGGAAGACCGAAACTGTAAAAGATAGAAAAATATATAAATACAGGGGTACCTGTACCCTGTATATTTTATACGTTTTTAACTGCTAAGAAATTATGGGCACTTACAATCACTCGTTCGTTCTCGTATTTCAACCAAAGGATTTTAGGTTGAGGGTGACCATCTACAACGCAGGTCAGTGTCACCGAAGATCCTGCATCTCCTTCCGCATTCTGAGGCCTCATAATAAATGTTGGACCATCTGGAAATACAGATGTCAAATTCAATTTGGATATTTGGCTCAGGACAAGGTAAGGTACTTTTGTACTTTTTTTTATAAACCTTGTAGGTATTATGATTAATAGTTGAACATTTTTATTATTATTATTAAATAAACATTTCAAATCTTTAATAAAAAAATCAATTGAATCAACGAAATGAATCATTACCTAATCAAAATTAAAATCGAACGACCAAATGCAGATTTAATTTTTAAACTTCAAATTGTATTTGTAAATAAAATGTATTTGTAAATGTAATTTTAAAAAATCATGAAAGGCTTATTCGAATAGTACTACGATTTTCAGTCATTATAACTTGAATGATTTAATTAAGTAATTAATGTTATTTGAAAGGCATTTAATTTGGTTTTACGTTTTCAGCTATCAAATTCATTTTAATAAGGCATGATTCGAAATCGTTTTAATTAGTTCACCGTTTTTCGACATAAAATTAAGTGAGTGTTATCGTCAAGCCAAATGATGAAATTTAATCATAAATTATTTTAATTTACCGACGATATAATGTGACGAATAATAATTTTCTAAGCAATATAGCTTCTTTCGCTGCAGACAAAAAGGTACTTTTTAGTAATGCACTTCTCTAGATTCTTTGAATAAAATGTTTTAGTGGTTGGATTCTTAATTTACATTAATAACTATTTTCGGCTTTAATTATTTTATTAAAGCTGTATTTCATAAAATGAAACCCAGTACACATTTTGTTCAAAGAACCTAGAGAAATGCATTGTTCAAGTCAAGAACATTTGAAATGAACAATGACGTAAGATCCAATTTAGTGCTTGAGCATAAATAATTAAAGCACATAAATAGGCTTGTAATTTAATGAAGTTAGAGGTAAGATTTGGTCTCAATTTGTTTTAATTGAGTAAAAATTAATTGTATATGGGAACAGAATTGTACCTATATTATGACAAGTGTATGGGAGATGTTCTACTTTGTATAAGACAATTGTGTAATCCTACTAATATTATAAAGGCGAAAGTTTGTAAGGATGTGAGGATGTGAAGATGTTTGTTACTCTTTCACGCAAAAACTACCGAACAGATTTTGATGACACTTGGCACAGTGATAGCTTATATCCTGGAATAACATATAGGCTACTTTTTAACGCGGACAAAGTCGCGGGGCGTCCGCTAATACCCCCAAAGTAACAAAACATCTACATAGAGGGCGCTGTTTTACAATGTACACGGGAAAAACTTTTCTACGCGGGCGAAGCCGCGGGAAAAAGCTAGTTTTACATATTTCTAGTCCACTCATGACCTCTCTTATTGTGTTTACTAAATTAATAGGAACTTTTGTTGCATTCTAGGCACTATCCTATAGATGGAATTACAAGGATGTATTGATAAATTTATGGTGTATGTACAAAAAATTACGACTTTTACTACTCGTAAATATATGGTTGAGATTTATATACAAATTAATAAAACCGATTCATAACCATAGCGACTTCCTGATTCACGGGCTGAGGAAAGTATATGACATGTCCATATTAAATAAAATAAAAAAAATAAAAATAGCCTTTATTATTGATAGTATACATTTTTGCACGCAATATTTATTAATTTATATTTATTATTATCATATTATTTATTAATATTATTCTATGGTATTTCTATCTGCCCTTTTTCGGGCAAAGGCCTCCCCCAAATTTTCCCACTCCTTCCTGTTCTTCATTTTTCTGCTCCACGTTACTCCTTCTTTCTTTTCGATGTCATCTAACCATCTTTTCTTTGGTCTTTCTTGTGTCCGTCTGTCTCCCCTGGGATACCACTCCGTTGTTCTCCCATATTAAAATACGTAACAAAATACCTGGTAATTTTTGCACTACATACACTGATGACTGTATACATAAAATCCAAGATATTGTTGGACTTCTAAAAATAAAATAAATATTCAGTTAAAGCGGATAATAAATAAACTAGTAGTTCCGTGAGAACAGTAGACCTCGCCAGCCCTTATAAACCAAACCTAAAAGAAACCAACAAAAGTCAACTTTGGAAACAGAAAAAGTACCTACTAAAGTGACAAAAATTAGCACTTTAAAGCTTAATATTTCGCAAACGGATCCCTGAATCGAAAAATGTTTATCACACACCCGAGATATTTTTGAAAGACCCATCCAACGATACCCCACACCATGGATATCACGCGGAAAAAAATAATTTTCCATTTTACGTATGCAGTTCTATGAACATAATTTATTTTTTCAACTTTCTTAAGTCGATCCACTATTACTCAAAAACTAATAGAACCTACTTAGCCGTAATAGTTTTCCTTGTAACTACGTTATATATTCTACTGCCATGAATTTTTTCACATTTCCAGAAGCAACCGTTTAGCTGGCAGGGGGGGGGGACACGTGACTCTAACAAAAATTACCGCTTTAAAGCTTAATATTTCGCCAACGGATCCCTAAATCGAAAAAATGGTATTCACACACCAGCAATATTTTTGAAAGACCTATCCAACGATATCCCACACTATGGGATTCACAAGAAAAAAAAAGTTCACTCCCACTTTGCGAGTATGGTAGGTACTCTAAAAAAAATGTTTTTCAAAATTTTATTCTACTCATTTTGTAGGTTTAATTAATTTATACATATGCCAAATTTTCGTCAAAATCGGTTGAAAAATGCGACCTGTAGAGAATTACAGACAGACAGACAGACAGACAGACAGACAGACAGACAGACAGACAGACAGACAGACAGCCGGACAAGAGCATTTTTGGCCAGTCTCGAAACGTAGACTCTTCGCTCGCTTCGCTCGCTCGGTCAATAAACTTCAGTTATAGCGGATTACTCACATGTGACCTCTAGAGTACGCGTGTCAGCACTTTTACCCACCGAGTTGTACACTTCACATTTCACAGTGGCCTCGTTAAACAACCTAGATATATTTGTGATAACCTGCAAAAAATAAACAGTCATTAAAATGAAAATAATTCATCCTTAATAATAATAATGTTTTGCACACGGCTGTTTAGTCCCAAACTAAGCCGAAGCTTGTACATGAGTACAATGCTATACTCTATATAAGAATATTTTGATTGTAGCATTTGAATTTAAAATTTGCATGCCGCTTTCGGCTGAACATTACAATGTTAACCCTATAACAAATAAAGCACTTTGAATCTTTGAATCAGTGTAAATAAAAAAGTAGTACCATCACAGTGTTCTTCTGAGAACATAGTTACTCAAAGTAAGTATATACTCAAAGAAAGAAGAGTAATTAAGAAACTAGTATTTTTTATTTATTTAGGCCCTAATAAAAAATATTAGTTTGTTAGTTACTCTCCTTTCTTAGAGTATATACTTACTTTGAGAAACTATGTTCTCTTAAGAACACTGTGATGCTACTACTGTAATAAAGCTCACTTCATTTAATATTTTCGAGCACACTTCAACGTAGCCCGGCATGAAACACGGCTAATGTAAAATGCATATTGCAGGTGTCTGGCGTGCCAAGAAGAAATTTCAAAATTTTACTCCAACTACGTATATTTTTGACGACGCCACAGGCGACATGCAAATTCCGCAGTGTAAAATTAATATGGCGAAGCTACAGTGCAGCCAAGGAATTACTAAGATGTTTCGCAACCCAGTCCTTATTACAGTCGATGTAAATATGCTTGTAGTGTGCTCGGCTTACATTCGAGAGGTAATGAGCAACTATTTTTATGTACCTAACTTTTTGGTGCAGATTCTAGTGATTTCCGAGTCGCTAAATATCCTATTGCATACTATCAATACTATTGTTTGTATACATAGCTGTTTTTTAGATAGGTACTTCATCATCATATCAATCGAAAGACGTCCACTACTGGACAAAGGCTTCCCGATGACGCCAGGGACGACGATGGGTCCCGCGCTAACCTCATCCAGCTTCCATCACTATATCGTCGGTTCACCTTGTGCTCCCGCCTGGTTCGGTTCCGGTACGTGATCGCCACTCGAGAACCTATCTGCCCCAACGGTCATCCGTTCTAGTTCAATATTTTAGATACTTACCAATTCATTATTGAGACTGCCGACCATTTCGTCATTATTTACGAACCATTTGTACGTCAAATTATTTGGGTTTGCAGTCGCCTGACATTCTGATAAAAAGAAACATTTTTAAAACAAAACCAAATTGCTTATTACTCGAGCCCTTATATGTTTTTTTATTCTAATTGTTACTGACCTACAAGCAACGTGGCTCCCTCTTTAATTATCCCATTCATTGCTCCAGATTTGATTAAAATCTTCACTTTAGGCGCATATTGTACCTGCAAAAACAGAACATAAATTCAACTGTTAAACAAAGTTTATCTTTTTGTCACGTTTTTTCCTTTTGTAAGAATAATAATTATAATGGTAATAACTTTAAGAGAGATAACAACGTCCACATCAAACCCTGTACACACAATAGGTAGGCAAATATAGACCGCCGTGGAAATATTATAGTCTTCTTCCAGCAGAAATGAAAGGAGTTGGAAAGAATACGAAGCCTCCTACACATATTCGTTAGTAATATTAAGGTTGGAAGAGCTATATTTCTTGAAGTTACAAAGAGAGAAATACTTCAATACGAGCACAATCGTGAAAGTAACAAAAGTGCAACAAAATAGACAGGTTGATACCACAGGAAGTCATTATGAACTCGAAAGATAACTCAAGGTTGCTTTTTCAGAACGTGAAAAGGCGTCGAAATTTTGATAATATAACCACCGAAATACTAAGCAATACCTCCAGAAAAACAACTAAGTAGAAAACATAAAGACAAGGTACAGTTAAAAAGAAACATAGAGAATTGTTAAGGTTAGACACGGTTTGATGAATGACACGAACAAAACATAATTTAAACTCTTATAGAATCCTCGTATTTAACTCATCAGTTTTAAAGTAGTCAGATTTTCAATTCGACTAACGTGGTCGGTGACAGGCGGTTTATGAAGATAGACAGGGAAATTAAACAATCGAGATACAATAGTAACGACAAAGCGAACCGCAAACATTTCCTTTTCCCGGAGAAACTTCGATAACGCTGTCTATTGTCCTTTTCTTTTTAACCGGGATAAACGAGAGAGCGGGTGTCGCTAATCTCACAGGGGTTTTGACGTTGATATTAAAGGAGAAGATATAGTCTCTATTTGGTAGAAATAATATTATACTAGCTGTTTCCCGCGGCTTTGCCCGCATAGAAATAGAGAAGTTTTTCCCTCGGGAACAGCTTTACGAATAATTTTAAAGCAACTGAAGGCCCTGAAGTTAATGTTGAGTGAGACGTAACCAATGAAGCTGTGGTAGATAGATACTCGTAAGCGGCGATAAAAAATTACGTGTAGTGTATAAATGTACCTAGATTAGTGATATGATAAGTATAAGTGTCTACGACAAATTGTACCCAGTGTACTCACAAATGCAATAACACATTTTGACATTGACGTCATTAGCTAGTCCTAGCACAAGATTATGTTAGTTAGTTTGATTTGTTAGAGAAAGATCTCATTTCAACAAAATTATAATACAAAAGTTTGTCTTTATAAAGACTTAGAAATAGAAATATAATTAGCCTATGAAAACTTATTTTATTTTACAGATGGCAATGAAAATAAAGTTACATAATTCGTTTTACAGGCAAGCTAATTACGAAACAAAAATCTTGTAATAAACGTTCACGGTATCTAAGTTGGAACTCATAAATTACCCCTTAATCCAACCCACCAATAAACGGATACGGCGGGAAAGAGAAAACGTAACGAAATAAAGAAACAGACGTTTGTGAAAAAATCTGAACCGCAATTTTCGTACGTCTCCGCTGGAAAATTCGCCGATTCGGCTCGCAAAACGTAACCAGACTAATTTGGACCACGAGAGCTAACGCGATTGCCGGTAATTGCTTGAAAGGTATGAGGGTACGGAGGTCTGTTAGTGTTGGATGGGATTTTATACCGGGAAAGTGAAATAAGAGGGCTGTGGGACTCTAATTTTGTGACAACACGTCGCGGTAGCGTCAGCGAATCCTGTACGAGGCGGTGAAATTATGTTTTTTGACATTTCTGCGTTGTATTTGGACCAGATTTCTTATTTGATTCAGTACTACCAGTGGTGGCTTGAATCAATATGGTATACAGTTGTAGCAAACATAATAAATCAAACAAAAGTACTAATCCTACAAATGATTAGAATACATTCGAACAATGGTGCCTAACGCTAAGACTTAGTGATCTTGAACCCAAAAGTTTAGATTTGCGATAAACTAGGTACTTATCTCTCACCTGCAGTCTGAGAAGTGAAATAAAACCTGTCAGGCAAGAATCTCGGCTTTTGTCAAAAGTTTTTAAGTAGAGTAGGTATAGACTATTTAATCATCATGATAAAATGTAAGATGTGCGATATCACGCCTTGATTACTGATTGTGACACAAAAAATTTGAGAGGCAAAATATTCTAGAGGTAGAGGAAGAATCTCGATAACAAATTCTAAAGAACTTTCATAATAGGTACTTTCTCCGATGACGCATTGTGTCTAGACGCCAGACGAAGCCCCACAAGTCGTATGTTGAGGGAATTAAACTGACAATGCCTCCTTTTAAATTTAACCTCTTTGTTAAGTGGCATGGCAACTTATTGTTGTAGATTTTGTAACTATAGCAACACGCCTGATTTTAAAGTTAAAGTAAAAACTACTGCCAAATTACAATTGAGGTCATTCATGGATAATAGTTCGACTTTATTTATTCTCATAATGACATTAAAGGTGTTTTAATTTGAAATGAAATAGATAGGTGTAGACACCTTCATTAAAATTATGATCGTTCCAAAACGATACCTTCAAATTTTGACCTCTGCACCTAGAAAAGGGTCAATTTTGAATGAATGAACAATGAACTGAATTTAATAGAGTGATTTTTGCACATTCTTGGTTCTGGCGTTTTTGTGGCGATGTTCAGGTCACAATAAAACACAGAAATTAAGACTTATACTTGCAGCATTGATAAGGATTCTGCAAAGCACAGAGTAGATAAAGGTTAAAAGGCATCAGTTCCAGTAAAAAGCACTAATTTGGATCCTTGTGGTTACATCTTCCTATTTATAAAAGACACATCTTTTCCTACAAATTACTCAGCGAAACAAAGATTTAACGTATTTTTATCCGGCAGAACTGAGTTCCATACTTTTTCCATTTTAAACTGAAACAAGGATGAATTCCCGAATTTTTCCTTCCCGTATCTACCTTTAATACAAAAATTATGCAAGCCGAATAGCCGCCCGAGGGAAGTTTTCCCATAAAATCTTATATAAATGTGGGTTTAATCGGAGCATCAAATTATCTCATTTTTGGGAAGAGGCTAAATGCTCAGTTATGGAAATAAAGTGGCAGTTTCCGTTCTCGACGCGGAGCGGAACTTTCTTAATGCATACGATGTTTTTCCCTTGTACCTATTATACTATACTAGGTAGGTCTTGTTTACCTGAGAATTATTAGACACAATTTTTATTCCATCTTCACCCGACGACGCGCAACGTTTCGATTGCATTGCTTTGTCTATAGTCACACACAAGGAGTCTCCAGGACAAGAATAAATAATAGGTGACGATAGCTTGAGACTTGTGGAACTATGACTTGACTACTTACTGGAGTAATCTGAGGATGGATGGGTATCTAGAGTTTGAATGGAGCAAAGTCAAGATAAAGCATATCTGTGCCTCCTGTGAAAAATAGCAGAAGTTAAGTTATGCTGTTTTTCACTTTTTTAACGCTGTCACTTTAAGAAAAAAAGCTTTTAAATGGTCCAAGAAACCCCAAACGTATTAGTAGTGGCTATTAGATGAGACAAGCTGTTTAGGTTCTGTTAAAATTTCGATTCTAATCCATATAAAAATGTCGTACGAAAACAATTTGCATCTTGGAATCAAAATAAAATGACAATGCTCATACATGAAAATGACACTATCAGCAGAAAAGCAGGTAGGTACGTCGATTTTGCAGTATACGTCGGAAGTCGGAACATCATATTCTATGTTTATTTTTGTTCTGAGACGTGTTTGTTTCCGCGTGCCGTTTATATTGGAATTTGTGTACTACATATCAGGCATAAAGAATCCTGATACACCCCTTTCGCTTCCTTTAGTCT
Organism: Metalampra italica; assembly: GCA_949699065.1. Lineage (NCBI taxonomy): Eukaryota > Metazoa > Arthropoda > Insecta > Lepidoptera > Oecophoridae > Metalampra > Metalampra italica. The sequence continues at coordinate 2,720,055 of OX452995.1, read as the reverse complement.
CATCAATATCTTCATAACACGCGTCCGTTACGTTTGTAAGCACTTATTCTATTTAATCTCAACATTGATACGTCATATCAATTCAGGTCATCTCCGATTAACATTGTTATTCTCTCAATATGTAAGTGTATATTTGGGTGATTCTACTGGGAAAAAAATAAAAACAAAATTTTATAAAATCAATAAAACTGTTTATTTTTTGGTTAATTGAGATCAAAATAGCATTAATATAAAATTTAATTAGCATCATTATATGTTTGATTAACTGTTACTTAATCATCTGTTCTAATATCTCCTTCAATATCATTTTCATTGTCTGTTTCCTTATCTGTACCAACATCTATCTTTTACACTATTTGTTTTATACTTTTGCACTATTTGTTCTAATAGTCATTTCTGTCTACGCTATGTCATTTCTATCACTGCGTGCAGACAGAAATGACGTAGACAGAGATGACGATTTCACGTTAGTTTGATCTTAACTAACCTTTAATTAATTGATTCTTGGTGTGGCTAGCTGATGCAGATAATATTGGTTTCTGTGCATAATTACAACCAGTTATTAAGTCACAAACCGCAAGAATTTCAAAGATATTTAACCTGAACAGAATTATGGTTTCGTAGTAGAATGACCGATTTCTGTGTTGCCCACTCGCTCAGTTATTGATAGTTTGTTTTAGGAAACTTACCTGTAATTTGATAGTTGCAGCTCTGTAAGTCCTATCGGCTGTATTTTGAGCTTGACATGTGAAGGTTTGATTGTGGTGGTGTCTTCTTGGACGGAGGTGAAGTATAGATCTGGAAGCACAGTCATTGTTAAATTCTCTAGATGGCTAGAAGTAATACCTATTTAAATACTTTTGTAACGTGAATTTGTAACAAGAATGGGTTTTTTTCTATCTCGCTCTCCTACTTTATCTTTCTCTTCCTATTTACTTATTCTCTTTTCTATCACCGATCTCTATAAAGCTTACGTAATACCATGGAAAAATCTTTTTCGCATGTAACAGCGAGTAGTACATACTTGGCTGTGAATTTTCGACCATCAAACATTGGCTCAACATTGTAAATGACTCCTTGAGTCAATACTCCGCCATCGCTGTCTACCCACGTGATCTGCAACAAAATGACTGCGTTTATTATAGGGTTCTTTCTGTAGATGATAGGGATATAATAATAACTATAACAAAAACCAGTAGGAATGGGATGGAAACAAAAAGATAGGAGTTGATCGCGCGAGGATTTTGCATTTGCATGCTTCCGGTCTGTAACACTTTCAAACGTTTTAAGAAGTATTTCTTAGTAACCATGTAGTTAAACTCACAGATTAATGATATAGTGTCTTCGAACCACTATTTATTGTTTATTTTTTATTTTCTTAGTGATTGCTCGGACTTTCTTATCGTGTCTTAGTTAATACATATTATTTATCAGCAATTTACATTGAGTTTACTTTAGAGTTTCATACCTCAGCAGCAGGCTTTCCTCCAGCGGAAACGCACTCCAAATTGACTTCTCTGTCCTCGACCGCTTCCATCACAGGTCCCTGAAGAATCCTCGGAGGCTCTGGAGGCATCAGGACTAGGAGACGAGCGTACCTAGACCTAATCGCTGCTTCACCTGGGGACAAAATTTCGACTATGCAGATTCTGAATCGGTTTCCTCAAAGCAGTGCGTTCATATGGGCCAAGCTCCTGTAATGCGTGTTTTATGTCAGCATCGATAAGCACCGGTGGCATTCATCAGCACGTGTCCGCGTGCGTTAGGACTCTTTCACATGCGACCGCGTGCGATCGTATCGATTCTTGATCCTTTGTCCTTGGATCTTGACCCTAAACCGTTCAACTGTTTGGTCGAATGGTATAAAGTTATCTACCGCCAATGGAATTCGCAATGCTTTCGATTCAAAGCATATACATACAATGAATCATCTGACCATCGAGGTGACAGCATCATAATCAGCTGGATATAGGCCTCCCCCAAGGCGTGTCACTGAACCCGATCCTTGGTTCTCCGCATCCTGTCACTGCCAGCCGCCTTACGCAGGTCGTCACTCCATCTAGCCGGGGGGAGGCCCACACTATGCTTTCCAAGTCGTGGTCTCCACTCGAGAACTCGTCTACCCCAGCGTCGTCTACACCCGGTAACAGCAGCATAGCATTTGAATATTTACTCAAAACATTACTTTTTTTACTTTTTAGTCCACTAACTTATATGTAAACAGTAGTTTATCAAATATACGATCTGAATGATTCCATATATATAAAATTTTCCATCCTTGGTGTAATAGAATAGTAAATTACAGGGCTATTACTAATATTAATAAATAAATTACTGATATAATAATTACTAAGTAAAGCTTTAGTTATCCACGTCTATAATTATACTTCGAAGATCGATTACATTTGGCTTAGCAATATATTGTTTTTGTGTATTGTGATTCTGAGAATTTATTCATTGCTATATTTGGCCAGCCTGCCTACCCAGCAGTACACTATAATAATAATAATGTTTGGACAAATTTACACACGGCTGTTTAGACCCAAACTAAGCTTGTAAATGGGTACTCAATAACTGATAAACATACATAAATACTTTTAAATAAATACTTAAATACATACAAACACACACAATCCGAAAACCAACAGATAGGCTCATCACACAAATGTTGGTCCCGGGTGGGAGTCGAACCCACGACTTTTGGCGCGGTAGGCAGGGTCACTACCACTACGCCAACAGGCCAGTCAACCACACGTCAGTGGGAACACTATGGGCTTGAGCTGGCCTAGCCTATTAGGGAGTTTCAATACTATGAGAGACCTGCTTATACTGGTTTTGTTTCCACTGACGTGCGGTGGACCGTACATGATTATGATGATATGTCATTGCACAAAAATATATCAGACTTACAATTTTAGACTTTTGCAATTACGATCCTTGCGGTATTATCGCTTTAGGGGTTTCTTCCAGACAACCTTTGACAACCTGCTATCACACGGGGACCCAATGCCGATACACCGCATATTACCGGTATACAATTATTACATTGTGCGGTCAACCCAATTTTCCCCTCGTCCAAAATCCAACATATTCCAGCCGCGAAACTAACTCGCCACATAATTTAATTTCACGTTAAATCCTAACTAAAAGCTTGTCTGTTTGCATAAAGCTGAATAATGACCTTTATCTTAAATTCGTTAGGATGAGCGCGAGTATTATCAGCTACTGGGTTGAAATGTGGAACTACACGATCATGCGGCATGACATGCGTTACGTGCTGTCACTCGTGCATGACCGTTTAATTGTAGTGATTGACGCGAATGACATCCAAACTACGTGCAGGCCGTTGATTGACAACCGTGCATACTCTTCACTGTACCGACTAAGTAATTGATAGCAACAATGAGGGTCCATCATGCAGCATGATAATTCACGTAACGCATGACATGTCTCATGCATGATCGTCTAGGGACCGCTAAAGGAATTCTTTTATGACGTTTCGCTCAGGACGAATTTAGCACTACAAAGTAGGTAATTATTTTTCGTATTTTTGGTATTGTTATTTCGGCCTCTGTACCAATATTTATTAAGGCCGAATCGATAGGCTCCTCAACCCCTAAGTACCCCTAAGTATCCTAGGCCCACTGACCACCTAAAATTCCTAGTAACATATTCACCGCCTAATTAAAACAGTGTTAACTTCAACCCACTAGGTCGTGTTCGGAACTCCACCAACAAACTCTGAACTATAAAGTTATGACTCCAGCTAACCCAGTGCGTGATAATAGTTTGAACTAGTTCAGTGATTTAATTCAGAAAGTTGAGAAATTTTCAGTTTTTGCTTCGTTTAATAGTAGAGAGACCCGTGTAAAATACTTAAGCGAAGCTTTATGTCTGTCTGGAGAATATAACTCAAAATATTCTAATAATCATAGTCTGTAATGACACTGTAATTGATTTCGTAAGTAAATAAATAAATATTATTTTAAATTGTCCCGGCAGTGTTGGATGGAAATTTAAGAAAAAGAATTGAGGTATAAATTTTAAACTAATTTATTTTTTATTTCGGAAACACGTCTACTCTATGAGTATGACAAACACTAATTTGTTCTAAAATTATTATTTTAATTTTTATTATTATTAAATGGCCCATGATTGTGGATCCTTGACTAAACCCTTTCGGGTTTAATAATTTATAATAACTATTATTTCTCCATCAAACCTTGCATTGCACAAGCAGGGCATTGTATACCCTCTGCGCGTCATCATCATCATCTATATCAGCCTTTCATCGTCCACTGCTGGACATAGGCCTTCCCTACCGCACCCTTCGTTCTTCGGTCCTTCCCCATCCATATAGTTAGTCTAAAATTGACTGTAAACCTCAGTGTAAAGTAGAGAGGGTCAAAACAGTCACAGTGAAAACACGTGACCTATGAACGCTGCCAACGTCGACTTCAACGACAACTGGAGTGCTTTCCTCACACCAAACAAAGAAACAACCACAGGCCAAGAAAAAGGCAGACAAACTACCAAATCCCCCTAGAAATCTCAACTGCATTCTGCCAGACGGTCTTGTAGGAGGCTATAAATCGCATAGCGGTTGGCTCTTGCAGGTGAATTTGAAGTGGATAAATTATTTTGTACGTGAGCGGCGTATCTGTTGTGTCTAGAGCTACACTCCTGTCTCAGGATGCCATTGTGTCGATGTTTATGAGCTTAAAGACTCGATCTTATAGCCTAAACTTGACTTGAGCCTATTTTTGACTTTTTCATTTCATTTGTTTTCAGGAGATAGTTTTACAGGTTGATCTCGATGACACTGACAGGAAGATATCCCAAATTTTGCTTCTCCAAAATTACATACCTACATACATATCAGCGCATCAGGATGTAAGTTATCTGCTGGACGCAGACCTTCCTATGTGAAAGCCACCACTCCCGGTCCTCCGTCTTCCGCTATATAATATTCCTATTATATCTATTCATATTCATTCATTCTGATCATACTCGTCAATGTGCCGCTTCCGGCCACCTTCTTTAGGTCGTCGGTCCACCTGACGGAGGGGCATCCCACGCTGCGCGTCCCGGTCCAGTATCCACTCCAGAACTCATCTGCCCAGTGCCCACTGAAATTTCAGCTTGCTAATTTAATCCTTTCGGATGTACCGACCTTAGTTCTCCGTCGGATCGCTTCATTGCATCACATCCTTCAAAGAAACTCTCCTAAATTACAAACCGAAACTCAAATAAGTATTTGAAAAAAAGGCAAAAGGAAAGATAAGCTATGAATGGAATGAGCCTCCTATAAAATAGAAGTGCCATCAGACCGAAGGGTAGATGAGAGGACGAGCCCAACTGAACAAACACAATAGTTGTCTCACTACTCTCACTACAACAAAATGGAACAACTTTCTGTCGTTTAACTCACCAGGGCGCTGTTTAAATTCAGGCCTGGTTGAGTTCGGTCTAATATGCAAGTTTATCGTTGGTTTTCGTTCAACGGCTTTTATGTTTTCAAAATTTTGCCTTGTTGATATTGAAATATGATGGTGAGCCAATGTATAAACAATGTAAAATAATAAAGAATCTTGGACGTGTTTACCACATGAAAATTTTCAGTAGTTTTGATAAAATTGATTTCGATTTTTGAGAGTTAGAAAAATAAACGGGAGATATTTACGTTAAACTCACGAATATAAAATTTCAAAACGCAAAGGCAAACTACTATAAGTCTAGAAAGCTGTTGAACAAGGTTTATTATAATGTAAGCATCCGTTAAGAAAGGACTTTTAGTAAGAGAAAGGGGAGCAGGAAATTTTACTACTTTTAAAAAATCGACTTGAAAATTGGAAGTGTGCTTTTAGTTTCGACGCGGACGAACGCTACCCGCTAGTCTTTTATAATCTGTGCCACACGTGACAGGAACAAAGCAGCTGTTGTGGCTGAACAATTTGCGGGCTTGTTTGCCTTTGCCCGGTTCACTTTAAAAGTTGCACTTCGCTCACTTTCCTCTAGTTTTATATTTGGAAAGTTGATAATTGATTTAGTTGTTCGAACGTGCGGAAAGTTTATGGCCGGTGACACACGAGTGGTTGGCTCGATGTTTTTGGAACATCTTTACATTTTTTTGTTTTCCGTCAAAATGGAAACTTTGCCTGTCTGTCTGTCTGCAATTCTGCATACAAATTCACCGGCAATGATGAGAAAATGATGTAAAGTGCAAGTTTTATTCGACTTTTATATTTAAAAAAATTAAATTATGAGGCATCATTAAATTATGTCAAAAATACGAAACAAAATTCAGTATAAATTTTTTTAGTTTTTGCGGTTATACATCGATACGCCTACAAACTGTATGTGTTTATTATTTTAAAAGCTGCACTTTTAAGTGTTCCTATTTAATTGTAAACATTGCCATAGAAATAACATATTTTATTAACAATAATACCTACCTGGGATGCCTGGGTATATTATGTAACCGTGGAATGTATGTATTGGAGTAGAGTCAAAAACTGCAACATTGCCTGTAAGAAGGTAAATCTAAGAAAAAGAGCAACATTGCCCTGTCTCCTCGCCAAATGTTTTGAAAGACCACTCACAGACCCTGTGTGTTTACCCCTGTGAATTATTTATTTATGTTACCCTAACAAAGCGGCCGGTAAACTTGTATCTTCCCTTCTCGACCAAAAGAATAAATAAATACCTCCTCTGCTTCCTCGCAAAACAGTATCTAATATAAACTTTGGTTTGTTTGGTACAAATGAAAATATTGAAAAAAGTTGTATAACCATTTTTTTCCAAAATGTGTTCACTGGAAGACCTTTAGTATCATGTATTGGAATGTCCCTGTAACTAGTTTGTTACACGATTTCGTTAAGTCATCGAACTGCACTTTACACTTAGTTTTGAAATATCAAATGTAAATTTTTTTCAATATTACGTCTGTACGTTTGACAGTAATTATCTTATCTTCCTATTGAGCAGGAATACCTGGCGACACTTCAACGCTTTTTGGGATATTTTGTGCCAAACCGGTATCCCTAACGTTATCCCAATCCGTTCTTTGACAGATTTCACATACGCCTTAGACTAGAAATTCTAATCTTTGGCGTATGCAAAGTTTCCTCACGATGTTTCCCGTCACCGAAAAGCAATTAACCGTAATGTTGTTCCGAAAAACTGAAGTAATTAAGTAATATCAGCAGTTTAAAGACAAAATAGTCTAAATGGCCGCTTTAAGAAAATATATATACAATGCCATTAAAATGCTGCGACTTCAAGCCACGGATCCCATCCAGCGCCTTTACATCTCAGCCACTGACTGCTGAATAATTCAAAATGATAACGAGGTACGCTATCTGAAAGGATGTGACACGACTCCCCGTTTGTCAAGTTATTTCGACTCAGTGTCGCTCAGTTTCGACAAATGGTCATCGATAAATGAACTATCGAAACTCTTGATGGTAACTAAATTGTAACAAACAATATCGATGTTCGGGAAAGTACAATACTTTGTTTTCGTCTATTTATTTTAGGTACGTAATATTGTTCATTAGTTTTAGGTTCTATTTCATTAAACCATCTATTTATAACTTATCTTCATCCTGCAGCCGTGATTATTTTTGATACTACACACGGATTGTCGTTTGTATAATGCAGCCGAAGTCAGAGGCTTTTAACCCCCTACCTCCTTCCTTATCCAAGATAACCTTTTTTTAAGGAAGCATAATTAAATTATGTTCCTTATGACAGATCAACCAGTATAAGGAGTTAACGTTCGTATTTTTTTTCATGAAATTAAATTTATTTCAAAAAATAAAATGTTACAACGATACAGACAAATCGATACCGAAAAACAATTTTGTATCCACTACACTATTTCGACTTCTATGGGTTCGTCGGAAAATTGGATGGACATTATCGTGGCTTCCTTGCCCTTTGCTGGTGGGGTGTTCAGTAATGGTAGTTGGCGCAAAATTCACAAGTCAAGTTGAGTATAATCTACAGTTGTCCGTTGACGACAAGTGATTTGGATGTTAGCGTATAGACGGAATAGAAACCACAGTGTCGACGTTTGCAAATAATGTACAATTAGGTAAAAAACTTTAACCTGCAATTACACATCATCTCGTCTACCCAGTATACATATAGCCAATATATTTGATGTACATTCTCTCGTAATGTGAAAATGCCTATTTACAGGATGGAATTTAAAAACCCTAATAGGAGGGAAAGTACCAGTTTTTGTCCGGTTCGATTCCCGGCTCAAACAGATAGTTCGTAAAACATCTTTGAATGCAATTGTACCTATTTTTAAAAATATAGGAATGTTTACTTTCAATAAAATTTGCTATTACCAATATTTAAGGTACTTTCCCTCCAATCACGGCTTTTATATTCCACCTCTATACTATTGATGTGGAGATGCTCACCTCTAGGTCCTGTGCTGACTTGACACTGATATAGACCATCGTCATCTAACGTGACCTCCCTGATGTCCAGTGAATAATCACCTGAAACAAAATATTTACTTAAGTAGATAGGTCGTATAAGATACGATACTCTCTTACATATTTTAATTTAATTACAAAAAACTTGAATCGGTACCACTCATGGAGCCGAAATAAAAGTTGCGTTTGTGCCATCACCTTAACAGGCTCCGCAGTATTTAGTCAAATTAACAGCCTATTAACATGTCCCCACTGCTGGGGGTTTGGGGGTTGCGTTTGGGGTCTACCACGCTGGCCCTGTGCGGGTTGGTGGACTTCACATACGCCTAAGAATTTCTTCTTCGGCGTATGCAGGTTTCCTCACGATGTTTTCTTTCACCGTCAGTAAAGCAGTAAATGTATTTAAATTTCGAGAAAAAACCCATTACTAATGGGTTTTGACTTGACTTTGTTCTTTTTTGCTTTGACTTTTGACTTGACTTTGACTTGAAGAAGAAGAGAGTTAGCAGGTGAAAGCTGTCAGTGAGACATTTAAGGATTAATCAGTTTATTCGATTCTTGCAAAGTGTTGATTCCGTGACTCCGAGTTTATGAAATGACCGTTCCGGTTCGAATTGGGATTAAATTTAATTCAACAGAACTCCGTACACATCGGTACTTGGATAAGTATGCATTACATGAACCATAAAATCTACGAAGCGGTTAAATATAGCTATCAACTCACCTTCTTCATCACTTCCGATCATCTTATACCGTTCGTATCCGGTTAAATGCCGGTGAGTGCCGAGGCCGAAGTCGTCCTTTGTCCACTGCAGCTGACCAGCTTTGCTTTCTACTCGGCATGGAAGGGTCACTCTGGATCCAACTACTGCACTCTGAGGATAAAACAGGTATCTTAGTACATTCTGTATGTTATTCAGTCAAACCAGCGAAGCAGCACGGTCTTTATGAGTGTTGAAAATTTGAAATAGAGCTTCATGTCTCTCCCTTCATTCGTGCCTTTGATCTTCATTCTAACACTTGAAGACGATTACTAATTGTTAGCAGCTGTTGTTCGCGCCTTTCCACGTGTGAAATAAGTTATGTTCAGTAACAGTTTTTTCCGATGTTAAAGGTTATCTTAGGTACCTATGATCATTTTTGTAACATGAGCGAGTTGAACAGTTTCGGTCGAATAATGAACACGTGAAAGCGTAGTAACAAACAAACAAGCTCACTTACGTATTTGTAATATTAAATTAGGATTAGCATATACAACGCATAATATAACATCTCAGAGTTTATATTAAAATTCCAGACCATATCCCACTTCAAAACTTTGACCACCCAAAACGAATATTAATTTCAATGCTCCCGGTCCATAAATCTAACAATTTCTACCCTCAAAATCCCGAGGAATAACATTGCCCAATATTATTCTTTACGTAAGCAACTAGGCAAAGTTGACATGGAGCGGATTGTGTCGAGAATATTTTTGGGGATATTAAAAATTCCTTACCCAGACGACGCTACGTTACGTATTCCATTCCAAGTATATGGGGCGGAAATAATGTTTTTTTGTTATTTACTTTACCTACCACTTACTTACCTAAAACTTTTGCTTTTATTAACCCAAATTAAATAATAACCCCAGGTATGCACCTACTTTCAATTCAAAGATTATGTTTGTTTTTATAGCATCATATTTAAAGCATCTTTAAGAAATACATGAAGGAAAATAAAATTACTCCCGTAGGGGGCGCGGGCGCCCACCAAAGAGATCCTAGCTCTATGATGAAATGTGTGTATGATATCTCGATGGAACGAGAGTCAGAGTTACAGTTGAAAGTCAGATTGCCGCCTTTGATGGTACAAATCGAGTCATTTGAAAATTAATACAAATCGTCACAATCGTCAATTGTAAATTTTTGTTATCGTCTTAGAGAGTTCACATTGTAAATAATTTTTCAACTCACAAGCTCGGAAGGGTATACTTTCTCATTCGAAATCTGCGTGGAAAACTGCACCTGGAAAAAAACTTTTTAAAACTTTTCTTCTAATTTGTAGAAGGTGGACACTTAAAGAAGTGGTCAATTCTAATTGTGGTTATTATTATTTGTGGTTCTAAACCGCCTAAAGGATTCAATTCACCTAGTATTTTCCTCGCTGTAGTGAGGTGAAAAATTGTGTGTTGCGCTCGACAGCAAATATATTTTGCGTCTCGTACCTTGAAACCCTCGCTACGCTCAGGATTCTATCTTTGAACCACTCGCTTTGCTCCTGGAACCCCTCGCTTGCTCAGTTTTCAAAACTAGTACTCGCACAAAATAACCAACTTTGCAGCCTTGCTTATCAAATAACTATTCTCCAACAAGGAAACGCTTACCTGATCCTGCGGTTCAATGGCAAACTTTTGTTCTTTGTACGCACACACAAAACTAATCAACGCAAGAAACAAAACACACTGCTTCACTAAAACTCCCAAACTCTTCACTATCCTCAATAGAAGAAACAATTGATTGGCACGTCTACTGGTTATTCTTCTTTTGTTCTCAGAATTATGTTTGTCCTCTCTAACATCTCGGAGTTTATTTCGAACAATGTTGTCAACCTTGCATATTGTTCTAGTATTAACATCTTTGATGAACATTGTTTCTTGTGTTTTCCCTTTGTTGTTTGCTACCTCGTCTTGTGTAGCGAACATGTTACTTCTTTCTCCGCTCCTAAATTCTGTGAGATCATTTTTGTTTGGTTTATATTTGTCCATTTTGCGTTAAGACATAAGTGCGTTCGCATGGCCATATGTTAGTGCCATAAGTAGATTAATGGGTTCTCGGAAATACACTTGGTCGCTTGAAGACAGTTTTAATCTGAAACAAAAAAAAATATTGTATTTACGGAATATGTTTGCTAAGAACTCCGTGTTTAAACTTTATTATTTATTTATTATGAGAGACCAGTTTATACTGTTTTTGTTTCCACTGACGTGCGGTCGACCGTACCCAGTGTACTCATAAATATACATTACCAGTATCATATTTTGACTAAATATTTGTTCAAATTAATGTATAAACTAGATACCTATACTTAGGCAGAGAAGATCAAAGTATGTAGATACCTCGATACCTCTATAACAATAATGAAACTGTTCTATTAAATATGTACTAGGCAAACCCCTACCACAAAATACCGACGATTTAAAAGAGACTTCAATAACTAAACTAATGTCTATAGGTATTCGATTCGATATTAGAAATCGTCCAAGTGTTTTAATTTAAGTTATTGAGTTCACTGACTGATACAAGTAGCAATAGAGTTACAGCAGTAGCATTACAACAGCGTTCCGATATTTTGGATGATCATTAAGCATACAACAAAGACATTTAATTCCTTTCCGACAACTGGTTGCGAAACTCCACTGTCATCTACGGTAGTTGTGGATCAGGAATAGAATTTCTTTTTGGGCAACTAGTTGCGTAACAAGATTATTTCTTACTTTTCAACAACTGGTTGCGAAACTTGGTTGCCAAAACGGCCGGAGGGAGCTACCGAACAGATCATCGCGTTCCACGGCGAGCGTGTATGAAGAGAATGATGAGAATGAGCGAAGCGAAAGAGGTGTGTCAGGATCGCGATACTTGGCGCTCCGATCTTTCTGCCTACCCCGCCAGGGACATAGCGTGAAGATATGTATGTATGTATGCATTAAGCATATCCCAGACACACGCGGCCTGTGGTGGCGGTGGCGGCCTGTTGTTGTCTTCCCTTGCAATATATGTGAGACTTCACGAGGTGGTTCGTCACATCTGTCGGAGAACTATTAACCGCTAGAAAGAGTTCTGAAGTGGAGACCACGATTGGGCAAGCGTAGTGTGGGACGCCCCCCGGCTAGATTTGGCGACGATCTGCGTACGGGGGCTGACAGTGACTGAATGCGGAGAACCGACGATCGGGTTCAGTGGCGCGGTTTGGGTAAGGCCATGTCCAGCAGTGGACTAATGCTGATGATGATGAAGTGAAAGTATGTATGTTCATAATTAATATACACGATGATTATTATTTGAATGATTTAAATCAACCAAGCATAGGCAGTGACTGGTTGCGGAGAGCCGAAGATCGGACTCAGTGGCGCGCCTTGGGCCTATGTCCAGCAGTGGACTAGTGCAGGCTGATGAAGATGATGAACCAAGCATACCCAAGATATAACTGAGTAGTAACATTATAAGTGCGTTTTACTACTAGGCGCCTTACTACGAGCTCGCAAAGGAATAAATCATCCAGGGCCATTGCAAAAGACGGCAAATTCTACTGCACCGTTTTATGGTAGTCGGAAGGATAGAACTCTTATACGCGGTCCAAGTACCTAGAGGTTCTCGATCTACATTCGATGGAATCTTACTAATATTATAAAGACAAAAGTTTGTAAGGTTATGAGGATGGTTTGAACAGATTTTGATGAAACTTCGTACAGCAGTGATATCCTGGAATAACATATAGACTACTTTTTAACGCGAACAAAGTCGCGGGGCGTCCGATAATACCCCATAAGTAAGAAAACACCTACAGAGAGAGCGCTGTTTCACAATTTACACGGGAAAAACCTACTATATACGTGGATAGGCCCGAAACTTAATACCACATTTAAAATATGACAGCACTAATCCTTTTCTTTAAAATATTGTATGACGGGGACATAAATACAATAAATAAATTTGAATTTTTTCAGTTGCAAAATATAATATACCTACCAAGTCACGCAATTTTAAAATCGAGCCGTCTAGTAGAAAATTGTGCCAGTAGTAAGGCCACCGAACAAAATCCTAACTTCACTTTTCTCTTTTCCTCATAAATTGTTGCCTATAGTGTGACAGGGATAGATGTAAGCTCAAAGGCTTTTGTCGCCTGTTTTCTCCTTCAGAGTGGAACCTCCACTATTTTTCTATGCTACCTGTGAGATTATAAATGCCTGTAGGTATAAAAAATTTATAGCATTTGCACTTGTGATGTAGAATTACCAGCCAATGATAGAAATATTGGGTCCCGTGCAATTCTAACACAATCGATATATTTTATTTTTTTTGTATTATTTCGTACAAATTCAAAACCAATTCGTTTGTTCAAAATTGTAATACAATATTCTCTTTTTGACGTCAATTCTGTCTAAAACTAAAACTACGTCTGTTTCCTCCTGTACGTCGCCGAAGGGAAGAAACAGCAACAAACGCAACAGTACAGGGCCCTGCGTACAATGATTATTATTATATTATTTTTTCACGACTCATGCAATTGCGAATTTGTACAATTATTAATTCTTACAATTCAATCAAGATAAAACAATAACAAACAAGCCAGGTTTGGCTTTCTTGCTGTTACGGAAGCATCAGCTAAGTGTATTTTATGCTGCTTTTGCATTAAAAAAACTGCATATTAGAAATCTACTTACACATATAATTAGAACTTACAAATTTTGTTTTTCCAAAACGTCACAACGAGACAGCTTAAAATACTGGAGGCGGGCGGTATCTGTTGGATCTGGATCGCCAGACTTATTCGTTGGCCGAGGTTGGTCTGCCCGCCGGTCACCTGAGAGGCTTTGAGAGGAGTTATCGATTCAAAAAATAATAATAAAAATAGGTAGGTACCTACATATAATACCTATGCCCAATATCCACAAGTTAGAGTATTTTCATCGTCTCAAAGACTTGAAGATTCAAAAGCTAGTTTCAAAGTTCCATGGCTTAATGGCAGTTGGCAGGAAGTTCCATCTCTCATTCAAAAGATAATACACGTAAAATACAAAGCTGCAATGCGTTAAGTTTTACATAATGTGACCTACAGTCGCCGTGCTCGGAAAACTATCTGTCTACACAATGGATCCGATTCTGGAGGCTATAATATTTATAGTTATAATTAGCAGCAGTAAAATTGTTTCTATATCTGCCTGTCACACATTGTGATGAAGTTAAAAGACTAGGTACACTATTTTTAGAGCTGCCAAATTTTTTAGGTAAGCCTTGAAGGCCTTCAGAATCGGGTCTAAAATACCTACCTATAACTTGGGTACATATTTACAAAGAACAAGTGTTAAAATATTTAAAAATTCTTAAATGCTATAACTATTTTAGGTAAAGTTGAATAAAGATGGTTCATAGCGAAGTATGCCTAGTGAGCCATTTCGGACGAACCGATTTGAATGATTATTTTTTAGTGATTAGACTATAATTATTACGAAGGTGGTCCCATTTCAATTTGAAAACAATATTTCACCTTAAACATGTAGATAATTTTAAAAATTTTGGGGATCAACAAGTCATCGGTGTACATAAATCATAATATTATTTTTACAAAGAAGTTGGTTTTAATTTTTGTAAATTCTCTTTTTTTGTTTCTTGCTCTGCATTCCACGGGCCAGTGTGTCACATTACAGACTCCGCCGGGCCTCGTATAATCCGCAGAACTACCTCTCTTCCGTCGCTGGATTCTTTGAATAGTTGGAGTTAATTTAAGTAACCACAGTAGGAAGTGCTCAATTAAATTATACCGACTTCGTAATTTGCATGAGTTATTTAAAATAATAAAATTATATCTAGTGAATATTTCCTCAATTTGTTAAGACAGGAAGTATAAACAGTTTTGCAGGAAGAATGTTATTGTCTCATCTCATAAAATTGTAATATTACATTACTTGATAAGTTAATTTTATTTTTAAGTTTACAAATGTTTTCTTACCGAGAGGACCTTCCCCATTCAATCTTTGGATGGCCATCTTAAGATCCCCGATCAATCCCTGGCGGAGGACCAAGATTTCAAAGTTACCACGTTGGTATGGAAATGTTGCTGTGTACCCATAATTTTTATACATACAGGAGTAACATTTAATTTAATTTTTTTACAACCATTCCACACATTATTTAAATTTGAAATTGAAAGAAATGAAGTTGAAATGAAGAAATTGAAAATGCTTGATATTGTATGATAATTGTCACCGAAATGGAAAATATCACCGAAATGAAGCGAACACGGCATTTTTTTCTTGTAATGAAGAAATCGCACTTAGCGATAAGACTGCCTAGATGTACTGTATCTGTTTTTTTCTTTTTTTTTTGTCTATAATTTTTTAAATGTGCAATAATTGAATCACATTTAAGCTAAAACAGGATACTCGTTGACCGCTTCTCAAGGCATCTAGCTGATCCATTAATTTCCTTGGGGAGTCGACCAAAGCCGGTAGTCGCAGGTTATTTCTGGTTCACTCTCTAATTAAGCAATGGATAGCTATTGATGTAAGTAGTGAGGTGAACGCTACTTGAGGGGTAAATTGAAATTAGTCTACGTTCGTACGGCTGTTTCAGTCGATATCCTTTAAAGTAATCATGGGCTTTTAAAGCGTACTAAGTACAGTTGGAGAATAAAAAGATTCTTCAGTTTTCAATGTATTTCCTTTACATGACGTGAGCACGTCATGTTACCTTTACTAACTACAATTATTACAATAATCAGCCTTTACTAGTCCACATGGACATGGGCCTTCCCTCAAGGCGCGCCGCTGTACCCGTTTTATTTTTAAGTAATTTAAATTAATATTTTTTTATTTTCTTTAATAATCAAATTTTAGTGTCATTGGGAGTCTGTTATTGTCTGTATTTTAAATATATCTACTTATGTGGTGTCATCTGTATTTTATATGTAAGTATCTACTTCACTTACTTACCTATAACTTGCTTCATCTAAAGAATCGATGAATCTGAATATAATTTTTGTTTTGTTTTGCAATACGTACTAAATAATAACTTGCAATATTATTCTAATACCTATAAAAGTTTTTATGAAAGTTCGTATTTCCTTGTTACTTGGATTCAATTTAAAATATCTACTGCAAAAAGCTTCATCATATCAGCCTGTAGACGTCCACTGCTGGACAAAAGCCTGGATTTGGCTTTTAATTCGAGTTTTAACAAATGCTTTTTAAATGACAGTACTCAATTTATCGCTAAGAATTAATAAAATTTGAGCAAATTTGAGCGTCAAATGGAGCATTAATAAATTCTATAGATTAAAGGCGGAAATCATAAAATGTTTTACGAGGACGAGATTAATCGCATATCCTGATATTTACTACCTTTATAAAAAGACGACTATTATATCTGTGCTTGCGACAGAAATTGGAACTAATCATCTGCCTTGTAAAATATCAACCAACCTAAAGTTGATCACAGAAAGTGGCGCCTCTATCACTGTAAATATAAGTTTGTTAATCTGTGATAATAATTAATAGATTGATATTTCTTGTTAGGTATTCCAAGTCGTAAAATCAAGTTCATTAAAGTGTTTTATGTAGAATATACCTAAGTAAATAGAAAGGTTCTATCTCATACCTGTAATATGTAGGTAGTAGGTTTGTTCACATAAATAAGTAAAGGTATGTAAATATTAATAAGTTGCCTAATCATTTGAGGAAGGAAAAGATTTTTGATGGATCTAAAATTTTCCAAAAATATAATAGGTAGGTACCTAATTATAGGTACTTACTGTAAATAACAACAATCAAAATGTATGTATTATTGTGTGTATTTTTTATAACAACATTACCTGCATCTAGTGTGGAAAAAAAAGATACAAATTTATTTATTTTTATTTTTGTAGAAAGAAAGAAAAGTACATTTAAAACAGATGAGGCGTAAATAGTTTTTTTAAGTTGTAAAGTGATTATAGGTAAATTATAATCACATTTTTAGCTGATAAGGGTTTAATTTCCAAGTGATATAAATAGGTACAATATAATAAAATAAAACTAAATTATATTAATATACAACTACCTACAAACTGAAATAAATTAAACTAAAAACAAATAAAATTCCTACTTAAAAAAAGTGTAAAAAATTTTGCCCCCCCCATTAATTTTTTTTTTAAATGTAAATAAAATTTTAATTAAGGTAAGCAAGTTGATGCATTGTCGAATTAGATGCATACCTGTGACTAATGTATTTGATGCTATAAATGTGAATAAATGAAAGGAAAAAATGAAAATGAAATTAAAGACATATTTTAGGTTTAATATTATGAATGTGTGTAGTGTGTATAGTCACATGTATCGCCGCCCAAAAAATTAAATATGGTAGGTACTGAAAAACATTAGGTATATAAAAAAATAGTCCGAGAAGAATGCGGAACCCAAATGCTTAACATATTTTTAATTAATAACTGAAACCCTCAATTTTTTCGATCCCATCTGCCGGCGAACCGAGAGATTTTAATTAAAAAAGTTGATTTTGCACCCCGGCCAGCACTACCCACTTGTCGAATTTTAAGTCCTTTATTCATCTTTTACATAATTTAACAAAATAATTATAAAAGTTGGATGGAACTCAATATGATTTTTTTTAAAATTTGGTAAGTACTTCACTGCAAAAACTTGCCATGAAAAATACGCGTACGCGTATATCCAGGCAGGATGTCAAAGAAAACTGAGTTCATTATCATCATCAGCCTGCACTAGTCCACTGCTGGACATAGGCGTCCCCCAAGGCGCGCCACCAAACCCGATGCTCGGTACTCCGCATCCAGACACTGCCAGCCGCCTTACGTAGTTTGTCGCTCCATCTATAGCCGGGGGGCGTCCCACACTACGCTTTCCCACACGTGGTCTCAACTCGAGAGCTCTCCGATAGATGTGACAAAAAACACACTCTCAATACGCTAGCAGTGAAGGCAGTTTTACCTCTTATTGAAAGAAATAAAGGTATTCTAATTACCTATATAAAAGCTAGAAATTGCTCATTTTGGTTTGCGCTGTTTTTGCACGAAAAAAAATTATATGCGTAAGTAGTTGTGCCAGTAAATTGTAAGGTATACGCACGGCACAATCACGATTGTATACTACGACTGTATAAGGCATAAGCGAGGAGCGTTACAAGATGGAAAAAAAACCGGACAAGTGCGAGGAGGACTCGCGCTCCGAGGGTTAATTACAAACTTAATTTAAGAAAAAACTCCACAATCGTTAATTTGTAGATAAATCACATAGGTATTGTAGTGGTTCGGGTATTGGGGTTCGTAAATAATACGATATTTAGGGCTTCTTTCACCGCTTGCTGATAAAGTACCAGATACCCTATCTGCAGATTATCTGACAGATACCCAATTTTTTTTGTTTCACATGTATCCGATTGCCTTATCTGTCAGATAAACTAACAGCAAGATCAAGCGGCTGTTATTTTTTATCTGTCAGATGTTTTAATAGAGACTAGATGTATGCAACATAACAATATCAGCAAGTGGTGAAACAGGCCCTTAGATATGGGTTTGCGCGTGTGACTCGACCGCTCGGCGGGGTGTCGATCGTACCACTGCCCCAGTGTTGCCAATGCTCCAGCATATAAGTACACTGGGGCAATGTTTATACGATTGCCAGTTTATACGATTGCTCGACGCAATGCGAGTAGCGGCGAGTCACTCCGATTAATTATTATGTGTCAGTATGCCACAGGTATGTTCGGTGTTACCATCGAATAGTGGTAACATGGGAAGGAAAACGTACCACCGGTGTGGTACTACAAACTGGTGGTACCACGGGAATCACGCGGGTCAAACGGCAATACCGTTTGACTTGTACCCTACGACATCCGCGGAGGTAGCATTCCATACCGGCAGGTGCTAGGCGGTATCCACCAACGATTTATGTTATTTTGAACCGAAACAGGCTACATATCTACATACGTGTGGGAATCGTGGGTTTTTTTGTGGAACTACCGTAAAGGATTAAAATGTTTGATTGTGTGGATAAACTTTAAAACGCAGCGTGCGTCCTGATGAGAAATCTGATTATAGTTTTTCTCAAAAAGGCTGAAATTATCAACAAAATTAAGCAGTAAAAATTATTCTTCTAAAGTTTCAATTCCCTACCACGCATTATCTGTATGCCCCAAAGGTCAAATGGTCGAGAATGCCATACTGGCATTATGTTCGCCTTTTGAACAATTATGTGCAATAAAGTTTTTAAATAAATAAATAAAAGTCAATTTATTACACTTATAAATGAAAATATCAAAACAATAAAATTAAACTAACAATAATAACAAGATAAGATAAGATATAAATAAAATAAAAAATTCAGCGCATTATTTTTAATTGCACAATAGAGTACGCAGATAAAGTAAACAGTAGTTTGCATCAATACATCTGGGTACTTTACTAGCGGCGATAGTATATGGTGATAGAAGTTTACTAGGCACATTATATATTGCTAAAAGCGAAAGGACATTTCTTTCAGACAACCTTTGTACGTATTTCGCACGAACGATACTTCGCACAAATGACATGTCGCACAATCGTGCATCGCACACTGGTATTTCTCACGAACGATATTTCGCATAAGCGTGTGTCACTCCAGTAATAATGAAGTAACTAAGATCCAAAGTGACCCCAAGCCTCAGCAGCGGCCGCTTCTAATAAAACAAACCAGAAATAAAATAAAACCGAACAAAATAAACAGAAGCATGTGATTGGTGCGCCGCGGCAGGTGTAACGCGCGGATATGGACCGTTCCACGTCTCCTAGACCCGTATACAGGGTGATTAATACAACGTAGCTTCGCAACTTATATTTTACTAGCTGACTCCCCGCGATTACCTTCAACCTAACAACGTAATAACCTTTTAAAGTATTAGAAAAACAAAAAAAAAGATAAATGAAGTCGGTAAAGTCGTTCTCAAGTTAGGGCGTGACCAAGGGAAATAGGGATTCATTTTTATATACATAGGTATAAAGATATAATGTACGAATTTGTTTCGTCCACGTAACAAATAGTTACTTACTCAGTTTTAAAACGATTTTTCAACGATTCACCACACGGAGGGGTGTGCTAAAAACATCTTGTTTGCTCTAAAAATGCAAAACTATGATATTTTTTTAATTGAGATATTCATGTTTTATTTGAGGATTGTGACTCAAAGATTTCTACTGATAAGTCTAAAGGTAAATAAAAGACATGACAGAATGGGACGAGCGGACAGACGGACGGCCCTATAAGAGTTTCTTATTGACAGCGAACTTACAACTAGTTGATATTGCGTTGGTTATTGCATTACGGAATTCTAAAAAATCGTAATAAAGTCAGACGGATAATTTTTGTGAACAATGAAGATATATAACTAAAAAAATGTATGCCCACGGCTACACATTATAAATATCATGCAACACGTGTATTTAGGTACCTATACAAAATTAATCTCGACACGAAACTTTTTTCATTACACAATATTTGGCTTTCAAAAGTAATAATCCTAAGCACCCTGTATATCGACACGTAGCGCCGCCATCTATCGATAATTGATAAGGTCGTCTCGCTCGCACTAGTTTATCGACCTCTGAGAAAAAATCCTCACGTGGCATTGACTAGAATATATTGAGCTGCATCTACTGACTAGATGTAGCAAAAAATAGCTCTAATTATACTTGATGTCAGCACCAAGCGACCAGCGAAGCCAGGTCTGTACTCAAGTGGCTACTGCAAGGAGTTGCAGATCTAGGTATGGTGGAGCTGGACTAGTGTGACGGATCGAAAGACAAGTTTTTCACATGATTGCGTCTTTCAGAGTAATCTTTGTGGTTTGTGTAATACGAGTAAGTACGTGGCGGTAAGGCAGTAGTATGGGTAAGTAAGAGCGTCAGTGGCCTCGGGGATAAGACGCGACCTATCATATCGAAAGGTCCGAGGTTCGATCCCCGGTTGGGCCGTGTACCAATGGGTTTTTTCTCGAAACTTAAGTACATGTACTGACTGCTCTCAAACGGTGAAGGAAAACATCGCGAGGAAACCTGCATACACCGAAGAAGAAATTCTTAGGCGCATGTGAAGTCCACCAACCCGCACTGGGCTAGCGTGGTGGACTATAGCCCGCACGCCCTCGTTGAGAGGGTAGGCCTGAGCCCCAGCAGTGGGGAGATTAATAGGCTGTTGATGAAGTAATTATCTAATAGTTAAAGAAAGTCTGACTAAAACAATATGAGTTTTAGAGCTTATAATCTTCTTTGCTTTAACCCTCTATAAGGCCCCAGATTATACAGATATGCTACGTGAAAGTTAAATTACACACTACCATGTTTGTAATGCACTGAGGAACACATCTTCGGCAAAAAAATCATTAAGAAAAAAACATTTGGTCAATATATGCACTCAGCCTGTTAGTGCACTTGAGTTTTCAGATGATCTGCTTCCAATACACCTATTCATTGACATTGAATGAATGAGGAAAGAGAGCCTGATATATTCGCTGTATAATACCATTATAGTTAAATAAAAAAGAGGATGTCTTCGTAAATGTATATTAACTAAGTGGTATCCAAATCGCCTCTGCCTTATAAAGGGTTAATAAATATTCGTCATCATATTATGTTACTTATATGCCCTTTAACATCCACTGCTGGATATAGGCCTTCCCCTGTAGCCTTAGGTGTGTTTAGGTCAATGATTCAACAGCTTATTAATATGTCCCCATAGCTGGGACTCAGGTCTGCCCTTCAACGACGGCGTTGAAACATAGCGGCGAAACAATCAAACAAACAAACAAACAAACAAACAAACAAACAAACAAACAAACAAACAAACAAACTCTTTAGCTTTAATAAATTAGGACGGACGGTACCTAAATGTGAGTTCATTCAACTACGAGTCAATATACAGTTTTAGTAAAATATTTATTTACAAATCGATAATGTTTAATACTTATATGGTTACGAACGCAGATTTGATGGTTTCATAGCGTAACCAAATTATTAAATATTAAATTGTTGGTTGTTTCGGCTATTAAGTGCTCAGGTTAGAAATAAATAATTGAACAATTAAGCAGGTACATGCCGAAAATAGAGAAAATTATCCAAAACGAAATACCGGTTTACCGAGAGTGATTGTAACGCTTTTGTGAATTTTTTACGCAATAACTATATAATACGTAACATTACGTGTTAAGTAACAGATGGAAAAGAATCATAAAAAGGTTTCGTTTGGGGGTGGGTGTAAGTGAGAGATCTGACGCTCCAAATGCCAACTCGCCTGCACGTGGTGCGCCCTGCTGGTTGACGGACGAGGCTCTGGGTGACCGACAATGGCGGTATAACCGTCACCGATGCGAGCCCTAGTACTATGGCCAGCATGGCCGCTACGGGAGAAACTCCCCATGAATCTATTGATGCAAAAATACGGAGTGGGAGTCGTCTACCAACTAGCTTATTTTACCTACCTACAGTACAGTCGCGATCAAGTCAAAATTCAAATTCAAAATTTTTTATTTGTGATTTCAGGTAATAAAATGGTGTTACATAAATTAAAAGTAGCCTGAAATCTGTCATTTTGACATACAAATTGCACACAGTAATTGAAGTTAAAAGTGCAGTCCTACCTTAGAGTACGCATTTTCTTGCAAGAAATAAACTGTGTGAGTATTTTTTCTGTAAACGACGATACGAAGCGCCACAAATGATTTCTTTCGCTAACTAAGACTGCACTTTTGAACGCGACTGTACATCATCTTTTAAGTCTAGAATCCGAATTCATGCAAATCAAAGGTTTCAGAACTAAATTGAATTAGAATTTTTAAATGCCTTTAAGTAAATGTCAGTATTCCCGCGTGCCGCCGTATGTCATAATAATCACCCTCTAAGCTGAGCCTTTTTTCGGAAAAAATATTTTATTGTAAAAATTTTACTTATCTATTTTTTTCAAAAATTTAATCTTTGAATGATACCTAATGCTTAGAAAAAAAATTGGATAGTGATTAAAAAGTCATCCTGTATAATGTATGTAATGTATTCAATTCTCTTGTTTGAATGCATACCGGTCTCCAACCGCAGAGCATTGCGTGCGGTTTCAAAAATAACCGTCTACGGTTTAACGCTTGTTTTACTCATACAGAAGGATTACGTTCTCATTTTGTATAGTATTTATAGATACTGAGATGTTAGGATAGTTTAAATGAAGACTGGAAGCTCAAAATGTATGCATAATATTATTAACGGCGAAAGTTTGTAAGGATATTTGGATGTTTGTGAGGATGTTTAGATGTCTGTTACTATTTCACGCCGTAACGGCTGAACGGATTTTGATGAAACTTGGTACAGTAATAGCTTAAAAGATACTTTTTAAAAGTTACTAATTCCACGCGAGCAAAGTCGCGCACAACAGCTAGTATCTCTATAGATATGACTTTTTAGAATGTAATACCCCCACCTAATCGTATTTTATGACTATGGAATTGGACATATTTAATTGAATTTGATTTACTTTGGACATTTTAATTTTATTTTTTAAATAAAATTGTTTACTATGTTTATTTAATAAGTTCTTGCAAATAAACTATTACTATTTGGATTTAATTTTTAACTTATTTTTGATTTAGTTTAATTTAGATTGTAATTTAATATCTAATACGTATTCGCATACCTACAATAATTTATTGTTTTTTAAATAAATAAATAAAAATATTTTTTGGATAGTACTTACACCCATCAGTGAACCTTGTACCGAAGGGAAATCGGTTCTATAATCTTATAACTATAAACAACGCAAGTCTTGAACTAATTCCCACCCGGTTCTACTTTGATCTAGATTCTACATTTTACCGTATTGAAATTATAGGTACAGTAGCGACACTCAATTTCCGCCATAACTTAGAGCTGGTAGCTATCAGTAGGTTTAAGTCTGGTTTACGTACTAGTTTTTGAAACACGTTAACTAATAGGTGTGATAGTATAAATTTTTTTAGTTTAAATGCCTGTTCATAAAATATATTTGGGTCATTAATTAAAAAGTATTGGTAGACAACAATCTAATTAAAGCTCAAAACAATTACGGGAACAAAAATTTAAAGCTTGTATTTTTTAAAGTAGCCAGCGTAGAGTGGAACCAAAATTTTGTTCCTGATAGTTCTTCTGTACTATAGTAGTAATTATTCTGTGGTAAGGCTAAGTTTGGTAACATTACTCCATTTCGCTCCGGAGTAAAGAGATACTTTTGTAAAATACCAGCTATTTATAATAACAGTTATTGAAACAACTTGTTCCTGCAACCCGGCCGATTGTAAAACATCATAATGAGTGGTAAAATTACTCGTAATGACTGCAAATGATTGAAGTGCGTCGGCAAAATAATGTGGGCAATTAATTTTTGCTGGTTTTATTATTGTCACCTTGGGATTGACAGTCTGCACTTTCCCTGTCATAATTTGACATTCTTGGAGAATGTTCATATGGCTCAAAGTCAAACTCTATTTTATTGCGTATTGAGTACACTGGGTACATTTTATATACGTAAATTTTCATTACTACTTCCGCAGCCGCGCAACAAACTGCCGTGAAGAGAAATATTCTTGTCGACACAATGAAATGATGATTATAGTCCCCGTAAAATTTTTTGGCGCTTGATTGAATGTAGTCACAGATGGTTGCAGTCTAAATGCGTGCATAAGTGACATAAATACATTGAGATGTCCAAAACCTTGAAAATGTTGACTAGGTTGATCGAATCAATGAACTATTTCTTGAAATCGAATGAACGGCTCCAGTGAACGCCCACACTTCGCCATCTAATTAGTCATTGCTCAGAAATCAGCCAACTTCGCACAACCGCCAAAAAATTCTACGGGGAGTATTTTCAAGCATTATCATTCCATTACATGAATGTGAATCTAACTAACGCTGTGATTTAAAAATAGCCAAGCACATCTAATACCATTAGTTTTCCCACACGACCATTTGTATCCATTAACCAGTAAACCCCAGGTCTTACGTCAGGTTACGTCCGAACAAAAGCGCCGGCGGACGAACGTCTAATGCCTGGAACACCTAGAATGTCTACGCGTCGCTTCGATCGACATTCTTTTAACTAATTACGGGTGGATCAGGTATTGGTTTTTTTAACTTGTATCTTGCTAGTTTCGCGGGCATCTTAACCGCTTGTATAGTGTCTTTGAACTTGGAGCATCCTGTTTTAGGATTCTGGCAAACGGAAACCGTTAGCGATCGTATGTCTGTTTGTTCGCCGGATAGCTCGAAAACTACCTATTGGATCGATTGAGTAGACATTCATACCTAGATTTGAAAATCAAAGAAATTTTATGAATTTTATTTAATCAATAAATCAACAGCCTATTAATATGTCCTCACCGCTGGGGTTCAGGCCTACCCTCTCAACGAAGACCTTCGGGCTATAGTCCACCACGCTAGCCCAGTTCGGCTTGGTGGACTTCACATGCGCCTAAGAATTTCTTCTTCGGCATCGGCAGGTTTCCTCACGATGTTTCCTTACGAACTTAGGACCTTTCCATATGATAGGCCGCGTCTTATCCCCGACGCCACTGACGCTCGTAAAAACATACCTAGCAAGTAGATTAAATTATATTTTATATTCTTAATATAATTAATATAATTATATTTTTAATATAGCCAGGAATCAAAGAAGTAAATCCCAAATTTATTAAAAGGAAGCTTTGCGACTTTTATAGGTGAACTTTCTCTTACTATTATTACGGGCTATAGTACCACGCTAATAGCCCAGTGCAGGTTGGTGGACTTCACATGCGCCTAAGAATTTCTTCTTCGGCATACGCAGGTTTCCTCATGGTGTTTTCCTTCACCGTTTGAGAGCAGTCAGTAAATGTACTTAAATTTCGCCATTACAGTCGACCGCACGTCAGTGGAAACGGTTTGACTTGGAGCTGGCCAAGCCTATATTAGGGAGTTTCAATACTATGAGAGAACAGTTTATACTTGTTTTGTTTCCACTGAGACGTGCAGTCGACCATACATGGCACGCCTGGGGATCGATGTCGGACCTCTCGACACTGACGCTCTGTTTTTATAAAACACCCTTTAATTAAGGATACTGTAGTCACAACATACCACACGTGTTGTGCTGTATCAACCTTATTGTTTATTTATAAAGGTAGGTAAGTGAAATACAATACGTGCTGTGATAAAAAAGGCTAAAGTTACTCCCGCACCTGGCTATTTTGCAGCGTGGATTTTTTGTATGATGATACCAACCATATTCTCTGCTTTGGAAACCTGATCAGGTGTTTTGCTAGCCTCAAGATAGGATTAACTGCAATCGTACAATTGTCTTGACTTGATTACTAAGTTTTGCTGAAATATACTGGAAAATATTGTCAATTTTTCCATTATCATGGGAAATTTTACATGTAGGTGTGTTCCAATATTCAGCTCAATTGTGTACCGGGTACCTATCCGCCGAACAAACTGACAAAATATTAGCCAAATAAGAAAATCGATTTGATTTAAGTAGGTATTTATGAACAAATCAACAGCCTATGATCGTGTCCCACTGCTGGGGCTCAGGCCTACCCTCTCAACGAGGGCGTTCGGGCTATATAGTCCACCACTTTTATTTGATTTAATTAGGTAAATTATGAATCAAAAATGTTTCTTGAGCAACAAAACCATTTCAGTTTTTTCACAAATAAGCAATACTTACCTACTTACTTAAAATCTTACTTAAATGTTTAAAGGGCTAATAGGTTATACAAAAATATACACTTCAGTTTTACTTTGGGCTCTATTGTAGGTATGTTAATTATACATCATAATCATTAGTTTTAAATTGAATTTTAAGTCTAAAGTAATTTAATAAAATTTATTTAATTTCAATTAATGCCTCTACACTTTGAAAACTAACTTTGAAATGTTTAGTTTAGCTCTAAGTTTATTTTATCTTCTTTGTAGGTATTCTGTTGTTTTTAAATCAAATTTATTTCATTTAATTTTTTTACCTACCTAAATAATTGAATCATTATTCATTATGTTTGGACAACAAATTTAAATAAAATAGGTAGGTAGGTACTTACAGATTTTTTTATATCTGCAAAAGAAAATGTTCCGAATGGCTTTTCTTTGTCTCAAAACTTTTTAATCTAACATGAAACTGTACATTACGTGTTTACAACTTGAAGTTACGGCGCCAGTTCTGTAACTTTCAGTCATAAATTACAATTACTTATAAAACGAATTCGCAACTTGGGAAACGCGGGGACGGTAGGGTTCGACGCGTGAGAAGTAGGTATAACGTCGTAAAAATACAAAGTCATGTTATTTTTATTGTATATGAGTACATAACAGTTCTTTGGCGTCGCTAAAAAGGACTTCCGGATTATTCTTCTTTATTTATATGCGATGAAAAAAAAGGAAAAGTATCGTAAATATTGAATTGGATTGGCCTGTCATAGCGAAAGGTCCGAAGTTCGATCCCCGACTGGGCCATGTACAAATGTTTTTTTTCTCAAAACTTAAGTACATTTACTGACTGCTCTCAAACAGCGAAGGAAAACATCGCGAGGAAACCTGCATACGCCGAAGAATAAATTCTTAGGCGCATGTGAAGTCCACCAACCCGCACTGGGCTAGCGTGGAGGACTATAGCCCGAACGCCCTTGTTTAGAGGGTAGGCCTGAGCCCCAGCAGTGGGGACGTGATAATAGGCTGTTGATTGAAACTTTCAAGATAATGGCGAGGCAGAGGGCTGTTACAAATTTTTGAAGCAAATCCACAATACAATTATTTCAACTTCAATTAAATTCATCTCAACTCATCTGTGTTCAGAAAAAGCTCATCTAAGTTACATAAAACCAATTTATTGCTGACATGAAGGCTAGAAATAGTACAAACGAATAAAGGGTTGCACCACAGCAATTTTATATTCCTAACAAAAACTGATTCTCGGAAATCAGAGTCCTCGATCTTCGTTGACGACGTAATGACTTTTGTGATAGAAAAATAACCACTAATGACCGGTCTGGGGTTTGATTCCGGGACCGCTTGTGTTTTTTTTCTGTTATGGTA
Source organism: Metalampra italica (assembly GCA_949699065.1). Classification (NCBI taxonomy): domain Eukaryota; kingdom Metazoa; phylum Arthropoda; class Insecta; order Lepidoptera; family Oecophoridae; genus Metalampra; species Metalampra italica. Next base: position 2,691,778 of record OX452995.1, on the reverse strand, counting down.
GATCCACTTGGACTACTGGAATTTTATGGAATCTTTGAGGAGATGATTTGATAATAAGAGATATACATCATATAGAGGATATATAGGTATTTAATATGGTGGAATTTTTGAACGTCTGTTAGAATTTCTACTCTACTTTTTCTACTTCCGAGAACCAAGTAAAAATATAACAAAATAGACGAGTAGATAATTTTATGGCACAGATGCCTGGTATTAGGTAATTGCTTCAGCCTCGCACAATCTTTACAAACAATAAATAAAATTGTTATATAAACTTGATTTTAAAAAGTACCTAATTACTTATGTAGGTAAGAATTATTTACCGTGGTATAACTGGTTAATCATAATCTTTATTGTTGATTGCGTTACATGGATGTTACAAAGTTTTTAGGATCAGCAACCTACGTACCTCATCGAGGTGTAGGTACAATTTGCCTGGGATATTGCGAGACTTTTACTTGAGCTTGTTTGCCATTGATATTGACATACATAATTATTTTTAAGCTATTGACATGATACTATTAATTTTTAATTTATTTTAATCTAATTTGTTTAATTGCAATTTAAAAGAATAAACTATAACGCATTGGTTTTTACTGTAAGTTAAGTTTATGTGAAATAAATAAAATTGAAATTGAATTTGAGAGATTCATTTTAAATTGGTTTTAATTTAATTTTTGATTGGTTAGTTAAATTAATATACAATGTCACATTTAAGATTAATTTAGTACTTAGATTATGTTCCCGTGGGAAAGAAAAGCTTATTGCATATTATTGACGCTTATAAAACCTCAGTCAATTTTGACTTCTTTAGACGCATCTATCAATGTAATGCCGACCGTACCTATGGTTTTTACACCAAAAATTAAGCAGTACAATACAAACAAATTTTTATTACTCCGTACCGTGAATACCCGTAAAGCAAATAAATTCTATTTTGGTATATTTACAGGAAACGAGATCAATATAAAGAAAACTTGGTAGGTGCGTTGTTTTAACTTTACCATCTGCATTTTAGTGCAAGTAGCCATCTACAGGCTGATGCAGTGTAACTAGTTACAATTTCTTCATTGGATTAGGGCACGGATGTTGCCCGCGGCTTCGTTCGCGTTTAGCTAATTTTAGTCCTTTAGGGATGTAGAACAGCCTATTTTTGTGGTAACATTTCAAAATAATGTTAAAATTAATTTTAAACTTTAATAGTATCTTATCTTTAAAAATTAATTTTGTTAAGGAAGAGCGTAATTTCCTGGTACAAGTACTTATTTACTTAAAAGGAGGTCCCAGCCAAGCATGTATTTATTTATTAAGAATTGAAGAAATAAACATTTTATTATTATTATTTAATTTATGTCTGAATATCTGTATACGCTTTATTCTACCAAAATTAACTACTTACAACAATAACAAATTGGAAATGAAACTATGTACAGAGGTGGACTTATCCCTTAACTCTTTTATTAGCTACCTATTTATTTTGTAAGAATTATTTTGCACGCAGAAAGCAAAGGTTCTTGAGGAGCGACAGTGGTCAGTTACCATCAGAAGCTACCATCAGGTGCGTTTGCAAAGTTCCTCGAAAACGGCTAAACGCAGAGCAACAATCTGTGTAGGTACTTAAATAATGTAACGGTTACTACAGAATTTGGTACAGCCTGTATATACTCAAGCTCTAACCAATCGCGTGCCGAAGCCGATCGTAAAACTGATTAGGAACTTAAAAGTAAGTCGTTTGTTCTTTTTAGTATTCTTAGTAAAAGAAGAGATAAATGTTAAATCTTAATGTTACATTACCAATAATGATAAAAATGCAAAGGTAATTCTAAAAATTTGCTCTGACCTAAAATTTATTACGTCGCAAAGATATAACAAAATTAAAATAATTCATAGTGATTTACAAAGGAAGCTTTTTTTAAAAGAAAAAAAACCGGACAAGTGCGAGTAAAGGACTCGCGCCCTTAGGGTTCCGTACAAACTGAATTAAAGAAGTAATCAGAAAATTGTTAATAAAATTTGTAGTTATATCACACAGTACTAACTTATATGGATGACTTGCTCATACGCAAAATTAAGTTTGTTGGTACGAGAAAAAAAACAGATTTTTTTGTGATTTGTAGTTATATAACTACAAAACCGTTTTCGGATATTTTCCTTCATTTGTGCTATAAGACCTTGCTTCTTCCCAAATTTCATGGTTGTAGGTCAACGGGAAGTACCCCATAGGTTTTGATTACCAACATACTCAAAAATGCGGCAAAATCGGCCATAATATCTTCTGAAGTTCTGACTGCGTTGACTTAGAATTTTGATTTTTCACAGCTCCAAGTCATTACAGACCTGATTTGATAATTTCATCTTGATACTCAACGGGTTTCTGAGAAAAAGGGTATTGACAGACAGACGGACGGACAACGAAGTGATCCTTAAGGGTTCCTTTTTTCCTTTGAGGTACGGAACCCTAAAAAATGCTTTATAATGCCGACAATCAATTTTAAAGCTAGTAAGAAGTTCAAGTAGGCGTTTTATCGCATTTAAAACTTTTTTTATTATTATTACTTACTCAATAAAATCATAAAAAAGCAACGGTGTTGCCACAATAAATTCACATTATGGGCGTACATACGTTATGGAAATAATTAAAAGTAAATAAATCGGTCTGTGTTACATTATTTATTGTTACACTTATCTTTATTACTCCTCTTCTCTATAATCTATGGATTTTTTCAGATATCTTTTTAATAAAAAGTGTAGGTAGTGTTGTTATCCAGATAAATAGGTGATCGCCCTCTAGATTTAGTTGTGCGGGCGTTTGCCTCAAAAACCTTTCATCAACAGCCTATTAATGTCCCCACTGCTGGGGCTCAGGCCTACCCTCTTAACGAGGGCGTTCGGGCTATAGTCCACCACGCTAGCCCAGTGCGGGTTGGTGGACTTCACATGCGCCTATTTCTTTTTCAGCGTATGCAGGTTTCCTCACGATGTTTTCCTTCACCGTTTGAGAGCAGTCAGTAAATGTACTTAAGTTTCGAGAAAAAACCCATTGGTACATGGCCCAGCCGGGGATCGAACTCCGGACCTTTCGATATGATAGGCCGCGTCTTATCCCCTACGCCGCTGACGCTCTACCTACTATACTCTAAAAACCTTTATGTGGTTATTAAAATTCTATCTAATCCTAGTTTGATTGAGATCGATTTAGGTATATTGTACCTAAGCATACCAAAAGTGATTTTGTAGCATTAATTTTATAGATAAACTATTTTATCTATCGCTATCAAAATATATATCTATCATAAGTAGGTAATACCTATCATTATGGTTTCCGACCACGGCTACGGCCCCCAGATAAAGGGACAAATAAGGCTATGATTTTCAGTAAAGCTTTTCCGTACTCCTACGGAAAATCATAGCCTTTATTTTATTAAAACCCTCCGGTTTTAATTTTTTTAAAATTTATAAAATAACTAATTTACTTTTACAATTCTTATTAAGTACTACATTACCTTCTTTGATTTTATTCAATAAAATTAAATGTCTAATTCCCGCCATTTTTGTAAATTTAACCCACTTACTCGTGTACCACCTGTGACCAATAATAAAGAAACAAAATAATCGTTCACTCATTCAGAGCGCCTTGAAATAACCGCGTCCATTTTTTTTGAGCGCCTTTTTGTACGCCGGACGGGTCCCGGTCCCTGGGAACAGGTACTTTATAGACAACAGGTGCTACGCTACTGAATGATTGTTATTTTAAAGGTCCTTTTTAAGGTCGAGTTGGTTTAGGACGAAATCTGGAACTGTGACTAACGTGGACATCGGATTTAGTTGGGCTTAGACGTTTTAAGAGCGTGGTAGATGCGAGACGAATTATTTTTTAGGTTGTTTGTTTGATAATGCAGTAAGAAATTGGATACCTTTTCACCCAGTCACTCAAATAGCCACCACTATTTATACACAAAAAAGTTCAACGTCAGTTTTGCTAAAATTTTCCCTTCCCATTGTTATATAAAGTGAAAAAAAATATTAAACAACAAAAATTTTAGTAAGTCAAAACTCACGCAGGTCGTCAAATGATATCACATCATTTGACGACCTGCGTGAGTGCTTAAAGAAACAAGTAGTATTTGATTGATTTGAAAATAAATCTAATCATTTCCAATACCTAGTAACATTACTTCATGAGTTTACTCATACATCAACAACCTAATCAGTAAAAAATTTTTTCATAGATATTAAGAGGTCCTATTAATAAAGTCCTGAAAACTGTCCTAAAAATAATATCCTAGTAATAAGTGTAATGTTTGTCTCTTCTATTTTATTTATTGTCTATAAAATGTGTATTACGGGTTGCGGGTTTTAATGTAGGTACTCATTTGTGATAGTTTTTTTTTCTTTTGCTTGTGGATACCTATTGAGCGGTAAACATAAAATAAAGCGTGTAACAAACTTAACAAACTTAACTTAACAATACCTATAGGTTAATGAAATAACAACGTTATTTTCCTACCTAATTTAATCAAAAATCCTAAATGAATACTACTTACGAACAAATATAAGAATTTTAGATAACACTTTCTCCCGAAATGTTACACCGAAGAAAGCAAATAATTCTGTAATTATTATACTTTATACAGACAAAGCCACTTACCATAAAACGGATCATAAAATCCAAATAAAGTCCATTCACGCTTAACGTCCGCACTAAACAAAAATAAACAAACCACAAATTTCTTGGTCAAGGTCTATGAAAATGTTAATGTTTTCAGTGCATAGTCGTTCGAAAATGTATTTTTTACAAAGAAAAAATTTACGAACAGCACGCGATGTTCGAAATTCGAATTGTTTTCGAACGAGACGTACGACACGACCGACGGGCGCCGAGCCCAGCAGGTACTGGGCGAAATGAAAACGTTTTCCCGCCCTCTCGGTCTACAAAAGCTTTGCGTGCGGAACAAACCCACGCATATTTGCAACTATTAGCCAATTAATAACCAATTACTAAAAGATTTTTCTTGTATAAATAGAGAAAAGATTTTTTCACAAATAATTGATTGTAATTTTAATAAACATTGCTAGCAAATGATTATGAGAAATTATTTTCTCTGTTTAGAATAACGAGTAAATTTTTATTATGAATATTTTATTGTTTCTTTTCTCAGACCAAATTTAACTTTGTTTTTAATACATTTTTATGTTAAAATCATATCACCAAAAGTATATTTTTTTAAATGCTTAATAGGTATCTTATTAGTAACAGTTTAAGTTTTAGAAATTCATATATTTTTCCTTTTTCTTGGAATTCATAAAAAGGGAAAGCTTTTTTAACTGTCTGTCTCCTGGAAAACTCAAAATATCAGTAAGTAAATTTTGAGTTTTCCGTTGAGTTGAAATTTTGAACACACTCGTACAGTTAGAATTGCGTCTCAGATATTTTAGGAAACCTTAAAAACCTTTGCAACTACACGTAAGTATCTTACACAATAACAATTGTTTATTTACGTATTCTATGTTGTTATTTTTTTAATTTGAAAAGGTTTTTTGTAAGCTAAGTGAATACACTTGTTTGAAATAACTCGTATAAGATGTAACCAGTTCCATGTGCATATACTCTGTCTCTTTCTATCCAGTAGAGACTTTAACCCTTTCTCTACTTTATCGTCGCCGCGGTATTTTCAGTCTAAAAATAAATCGAAGCATCTGAAGACTAGCATGATGGAGAGATACATTTTATGTACCTACAACTTTTAATTTCTCACGACACGTCTAAACTTGGCCTATCGTCTCGAGAGGTTCGAGTTCGATCCCGGTCGTGCAATGTGGTTTTTTTCGAAACTTAAGTATATTTACTGACTGCTCTCAAACGGTGAAGGAAAACATCGTGAGGAAACTTGCATACGCCGAAGAAGAAATTCTTAGGCGCATGTGGAGTCCAAATCTACACTGGACTAGCGTGGTGGACTATACGCCCTCGTTGAGTGAGAGAGGGTAGGCCTGAGCTCCAACAGTGAGGACATTTTATTGACCGAGCGAGCGAAGCGAGCGAAGCGTCTACGTTTCGAGACTGGCCAAAAATGCTCTTGTCCGGCTGTCTGTCTGTCTGTCTGTCTGTAATTCTCTACAGGTCGCATTTTTCAACCGATTTTGACGAAAATTTGGCATATGTATAAATTAATTAAACCTACAAAATGAGTAGAATAAAATTTTGAAAAACATTTTTTTTAGAGTACCTACCATACTCGCAAAGTGGGAGTGAACTTTTTTTTTCTTGTGAATCCCATAGTGTGGGATATCGTTGGATAGGTCTTTCAAAAATATTGCTGGTGTGTGAATACCATTTTTTCGATTTAGGGATCCGTTGGCGAAATATTAAGCTTTAAAGCGGTAATTTTTGTTAGAGTCACGTGTCCCCCCCCCCCCTGCCAGCTAAACGGTTGCTTCTGGAAATGTGAAAAAATTCATGGCAGTAGCATATATAACGTAGTTACAAGGAAAACTATTACGGCTAAGTAGGTTCTATTAGTTTTTGAGTAATAGTGGATCGACTTAAGAAAGTTGAAAAAATAAATTATGTTCATAGAACTGCATACGTAAAATGGAAAATTATTTTTTTCCGCGTGATATCCATGGTGTGGGGTATCGTTGGATGGGTCTTTCAAAAATATCGCGGGTGTGTGATAAACATTTTTCGATTCAGGGATCCGTTTGCGAAATATTAAGCTTTAAAGTGCTAATTTTTGTCACTTTAGTAGGTACTTTTTCTGTTTCCAAAGTTGACTTTTGTTGGTTTCTTTTAGGTTTGGTTTATAAGGGCTGGCGAGGTCTACTGTTCTCACGGAACTACTAGTTAATAGGCTGTAGGTTAGAATTGATTTTGACGTCATAACTTACTTTAATTTTTACTCTATTCCTTATTTCGAAATGTTTTGAAATAAAGAAAATAGACAGAAACAGAACAGCATCGTCTACCACCTGATTTTATGTCAGGTTAATTAATTAATTTCACTTGTATATTTGTTGTGATTGTCGAATAAATTATTTTTTCTTTCTTTCTTTCTTTCAGAAACATGACACTTTGGATCCCGCTAAAAGAAATAAAAAGTTTTTTGAGAATGTGATTTGGAGATGAGATAAGATTTTAGGTCCTGGGAGCCTGGATTTCTATTTAGTATGATTCGCCGTGGTGGGTGTCTTATTCAATGTTGCGATACGTGTTATCTGCCATCCCTTTCATATGTAGGGTTCAACTATACCGTCATTTCACTCGCACACCTGTCACCTGCTGATCAAGCTTTCCACTCGATACTGGTACTGGGTAGGTATAGTATATGCATAATTTTTAAAATAATATTTTTCGCCAATATAATCATAAAATTATGGTACTTAATGAATCGACCGTAGGTATACTTTGAAAATTAAATTGTGATTTTATTTATTAAGGGAAAGTAAACGTAGAATAAATATTTAATTAATTTGTCATTATTTTTATATTACTTTGACAAAGTATTTAACATTGACATTGTTTTTATATCAGTGTTGGAATGATTAAATCACTTTAATTTAAATCATGATTTAAATCAAGTGATTTTTTAAATAAAAATCATTGATTAAATCAAATTGTTTCATTTCTTTACTATTTGTAGCACAGATTAAAATTTTAGATTACGGACGGAAACACCCAGTACTTATTTATATTACTGCTTTTTTCTGTAAAAAAACTGCCAGATGGCATCATTCTGTCTTCCACCACCAGGCATTTATAATTATTTTACTCAACAAAACTTGTGTTTCTTCCAAACTAATCTTAATGAACTGAAGTGCCAAACAAAACAAAGCGAGGGAAATCTCCCAGCCGCCGTCAAACAAAAGCGCGCACTATTTTAAGTGAATTTTTAAGGCTCAAGCAAAAAATCAAAAAAAAACATGATCTTTTTGATTTTTTTTGAAAAAATCATAATTTTTTCCAACCCTGTATTATATTAATTTGACATTTCAATACATTAAACTATCACTTAGGTATGTTTTATAAGTACAAAATACTATTGTTGCTTTATGTGTAATACAAAATACATGAAAATGAATAATTAATTTTCATTAGCTGGTTTGACATTAATTAATATATTGTATTATTTCATCATCATCGTCAGTCCGCGCAATAGTCCACTGCTGGATATAGGCCTCCCCCAAGGCGCGCCACTGAATCCGATCATCGGTTCTCCGCATCCGGTGACTGCCAGCCGCCAACGCAGATCGTTGCTTCATCTAGCCGGGGGCGTCCCACACTACGCTTGCCCACGCGTGGTCTCCACTCAAGAACTCATCTACCCTAGCGATTATCAGCTCTCCGACAGAGTGAAAACCTATAATATCATACTAATATTATAAAGGCGAAAGTTTGTAAGGATGTGAGTGAAGATGTTTGTTACTCTTTCACGCAAAAACTACCGAACAGATTTTCATGAAAGTTGGTACAGTGATAGCATAAATCCAGGAATAACATATAGGATACCTTTTAACGCGGACAAAGTCGCGGGGCGTCCGCTAAGTAATAAACCGCATGCATAGAGGGCGCTGTTTCACAATGTCAACGGGAAAACTTTTCTACGCGGGCGAAGCCGCGGGAAAAAGCTAGTTAAAAATAAATCTACGTTTTACGTGTATACTACAATCAGCGGGTATTGCCTAGCCGGTGGATCAAGCATCTTTTTCTACAGTGGATCAATAATGATTATGTCCTTAGTGTTTACGCATGACAGGTTTTTGGGATCGATCTATTTATGGGTAGGGTTACTTTTATAGACCCCCTCAGTCGATTCTTCTTCTTTGAGCTGTTCTCGAAGTATTGAAACCTCAAAGAAGAGAGGGGAAGACAGAATGCAGCAATGAGTCATGTAAGCAAAGAAAAATAATTCAAAACTGAAGAATCTATTCGTTCCGCAGCCGTACATTTTAATTTAAACCCGGTAAAAAACCGTGCGACAATAAATTCCGAATTGTAACGGAGACCTAAAAGCACCTTCCCCGTTTCCGCTTCCCCCATATCTTTCTCGCCTCGCAAATTGCAAAAAAAGAATACCTACGTAAAATACAGCCTTCGGCCGACACACCGCTAATTTCACGTCGACTCATATAATAATGGGTAAAACCTCCCCATGCTCCGCCGTGAAGCCGCTATGAATTAAAAAGGGCTGCTCACAGGGGTCGCGGTCCGTGTTAAAGTTACACGTACGGTATTTTCTGTAATCCCCAGTTCAAGTTAATTTATTCACAACTCCGACCAAGAAGTTTCAAATCTCTTTGGTCGCGCGCGCGCTCCCTGCGGAGATCGCATGTCGCATATTTAGGGCCTCTTACACCGCTTGCTGATAAAGTCCCAGATACCCTATATGCAGGTTATCTGACAGATAGCCTATTTTTTTGGTTTCACGGGTATCTGATTGCCTATATCTAATATATTTTATATAGTCTATCACACAGATTTATCTGATAGATTAGTTTATCACGAAGATTACTATCTGTAGCAATATCAGAAAGCGGTTTAAGAAGCCCTTAGTATCGGAACCTATGGTGCCACTTACAGGGGGGGGTGCGGACAAAGGAAGCGGAGTAGTGGGAGGAGGTTGCTAATACAAATTTATATGGAGTTTGAAAATGAGAATGTGTGAGTGAGTTACAATATTGTAATCCATTTGACACGATTTTGACACCCATAGAATGCTTTTATTACTCATCCATATGGGAGTGGCAAAATTTTTTGATTCATGCCTCCAACACACAGTACAGCTTTGTACTACAAGGGAACATATTTAATCGATTAGTATGATTACTTCTTAATTGAAATTGCTCCATCCAACCAATCGTTTTAAAAATATGCCAAAATTATTATAGTCAAAAGTGAACCCAGTTTAGTCCACATTCGGTTATAAGGTCCAAAGTTATTTAAATAAATTAAATAGTATACTATTCTTTTATATCAGGCCACAAATACCTACTTATTAGTAAACAATTAGATAAAAATTGTGATTATTATCTTATAATGAACAATGAAAATCGAATGGGCAGGTGACTTTTAATACCTATCTTTGAATACAGTTTTTTCTTATTTTTAAAAATAAAGAAACGTTCTTATAGTACGCAGAAATCTTTAATTTTAAGGTAAATATTATGTCATTTTTAATTTCCATCTGTATTAAAATATCATAAATGCGAAATTGTTGCGAAATGTTGAAATTTGATTGTGTGTGTGTTGCTCTATCACGCAATAACGGCTGAACGGATTTTGATGAAACTTTGTACCTACAGTGATAGCTTATTAAACTGAAATTTTTAAAGTAAAAGTAGTCGCGGGTCGTCTGCTAATAGTGCAGAATAAATCCTTTAGAAATTTTAGATTCTGTCATATTTTAAGTCATTGCCCGCAACATTACCCCACGCGTCACCCTAGCAAATGTCACTTGACACCGACTGCCGACCTTTATACATGTACAGTTACTTCTAAAAACACCTACCATTATTGTAACTTTATACGTAATAGGCTACTATTAATAGCCTTATTATTACATGTAAGTATGTAAACATAACTATATTTTCTCCCTAATGGCATCCATGACAGTTTAACAATTATCCCATTTTATTTGGCATGGTAGAAAGTACCATCTAGTCTGATGTGGCTGTCAAAATCAAAAAACTCCATTACGAGTCGCTGTCAGTTTTGGTTTTTAAAAAATCACTCATATGAAATAAATAAATAAGAAAAACGCGCGTGACCTCACTGGCCGCTCAGCGGACATCGACACTTGGTATGTTTGGCATGTCGCTGTTTATATGATATTATAAGCCATTACTCTACCTACAAATTTTCATCAAAATCGTTTCAGCCTAGTTAATAGCAGCTAAACAATGAAGAGCGTCAGTGGCGTCGGGGATAAAACTCGGCCTATAATGTCGAAAGGTCCGAAGTTTGATCCCTGGCCGTGCCATGTAATAATGGGTTTATCTTGAAACTTAAGTACATTTACTGACTGCTCTCAAACGGTAAAGAAAAACATCGTGAATAAACCTGCATACGCCGAAGAAGGAATTCTTAGGCGCGTGTGAAGTCCACCAACCCGCACTGGGCTAGCGTGGTGGACTATAGCCCGTACGACCACGACCTCGTTGAGAAAATGTCGGTGCGCCAACAGGTGGGAACATAATAAAGGCTGTTTTTTGATTAATTTATAATTTTAGTAGGTAATATATTTTTCATTTAATAAACTAGCAAATGATTATTATATTATACTAGAAATTCTTTTCTCTTTTCAGAATGACAACAAAAATATTACCTATATAGTAAATTTTATGTGGTATTCGGGTATTATAATTTTTTTAGGGTCAGTGGCATGTGCCCTCGTTCCCATTAGACCCCATGGTTGATTTGATTTTGAATTGAAACATTGAATTAAATTCAAAAATATTTCACATAATAATAGCTTGTTCTACAAAGGGGTTCACAAATCAAGTGAAAAGGTTTAAGGATGACGCACACTTTTCCTCTCCTTTGTTCAACTACTGTAACCGCAGCGGTGTCACAGACATACGAATATAATAGAATTGGGCACCACACCATATACTTTATCTTCACGCTGTGTCTGACGGGTTAACGGAGCGCCAAGTATCACGCACTATCCTGACACACCTCTTTCGCTTCGCTAAGTCTCACCATTCTTAATTATATAATTATTTACGGGTCTTACACACGAATAAGTTTTATTTACCTTGCCCTATATATAACTTATTCGTGTGTAAGACCCGTAAATAATTATATAATTATGAATACAAAACGCGAAAGTCTAAAATGTACTCTCACCATTCTCTCCACACACGCTCGCCGCGGAACGCGAGTGCTTCTCACGTGTCCCTCTGTAAGCATCCGGTCCAAATGATCCTCGTACATGTCAGTCCTGGTCGTCTCCGGCTCCGATCATCGATCACATTCGCTCCATATATTTGCGTGGTCACTCATTGAGCACATTTTACGTAAAATCGTCTGACTGTATTGATTTTGAGTTTCGTTCAACAGTGTCTTGTTTGTGGGACGGCGCCGGCAGACGCGGGGGTGCGTGCCCACACAGCGTCCCACACCAGCGTCCGTCACAGAACCCACTTTCTTTCTGTATACCATTAATCATTTAAAAATTCTCGAATAACTTTTCTCGTTTGTACCTAAAACAGTGAAAAATACAAGTAACATGTAAGTACCTAACTAATTAGATCTTCCTATGAACTAACAAACAAGTCGATTGGCATTGCTTCAAAATAAACAAATAATATGATGGCAAATTAAGTACTTCATGATATTTATCAGCCAGAACCGGTCCTACGGTGTCCGCATCCATTCCCGCGACTTTGACAGGGTCGTGGGTCCATCTTGTGGGAGGCATGCTCACATGTATCTTCCAGCACGTGGTCGCCACTTGAGAACCTTCTGCCCCAAAGATTTTCCCTGCCCATTCCCACTTAAACTTGTTACACTCTTCGAGTTATGTCAGCTATTTGGTTGTCCTCCTTCCAGATTCGATCACGCGGACAACCTCCGAGCGTATATTACCTACTTTTATATTGTCGACAGACGATCAGAAATACCTGCCAATTGGGAAAAAAATACTCCCGTCTCTCGTTCTGTTAGGCATGTCTACCGCTTAACAAGCTCTATGTTATGAAACGAAAGGCAAATCAGAGCGGGAGGTAGTGTGAATTATGATAGTTTTTGCGTCGACCCGTGACGTTTATGAGGTGAGAGACCTTTTACACGTGAAGGTAAAATAATATGAGTTTCCTTCGGAGCGGCGACATCGTGTTCCATACTCGGCTGCAATGAATTCTATTCGGGTCAGAGCATAGCGAAAAATTTTTAGGTCTGTGGGTCAGAGGGCCCTTTTCATACAAAACCGGACAAGTGCGAGCAGGACTCGCGCCCTGAGGGTTCCGTACAAAGTAGTACAAACTTAAATAAATAAATAATTAGAAAATCGTTAATAAAACTTGTGGTTATTATCACATGGTACTAACTTATATGGATGACTTGCTCATACGTAAAGTTAAGAAGATTTTGTTTTGTGAAGTTTTTATCTTTTTTGACGGTTTTTATCTTTTTTTCTTTTACTTAATTCCTGATTTTTTCCCTTTAATTGTGCTTTATGACCTTGCTTCTTCCCAAATTTAATGATTCTAGGTCAACGGGAAGTACCCCATCTGTTTTGATTACCAAAATAGTCTAAAATGCGGCAAAATCGGCCATATCTTCTGACTGCATTGACTTAGAATTTAGATTTTTTCACAGTTCCAATGGATTGCAGACCTGAGTATTCGATATTAACTTCAACTTGATACCTTCACGCGTTCCTGAGAAAAAGGGTCTCAGACAGACGGACAACAGAGTGATCCTATATGGGTTCCTTTTTTTCCTTTTCATGTACGGAACCCTAAAAAAGGTCACTTTGTGCTCTTAGATCTCCGCCAGGGAACGGTTTGCGTGAGATCTGCTGGTGGCTGTTAAATTATGTCAGAATTAAAAATCTAAAATGGCATCAAAATGTATGGAAAACCGCGTACCCAGGATTTTGACTAACTTGAAAATACATTAAATATGTCCCTAGTGTTTATAACATAACTAATAATAATGTTTGGACAAATTTACACACGGCTGTTTAGTCCCAAAATATATACTCAACAACTGATAAACATACAATACTTTTAAATAAATACTTAAATACATACAAACACCCAGAATTGAAAACCAACAGTTAAGCTCATCAAGTCATCACACAAATGTTGGTCCCAGGTGGGAATCGAACTCACGACCTTTGGCGCAGTAGACAGGGTCACTTCCACTACGCCAACAGGCCAGGCAACTGCACTAATATCTTATAACTTTGACCTTTCATACAACAGCTGGTTGCGGCATAAGAATATTTATTGGAGAAAATTAGAAAACGAGTACATGGTACCGCCGGGGATCGAACTTAGACCTGTGGCGTGACAGGCCACGTCTTCACCACTACGCCACCGAGACTCCACGTCCCACGGTGTATTATGAAGAGAATAGAGCTTGAAATGTACTGATTTGCAACAAATCCTTGCGCAGAATTAGCGATGTCAATCACCGCTCCATTCCAGTCAGTAGTACCAATTTACCACCTGCTTCTAATTTACCGCTCCAAATTACCTGAGCACATGTGATTGTGGCCGTATTATCCGTTCGGTTCGAGGCCCATACAAAATGCATAGCCAATCACGGGCGGTGAATGTCTAATGCGGCTCGTATTGATTGGCCCAGCTAAGTAAGTAGTTTGCCATGTTCAAACGGTGTATTCAAAAAGTACTGTATTGATCGGTATTTTGGCCTCTATTAGGACCACAATTAAAAATTAAAAACTTATTTCAATGACAATTTCTTTAAATGACGGCTTCTGCAAGTCAATCCGACTAATCCTATCCTACTAATACTAGTAGTTCCGTGAGAACAGTAGACCTCGCCAGCCCTTATAAACCAAACCTAAAAGAAACCAACAAAAGTCAACTTTGTAGTTGGAGACAGAAAAAGTACCTACTAAAGTGACAAAAATTAGCACTTTAAAGCTTAATATTTCGCAAACGGATCCCTGAATCGAAAAATGTTTATCACACACACGCGATATTTTTGAAAGACCCATCCAACGATACCCCACACCATGGATATCACGCGGAAAAAAATAATTTTCCATTTTACGTATGCAGTTCTATGAACATAATTTATTTTTTCAACTTTCTTAAGTCGATCCACTATTACTCAAAAACTAATAGAACCTACTTAGCCGTAATAGTTTTCCTTGTAACTACGTTATATATGCTACTGCCATGAATTTTTTCACATTTCCAGAAGCAACCGTTTAGCTGGCAGGGGGGGGGGACACGTGACTCTAACAAAAATTACCGCTTTAAAGCTTAATATTTCGCCAACGGATCCCTAAATCGAAAAAATGGTATTCACACACCAGCAATATTTTTGAAAGACCTATCCAACGATATCCCACACTATGGGATTCACAAGAAAAAAAAGTTCACTCCCACTTTGCGAGTATGGTAGGTACTCTAAAAAAAATGTTTTTCAAAATTTTATTCTACTCATTTTGTAGGTTTAATTAATTTATACATATGCCAAATTTTCGTCAAAATCGGTTGAAAAATGCGACCTGTAGAGAATTACAGACAGACAGACAGACAGACAGCCGGACAAGAGCATTTTTGGCCAGTCTCGAAACGTAGACGCTTCGCTCGCTTCGCTCGCTCGGTCAATTATAAAGGCGAAAGTTTGTAAGGATTTGAAGATGTGAGGATGGATGTTTGTTACTCTTTCACGCAAAAACTACCGAAAAGATTTTGATGAAACTTGGTACAGTGATAGATTATATCCTGGAATAACATATAGACTACTTTTTAACGCGGACAAAGTCGCGGGGCGTCCGCAAATACTCTCTAAGTCACGAAACGCGTACATAGAGGGCGCTGTTTCACATTGTACACGGGAAAAACTTTTCTACGCGGGCGAAGCCGCGGGAAAAAGTTAGTCTACTGTATATAAGCATTAGATTATTCTGAACGGTGCCACAAGATGGACTTAATCCCTCAGGCCCGGAATGTCCACTCGGTCTGTTACGTCTTCCTCCACTGTCCACTTCTCTGAACGTCCATTTCCCCGAACGTCCACTTCCCCGAACGTCCACTTCCCCGAACGTCCACTTCCTCGAACGTCCACTTCCCCGAACGTCCACTTCTTCGAACGTCCACTTCCCCGAACGTCCAATTCACCGAATATTGACGGACCTTAAATTACCTCTGTCCACTAACTCTAAATGATTTGAGATATTCACTTCGCATACAGGGAGTAAGGGGGTATGGGGGGTTTATGGTGGCATATTATTTTTGACATTGTCCATCTTAAGTCGAAAACTATGTGGCAAAGAAACCTATTTTGGAACGTGCTAACGACGCCTTTTCATAAGTATTATGATACCCCACTTGACCTAGTTACCTCTCTTTAAAATTTCGACCCCCATTTGAAAATAGGAAGTTATGTAATGTTACACCGAATATTAATGAATAAATTTGACTTTCTTCCTCGCGATAATGGAAACGGGAGGTTTTTACGATCTAAAGAGTCAAACGGATAGACATGCCTAAAATAACGAATTTACATACGTAGGAACAAAATATTGATTTGTTAGAAAAAATTCCCAAACGCATTTTTCTTTGCAGCAAATGTTCTTTTCTCATTTTTTCCCGAACGCGAAAATTGCCTTTTCTCAAACATGCATGGAAATTTGAGCATTACTTTGACAACCTTCTTCTATATAAATCGAAAATACTGTACTGGTCAAAATACATGCGAGCAGAGGCCGGCAAAGTTGTACCATATTATTCGTATTTAGCGGCCAAATAAATTACTATGAAAACTCATATCTGTCGTGTAATTTGAAAATGGTACGATCTTTTTATTCCGAGACATGGCATCCGCGGAGGTATAACATATCAAAAGTTTTATTTAAATTCCTCGGCTACACCTTGGTCCACATTTACATGTTCCTCCATCAATGCATCTGTTGCGGGCCGCTGCAGTAATGTACTATTTCGCATTGTTTTTTTTGGTGGCAAAAATTCGTATAGTCACGGCAATTAACCTGTAAATGTGCCAAACAAATGAAATAACAAACGCAACATTAATCAAATCGAATCAACTGTCAAATTCTAAATTTAAATTCAAAAGTAGAACACGCAAGCCTTCGCCATTCAAAGCGCGGGTGCGCTCACATTAATTAATTCATTTGTTTTCATAATTCAATATTAATTCATTTCGCACTCGGCCTTTTATTCGCGGTTCGCCGGGTTTACGTTTTAGGGCTGGCATCGAACAAAAATCAAATCAACAGCCTATTAATTGTCCCCACTGTTAGGGCACAGACCTGCCCTCTCACCGAGGTCGTTTGAGCTAATTAAAGTCTAACCAGTATCTTTTAATTTTTTCAATTGTTTGCTAAAATAATTTGTACTTACCTAGATAGGTTTTAATTTGTGCGACCTGAACTAATAATTGAAGGAATTTGTCTGCTTATGATTAGATTTCTAGTGCCTACTATACCTTGGGGCCGCCCAAGGAGTTTATTCTGAGTTCTGTGTAGGAACTATTATCTAATCTGTGGTTCTGTGGTCATAATAATATACCTATTGAATCCTGGTAGAATATTATATACTCTGTGGTAGAATCATAAAAACAATATCCGCAAAAAAAAATTGCAAAAATGTGATACACTATAAAATATATCTCTTTAGATACCAGCCCTAATCGCCAATTCCCATACTTTTACGTTCGAAAAAGCGATTATAATTAAAAGTTGCTCGATTAAGTGATGTTTGTTTTATATCGGATTTTCAGGTGTAACGTTAGCACAGATATACATTTCGAATTTATATTAATTACCTTCATCTTCATCATCAGCCTGTACTAGTCCACTGCTGGACACAGTCCTCCAAGACGCGCCAATGAACCCGATCATTCTGTTCTCCGCATCCAGTCACTGCCGGCCGCCTCACGCAGATCGCCGCTCCATCTACCCGGGGGGCGTCCCACACTGCGCCTGCCCACGCGTGGTCTCCACTCGAGAACTCATCTACTCCAGCGGATATCAGTTCTCCGACAGATATGACCAGCCCATTGTCACTTCAATGCACTAACTTTATGAGTTTTCTGGCGGATCACCTCGTTTAGCATCCTGTCTCCCGAGCATAATAATTAGCTTAATCAAACATACAAGGATCCTTGAATCAAAAAATTTAGCCACTCCCATATGGATGAGTAACAAAAGCATTTTAGGGGGTGCCAAAATCGTGTCAAATGTATATCAAAATTGATGCTCACTCACACATTCTCATTTTCAAACTCCATATAAATTTTTATTAACAATCTCCTCCTGTAATCCGCTTCCTTTATCCGCACCCCCCCTGAAATTGACACCGAATTTTTCCTCGTTTCCCATACTAAATATGCAAGATGCGATCTCCATAGGGAGCGCGCGCGCAACCAAAGAGGTTTGAAACTTCTTGCAAGGATCAGATCGAGCGGGTGCTCACAGACGGACACGTAAAGAGCACTCGGGCACAGAATACATAATAGTTCACAGATTACATAATAGTTCCTTGACTCGGGTACCGCGGCGAGCGTGTATGAAGAGAATGAAGAGACTGAGCGAAGCGAAAGAGGTTTGTCAGCATCGCGATACTTGGCGCTCCGTTCTTGCTGCCTACCCCGTCAGGGACTAGCGTGAAGATATTATGTTGCAACTACATTTTTTCTTATTAATTTTATTACATACGGCAACGTCAAGAATATTTTTTTAGATCAAGGCCGCACTGATTAGTGGTCAAATCACGTTCCATTTAAATTCCATTCCTATCAGAAACCGCCGACAAAAATATATGAATATCCAGTCAAATATATACCCTTACTTAGTGTAACATACAACGACAACATGTCGACAGCTTATCGATAAAGTATCGATAAATTATCGATACAAGAACGCTATTAGGTTACTCTTTATCAGGAAGGAAGAATGTAATCTGATTGTATTGTGGACCGTACATAAAGGTTTTTATCGTTTTAAGGGAAAGATTTTTTCTAATTTCATAAGTTTTTTTTGAGAATTTTATTTTGACAAAAAGAAAAAAAATTATGAACTAAGTATTAATAGTTCACATGCTATTTCAGTTAACTAGGTATCACGGGAATAAATATTATCAAAACAGGATTAATTACCCTGCTACAAGGCAGTAAATAATGTATTAAGTGTATCTAAGTATCTATCTATAGGTTGTATGCCAAGTCTATACCTACATGAATTTTTATTATTATTTAAGTTTGTGCTATGCATGAATTTGCTAGGGGGCCCCGCCCCCCACCAAAGAGATACTTTCTCTATTATAATTACCTATACATATTACAGACCCCAAAACAGCTGTTTTTAAAATTTTTGCCTGTTTGTTTGTTTGATTGTTCAAGCGTCACGCAAAACCACTGAACGGCTTTTGATGAAACTTTGTATAGTGATAGTGTATATATCTGGCCAACATGTAGGCTATTATAGCACGTTCTATAATAGAACATCTCAAAAACTGACCGAGAAATAGCGAACAGCAATAAAAATCTCTCCTAACGTTTTGAAATTGCTACATTATGCTTTTAGTCCAGAAATAATTTGTCATAGTATCGTATCGTTAGTAGTAGTATCTAAAAATGATGTAAGTAAAGGTAAAAAAATAATATGAAAGTCTGTGCATCAAAAATTTTTCAAGACTGAAATTCAGTCCAACTTAACGTGACCCCTTTTTGTCCTATTTTTCCTAGACTATGTCATCCCGACATGGATCTTAATAAGTTGGCCAGTATCGTCAGGTCGCATTTTTGTCGAAGAAGTGCCTTAACAACTTGGTCCAGAGAATTTGTATGCGGACTTTATTAGGTTTAGATATACGGGTCTGAACATATAACAGGGTTGCCTCTCTTGCCGGACATGTCAAACAAGAGCAGTCTGTTTAATTATTAAATGGAACTGTTAAGTAAGACAACGATTTCCTATTTTTATTTAAATATGTAGTTTAAGAAAGGAAAAAATATAAAAATGCACTGTGAAATTTTAAGTAAGTGACACGTGTATTTTAAAAAAACAAATCCAATAAATACAGCCCCAAGACATGCTTCTCAGCACGTGAAATATTTTCAATATCGCATGCTATCTTTAAAAGTAATACCACGATAATTTACCCGTAGGTAGATGTAAGTAATTTAAATCTAATATTTAATTCTATTTGCAGGTCTAATGTAGAAAGTACAGTGCACTAAACAATTTATCCACGACTAACAATTAGTAGCAATAAAAGAAAATAGGAAATAAAAAATATCATTAGAAATTCAAATGACTTTTCGATACCTATAGAAAATCATTCATTACAGTACAGTTTGATGAAACCATGATTCGAATGTTATTCTCAGTTCTCTAATAATCAATTTTGTGGCAACCCTCAACCTGTGACCGCAAATGGCTTGCCGGTCGATGTTCTGTTTCTATTCCGCGCATAAAACCCGGAGTTTACGATTTTATGTGAAATTAAAAAGGTTTACTAGAAGCGTCAAAAATCATAAAATCAGTTCTTATTAAAATTTTGACTGATTCAGTTGTCTCTGTCTGTCAAAGCCTTCTGAGCCTCTCAAAGCTAAACATTTTAAGCTAGAAGGCTAAGGGTTGGACGGACCACATCTATTCTGTCAGCACGGTATCGCACTTTTTCATATCTCTGTCCTTTTCTGTCGTTCAGAAACGTCATTTGCTAGAGCGAGAAACATAGCGGGTGTGAAGCCAAAAGTCGATCGCCGGCGGGGGGCGAAGGAGTGCTGACGCGTGCTATAGTACACCCGCTGTTTTTCGCTCTAGCAAATGACGTACTGTCAGCATGAAAACGCGACAGCATGCGATCGCACGCGATAGCGTGCTGTAGCATGCTATAACACGCCGCAGCACTGACGGCAAAAGCTGACAGTATATGGTCCAACCCTAAAATTGGCTTAGTTATAGCTATAAGTAGTCACAATATCAGCTTTAATAAAAAAAATAGTAATTTTGGGGGTCATCCGCTCAGTCTCACCAATCTTTTCACACACGCTCGCCGCGGGAAGCGAGTGCTCTTCGCGTGTTATACCAAGTCACTTCCAGTTAAAAATACTAACCTCTTGTTATTCGTGTATGTATTGAGGAGACTGAATTATTGAAACATTTACGTTTGTTACAAGTAGCCGGCCGAGTTGTCACGCTCCAGGACCCGCGCGGGGACGAAAGGGTTTTACGGTTTTTATATTATTCAACCGAAAAACCCTAAAACGACCAGTAGTGCTATTCTGTAAGCGTATTTATACAACTCGATCCTGAATCCGCAGTGAGATTACAAATTGGCATTCTATAAAATTCAACAATAATCGAGTTCTACGTCAGCGCTACAGTTGCGTGCGTGGCGGCGAGTTGAACTACAGCCAGGTGAGATTTTGACGTTTGTTAGTATGGTATGACGTTTAAAGTGGAATTCTGTAAGGGAGTCTCGCGTTCACTTCGACCAACACTACGCACTTCATATTCGAATTAATCTGTCAAAAGTGCTATTCTGTAAGCTGAACGTGTTCAAACTTTGTGCCTCCAAAAGTTATTTCGATGGATCATACACTTTTTGAAATTATCATTCACTAGCTGTTCCCCGCGGCTTCGCCCGCGTTTTATAGGTTACTTCGTAGCGTGATGCTAAATAGCCTTTAACCTTCCTGAAGAATTGCGCTATCAATTTCAAAAATATTTTTTCAAATCCAGTGTTCAGAGGTGAGTAGTTACAGAGATTAGTGCGATCAAACAAACAAACTCTTTATCTTCCGTTTTTAGGGTTCCGTACCTCGAAAGAGGAAAAAGGAACCCTTATAGGATCACTTCGTTGTCCGTCTGTCAAGACCATTTTATTATATTAGCATAAGCATCTTAATAATTATAAAGCCGAAAGTTTGTAAGGATGTTTGAAAAGATGTTTGTGAGGATGTTTGTTTCTCTTTCGCGCTGTAACGGCTGAACGTATTTTGATAAAACTTGCCACATAGTTAAATTATGGAATTATGTACTTATAGGCTACTTTTAACCACGGTAAACCATTCCTACGGGAAAAACTTATTCCACGCGGGCAAAGTTAAGTTAAGGAAACAGTATTAAATAAACATTTTATTTCAAAGAAATTGAAAATTGTTCATTTACTTATTGTCTGTTTCAAAACATATTAACCATGTTAGTAGGTAAACTTATAACTACAAAGTTTGTACATTACAAACAGAGCCAACTCAAACTAAAAGTCGACAAAGTGAGAGGCGTAACCATAGTTTTCGAGTATAATGTAAACGAAAATTAAGGTTAACATAATTAAGCGACGTCCACACCGGCGCGGTGGCGGGTGGCGGTAGGTGTGATTGTGTGGAAAATACGGGCAAGATCGGCTTGCATCTTGCAATTTAGTATGGATGGAGCTAGGTCTTGTCCGAGCCTTTCCTGCAGGTGCCGCGCTAGTATGGAGTAGGCCTCTGAACCCGATCTGGTCTCCACTTCGTATGCAATCACTGCCAGCCGCTTGCTACATATTTAGGTTTTTTTATATTTTTTTATTGCTACGGGGGCAACAAGCAGGCGGGCCTCCTGATGCTAAGAGGTCACCGCCGCCCACAGACGCCTGCAACACCCGGGGGTACTGGTGCGTTGCCGGTTGAAGGGCTCTTTTGACTCTCTTCTTGAAGAACCCAATATCGTAGCGCTGTGGAAAAGCGTCAGAGGGAAGGTCATTCCACATTTTGCACGTGCGCAGCAAAATGAACACGATAAGCGCACAGTGCTGGTCCGCCAGGGATCTATGTAATGTGGGTGAACCGTATTCTGACGGCGCGCGGTACGATGGCGAAAACTGGTGGCTGGCACCAGATCAAACAATTCCTCGGAACATTCCCCAAAGAGCGTCTGTGGCGTAGGGGATAAGACGCGGCCTAAATATCGAAAGGTCCGGAGTTCGATCCCCAGCTGGGCCATGTACCAATGGGTTTTTCTCGAAACTTAAGTACATTTACTGACGCTCTCAAACGGTGAAGGAAAACATCGTGAGGAAACCTGCATATGCCGATGAAGAAATTCTTAGGCGCATGTGAAGTCCACCAACCCGCACTGGGCTAGCGTGGTGGACTATAGCCCTCGTTGAGGGGGTAGGCCTGAGCCCCAGCAGTTAATAGGCTGTTGATGATGATGATTCCCCATTATACAGGCGGTAGAGCACACATAGGGAGCCAATGTCTCTCCTTAGACTAAAGGGCTCCAGCCCGCCCGTCAGTATGGAATCGGTACTATACTTTTGATCTAGTAATAATGTTTTAAGTAACTGCATATTTTTACTTACGTCAAAATCGGATATTTTATTATATTCAATGTAATATACTAAGTAAAGCACTAGGTAAAGTTGGGATTAAGTCGAGAAAACTTGTTCGGGGCGGGTAAGTTAGAGCAGGTTAAGTTAGATTTATGTTAGTTGGGAATGGATCGGACGGCTGGGCCTTAAGTGTACTATAATACATTTTACTATAAATATGTAGGTATTGGTAAACTATTTTGTGTTTGGTATTGAGGATTACAATTTATACGTAAATTAAGGGAAATGAAATGTGTATTTTTAAATAATGAACCAACTTACAGATGAATTTTTGAAGTGCGTCTGGATGGAAAGTAGGGAATGGCGAATACTTACAATATTTTTATGAAAAATAAAACTGTATTTATCATTAGGTTTTTTTAAATCAATTTATCCTAGCCAATCGTCGAACCCGGTGATTTTAGAAAAAAAATACATCCCGCATTATTCCACCATCTGATAGTGTCACTAAAAATGATCAATTTCTAGAAAGTAGTGACATACGGCAAACTAAAGGAAATGGTTCGTCTATTTGATACAAGCGAAGAATTCAAAATGGTTTGTTTCTCCGAAAAGACTAGAACAATCAAAGTTCAAACTCAATTCTACCACAAATTGTTCTGTCATAGTCCGTTACACGCTTTTTAACTTTGAAAACAAAGTTAGAATAATTGAATTTAAGTAATTCTAAGTCGTGGTTTGAAATAGTTAACAAAGTAATTATTTGGTCAACAATTTAGGGGTTTAATTCGTATCTATGTAAGTAAAGCTGTGTTGAACTATTTTTTTAGGTAAAAATGTGAAGTAAAAGTAGGCAACACCGGTGTTTATTCTAGGTAATCCTGTGACATAAACACGGACTTCCCGACTGTACAATCAGTTTGGATTATCATGTCCAGAACGAAAAAAAGACTATTTATTTATAGCTAATTAATGATTAAAAGCAATGTTTACAACGGTATTTATTATAAGTGTGGGTGTCTAAGGATGTGTGTGTGTATGTTTATGTGAGTATGTGGATGTGTGAAAGTTAATAAGTAAAAGTAAGTAAGTAATGCTTTTATTTTAGGGAAACAACTAATACTTAACTTATATGATTATATAAGTACAATATTATTGACATACACCTTTTAGCATTACCATAGATAGCTGTATATTATTATTTTTCATGAAACAAGCTGCTGCCGTGAAAAGGGTCTTAACTAAGCTTAGTGCTGCGGACATGAGAGTCAGCAGCGCTGGTTTCTGTTGAGCCCGGTTAGTTAAGTTAATAAAGTGATGTTTATACGGACTGCATTACAAACTTTACTTATATCTTACTATCTGTTGCCCGCGGCTTCACCCGCGTGGGATAAGTTTTTCATCCCTACAAAGTAGCCTAGTATCCTGGTCTACACACCAAATTTCATCAAAATCCGTTCAACAGTTTAGGCGTGAAAAGTTAACTAACAGACAGAATTCCTATTAGTAGCTATGGATTTTTGAAACTGTCTGCCCTAATGACCTTGGCTCTGCTATAGATGTGGCCTGCTCACTGCCACTGTAGCTTATTATTCTTTTCGGATATGTAAGGTCAACTTAGGTAAATGCGTTCGTGTCGCAAAGGCGGCGAAATGAAATTACTTTGTAAAGATAGAGTTAGTTAAACGAAAAACACTAAAACAACATTTAAACATTTAAAGGATTTTATACGTATATCTATAGATTTTTTACCAGGTTTTTCCACTCTTCACCTAGTTATTTGATTTTGTCGTATTTACCCCATAGACGATTTTACCCAAGTTGTCCATATTAGGTGATAATATTAGTCCATCGCTAACTAAAGCATGAGTGATTGACAGTGTCACTACCTACGAAGGACTTTAAAAACAAACAATGTACTATGAAACGAGAAGCCTATAGTGAAATATTCCGCAACATCTAAGAAATTATTTTCCCACTCCAATGCCTGAGGGCATAATATTGAGCGTCTCACGCTCACACGCTCCCTTTGCAAGGGCTGAAATTCAATTTGAAGAGCTTTGCGAGATCTTCCTTTCAGACGAGGAATTTCAGGAACAATTTATTTATTTCTGCGACTAATTTTGTTGTGTAAGCGGAGAGTATGTGAATAAGTACAGTATGCACCACAGATCTGTGGAATGACCACCAGAATGAGCAGTTGTGACAGTATACAGGTTGAAGAAAGAAGTGGCTACCGGAGCATTTGACGCCGATTTGTATGAGGAAAATGAAGAATTATGATGATTGCATTTTCACCAAAATTATTTTGCATATTTATTTATTTTTAGTTACGAATCAGAATTACGCGATGTTTTGCATGTACGACTTAGTACCATTAAGCTAAGTATCGCATGTAATATTTTCTTTAAAAAAAAGGGAAACAATTGTGATAAGACGATGAAATGAAACAATCAATCCGGTGCGGCTCTTAATGCACTGTTTTCAAGCTTAATTTATAAACAGGAAACACAAATAAACGAAAAAAAATTACTACAGTAAATCTTTAGTAAATATTCTAGTAATTTTTTTGTAGCTATAGTTTAACAAACTACCAGAAGAAATCTTAAATATGAATGACAGAAAATTTAAGACCTACATTAAACAACAACTTTGTAAGAAAGCTTATTATAGGACAGTCGATTATCTAAATGACAAAGATGCCTGGTGTTAATGTTACTTCAGCCTCGCACAATCTTTACAAAGTAATGTTATGTACAAACTTGATTTTAAAAGATGTGTTGCGGAAGTTTGTTGCGCCGCTTCTTCTTCCCAGCTCTATATAACACCTTGGAGGCGGTGGTAGATAAAAAATTGACGTTGTATAAATGTACCCAGTGTACTTACATGCAATAAAATACTTTTGATTTTGATTTTGATTGAATGGAAATGACATGCAAAACTAAATGTAAGAAAAAAACGGCGGCTTTATAGGTACCTAAGGACCTAATATTATGAGCTCGACTGGCATAACTTTGTCCATTGTCATCCCACTAAAGGTTTAAGCGTTCTCTCTGTTAAGTCATTACTCTCGGCCTTGTGCAAGTCTCCGGGGATCTACACCCCGCCATAAACACAGCAGCAGTCCAAAATTTTGCACCAATTGTAACAATTGTTGGTTCTGAAATTTTCGTTCAGCCACCGAACAAGTACGAGGTCAGACAGCTCATCGCCTTCCTGACACATAGTCGTAACCTTGAATCAAAAAATTTTGTTGGCACGCGCCCCACCAAAGGGATTTAAACCTTCTTGGTCGTAACTGACATTTGGTGAATGTGCAGGGCAACCATTTTTCGGTTTGGTAACTGTACAGTATTGGGTGTAACTTGGTGGAGATCAGTTTTCTCAGAAACTAGGGGAAACAGATACAACGATTACTTACACAGATCGTTTCGGCTTCGAAAATAAATGAGAATGACATTTAAAAGTAGTTTCGCCAAAAATGCCAGTTAGTAAGTACTACTAGTCAGAAAGTCAGTTATGTCAGAGGTTACATCTTCTGCGGACAACAAAACTGAACAGAGTAACGGTCTGCGCCCACTGAATACTTTATGACAGCTGTAAATCTAGCGAAATCGTAAATTTTGCAGCGCCCTGTGTGACCCGACGAAAGGGCTCAGACCCTTTCCGCTGCTGAATGGATATTAGCAAGAACAGCCCCAACTAACGACACAAAGTGAGTTTTATGTGAGAAAGTTCGTGTCAGGAGATAATCACGTAAATTTAAAATCATCGACACAAAAAACAAACCAAAGACTGCAAGATAATAATAAGATTTGGTCCAATTCTGAAATAGTCGGCCAAAAAAACTAATGCTAAATTCTATTGGACCTTCGCCGTCTAAGCTAAGGTCATACATTTTCGATGAAAATATGTCATTTCCAACATCTCTGACTATTAAAGAAACAATGGTTGTTAGTCCATTTCACAAAATAAAGGCAAAAACTAACTAATGCCGTCGTTAAGAGGGTAGGCCTGAGTCCCAATAGTGGGAACATAATATTAGTCTGTTGATTTGATTTTTTTACACGCAAAAAAAAAATGTTTACACTGACGTTCTAAAAGAAAAGATATTTTTTTTAAAATATAATATGAAAACTGAATGATGTCCTTTATATTTCTTGACCTATTAGATCAGTGTAGATATTTAGCGATCCTTATAAGTAAACAAATTATCAACTAGTAGTTCCGTGAGAACAGTAGACCTCGCCAGCCCTTATAAACCAAACCTAAAAGAAACCAACAAAAGTCAACTTTGGAAACAGAAAAAGTACCTACTAAAGTGACAAAAATTAGCACTTTAAAGCTTAATATTTCGCAAACGGATCCCTGAATCGAAAAATGTTTATCACACACCCGCGATATTTTTGAAAGACCCATCCAACGATACCCCACACCATGGATATCACGCGGAAAAAAATAATTTTCCATTTTACGTATGCAGTTCTATGAACATAATTTATTTTTTCAACTTTCTTAAGTCGATCCACTATTACTCAAAAACTAATAGAACCTACTTAGCCGTAATAGTTTTCCTTGTAACTACGTTATATATGCTACTGCCATGAATTTTTTCACATTTCCAGAAGCAACCGTTTAGCTGGCAGGGGGGGGGGACACGTGACTCTAACAAAAATTACCGCTTTAAAGCTTAATATTTCGCCAACGGATCCCTAAATCGAAAAAATGGTATTCACACACCAGCAATATTTTTGAAAGACCTATCCAACGATATCCCACACTATGGGATTCACAAGAAAAAAAAGTTCACTCCCACTTTGCGAGTATGGTAGGTACTCTAAAAAAAATGTTTTTCAAAATTTTATTCTACTCATTTTGTAGGTTTAATTAATTTATACATATGCCAAATTTTCGTCAAAATCGGTTGAAAAATGCGACCTGTAGAGAATTACAGACAGACAGACAGACAGACAGACAGACAGACAGCCGGACAAGAGCATTTTTGGCCAGTCTCGAAACGTAGACGCTTCGCTCGCTTCGCTCGCTCGGTCAATTAATCGCTAGTGAATTTCAATGCGAGAATAGTTTGAACCCATGGTAGGGGGCTCATGAACATGGCAAAGGAATGGCTAAGGTAGGATGTGGCTTGGCCCCATTTAAAATTCCAATTTCGACCTTTGATTAGATAGCTAGAGGGAGAGTTGTATCCTTTGTTAAATTATTTTGTCACCTCCGTTGTGACTTCTAGAAACCCAAGGTACAACAGTCAACTCACATTGATTGGGCATCCCAAGAAGGAAGTCAACGTAATCTGACAGACACTACAACATCAATTCTGTGTTTTTACCGATTTTTACGCAGACCCAGGAGCAAAATTTTTGACATAAGCAGGTATTGATTTTTTTTCTTTTACGACCCACCTACCTTTTTCTAGGGCCAAATCTTGGTCTTTTAAAAAGGTACTTGGGTCGTTCGTCGGACACAAAAACTGAATACAAGCCTAGACCTTACGAGGCTCTAGGCCATCTTACAAGCGGAAAAACTACTCGCTCAACACTGACAGTTCGCCTCTCAGTCAGCTCGGGACCTCGGTCAGTGTAACGTGCTCGAAACGTCGGTCAAAGATAAATAAAAATATTCGCGTAAGACCCGTACATAATTATAATAATGAATACAAAGCGCGAAAGTCTAAAATACCTATGAATTTTTTGTGCATCCGATATTTAAGACTTCTCCACACGCTCAGATCATCTGACGCTGGAAGTAGATAGTGATAGCCAAGGAGAGCATCCGGTATATCAGTTTTCTGCGCTTTTACAGGCGAGCTGTTGGTTCCGGGACTGGACAACACGGCCGGTAGAGTGGAGACCAAACATCGGCCGCCCTCGCTGATAAACGAGTCTATAGCCATTCGAATAGACGCGGCAAACGAAAACTAATGTATTTGTATCTCGGAAGAAAAAAAAAAAAAAGAAGCTAAAATACGTAAAGAGAGCAACCAAAGCAATAGAGGACCCACTAAAAAAAAAATAATAATCAGAGAGAGACACACTTATTACAAAAGTAGTAAGAGTAAGTTACACAGATATAATATCTTTTATCTCTTTCTACGTATGCGAAACAACAAACCTTAACTGTCAACAAACAACAGCTCGACTAAAATAGATAGTGTTGTTCAGTTTGACCCCGCCATTTAAGAAGCGTCTTCTCTAATTATTGGGGTAAAAGACTATTGCTATTTCATGCTATACGCTGAGTGCAAATCTATGGTAATACTCAATCGACGCTAAAATATATACTTTTACATAGATAGTAGGTACATACAGATATACCTAGGTTCCTATACAGGGTGTTACCACAGAGTAAGTTGGTGTTACAAAACAAGTGGTAAAGCCGAAAGGAGGTTAAATGGGGCCTTATAACGAGTCCATTCACATACTCCAAAAATTAAAAAAAATTAAAAATATTTTCACTGTTGTGCATACCCTATTTAGAAAAAAAAAATTTTTTTTTTCACTGATGTGCAAACCCTATTTAGAAAAACTATTTGGGTCCCAGACATGACAGCTTACTAGGATTGGCTTTGTTAATTATCTATATTTTTAATAGGTATTTTATAACACGTTGTATATCGCAACTCCAGCTGTACTACAACGTCAGAATTGTCAAAATTTGCATTGAGTTAAGGGGATCCCAGACACACGCGGCCTGCGGTGGCGGTGGCGGTGGCGGCCTATTTGTATTCCCTATGCAATGTATGTGAGACTTCACACACGCGCGGCCTGCGTTTGCATATTGAAGCTGCGGCCTGCGGTAGTTTTTACAAAGTGGTCTTTCCCCGTGTGAATGGATCGAATCTATGACCAACGACCAATGACCAGCCCTCAGCGAGGTAAATAGACACGGCAACTGTATTGTAACATACATCCAAATTAAAAGCCGACCCACAAAAATGTGACGTAGGTATATGCGTACTTACGTACCTACGCTACGTACTACGTAGGCTACGTACATCACGATAGTTTGTTTAACGTTCATGCTGTTTATTTTGTTCCGGTTCCGCTTGCAACGCTAGGGTGACCTCATCGACTAATTGTAATTCCGGACAGCAATCTACCGGTATGCATATCGGTTAAAATCGCATCGGTTAAGCAATCATCATCAACAGCCTATTAACATGTCCCGACTGCTGGGGCTCAGGCCTTCCCTATCAACGACGGCGTTCGGGCTAGCCCAGTGCGGGTTGGTGGACTTGCGCCTAAGAATTTCTTCTTCGGCGTATGCAGGTTTTCTCACGGTGTTTTCCTTTACAGTTTGAGAGCAGTCAGTAAATGTACTTAAATTTCAAGAAAAAAACCCATTGGTACATGGCCCAGGCAATGCAATAATTGTTAATAAATATTACTTTGTTAACAGCTACCCCAACGGTAGATATTGTGTCTTACACGTGAAACCACTGTTGTGTGCGTATACTTAGCTCAGGATAAAGTAATTAAAAGATAAAAGAAAATGGCAAAGATAGCGCGTCAAAAAAACATTCACAATACATTTTATTGCAACTAAAAATCGTTATAATACCGGTATACCCGTTTTCAGATATTACAATGATTATTTAATTTTATACGTGGTTAGCTTTAAAGAAATTCTCCCAGACTATTAATGAAAGAATTTTGGGTGAAGATACGTAATTTAATCACTTTAATGCATAGTAATATTAATGTAGTTATGTACCTTTTTTATTTGTTGATAATAATTAAACATACTGTAGGAAACAACATAAATATATAATTTTACATAAATTTTCCTAATTTATTTTTATACACAATAGAAAGTCCGAAATCGTCCAGGTAAATGGCATCCCTAGTGATGGCCGGCCGTATCATACCGGTATTTCACTACAGATCGGCACTTCACCGATATTTTTTTCTGTTTTTATTCGAAAGTTCGTTAGTTTCGAGTGTGCATCGCATCGGCCTGTCCATTTCGAAATGGTTTTAAGTCAAAAAGGGAACAGAGCTGTCGTAATGTATCTATTGGGCATAAGTAGCTCGAAACCATTTTTAATCGCTTTTTGATTAAAATGTGATCGATCATAAACTAAATTTTATTTTATTTATTTTCACTAAATCGTTAGCTATTAAGAAAACAACATTATTCTAGATTATACATTGCTCTTACATACTTAACTGCCAATGACCAATTTACAATAATTACCTATATTATATACTTACACTTAAAATTAGGTTTTTCTTTTCCAAGAAAGGAAACTTGAAAAAAAATTGTAACTTATATACCTAATTTTAACCAGCATTGTGAACTTTTTTCTTATTAAATTTTATGTCCAATATAAAATTATTGCGTTGCATGTAGTGTGCCACCTGCCTCTTCTGTGCAATAAACTAGCTAAAGTCAATAATATGCAAAGTTTCCTGTCTCAGTTTGCAGTATGGCCGCATTGTTAGCGGTGCTTTGGGCAAACTGTCTCACCAACCTCAAGTCTCAAAAATACTTACATATTAATTAATGTAAACATTTATGCTTATGGGTCAAAAGTCATGTAAAAGCAAAGTCAATAACTAAGATAATAGGCTAGGTCTAAAAAGCAATTTCCCTATAAGACAAAATGCCGTCTAATTATGAAAAGGTCTAAAAAGAAAATTGACTACTAAGTAATCAATTTGACTTAAACGCATAGTCTACTTTGCAAAATGCCAAACTACAACGTGAAATGTCTAATTTGCAAAATGTCTAAAGTGGAAATTGACTACAAAACAAACTACATTGAATGCATGTAAAATGTCATATGTCAAATTGCTTTTTAAAGGTTTTACAGCTTAGGCATTATATGTTTTAAACATTTTACTACTTAGGCAATTTGATTTTTAGACGGTTTACAAATTAGGTAATTTGGCATTTTATTTCTTAGGCATTCTACAATTTAGACATTGATTTTATGCATTTTTCTTTTTAAGGGATACGATCGTAATCCGTTTCGATGATCATGTTTTAGAAATAAACTTCCTAAGTAAAGTTCCTCTCCACTGCCACTGGATACCCGCCCTACGCCGCACACTTTGTCAACTGTAATCACTGTTGTAATTACTACAATAGTTCGCAACTCGTATAAGACGGTTCCCAACAAATTATGGTTTGAGCAGCTGTATACGAAGTGTTGGAGACATGCTTTATGGTTTACCCTTTGTTTCGTAGATTGCTTGTTGCTACATTAGAGCAACGCGGCCTTACGCGGCCGCCGACATGACCGGGAGAGACGCCAGCGCCAGAGCGTCCCATTTATTTAGCTAGGGTAAAACTCGGCAATACGCCCCACTTGACAAAACGCCCCACTCACCTAGCACGCACACTAACAAAGCCACGCAGCCCACGAATAGAAACGCAAGTAGCCATCAGTCGCCCTACAAGTTGTCTACTACGTTGTATTGCTACTTGCGTTTCTATTCGTGTGCTGCGTAGCTTTGTTAGTTTGCGTGCTTGGTGAGTGGGGCGTATTGTCAAGTGGGGCGTATTACCGAGTTTTACCCTATAGTGACAACGTGATACTCTATATCACGTTTTTTGAAGATTTCATTCGTTTTCATATATAATCAGAAGTAATTCGTTTTCTCCTGAGGCCAAAAATCCTGGCATTTTAGCGGGGGAGACCCACGGCCTACTAGTATGTCACATCTTGTACGTTGTCGTTTCAGACACACGTACCAAAAAAATCTTTTATTTAGTGGCTGCAAGGTCACCGACATAGCTCAAAGAATCGCGGAACTGAAATGGCAGTGGGCTGGGCACATCGCTCGTAGAACTGACGGCCGTTGGGGCAGAAAGGTTCTCGAGTGGCGACCACGTATCGGAAGACGCAACGTAGGCCTCCCACAAGGTGGACCGACGATCTGGTGAAGGTCGCGGGACCCGGCTGGATGAGGTTAGCGCAGGACTGGTCGTCGTAGAGATCCTTGGGGGAGGCCTTTCTCCGGCAGTGGACGTCTACACGCTGATATGATGATGATAAGTGGCTATATAATCAAAAAAATTAAAATAAATCATGTCGTTGAAAGAATCCCAAAATATAATTTCCTATTTGGGAAAATCGTCCTTCACCTTGGAGTTTGCGCTCAGACTGTACAACAAGACCAGACATAAATCAAGCCCTGTTTTGGCGCGGCTGCTAAAATATGGAGTGCAATGAAATATGGCAGTTATCTCGCAACGCAATAAACAAAGACACATGCAAATTGCAGCTCTTAAACGTTACTCCTGAGAGGTGGCCGTACCACGTCCTACGGTACTGTTACCAGTATCGACAGTTACAGTGGAGATACTGAGAGCTTCTTTCACCGCTTGCTGATATTGTTACAGATAGTAAGCTGACAGATAAACAAATCAATCAGGTAAAATCTGTCTGATAAAATTTTCGTATTGCACACCACAAGTCTCTGAAAAAATATCTAATAGATATAAAAATAACAGCGACTTCATCTTTCTGTTAGTTTATCTGTCAGATGTGGCAATCAGATACCTGTGAAACAAACAAAATGGGCTATCTGTCTGATAATGTATCTGGAACTTTATTAGCAAGCGGTGAAAGAAGCCCTGAGTGTCGCCGAAGTAGATACAGATATTTATTTGCATACAGCTCCCCGCTGACACCGTATAATAGCCATTGCGCAGAAATTATCCAACGTCACACAACCGCCGAACAGAAACCGGCGATCTATACCAATCTGTGCGCGCGGTTTTGTCGCTTTCGCATTCGCACCGCCGCCGCAGCGCGCGTTTGCCGCGCCGCTTTGATGTGAAGGGCTTCATACTATTTCGAACACTACAAAAAATTACCGCAACGCTTTCGCACCGCTGCCGCCCGTCTGTGTTGCGCTTTACTGTGAGAAACGTGATCATAATAATATGCATGGATAGTGTGCATCGGGTGTGCATTTCACACCCCCAATAATAATAATTTTGAACCAGTATATTTCTATGCTCTGCTCTATATTTGTATGTTTAATTTTAACATTTGGTTCGCGTAACTTTATGACCCTCATTTCCTAGTCAGCCAGCCGCGTTCAAAGTTGAGTATGAAATAAAAGGGGGATGAACCTCTTTTTGGGCTGGGCACATCGCTCGTAGAACTGACGTCCATTGGGGCAGAAAGGTTCTCGAGTGGCGACCACGTATCGGAAGACGCAGCGTAGGTAGGTGGACCGACGATCTGGTGAAGGTCGCGGGACTAAGCTGGATCAGGTTAGCACAGGACCAGTCGTCGTGGAGATCCCTGGGGAGGCCTTTGTCTAGCAGTGGACGTCTACAGGCTGATGTGATGACATTATTGCGCCTACTACTAAGTATTTGATTGTCGAAAGGTCAGCTGGTAGAGAATGCCATTGGCATTTCACGTTTTGTACAAATACAAAATCTCCACCCTTCCTCCGTCGCTTGTGATCCAAAAAATTCGCGTCAAAAGGCACAAAGAGTAATAAAAATTTGCTATCTCTAAACCAGCAACATTAAACGTCGCTTCTTCAAAATAAACTTTAAAATGGTGTATTATACTACATGTGAAGTAAATCTCTAAGCCGTATTATACTGTACCGTAGACGCAGCCATGTTTCCTTTATATCACTTTGTATTACCCCTGTGGGATTAAACTGAGCTGCTATATGCAGTTGAGGGTTAAATCTCTCAGAATATTATTATTATGGTCGTATGTAAGCTTGTATTTCACAAGCTTCTCTCTGTGAGCTTGCTCGAAACTAATATATTTAGTTATGTATTCAAGTTATTAATGATGGACCCATTCGCGCTCTGTACTGTGATTGGTCGGTTGGTGTTGTTACGCTGCGCCGATACTACGCTAGTTGCGAGCTTGCATTTTGTACATAGCTAGGATCTTTGTAAATAAATTTACTTCACTTGTCTTAAACTTGAGTTTTTCTTTGTCTACAACCACAAAGCTACCATAATCATAATCTTTACGGACGGAGTTCGATCCCCGGGTGGGCCATGTACCAATGGGTTTTTTCTCGAAACTTAAGTACATTTACTGACTACTCTCAAACGATGAAGGAAATCATCGTGAGGAAACCTGCATACGCCGAAGAAGAAATTCTTAGGCGTATCTGAAGTCCACCAACCCGCACTGGGCTAGCGTGGTGGACTATAGCCCGAACACCCTCGTTGCGAGGGTAGGCCTGAGCCCCTGCAGTGGGGAAATGTTAATAGGCTGTTGATGATGATGACTTAAGGCCTCACTCGCCGTTGTGCGGTGGTAGGTTATCCCCTTATGTATTGGCCACGTGAAGCTATACCGCAATTTTCCAATTGAAAAAATTCTCATAACCTCCCACATGATTTTTTGTGTACATTTTCGCAAACATTCAGTCCCTGGGGTCTCCTTGCGATGTTTATCAAGGTATATTTATTCGGGGTCGACACGTTGGTTATTTATTTACGAATTACGTTCGAAAACCTACTTTCCGGTCCCAAGTACATGCGAATATCGATTGAATATGAACCTTGAACAAGGTAAATAGAGTGCGCATACCTTACTCGCCAAGTATGTGATGTTATGACATCTAAAAGCCTTTGGTAATATGAGAATCTTGAACGCAACCTCACCAATATTCCCTTCTGTGTAGTAATTAACATGGATAAATGAGTGTTGACAAGGTGTCATGGTTTATATTACAGAACTTTGAATTCTGTAATTGCCAAATTTTTTTGAGATCGAACTCGGGCCTCTCGGTAGCAATGTAAGTTTGGTTTTCTACAAGGAACAAGGTGATTTTGTCAGATATCTTTATTAGATAAGGAACAATCGGCTGGCGAACACTTAAATCCACTCAGGGACAACAGAAACAACACCTGATTACACTTGACTCCTCAACATGCCGCGACACAAAACATAGCATTAGTCATGAAGACAATGATGAAACTGAACGAAGCGAAATAGGTGTATCATACTACCCCGCCAGGGACATAGCGTGAAGATATGTATGTATGTATGCAGTTGACGTGAAGAAATAAATGCTTACTCCACAGAAGCGCAGCTCGCGCGAGCGCACAGCACCATGTAAAGCGATTCGGCGAGCCGGAGCCGTTTTAAATACGGCCACATAACCGCGCTAATGTAAATTCCCGTAAAATCCTAGTAAATTCCCGTAAATTCCGATTGTTGGATTGAATTCCCGGACGCACTGCCTTTACGATTTATTAAATAAATCGAGTATCCAGTTGAAATTTAAACTGCAAATGTGGGGTATCTTTTCAATGCGAACATTAAATCCATCTAACGCTGTCATTCGCTGCCCATGGACGCAAATGGCTTTCGGATTAATCATGACTATGAATAGGAAACTCGAACGGGTTATGATCGTATCATCTAAAAAGCAAGTTGCCTGTAAGACAAAACGCCACAAACGTACAATGTCTAATATCAAAAGGTCGAAAAAGCAAATTGACTACTACGCTTAATGTCTACTTTGCAAATGCCTAAAGTGCAAATTGATTATGAAACAAAGTGCTTGGAATGCGTGACAAAATGCTTTATGTCAAATTACTTTTTAGACGTTTTACAACTTAGAGAATGCCTAAGGTTTTAGGCATTTTACTACTTAAGATTTTTATATGTTTTAAAACTTAAGTAATTTGAGTTCGTTGAGGCATTTTACTACTTAATCATTCTACAATTTAGACTTAGATTTTAGGCATTTTGCTTTATAGGCTAATTGCTTTTTAGACGATACGGCCATAGCCCGCTCGAACGTGTTGACACAGTTCCGCCCGTGCCGGAGTGGTGAGACAGGGTTCCCAGTCAAAAGTCATGAAGGTACTTATTTATAAAGCCACGAACATTGTCTCTATCTATACTCTTTACTAATAATAAAGAGGTAAAAACTAGTCGATAATTTGCACACCTTTCTTATATATGCTGCTAAGAACCAAATGATAGCGGGGTGTAAAATACACCTAGCGCCATCTATTGACAAACTTTAAAACTAACAAACTGGCATGATTAGAACGGGCTAAAAAATTATGAATAAACATATAAACAAATAGTATACTAACGCGGATGAAGTCGCGGGGCATCGGCTAGTAAATAATAAATAATAATGACCCACAATATGTCTAAGAGTAAATAATGCGCGGATCACCGGGGCACTCGTGTGTATGAATAATAAATTGATATAAAACGTTGCTCGCTTCATCCCCAAATCACAAAACAAAGAGAATACAGAAGGTGCGGTTAGAACAAACGCTTAATCGAAATACTTCACCGGCTTTTGTATTTTTTTTGCATTTATTTATTAATCACAACATAAAAATATATTACGGTGCATCTTGCAGACTTGATTTCTCTATGCACCGCAAATTCAATTCAAACTGCAATTTAAATTTTAAAACCTAAATGATAATAGGATGACTTCGATCTGCCTAATAAATGTATATTATGTACAGTCAAGGTTCATAAGTGCAGTAGCAGTTTCAGATAAATCTAATTGGTTTTCGTGTTGTGCGCACCGTTGTACAGAAAAATGACTTAGCGTGCTACTGCATTAAGAACCTTACTTCATACAACTTCACGCTATGCCCCTGACGGGGTGGGTAGGCACAAAGAACGGAGCGCCAAGTATTGCTATCCTGACACACCTCTTTCAGCCTCATAATCCTCTTCACACACGCTCGCCGCGGGACGCGAGCGGTTTTCGTCTATATCTATCAGCATCCGCTCTATCTGAATGAAATTGAGCCCCCGACGGATTTTCTTGGGTTTGTAATTTATTAATAGGTAAGTGAATATGTGTAGTACCTACATTTAAGTATTTCTACAACTTTACACAAAGGACTAAGGAAACTCATAAAATAGGTAATTAGTTGACTAAATAGGTAATTAGTTGACCAAGATCGACGTGGTCAATATGCGATCCAGTCATTCTGATACCAACACTTATCTTTTATTGACACAGACTTCGATCAAAGCCTTTTTTACCGACTTCCAAAAAAGGAGGAGGCTGTGCTATGTTCGGCTGTATGTATTTTTTTTATACTCAAATGTCGCGCTCTTTGGTGTGAAGCGGATCTTCTGTACTGTCTTTATTCTGTGCCCAAGTCGGAGGTTTATTTGGGATTGACGACGATTGCCGGCTTATTGTTTGAGAAAAATGACGGATGGTAATCGCCGAAAATTAAAGACTCGGTTTTGGAACCAATGAAAATGTTGTGAATCATCCATGGTTGTTCCTTTAAAATCTTTATTTAGGTATAAATAAACAATAGTAACTTACGTAAATAGTTATTTTCATAAAAAAGAAGACTGATTATTTGATTGATACGTAGAGTAGTTAATATAAAAGTTGATATTATAATGTTAATGTTTGGACACATTCACACACGGCTGTTTAGTCCCAAACTAACCCGAAGCTTGTAAATGGGTACTCAACAACTGATAAACAGACATAAATCTTTTTAAATAAATACTTATACACATACGAAGACCCAGAATCCGAAATTATTATATTAATATTATATAATACATCATTCTTTTAATTAATTCCTAACTTAAATCTTAAGTATTTTATTATTGAGACAATTTACATTTTAAAAAATCTAAGTTTGATATCTCGCGACATCTTACCTTCGCCAAGATCTCGCGAGATTGCATTGTGCACGCTAAGTTGGTGCACATTAATTAGCTAAGTACTTATCTAGAACTTTATATTTTCACAAATGATTAGACACTTTGAGTGATAAGTATAAAGATCGAGAAATTGATTTATGTAAACAAATTTTATTTTATTTATTTTCACAAAATCCAAAAAATAATATAAAATGAAATGAAAAATTTTTTAAACTATTTTTTCGACTATTGGCGCCATCTAGTGTTACTAAACCGTAACATACCTTTATGCATAGTTTTTTTTACTTACCGACCAAGCATGGCATAACATTACACAAAGTGATTAGATTTGCCGAGGCGTAGGAAAAGTCCAAACAATATTTTCAGTATTTTTAAAACCGACATGCAGTCGCAGAGTCATAGTAACGCGTTGAAAACAATTATATTTTTATTGTCGGTAAGTTTTACTAATAGGTACCACAAACATATTAAATAGAGCGTCAGTGGCGTAAGGATATAAGACGCGGCCTATCATATCGAAAGGTCCGGAGTTCGATCCCCGGCTACGCCATGTACCAATGGGTTCTTTCTCGAAATTTGAGTACATTATTACTGACTGCTCTCAAACGGTGAACGAAAACATCATGAGGAAACTTGCATACGCCGACGAAGAAATTCTTAGGCGCATGTGAAGTCCACCAACCCGCACTGGGCTAGCGTGGTGGACTATTAAGTTTATTTAATGTATGTATCAAGGTAAATAACACCTCCTTACTTCTAACTTTTTCAGTTTGTGAACGCCAAGAGTCTTCATCACCACCAACCTAGGACTCTGGAAGCGCTGTCCCGGCTGCTACAAGGTCACGCCAAGCCCCTCGTGGTCTTACTAACCGGTGACAAGCAGCAGTCCTATGACTTCGATGAACTGGACAGCACATCTGCATCATTGTACGATGAAGACGACGCTGTCGAAAGAGATTCTTATTTGTTGTATAACTTAATTAAGGTAAATGTAAAAGCGGTCCCTACACGATCATGCGGCATGACATGTCGCATGAGTGACAGCACGTAACGCATGTCATGCCGCATGATCGTGTAGGGACCGAGGTTATGGATAAATAAATAACAATAAAATAAAATACCGAGATACCTAAAAATATATTTAAAAAATCAACAAGTGTGATTTCATCTCAGACAACTCAAGATGAGGAACAGCTGGACTCCAGCGCAGAAAGCAAATTTGACAACACCAAGGCAATGCTGAGGTCGGCTGTAAGATCCAGGTGCCTGAAGAGAAACAAATGCGAACAAAAGTGTCCACCCAAGAAGCCTTCCTGTGCATTGAACTGCCAAAAGGTCGTATTTTAAGTCAAAATCATTTTATTATTATTGCGTATTACACCACTGGGTACATTTATACCCATAAATTCACGTCAATTTATCTACCACCGCTTTCTTGGTGTTTGGTGGGTTAAGAAGAAGCGGCGCAACGAATTTTCGCAACAAATCTTGTAAATCAAACAAAATTAAATTATTTTATTTCGAAAAACAAGTTACATAGGTAAATTAAATTAAAAATGATAAATTAAATCATAAGTGAAGTCATAAATTAAATTTTAAAATCAAGTTTGCACCTAATATTTGCTGACGTAACATTATTAAACTTACCAGTCATCTTTATCATTCAAATTCGTCTATTTTACAATAAGATTTCTATGAAAAAAATTGTTTATTGTGATTCTTAAATTTTCGGTTGAAAAAACTTATGAAGAAGTTTTTAGTTAAGTAAATATTTATATTACATCTAAAAAGCTGTTTAAAATAACATACTCTCACTTTAGTGTACTATATTTTGCAGGTGTTCGACGAGTTGAACGCCTGCGAAGAACCTACTACCTGCAAGCCGTCAACTACGACTAGGGGTTGCAGGGGGAAGACCATGCCTCCAAAATGGTTGAGATTGCTTAGAATGGTGCGTGGCTGAAGCGTCGATAAGCGATAAATAAATTATGAGATTCAATAAATATCTAAAGATTATTCGTGATTATTCATTTAGTCTAAAGCACAAGGAACCCCGACAGGCTTGAACAGTGAACTGAATTACTGCCCAAAAACGACACTGTTACAAAATAATTGTTACTGCATGTGTGTAAAAATCTACAACAAGGTACCAGATAGTTTTAAAAGTTTAAAAGATAAATCCTTTATAAAAACCATGCATAAAAGGCTGGTACAAAAGTCGTTCTATAGTGCCCACGAATTCTTAAATTTTAAGTGCTAGTTAGTCGTAAGTAACAATTTTGTTAATGTTAGCTAGCTGAATAGCGGAGCTATTGTATGATCACCACCACCTGTTCGAACACTATTGTCTGCAAATAAATGTATTTCATTTCACACAGTTAAAATTTGTCAACACAAAAAATTGCTTTATCCCTCAGAGTGTAAAAACGGGTTTTGCGACCCAAAAAACAAGATCAAATACTAGACTTATGTGAAGTCTAGATAGAGTTCGTTTTTCAAAAACCAAAATCTGACAGCCACATTCTAATGAATATAGGATGACACTAATTTTAGCGCTGTCAAATTATATATAGGTATATGAGTGCCTACAGAATCTGGTCTATCTATTTTTATATTGTCTAAAATAATTCGTTGTTGATTTTAAGTATGCCAAATAAAACAAAACTATTCTATTCTTAAAATTCCGCTAATAGAGCACAGATTATTTATGAGAACTAAGTTATGTTTAAGTACATTTACTGACAGCTCTTCAACAGTGAAGGAAAACATCGTGAGGAAACCTGCATACGCCGAAGAAGAAATTCTTAGGCGCATGTGAAGTCCATCAACCCGCACTGGGCTAGCGTGGTGGACTATAGCCCGCACGCCCTCTTTGAGAGGGTAGGCCTGAGCCCCAGGGGCGTAAGGCTTTAGATTTGAAATAAACTAAAAAGCAATACACGAACAGCGCCATCTGTCCGATCAGCCTGGGACATTGTATCCAGTACCGAGCATCATCATTCTAAAGTTTAAGCCCGCTCGAGAAGCCGTAAGGTCCGATAGATGTCGTCGGTCTTTAAAAAGATATGTATTATTACAGAGAGGCTAATTTACAGTGGTCCACAATTTATTTACGTAGAGACCATCATGACAACATAATACTCTCCTCCACGAAAATCTGTAGTTTTTAGTTTCCTACCTAGTCAAAAAACGTGTACGCTATAACTTTTACTAGATTTAGTAACATTTCGCAGTAAGCAGTAACGTTTACTAGATTTTCTATTTGCTTGAAATAGGTAGGTAGGTACTTAAAGTATACAATTTTTAGGTTTACAAATTTCGGAGATAACAACATTCCAACATTAAAATCACGAATTAAAGTAATAAATGATTTCAAACATTATATTATGCCATGTAGCTGTTTCAGAAAAAGCGACCCATAATTCGAAAAAAAATCTGCATTTTGTCATCTTGAAAGTAAAATGGTACTACTATCTAATAAAAAACTACTTAATGGCGTATTTAGTGATCATTGCACTTAGTTTGCATTTCAGTGGACCAGCAGGACCTACTATGAAAGAAAGGGGCACACCACACCATCGGCGATATCTCGTTTTTTCCCGGAGCAGTGCTCATAATGTTGCACGTCACAGAAAAGCGAGCTTTTTCTGTGTTACACGTGTTGCCACGCAGTCATAAAACCCGGTTGTTTAGAGACTCAGAAATTAAAAACAATCCGATTAAACCGCCCCTGTCAGCAGGATGTTTTGAAACATAACATTGTTTTTATGGAAACTGATTAAAACTTGTGAAGCGAGAAAAGTTTACGTACCAAAAGGAAATTCTAATTCCGGTTATTCATAAAGTAGACGCCAGGAGTGACTCTTCAAGATGGCGGCTGCGACTAAGGCCGTCGCTTTTCTGCTGCTTATTGTAAGTGTTGTTAATATCAGTCATATTTATCATTTATTTTATTGATCCGTTTATGGCGTTTATTTCTACATCATCAGCATTATCAGCCAAACTATGTCCGTCCACTGTAAACATAGTGCTTCCCTAATGCACGCCACTCAGTCCTAAAAGCTCCGCATATAGCCACTTCCGGCCGCCTTCTTTAGGTCGTCGATCGACCTAGCGTAGGGGCAGGCATCCCATGCTGCGCTTAGCTCATACATAAATCAATATTCAGACATTGTTCTGGAGCCAATTGGCAGTGACAGGCGTGAGATCGAGCAGGTCAGCAGGAGATCCAGGAAATTCACGCAGTGGACAGTGCTGGATGATTTGTTCCAACGTCTGGTCCTCCTCACCGCAGTCGCTCAGGGCAGACTCTCTCCATCCCAAGGCAGTTACAGCGGCCGTGTCCAGTTCTAGTCGGTTTTATTATTGTAAATGAGTCAAATGCCCGCAGGCTGGTTTTCAGCAATTTCTCAAAAAGAGAGCAATGTGAATGATGGAAATGTCAAAATAAGTAAAATTTTATGGGCTACGAGATGAGTTATAAATAAAACCGTTGAGGTGTAATAATGTAGACTTTCATTAATAAAGATGTAACCTTTCAGATTCTCGCTGTAGCCTCCGCAAGGGATTTGGGCCAGTACTCTCATTCCAAGAAGAACTTTAATGAGAAACCCGCTGTATTAGTCCTTGAAGGCGACTCCCTCTTAAAGGATTTCAAACATAACCATCACTACTTTACCAGCAGCAGCGAGGAGAATGATAGACCGTCACCTCACGCACATCTACATAATCTCCATCAGGTAGGTTCGATGGCATGGTCCATCGACTAATAAGCCTGTAAAACCTAATGCAAGCCCGTTCGGTATCCTACAGACTGATTAAATAGAATAGAATAGATTTATTTAGCACTCACAAGGCAACACCTTTCAATAAATTTATACTTATCTAACTTATAGTGTCTGTGGTTAGATTGGTGACCAGGACCATACTCAGATTCATCATCATCATTATCAGCCTGTAGACGTCCACTGCTGGACAAAGGCCTCCCCCAGGGATCTCCACGACGATACTTAGATTGGTCTTATCTATCCATACATGCATACATACAAAACTATTGTTATTAATCGTTTTATATATTTTTTCAGTCTCACAATAATGGGCCATTAACGCAGTATCAAGGTTACAATAGACATGATCACTACAACCACAGGCAAAAGTACCATAATCATAAAAGTAACCAATACGGACTACAAGACAGACAACGGTACCATGATCAACATAAGGATAGACAAAAATACTACGACATTTACAGAGATGAGGTCAGGCAACACCATACGGAAGACAGACAACAAGACAGAGAACATAGACACAGAGGTCACGAACGGGATACAAGACAACACAGGCAACAAATACAGAGATACCATGAACTTGACAGAAATGATGATAGGCAGCAAAGATATTACGTTCCAGAGAGGCATGAGCAACATAGACAACAGGATATGAAGAAGCAACACGCTCATAGATATGACCGAGTAAGGCAGCAGGATAGAGAAGAGAGACAGAGATACCGCGGTGATAGAGAAGATAGACAAAAAAATCGCTACAGAGACAGGTACGATAAACCTGATGACGAACAAGATAGTGAATATAAACACAAAAAGCATGAAATGTTCCAGGTTCGTTCTCCAATAGTTAAAAGTTTACTTCGCATTTCTAATGATCTGCAATGTGGCCTCAGGAGTGAGTGCCAAGACGAATGCAATGAAAAGTTTGATGAAACTAACAAAGTTTTCAATTGCCAAGACAAATGTGAGGAGAAATTTGATTGCAATGATGAAAAGGGTGATAAGAAGGTAGCTATACAGGATGATAGACAAAACGAAGCTAACTGTGAAGGCGACGATGACGAATGTGCGGCAACTGCAGAAGATAATTGTAACCAAGAAAATGGAAATATAAGTACGAAAGGTGAACTCTATGAACCCGAAAAGGGTCATGAATGTAAAA
Organism: Metalampra italica; assembly: GCA_949699065.1. Classification (NCBI taxonomy): domain Eukaryota; kingdom Metazoa; phylum Arthropoda; class Insecta; order Lepidoptera; family Oecophoridae; genus Metalampra; species Metalampra italica. Next base: position 2,647,197 of record OX452995.1, on the reverse strand, counting down.
GATGTAAAAAGTAGTTTGAAATAAAGAATAATAATGGGTTTCTTGAAATATTTTATTTGTCCAATTCACACGTTATTCATTTTAAAAAATCACAAATAAATAAAAATACAAAATACGTTCAAAGGACCTGAATAAGTTAGATCACGCTGAATACCGTGGTAATAAATAAAAATTCGTAAACATTATTGTAGGTACCAATATAAAAATGAGGTTCGTACAATTTGTTTAATAGTTTAAATAGAATACTTCTACTTAGCTATGAAAACTTCGAAACGACGAGGTAAAGTCGTATAACTAAGACCCTCTAAACTTCGAAGGACCTTATGCTGGCGTCTGATTCTGAAACATTAAAATTTGAAATTGTTTTTGGTCAGAGAATAACGTTTTTGTGTGCTTTTTATTAGTTTTATTTTTGTAGCCAATTTAGCCCAATGACTTGACTTCGTTACAATTTGTGCATTGAAAATCTGCATTTTTGTGATTAAAGCCCATTTAAGTTTGTGTTTGGAGAGCGGGCTAAGTTGACTACAAAAAAGTACCTATTGACTATTTTTGAAAGCGGATAATCCAGCCTGAGCGCGACCAGAGGAGCTATTTTTGAATAGCTCTCCTCGCTTCGAGCGACGATTCTACATCAGTAGTCATTTCCTTCGATATCCGATACAAAAATCAGTAGAATAGACTGCTCGAAGCGAGGAGAGCGATTCAAAAATAGAGCTCCTGACCTGTGGGCCGACGGAATCAAATTACAATTCGATGTTTTTCATTGAATATAAATACGTTTCTAACTACGAATTTGAGCAATACAAATAAATACTTACATACACACACACAACATTTAAATATTAGGACTATTTTGAATTAAGCAGCCTATATCGTGAGCAAATCGTACCCACATTCAGTAATAAGACCGTCGTCGTCGAAAACGGCCGGCTGACAGCAATTACCGTTACTACCCCAAAACTGTCCTCGCGGCACAGAATATATTGTAATAGTACTAGTATTATATATTCTGTGGTACTAGTCTCGTCTCGCGACTAGTCGTAACATGGAACTAAATGTACTACGTTGTACGTAGTACATATTAGTTCCATGAGTCGTAAGCACGAGCTGACATTTTTTTAAAATCCGAAATGGCCAAAATGCAATCGCGATTACTGATTAATAATCAATGATTAGTTTCGGGTTGTAATTACCGGCTCATCAGAAATACTAACTGCACATCAAAATAATGCACATGTAAAATATTGACTTGACACGGCGATCGGGAATACTATATATGGTATATGGTGATCGAAGACTTGACATCACCGACCTTCATACAGTTCGCTGCTTGCCATCTTACACGGACTCGGACTCATTTCGTTGCTCGCTCTAAGGGTTCAATGTACAGTGTAAAATTCCTGTTAGATAGGAAAAACTTAAGAGGAAAAACATTGATATTACAAAATTAATCTTTAACAATAATGCATCAAGTTTCCTTATAATAAGAAACCAGTCAGTAGCAAGATTAACATAGCTTTTGGTGTGTCATCACCATTTTAAAATAATAACAACTTATCATAGTGTGGTAATAATAATATAGTACAATAATCTATATTCATTAGAATGTGGCTGTCAGATTTTGGTTTTTGAAAAACGAACTCTATCTAGACTTCACATAAGTCTAGTATTTGAACTTGTTTTTTGGGTCGCAAAACCCGTTTTTACACTCTGAGGGATATAAAAAAAAGATGCTCCCCGCGCGCGGTTGTCCGCTTGCAATTTCAACCTGTTGGGAGCGGAATTAAAAAAAAAATAAGTTGGTGCCTTGAACTGCCTTGTCTATTTATCTCTATGCAAAAATTACCTAGACAAGATTTTTTTGACAAGTTTCTAGACCGGTTTAGAACTTGAGAACTTTTTCCTTATTTTTACTACCTACTAGTAGGTAGTGATCTACTAAAATCACATACGTGTACTTCTGAATTTTCCTTAGGGAAAACCTGCGAGTATTCCTCTATGATGGGAATCCTCGGAGTGAGGAAACTATAGTGAAGCATTTTTTTCATAATTTAGTAGAAATTACCAATTCGTTTAAGTATCTTTTTTTTTATATATAATTATTATAAATTATTTATCAATTTAATTTTTAAGTTCGTTTATTTTGGTTTGATTAAATTGTCATTTAATATAATTCCTTGTTTGTACAGGATGTTTTAAAATAGTGCTAACATTTCTCTTCGAATTTTTCCCTCATGTTTAAGTTCAAGAAAATTGTTAAATAAGTTTATTAAACAACATTTTCCCGTCACGTTTTTCTTACAATGGTAAATAATGACTGATAAGAAACTAGTTTGAGAACAGATAATGAACCAAAAACGTGTTTTTGTCTAGAAAATACGTAGGTACAGTTGGCGTCACAAATAATTACACACTCGTGCTTCCATACTAAAAAATAAATTAAAAATGCGAGAGTAACTCTGCCTGTCTGAAAACATAAAAGTAAGACATGCAAGAAAAATCAAAAAAATGTAAGAGAGTACTATGGAGAATACTATAAAAACACAGGGTTACAAAATTTTAAATTTCTTTAATTGAAATAAAAAATAGTCGCTTAAACTGGTCTGTTTAAAATATTAAAATTGATTAAGTGCGTACAGAAAAATTAACATAGATCTGTCTAATGTTCAATCAACAGCAAATTAATAAACAATTTGTCATTGTTACCAGTAGGGTCTGAACAAAAACTTGAAAAAAAAAACGAAACCAAACAGAAAATGCTGAAGTCGACTGCTGATAAGTTTTCCAAGAAAAAGAAAATGGGACAGAAAACTTTGAACAGGTTGATATCGGAGTGGATTTTTTTGAATAATCTTTGTTTTCCCAAGAACATGAGAAAATACTCGTTTAGGTTTACATAGACAAGTGTATACCTAAGTTTATTGTCAAAAATCAGAATTCTGAATCTGAAAAAAAAACAAGACGGCAACCGAAACCGAACGTCATATCTCGTGGGCAGGTCGTCCTCTAATGTGAAATAGTTTGCTGACTGTACTGCACAAGGTCGCATCTAGAGATGGCAGGAAGATTCAGTATAATTGATATGCAATCAGAGTTCGACCAAGTTTGCTTGTGTTTTGTGCTGTGCAGGCATGGAACTGTGCGAACCTAATCACGTAAGTTTTAGCACAGAATACAAAATAATATCTATGTTAGTCACTGGATAATTGGGAAAGTCGTTAGATAATAAATAATAATTAATAAATCTAGTGAGAGTGTAAACTAATTAACATTTGTGAACAGGACAGCAAAATATTACAATAAAACGCATATTATTTTATAGTCTATCAATCTGTCTGCATCTAACTGTGAACGTATCGAATTAGCAAACATATATTGGAATATTTTTATAAAGAAAATAATTGTCTTTGTTTTAAATTATATGTTTAAAACATAAAATAGAATATTCTTATGGCGTTACCATGTTACCTAGAATGATCAGTTTCATACTTCTCATTATCTGCACTCGGAATCGTTATAAAGATGAGTGATAAAATTATCTTATTTGAATAAGCGAGATTTCATTTTACTACAATAAATACAATCGTAATGAAAATTTTCACTATATTTCCTATAGGTACATTCCGCGAGAACATGTTACCTTTTCAAAATATTACAAATTCTTAAATTCAATTAAGTACTTCATTAATTTTGCATTAGTATTCTATGCCATTCATATTGAATGAAATACAATCGTTATACTTAGTAGGTACAGTAGGTATTAGTGATCTAGTAGTACTAGTCTACTCTAGTAGATACATTTTCTTTTCGAGTAAGTCTAGCTATTGAAACTTTAGCAACAGCAGCTTCTTGGCGCCCATACAAGCAAAAATATAAATTAAGATGACAAACCATTACCTACCTCGACTAGATTATACTAGAGTAGACTAGTACTACTAGATTACTAATACCTACTAAGTATAACAATTGTATTTCATTCAATACGAATGGCATAGAATACTAACGCAAATGCATTTCGTCTCGGAAACAAAACAACAGAAGATGGCGTAGCGACTAAATCGTTTCAAGACTTAAAGGGGATTTTTTTGTTTTGTCCCGCAATGGGCTAGTGCAGGCTGATGATGATGAATTTATTTAATAGATAAACCACACACAAACCCAGTTTGAAGCCCAGGATCCTTCCTCCAAACCCCCTCCGCAGCCGCCGCCGACCAACAATGCAAACAAGAAATATGTGGTGCACTCAGAAAAGGAGCCTTATGATTTTGTAGCTGAAAGATGTCTAGCCAAACCTACCAAGTAAGTACAAAACCCAATACCTATATTATTAGAGCGTTTCCCATACTACGTATAGGTACAGCCGGGCGAATGTTATTTGAAAAGTTTGGGTCCAATTTTGTATGATTTTTCTGCTTCTTAATGTTATGCCTCTAGATACGATTTATTTTTCTTAATTCGATATAATATTGTACTCAAAAGAAGGGCTTCCTTGTTTCTGCAATTTTTAAACAAATCTAAATCTATCAATAATTATATAATTATTTACGGGTCTTACACACGAATAAGTTTTATATACCTTGCCCGACGTTTCGACCAGGTTACACTGGCCGTGGTCACGAGCTGACTGGAGAGGCGAGCTGTCATTGTCATTGTAAAAAACCGCCAGACGTATAAGTCAGCCATTGCGGACCACGTCATTAACGCTGGGACTGACCACTGGATTGAGCTCCACCAACCTAAAATCCTGTCCACCGATCGCCACTACTATCCGCGGATAGTGCGAGAAGCTATTGAAATCAAGAAATTCAAAAATTTTAATAGGGAAGATGGTTTTAAATTGTCACCGTCGTGGAATCCAGTGATCGATAAACTTAAATCTCGTGACTTATCGTCGAATACACCCGCGGATACCGTGAGTGTTGTGTGCCGGGACTTTCCAATAATACAAGATCAGCAGAGGGTAGTTTCAGAAACTACTCACAGCGATCAACAATGACAGCTCGCCTCCCCAGTCAGCTCGTGACCACGGCCAGTGTAACCTGGTCGAAACGTCGGGCAAGGTAAATAAAACTTATTCGTGTGTAAGACCCGTAAATAATTATATAATTATGAATACAAAACGCGAAAGTCTAAAATGTACTAAATCTATCAATGTTTTTATAACATCTTACAGTAATAAAATTCATAAAGTACTAAGTACCTATACAGGGTGGAATTTTCAGATGTCACTTGGAGGAAAAGTACCCTAAAAATTGAAGATAGCAAATTTTACGCAAAGGAAACATTCCTTTATGTTCAAATTTAAGTCTGCGTTGAAAGATTTTTAAGAAACCACCTGTTTGAGTCGGGAATCGAACCGGACAAGTGTGTAAAAAACGCACCTGTAGTTTTATGATACTAATCGATAGGGTCAATCATAAGAATTAATTCCTTCTATCTAAGTAACATAGTATCTTTAAAGGTTTTCGAGATATCCAGGGAACAAACAGACAACGAGCCCGAAGCCTGCTAATATTACTAATTGTGTCCTCACTGTTGGTCATCCTGCATCAGACAATTCGTCGCTGATTTTGCCCTATTTCAGATTTTCCAACTTTTCAGTAGGATCAAAAACGACATAGATCTCGATTAGTGGATCATACTGGTATAGATAACTCATTTTTGCCAAAAACTGAGATAGGTTCTTTCGTAAAATCAGCGACGCATTTGGTTGGCGGATCTATATACGTAGGCATGCCCATTCTGTGCTTACACTGCAGAAGCGACGTCAACTACTTGTAAAGGATTTTCAATACAATAATATTCAAGCTTGTTAAATGTAACAATATCGTTTTTACTCATGTCTGCCTCGGTTATATAATAGACATCACAGTGAATCTTGCCACAGTGTTCCGACGGAACAAATTATGAATACTTATGATATTATTCTTATTATGTTAATTTTTTCAATGTGAGTAGTAAGATCGGCATCGAATTGCATGTTCCCCATTTGATTTGCTCAAGACGTTATCCCACCTCGTGAATGTCTTTGGGTGTCCACTTATCTTCTTAGGGGGCCTGGAATACCTGGCGACACTTCGACCCTTTTGGCATAGTAAAAGAAGAATCCTTCTTTTACATACACCAGGACATAGGCCAGTCATTTATAGGAGCTGGGGTCATAATGGTCACTCCGCCAATGCAGTACGAAGCGAAACACGTGTTGGTTTTCAGTGTTGATTGATTGACTTTATACTTCATTGATTTCAGCGCAATAGAGTCGACTGGTCATCTAATAAAAGGCTGCCTCGGAGGCGGCATATTAGGCATACACGAGGCATACATGAAGTGTGGACTTTGGACCTCGCTAATAGTGACGGTCGTCTTCGGCTTCTATATCACGTATTGTATTCATGTGAGTGCAGCTATTACTAACGTAGTATGAAGATTCCGACACCATAGTATGAGGAAAACGCCAAAACTTGTCCAGTCTAATAAAATGCATTGTAGTGATACTTTTTTGTTCCTTTTAATAAATATACCTAGCAAGTTTTTTTATTTTTTGCAATTTTTCAAGTTTTCAATTTTGTGGGCTATTTGAAGCGAAAATAAAATATTATACTGCAAAAACTGCCAGGGGCCAAAACATTAAGGTCATTCAAGCCCTTGGATCTCCGTCAGGGAACGATTTGCGTGAGATCTGATGGTGGCTGTCAGGAGTACGGATGAAGGAGGTCCTGAGCTCCGTACACACCTCGCTGATCAGGCAAGCCGTTTTCACCAGGGAGCAATCAGAATCCTGCGTATGCGGTTTTCCATACATTTTGATGCTATTTTAGATCATTTTATCATTCTAATATTCCAGATCTTAGTGAAGTCTGCGCAAACGCTGTACAAGAAGCTACACGTGACGGAGATGTCATACCCCGATGTGGCGGAGGCAGCCCTCGAGGTCGGGCCATTCCCCAGGCTGAGGAAATACAGCAAGTGGTTCAGGTATCCCAGAATCAACAGATACTCCATTATCATCATCTTTCGACGTCCAATTCTGGACATAAGCCTTCTCCAATGAACGCCACCACACCCAATTAAGTGACATTCCAAATGAAAAGGTACCATTTGGCGGAAATGAGTTATCTACAGGGGTAAAAACTTAACTATAGATCCAAGAACCAACTTTAGCCCACAAGGTATTTTTTATTACCGACTTCTTAATATTATTTTCAATGATCCATTGTGTCGTGTCGCCGCTTTGAGTCATTTTACAAAACTAAAATGCCGTGAAAAGTCACCCATGGCACAACTGGTAGTGCAACGCAGTAGTGCTACTGAGGATATGCGGTGATGTGATAAGGTACCTTTTGATTTGGAACGCCACAAATTGTACGTTAATGTTCACAGATACGCCGTAGACTTGACAATATGCATAGATCTGTTCGGAGCGTGCTGCGTGTACCAGATCATCATAGCCAAGACTATCAGGGAGCTGATAGAGGGATCCAGTGACCAGAAGACGGAGGATTTGTCCCATGTGCGACTATACGTTCTGTCTTTACTGGTGCCCATACTTCTGCTGTGTATGATCACTACGCTCAAGTATTTGGCACCCTTTACGTTGCTAGCCGATCTATTTATTGGTAAGATATTCTATATTAAATCTTTGTTTTTTTACACTGACAATATTGGTCAAAGACATCGTTCGTGCGGATCATCATTATCAGCCTGTACTAGTCCACTGCTGGACATAGGCCTCCCCCAAGGCGCGTCACTGAGCCCGATCCTCGGTTCTCCGCATCCAGTCACTGCCAGCCGCCTCACGCAGATCGCTGCTCCATCTAGCCGGGGAGCGTCCCACACTACGCTTGCCCAGTCGTGGTCTCCACTCATGAACTCGTCTATCAAAGCGGTTATTGGTTATTTCTATGGTTATTGGTCAAATGAGATGGTATGACAATTTTTTTGTCTTTTCCAAGAGTTATCTCGTAGTACCGTGTTAGTTTTTTTGGCCTTGGAACTTAGTATATCTTTTAAACGCAGTTTATTTGTGAAATGCAGAATAGATGTTCCGTAACGATTGAATCAGTTTCGGTTACAATTTCAGTTTCGTTACGGTACATCTATTCTACATTTCACCCTTATATGAATTGTTGTTTCCAGTGATATGCGTTGTCGCGACGGTAGTATACAGCCTCCGAGTGGCCCCTCCTATACGTACTGTCCCTGCCTGGAAAGACACGTGGGGATTCTTCGAGTTCAGCGGCATTGTGGTGTTCAGCATGGAAGGCGTGGGGGTCTCCTTGCCCATAGAGAACAACATGAAGAACCCCGCATTGTTTCCGAAGGTGCTATGCTCTGGTAATTATACTGACCCCAACTGCTGCTAAATCGCCTCGTTGGCTTAGTGGCCTGGTCATTGTACCTTTTGTATGATGTTCTTTTCTTTGTATTGTTTCATTGTATTTTTACTAAGATTTGGGACCCAGCTGGATGAGGTTAGCGCAGGACCGGTCGTCGTGGAGATCCTTGGGGGAGGCCTTTGTCCAGCAGTGGACGTCTACAGGCTGATATGATGATGATGATGATTGTATTTTAGTAAGTACAAATAATTTAATAAATAAATAATAGTTATTTAATCAATATTGAGCGTCAGTGGCCTTGGGGATAACACGCGGCGTATCGTATCGAAAGGTCCGAAGTTCGATCCCCGGCTGGACCATGTACCAATGGGTTTTTTCTCGAAACTTAAGTACATATACTGACTGCTCTCAAACGGTGAAGGAAAACATCGTGAAGAAATCTGCATACGCCGAAGAAGAAATTGTTAGGCGCATGTGAAGTTCAGCAACCCGCCCTGGGCTAGCGTGGTGGACTATAGCCCGAACGCCCTCGTTGAGAGGGTAGGCCTGAGCCCCAGCAGTGGGGACATTAATAGGCTGTTGATGATGATTATTTTTGGTATAGACGCTCGCATAGGTCAAGAAGATAATAACATGGTCGTTCTATGGATTTACTTAACTGTACTATATATAAACTACTACTGATATAATGTACTAACATTGCTGTTCCAGGCATGACTGTGGTGTTATTGTTTCTAATACTGGTGGGGTTCTTCGGATATTGGGGTTTTGGAGAGTCTTCCCAGTCGCCTGTCACCCTCAACTTCCCTTCAGAAATGTAAGATCATCATATACCTTTACTAAACTATCATCATTTCAGCCTTTTATCGACCACTGCTGGACATATAGGCCTTCCCAAACGAACGCCACCACACCCGGTTCTCCGCTCCCCGCATCAAGCCGCTTCTGGCCACCTTCTTTAGGTCGTCGGTCCACCTTACGGAGGGGCGTCCCACGCTGCGCGTACCGGCCCGCTGTCACCACTCCAGAACTCGTCTGCTCCAACGGCTGTCGCTTCTGCGACAGATGTGACCTGCCCATTGCCACTTCAGTTTGCTAATCCTTTCGGCTATGTCGGTAACCTTGGTTCTCATTCGAATCTCCTCATTACGGATCATGTCCTTCACAGAAACTCCTAGCATAGCCCTCTCCATAGCTTGCTGAGCGACCTTAAACTTGTGGATCAGACCGACCGTCAGAGCTTTCTGCGCCGTAGGTCATGCATGACTGGCTTTACTATGGATTTACTAAACTATTCATATTTCATGTAAATGAATTGTGAAATTCTTAATGAAAATAAAGATCATAATACAAAATTGGTTCATAGTTTCGCAATTACAATAGATTCATTCGTTCTTTACAGATTCCCTACTATCCTCAAATGCATGATGGGCATCATGATCTTCATAACGTTCGCTTTGAACTTCTGGGCACCCTTCAATCTGGTGTGGCATTACGTCTCAAAGAAACATGACCCCAAGAGACACTGGCTCTGGGAGCGAGTGTACCGAGCTATATTCGTCGTGGTCATCACTGCCATCGCAGTGGCATTTCCGAATATTGGAAACTTGATGGGATTGGTAACTATTATTCTATCTTTACTTTATTTTATTGACTAGAGGTCCGGACTATTATCGCTGGTAACTCTTACTTGCAATATCACTTCGTTTAACATAAAAGACTTACCAAAATTTCCCCTTAGCATTCTGAGGTCTCACTTTGCCTAGCTATGAACTATTTAATATTCCCCTCGATTTAAGATTTTTTTATGTTCCTTTATGTACCTATATTAACACTTTATTCTTTGTAATGATGATGAAATATTTTATAATTAGACTGTCTCTGGGCAAAGGGAACTTATTCATCATTTATTTTGACTAAATTGTCACAAGGGTGAAATGCAGAATAGTGTAGGTACCGTAACGAAACTGAAATTGATACGAAACTGATAAATTGTTAAGAAACTGATAAAATTTCGTTACAATACCAGTTTCGTTACGGTACATCTATTCTGCATTTTACCATATACCTACTTACTAATTTTTCAGCTGGGAGCATTTTGTTTATCGAACATGGGATTCATATTTCCCGCTGTGATAGAGCTTCTCGTGATGTGGGAGCATCCTGGACTTGGGAAGTTAAAATGGCGCCTTTGGAAGAACCTCCTGGTCTGCTTTGTTGGAGTATTACTATTTATAGCTGGTACTTATTCTAATCTTAAGGGATTGATTGTTAACTTGTAAAATTACATTTATGTCAATTTCCTTTAAGTTAATTTTAAGTACTTTCGTCTTGTAGATAATTTAATAAAATTTAAAATTATTGGTTAATGACAATCGTAAGCATTAAATATTTATTTTAAAAGTAGCCCAGGGTTCGATGTAGGTAGGTAGGTAGGGTTCGATGTAGGTGTCTCCAAGAGTATCTCCACACCAAATTTATTAAAACAATTATGTATGCTGTGATTAAAATCCGTTCAGCGGTTCAGGCGTGAACTTACTTACTTTCCTATTTACAATATTAGTATGGATTTAAATAAAAGAGAACAGGCAAGTAATTTGTGACATTCTGTATAATAAATACTACACAAATTAAGATTCACACAATGTCGTACAGATTTCTTCGTATTAAGTAAAAAAATCGGACACCCAAATGTTAGTCAAGATAATAAACGACATTTAACAATGGTAGGTCAAAATTTTTTAAAAGTGCTTTTCATAACAAATGTGAAAATTACAAAAAAATTAAAACTACAGGAACCATTCAATTTCGACCCCTAGTTGATAGGGGTTAACTTATTGAAAATAATCTAAAGTAAAACCCCCTTTCAAGGAATACAGTCACCTAATACCAACTTTAATAGTGACAGATGCGCGCACGGCGTCAGAATTTTTTTACCTTCATGATTTTTTAGTACTTCAGGAGGAAACGACGACTTTTTATGTAGACTTTTTGAAAGTCTCTACGAGGTTCCTGATGCTTACCACAGAACCGCAAGTCCACAGGACAAATCCGATTACAATGAAACAAATTTCTTTAATAAACCGCCATCTAAACTTGCCCATGCCCGGTCTCTCCCATCTCACTAACATCTCGATTGTATTGGGCCAGATGAAAGACATGAACGAAAGGCAGAAGCAACCCAGCTGGAATCAGTTTAAAATAAATTATTAACACTGATCTCTAAGAATATTACTCTGAACTCGCTGTTCCATACAAATTATGACAGTTAATTAAATGTGCTGATTTTAAGCTTAATTCCATAGACATTCGTCATTAAGTTTCCATAGCCAAAAACGTTAATGAAAAATGAAGACAAGACAAAATGAGAATGGAAAAAATACAAGGAAATAAAATAACAACTTCGGGAAACAGATCTTACAAGCCACCTGTCAGTTTGTTTTGATACCAATAAATATAGTAGAAATCGTAAAGATACGTGATAATAAAGCTGTTCATTTTATTAGAAATAGGAACGATGTCATTGAAATACTTACAAATCCCATCAAAGAAGATATGGAGGGAAAAGTTACAGCGATCAGATTAATCATCAAAACAATCAATGCTCGATAAAGTAGTTCCCATGCTACAATATGTTTACTGTTGGGGTGTAATTTCTGAAGGTAATGGAAGCAAAGATTGAATGGCACCCAAAAGTTCAAAGCGTGGGTTATGTAAATCATTATCGCTATCAACGCTTTAAGGACCTTGCAGAACCTGAAATTAATTGTAGCGTAAACATTATCGATCATTTATTAACAAAAGTCGGACTTAGGTAGTGCAATGACGTTATGACGCATAATTTTAATTGTTAACGCATGTTGGGCAAACTGTAATACTAAGGTAAGTCCTTAGAACCTTGAACAAAACGCAGCTCCAGAACTACAATGTCAGAACTGTCATTGGAGAGAGTTTCAAGGATTTTCATGAATTTAAAAAAAAAACACTCCCATATGGAATATGGATGAGTAAGAAAAGCATTTTAGGGGGTGCCAAAATAGTGTCAAATGTATCACAGAATTTTGACTCACTCACACATTCTCACTTTCAAACTCCATATAAATTTGTATTAGCAACTGCTCCCGCTAATCCGCTTCCTTTGTCCGCACCCCCCCCGGATTTTGACACCAAAATTTTCTTCATTTTCCATACTAAATTTGCAAGATCCGATCTGCACAGGGAGCGCGCGCGCGACCAAAGAGGTTCGAATCTTCTTGATGATTTTAATATTATTGTTCACACTAAGTTCTGGCATTGTAAACTCAATTTTGCAAATTTCGACAATTATAACGTTGTAATATTGCTGGAGGTACGAATTTTTTTTGTTTTTTGAAACTCCTTTGACATTTGTTTCGGTTTTCACACCATTTTTAAATAGCCCTGTAACGATTTAACCTGTGATGATGATGATACTAACATTGTCATAGGAAAGTTCAAGGTTATCGGTGCTGTAGAATCCTCCTTATAAGCCGCATACCCGCAGAAAGCGCATATCATGATAGACGATACAACTATAGACATTGCTGAAACAAATAGTTTTAAATCAAGCTAATCTGGACTGTGTAACATTTGGAATAAAAAATAGTAACTAGATACAAGAATTGTATGTAGTTACAATTTTTTATAGCCAGTAAAAAAAGTATGAGTGGGTTGTGTATAGCTTCTCCTCCATTCACTCTCTGGATGGCCATCATCAGATTACATCCCGATCAATCCCTGGTCGAGGACCAAGGCTTCAAAATTACCACCTTTGTTTGTATGAAAATATTGCTGCGAATCCAAATTTTTTTATATTCGGCAGTGTATGTCAACCTGAAATACTTTTTCCCTCCACTATAAATAAATATCGTCATTATTAATTTATTTTAAAAATAAATTGACTATTTTTTAACTGCATTGTTACGACTTTAATAAAATATGACTTTAAAAATGTCCATTCAGCGGCAATGACTAAAAAGCTGTACTATCAGCGAATGTGTCACAGGTAGATTCGTTACGGCGCTAGTGAGCGAGAATTCGACTATTTTTGAATCGCTCGCCTCGCTTCGAGCGGTCGATTCTACTAATTCCAGTATCGGATGTCGAAGGAAAATTAGTTGCACCGAGCGATTCAAAAATGGGATTCCTGTTCGGCCAAAAAATCGCAAGCGACACACACAAAATATTCAATTTCACACCTAATGAAAGACTCTTATATACCTATTTCCTTTTTTTGTGGTTTACTTGAGCAGGTCGTATGACGTATTTAATGATTCTTACCAACAAAATGAACGCGTGCATATTTGTGCCCGTCCGCCATGTTGTTTTCAACGGCGATGACCACCCCGGAGCACGACATGCTGAACACCACCATTCCCATGAACTCAAAGGAACCTTTAAAGCCGGTTGTAGTCTTCAGGCCCTCCAGCTTAGGGTTTAATTCAATGCAGTAATAAACCGCCATTCCTATGGCGATCACTAAAAATAGATTAAGCTATTAGATATCACATTTCATATCCTTCCAAATCAAATGTATCCACATCGTTTCTATTTAAACTGTTCAGGATCAAAGATGTCGTAATGAAGGTGTAGGTATTATTTTCAAAAAGTGGAATCTATTATTTTTAAGTCCTAACGATTTTAGAATTAAAACGAACACAACAACCCATTTAACTTAACGTACATAACTTAACAAACAAACAAACAAACAAACGAACGTTAAAAAGGCAGTCCTCATGCCTTGTACCACTTTTTTATTGATTAAAATGTGTTTTTTACTTACACAAAAATATATTTCCAAGAACAGAGAACGGTGCAAGCCATTGTAGATGTCTTATCAAGCATATCAATATGCACGGTATGCATATAGCTAGCAAATACAATCTCAAATGCGGATAGCCTGGAACACACAATAACTTGGAGCCCTGTTTTTGAATCGCTCTCCTCGCTTCGAGTCGTCGATTCTACTAATTTTCCTTCGCCATCCGATACTAAAATCAGTAGAATCGACCGCGCACTCGAAGCGAGGAGAGCGATTCAAAAATAGTGCACCTGTCATCAACTTTCCTTACGCTAGTTAAGTATCTACCTTTACATAATAGTTTAACGGTATAAGATGTTACGATGGTAATAGTCAAAAATGATTCACAAGCGAACAGTCTCTATACCAAAATGTTATCAGCATGGAAACCAGCGCCGCAGTGCGCGCAGCGTTCTGCAGCATTTTGGTGAGTCAGCGTCATTTTGTTGCTGCGACATGTAGCTAAATAATCTTAAGATCTTTTATAAACTTTTTTGAATACTTGTCTGTTTTGAATGTGTCGTAGCCAATAAATCTGTCATTGGAAAAAATACAGTTTCGCTTGATAGGACCACACGCGTCTTGTCGTTTCAAAGCTAAGTCCGACTGCCGACCGCTGCATCAGTGTGAATTTGAGCCTTATTAAGACTTAAGGTCATATAAAATCACTCCGTCAAAGATTTTTCACCGTTCACCGTAATTTTTTTCCTGTTGACTGGACTGAAATTTCTCATTAAGCGCCATCCTTCGCCAATCACATTCCGCCTACCTTACTACTTTCTCACGACCTAGGTTTTTAGGTCGTGAGTATCTAGCAGGGGGCGTCCCACGCTGAAGTGGGGGAAAGAACTCACATCGACCATCTTCAGACATAATACCGGCATCGAAAATGATACCATGTACGAAAGCTACCAATCACAATATCTCCCTGGGGGATCGTATGTACAACGTTCAAATTCTGCCAGTTTACAAGCCTATGTGCCTTACATACGCCTGTAAACGCTCATGATTGGAAATTCAATGACTCTGTTTAGAACTCCGTAAAAAATAGGTGAAAAGCAAACCGGCAATTGAAGGATGTACGCTATGTTTCTGTATGTCCTCCACTAACTGTTTGATGGTCGACGCTATAACGATCTGGTACGTAGAGCAAGCTCCAAACAGATCTATGCAGATAATAATGTCTATGAAGTACCTGTAAATAACAAAGTGTAGGTATACATTACCTACCTACAAAATGGAAAGATAAAAAATTATAATTGGAACCAAATGGGGTAATAACCAAGATTGGTCACCGACATAGCTCAAAGAATTGCGAAGCTGAAGTGGCAGTGGGCTGGGCAC
Organism: Metalampra italica; assembly: GCA_949699065.1. NCBI lineage: Eukaryota > Metazoa > Arthropoda > Insecta > Lepidoptera > Oecophoridae > Metalampra > Metalampra italica. The sequence continues at coordinate 2,631,696 of OX452995.1, read as the reverse complement.
ATCGCTCGTCAAACTGACGGCCGTTGGGGCAGAAAGGTTCTCGAGTGGCGACCACGTATCGGAAGACGCAGTGTAGGCCTCCCACAAGGTGGACCGACGATCTAGTCAAGGTCGCGGGACCCAACTGGATGAGGTTAGAGTAAGACCGGTCGTCGTGGAGATCCTTGGGGAAGGCCTTTATCCAGCAGTGGACGTCTACAGGCTGAATGATGATGGGGTAATAACAACACTGGTGAACAAAGACATTTGACTCAGAACTGACTAATACCTAGATGCTTTGGATGAAACTTACCGAAAAACTTTTGCAAATCTTTGAAGTTTTGGGTTAGGAAAACAAGCCAAGGACGCCTCTCCCACATCCGCATACGACATTTGTGGAATGCCGGTCCTCCTATACAAAATTTGTGCGTTTTTGACAAGAATCTGCAATAGATTTTAATAATGAAAGCTTTTTAATTAAAAAAAAGCATAAATTTTACCACCGTAACCACAGAATAATACCTAGTACCCGTCAACTGAACGAAAACTGTTCATCACAGGATACCCGAAACTATTTTATTTGAGAGTTCGATACATATTACGATATCCTATATCACCAGCTGAAAGCATCAGTGAGATCAGGAGCTCTATTTTTGAATCGCTCTCCTCGCTTCGAGCGGTCGATTCTACTAATTTTTGTATCGGATGTCGAAGCAAAATCAGTAGCATCGATAGCTCGAAGCGAGGAGAGCGATTCAAAAATAGAAGTCCCGTTCGAAAAAGTCAATTTAAGAAATGTATGCAATAGAACACTATCTAGTCGCCGCCATATTATTATTATTTTGCGATGGGGCTCTTACAAGTCTTGCCCAGTCTTGTGTCACTGCGACCATTGTTGATCTATTATAATCGCCGCTTTATCAGCTATCGCATCTTCAGTGCGCTTTTGGCACTGATTTGCTTTACTTCATCAGGTTGAAGTTAGGTGGGTGTTACCTAGGGTGTTAGTAGTTACCGTCTTACATCATCCTCATCATCGGTCATTTAGCGTCATCGTCATCCATCATCAACGGTTCATTTAATCATTTGTAAAGTATCTGACAGTAATTTGTGGGTACTCACATAGAGACAATGTGTCATGTAGAGACCGAGTAATAAGTTGAGAACTAGAGCAACCATGTACCCCGCGGACATGTAGGCAACGTGGGCACTCAGGATACCGGAACCAAGAGCTCCTTTTACCAAATGGGCTATTGACCCAATCGACCTATTGAATAAATCAAATACTTCTGTAAATAAACATTATACGTTGTGATCGGTTACAACAAGGCACCCCTTATCAAATGCTGAAGACCATTTCGACTTCAGAGATCCAGGATCATTTATACCCCTTTAAAATAATATCCAGTATAGTGAGGTCACTCTAGTACCTCCGATCTATTTCTTTCATAAACTTTATACTGCTGTTCTTTTTAAATGTAAGTTTCTATCAATCTCTTTTTTGTCTCTTTCAGTTATAGTTCTAGGAGTCGCTTGCTTTTTTGAAATACGTTAACTTTAATAAATTTCAGTTGAGTCCTGAGCGTACCCACCAAAGCGGTCTCCACTCCAAAACTCGTCTGCCCCAACGGCCGTCGCTTCAGCTTGCTAATCCTTTCAGCTATGTCGGTGACTTTAGTTCTTTGTCGGATCTCCTCATTGCGGATCATATTATGTTTCAAAGAAACTCCGAGCATAGCCCTCTCAATAGGGACCTTAACTTTTCACGTTTCTCTGCGCCGTAAGTCATTCATGACTGGCAATTAGAGACTTTCGTTAGTGTGTGTTTTATTATTATACTAGCTTTTTCCTGCGGCTTCGCCCGCGTAGTAAAGGTTTTCCGTGTACATTGTGACACAGCGCCCTCTATGTAGGCGTTTGTTACTTAGGGGGTATTAGCGGACGCCCCCTACTTTGTCCGCGTTAAAAAGTAGCCTATATGTTATTCCAGGATATAAGCTATCACTGTACCAAGTTTCATCAAAATCCGTTCGGTAGTTTTTGCGTGAAAGAGTAACAAACATACATCCTCACATCTTTACAAACTTTCCGCTTTATAATATTAGTAGGAAGGATAGGATAGTCGGATTACCCGCTAGGTTTAGGGACATGTCTTTCTTTTACGATGTCGTAGGCATCCTCTGCTTCTTGCGTGGTGTTGACCAGTTTGAATCTGGAAGGACCGCCGATAGGCCGTCGGCCGGTTGGAGGCGCCGGTGCCGGTGCTGATGCCTCCGCCGCCTTTATCGGTTAAATAATTTTCGCTTAGTTACCTTTCAAGTCACTTTAAATAAGAATCAAATACGCTATTGCGAGGGAGATGAGAGCAGGAAGACGCGGCCTATCATGTCGAGGAGTCCGTGCTCGGTAATCACCCCAGTCGGGTTTTTCTCAAAACATAAGTAGGTACATTACTGACTGCTCTTATACAGTGAAGGAACATATCGTGAGGAATCCTGCATACGCTAAAGAAGGAAATCTTAGGCGCATGTGAAGTCACATCTGGCGGAGAACCGATAACCGCTGGGGTAGACGAGTTCTCGAGTGGAGACCGCGACTGAGCAAGCGTAGTGTGGGACGCGTAGATGAAGCGACGACCTGCGTAAGGCGGCTGGCAGTAACTGGATCTGATCTGGCAGAACCGAGGATCGGATTCAGTGGCGCGCCTTAGGGGAGGCCTATGTCCAGCAGTGGACTAGTACAGGCTGATGATGATGATGATGATATGAAGTCCACCAACCCTCACTGGGCTAGTGTGTTACACTAGAGCCCTAACGTCCTTGTTGGACTGAGCCCCAATAGTTACGACATAAGCTGTTGATTTGATTTTGATTTAAAATTTATGAAGTAATGTAGAAATTGAACATACCATTTTTTCCTTCCAATGTCGCTAATGTAAATTATTAAAATGTGCAATCGATTAGAAAAGTCGTGTCTGACAAAAAAAACTATCAGAAAAATATCAATCAAAATAATTCTGATGTCAACCGTCATCAAATTTTGTGAAAGTTTTTTCATTTGGTATTTTATGGCATTCTTGCAAGAAGACCAGCCTGTTCCCACATGTTTTCCTTTTAATAAAGTTTCTAAAAACTTTATCACGTTTTTCACTACCTACCAAGACTTTCCTACCTATACTGGGCAATTTTTCTGTTCTTTAATAGAAATCGGACGGTTAGGATTTTGAATCAAAAAATTTTGCCACTCCCACGCGGCCAAAGAGATTCGAATCTTCTTGGTTAGGATGCAATATACCGATGCGGTAGGTGTGTGACGCGTGGTCACGGCGCGTGGTATATTTTGTATTACATTCTAGCCTTCCGATTTCATTTCTGTTCTGAATCTGTTCTAGGTAGAACAGAATAGAATCGGTAAGTTTGTGGCCAGCCTTATGAGCTATCGAGTCTATGCCCAGCCTATAAGCTTTCAAAAGTCGATAAGTCGTTACCAATCTGACCCGTGAATCTGACCGATAAAGGCTTGTTCTCGGGTCTTGCTTTGGAGTCTTGGATGTTTGTGATGTGACCATGCCACCCGCGAAACAAGGAGGAGTAGCTGGAATTCTACCTAATGCGGGGGTATGAGTGTGTCGCGTTTAATAACTTCTGTAATGAGGGATTTATTTTCAGTCAAATTTATAGATGAAAAAACTTGAATCGTCATAAACGTTTATTTAAATAAATTGTAACTATATTACAAAAGCAAGATCATTAAAAGCTTAAGGCATCTAAAGGGTACCCAAAGGGCAACGGAGAGAGCTATGCAATGCTATAACTCTGGGCCTCCTCCATACGCACTCCGGACAGACACCATCAGACATCACTCAAATCGTTCCTTACAACGGAGATCTAAGGGCTCAAAGTGACCTCGAACGTATGATGGGCCCTTTTGTTTTGAATAGTATATTTCAGACGATTTGCAATTCTATTATGACAATAACAATGTCAACTTAGAAACTAAACACCAAAATTGCTGGCGAAAGCTTTGACAAGGGCTCTGGCGCTGACAACAGAGCCGCAGGAAAAGAGAACAATCCCGATGATAATCAAGGTGACATTCTTCCAGAGCCGCCAATAGCACCGTCCAAGGCCAGGCTTGTGCCACACGACCAGTAGATCTATTATGTTTGGCCAAATAAACGCAATGTTTGATAGAAAGAAGCATCCCAGCTGAAAATATAAAGTTAGGTGTAAAAGCTGACCTAATAATTCTTAATTATATAATTATTTACGCGTCTTACACACGAAATACAAGGCGCGAAAGACTAAAATGTACAAATAATTCTTCTATTGGCAACGAGAAAATTCCTGATGTTCCACCTTCGTAACTATAACATCCAGTTCAGAAACTGGTTCATCATCATCATATCAGCCTGTAGACGTCCACGGCTGCACAAAGGCCTCTCAACGACGGCGTTCGGGCTATAGTCCACCACGCTAACAAAGTGCGGGTTGGTTGACTTCACATTCGCCTAAGAATTTCGTCTTCGGCGTATGCAGGTTTCCTCTCGATGTTTTCCTTCACCTTTTGAGATCAGCCAGTAAATGTACTTAAGTTTCGAGAAAAATCCATTGGTAAAGATAGGCCGCGTCTTATCCCCGACGCCTCTGACGCTCTAAATGGAATTTTCTGAATTGAAAATGTATTATTTTGCGAGACTTCTAAGACTCTCTTCTCTTCTTCCCCTGACCTTCAAATACTTACGAATCCCATCAATGCTGTGATGCTCGGAAATACGATGCCGATGATGCAAATGATGATAGCAATGAGAGCCCTGTAGAACAACTCCCACCTAACAATATGCCGGTGATCCTTATGGCATTTTTGTATGTAGAAGAACGCACGATCGAATGGCACCCAGAAGTTTATACCGTGGGTAATGAAAATCATAACTGCAATCAAGCCCTTTAGAACCTTCGGAAACCTAAAACAAAGCACATAATACTAAACTGTAGGACGAACAAACTGCACTTGGGTAGGAAATCAAAAGATTTGGAACTGTCTAATGTGAAGTTCACCAATGAGAGCGTCAGTGGTGTCGGAGATAAGACGCGGTCTATCATATCGAAAGGTCCCATTAAGTTCGACCCCGGCTGGGCCATGGATTTTTTCTCGAAACTTAAGTACATTTACTGACTGCTCTCAACTGTGTGAAGTCCACCAACCCGCACTAGCCTAGCGTGGTGGACTATAGCCCGTATGCCCTCGTGGAGGCCTACCCTAGGCCTATTCCCCAACAGTGGGGAGTTAATAGGCGTGTGATTTGATACGCATCGATGCGGATGGCGCAGGATCCGGTGTGGAGGCGTATTCTGGAAAAGCCTATGTCCAGCAGTGGACGTTGAAGGGCTGATATGATGTCCAGCAAATTCTTTTTAAGATTAGGAAGATCATCATCATCATCATATCAGCCGAAAGACGTCCACTGCTGGACAAAGGCCTCCCCTAAAGATCTCCACGGTGCCTCGCTAACCTCATACAGCCGGGTCCCGCGGTCTTCACCAGATCGTCGGCCTGCCTACGCTGCGTCTTCCGGTACGTGGTAGGTATAAGGGTCAAACTCACGTAGTCATCGGGTAGTTGACAGTTATGGGAGCGTCAGATTTTTCAAGAAACGCCACGTAGCCGAAGAAAGCCGAACCTCCCACGCAAATTATGATAAAAATCTGTCCTAAAATATTATAATTGTTGTTAGTATTAAAAACGTACACCTAGAAGTGCGAGTAGAACTCGCGCCCTGGAGGGTTCCGTACAAACATAATTATGTATGTAGATGATTCCTTTACTCCTTTAGGTTTCATCTTAGTCGTAAAGGTCAAATCAACAGCCTATTAATAGATCCCCACTGTTGGGGGCCAACCCTATCAACAAAGGTGATGTTAGGGCTATTAGTCCACCCGCACTGGGAGGAGCGTGGTGGACTTCACATGCGCCTGAGAATTCCTTCTTCGGCCTATGCATTCCCTATGGATTCCTTCACCGTTTGAGAGCAGTCAGTAAAGACAAACCCATTGGTACATTGCCAGCCGGGGATCGAACTCGGACCTCTCGACATGAAAGGTCGCGTCTTTCCCACTACGCAAATTTTTCATTTTTTTTCTTTTTTTTGAGGCTTGTGTTACAAAGAGTTTTCAAGCCAACAAGGCTTGTGTTACAACCTATTTGCCATGTTAATCTAATGTAAAAGTGACCAATATACGGAATCCTCACCTATTCCTAGAGCTAACGCGAACTGTTTAGGGTTCCTCATGTTGTTCTCAACGGAGAGGCACTGGCTGGCGCAGGACATGCTAAACACTAGCATGCCCGTCATCTCAAACACGCCGCCGAACGACGTGGCCGCGACCATGTTCTCAAACTTTGGGTTGAACACTGATGCGTAGTAAATCGTTACACATATGCAGAGAACTGAAAATAAATACATAATTATCTGGTAGTAACTGCTAGTATAGATCTGTAGTTAACACTTACACGGGATGGACGTCTTTCGGCTAACAATAGCTATCAAATAGAATAGTTTTCGGCTTTCGGCAAACAATATCCATAACATTTGAGCAGTCGCGTACCGCGGCGAGCGTGTATGAATGAGACTGAGCGAAGCGAAAGAAGTGTGTCAGGATCGCGATTTGGCGCTCCGTTCTTTCTGCCAACCCCCGAGCGTTAAGATATGTATGTAGGTGTAGGTATGTATATCCAAAACATTTAAATTGATATGGGTAGCTTTTAGGTCTGCTGTGTGATTCTGTAAAGTATGAATTAAAACTCGACCATCACATCGCAAGTCACTTACTTCACTCCGCATCCGATCATGAAAGACCTTGATGTCGCATTGTGTAAACAAATACAAGCTACTTAATAAACACTTCACTTGCGAAGTAAAGTGAGTATTGAACTGTAAATCATTGAGTTAGAGACCGATCTCACTGCGGATTCAGGATCGAGTTGCACAAATACGCTTACAGAATAGCAGGGCTGATACTAAAAAGGATGTAAATACAAAAAACATTACTAAGTAGGTACTAGAACAAAAGTGAAATTTTATTCCCCTAATGGGTGATTTTTAACGCCAATCGAAAGCTCTTTTTATACTCCGATACTGTATAATAATGCACAACTCTAATATTCCGGTATATTGTAAAAAAATGTACTTTGTTTAAAATTTTTAGGACAAAAATAATGAGTTGAAATAGTTGCTACCACGAACTTACGTACCTATCAACGCATTGGCTAAGGCAGAGAATGGCGCCAGCCAATGTAGATGTCGCAGAAGGACCAGCAGGACGATTGGGCCCAAGATGGCCGCCATGTAAATCCTGAAGTTGGGGTATCCTTAAACAAAACAGTTGGGAGACTTTTAGCCTGGCGATGGTGTGTGTGACATTTACGAATCTTAAAATACTACGAATATGAACTAAAACCAACATTTATACAAATATAATCACCTAATAATGATGATGAATCTAATGAGACTATAAAACATACCACAAAAAAGAACATTTACAAAAACAAGAATAATCCGGTTCAACCATAGAGTTAGTATACTAATATAGAGCGCGCGCATCGCTCATTGCCCATTGTGCCAAGTGTAAGCAGGTGTTCTATGGACGCTTCTATATAGATTTTTTCTAGATCGTTCTTTTCCGTGAATCGTGTTTACAGCTTGGCACTGCACATTTCACCATGATTACTCCAAGTCTAAATAAATACCGGCGAGAGCAACAATCAGCGCTACTGACGTGTTGTGACTAGTAGCGTCGCCCCGAACATTTCGAGACTTTTCAGACCTGTGCTTACTTGCTAACGCACGCTCTATGTATACTAACAACTCTCTGGGTTCAACCGACCAAATGTGGTTTTAAAAAAATTGAGTGTTAAGATTTATTCCAGGGTGATAAACTCATATATGTAAAATGGGGGGGAGGGGGGACGGACTAGTTGAGTAGGGACTACACTGAAGTGAAAGAGGCAAAGGTAAATATTGTGTATTATTTACCTTCTCTTTGTGACTCGAGTGAGGCTACCGGAGCATCCTCCACAAGTTGTTTTATCGTTTTGGCAATAATTATCTGATAGGTGGCGCAAGCCCCAAACAGTTCGAAAATCAAGAAGCTGTCTATCATGTATCTGAAATTAATTGGACCGTTGACTTTCATGTTTTAAGAGCTTCTTTACTTGTGCTGCCCAATTTACCGTATTTTTAGTAAAATGTGGCACATGGCATGCCTTAAATCAGGAAATTAGATGTTTCAAAACACCCTCTTTGGCCTAAATTGGTAAATACCTCCACTGATGGAGAAGGTATTCCCCAATGCGAAGTTCATGTCCATCTGGCAGGGTATCCCCAGCTGCAAATATTTGAGTCCCAAAGACAGCCATCGGTTCAGCGATGTAATGAGGCCTGTTTGCCACTTTAGCTTGCAAATTCTTTCAGCCACAGTTTTGAGTCGGATTTTCTTATCCCGGATCTTTTTATTATGATCCATTTAAAAAGGGAATAGCCCATCCCAACTGATTTCTTAGGGTCCACTTCCTTCTCGAAGTTGTACTACCCGTATCTATAAGTATCGATGAACGGTCAGAGACACCTACCCAAAGTATCTAGAACATTTCACCCATCTCCCGCCAGGAAATATTACCATGGCCGCTTCGCCCAATTTCGAGTATGACAAAACTGGCAAGCCCGTTCTCTTGCAGACAACCTGAGCGCTTCTGGTGAGCATCTATAAAATGACAGAAGATGCATCTTATTACTTTCCCAAAAATGCTGGGCAATTTTACATCATCATCATTACGTAAGTGTAAAATAAAAGTGCACTGCACAATTCCGTCATCATTGCACTTGCATCTGGCAACAGACATTACCTTCAGAAGACAAACCAAGATTGATCATAGATTATTTGTGATCATTTGACAGGTATTATTTTTATTATGGTTATGGCGTTATTATTTGTTATGGGGCTCATTTATGGCTCAACCAGCCTCGTATCACTGCGACCATTGCTGATCTATTGTGATCGCCACCTTACTATAGTTCAGTGCTAAGCTTTGCTGCAGTTAGGAACTTCAGCACGCTTTTGGCACTGATTTGCTTTACTTCATCCGGTTGAAGTGAGTCGTTGCCCAGATGGGTGTTTCTTTTACGCATGGGGCCACACTCGCACAGAAGGTGCAATGGTGCTTCCTCTGCTTCCTGGCAGAGTATGCACACTTAAGTGTTTCGGAGTTCACGTGTGTTTGTTCAGGTCGCAGTGGAGTGTCAAAATTCTCCTTACTAGTTGTAGACTCTGATTAGCGCTTGCTAAGCTAGGCCAGTTGAGGCATACTCACATAAATACAGTAACCCAAATAGATACCAAGGAGTAAATTAAGGGGTATGGCAACAAGGAAGCCAGCCTTTTTATAAGCCACGTGACCACTCAGCAGACCAGAACCCAGGGCACCTTTCACCAAATGCGCGACCGTCGCAAAGGTCCTATCAAAGAAAAGTTAACAATTTACTAGTGCATCTACGTACTGTAAACGTTCGAACTAGGTATACGGTAAATACTAGGATTTTAGGATTAAAATCAAATCAACAGCCTATTAACATGTCCCCACTGCTGGGGCTCAGGCCTACACCCTCTCAACGAGGGCGTTCGGGCTATAATAGCCCAGTGCGGGTTGGTGGACTTCACATGCGCCTAAGAATTGCTTGTTCAGCGTATGCAGGTTTCCTCACGATGTTTTCCTTCACCGTTCGAGACCAGTCAGTAAATGTACTTAAGTTTTAGGATTAGTGATAATGGTAAGAGTCCGAGTGTACTTTAAGAATCGGTTGAGTTTAGTTTAGGTTACTTACGTTAGTTTTATCGTAATTCGGGCGTTTACAGTAAAGTTACAATCAATTGTTGTTAAGTGATGCACTTAGTTCTCGAGTGGAGACCACGACTGGGCAAGCGTAGTGTGGGACGCCCCCCGGCTAGATGGAGCGACGACCTGCGTGAGGCGGCTGGCAGTGACTGGATGCGGAGAACCGAGGGTCGGGTTCAGTGACACGCCTTGGGGAGGTCTATGTCCAGCAGTGGTCAAGTGCAGTCTGATGATGATGATGATGAATCGAAAAGATTCGTCATAACTATTCATAACTTATGAATGATTACTTTTAAGTAACATAGTATCTTAAATTAAAGAAAGATACGTGCTGGTCGCTGAAATTTCAGTGTTTATTGAGACTTACTGTTGAAAAATTAAAATAATATTTTCAACAATTGAATAATTATGCTTACCCTATTGGTTTATGAACCACGGGTTTCCTTTGAGCTACTAGATCGTAGGCGTCTTCAGCCTCTTGCGTGGCATTGACTAGTTTGAACCTTGGTTCCGTATTGGTAGCTTCTTTACCTTCCGTCTGTCTTCCCTGAAAAAAAAACTTTGGTATTCGATACGGGGAGAGATGCCAGGGATGTAGTGTACAGATGTCCATACATACGCGATCAATAAAGATAAAAAGAAATATATTTCAGTCGTGCACCGCGCCTCGTAGCAATGCAGATTTAAAAAGGAGTCAGTAGAAGACAGAACTCGGAGTTTCCCTGCGAGATCGAATCAGAAATGAGGAGATCCGCAGGAGAACCAAGGTCGCCGACATAGCTCAAAGAATTGCGAAGCTGAAGTGGCAGTGGGCTGCGCACATTGCTCTTAGAACTGACGGCCGTCGGGGCAGAAAGGTTCTCGAGTGACGACCACGTATCGGAAGACGCAGCGTAGACCTCCCACAAGGTGGACCGACGATCTGGTGAAGGTCGCGGGACCCAGCTGGATGAGGTTAGCGCAGGACCGGTCGTCGTGGAGATCCTTGGGGGAGGCCTTTGTCCAGCAGTGGACGTCTACAGGCTGATATGATGAGAAGACAACAGTCAGTATAAGATTCGTATACCTACCTATGTCGCCCTTGCACTCATGAGATGACTTAAAGAAAGCAAACGCAAAAACGGGAACGGGAATTTTAAAAGACAAAAGTAAACAAGACGTTACCCATACCGTCATGATGAAAATATCTAAAATCTCCAAAAATTCATCCAAATAATATCGTATTGATCCGTCAAACGAGTTATTATTATGAATATGTCACAAACTTTTGTTTATTAATCAGCTGACAGAAGAACTCTGAAAAGTTCTCCACACTCTTGGCTATTTATATACTAGCATACTAGCTTATGCCCCGCGACTTCGTTCGCATTAAAAAGTTCGTATAATGTTACATAACTAAGTGTTGCCCGCGGCATGTAAATTTCATATGTAAATTTTCGTTCCCGTAAAAACCTTAACATCCCTTTTCACCCCTTTAGGGTTGGAGTCTTAAAAAGTACACCAGATTTTAAGTCGGACCACATGCTTTCAAACAAACAAAAAACGCTTCAAATCGGACCAGTAGTTTTAATGTGATGCGGGTTCAAACAAACAAACAGACAGACAGACAGACGGACGGACAGACAGACAGACAGACAGTATAAGTAACTCTTCAGTAAACTCTTGGGAGACTATGCTGTGCCCGCTGGCTGTACCGTCTGAAACGAGCATAAACTCCGTTGTTCCGTTCTCGCTTATAGGAAAAAATTAAGCTACTAGGGAGCGCGCGCCCACCAAACAGATCCTAGCTCTATGCTAACCAATTGTTACATAAATCCTATCGTAACCAATTGTTTCATAAATCCTACCAAAAAATAAGTATTTTTCTTGTAATAACTGGTTATCACATAGAAATATAAGAGCTTTTTCCGTGTTCTGTGGGTTATCATATACCTATGATATTTTAATTCCACTTTCTTTGAACCAGTCTGAGAGAGCAGAGCGTGTCGAAGTAGACATCCAACACTAAATAACAAATATTTTATTAATATTACCTAAGCATATACGCTGTAAAAAGTGCTATACATTCCTATGACGCATGCTGTATGAGAATTAATCAAAAGTTGAGTGAATTAAACACAATGCGAAGTGTTCACGCCTGTCAATTAAGGTACAATAAAAACGGTACGGGCACGCCGCACAAGTTTCTCACTCACATTACTATCCTATAAAAACCGATTTAATTAATTTTGTATGGAAATGTTCATAAAAACATTTGTTGTTTCTACGTAGAGGAACATTTTAAAAATTCTATGACTCTATTTATTAACCGCTATAATTATTATTACCTACCTGTTTAACCGCTTCAACCATTTCTGAGTGATAGGGTTGTATTGATTTACTGTTTTTTTCCCGGACTATTGGGTATCAAGTCCCTACTGTCTTGTGAATTTTTTAACTTACCTAACTACCTGTTAGATATATTTATTCAAATTTTCGAGCAAATCGTTGGTGGATTTCACATTATGCAGTATGCAGGTTTCCTCACGATTTTCCTTCACCGTTTGAGAGCAGTCAGTACTTGAATGTACTTAAGTTTGGAGAAAAAACCCATTGCTACATTACCGAGCCGGGGATCGAACTTCAGACATTTCGATATGATAGACCGCGTCTTATCCCCGACGCCACTGACGCTCTATATAATAGCATTTATTCACGATTAGGTGCTCGCTATATTGTAGACGGGCTGTTGCCAGTAGGTAAGTACTTAATACAATCTATTTTAATCAAAACAGCGATATTTTTTCGCATTCTTAGTCGTTCGAAAGTAAAAAGCCTTTTCTAATCAATTTTGCGTTTGACCACCGTTAATAGTCACCCACATTTATGTTAATAAGCCAGCTTCAGTTCATTCACATGAGTCATGTTGTAAACACTACCTGATTGTTAAGAAAAGAAAATGTTAATAGCATCGTAATAATGAAATCATCATTAATATTCGCTTTCTTAATTTCATCAACACTGATAAAAGCTCAAGATGTAAGTGCGTAAATTAAGATACCTATTTGTGATTAACGATGTCTGTCAGGGCTTCTACAGGTCCGAAAGAAAGAAAGAATCCGAAAACCAACAGATATGCTCACCACACAAAAATGTTGGTCCCGGGTGGGAATCGAACCCACGACCTCTGACGCAGTCGGCAGGGTCACTACCAACTACGCCAACAGGCCAGTCATTTTACAAGTAAGTCTTAGGATTTAGCCACTATACGAGTATAGTTTAATTGTTGTGTGAGTAATCAAATACCTACTAAATAAATAATTAAAGATACTTAGATATTTTATAACATAAAACAGGAAGCTGGTTTCAACAACGTCACTACACATACAGAAGACATTACTTTAAAACCAGGTAATGAGCAATTTGATGTCAATAACACAGATTCGCATACGTCAACCAAAGAGCTAGAAGACGAACAAATTGATAGAGCATCGACTGAAAAAGTAAATAATAATCAAGATGAAGAAAAACCTGTCAAACGGTCTACCGAAACTCATGTTCCAAAGGAAGATAATGAAGGTAGAACAGGTTATGATATTGAAACTAAAGCAGTCGCAAATAACCCGCCATCAAAATCTAAAACCACTGGAGAAGAATCTAACACAAATGATAAAAATTCAAGTGACATGTCTGTAACTCCCATCGTAAATCAAAGCACAACAGCTGTTGATAGATTAAAAATTAACAGTGACCTTTCAACTGAAGAACATTCAAAAGCTGGTGACATTGATGAGAAGCACGACAATGGTGAATTAAACTTACAAAGTAAGAATGATCGAGACCCTGCCGATGGTATTGAAAGGTCAGCAAACGATGACGAAGGCTTTTCACTTGATAGTCTTGGCGTCAAAGAAGATACATCTGATGGTCTTGAGGACATTCACATTACGACGGAATCCTTCGTTAATTCTGACGGAATATTTCCTCTTAAAGCAACTAGAAAAATGTTCGGTAATTTAGATTTATTAGAGACAAAGGGTAGATCGGATGATAATACTTTTTTAGAAGCGGATAAAGCTAGACCTCCCGACGATCCACAAGTTACAACTAATACTTTTGGTGTTCTCAATCAGTTTGGTAATTCTTATCACAATCTTTGTTGCTATAGTTTAGGTTAACAAAATATCTCAGACCATCTTTTGTTTTAGGTAGTAGGTGGAATTATCCAAGCGATTTAGTGGTGTCGCATCTACAACCAATTCTGAGTCCAAGTTCAATGCGATCCCAAACCGTAACTGCAACGCCCCAACCGTTCCATAGCATAAATAAAGAAAATGATCTCGCACGATTTATGCGAAGGCCAAGTAATTTTCGTGCAAGTGACAGTACATCAGTCGAACCTAAACATATCGAATATTACAACACCTTAGAAGGAAACTCGAACGCATATCCATATGTGCCAATTAAAAAGCAAAATCATCATCTCGGATCACTATATCACGAGGCATCCTCAACGTTAGAAAAAACGACTGGGTTTCCCAAGATGCAGCAATATGCTGACAACTTCTACAAACCGTACGATGCAAATCATAATTCTAAAATGTATAATCCCTATGATTATAGAGATAAGAACTTTCAATATTATCAGCCATTAATAGTAATGAAATAAAACAATTAAAATACTTATCTAAGTATTTAGTTATTTCTATTTAATAATTTCCAGTCGCGCGCTCTGATGATAACTTTCCTGAAAATCTACCTAGCATCTCTAAGATAAATAAGTACAAAAGCGTGTAACAGCTCAACGTCCCTTGTTATTCTTCATTAAACGTACTAGAACCTTCTATTGGTTTAATGCGGACATGAACCTGTAGTGTGGATCACCGAATAGTACATACAACTGTTGTACCCTCGTGGAGGCCGTGCTGCGGTTTTCTTGAAAATCGCCGACTAACTCTAGTCGTGCTCTGTTTTTGTGGAGGCCGTGCTGCAACCACTGGTTTAAATAAATTTAAGAAATAATACTTTAAATACGACAGGGCTGTATAGACGAAGCTTCCCTTGCCCGTCCTCAATAGAGGGCAAATCAACAACAACAATGTCAATGTCATTGTCAGGCAGGTGAGTTGAAATAATATAAACAAAAACAACAAGGAACGATGGTATTCAACGGTCGTTTGATAACTTTCTGAAAAATGGGTAAAAAATACTACTGTGATTATTGCGATAAAAGATTGGTTGCCTCGCCTGCAATAGTGAAAACCCACAACAATGGTGTTATGCATCAGAAATTGGTTGGAGACCATTACAAACAGTTCAAAGGTAAGCCTGTAGCCAAGTAAAAGTCAAACGTAAGCATAAATATCTGTAAATTATGGACAAATGGTTCTGTATTACTCGTGTTTTTGGCCAAATTATTATCAAGAAGAGTGCCCAAAAGGGGCACAAACAGAAGGGAACCTACCCTCTTTCTTTATTCATTCTAACCTAAAATTTGATTTTATTCTACTTGACGGCTGCTTTCTAGCGATGGGCGAGTCGAGTCATTTTAACCGCGTAACTCGAGTTGGACGGTCACCGAGTCAACTCGAGTTGCTTTTTTATCCCACCGAGTTGACTCGGTGGCGGTAGGTAGTACCGTCCTCTTGATAGGCACCTACGCTACGACGAGTTGACGCGGCGGCGCGGGCGGGGGGGCCGGGCTCGCAGTGCAGGCGAGCGAGCGAGAAGAAGCGAGTTAAGGTGAGATAGCGCGCGCGCGCGCCTACGTCGAGTCGCCGCGCCGCGTCGAGCCAGCCGAGTCAACCCGAGTTGACGAGTTAGCCCATCGCTACTCCATACGAGCTGGCTCGGCGGCGCGGGGGACCGAGTTGACTCGGTGGTCAACCCGAGTTGCTTCTTTTTATTGCACCGAGTCGTCCTCACCATACGAGCTGGAGCGGCGCGCGGGACGAGGCGCAAGGGGCGCGCGCGGTGCGCGGGCCGCGGCCGGCTAGCGAGAGAGAGGCGAACGTGACATTATATAATCTGTGGCCACGTCAGCGCGCAACAACGGTGTGATGGGTCTATCTACCTACCTCCTATTCGCCGCGACGCCGACGGTTGGCCGAGAATACAAAAGATTAATTTATTCACAAGCTTTTCTTGGCTTTTTGTTTTGTTCGTGTGTCGGTCAGTGTTTGTTTAGTTTGTTTTGTCGTGTAGACTTGTCTGTCTGTCTGTCGCGATAAAATGCCTCCTGGCAACAAAAAGAGCGTGGCGTGGGAGTTTAAAAAAAACAACCAAGTTGTGTGCAAATTATGTTCTTGCTATTATAAGTTCTTAGGCAAAACAACGACTTTAATTAATCATGTGAAAAAAGAAACATTTAGTCCAGTACGGCGAAGCCCTTTGGACATAAGTACGTTACCTCATGTGGAAAGTGAAAATAATTCTAGGTATACTAAGGTACCTTCAAGGTATACTAAGTTAAAAGAGGTTACCATTATCGGCAGACACATTGTTACGTTTCAAATCAACTCGGTCGTATTTTGTTTTGTTTGACACGACAGCGAGTTAGCGCGCACGCGGCACGCGCGCCGACGTCGTCGTCTCTGCGTCGAGCTGGCCGAGTCAACTCGAGTTAGCCCATTGCTACGTTATGAGCTAGCGTAGCGTAGCGCGTCGGCGCGGGCTACCGAGTTGACTCGGTCAACTCGTAACTCGAACTGGCGCGGCGGCGGCGGGCCGGCCCGGCCGGCCGACCGGGCTGGCGCTGGCGGGCGGCGGCGGTGGCCGAGTGAGCGAGAGGCAAGTTGTCACTTTGACCTTGAGCTGGCCTAGTATATGCGGTAGTTTCAATACTACGAGAGACCAGTTTATACTGGTTTTGTTTCCACTGACGCGGTCGACCGTGCCTACCACCACGCCAGCACGCCACACGGTGTGATTGCCTGATTGTTGTAACTAGGTACCTACCTATCTATACGCCGCGCCGGTTGGTCGAGTGAGTCCGAGTAGATATTCAACAAAGACAAAAGATTAATTCATTCATTTCCAAAATCATAAAGCTTTCTTGACTTTCATTTACTTATACAGATGGTCAGTGTTTTGTTTAGTTTGTTTTGTCGACTTGCCACCCAGACATAAAAAGAGCATGGCATGGGACGTTTTTCAGTAAAATTATGACAAAACAGTTGTTTGCAATCTATGTTCTTTGTAATTGCAAGTATGTAGGCAACACAACAGTAATATAATCATGTAAAGAAAAAAACATGTAGTGCAGTACGGCGAAGCCGTTGGCCAAAACTATTATTCGTAACAAGTTAGCGCACGCGCTTATTTCTAGCTCGACGTCGCGCCGCTTCGAGCCGAGTCAACTCGAGTTGCAACTCGAGTTGGCGTCAATTTCAACTCGAGTTACTCGAGCTGAAGATAAAACGAGTTCGCCCATCGCTACTGCTTTCCGCAACCGTACATGAAATAGGGATACGGACAGTAAAAGCGGTCAGTGTGGACAAAACATCCTTACAAAATTTCGCGTTTATAATATTAGCAGGATTGGTTTGGAAAGGAATTTAGTGTTCATTTTCAGGAGTTCAGGACCGATCTGCAGTGTTGCTGGTTTAGAAAAATTAGAACTTTGTAAATCAATTACAGATCCAGAAGTAATATTGGCAGAAGAGGCCTACAAAAAGCCATGTAACAGATTTGTTAGAGGCGAGTGCTTATTTGGCAGCATTTGTCGCTATTCCCACTACACTAAGGAGCAGTTAATGGCATATAAGAACTATGGTAAGGACACTTTATAGCAAGCATACCATATTATTAATTAGTGATATTTTCTAACTAATTTTTAAAACTTAAAGAAAATGATATTATTTGTTAAACTCACATAAGGGCATGATTTGTCTGTCACTATTTTTGTGTAGTGAAAAGTCAATTAAGTACTTACTTAAAAGTCTGTTTAAGCATCCAAAGTCAGCTTAATGCAATTTGCATAGGAATGGAGTGGAGTACTAACTTAAAACAAACTAAAATATGTACAACTTTGTACATATTTATCTAGCATATTGTAAGGCGTTAGTGTAGTATATTAAATACACCTAAAAGCACTGGTATTTTTTTGTATTTAATATAATACTTACTAATCATGTACCTATTCCTTTACACATTTGTGAGAAGATTACATGTATACTTCAGCACTTATTTCAAATAACCCTGTAAATAGTTTTCATCCTTGTTTCTATTGTACGACTTCCTCTGTTCATTTTAATTTAGGTTTCTAATTATTTAAATATTTTTTTACAGTTGCAAATAAGAATAAATACGAAGCTGAGGTACCGCCATCGTTTCAAGAACTGTATAAAAATCTTCAAAGTGAAAAATCAATGAAGATGCAAGAGTCTGGTAATATAAACACCACATTATATGATAAAAATGGCATGACATACGTGCTTCCGTGGACCTATAATCAAAGTTTCGATAAATATGGCGACAAACTACCACCAAGTATCAAAAGATTGAAAGTAGATGACTTTTTGCAAGCTAACTTAACAGAATGGGGACAATAATCAAATACATTCACAGAACAGGATTATTTAAAATATCAATTAAAGCCATGTGCTTCGGGTATGCGCTCATAGTGCGTCCGAAGTTCACACTAAAAGTGAAACAATACACGAAAAGATTACGCATCAGTACTCATTTAATCGTGCGATTCATAACTAGTGTAATGCCGTATTGAATAGGCAGTGTATAAGGTTCAAATTAGAATATCCCATATTTATTTTGTTCAGTATAATTGGATATGTCAACTTTGTATTTATCTATTTAATCGTATGACCTTTATTTATTTGATGCATAAAAGTGAATTTAGGTCATAAGTCAACATTCATTTTGTTTGAGCGGGTGAAATATTGGTGCAAAGATTGTATGAAAGTCCATTATTTTCAAGAGGAGGACTTAGAAATGGGAAAATTTATATTTAGGCTATTTGTTTAAAAACAATGATAATTATGTATCAACTTTGTATAGAGCCAGTACTGGTGGACGACAAGCCAGTACATCAGCAGGTTGATGATTTAAGGCCAATAAACTTCAATAATTACTAATACAATCTAATAATTGATAAGTCGACAATAGTTGTGAATTTTATAAAGTTAATTAAATACATTATTTATTAAAGTTGTTCTCTATAATACATAGATCTTGAATTTCAATTTAGCTCTAATTTAAATATACGAAAAACATAATCAAATACAGAAAAACAATACATTGTCACAGTCGCCTCATTTTAAGACTTTTCGTGGGCTTTGAATGTACCACCGGTTTCCTTACCAGAAGCTGTGGATAGTGCAGGAATCTAAATTCTGGCGCTACATATGTTCCTGATTCTGTCTGAAATAAATGTTTAACCGTGTAAATAAAACTGTAAATACTTAAATCCGTTTCGGGACTATCGGATACTTGCATATGCAGAGCCTGTGGAGAGGACAGAGAGACGATGAAACATCTGCTGTGTAAATGCGACGCACTAGCCGCAAGACGAATGAGTTACCTGGGTGTGGCTTATCCCGAACCCGAGGACTACAGGCTCTTACCCCTAAGCTGTACAATAGCATTTGTGCAGCGAACATTGGGGGAGGAGAACAACAGGTAAACACAGGGGCTGACACAATAGATCCCATAGGGTCGCAGTGTCGCCGGGTGTGCCCGGCCCCCTTATATATAAGATAAGATAAATCCGTTTTGCAAATTGCGTAAGTATTCTCTTCTTTCTTGAATCATCATCATCATATCAGCCTGTAGACGTCCACTGCTGGACAAAGGCCTCGCCCAGGGATCTCCACGACGACCGGTCCTGCGCTAACCTCATCCAGCCGGGTCCCGCGACCTTCACCAGATCGTCGGTCCACCTTGTGGGTCCACCTTTCTTGAATACTTAATCAAAATGCAATTGTAATCGTGATAAAAAACTATAATGACCGAACATTGCATCTCTAGTAAAAACTCGGATCACCTGCCCCAATGAGTTTTTGAAATTTAAGTAAAGTTTATTTTCAATGAATAAAACATAGAGAGGAAACTGAAACATTACGGAAATCCATTTCAAACTTATTTAGTAAAACTGTTGTAAATGCAGATATTAAATTATGGGTATTGTAAAAGTTACCTGCACTAAAATCATTGTTAAAATTGGTAGCAAAAATGTAATTTTGTACCACATTTGAAATTGTTGATTCATAAGTCAAACCATATTAATTTTAAAGTGTGTTACTCTAACTTGAAATTGATAATGTTATCCAATATGCCATAAATGTTTTATGTATTTCTCATTTTTGCTTTGGCATTTTTGTAGTCTCTCGATATTTCTCTCTCTCTCGAGTCTCTCGGCATTACCGGTGGGAGGTCCAGGATCCGTCTGGATAGTCACCACCTTCTTAAACCTATTTCAGCCGGCAAATAGCAATGCATGCATTGCTGTTCAGAATTGAAGCGTAGAACACAGGAGGCATTTCAACCTAGTCGTTTACACATAGCCTATCGTACGGCCGACGGCACTTAATTAGAAACAAAACCATTCTAAACTGGTCTCTCGTAGTATTGAAACTTTCTATTAAGCTAGGCCAGCTCAAGTTCGAAGTGGTTTCAGTGACGTGCGGTCGACTGTACACGTTATCGCGCATGTTCTTGTACCCTCGATGGCACGTCAGTTGAAACACTTTGAACCTGAGCTGGCCTAGCCTATTAGGGAGTTTCAATAGTATGAGAGACCAGGTTATACTGGATTTGATTCCACTGACGTGCGGCTATATATATAACATAGGCTATGTGTAAACTACTAGCATGAAATGCCTCCTGTGTTCTACGCTTCAATCCGAAACACAGCAATGCATGCTTTGCTATTTGCCGGCTGAAACTAGACTATCCAGACGGATCCTGGACTATAATCCTCCCACCGGTAATGCCGCTATTGTGTCGAGAGACTGGAAAGATTCACTACAAAAATGCCAAAGCAAACATGAGAAATACATAAAATATTTATGGCTTATTGGATAACATTATCAATTTCAAGTTAGAGTAATCACACTACGGCAGCGGAGAATGTCGTCTCCTTGTTGCTTTAAGGTAATAAATCAGTAGGTATGCTATATTTGATAACGCAATCGCCAGTGTTTTCTGTTACGGTTGTCAACTGAGGTTTTCAATTAGTCTTTATCGTTGATAGGAACGTTGTAATTTCTAGAAAAAAGTAGTTGGCTACTTGGACTAACTCCACCACATGAGCCTAAAGTTTTTATATAATATAATATTTTTTGTAAGTGATTCTGGAATCTAGTTATTGTTTGACATAAAACGTACAAACCATTGTTTTTGTCTTATCCTAACCAAACTACTTATAGTTAGATCTGGACTAAATTGTACAGAGTTGGTATCGAACCCACGACCTCTGGCGCTCGAGTCTGTGGGTTAATATTAGTTTGACGCCCCGCGGCGTTGCCTACAGTTTTCCACACACTTTCCCGTGGGAACTCAAATTCATCTCAGATATCTTGTGGTCCAGAACAATGTAACTTCGGTGTGACATTTCTGAGTAGTGTCATGAATATTTTTGTAAATTTATAATTACGATTAGCTAGCTAGCCTAGCTAGTTTTACTTACTAGCTTTTTTTTATTACTTTACTAATAAAACTACTGCTCTGTGCGCAACAGTCTTAAATAAAATAATGTAGGAAATCTAATTACGTTATAGCGACCTAAAACTAATTAATAGGTAATTTCAGGCCATAGTAACATTACATAATGTAAATACGAAGCATCACAATGTCACACCTCCCAGCAATATTTTAAAACAAATTGAGACAATAGTGATGTTGGAAAATGACCTCCGAAGACTAACGGCACCAAAAAACAAATACATTGTGCTGTTAATTAAAAACAATGATAAAGCAGAGCATCGACTATCAAATGCAAGTAATATTGAATATGCAAACGCCAATTATAACGGACTCAATAAAATTCTAAGAGCGGGCTCAAAGAAATCTAAGAACTATTACGCCGACAGGCAACTGAAAGAAGATGCACAAGCCGAAGCAACAAGGAAACTAAATGAAATAACCCTATTTCTTAAAGACCGTCTTCTGTCACTCGAATATTTCTACAGCGAAATGCAGAGAATAATCAGGCAAAGAGCGGTTAAAGACGATCTTAGGCTTATGGTGGAATATTTGGACGGGCACCTACTGGAGAAAAATGATGTTTTAAAATGTTTTGAACGCGCCAAACGCATGCATAGAACCAAACCGATGTGGGAAGGCAAAGGGAGGGTCGTTAACGACTTGAATATAAACGTCGTTAAAGATCCCTACAACGATGGCACAATAAATTAAAAACACAATGGGACTCCGGAATTTTCATAGCGAAAATTTAAACGCATAGGGATAAAAAGTTTGTAGTCTATCGATTTTCGATTTACTGTAGGTAGGTACCTAATAATGTCCAATCTGAAAATTTTTCAACGACCATGCTCGAACTGAAAAATGTCCAAACTGAATAATGTCCAATCTGAAAAACCTCCAATCTGAAAAATGTCCAACCTGAGAAACGTCTAGGTAATCTGAAAAACGTGAGTAACCTAAGTATTCATAAAACTTGAAGATGGAATTGACAAAGCTATTGAAAATTATAGTTGAGAAAACAAATAAAACTATTAAAATGTTACTCTCGTTTATTATTCATAACATAAAGGAGTCTAGGTGATATCTTCTTCGCCTGGGAAACCAGGTCGTGAAGCTTCGATCCAGGCATCACTCTTACTCGAATGACATTCTGTAAAATAAAAAGACTTAATAGGTACCATAAAGAGGTACCTACAATGATAAGGTCAAAATTATAATGTCATCATCAGCCTGATAGCATCCACTGCTGGACGTATGCCCATTTTCTACCAAGGACCCTCAAATCGCCACTTATAATACTAGCTGGAGAAAAAAAAACCCGTTACCGCGGTAAAAAGTAGCGTAATATGTTATTTCAGGATATAAGCTATCACTGTAACAAGTTTCATCAAAATCCGTTCAGCCGTTACAGCATGAAAGGGTAACAAACATCCATCCTCACAAACTCTCCTATAAAATAGTAGGTGAAATCCTGTTTTCACTGTTCAGTCTGATTCCCAACCATGGGTTTTCTTATTCAACTGAACCACTATCGTGTCATTGTCGCAATACATAAATGTATTTTCGTGTATTTACTGCGTCATCATCATCATATCAGCCTGTAGACGTCCACTGCTGGACAAAGGCCTCCGCCAAGGATCTCCACGACGACCGGTCCTGCGCTAACCTCATCCAGCCGGGTCCCGCGACCTTCACCAGATCGTCGGTCCACCTCGTGGGAGGTCCACGCTGCGTCTTCCGTGGTCGCCACTCGAGAACCTTTTACTGCGTAAACTGATCTAAAGTTTTAGCAAAAATAAAATACTACTTTAACAACATTAAAATCTTTCACTTACTAATTTAGGGCGGAAATTCACGTCATTGACATCTGCTCGCTGAAATCGGTCAAATAAACCTTTTATGGAAGTAGATATGTCGAAAAGTTTCAACAATTTCCTATCTTAGAATCATACTTATTATAATTCAAAGTTGTATGACAGTTACGCAAAACAATAGCGCAAAGGTTTTCTGAACATAACCTTCCTCACACAGCAGTTTCAAGCCCTATTTGGGCAGGTGGTCCACTGGTCCACTCTGGTGCGTTTATGTTCATCATATCCTGTAGACGTCCACTGCTAGACAAAGGCCTCCCCCAGGGATCTCCACGACGACCGGTCCTGCGCTAATCTCATCCAGCCGTCTAAGTTCACTTGTTTATTTATTACCTAAGTAAATACTCAATGTACCAGTTTCTGATCCTGGGATCTCAGCAAGTTGTCTGGATTCCGGACCTCCTCCACCCAAACATCATTCCAGTATTTCTGAAATTTAATTTTTGTTTTGCTTAATTATGTTTATCTAGTTGGCTGTTTCCAGGGAACACATTTTCCCGATGTATTATTCTTTAGCCTATGTGTTATTCTGATGTACCTACCTATGTGTACAAAATTATTGTAATGTGTTGTGTGTAGGTACTAAATAAATTCTATTCTATTTTGTTTAAAAGAGTAACAAACATCCATCAAAACTCACAAACATACTTACAAACTTTCGCCTTTATAATATTAGTTAGGACTATGACATAGTTTTAGCGAAAGTTTAAATCGTTTTGACGTCCACTGCTCGGCATAGATCTTCACCAACAAGCTCTACCTCACCCTGTCCTCTGCCTTGCCCATCCAGCCACTTCCAACCTCCGTCGAAGTAATAATTATCAAATAATAATTTGTCACTTCGATTTGAACCCTTACAATACGCCCTATTTAATTAGGTAGGTCCAAAGTAGGACGTATTATAAGGCTGTTACTCGTATTTAATTTTATGACATCATACCCCAGTCCTCAAATTTTCCTTCTCGAGTAGTTCGGAGACGTGGTTGATAGGTTTCATCGCTTGCAGTCTCGCAGATTGTTTTGCTATGGCCAATACTACCTCGGGAGGAGCCTGTCATAAAAATAAAGAAAAGTGAACAAAGCACATCGACGATCTGCCAACAAAGCCCACTGTTGATGTTGGGCAAAACCAATGTGACTTACTGTTGAGACTATCAAATAATAAGTACCTTCAACATTGTAATAAGCATATTGTGGGAAATTTCTAATTTAAGACTAGACCACAGATTACATATTAGTTCCTAGACTAGACAGTGTATGTTTTTAGTAGGCATGGAGCTAGGATCTCTTGGTTGGGCGCCCGCGCCCCCTATGTAGGTATTAATAAAGGTATTCATTTACTTTACGTTGTGATTTATAAGAAAACTTAGGTACCTGTTTCGGTATTAGTATTTTCTCTCCTGCCTCATTTTTCTTTTTTAGACCCTGTGAAATAGACATAGATAATTACAAATATTGAACTAAAAGTAACGAAAGTGATTCGTCGAGTCAGAATGTTTAACAAAGTTTTACTTACCTCGATAGCCTGATGTAGACTGGCTTCGGCGGCAATATTATTGATAATATTTACCGGCTGGCCCTAAAAAGGGAAATTAGGAGTATTATATATGTAAGCTTATTTACATTAAGTGTATTATATAACACGTAACTCTTATAGAGATGAGATGCTGGCTTAAAGAACAGATGTGTGATTGATTAACAAAAGTAGAGTGGGGAAGGGAGTTTGTATGGGCAGTGTAAAGGTAAACATAGACATCTTTAAAACTGTAGTTTAGTACTGAACAACAGTTTAAAAAATTGTCGTTTAGTACTAAACAACAGTTTTAAAGCGCTTAGCTCTACTTTTTGTTAGTGTTATAATTATGACACTAGGTGCTCTATAAGTGCACATGTTTTGTTGTTTCGTAGTTTCTAAAAGAGTTGTATATTTTATTGATTGTTTTAAATAAATCTTGAGTACCTTTGTACTTACTTGTAATTCAGAGTAAGGATATTGCAAGACGAAACGCCGGGCGAAGTCCTTGTATAGCGGGGGAACGAACTTGTGTTTATTCACTCCGAAGTAATCCGCCATGTCGCCAGCTTGTACTTCAGCGTCGTTGTGTCGAGGATATTTCGATTTTAACTTCTGCAATCAACGAAATCATCATCAGCCTGTACTAGTCCACTGCCGAACATGGGCCTCCCCAAGGCGCACCACTGAATTCGATCTTCAGTTCTCCGCATCCAGTTACTGCCTTACGCAGGTCGTCGCTCCATCTAGCCGGGGGGCGTCCCACACTACGCTTGCCTAGTCGTGGTCTCCACTCGAGAACTCGTCTACCCCAGCGGTTATCGGTTCTCCGACAGATGTGACCAGCCCACTGCCATTTCAATGTGCTAACCCTTTGAGCTATGTCGAAGGCTTTGGTTCAACAAAAACTTAAACATCCTCTAATTATGGAAAATAAACGTCTACGTTAGAGCGGGTGCTCACAGACGGACACGTAAAGAGAACTCGCGTCCCGCGGCGAGCGTGTGTGAAGTGTGATGAGATGAGGCTGAGGGAAGCGACAGAGGTATGTCAGGATCGCGGTACTTGGCGCTCCGTTCTTTCTACATCACGACAGGGACATACCTAGCGTGAAGTTATTTATGTATGTATGTACTTACGACTACGGTATAGCAGAGTGTACTCTGGTTATAGATGGACTCTATAATTGCCACAGACCAGAAAAGCTATTGCCAACTCGGCTCCCATCTAATTCTGAATAAAGGCCGATTGAAATAATAATAATATTTATGGACTTTACACACGGCTGTTTAGTCCCAACTAAGCCGAAGCTTGTACATGGGTGCTCGACAACTGATAAACATACCTAAATACTTTTAAATAAATACATACAAACACCAAGAATCCGAAAACCAACAGTTATTGCTCATCACACAAATGTTGGTCCCGGATGGGAATCGAACCCACGACCTTTGGCGCTGTAGGCAGGGTTACTACCACTACGCCAATTGCAGGCCAGTCAAACTAAAGCGGTCCCTACACGATCATGCGGCATGACATGCGTTACGTGCTGTCACTCATGCATGACCGTTTAATTGTAGTGTTTGACAATCGCGCGTACTCTTCACTGTACTAAGTGATTGATAGCAAGCATGGTGGACCGTCATGCAGCATGATAGTTCACGTAAACGTAACACATGTCATGCCGCATGATCGTCTCGGGACGGCTTTATAAACACGTTCGTAGGTATAGTATACAGCCACTGGAACCTGGATGAATGGGACGAATTTAATAGATACCAAGCTGGAACAGAGCCCGTGTAGCCCTAGCCTATAATTTTAATTTACAACAACAACCTTGAATTTCATACGTTCGCGTACTTCATCAAAATCGTCAGCAAACGCCAGCGCCTGGGGGTAATTATAGAGCAAAGGCATTAGTAACTTAATTCGATTAGTGTCTTTACGTCGAAATTGAAATTGGTCCAACCAGAAAAGGGCCACATAGCATAATACCTACCCCGACCACTGTTCATTAGTTAAACCTACTTTAATCTTCACCATCATCATCAAGAGCCTGCACTAGTCCACTGCTGGACATAGGCCTCCCTTGACGCGCTACTGAACCCATCTTCGGTTCTCCGCCAGTCACTGCCAGCCGCCTCACGCAGATCGTCGCTCCATCTAACCAGTTTCTAACAACAGTAAGTAATTATAACTTTTGACAATTTTAGTGGGTAAGAAATCACTATTTATTGTATTCTTCCTCTTGAATAAGTTTCAATCACAATGTATTTTTATAACTAGGTAGTTTATTTAATAATAATAATTCATTAAAAATTACCTTGAATAAAACTGAATGATAAAAAATGCAAAAGGCAAAACCAATAGCCTTCATGGTTAATTTCACAGTTGCATCGTGAAACTTCCATGTGTTTGACTGAAAGTTGATCGAAACGGTAATTAATGGGTTTCGATTAAAAATCGTAATTAAATTGAAGTCGAGATTTAAATGTTCTTTTTATTAGGTACCTACTTTTTTTTAATTTTTAACAATTTTACGTCTTTTAGTTAGATTGAAACTTAGGTACCTTTAATATCAAAGGCGGCAATCTGTCGTTTTCCAAAAAAGAGTTGAGTCTTGGTACAATGAGGAGGAAATTGAAAATTCAACTGAAAGCTTTTTCGCAGGGACCCATTAGCAATTAAAAATATTTTTTTAACGGCTGTCGAAAGGGCACGGAAATTTATTGTCATAAAAACAACAGTGACAGACTTTCAGTACCTACCTAATTTAAGAGGATGCAAGCTTGCCTCTTTTAAATATGACTAGGCTGAATGGTCTCATGACCCTTGCCTGTCCAATCTGGACGAAGAGAAAAAAACAACAACTTTATTGCCAGTAAATAATTTTCTACCACATTTAGTAGTTTATGCTGATGATAATGAGCGGGCGGCTGTTTTTATGATAGGACAGAAGTGATTCTGAACTGCTGTCAGCAATAACAAACAAACTGGTCAGTGTGGACAAAAGGGGGCGCAATAAAAAAAAGACTTGGAAAAAATTCACTTTTTTGGAGTAGTCGCTCGCTTCGCTCGCTCCAAGGGTCACCTCACCTGTAACATAACGAACCTAACCTTCGGGGTGCTCCGACCGCTAACTGTCACACATTATCACCTATAAAAAAATTTCCTCAGCGCCCCATTTTCTCCACTCCAACACCTAGTTTTCTCTTCTGTTGCATCTCGGTAATTTTTGTAATTTGTTCTGGCAACTGAATTTTGAGATTCCTTCCTGTCCAAAAGACAGTAAAAATTGACATTTGTTATTTTTATTACGGAGCCAGCCAGCTGAAAATGAAATTTTAATTACTATATCCCTATATTTTAACAAATAATTATGTTTCCAATGCCTACTTTACATGTCTATTCGCGTCTGCTAATGCGTGTGAATGTTGAAAAAGTTGTGTATTGAAGCATTTTTAAGTTTGGTTTCTTTGTGTACTTCTTCGTGTAAGTTTGCGTACTTGAAATTGTTGGATAATGTTCGGGAGGCCGAGGTGTAGAGAGTGGACTCCATTGGCCACGCAGCAGCTTAGGTTACGGAGCCTCATACAGGTAAAAACAAGTATATAATAAGTAACCAGATTGCAATTTTTGGATATGACTCAAGCTGATGTAGGTTTAATAACAAACGCCTACTCACTCACTCACACCTCCGTCATGCGCATAGTTAGTTCCTAGTGCTAGTTTTGATTTATTTATCAAAGTTCATGCATTTAAGAACATCAAGTTAGAGTTGAATGATACAACCGAACTAACCACAAATGTATGGCAAGGTCAAAGGTAACCTAAACAAAGATGTTTTTATTTTATTGTTATGTTTATCGAAAGATTTTGTAAGATGGCGATGCCTTCTAGATAATTAAGTACCTAGTAAGATAAGTGTATGTTGTATACACTATAATTCGTTTTTTAAATTCGCATATTTAATGTTGTTCTAGTAAGTTCTAAATTTCATCTTAATCTGTCCAGTAGTATCTGAGATAACCACTGGACACACGAACAATACTATAATGCTATATAATATGTATCCATTTCTGTTTGACACTTCACAAATGCATGCAAAGCAATGTTAGTAAATTGAAATGGCAGATGGCATATATGCCAAACCAGCTCTGTCGCAGAACTGGTGGCTGCATGGGCAGACAAGGTTTAGGCTTTAGAGTGAAGTCGCCTGACTATTGATGAGGTCTCCTTTGTTGTTCCGTCACTGTTGTGGCTGAGGATACCAGGTACATCAACCAAAAGAAAGTGGCTGGACGTGGATGATGAAGTGCTATAGCGTTCATTTGGGGAATATCTGTTGATGTCGACAGGCTGACTATATTAAACTTAACCTGTTTCAGATTGTCGGTTACAACATCAGACCACCTGAAAGGTGCCGGTCTCAGTGCAGTTTCTACCTCACTCTACACCATACCACAATGTCAGCGCCGTTCTACACGAGTGAGAGAATCAGCTCTCCGCACCCAAAGTGGAAGGAGATTGATTCAGGTATCTACTTATATTAGCTACTATTGATTAGATTTTGTTGATGATGATTAGATTTTGGGTAAGTGTATTATTATAATCGCAAATAATTACAGAATTAGGGAGAGCACAAGCATAGTAGTGACTTGTGTATCAATTTTGAGGGAACTGAAAATGATCAAGTCATGAAACTGAAGTGATTGATTAGATTAGGGTAAATAAAATAGCTATAAACTCTTTCACAGTAATTTTTTTATTGAATAAAGTGGCAAACGGACAGACATTCCACCTGATGGTAATTGGCTACTGTCACCCGTTATTTGCAGGTGTATTCTGCAACAAAGTAGGTGTGTTGTGTTGACTTCTTACCCAACTAAGATTAAATTATGTTATTCTATTCATCTATTTCTTTGTGTTAGTCTGCAACTGTTCAGATCTACAAACAAAGATGTTTCTTGTTTTAACGATCCCTGGAATTCACCATCTCACAGCCATGTAGGACAATGTTTATGTTTAATCACCAGCCCGTAAGCCTGGGTTCACCTGTGTGAAATAAGTTTTTGATACCCACGGGAACAAATGTTTTATAAAAAATTATGTATGTTCACTTCAGTCTTTCAACGGACAAAGATTTGATTTTCAATTCTAATATACCTAATATTATTAAGAATTTCATTCATTCATTCTACATTATATGAATGAGTCATGTTAAATAGGATAAGGTGGATAACAAATAGTTTTGTCTATCATTTTCAGAATATGTGTCAAATGCAAACCTTATCAATAATATTATTATTTTCCTATTGAATGATCACTTAAATTAAACTAGCTGTATCCCGCGACTTCGCCCGCATGGAATAATAAGCTTGTGTTGTGAAATACAAAAAAAAATCATCATCATATCAGCCTGTAGACGTCCTCTGCTGGACAAAGGCCTCCTCCAGGGATTTCCACGACGCCCTGTCCCGCGCTAACCTCATCCAGCCGGGTCCCGCGACCTTCATCAGATCGTCACTCCACCTTGTGGTACTGCTGCCTACGCTGCGTCTTCCGATACGTGACAGTGGACTGGGCACATCGCTCGTAGAACTGACGGACGTTGGGGCAGAAAGGTTCTCGAGCTAGTGGCGACCACATATCGGAAGAAAAAAAATAAAAATAGTTTATTTGGTAACGTCTCTGGCGCGGTCATGGTTATGCCACATTCGGATTTTTACATTCATGAATTTGGTTTTCACTTTAGGTAGGTATGTCCATATTATTATATTGTCACATGATTTTAAGCGATTTTCTGACCCCATCTCAAAATTAATCGCTTCCCTACCTTCCTAGTTAGTCACATTAATTAAATATTTTAATTATTGCTTGCTCAAGTTATTCAATAAAATAAAATATGCCACATTCAATACAATCAATATTGTCATTTATGTCTTGTTTTGTTACAGAAATAACCCAACGAATGTCGTCCACCAACGTTGTGATACGAATATGGTGCCACATTCTTCAACCGAGCAGAGATTCTGAAGACAGGGGAGATAAACTCCAGGACACGGTGATACAAACTTGGGGCGTCTACTTCAGCGGCCTAAGATACATAGGCGCCAATCTCGCTCTGAATTTCACCTCCGATTGCTTTAAAAGTAACACATTAGTATTCCAAATGCAGGGTGGCTACTTATGTTCCTATAAAAGTCTCAAATTAGATATCATACCAGCGGAAAATGAAAATGAACACGGATCACTATCTTCAGACTCCTCGGGTAGAACGAACGTTTCGAAAATCACGCTAGAGACAAAATTCATTCAGCATCACAAAGCCAAGGAATCCAGATCGATTTCGCCGAGCAAGTATTGTAAGAAATCTGAGAAGGAGTACTCAAAGAGCCACAGTCCCATAGAGAGGGGTTTTAAACAGAATTTTCCGTCTTTGAAAAGTTCTGCAAGCCTGAACATAGGTCAGAATCAAGATCGACGGCACAGGGAAGAGAATGTTGAAAAGAAGCGGCCAGACCCCAATTACATCTATGAACACTCCCCTGACAATCTAGACGTGACCACTGGTGATGTAAACTGTGATTATTTATCTAAAAACGCTTCGCAAGAGGAATTGTCTGAAAACAAAATAGATTTAAGCGAGACCGCTGAGGATTACGATTTGAGAAACGAGTCGGATGGCGCTCCCAAATACCGTTACATGGCCTTGAGCTTTCTCAAATCGGAAATCAGGCCGAGTTACAACGCAAGCAAACTGCAAAAGTTACACTTGCTTCAATATTCTATTAAGAAGAGACAGGAGGCTGTGCAGGAGATCAAAGAGAGGATCTATAAAAAGTCGGCTCTCACCACCGAATTACCACACGCTGATGAGCTTGATGTCAAATTAAAATATAGAAGTCGGTCTCAAAGGAACCTTTTCTTGCCCGATGACAGTTTGGATGTTGAGAAGTCATTTGAGCAAAGTGATTTGAGCAAAAATGGTAGGATTAAGGAAGATAGGCCGCCGGTCGCCAACGGCCCTAGGCTTGCTTTGAAGCTGAATGATCTCTTATCTTTTAAGGTTGGTACTAGTATTGGACTATTATTGTTACGACTGGCCTGGTAGTGACCCTGCCTACTGCGCCAAGTGCCGTGGGTTCGATACCCAACCGGGACCCAACAGTACCGAAAACATGTTGCCAAAGGCCATTAGACAGTGATTGTAATCATTCTAATAATGATAACATCGAATATTTCTGTAATTTTGTTTATTTCAATTTCAGGCGAAACCCTCCCCTTTCCAAAGGGCGGCGCACGTGAGGCTAACAAAACAATTAGAAATACTTAGGTTCAAAAGGATTATTCTGTCAGACGAGCGAGATAGCAAGCTAGCCAATATAAGAAGACTGAAAGAGATACACGCGAAAGTGTACGAGGAAAACCAGGACGTTGGTAAGATTTCCATTTCACAAGTCAATTAAAAATTTGCCTATAATTATGGGAGACTAGCTGTTACCCGCGGCACCGCCTACGTAGAAAGGATTTTCCTGCGGGAATAGCTTTTCCCGAGGTGTATGTGCTATTCTGATTTTTAATCTATATTGTTTATTGTTGCTTACAAAATAGATGAACAATTTTACACAAAATCTTATTAACATAATACGAGAGCCGAGCAAAACATAACGCATCGACAGATAGTGTGTCCAGAGAAGCCCTAATAGGCCAAACAGCCCGTGCTGGGGCTAGCTCTTCCTAGTTACTGCGACAAGGTATATACTGTAAAGTTTCATCAAAATCTGTTCCGTAGTTTTTGCGTGAAAGAGTACCAACATCCAAACATCCTTACAAACTTTCGTGTACACTTTCGATTACATAAATACGCATAAAATGTGCATTAACTTCTCTTCTCTAAGGTTTGGAGCTAATGCAAGAGTACCACACACTGTCGCGACGTACCGAGGCGCTAAAGGAGATGCGACAGTCGTGCGGCGCGCTACGGGAGCTGGCGGCGCGGTCGCACGCCACCCTCGCCAACCAGAGATGTGATCTCCTCAACCAGCTGCATCACATATTCTGCATTGAACAGGTCAGTTACAATCGCTCAAACCAGTTAACGCATCTAGTTTAGTTTATAATAATTAATAAAACAATGAGCTTGGGAATGGTTTTTAATTTATTTACAAGTTTAAGTTAAAATATGACATGCGAAACGCCGCAAATACGCCAACCTCTGCTCCAGCTACCTTTTTATGCATGTCCGGGGGTGGAGACACTGGGACCCTAGCCTCATAGAGGCCTCCGACCAGAGGCCGGCCAGTACCTCAGGCAACGTATCAGTTTGGCCATTCAACGAGAGAACGCCGGACGGCCAGCCTTCTGGGCACAGTGCCCCAGTGTGACCACCACGACGGCCTTTTTTATTTGTAGGAAGTTAGTTTTAGCGCCTTAGTTAGTTTTTAATTTTGTTAGGTACCTGTTTAATTTTTTAATTACCATTATAAATTACTTTTATTAAACCAGTATAATAATGTGATAAAAATTAACTTTTTTTCCACTTTTCCCACGCTCATTCCAACATCTGTGTATCATTAGTATCAGTATCATTTCGACATATGTGGTGTCAGTCGCTGCCGGATTCGTCGCTCAGGCCAGCTCTTTCGCTCAAAATAGTTCTTTCGCTCAGAAAATTCAACGACTGTCATCATCCAGAGACTGAGGTCTGTGAGAGACTGTCAGAACCCCCGGGCGGTGAGTCCGGTGAGCGACTCGGTCGCCGCCGGGTTCGTCGCTCAGGCCAGTTCTTTCGCTCAGAAAATTTCATTATCTTCAATGACTGTCATTCTAAAAGAAAGACGCATCGACATGGACGATATGCGACGTGTCGCTCCCCATCTGCGGGAACGACAACCCCCGGGCGGTGAGTCCGGTGAGCGACTCGGTCGCCGCCGGGTTCGTCGCTCAGGCCAGTTCTTTCGCTCAGAAAATTTCATTTTCTTCAATGACTGTCATTCTAAAAGAAAGACGCATCGACATGGACGATATGCGACGTGCCGCTCCCCATCTGCGGGAACGGCAACCCCCGGGCGGTGAGTCCGGTGAGCGACTCGGTCGCCGCCGGGTTCTTCGCTCCAGCCAGTTCTTTCGCTCAGAAAATTTAATGACTGTCATTCCAACAGAAAGACGCAACGACATGGACGATATGCGACGTGTCGCTGCCCATCTGCGGCGACGACAACCCCCGGGCGGTGAGTCCGGTGAGCGACTCGGTCGCCGCCGGGTTCGTCGCCCAGGCGACCTGCCTCGCCGCCGCGCTGCTCAACCAGCCGCTCCGCTACAAGATCACGCTGCTCGGCTCCGCGTGCAAGATACTCGACATTACGCCTGACCTACCCGATCCTAAGTAAGTTCTCGTCTATCAAATAAACAACTTACACGTATCCATAAATAAATAACGATTAATCGAATGTAAAAGAAAGTGGTAAGCTCTTGAGATGTATCTATTTGTGATTTACTGTGACATTAACAGGTTAGGATACAAGAAATAGAAAAACAAACTTGTGTTGCCACAAATGACAATCACACAGATATTATTGTATAATATCCCAAACAGTTCGCGAATTTTTTTATCAATTAATTCGATTAATTTATGTTTCTCTTCTAAAAATAAATATGTTTGACAAGTGTAGATCAATGTAACACATTTTTTTCAATTAATAAGCAATTCATTTAATTAAATCAACTCTATGATTTCTACAGTATCAACATAAATCAAGTTTCTAAAAAGTTTTTTTATCATAAATAATCAATTTTATTTAAATATACTAAATTAATAAACAAACTAAACTAAACATAATACATACCTAACTAAATTACTTACGGGGGCCCACATTAAAACTGGTTTTTCTTTACGATTACCCGTAACGACAAAAATAAATACATATATATATTTTTAATTTTTACTTTACGTTTTCCAGCATCCCTTTGTTCGCGCGCGGCGGAGACGTCACCTTGTTTCGATACGCCATGTTCCTGCTGAACAAGTGCGTCGCGCAGCTGCTGTGGGGCCGCGGGCTGCCCGTCACCGACATGCGGCCTACGCTCACCAACTTGCAGAGACTGCTCATCACACCCAGTAATTTGTAAGTTGTTCATTTATGCCATTATGGAGGGTTTTAGTGAAATAAAACGCCCGATTTTGAAAGCAAAAACTTAAAATTTGACTTATTACTTTAAACTTATTTAAAAGAAAATGCAGGTGCCAGCCGTATTAAGCTCCCATAGTCTTACAAACATTAAATTAGATCGCGGTTACGTTTCAAAATGACAGTATTTTTGAGTGACAATGTCAGGGTGTCTGACTGACGTGAAATACGTCCGAGTTTCAAAGGTATTGCGCTCTGAACCCTGCGAGCCAAAGGGTTAAGTCTATTTTCAGCCGCCTAAATTTTCGGCTTCTTTCAAACCTTACCAAATTTCATTTGAGAGGTTTCTTTCACGCCTTAGCAAATCGCACAAGTTAAGTAGGCAGGTCCATTACAAAAACATCTCGCGTAATTAATGTAAAGGCATTGCGCTCTGAAGCCTGCGAGCCAAAGG
The DNA here is from genome assembly GCA_949699065.1 of Metalampra italica. Classification (NCBI taxonomy): domain Eukaryota; kingdom Metazoa; phylum Arthropoda; class Insecta; order Lepidoptera; family Oecophoridae; genus Metalampra; species Metalampra italica. The sequence goes on along the minus strand of OX452995.1, from coordinate 2,596,221 downwards.
TTAAACACAATACAAAAGGGACAGATTTCGCCCTGAGGCTAAGCTTCATTATCCAAAGGGGAAACGTTGCCAGCCTTCTGGGCACCATGCCTCGCGGGGAAGCCTTGGAAGAATTTTTTTATATTAAGGTTTATAGTTAAGTATAAATAGTTAATCATCTATTGTTGCCATATACATAATTGTATTGCATTTTGTCACTCAATGAATAAAATTCTATACAAAAGGCCATATATTTAAAAAAAAACCTGTGTTAACAGGACGGACACGTCCAAACTGTTCGGCACGTACAAGTGGGTGTCGGAGGGGCAGTGCCCGCGCACGCAGTCCCTGCGCAGCCTCGTCGCCTCGGACCGGGGTAAATACAACAGGCAGTTTAACAGGTTCAAGGTATGTCCATTGTCATTGTACTACTACTTTATTTTAGACTGGCCTGTTGGCGTAGTGGTAGTGACCCTGCCTACTGCGCCAAAGGTCGTGGGTAAGATTCCCACCTGAGCGGAATAAAATTAGATTAGTAAATGTTGGTTTTTTTTCTGGCTTTTATTACACCAAAGCCAAACCAACAGGTTTTTTTTCGTTTGAAAAAAGTCCATGCAGTAAGGCGTTAACGTCCACTGTTGGACATAGGCCTTCCCTAACGAACGCCCCCACTCCCCTCCGCCCTCCGCATCCAGCCGCTTCTGCATAATTTGTGTGGTAACATCGTAGACGGAAAAGTGAATGTGCATCGCAATTTGTATTGTTTTGCTTTTTGGATTAAGGGTCGTTTTCCTGTCATGCGAGTTTATGCCCGCGTCCTGGTCTGGCGCGCATGCGCGCCGCCCGCATGCTGTCCTTTCATACAAATTTCTCCTGTCATACGCGCCACCCGCCTGCCAAGCACGCATGCGAGCCAGACCAGGACCCCGGCGCAAACACGCATGACAGGAAAACGACCCTGAATCTTGAAAGAGCCCCATTGAACGGTTACAAAACGGTAACGGAATTATTTCTGTACCTTGAAGGGATACAGTTCAACATCATCATCATCAGCACTTTGTCATGGTCATGTACTGCTCGACATAGGCCTCGCCTAACGCCCGAAAATGAGGTTCTAGGTTATCACAAATAATAATTACAGTGAATGTTGGTAGGACTCTGTGGATGGCCAGTCGCCGAGCTCTGCGATGAATCTGCGCCGGCATAGGCACTCGCGGAGCGTCGGCAGCTATCACGATGACCAGGTATGCCAACACGCCACCCTCCCCCCCCCCCCCCTTTCCCCATGGGTCAATACAAATAGTTACCTATACTTAGCATTGAAAAAAGCATGAAAAAAAAAGATTTCTTTCCGCAACAGTTTTATTTTGAAGTATTATTCGATATATTTTTTTTGTTTTAACCCCTCCGGCCACGTGGTCCGATGGTTTTTTTAAAACGCAAGTCAAACTACTAGTTCTAATGTACGACAGACTGGTATAACGTATTGGAAACGTAAAATATGAATAGTTATCGTCCAAGTAGGCTTACTATTATACGAATAGAACAAAATTAGTTTAGGTATTAGCTAGGTATTAATTTTTAATTTTATTGCTCAATATTTAATGTTTTAATTTAATTGCAATTATTTGACGTCAACATTATCGCTTTGGATTTATCTGTAATGATAATGTTTGCAAATAAAAAATATACGAAATAAATAAAAAACAAATAAAAAAACTACTTTTTTGCAGCAGTTTTTGCACGTAATAATGAGTCGACCACAAACCATATGTCCAGTCAAGCCAACAGCCTATTAACATGTCCCCACTGCTGGGGCTCAGGCCTACCCTCTCAACGAGGGAGTTCGGGCTGTAGTCCACCACGCCAGCCCAGTGCGAGTTGGTGGACTTCACGTGCGCCTAAGAATTTTATTCTTCGGCGTATGCAGGTTTCCTCTCGATGTTTTCCTTCACCGTTTAAGAGCAGTCAGTAAATGTACTTAAATTTCTAACCATATGTACCATCAACTAAATTTAAGACTTACGGCGTTCATAATAAGAGGTATTATATATTTTTCGTGTGTACTGTAGTAATACACAACGCAGTACGGCACCCTAAGCTGATGGTAACATATTCAAAATTATTGGCGAAATTTTGGTGTTTAGTGATGCTTACATGTAAGTTCATGCATTTTTGTTTAGTAGTTAGAACTTTTTATTTGGTAGCTACCTATGTTTGTAGTCGGTACTTATTTTCCGCACTGTAGTTATATACCTATTTAAAATAGTAATAGCAAGTAGACATATCATATCAGCCTGTAGACGTCCACTGCTGGACAAAGGTCTCCCCCAGGGATCTCCACGACGCCCGGTCCCGCGCTAACCTCATCCAGCTGGGTCCCGCGGCCTTCACCAGATCGTCGATCCACTTTGTGGGAGGCCTGCATACACTGCGTCTTCCGATACGTGGTCGCCACTCGAGAACCTTTCTGCCCCAACGGCCAACATATACCCGAGAGAAATAGTTTTGTCCCACATTTTAACTACAAGTTTAAGTTCGCCTGAAAACTACATCTTCTGTGTATACAGGGTGTTACAAAACAAGTGGTAAAGCCGAAAGGAGGTTAAATGGGGCCTTATAACGAGTCCATTCACATACTCCAAAATTAAAAAAAAAATTTTTTTTTTTGTTCACTGTTGTGCATACCCTATTTAGAAAAATAAAAATAAAAAATATGTGCAAACCCTATTTAGAAAAACTATTTGGGTCCCTGACGTGACAGCTTACTAGGATTGGCTTTGATAATTATCTATATTTTTAACAGGTATTTTGTAACACGTTGTTGTAAGTACTAGCTGTGTGCCGCGGCTTGGTCCGCGTACAAAAGATTTTCCCGTTGTTGTTCCGCGGATTGTGTGTGCGTAAAGTTCCATCAAAATCTGAAGTTTTTGCGTGAAAGAGTAACGAACATCCAAACTAGCTTTCTTGTTTACAATACTAGCCGTTGCCCGCGGCTTTGCTCGTGTGGAGGAACAGCTTACCGCGGTAAAAAGTAGCCTATATGTTATTTCAGGACTTAAGCTGTTAAATTAGCAAGTTTCATCAAAATCCGTTCAGCCGTTACAGCGTGAAAGAGTACCACACATCCTCACAACCATCCTAACATCCTTAAAAACTTTCGCCTTTATAATATTAGTAGGTAGAGTTGTGTAGTTTATTATAGAAGCACTTACAATTTCTTTTTTTTTTTCATTGCCACAGGATCTGCCTACATTGGATGCCTCAACCGTTTCCATCATGGGCAGCGAACCAGACATCTACAACACAAAACTGACCCAAGCCAACTCCAATACACCGCCAAGTTTCCCTAAACACAGTTCCGACTCTGACATATCCAGATTATCAGCAGAGCAAAGAACCGAAGGAAATACAGAGAACAAAGTCATATTTACCCTCGGAGACGACATGGCGGCCGAGAAATTAGTAAGGATTTCCAGTAACAACGACGATGAAATGACATGCGCTACTTGTTTAGACGAAAACGTCAAAAGGATATGTACGGAAATCAAAGACTACTGCTCTAGTAGCAAAACCGAAGGAATCCACGAAGGATTCGATATAGCGAAACATATAGACGACAGTATAAATATAGCTAAATATATGGAAAGCAAGAAGGCTGCAGTAGAGGATGATTTTTGTGACAGTTGTGACAGTAACAAAGACGGTGTTTGTGATATAGGGTGTGCCAAAATCGTGACTGACGTCATAGTGATACCAAGTGCGGAAGCCATCTTGGACACCGGACAAAGTGAAATCGAAAGAAATGTGGAGAATCAATAATTAGAAATAGTTTTATTTTTATTCGTTGTTTAGGCTTCGGCCATCTTGTTTTGCCAGCAATGGGAATGTTGTTGAGATTTAAATACTGAATGCGTATCTTACAGATATCTGTATCTTACAGATTTCTGTATGTATCTTACAGATTTCTGTATGTATCTTATAGATTACTGTATGTATCTTACAGATTTCTGTATCTTACAGGTTTCTATGTGTATCTTACAGATTTCTGTATGTATCTTACAGATTTCTGTATCTTACAGGTTTCTGTGTGTATCTTACAGATTTCTGTATGTATCTTATAGATTTCTGTGTGTATCTTACAGATTACTGTATGTATCTTACAGGTTTCTGTATGTATCTTACAGATTTCTGTGTGTATCTTACAGGTTTCTGTATATTATTTAAGAAGTGCAATTTGATAGTGGGTGTCAGTGAGACTGCCATCACATCACTATACAAGTGTAGCAAGTTGCCTGTGGTGATCAACTGAACTTGATTACAGTGGCATACCGTTTTGTTTTCCTTTCCGTAAAAACTAAGCGGCTTTAATTTGTATGAAGTGTCAAAAGTTTTTTTTTCAATTTATATTTTATCACATACCAGTTGCCGAGTTACAAGATACGAGTCCTACGACTGTCCTTTCCGTTGAGGCATACGCAGTGCTTTTCACGACTAATTGCGGAGGAATTTACAATGAACAATAACTTTCGAGTAGTGTATTACAAATTATATCTCGCCTTAGTCTTTTTTTATCTTAGCCAGTGAGGTTTATTCAACGAAAATACTTAATTCAATAACTTACCGGTTATGTTTACCACCTACCGACGTTTTGAATCAATACCTGCTTCTAGGCATGCTGTATAATACCTATCACTGGTTCTTGACCAGGTAGTAGAGAATGATCCTAAGCAAAAGGCCAGGGCGGCATAAGTAGGTAATGGAATAAATATGGACAATAATAAACGTTGCATACTTCAGTTGCCATTATAGTTGACATTCACAACCAACAACACATAAGTGGCGTTCCAAATCAAAAGGGAATGTGGCGGAATTGAATTATCTACAGCCCTGTAGATGATTCAATTCCGCCACAAGGTTCCCTTTTGATTCTATGGTTAGCCATAGAGCCAAGAACCAACCCCCTAGTTGTTATACCATAGATCAAAAAACGAACCTCCTAGCCTTAAATTTTTAGTGACCTAATCGTATAGTCGTTTGAGTCATTTTACAAAACTAATTAGTTCTTAAACCGATATAATTATGAGTCGCCACATATTATGAGTATTCTGTTTTATTATTTTCATTTGTTCATTGATTATATTAAAATTCTAACGTTTATAAATTCCACAAAATACCGATACTATCAACCTATAACGCCACTTAATACAGCAGATTAATAAAGATAGTCAATCAAAAATTCGGGACTAATTTGCTTCAAGGACATTTCTCTCAAATACAATCATTGATTAAAAGTTATTCTAAGCAATATGAATGTAATTGATCAATAATTAATGCTAAACTATCATACATACCGTCTGTATTTAATGTTAATTACATTATCTATGTAGTTATGTACAGTAGAATAGAGCCACGTAATTTTACTCAAACATGTCATATTCAGCCATTGTTATTATAACATTAATATAAATGAATATAATAAACTATTTATTTAAAACCTTTCTTTTAATTTTATTCTTGAAAACAGCCTCGGTCAGGAGAAAAATTCATCAAGAAATATTTAAAATTGTTTCACTTTAGGACTTCGGTTTTCCGTTACCATAATAACATTATTGGCGTTTATTCCCACCCATGATAATTTATCTTCATCATACTAAAGTGTTAATTTTTGAGATTTCGTCGAACGGAACAACGGGAACGTCCTGGTCTCCCGTACAGCTGTGAAATCAGCCTAAGTACTTTAACTCTTTATTGGACCCTAAACGATCATGCTTGCATGACACAGAACGTTTAAGTGAATATCATGCTGCATGATAGACCATCATGCTTGCTATCAATCAGTAAAGTGAAGCAACGGCCAGCACGTAGTTTGCATGTCACGCACGTCAATCACTACAACTAGACTGTCATGCAAGAGTGACAGCACGTAATGCATGTCCATCCGCATGATCGTTTAGGGAGCCCATTTGACTCTCAGCCTACTACATATAGTAGGATGATAGCTAGCGTAGCTAGCTATTCCGCCGGGTAATATGTCATATTATCCCAATATCCTGACATTGTCCTTGACCTAGTAAAATGACAGTTTTTTGAGTGACAGTGTCTGGGTGTCTACTGACGCGAAATACGTCCGAGTTTCAAAGGTAGGTATTGCGCTCTGAATCTCGCATGGAAATATTTGAACGTAGTACATATTAGTTCCATGGAATCTCGCGAGCCAAAGGGTTTTAAATGTTATTTTTGTAACGGTGCAGGTATAAAAGTGTTTTTATATTGTTAAAGTAGGTCGATGACTTACGTTACAAGGAAGTAGGCACTCTGCATCCAAGTGGGAAAGATCACGATGCCCGGGGCCGATTCTTATTTAATTCTCAACTCAAAATACAACCGACCACCCAACATTGGACTCTGGCTAGGTACTCAGACATGCACCGACAAACTTAGTTGTGCGTGCTGCCAAAAACTAAACAGATCGTAATCCTTCAATCTATACTTATAATAAATCAGTAGAAATCCTGTGTCTGTACTTTGAATAAATTTATCAAAAAATGAGTGTGGGCGATAAAAAAAGAGTAACAGAACACGAAAAGCATTTTTTAAATTTTTTTGTATTTCTGTCTGTCTGTCTGTAATCGCTAATCTCCGAAACTACTGAACTGATTTTCTTGCGGTTTTTACAGGTAGGTTTAGCACAGCTTGGAGCAACATATAGGCTTGTTGAAATCGGATGACAGTGAAAAAAGTTATCGTCATTTACAGATAAATCATATAACGTAACTAGACGATGTCATAGACATAGGTGATATTTAAGAAAAATTGATATGAGAGGTCTTATTATGAGCAATAGAAGTCAAAATAATATTTTTTTGAATTTTTGTATGTCTGTCTGTCTATCTATATTATGTTTATTCCGGCATCACGCAAAAACTACTTAGGTACTTCACAAAATTGGATACAGTTTTCACAGTTGTGTTCCTGAAGGTCTAACTTAAAATCTGGTGATTTTCCCACAGGAAAATTATAAGTAGACAATGGCTGTTCATAGCAGAGATAGGTATCTACTTCCAAAATCCACGCGGACGAATAGCTAGTTTTAAATAAAAGCGTATTTATCGCCCGTATCGATAAAGTGGTCGGTTGCGTCTAATTTTGTATTGTTCGGAGTGGATTCGAGCTTTTTGGGAGGTCTACATATTCTGGGCGGGAGCGACTCGCCCAGCGAATGTATTAATAGCCAGCGGCCGGTGCGCAAGCGAGAACGCTTCGTTCTATATTCAAACGTGTCCGGCGCGCGCGCAGCCCGGACCGACTGAAAAATCGAATTCGAATATTCCAAATGTGACATTCGATTCGATTCCTATAATCGATACCGACTGGAAAGGCCACCAGTAAAAAAAGTAGAAAATATATATTAGTGCTCGCTCGTTCGGAGTTAGGATTTTGGTGATTCCAGAGTGACAGTGAAGATGTGTGATCAGTGTATACAGCGCTAGTGGTAAAGGATTTTTGTGCGTTTCAAAACGCATGTGGTAAGTACAATGGTTTAAGTACATTTTGTCCAAGTCACATTTTTTCAGAAACTAAATATATTTTAGTGTTTATAGACATTAGTGTAATTATATGAAATTTACTTTTCACCACCTTCTCCCTTTGGCTATAATGAAATTCCTATGCTTACAGCTAATTTACAGTGCGCAAAACAATCGAATTATGTTAAATTCGCAGTATCTTCAATAATAAATAAATGAAACATTGTATAATCTCAAATTGGGATTAGGATGTTTCTCCTGTACCTACTATGTGTGTACCTACAAGGAAAGACAAGTCACAAATGAAACTTTTGTAGAAATTTTAACAAGTCCCAAGACCTCAAAATGCAATCCCAAACTCTACATTAATAAAGCTCTACCTGTTATGCTCGGTATGTTACATCATCATCAGCCTGCACCAGTCCACTGCTGGACATAGGCCTCCCCCAAGGCGCGCCACTGAACCCGATCCTCGGTTCTCCGCGTCCAGTCACTGATGTTACATAATAAATAACGATTTATTGCGTTCAGTCATCAAGGTAACTGAAGCATTTTATTTTGCCATTGGCTTGGCTAGCGCCGGTGTAGAAATACCAAGAAAATTAGCCAGTCCGCGCATTGCAGAGATGTAGCATTTTAAATAAAAGGCGGATGAATTAATCCCCGGTTTTTTAGATACGCTTTTTGCGTCATTCCCCTCAAGAATGTCGACCTTGGGGGGTACAACACTTGTGAAAATGTTCATATGAATGGGTAATTCCCATTTGTTCCGTGGAACAAATTGGTCTTCTTTTGTAGTAGAACAAACTGGAAAAAATTAAGTTTCATGACGTAGGTATCATAGTAGTTTATCCCTCCAACTACCGTCTTTTTTCCCCTGTATACCTACGTATCATATTTTACCTGGCGACACTTCGACCCTACGGGATTTTTGTACCAAACCCCTGTCCACCAACGGTACCGCAATCCGTTTTTGGTGGACTTCACATACGCCTTGGCGTATACAGGTTTCCTCGCGATGTTTTCCTTCACCGAAAAGCCCGTGTATTTTATGTTCCGAAAAAAAAAGTCAAAACTATTTTATTGCATGTAAGTACAGTGGGCACATTTATACAACGTAATTTTTTTATCTACCACAGCTTCCAAGGTGTTAGCGCTGGGAATGGTACCGAAAGGTTCGAACCCACGAATCCACTGTCCAATGTGACCAAACCAAAAGCCGTGACCAAAAATCACTGAACAAAGCAGAGACTAAATCTACCTACATACTTTATAGCTTTCAGTTTCAGTTGCCTGCGGCACTTCGGCCGCGGCGGTCGTGTCCACTATGCCCATATCGTTCTAATTTCAAATACAGCATTAGTTTTAAAATAATAAATCTCTACGCGTCTGTGTGAGTGGTGATCTGTGATTTGATTGGTGGTTACATGTGTGTGTGTCTGTGATGTGTTATAAAGAAAGAATGCAATGTTCGCGGTGTAACACAAAGGTATGTTTTGTTTGCCTTGCGTGCAATTGTGCTGTTATTTTTTGATTAATAGAACTGCAATAAAAGTTCACCAAAAATTCATAGTCCAGTGAATGTAGTAATGAATGTAAATGTACTGAAATAAAATTAATGTAAAATCATGTAATTTAACTATGTTGTTTAAATAAGTCGTATTAAATTCAACGCCAATTTTTATTATTTTTTATTATATATTTTTTTCTGTTACCTTTAGTGTTAGTTTTGTAAAATATTAGTTTTCCCTAGATTTTTAAAAGAGCTTTTTAGGAACCTGTCAATTAGGTATGAGTATGTCCTTATAGCGAAGCTTTTTCGTCTATCTGTCTGTATGTCTGTCCCCCAGATAACTCTAAAACTGGACCGATTGAGCTGAAACTCTGACTCAACGTTACAACAATATATGCTTATTATTAATTTGATTTTTCCTCGAATAAACGGTTTATTCGCGGAAAAAGTAAATTAATAATAAGCATAATATTGTTAAAATGGATTTCCGCAAAGTAACACCTGATACGATTAAATACAACGTTACAATTAAGAGCGTCAGTGGCCTCGGGGATAAGACGCGACCTATCATATCGAAAGGTCCGAGGTTCGATCCCCGGTTGGGCCATGTACCAATGGGTTTTTCTCAAAACTTAAGTACATGTACTGACTGCTCTCAAACGGTGAAGGAAAACATCGTGAGGAAACCTGCATACGCCGAAGAAGAAATTCTTAGGCGGATGTGAAGTCCACCAACCCGCACTGGGCTAGCGTGGTGGACTATAGCCCGCACGCCCTCGTTGAGAGGGTAGGCCTGAGCCCCAGCAGTGGGGAGATTAATAGGCTGTTGATGATGATGATGAATTAAAGTAGTAGGTAACACGACTTCTATACCCACTTAGTTTAAAAATCATTAAATACCAAACCACTTACGCCGTATTTATGTCTTCGAGCAGCTATTTATTGAAATCTACAGCAATATATCTTCCGCCCATCCATTAGGCGAGAAATATTCACAGAAATATTAAGGTCGCTATCCATAAAATGAATTGCTTCGTTTTTTATACCTCCACTCTGCGATTCATTTTCGCTTCGAACACTTTGTAATATAAGTACTGATAAAAAAACTAAAGTCTATAGACCTTATAATTACTTTTTATTCAAATTTTAATATTAACGATTTTTTTGTCGATGATTTGCGTGATAGTAACCATGAAGGAATAAACTATCATATTTCTGGCATTCAAAATTCAAAATTCAAAAGTATTTTATTGCATGTAAGTACACTGGGTACATTTATACAACGTCAATTTTTTATCTACCACCGCCTCTGATTTGCGAGGCTGAAGTAACATTAACACCAGGCATCTTTGTCATTTAGATAATCGACTGTTTTATAATAAGCTTTCTTACAAAGTTGTTGTTTAATGTGGGTCTTAAATTTTCTGTCATTCATATTTAAGATTTTTTCTGGTAGTTTATTGTAGAAGCGTATACATTGCCCCGTGAATGATTTACTGACCTTACTAAGCCTTAACTGTGGTGGTACAAGTTTGTTTTTGTTTCTTGTAACATAAGCTGTGTTCATATCACAGTGCCTCAAAAAGAGAGATATATTTTTGCGGACATACAAAATATTCTCAAAAATGTATTGACTGGCAACGGTTAATATATTAATTTCTTTAAACTTTTCTCATTTTCATTTTCGAGTAAGTACCTTAATTGTGACTTTAATGTAATTGGTGTATTTGCTCTTGTCAAAGCAAACACATTAGAGTGACAAGGTAGGTACTAAACTGTTCAGATATTAATGAACTCGACTGTACTTATTATAAATTAAAATTTAATTAGTAAATAAATAAATAATTGAAAATTATCGTTTATGTATTTATTTACCTATAACCTTATCTCGATTTGTCTCGAGCTGTCATTGCGGTTATATCAATCTCGCACTATAGAAAACTTTATAAAAGTTGTAGTTTCTTACTGAATGAAAGGTTGTAACCATTTTTCGCTTATTCCTTGGATATTGATGGCTTTTCGGCAAAAACACTTGGCCCTGTCCTTTCATCCTGACCGAGCAATCTGAGCCCGAAAGTGGATTACATTTTTTATGCCAGTCTATCTTGTTCTCACTATATTATGCGACAATATGTCATCAAATTGAGAATCTTGACTATTTCTATCTTCACTGGTCTGTTGGCGTAGTTGGTAGTGAGACAATACGTCATCAAATTGAAAATCTTGACTATTTCTATCTTCACTGGCCTGTTGACGTAGTTGGTAGTGAGACAATATGTCATCAAATTGAAAATCTTGACTATTTCTATCTTCACTGGCCTGTTGACGTAGTTGGTAGTGAGACAATATGTCATCAAATTGAAAATCTTGACTATTTCTATTTTCACTGGTCTGTTGGCGTAGTTGGTAGTGACCCTGCCTACTGCGCCAGAGGTCGTGGGTTCGTTTCCCACCCGGGATCAACATTTGTGTGCGGAGCAAATCTGTTGGTTTTCGGATTCAGGGTGTTTGTATGTATTTAAGTAATTATTTAAAAGTATGTTTATCAGTTGTTGAGTGCCCGTAGTACAAGCTTCGGCTTTTGAGTCGGCTCGAGATTGGGACTAAACAGCCGTGTGTAAATTTCCAGTAATAAATCGAAACTACTGAACCGATTGGTTTGAAGCTTGGAACATGTATTGTAAACAAGCGAAGATTGTAGATGACTTATAATAAATCTAAATGTATCTTTTCCTAGTTAGGCGATAAAAGTTGTAATCTTCCAAAAAGTAATTTAAAAAAAAATTGCTCGACATTGGTGGGAAAATTTCCTTATTTTTCAGTATTTTTATTCCGAAATATTAAAATAAAAATAAAAAGAATTACGTAATCCGCTTGTGTACGATGTTGGTGTACACCTTCGAGACTTGTCACAATTTCCCTAAGAAATACACTTGGGTGTAGTATAATATCGCCTTGACCCACACCAATCTGGCTGCTACTGAAATATCTTGGCCGGGGTTACCCGGTCGCAGTGCAAAGTAGGGCGACCATAAATTAGTAAAGCCAAAAATAACACGACTGGAAAGTTATAAGGGTAAAACTTACATTATATCATTTCACGATAATAGGAGTTTTTGCCCAGCAGTGGGACAACGTATGCAGAGGACCCGACACACCCGTTCCAGTCTGGCAAAGGTTACAAGACCGCCTGCGTGATAATAGTGTTGATCGATTTGTTAATGAGTATCCCGTAGCGACGGTGTGCATGTGACAAAAAGAACAATCGTACCAAAAAAATACAGAAAAATTATAGGGTTTGTGTAAAAGAAATTGGAAATACGCATGTCCTATTTACTAATATATTCTTACAGAAGAAAAAACTTGAAGCTAACCTAATTTAGGTAATCAATAGTTTTGTATAAACTGAACTTTACTGTGGCCGACTGTACATTTGAGACGCTGTGGTGTTGTCATGAATTGGACAGTTGATTTGCGAGCGTGTGAGCTAAGGTCGGGGGTTGATTTATTACAGTTTGTGAAGGTCGGCTGATACTTTGTTGCGTTTCTTTTTCTTGTCGGATGAAAGGATAAGTAGGTACCTATGTGAAAAAGTTTTTTTATTGCTACGGGGGCAACAAGCAGGCGGGCCTCCTGATGTTAAGAGGTCACCGCCGCCCACAGACACCTGCAACACCCGGGGGGTGCTGGTGCGGCGCCGGCCAAGGTTGAAGGGCTCTTTTGACTCTCTTCTTGAAAAGTAAAGTCTTTTAGATAAAAAATGGTCTTGACAGACAGACGGACAACGAAGTGATTGCATAAGGGTTCCTTTTTTCCTCTTTTGAGGTACGGAACCCTAGAAATGACGTAAGTAAAGTCATTTTCATTTGAAAATTTCCAAGCATAACAAATATCCATTGGCACCATTGTAGTTAGAATAATGTTTCTATGAAAGATGTTCAATTATTGTTTTAATTCCGACGCGGACGTCTGAATGTTGTGAAAATCCCATTACATGTCTCGGCCGGGGATAGAACTTGGACCTCTCGACGTGACCGCCCGCGTCATCCCCACTACGCCACCGACGCTGTTTTTTGTCATAATAACAACAACAAAACCACAGAACCACCGTCGGTTCTGTAAGGTACAATTTGAATCCAATACACAAGTTTATCTAAAGTGTACCACATTCTCTGATATTGGACCTACTGCGTATTAAGTTTGGACTAAATGTGACCAAATTGGACTAACTGCTAATAAATCTCAGATGTATATTTCTCACTGACCATTATTCTTACACTTTTCGACTAGTTTTGTTCTTCGTTGGCTGTCATCATTTTCGCATCAATTCTACTGTATAATTTTTTATCAACATATTGATATCAATTATGATTGAACTGACAAAGGATACCTTCTCTCCTAATTATACGGAACCAATGATACTACACGCCAAGCCTGAATTACCCTCGTTAAATTACCAGCATTAAGCCCGCTTCATCAAGTATACATCGGACAGTAGGTGTTATTTCCCAAGCGACCCTGCCTGCTAGGGACGTTACGCGGGTTATCGATGTTTTTATTACTATCGAATCCTTATTGCTCTGTTCGGTAGTGGTAACGATTTTATGTGTAAAGTTTTGTATTAAAAACTTTGCTTGCAGAAATTTTCACTGCACTAAATCATGTAAGATTGTATTACATAAATGCAGTTGGGGAAAGAATTCAGGAAAACCTCTCTAGTCTCAGCAGTTAGTTTGTTTTATCCGGTACCGAACGAACTATTATTTAGTCTCAGGAGAACAAGAAATGCCCGGTAATTCGGTTAAGGATAAATATCTCTATAAAACGAACGAAACATCCCAAGCTAGGAGGACATTTTTAAAGTAATGAAAAATCCGTAAATTGTGTATTATTTTAATCAAAATTATCGACTTCATTGCAGAAACAAAAAAAATACAGTTACAATTTCCAGAAGTTAAATATTATATAGAATGGAAACAATTTGTTTTGTTATTGGTTTGTTTTTCTTTGAATTTATTTTTTATCGATACATTATCAAATAGATAATGACTTTATCCTCGCACTATTAGATGTCATTTGATTCCTGCCACCGCAAATCCGACCTTTGATAATAATTGAGTTTGATTTTTAATGCGTGCCACCGCTAAAAATAACCTAGGTAGAATATAAATATCTTGAGTTATTATCGTTCCTCGCAGAAAGCGGAACCACGTCATAGTGAGTCCACGAAAGCTGGGAGAAGAATCAGAGTTTGGCGAAATGAAATCACGATGACTCTCCTAATTAATTACCTACTTTCCCGATTATTTTCTTCTTTCCCTAATTTGTTTATATTCCAAATTATGAATTAGGGTTCACACACAGAAATTAGTGAGTGATTTGTAATTGCGGTTATGTTTCCCCATCACTGGTTAGTGTCGATATCCAGATAATATTTCGATATCGTGGGGCTCAGCGGAGCTGGTACCTACATAAAATAATAAAAGGTACGGCCACACCCCACAACTTTCTCTCTCGCTTAGTAACAAAATATCGTAAAATAATCATAAATTTTCACAAAAAATTAAACCGACTTTCTAAAATTTATGATTTTTGTACTTGGTGTATACTTACTTATTCATCCCCAATTTTTTTCTTTGGCATTCTTATAGGATTTTTTTCCCAATAGGACCACTATTTCTCTCGATAAAAAAAGAATCATTCCAATCGGTTCACAAACGGCGAAGATAAGTAACAGAGATTACAAATATCGTAAAATAACAAAGATTCAGCTAACAAAATACTATAAGGTTAGTTATGTAGTTTGTTCATTTCATTATTTCCTAGTGCAATTTAAAGTTGAAACTCAAAAACAAATAACTATACCTACTTATACTTATACAGCGGGCATTAATAGCTCTATCCAAGTTCCGTATTTCATTTGTATGTAAATGTTTACATGCAAAAGGCAAAGTAATTTAGTGCAGCAGGCAAAATTGTATACTTCGTATATCGTCGTCTTACTATCTCAACCACGCATCTACATATGTAACGCACTTACCCCCACCTCTGGGGTTGCCGCAGTGAAGATAAACCTTTTGCCGCACCGTTTAGTGTTAACTGACTGAATAAGCCTGCGATCGTCTCCTGTCTCCAGGCCACATCGCATCGTATCTAAAAAAAAAACATTTATATAGTATATTTTTAAAACCAATGAGAGCCTTAGCAGCTTCAGAACGTTTATATTTTACTAGCTTTTGCCCGCGACTTCGCCCGCGTATAAAAGTTTTTCACACGAGTTTTCCTGCGGTAACAATACGTTTTCATTATTGTTTCTTTATTCTTAATTTCAAGTCTCTAGGCTCAGCAGTTTGGGCTGTGCATTTCATCCCCTATTTTACATACATACTCAGAGGGGGGGGGGGGAGTTTTAGGGCAGAAATAGCACTGTCTAATGTAACGTTTTTTTTTAAGTTTTCCTTTAGTACCTAATCTGGGAAAATATTTTTTTCTGTTTTTCTATGATTTGCCTGGCAAAATTATTTTCCAAATTAAATCTCAGTGAGTGCAGGTTTTTGAGATACTTTCAGACAGACAAACGGACAAAACATCTTCGCTTTATGGAAAAACCGAAGCCGTTAAGTACCTACCCAAAAAACCATGAAACCGAAAAATGTGTCTCATTTTATTGATATTAATAAAAATACCTATGTACCTACTAAATAATATTAATTGCCATAGTAAAATCTAAATAATTTCTAATGTATAGGTAGAAACTTGGTATGTTTGTTTCCTTCTTTCTAGAATAAATAGAAGATAAATATATGTCCTACCTAGATATGTGTAGACAGCCAATTTGTGTAACAGAGTTCAATGCACCCTGTATAGTTCTATTACACTAGATACTGCGGATATGTTCATGGCCTTCCTAAATGGATTCGGAATTTGTATACAAGGAGAAAATACGAGAAACAAGGTCATCCCCGCTTTCCTGTTTTCTTTCGCGGCGAAACTGTATAAGAGGCAAAGTTGACGGTTTACTCAAGTGACTTAACGGCTACTTTGCCCATGTTCTTGGTGCTTTAATTTTGTTTTATGTTCGAGTTACTGTCTTTTTCCCGCGGCTTCGTTCACGTGGACATCAAATTATTACGTCAAGGCAAGGCTAAAGATTGTAAGGCTGTATAATTTACATACATTATATAATTTACAGCTCAGGTGTAATAAAAAGTTTATTAGTTTTCACTGAATAAAACCCCAAAAACGGAATTGTCAATGATGAAATAATAGTTTCTATTCTAACTGAAATGCCGGTATTACATTGACAAATAATTTAATTTAAATAATTATATGACCACAACGGCTGAACGGATTTCGATAAAACTTGGTACAGTGACAGATTATACGTTGTAATTACATAAATATAGGTTTAATTTTAACAGGGTTCGTCCGGTAGCGAGTAAGATAGTAACTCATTTACCTACTTATTATTATTTAATCCCAAACTAGGATTTACTTCCGCACTACGCTAACTGGACACGTTAAGGACAATTCACAAATATAACACCCTGAGAAGCACTAACTTGTAACAATTGTAAAATTGTCTGACCCTAGAGGGAATTTATCTCGTGACCTCAGGCGCTCAGAGGCCAAATTCCCCTAAAAGGTTCTCTAAAACGGTGACGGTGAACTTAGGCTTCAAAATAACTTCTCGAGTTCTGCAGATTTCTAGAGTGCAGTTTTTTAAATCTTTATTTTAAAATCTTTGTCGCAATGCTACACATAAATTCAACTTCAAATCAACAGCTTATGAATGTGGCCCCAATGGTGCATGGGGCTCAGGCCTATTCTTTCAACGAGGGCGTAAATTCGATTTAACCTCTAACAATTACTCCACCGTTTCATAAACGACAGCGGAAATTATACTCCCTGTTATGTCTGTGATGACAGAAGGCCGTCTATAGATATACCAAGTTATCTGTGAAGTGGCAGAATCAGGAACTACGCAGAATGCCATTCGGCCGTCAGCACAGGATATATAGAATGACGGGCATGGAACGATGGCAGAGCCACCCGTCAGTTCACAGATAACTTGACATGACGTTATGCTCAATTTGTGTCAAGAAATTTACGTTTTGTCAATATAAAGTGCCTACGTTGAAACTCCGACCGAAACGAAAGTCACCGACGACCAGCCACTAACACGACCGTTAACCACTAAGCCCATAAAAACGGTAATAAAATTGATGATAAAATATTTGTTGCTTTACTCGTTGTGGCTTACTCGGGGTTTGCAGCAACTGCGCAGATTGGGGGTTTTTTGGGGACCTACTTTTTGCACAAAAACCAGTAGCCTTAGAATATTTTATGGATATTTATTATATATATTTTATACCAGTAGGTCTATAGAATATTTTAAGGAATGGACATCATACATTTCGGTCCTGAAAGAACGACCAAAAAGAACTATGTTCTGTTAGAATTGTCCATCTAAGCATTTTTTACTATGGCACCAATGCTGTAAGATCCATGGACCTTGGTTTTACTTGAGTTCGAAATTCTGTCTGATGAAAATTTCAAAGTCATCGGGTTCGGTGGCGAGCTTTGGGGGAAGCCTATGTCCAGACAAGGAGTGGAGGTAGTGCAGACTGATGATGATTTTTTGCCCGAATATTTCAATTTCGACCAAAAATGTATGAAACCTGAATGATGTCCTTTTTGGAAAATATTTTTTAAAATTGACGGATCTCGCCCATTGTGATACAAAGTACGCTTTGCTGACTTAAAAATAATATTAATTATTTCATCATGATTGTGCATCCGGCAGTAGATATTAAGTTTTCCGATAATATCTTATCACTAAAGGCTTCTGTGCTCTTGTTGTATAGATTGATTCCGTCATATAAACATTACCCACTCGATTGTGCGGGAAAAGTGAAAAAACTTCCTAGAGAGGATGTTCTCAGGTCATTTAGTTCGTAAACATTGCTCCACGCCGAGGTTAAAACGGGCAAAGTTACCCCGTAACGTTTACGATGCTACTGCTCGATTATGAACTCCTTCAGCCGTGAAAACATCTTGTGCCTGCATTTAGGCAAAGTTTATGTAAGGTCTTCGTGTAATTACACGCTATCTACACATTCCGCTCTAGGTAATGTTTTTACCCTTTTTACATCCACTATATTTTTAAAGAAAACTTGTCATGTTTCCAAAAGTGTTTTAAATAATTGGTCTTGTGGGCTCCCTAAACGATCATGCGTCATGACATGCATTACTTGCTGTCACTCATGCATGACCGTCTAGGTATAGTGATTGATGGGCATGACATGCAAACAACGTGCTGGCCGTTGCTTCACTGTACTGATTGATAGCAAGCATGATAATTCACGTAAACGTTGCATATCATTCAAGCTTGATCGTTTAGGGACCACTTAAGTCTACTTGACTGCGTACTATTTTGATAGTGACTGTACATGTATGTGGGTAAAGCTTAATAATAAAATCTTTATTTCAGTACACAAATTACAATACCTACCTTAAAATACACAATTCAAGTCAAATAAACACAATTTAAAAGCCATTTGAATACCGACCTCAATTCTAATTAGTGTAGGCATCTTTTTTTACTTTCATAAGCGAACGGAAGTTAATGAAACAAATTTAAAATTGCTATGCAGAAAAGCTGTTAATGAACCCAAACAATTAACTCTTTATTGTCATAGCTGAAAATAAATGTTTATGTCTAACAATTTTCGACATGAAGTTAATGACCTAACCTCCATTAATGAAATGACCTTTTCCTTCACCGGAAAGCCTGTGGTATGATAATGAACTGTACTAAAACTACTACCATGAATCGCAAAAGCAAAGCTGTACCTAGAGTATTTATTAAAGTATGTCGTAGGATAATTGAATAAATCAGATATTTGCGAAAATTCCAGGAATATTGCAAAAAGCCAAAAAAGTTATTAATCCGAGCTATTTCAGGATCTAAAGCGGTCCCTAAACGATCATGCGGCATGACATGCATTACGTTTACGTGAATTTATTATCATGCTGCATGATGGACCCTCATGCTTGCTATCAATCACATAGTACAGTGAAGCAACGGCCAGCACGTAGTTTGCATGTCATGCACGTCAATCACTACAACTAGATGGTCATACATGAGTGACAGCACGTAATGCATGTCATGCAGCATGATCGTGTAGGGACCACTTTAGTTGTTATTGTTTAGGACGATTGGAAATTTGATTTGCTACTTGGCTAATCCATGAGTCGATTTATAACATCGCGCATAACGTTCAAAGCAGCCAATCAGCTCTCATGACTTACAAAACGAGAGCCGTTTTTCGCTATCATCCTAAAATACGCCGGAATTTTGCAAAAATCCCGAAAATAGCAAAAATAACAAAATTAACATTCTTATATTCCAATTTATTTTATTTTATTCAGGTAACTTACAGTGTAACAAAGTCTAATTAACCGGCTTTTTGCAAACGTCCTAGGATTTTCGTAAAGATCCGAATTTTTCGATAATCCTACGACATTTAAGCGGCTATTACTGCCTCTTTTTAATCATTTATCTTCACCGCAGATTAGCTGAAAGAAATTGGTCAGAATAAAAATTATCTGAAATTGCATAAAAAAGTATGGAAAACCGTTCGGCTTGCGTTTGTAAAGGTTTGTCAAACATGTACATACATGCAGCAAACATTGGTTATGGTTTGGATTTGGTTCGTCCAGAATTAACGCGATTGGTCCCCCTGGTTCAGGAGTTCCATGCGCTAAGGACAGTAACTTATTAAGGATTCATTAAATCAAATAGGTATTCTTTTTTGTGCACCAATATTAAATCTAAAGTCTAAAAAAAATACACTAATACGATTGTTTAATAAACTAGAGTACAATCAAAAGGCGGCCTTATCGCTTTCAGCTATTTCTTCCACGCAACCTTAGGATTGTTTTGAATTATCCTGAACAGGCCAAAATTGTTTTGTTTTTTAATTGTTTAAAGTACTCTCCTAAACTTTTTTTACATGGTATTGTTAAACGGAAGAACACTGACCCCCAAGTTACAGGCTGACCTAGTTTTGGGAGTCAGGGTCTATTGTATGCTCATAAAATACTGTATTTAATTGTCAACAATTGTACTGTATTGTTTTTGAAGAAATAAAATTTATTATTATTACCTATCTCTATTAAAACACGGAACCCATAAAACTGCGCCATTTCCCTGTTGAATTAACACGTATGTTATACTAACGTGAAAAGTAAGAAATTATTCACGAGTTGGCCCCAAGCCGCGGTACAGTAGAATGTGGGACAAATCATAGCCTTGACCTTAACAATAACCGCGGCTTACGACTGCGAAAAAATTATTTAACTAGAGAGTAAAGTTGTTTTAATCTGTGGCATTTCATGATGGCACTATAATAATAAATAAATAATAAATAAAATAAAATATCTTTATTTCAGGCTCAGGGAGCCATACAAAAACAAAACAAAATACAAATAACTAAAATTAAACAGCTACTTTTTATTTTCGCTGCACAGCTTCTTGGACCATTCTTCGTCTGTGCTGTTTGCATTTCTACATATAGCAATAACTACATCGTTTGTGCTTTTCCAAAGCCTTTGACGGAAAGAGAAAATTCTGTTTCTTATAATGGCAAAGAAATCGTCTATCCGAGCCTCCGCAAACATTTCTGAAGCGCTGCAGTACCTGGGTAGACCCATCAGAATTCTGAACGTGTCGTTATATTGCACACGGAAGGTATTAATAGTCTTTTTTGTGTAGTTTAACCACAGGCTGCAGGTATAGAACGTCTGACAGTAGGCCCGGAATAGAGTCCTCTTTACCATTTTATTACATCGCGAAAATCTACGGGACAGCATATTCCCCTTCATGGGTAAAGACCTTCTTTCTCTTTCTATATCGATATCATCTTTAAATGAGCTCGATAAGTAATGACCCAGATAATAGGAGGCAATTTATTGTTAACTACAGTGCCTAATTTTTGACAGATAATTTCCTACAGAGTATAATAATAATATAAGTATTTATGCAAATATATTCAAATGTTCAATATCAAACTGTAATACTTGTCCTGTGTACCTTTTTTATATATATATTTATTTATAGTGTATGTTTTACTCTCCTCCGTGATATCATTTTGATTCCGAGCAACAATCTCAACAAAAAGGTGTTTTCTTAGAAACCGATCAAAGTTGCCCCACTGTGTATTTTCCACTACGTGACATTGGCGGAATTCTTGTGCCTTAGGCCTATATTACACTATACTATATATATGATCCTATATGTATGACTCATATATATATGATAGTCTAATACCAACATATGACTACTATCAGTCTACGTCATATAAATAGTATCCTACTTGACAGCATGTCGTGAAATAGGATCCTATCTGAATAAGGTATTTTTGGTGGGATTTGGAGAGATATTCATTGTCTTTTTTATTTAGTTTTCCTAAAATAACCTACATTGAGGAATGCGTGTAGGAAACTGCAAACTGGAATACGTTTCTCCGGTAGCTAAATATCTCAGAATGGCCAATAATCTATCCATTGGGAAAATAGGGTTTCTCAAGTGAGTCACCTGTTTGTTGTTAGGGAGAGTAATTTTTTAAAGAATATAGTTAAATGTAGCTTCATTCATACGCAGATAGGTCCTGTAAGATTTTTTGTCCTCAATTCTAAGGAAAATACAATCATAGCATCAAGTGTTGTCATATTTATATGATCATATCCCATAGACAACATAGGATCCTATATATAGTATAGTGTAATATAGGCCTTAAACACAATACAAAATACCATTATTAAAAATAAAAATGTATTATTCAGGCATAAAATAAACCCATATTGTAACGTACACAGTAAATAATAAATACACATTCGTATAAATAAAATAAAATAAAAATAAAATGTGAGCTCCTACCAAGAGACAAGAGAGAGAGTCAGTTGGTCAAAGATAGTATAGTACCTACATAGCCATCTGTAATGATATAGTAGAACTATAAATGACACTTGCCACAGATTATAGAGTTCCAAAGTAGAATCCAAATCGTAGCGAAGAAGGACGAAACTCTGAAGTATCCAAAATAATATTTCACGTCATCTGTCAACCAAGTTGACAGATCTATATCGCCACTCATTTCATCTCACTCTCACCGGCTCGAATGGGTATACTTTGTCATTCGAAATCTGCGTGGAAAACTGCACCTGGAAAAAAACTTTTTAAAACTTTTCTCCTAATTTGTAGAAGGTGGACATTTAAAGAAGTGGTCAATTCTAATTGTGGTTATTATTGTTTGTGGTTCTAAACCGACGAAAGGATTCAATTTACCTAGTATTTTCCTCGCTGTAGTGAGGTGAAAATATGTGTGTTGCGCTCGGCAGCAAAGTTATTTTGTGTCTCGTACCTTGAAACCCTCGCTACGCTTAGGATTCTATCTTTGAACCACGAGCGAAAGGACCCTTCGCTTGCTCAGTTTTCAATACTAGTTCTCGCACAAAATAACTAACTTTGCAGCCTTGCTTATCAAATAACTATTAAGTTAAAACCGTAACGGCATAATTTAAGCTATCACTTGAACCGTAGCAGTCCCGTAGCTTTCCGCTACGACTCGTAGAGGCTCTACGAAACATTTCGTAGCCACGTAGCTCAACGGCACGCTATGTGGAATGTTTTGTGCGTATTTTGACATGCCGCTCGCGTAACGCATACTTGGTGAAATGAATTGCGTGTTTTACTCAGAGGAAGGAACTAAGGTAATAGAGAGAGCATGGTATAGTCCCTTTAAAACTTTTTGGCGGCTTTGTGAAGTTGGCTGATTCCTGCCAAATGACTAATTTTAGGTGTCAAAGGGGACCTGTGCGTTGATTCATGGTTGGTTCACTAGCGACGCTCATTCAATTTCAAGAACTAGTTCATTGGTTCGATCAACCGTATCCAACTTTTCAAGTTTTTTACATGTCTACTCATCACATTGTGTCAATTACGCACACGTAGACTGTAAACGCTGTCAGCGATGCGCAAACAATCTGACTATATTCACTCACCCGCCAAAAAGAATTACGGGTAGTATGCAGCGAAATTCAAATTCAAAATTTAACCTTAAACCTCATCTTAAATAGTTGAAATAATGTCCATTTGAGCAAACGGAAGTAATGTAAGACAAAAAAATGAAATGAATGAATGAAATACATTTATTTTACAGAGAATAGGGTTCGAACAGGTGGTAGGGTCGTAGTTTACAACAATTAAAGCTTTCTCATTATATTTCCCGCAGTCTTTTTCGCTGCGCACGTGCAAAATGTGGAATGACCTCCCATCTGACGCTTTTCCACAGCGCTACGATATGGGGTCCTTCAAGAAGAGAGTCAACAGAGCCCTCCAACCAAGGCCAGCAACGCACCAGCACCCCCCGGGTGTTGCAGGTGCCTATGGGCGGCGGTGACCTCTTAACATCAGGAGGCCCGCCTGCTTGTTGCCCCCGTAGCAATAAAAAATAAGTATATAATGTGTGTAGTCAGCTTTAGGAACATTCGCATGCTCTGTGGGAGAATCTTACACAGATTCATTATTGCCTGACGTAGATTTATGGGGTCGTAACATTATTTATCACTCGCAGCGGGCAGACACGCCCGGTTCAAATATTAAACCCTCCTTAGCTACTTTGTAAAATAAAAGTACGTCGAATACGTTTGTTTCCCGCGGGAATAGAATTTTCCTGTGATATAAATTAGCAATATTTTATACATATAATTATGGTCCAAGTTTCAGCTCAATCGGTTCAGTAGTTTTCGAGTTATCCGGAGGAGAGACAACACTGGTGGAAAAAAGTTTCTCTATAAGGGTGAACGTTTCATCATCATCATCATCAGCCTGCACTAGTCCACTGCTGGACATAGGCCTCCCCCAAGGCGCGCCACTGAGTCCGATCTTCGACTCTCCGCATCCAGTCACTGCCAGCCGCCCTGCGCAGGTCGTCGCTCCATCTAGCCGGGGGGCGTCCCACACTACGCTTGCCTAGTCGTGGTCTCCACTCGAGAACTCGTCTACCCCAGCGGTTATCGGTTCTCCGACAGATGTGACCAGCCCACTGCCACTTCAACGTTGAACGTTTAACGGATCCCTAATATATTTAAGAAGTGATTTTGAAGGAATTGAACCAAAGAAATTATGGTTCAGAGTTTCAGACGCCTAGTGACCAAAACGCAAAGTGTAAATTTTAAAAAGTCGGTATAACTGAACCTAAATGACATTTATTTATACTACGTTTTTGAATGTACAGCCTTTTATATGTCGATCTTTAGATGTCGAACTTTAGTACCTAGTACCTTGCCCTGAGTTTCAAACACAGTTGTTTTAAACCAATTTCCTTCTTTCCAGATATGCATTTCAAGAGTAATGTCGAAGTAGACAACTTTGACAGTTGAAGGGCGCTGTAAAGAGAACTCAAGATGGCGGAAGCGGAAGGAGGTGCGAGCGAGCAAGATGATGTTTCATTCTTGCGCACGGTGAGTGACGTTTTAATGTGTTTGTTTAACATCTGTGGTCAAAAAGTTAAATAAGTAAGTAGGTCACTGTTGCGTCAGAGAAAGAATTAAAAAGGTACAATCTATCTATATCAATCTATACTATAAAGAGGTAAAAACTGGTGGGTAATTTGCACGCTTATCTTGTATATGTTGCGAATAACCAAATGATAGCGGGGTGTAAAATACACCTAACGCCATCTATTGGCAAACTATAAAACCATGAATCAAATCAAAATTTGGGCGTAAATTCCTGTATAAAACTAAAAACTGGCATGATTAGAACGGGTTAAATAATCTTGAATAACATATAAATAGTATACTTTATAACGCGGATTAAGTCGCGGGACATCGGCTAGTTTATGGAGCTTTACGAAGGCCCGGGGATAGAGCGGCAATTTCGGAAAGCGGCAAATTTGGGGGCCAGTATACCGCAAGACTTAAAATGTTACAAATAATTTAAACAATTAATTTGTAATTATTACCTTGGCCTGGTTAATTGAATAAGAGTTAGCTGGTTTCGTTTTCAGTGAAGCTTTTAATTGGAATGAAACTAAAGAATTCCCCAAGGCATTACTTCCTTCTCTGTGTTTCTTTTTTTGTCCTTGGCGTGAATTTGTTTACGAGTTACATTAAATCTTTGGTGTAAAGGTTACATAAAGCTAATTAAGGGACCTTACACACGGCTACTTTTGCGGCTACTACAGGATGCCCCGTCATAAAGTGCAAACGACAAGGAGGGATGTACCTTAATTTTATCGTTAAAAATAAAATAAAAAACTTATTTTGTAACCTGAAAACCTTTTTAAAAATAATAATATCATTTTTAGCAAATTGGGTGTTTGTGTCCCACCCGATATATCTTTCCTTTTTTCAGCTCGATTGGTTCAGTGGTTTTCGAGTTGCCCTTGGGGACAAACGGACAAATAACCTTCAATATAAAAAAATCTAGACTATTCATATGTATTAATATTTCTTTCTAATTTAGTCCTCGAGTTGTAAATTTTCCTACAAGTAATAATCTTTCTTAATCTTTTAATATATAAAACGAAGTCGTGTTAGTTAGACCACTTATAACTGAAGAACGGCTGCACGAATTTTGATGAAATTTGGTACAGGGATAGCTTATACTTATAACATATAGGCTACTTTTTACCGCGGTAAATGGTTCCCGCGGGAAAAACTTATTCCACGCGGGCGAAGCCGCGGGCAACAGCTAGTAATAAATAAGGTTAAGGAAGCCATAAGACATAAGTACCGTCGACCGCACGTCAGTGGAAACACTGACCTTGAGCTGGCCTAGCCTATTAGAGAGTTTCAATACTATGAGAGACCAGTTTATACTGGTTTTGTTTCCACTAACGTGCGATCGACCGTACCTACTAGTTCTTCTTTCTACCTTTGTTCCATGACCCCACACACGGAGTGAGATTGTTCCATGACCCCACAGCAAATGGCTCTTTCAGGGCTGTTCATGTATTAACATTAATGTTTAGCGAGTAATCAGTACGACTACACAGCGTCCCCGCACGTCGCCGTCGCGTGTCCACCCGCTATTAATACACTGTGCCAATTGCCATTAGCCATTTTGTCTACACAAGCGGCGCTCAACCCGCGGCCCGCACGTAGGGACCACCTCTTTCCATCGTTGGGCAATGCGTTATGCTTACCCACGACCTTCTGCGGGCGAAAGGCCGGGTTTATTTTGTACTCGCACCTAATGCAATCGAGGGATTCCGGGCACCGGTTACTGACCGGTACTGGTTATGAATTGCCCCCTTCCTCCTCACGCATCCTCGCGGCGCGTGCAGAGGCCGCCCTCCTTGGAGATGCTTGGATGGGTGCATAGAGCCCCCGCTCTATGCACCCGCGTCCCCGAAGGCCGCCATTAGTTACGTAGATAATCCTCTGTCCGCCTTTTACGACAGGCAGGAGCTACCGCATAGTATTCGTTGCCCCAGACACTGGGCGACCGTGACGTACGGACCACCTAGTAGTAGTAAATAATGATTTTGATTTATTAGAACCACAGGAACCTATAGAACACTCGGTTACGTCTCCGTTACGGCGACTAGTAGATACCTACTTAAAACATGCACGACTGATGGATCGACATTTGATACTTAGTTTATCTTAAATCAACACATACGACACTTGTTAAAAACCAAGAAAAAATACAATTTTATAAATATCGTATAACATTGCCTTGGATTAATTTCTGTTTTGTTATTGAAAATTTAAATGAATAAATGAAGAAAATAACTTTTATCATATAAGTATGCGGTCCTAGTAAAAAAAAGTTTGACTATCACTGTCTCAGAGGTTACTGCCAAATCCCAGGGCTGAATCATTTGGACGGAAATGAAAGCAAATATAAATAGAGTAGTAGGCATATAGATTTTAGTAATTAGATTAAGAGCGCGTAAAATATAGAGCGTCAGTGGCGTAGGGGATAAGACGCGGCCTATCATATCGAAAGGTCCGGAGTTCGATCCCCAGCTGGGCCATGTACCAATGGGTTTTTTCTCGAAAACTTAAGTACATGTTCTGACTGCTCTCAAACGGTGAAGGAAAACATCGTGAGGAAACCTGCCACGTCGAAGAAGAAATTCTTAGGCGCATGTGAAGTCCACCAACCCGCACTGGGCTAGCGTGGTGGACTATAGCCCGAACGCCCTCGTTGAGAGGGTAGGCCTGAGCCCCAGCAGTGGGGACATTAATAGGCTGTTGATGATGAATTAGATTAAGGGCGTCGGTGGCGTAGTGGGGACAACGCGGCCTGTCACGTCGAGCCAAGTTCGATCCCCGGCCATGCCATATGTACCGATGGGTTTTTCTCGCAGTAGGTACCTGCGTAAAACCTGCGTGCCAAAGAAGGAATTCTTAGGCGCATGTGAAGTCCACCAACCCGTACTGGGCTAGCGTGGTGGACTATATAGCTACGGCTATAATAAACATGTCAATTAAGATGTCATAATATCGTTTAATGAAATCAGTAGTTTATAGATAAAAAGTTGGTTTCCATTGAAAAAGGCGAGTGAGTGAATGAAGCCGGTAATTGGACGTTGAAACCACTTGTTGGTAGGGTTGGCAACCAATTCCTCATTTTTAGTAACTTGAATCCCATTTTAAAAATCATTCAATGACGAATAAACGCAATAGATTCTTTAGCATGCATTAATTATCATGATATTTTATTTATATTATCACGAATAGATTATTTAGCATGAAGTTATATATTATGTATGTTTTTAAAGGTACCTCCCCTTAATCTAGAGGTACTTAAATTTTTTTTCACCTACCGCTTTAATGATGGATAATTTATTGAAATTTTAAAAAAGAATGCGACAAATATCAATAATCATATCATTCTCGTTTATTTTATTTTTTTGCATCTGTATTTTTCTTGTGTACCACTCAATTGTTAAGCATAAAAAGCGACCTCCACTGGACATGCATAGCGTATTACCCCACAAATACGTCACTGGCAAAATATTTTTGTACAAATTCTTTTTCTAATAAATATATTTCAATTTCAACAAGGTATCAACCCTAATAGCGCAATATGAAAGTCATCGTTTGAATGGGCTTCGAGGGGAAGTGAAGGCTTTGTGTAGAGTCGGAACTCAATTGTAAAAAAACCGACCCTTAAGGATCGAGGCATACCAAGCGGAAATTTGCTTGCGCACTTTTTGACGTCATTGTCGAATGAAGCATATCTCTCTCTATAGCCTAAAAAACAAAATCGTATAATGACTTCTGCACGTCGGCGTCGCCTCGCGTTCGAGGTCATTCATACGATTTCGTTCTTTAGTCTATAGTGATATAGTTCATTTGAAAATGACGTCAAAAAGTGCGCGGGCAAATTTCCGCTCGGTCTGCCGCGACCCTAATAGTATCCTTTAGTCAGGTACTTCATGGTTAAGTTCGGAGAACCTATAACCGCTGGTGTAGAAGTTCTCGAGGAGAGACCACGCGTGGGCAAGCGTAGTGTGGGACGCCCCCCTGCTAGATAAATAATTGTTATTTAGGCTATAGTGATATGGTTCATTTGACAATGACGTCAAAAAGTGCGCGAGCAAATTTTCCGCTTGATTTGCCCCGACTCTTAAGGGTTGGTTTTTTTACAATTGAGTTCCGATTGAGTTGAGTCGTGCTTTGTGTTTTTTTAAATAAAATATTTGAACTTGAATTTTTACAGGAAGACATGGTGTGCCTGTCATGCACAGCCACCGGCGAGAGGGTGTGCCTCGCTGCCGAGGGCTTCGGCAACCGGCACTGCTTCTTGGAGAACATCGCCGACAAGAACATACCGCCGGACCTGTCGCAGTGCGTGTTCGTCATCGAGCAGGTGGGTTACCACATCTGTCAGCACGAAACCACACTTTTCATATCTCTACCCTTTTCTCCCTCCCTTTCCGCCCTCGTTGAGAGGGTAGGCGTGAGCCCCAGCAGTAGGGACATATTAATAGGCTGTTGATGATGATGACCCTTTTCTGTCGCCACGGGGTTGGACCACATCTGTCAGTACGGAATCTCACCTTTTCATATCTCTACCCTTTTCTGTCGCCCCCTAAGGTAGGTAGGTAATCCTGGCCCCCTAAGAAGATAAGTGAACTCCTCCCCTCTCTCTCACCCCTTACAATACCTTTGTGAACAGTATCAGTTACACCGACGACGCTCTTTAGTAATTTATTGTAACGGTCTTGCTAACTTTCAGCAAACTTGATAAGCGATCCTTAGTACACTCGACTAGCAATTGAAATAGAGCTTTATTCGTGATGCATGTTGGTCGAGATTGAAGTGGGGATTTGATAGCGTAATTTTCATGCGTGTAAGGGTTTTAGAGTCTTTCATTAAGTGCTGAGCCATTTACATAGGTGGACGGATAATTAGAAACAGGGCAAGATTTTCATACAATCGAGGTCACTTTGAAGCCATGGTTCTCCGTTCTTCCAAACGGCTTATCTGATCAGTTGGATATCTATAGCGATCTTAAAGTCCTCCATCTACTCTCTCGATGACCGTCATCAGATCTTGCCCCGATCAACCCTTCACGGAGAACCATGGCTTCAAATTGACCTCGATTATATGAAAATCTTGCCTTGTTTCTAATTATCCGTCCACCTATGTATGTAATTTTACGTTGTTTTAAGAGATGATTGGCACAAAAATAGTATATTATTTGAATTATCAAATAAGGTGGTTTCTTTTGAATCTGTGGTACAGTCGACCGCACGTCATAGGAAACACTTTTAGCTAGTCTAGCCTATTAGGAAGTTTCAATACTATGAAAGACCGGTTTATACTGGTTTTGTTTCCACTCGCGTGCGGTCGACCGTACCTACTAGTTCTTCTACCTTTGTTCCATGACCCCACACACGGAGTAAGATTGTTCCATGACCCCACAGCAAATGGCCCTTTATCACAAGGCGACGCACGATTGTTAAGCGTTGTCTCTATTTAGGTAGCTTCCGAATTTGGCCGCTAGAGGCGCCTATAATTTTTGTGACGTAATTCGCTGAGGTATTTAATTTTAGTAACAAAAAAAATCACTTCAATGTTGTTTACTTTTTTTTTTACCATATTACATAATATATTTATTCATTCTCAAATCTACAGCTAGTTACAGAATATTTTATTCTAATATAGGTAATATAAATTGTGCTTTAGCCAATAACAGATTTCTATTTTGTAAACCATGTAGTTTCTAAATTATAATAGGTTTCTATATTATAAACTAATGTATACAACAAATATATGTAAATGTATGTATGTATAAGATGCTTTTTTTTTCAGGCATTGTCAGTGAGAGCTCTGCAAGAATTGGTCACCGCCGCTGGCTCTGAAACTGTAAGTGTACAATCATTTATATTTCTGAAATGTAAATTCAATTATAATTTTGATTTAAAACCTGTAAAATTAACTTTACAATCACCTATCCAAGTTAATGTGTCACCTTTTAAATAATTTTCAATACGTTTATTTAACTAAAAACAACAATAATAAAATTTTAATTATTTTTGTCCTAATTTATGTCCTGTAAAGATTTCAAATGGCAAATCTTTTTGATTGTGTTATTACACGTACTATTATAGTATTTTATGTGTTTTTAACAATAATATTTGTACACTCCTGTGAATAATATACCCTTTTACGTATCGCTATCGTGTTTAAATTTTCCAGGGCAAAGAAAACTTAGTGAGTACACACATAAGCGGTAAAATTGCATGCACGATCATGTTTCATTAAAATTTTCTTATTGGCAGAAATTATCAAAAGTTTGAGAGGCTCTGTCCAGGCACGTACTCAGGGGGGAGGCTAAAAACACGTTGCATACTGCTGAAGTCTTACTGAAGGGAGTTGTGGAGATTATACCGATTTATTTTTAAAAATTTAAAGTCTAAACAATATTAAAGTAGATGAAATGAAGTTGTTTTTCCTTTAAAAAGTACAACTTATTACATTACAGTACATTTTATTATTACATTACTTATTATATTACATTACATTCTTTCTGCTAACCCCGTCAGGGACATAGCGTGACGATAATAATAATAATTAAATAATTATTTTTGCAACAAACACAGTTTTAATAAAAAAAACTGCCAAACTGTATGTACAATTTGTTGGCAGTAAGTGATATGTATCTGTT
The DNA here is from genome assembly GCA_949699065.1 of Metalampra italica. Classification (NCBI taxonomy): domain Eukaryota; kingdom Metazoa; phylum Arthropoda; class Insecta; order Lepidoptera; family Oecophoridae; genus Metalampra; species Metalampra italica. The sequence goes on along the minus strand of OX452995.1, from coordinate 2,564,999 downwards.
TATGTATATTACATGCCGTACATATTCGTAATTTGACGAAGTTTTCAGTATTGTTTAGGTCGAATCCAAATACTTGGTTGAAGACTTAAAAAATAACTAAAAACCCGTCTATTTTTCGGTCTCTACATGCAACGTATTAAATCTTTAGAAAAGTTCATGCCCCTCCTCGACCCCCCAAACAAAGTCCTGACTACGCGCCTGGCTTACTCGATATGTATTGTTATTACTCGTTGACAATTCTAATATCAATTAAACTATTGTTATGTCTCTAAAAAGTTCATACATTCTCTTCTTACTAAACATTCTGCTACTGACCTATTGTATTGTCTAACTATGTGTCTACTAATCGATAAACACTATGAGAGATAATAGTTTTAAAACATGAGAAGTAGCATGTTTATTTTTAGTTGGTAAAATAGGTAGTGACTAAGTTTGGATGCATTTCACTTTCATAGAATCAGTATATCATTGTACATACAGTAAGTATACCATGAAGGTGGGACAATTTTCGCAAGTCTTTATGATGGAGATAGCATGAAAGATTGTTAAGGCTTCATCATAAGTCAAATTTGCCCTCACTTTGCTATTACACTTGAAATATTTAATTGAGGAGTGGCTTCTAGATTCATGTGATTTCCATAGCCATAAGTATTTTATGAACTGTCACTTGATAGAAGGAATCTCTCCGTATAGAAAAGCTCGCCTTTGCTTACACAAATTTAGTGTTCAGGCAGTTTTGGAATTTGCATTTTAAAGGAACTTACAAAATAAGTGCTACAATGCTAACTCCATTTAACTATGAATGTCTTACCGTCATGGTTTCTTACCGATGAAAACACAAATTAAGTATGTCGTTCGTTTCGTGGTTATTTTTAAGCTCCGATCAAACTGCTGCGATTACGGACTTCGATGTCTGGCCTAAGTAAAGGAAACAGCTTGTCTAAGTTTCAATAGTGCATAGCCTTTTCATAATTGGGTATTTAAATATTTTCAGGGTAACATTTTTTCTGAAATTATTGTCTCTAAGAACTGACAAATTTGTTTTCGTTTTTTTTCTAGTTATTCGTTTCTTTATAATTGTAATAATGTTGGCAATCATATTAAATTTTAATCTCAGATTAGGAATCTGCCTTACAGATTTAAACGTTAAGCAAAATATTTAACTAGGTACGGTCGACCGCACGTCAGTGGAAACTAAACCAGTATAAACTGGTCTCTCATAGTATCGAAACTCCCTAATATGCTAGGCCAGCTCAAGGTCAAAGTGATTCCAATGACGTGCGGTCGACTGTACCTAGTAGATCTTGACATTGTGTTTGTTTACCTACACGTCTTGCTAAAATGTTTAGCTACCCAATTCATAAATAAAATTCTTTAGCTTCAACTAGTAATAATTAGATATTGCTTCCTTTCTGCCTTTAGACAAATTTTTACAATTTAACAATGTCTATTCTTTTTAATTTCACATCTTCATCTGTAAAATCTATTTGTCCAGTGTACTTCTATAGTTTGCCCATAATGTACAGTTGAATAGATATGCAATTCAGTGGATATATATGGAATAGGATTGTTTTTTTTATATTTGTTTTATATTTCTTCCGTTGCAGGGCAAAGGCACGGGTTCCGGACACAGGACGCTGCTCTATGGCAATGCTATATTGTTGCGGCATCTCAACAGTGACATGGTGAATATTACCGATCAATACAATAAAAAGCTATTCATATAGCTTTTTCTCGCGGCTTCGCCCGCGTAGGAAAGTTTTTCCCGTGTACATTGTGAAACAGCGCCCTCTATGTAGGTGGTTTGTTACTTAGGGGGTATTAGCGGGCGCCCCGCGACTTTGTCCGAGTTAAAAAGTAGCCTATATGTTATTCCAGGATATAAGCTATCACTGTACCAAGTTTCATCAAAATCTATTCGGTAGTTTTTGCGTGAAAGTAACAAACATCCTCACAAACTTTCGCCTTTATAATATTAGTAGGATAACATAGTAGGATTGTATTCTACTCTTTATACCCTTTCATTTGATACCCATGTCGAGGGGGCTGTAAAAATAAAGGTAATCCGCCATTTTGTATTGGCTGCCATATTGCATGTATAGTCGACCGCACGTCAGTGGAAACACTTTAACCTTGAGCTGGCCTAGCGTATTACAGAGTTCCAATACTATGAGAGAGCAGTTTATACTGGTTTTGTTTTGTCGTGCGATCGACCGTACGAAAAGTGTGCGGAAAAGTTAAATAAAAGCGTGTATCGACTCAACCAGATTGTTCCAAATTTTCCGTTGTTAAATGTTTATTAAAGCCCTATCAGTTTAGTGAGGATGTGAACTGCGATGTGTATCTTCGACGGGCACTGGTTGTGCCCTATTTTTGTTGAGGTCGTTCTGTATTTTGTATTGTGTATATAAAAACTACGACTGGCCTAGACGGCCGTGTGGGTAGACAAGTTCTGGAGTGGAGACCGCGGGTGGGTACGCGCAGCGTGGGACGCCCCACCGCCAGGTGGGCTGACGACCTGAAGAAGGTAGAAGGGCCTTTAGGAAAGGCCTTTGTCCCGTTGAAGGGCTGATGATGATGACTGGCCTAGAAGGACTTTGTTTCCAATTGGCCGTAAAATTCACAAAAAAAATATTAAAGCAATAAACTCTCCTTTCGCTTGCAGTACCTGGCATGTCTGTCGACGTCATCGTCGCAAGACAAACTCGCGTTCGACGTGGGCCTGCAGGAGCACTCGCAGGGGGAGGCGTGCTGGTGGACCCTGCATCCCGCCAGCAAGCAGAGGTACCTTGGATGCAACAGCCTATTAACATGTCCCCACTGTTTGAGCACAGGCCTACCATCTCTACGAGGGCGTCCGGGCTATAGTCCACCAAGAATTTCTTCTTCTTCGTATGCAGGTTTCCTAACGATGTTTTCCTTCACCGTTTGAAAGCAGTCAGTAGGAACTACATTAACCACCTTACATGAACATGTACGGTTTATTATAATACCACAAGCTTCTATATCTGCACAAAAATGCATTGACCCTACCTGTAGCAAAAACTGGAAAGGTCTACGTTTTACGTGATGCGTGATTTTCTGTTTATGCCACTATACATTTATGCCACTATACGTTTGTGACACTGTGCACAGTCCCAAAAAAATCAATATGTAACTCCTCAGGTCTGAGGGTGAGAAGGTGCGAGTGGGTGACGATCTCATTCTGGTCTCCGTCGCTACTGAAAGATACTTGGTAAGTTGAGAAATGTGGCATTGATAGCTCATACATTCCACTTTTATACTTGGTAAATAGGGAAATGAGACATTAATAGCTCATACATTCCACTTTTATACTTGGTAAATTGAGAAATGTGGCATTGATAGCTCATACATTCCTCTTTTATACTTGGTAAGTTGAAAAATGTGGCATTGACAGCTCATACATACCACTTTTATACTTGGTAAATAGGGAAATGAGACATTAATAGCTCATACATTCCACTTTTGTACTTGGTAAATTGAGAAATGAGACATTAATAGGTCATACAGTCCACTTTCATACTTGGTAAATTGGGAAATGAGACATTAATTGCTCACACATTTCACTTTTATACTTGGTAAGTTGAGAAATGAGACAATAATAGGTCATACATTCCACTTTTATACTTGGTAAATTGAGAAATGAGAAATTAATAGCTCATACGTTCCACTTTTATACTTGGTAAGTTGAGAAATGTGGCATTCCTCTTTCATACTAAAATGGAGTTGCCTTTGACGCTGCACGGCACCACCTCATGTTGTAAAATTATGTTTTTCTATGTTCTGTGTTGGTTGTGTTGCTGTTGTGTGTGTCAAATAAATAATTTCATTTTCACATTTCATTTTCAACACTGGTGCTGTTCTTTGTACTGTACATATTGACTGTATCTCCGCAGCACACGACGAAGGAGAACGAGGTGTCGATAGTGAACGCGTCGTTCCACGTGACGCACTGGTCGGTGCAGCCGTACGGCACGGGCATCTCGCGCATGAAGTACGTGGGGTACGTGTTCGGCGGGGACGTGCTGCGGTTCTTCCACGGAGGCGACGAATGCCTCACCATACCTAGCACGTGGACCAAGGAGGGCGGGCTCAAGTGAGTGTTTGTATATTCCTGTCAGATATTTTTATATGGTGTTTCTGTCAGATATTTCTTTCAGATATTTTTGTCAGATTGTACATTTCAGCCTTTCTCGCTTTTCATACATAACTTACAATGTTATTTAAGATACAATGTTATTAGGCCAGTGTAAACAGGTCTAAACGCCGGGTAAATGTGAATGATAGTATTTGCGTGTAAGACCTGTGCAACCTATAGGCAATAAATTTAGTCGGTTGTTTCTGTTAAAAAATTTAATTATCAGACACGGAGGAGATATACAGACAGTATCAGATCAGATATTTCTGACAGATTTTTCTTTCATAATATTTCTCTCAGTCAGATATTTTATTAGATATTTCTGTCAAATATTGACAGACATTTCCGTTTATTTTATCAGATACAGTATCAGATCAGATATTTCTGTCAGATGTTTTTATTAGATATTTCTGTCAGATTTTTCTTTTATAATGTTTCTGTCAGTCAGATATTTTATTAGATATTTCTGTCAAATATTGTTATCGGACATTTCTGTTTATTTTATCAGATATTATTATCAGATATTTTTTTCAACTATTTCTGTCAGATGTTTCTGTCAGATATTTCTGTCTAAAATTTTTTTAGATATTTCTGTCAGATATTTTTTGTTCTTAGTGACTTAACCACTTGATATTTCTGCCGTCAGCATCGTGGTGTACGAGGGCGGCTCGGTGATGTCCCAGGCGCGCTCGCTTTGGCGGCTGGAGCTGGCGCGCACCAAGTGGGCGGGCGGGTTCATCAACTGGTACCACCCCATGCGCATACGCCATATCACCACTGGCCGGTACCTCGGCGTCAACGACCAGAACGAACTCTATTTGGTTAGCAGGTGAGTTGGTATCAGCATCAAGCTTCGGAATTTATCATCATCATATCAGCCTGTAGACGTCCACTGCTGGACAAAGGCCTCCCGCAGACATCTCCACGACGACCGGTCCTGCGCTAACCTCACCCAGCCGGGTCCCGCGACCTTCACCAGATCGTCGGTCAACCTTGTGGGAGGCCTACGCTGCGTCTTCCGATACGTGGTCGCCACTCGAGAACCTTATTCCTCGAGAAAATTATACGAGTATGCATAGGGAGGGATTGGAGGTTGTAGTGTATCGGCCATCGGCATTTGAAGGTATCGTTGTTGTCACTTAAAACTAATCGTAAGTATACAAAACTGCAACGAGATTATAATATATGTTGTCAATTCAATCTTTTCTAATCCTTTCGGCTATGTCCGATGACCTTGTTTGAAATTTTCTCACAAAGCAGTTGAATTTATTGCATCTCAACAAATTTTGGTTTCCTCGCAATAGTGGTGAAAAGCACTATACAAAAAATTCTTGGACTTGTATCTTCTCTCCTCACCATTTACGCTTTTATGGACAGAGACGAAGCGACGACCGCGTCGTGCGCTTTCTGTCTGCGCCAAGAGAAGGATGATCAGAAGGTGGTGCTGGAAGACAAGGACTTAGAGGTGATCGGCGCCCCGATCATCAAGTATGGCGACTCCACCGTCATCGTGCAGCATTCCGAAACAGGGCTTTGGCTCTCTTATAAGGTAATGACTGACCCGTCACTGAATTCCCTAGGAATAAAATAAATCAGCAAAGTGTACAGTCTAACCCACGTCAAAAACCAGTAAAACCTGGTCTCTAATAGTATTGAAACTCCCTAATAAGCTAGACCAGTTTCAGGGTCAAAGTACGTGCGGTCGACTGTATGTCGTAACTTGTATCTTGCATACAAAATGTGGGTTCCGGTTTTTTAAATAGTTTTTCAATCATTATTTTGGAAATCTTTTTTTTACGAATTGTTCGTAGTCGGGAAGCTTTACATAATATGCTCCAAGTTTCAATTCAACCGCTTACACCTTGGAAGCGGTGGTAGATAAAAAAAATTCGTTTTATAAATGTGTGTACTCTTAAATGCAATAAAATATTTTTACTGTTACTTTAACCTTGAACCAATCCAGTAGTTTTCTAGTTATCCGGCGGACAGACAGTAAAGCTTTGGTATTAAAGTATTGTATGTATAAATAATGTACAAATTATTTCTTTTTTCCAGTCATACGAGACTAAAAAGAAAGGCGTGGGCAAAGTGGAGGAGAAACAGGCAATACTACACGAGGAGGGCAAGATGGACGACGGACTTGACTTCTCCAGGTCGCAGGAGGAGGAGTCCCGGACGGCCAGGGTCATCAGAAAGTGCTCCTCTCTGTTCACAAAGTTCATCAAGTGAGTAACATACGTCCATCATCATCATCATCATATCAGCGTGTAGACGTCCACTGCTGGACAAAGGCCTCCCCCAAGGATCTCCACCACGACCGGTCCTGCGCCAACCTCACCAGATCACCAGATCTTCGGTCCACCTTGTGGGAGGCCTGCATACACTGATTACATTTTTATTACTTAAACATACGCTCGCCTCGTTGGATTAGTAGCTTGGGGGTCGGGCTCAAGCACCATAAAGGTCTTGAGTTTGATTTCCACTGGGAAAAGACAACTCTGTTCAAGTTTGTCTCCTAATTTGTGATACGTTTATTTTTTTTTACTTTTCAAATCAACAGCCGAATTCTGTGTTTTGCCGTAGAATCCACCGCGCCCGAGGGGCGAATTAATTCGCGCGATTGTTTTATGCACTATGAAGTTGTATACCGCTTACCGCACTGCGGAAAAAATTCGTGCGGATGGCCCGCTCACTCGTTACTATAGTCGTCCATTTTACATGAGTCTAATCCTCGTCAATATTATTTGGTAGTGGGCTGGAGACCTTGCAGGAGAATCGTCGCCATTCCATGTTCTTCGCGTCGGTGAACCTCGGCGAGATGGTGATGTGCCTCGAGGATCTCATCAACTACTTCGCTCAGCCTGACGAGGATATGGGTAAGTTAAGTGACCGTCAGATCTACCTGGAGCCAGAACTTTTTACTGAATACGGGTGACTAAATATGTCACCTGAAATTTGAAGAAAGACATTGAAAATTTATTTAATAAGAAAAGATTATAGGTAAAGTTAGTTAAATTCAATACATAAAGTGATCCCACACGATCATGCGGCATGACATGCGTTACGTGCTGTCACTCATGCATGACCGTGTAGTGATTGACGTGCATGACACGCAAACTACGTGCTGGCCGTTGCTTCACTGTACTCAGTGATTGATAGCAAGCATGAGGGTCCATCATGCAGCATGATAATCCACATAAACGTAACGCATGTCATGCCGCATGATCGTTTAGGGACCGGCTCTCTATATACCATGTTAAATGCTTGTCGCAGAACACGAGGAGAAACAGAACAAGTTCCGCGCGCTGCGCAACCGCCAGGACCTGTTCCAGGAGGAGGGCATCCTCAACCTGATCCTGGAGGCCATCGACAAGATCAACGTGATCACCTCGCAGGGGTTCCTGGCCGGGTTCCTCGCGGGGGACGAGTCCGGCCAGAGCTGGGAGATGATATCCGGATACTTGTACCAGCTGCTGGGTAAAATTACAATAGTCATTTATGCAACTGTTTCACAAAGAAGGGTATTTCAACACGAGTTTCGCAATAGCAGAACGTGTGTTGAATTACGTAATTGTGAATATCTGCCCTGTTTTTATGGTGTGCTGTAACCGCCGGTATTGTAACTATTTTGAAACTATGATCGGCCAGAAATTACTTTGTTTCCAGGGCCGTAAACTTATTAAAAACATCACCGTCATAATATTATTATGTGGATCTTTCGTACAGTTTCGTACCCTTTGGCGCACCCTACACGTTCGCCTATCGTACCAATAGCTATGTGTGTTGTTGTTTGTTTTACTCTTCGTTCAATTGATTGGACAGGCAACGGCCATGGACCGTTCAGCCTAGTCAGATTTTAATTGTATCTTCAGTGTTCTGTTATATTTCTGTCACTGATGCTTTGAACTGTTTTTTTCAATGTGAACGTTCCCCACAGCGGCGATCATAAAGGAACTGCGCCCCGTTCGCGAACTCGAACCGGCTGAATTCTGTCACTTTTTTCTTTGTACTATTGTTTTATACTTGCACACGTTCCCTACAGCGGCTATAATAAAGCGCAACTACACGAATTGCGCCCAATTCGCGAACTCAAACCGCCTCAACTCTGTCACTATTGCGTTGTACTATTGTTATGAACTTGTGAACGTTCCCCGCAGCGGCGATCATAAAGGGCAACCACACGAACTGCGCCCAGTTCGCGAACTCGAACCGGCTCAACTGGCTGTTCTCTCGGCTGGGCTCGCAGGCGTCGGGGGAGGGCACCGGCATGCTCGACGTGCTGCATTGCGTGCTCATCGACTCGCCGGAAGCGCTCAACATGATGCGGGTGAGGTTTTGTTTATTCTTCTTCTTGCAAGCAAGATTTTAACTACTTTCCGGTGTCCGAATGATCTAAAAGGTTTACCTACATAGCTTCCGTGTCAATTCAATAATAATATGGTACCATGAAGCTGGTCTAGCAACATCACAAGATTGCCCCGCCGTGTTTGGGCTCGTTAGATTGATATTAATGAGTAGTTTGCTGATAGATGGTAATCAGGGTTTTAATGGGTTTTTTTCTATTTTGTCATCATCATCATCGACAGCAATAATATGTCCCCACTGCTGAGGCACAGGCTAGGCTTACCATCTCAACGCGGCCGTATAGGCTATTATAGTCCACCACGCTAGCCCAGTGCGGATTAGTGGACTTCACATGCGCCTAAGAATTTCTTCTTCGGCGTATGCAGGTTTCCTTACGATGTTTTCCTTCATTTGAAAGCAGTCAGTAAAATGTACTTAAGTTTCGAGAAAAACCCATTGGGATTGCACATGGACCTTTCTATGTGATAGGCCGCTTTTTCCTCCAAGACGCCACTGACGCTTTTAGACCACGGTTTTAGACTTATTAAAGTTTTATTACTTACTTATTTAGACTTTTTTTGTGACAGGACGAGCACATAAAAGTGATAATATCACTCCTCGAAAAGCACGGGCGCGACCCCAAGGTCCTGGACGTGCTGTGCTCGCTGTGCGTGGGAAACGGCGTCGCCGTCAGATCCTCACAGAACAACATCTGCGACTACCTACTTCCTGGGAAGAATCTTCTGCTACAGACGCAGCTGGTCGACCACGTGTCTAGGTCAGTCAGTGAAGATGGACCTGGTCCCTAAAACCAGAAGAATAACGCTCGTAGAACGACGGCCGTTCCGAGCGCGACCACGTATCGGAAGACGCAGAGTAGGCCTCCCACAAAATGGACCGATGATCTGGTTAAGGTAGCTGGATCCGGCTGCATAAGGTTAGCGCGGGACCGATCGTTATGTAGACCCAATTGGGAGGTCAGCAGTAAAGCATATCGGAAGACGCAGCGTAGGCCTCCCTCAAGGTGGACCGACGATCTGGTGAAGGTCACGGATGAGGTTTGCGCGGGATTGGGCGTCGTGGAGATAGATCCCTGGGGGAGACCTTTGTCCAGCAGTGGACGTCTACAGGCTGATATGACGATGAACCGGATAATGTGGTTGTTCCACAACTAACTGTCCAGTAACAACCTCACTTGGCGGTTTGTTCCAGATAGATAACCAAGTTTGATAACCAGTTATCTACGAGGAATTTTTATCCAGGCCGGGTGGGAAAAGTGCAACAGGCGGAAACATTTAGACGTGAACCGGTTCAGTAAAAACCGGACAAGAAGCTTCGCCGTAAAATATATCCTACTAGTCCTGCTAATATTATAAAGGCGAAAGTTTGTAAGGATGTGAGGATGTTTGTTACTCTTTCATGCAAAAACTACCGAACAGATTTTGATGAAACTTGGTACAGTGATAGCTTATATCCTGAAATAACATATAGGATACTTTTTAACGCGGACGAAGCCGCGGGGCGTCCGCTAATACCAAAAAGCTAGTGTAACCTTAAATATGACGTCACTAACTTTTCCCCGCAGCGTCCGGCCGAACATCTTCGTGGGCCGCGTGGAGGGCTCCGCCGTGTACCAGAAGTGGTACTTCGAGGTGACGATGGACCACATCGAAAAGACCACGCACATGATGCCGCACCTGCGCATCGGCTGGGCGAACACTGCCGGGTGAGACTAGATACATAATCTTCTCTCTATTGTACAAAATGTGGCGTTCTAAATTATAAGGCGCCTTGTGACGGAAATGGGTTATCAAAAGGGCCTAAAACCACATAAACATACCTAACCATAGATCTAATAACCAGCCTCCTTATGTTTTTTTGTGTGGTGTTGTCGTTTGAGTCTTCATGACGATGCTGCATACAGACGGTTCATCTGATCTGTTGTATATCTACAGCGATCTGAAAGTCCTCCATCTACTCTCTCGATGACCGTCAATCACGCCCCAATCACTCCTTCACGGAGAACCATGGCTTCAAAGTGACCTCGATTGTATGAAAATCTTGCCCTGTTTTTAATTATCCGTCCACCTATGTAAACGACCTATATAAACGACCTATATAACGTGAAAAACTGTACATGTTGTAGGTATGTACCATACCCGGGCGGCGGCGAGAAGTGGGGCGGGAACGGAGTGGGCGACGATCTTTACTCGTTCGGGTTCGACGGCGCGTACCTGTGGTCCGGCGGGCGCAAGACGCCCGTCAACCGGTCGCACCCCGAGGAGCCTTTCATCAGGAAAGGTAAGGGGAGTAAGGGGGTCACATAATATCCCATTATGATACAAGTGAGCTAAGTTGGTCATTACACTTGAGGCTGGATTTCACAGCACGAGGCGAAGGCGAGTGCGTAATGAAGCCGAGGAGTGTAATGGCCAATGCTCACGCGTGTCATAGGACGTTTTTCAACATAGTTAGAAAGGAAAGAATAAATAAAATGTCAATATAATAAGAACACAGCTGTGTTTAGGGCCGACTACAACAATACCTACACAATAATACAATTTCACATAAAAAAAGTTTGAAGATTTTTACCTATTTACGGAAAAAAAAATTCAACTTGGCGAGAAGGCCTATGTCCAGCAGTGGACGTTGTAGGGCTGATAATATATGATGAAGCCAGGCTCCAGATAGAAATCTTCAAACCCCTTTTAATATTATCTTTATTCCCTCTATCATACAGTATTGTTTTTCCACGTGACAGGTGACGTCATCGGCTGCGCTCTCGACCTGACGGTGCCGATAATCAACTTTATGTTCAACGGCATAAGGGTCACGGGGTCGTTCACCAACTTCAACTTGGAGGGGATGTTCTTCCCGGCTATCAGCTGTTCGAGCAAACTGAGGTCAGATATTGAATTAGTAGGTACTTTTTCCAAAACAAAGTCGTTATGATATTTTTTTGTTTCTTACGGACTTGAGACGGCATCTGGTTGAGGCACGCACGGCTCTGCCTATTGCCTCAAGTGCATACGTGCCTCAGGTTGAGGCATGCCTTAACACGAGGCCGCCGCCGAAAACAAAGTCATTAGGACTTTTTTTATTTATAAGCGTACGCTCACCGTGCATACGGACTTGAGGCGGCCTCAGGTTGAGGCATGCACGGCTCGCCCTGTTGCCTCAAGCGCGTAGGCGCTTCGGCCTCAGGTGTGCGTGCCTCAACTCGAAATCGCCGCGGCCCCAGATTATTAGGCGCCTCGACATGCAGACCTCGTAACTGCGAACGTGAATTGAGCATGGTTTTCACCTCTATGGACAATTTATAAAATTTTGGGGATCAACAAGTCATTGATGTACCTACATGAATCATATTTTTCATTACTCATACTCTGAAAATAGGTCTGAAGTTGCCTGAGGAGCGGGTTGAAAGTAATACATCAATGATGGAAATGAAAAGTAATGGCAGAATAGCTGGCCTCCCACAGAAAAATAACAAAATAGACGGGAAAGCGGCAATCCGATCTTCATTTGTTTTTTCGAGTTGTAGAGTTTTGTTTATACTTCCGTACAGCAGACATTTGTATTAACACTCATTTTATGTGTTTGTTTTTACTTTCAGTGTATTCTTAATGAAAAGCACAGTGTTTCCCTTGGGTTCAAGACTTATTTAGAGGTCCCTCGAACTATTGGCGCCCTCGCTACGCGTCGTGCACTACACCCCGTCTCGGGACTTAAATAAGTTACTTTCACCCCTGGAGTAACAATGTAATATTTTTTCATAGTCGATTTTATTTTTTGTAAAAAATCTGATTATTTTTCGTGCAGTTGCCGGTTCCTGCTGGGCGGCGAGCACGGGCGGCTGCGGTATGCGGCGCCGGAGGGCTACTCCCCGCTGGTGGAGTCCCTCCTGCCGCAGCAGATCCTCGCGCTGGAGCCGTGCTTCTACTTCGGGAACCTGGCCAAGCGCGCGCTGGCCGGCCCGCCGCTCGTGCAGGACGACACCGCGTTCGTGCCCACGCCTGTTGACACCATGCTGGTACGTGAAGCATTTTTTTAGCTTTAAAAAAAGTTCTGAGCTGGGGTAGACGAGTAGCGTGGGACGCCCCCTTGGCCAGATGGAGCGACGACCTGCGTAAGGCGTCTGGCAGTGACTGGATGCGGAGAACCGAGGATCGGGCTCTGTGGCGCGCCTTGGGGGGGCCTATGTCCAGCGGTGGACTAATGCAGGTTGATGATGAGGTAAAAGGGGCTTCATCATCATCATTTAAGCCCTTCAGCGTCCACTGCTGGACAAAGGCCTTCCCCAACAAATAAGATTTTCCAGTCGCCCAAAACAAGTTTTTGTGGAGCTCATATTATAAGCTGCACTTAACGAAAGAAAATGTTCTGTCGTTAAGTCTATTGATTTAATACGCCCTCGTTGAGAGGGTAGGCCTGAGCCCCAGCAGTGGGGACATGTTTATAGGCTGCTGATTTGAAGTGAGGCCAGGTGATTATTGCTAAGATATAAAAAGATTTTTTCAACTTTTATTTTTTTTAATTCATGCAAATGCTAGGATACAAAAGCACATCTCTCGTTCAAGTTCCCTGACATCGTCTCGGATCAAAAATTTACTAAATTGTGTCTAAAACCCGTAGCTAATATTCAGTTGAAACCCCGTCAAATTCTGTTCAGTACGTTCCAAGATATAGGTACATACACAAATACATTTCTTGTTTGTTTCAGATCACACTGGCTTCCTACATCGAACAAATTAGAGATAAGCTCGCTGAAAATATACACGAAATGTGGGCCATGAACAAGGTGAGAAAAGAAAAAAAAAATTCTCTCGCTTCACTCATGTATGTATTTACGTATGTATGTATTATTTTATTGTAATAATTATTCATATAAATATTTTAATCATTAATTATGTAAAAATATTGACTTGTGATTAAAGCTCTGGTTTCCTCTGGTAGCGGTGCCGTCATTTAGCGGAAGAGAGAATAATATACGGCCGTAAAAAGACGGACGTTGGTGATGATACGTGTAGTGTTTGAACGCCGTCTTTTTACGGTAGACCGCTTGTGCCCTTGGTTCTTTCTACCAGTTACCAATAAAAAAATGATGACGTACTTCCACTGGAAATTGAGCAGATTCCACTTGAGAAAAAGGTCTGTTGATTCCACTTGATAAAACAATTATTATCAATTGAAAAACTAACAATAGACTTGACCTTTTATATTTCTTGAATAAGCTTTTTTTGAATAAGCTTGACCTTTTGTATGATTTTCTGTTGCTTTATACTGTTTTCATTTCTGTTTCGTGTGTACAATAAATCTATACTTATAATAAATCTGTAGAAACCGTGTGTCTGTACTTTGAATAAATTTATAAAAAAATGAGTGTGGACGATAAAAAAAGAGTAACAGAACACAAAAAAGCATTTTTAAATTTTTTTGTCTTTCTGTCTTTCTGTCTTTCTGTCTGTCTGTCTTTCTGTCTTTCTGTCTTTCTGTCTGTCTGTAATCGCTAATCTCCGAAACTACTGAACGGATTTTCTTGCGGTTTTCACAGGTATATTAAGCACAGCCTGGCGCAACTTATAGGCTTTGTTTCATTGAAATCGGATGACAGCGAAAAAAGTTATCGTCATTTACAGATAAATCATTTAACGTAACAAGACAGAGGAGATATCAGTGTTTTTTTTAACTGGGACAGTATAGGCAAGTCCGAAACCATAGGAGATGCAGGGAAAGTGTCTTATGACATAGAAATTTTTTGGTCAAGCGTGTGTTGTCCATAAAAATGAGACAATTTGCACATATTTTTTTTAATGCGGTTCGACTCAGTTTCATGTAGGAATCACTTCATTATATCGGAAGAAAAAAATCTGAGCAGCAGAAGTTAGTCAAATTCAATAAAATATTTTCTCATAGAACGCCAGTGAAAAATAATTTTTATTATTTTTAAAAAATGCGTATCGATTTAGTTTCATGTTAGAATCATTTTATTGTATCGGAAGAAAAAAATCCAAGCAGCAGAAGTTAGTCAAATTTAATAAAATGTTTTCTTTATAAAGCAGACTGTGCAATGTACTTAGGAACTTACTACTTATTCATGCATGCCACCCGAACTCCAGCTGCTCCGATTACTATGTCAAAATTGTTATCACGAAAAAATACCTAAAGGTTCCTAAGACAGTTTCCCTGTATCTCCAATGGTTTTGGTTTTGCCCATACTGTATTAGTTAAAAAATACACACGTATAATAAAAATTGATATGAGAAGTCTTATGAGCAATAGAAGTGAAAACAACAATTTTTTAAATTTTTATCTGTCTTCACCAAATTGGATACGGTGTTCATAGTTTGTTCCTGAAGGTATGGTATACCTTAAATTATGGTGAAGGTACTTAGAATGATCCATTTTACCATTGGAAAATTATAACTAGACGATGTATGTCTGTACATAGCAGAGATAGGTACCTACTTCCAAAATCCACGCGGACGAAGTCGCGGGCAACAGCTAGTTATTAAATAAATAAATAAAATAGACAGTAATAAAACTTACGTAGAGTTAGACAAACGTAGCGTCTTGATGCTTGGAATAAGTCTGGATACGTTTTAATACTTATACATATCTTCACAATGATGTTGCAGATCGAAACGGGCTGGATGTACGGCGAGCAGCGCGAGGACCTGCACAAAATCCACCCGTGCCTGGTGCCCTTCGAGCGGCTGCCGGCGGCGGAGAAGAGATACGACATACAGCTCGCCGTGCAGACGCTCAAGTCAGTCTCCGTTCATTCATTCATTTAATACCTCATCCAGACTTTCGACGAGAAATCTTGAGTGAGTGAGTATGAAGCCTAAACCAGACTGACATCGAAAGCCGACAGACGCTCATCACACAAATGTTAGTCCCGGGTGGGGATCGAAGCTACGACCTTCGGCGTAGCCAACAGGTCAGCCGAATATTTATAAATGCAACGTTAATATCATTTTTGGGCCTAATTGTTCACACGAGCCAAGGGCAGAGAGAACGAGAGTGCGGAAACTCAGAACAATGGGTCTGAAACGCACGCGATCATGCGCAGTGTTCACCTACACTAGCACACCGAGATAATCCCGGGGAAGTAGAACTTGGGCCATAGCTTGCGACGCGCTTGTCTCTGTGTGCTAGTGTAGGGAACACTGCGCAAGTGTGCGTGCGTTTCAGACCCGTTGTTCTGAGTTTGCACACTCTGGTAGGGATACCATTAATATTAAGTCGCCTTTTGTACAGTTGCGTGCAATATAAATAAACACAACATATTATAAAATTGACCTCTCGTTTCGCAGGACAATTCTAGCTCTCGGCTACTACATCAGCCTGGACAAGCCGCCGGCTCGCATCCGCAACGTCCGCCTGCCTAACGAGCCATTCATGCAGGTAATGTCAACATCATCAGCCGGAAGACGTCCACTGCTGGACATAGGCTGTCCCCAAAGACCTCCTTACGCGCTTATACGCCTTAGAATAGTATGCGGATTTCCTAGCGATATATTTCTTCATTGAAAAGCCTGTAGTATTATATAAACTAAAATATCTAACTTTTATAGTTCACCTTTCAATTCGACCTTCCTACTGTCTATGGGAAACACCACAATGTGTGCGGCTTTTCGGCGGGATTTTCTCAGAGATGATTGTCGTTTTTGTTTGGTTTTCCAAAATTTCTTCTTCGGCGTATGCAGGTTGCCTCACGATGTTTTCCTTCACCGTTTGAGAGCAGTCAGTAAATGTACTTAAGTTTCAAGAAAAACTCATTCGTACATGGCCCAGCTCGGGATCGAACTTCGGACCTTTCGATATGATAGGCCGCGCTTATCCCCGACGCCACTGACGCTCTATGGACCCATTGTAATCCTATATTAATATTGATGTGTCCAGTCGAACGGCTACAAACCAGCACCGTTAGACCTGAGTGCTGTCACCCTAACACCGAAGATGGATGAGCTGGTGGACCAGCTCGCGGAGAACACGCACAACCTGTGGGCCAGGGAGAGGATACAGCAGGGATGGACCTACGGCCTCAATGAGGTACCTATACCACCATACTTAAGATGATGGTGCTATTCGGCAAAACCAACGCACTTAACTAAAATAAGTTAAGTCATTTTGATGTGCTATTCGGTTTTGGCCATGAACTAAATTAAGTTGCCTTGACCTACATACATAGGTGGGTACATAGGTGCATAATTAATATGATGGTGTCGTTTTGGCAAAACCAACGCGCATAACTTATCTAAAATGCGACTAAAATAAGTTAAGTCATTTTGATG
The DNA here is from genome assembly GCA_949699065.1 of Metalampra italica. Taxonomy (NCBI): domain Eukaryota; kingdom Metazoa; phylum Arthropoda; class Insecta; order Lepidoptera; family Oecophoridae; genus Metalampra; species Metalampra italica. The sequence continues at coordinate 2,548,196 of OX452995.1, read as the reverse complement.
TGCTATTCGGTTTTGGCCATGAACTAATTTAAGTTGCCTTGACCTACATACATAGGTGGGTACATAGGTGCATAATTAATATGATGGTGTCGTTTTGGCAAAACCAACGCGCATAACTTATCTAAAATGCGACTAAAGTAAGATAAGTCATTTTGATGTGTTATCGGTTTTGGCCACGAACTAAATTAAGTTGCCTTTTGACAGGACTTATGTGATTTTGACACGATTAAATTTAATTCATTATATTAAAGTGAGAATGTATAGTCAAAGATGTAGCTCAAAAGCGCTCCTTCCACGTCTAAGCATCGAGTAAACCTTAAAATAAAACAAAAGAAAATTTGATTTATTAGTCCTGTCCGGTCTGACAGGACTAAACTAATTTCACAGTTCTAAAATATATGCCATCTCTTTCTCATTTCTACAGATAAAAGACCACAATAGACTAAATTTAGTTAAGTCGTGTGCGCCTGCGAATCCACACCAATAGCTATCAATTAGCGAGGCTTCTTTTTTTATTTCTTTTTCTTTATTTTTTTTCTTTGTTATTTTTTTCTGCTTTAGGCAGGACAAGAGACGTCCCAGGCCGCCGACGATCCTGGACCCGACTGCTGTGACTCTCACACTTAGTATATCCTAGTACTATTAGGTGTGAGGGTCACAGCAAGCCGTGTCTCAGATGCTCAACGTTTGCGACGGGGGAAGATTTTACCAACTTTTTTTGCTCATTTCCCCGAACTGGGGTAAATCCTAGGATTTACCGTTAAAATCTAAGATTTACTTATGAAGGTGGTGAGAGTTCAAAGTGATCGTTAGTTTCGGACTTGTACTTATTATTAGCCATGATAAACCTGACCTAAACCTAATCTAGCCGATTCTTTAATAAAGAACAATTCGGATTTTTCCGTCATCACTTGGTAAATCTTAAGTTTTACCGGAAAATCCTAGGATTTACCTTAGTTCTGGCCTTTACAGTAACATTGTATGTGTATTTATTTTGACTTATTGCTTGCATTAGGTACCTACCAAAGTAGATAGTTGTTATATTACCATACAAAACGAAGGCCGATTGGAGAGATCTCAAAGACAAATCGTATACTTATTTTCAATTTATGATAATAAAGTATGTACACGTAATGTGTAGGACCCGGAAATGCACCGGTCGCCGCATCTGGTCCCGTACTCCAAGGTGGACGACGCCATTAAGAAGGCGAACCGGGACACCGCGTCGGAGACCGTGAGGACTCTGCTGGTGTACGGATATAACCTGGACCCGCCTACGGGCGAGCAGCACGAAGGTACACACATATTATACATGGCCTTCATTAACTCTTTGACTATCAGCCTTGCTATAGATATACCAAGTTATCTGTGGCAGAATCAGGAACTACGCAGAATGTCATTCGGCCGTCAGCACAAAATATATAGAACGACGGGCATGGAACGATGGCAGAGCCACCCTTCAGTTCACAGATAACTTGGTAAGTCTGTACATGTAGCAGGATGACAGCTAGCTAGTTATTCCGCTGGGTAATATGCACTATCAGCCTGCTACATGTAGCAGGGTGACAGCTGGATAACTAGATAGCTATCATTCTACTACTAGCAGGGTGACAGCTAGATAACTAGATAGCTATCATCCTACTACTAGCAGGGTGACAGCTAGATAGCTATCATTCTACTACTAGCAGGGTGACAGCTAGATAACTAGATAGCTATCATTCTACTACTAGCAGGGTGACAGCTAGATAACTAGATAGCTATCATTCTACTACTAGCAGGGTGACAGCTAGATAGCTATCATTCTACTACTAGCAGGGTGACAGCTAGCTATCATCCTGCTACTGCTATTCAGTTCGTAGTCACGCAGACACCTGTCAATGTCATACATTGCCTTGACCAATTAGATCGCGTTTTCGTTTCACTGTCGAGTTTGACTGTCGTGAAATAAGTCCGAGTTTCAAAGGTATTGCGCTGTGAATCCTGCGAGCCAAAGGGTCAAGTCAGGTTTAGACGGAGACTATTTTCAGCAGTCTAAATTTTCGGCTTCTTTCAAAGCTTAGCAAATTTCATTCTTTCACACCTTAGCAAATCTCACAAAGCAGGAGGGAGGGGTCCATTACAAAAACATCTCGCGTAATTAATGTACGCCTCTCTCATTCATATTTTTCACCATGTTCTACCATTTGAGCAGCGTTGCTGGCGGAGGCGTCGAAACTGAAGCAGGCGGACTTCAGAACGTATCGGGCGGAGAAGAACTACGCGGTCAGCTCGGGCAAGTGGTACTTCGAGTTCGAGATTCTCACCGCCGGCCCCATGAGAGTGAGTTTTTCAAATTTCTAAATTTCACAATTTTGTTGCGCCTCTCAAGGCCGGTTTACACCGTTCAATCATCATCATAAGTCTGTACTAGTCCACTGCTGGACATAGGCCTTCCCCCAAGGCGCTACTGAACCCGATCTTCGGTTCTCCGCATCCAGTCACTGCCAGCCGCCTTACGCAGGTAGTCGCTCCATCTAACCGAGGCGCGTCCCACACTACGCTTGCCCTGTCGCGGTCTCCACTCGAGAACTCATCTACCCCAGCGGTTATCGGTTCTCCAACAGATGTTGCCACTTTAACGTGCTAACTTTTTGAGCTATGGCGAACGTTTTGGTTCTGTGGCGGATCACCTCGTTTCGGATCCTATCTCTCAGAGAAACTCCGAGCATAGCTCTTTCCATAGCTCGTTGGGCGACTTTGAGTTTTCGGACTAGTCCCATTGTCAGTGTCCACGTTTCGGCGCCGTACGTCATTACGGGTGGGACCCACTGATTGAAGACTTGTCTTCAGGCGTTGTCGTATATGCGACGAGAAGATATGACGCAACTTCCCAAATGCTGCCCAGCCCAGCCTGATCCTAAAACGTGCAAACCAGCTTTTAATTGGCCCTAAGGTGTTTTAAATATTTTTTTAGGTGGGCTGGGCTCACGCTGACATGTGGCCCGGCATGATGCTGGGCCAAGACGAGAACTCCTGGGCTTTCGACGGGTACAATGTAAGTGATATTGTTATTGAAACCTACGTGTCGGAGATAAAAAGCCTTCAACGAATTCACATGAGAAATTTTTTTCGCAATTTTATATAAAGTTATTTTTTGTGGGAGAATTTCGAATGAATACAAGTTTTCTTTTTCGTTGTAAAAATGTCCGTTGTAATCTCATACCAATTCTTATTTGTTATAGAAATCCTTTCAGTTTAAAATCCAATTTTTAATTTTGGTTATTTCGCGCGTAGCACAGATTTTTAATTTTGGGAACTATATTTATTTTTTTATTATGTTAGCCATTCGGTAACATGGTGTAACAAAATACCTATAGTGATCCCATCACAGAGGCATTCAGAATTGAATACTGATCTCGAATTTTAAATATTCGCAAAAAAAAATAATTTTACCCTAAAAATATTTCAAAATTTTTTTTCCTTTTACTTATTTTAAAATGTAATCAGTTTTTCTAAAATTGCATCGATTACAGGTATTTTATTACACCATGTTTCACGTCGCTTAGGTACCTACTATTATTTATTACATATTCTGTGGTGTTATTAAACGTATAATGTGTACCGAACAGTGCCTAAAGATGCACTGCGGCTCGAGTGACGTATTCGGAATGCAGTTCAAAATCGGCGACATTGTCGGGTGCTTTCTAGACGTGTCCGACCAAACCATTAGTGAGTTACCACCTTTAGGCCCGGCTGGGGTGATATTCTGTCGGATAACTACACTGTCATATTCATTATGTCCACTGCTGGACAAAAGTGTACCCCAAAGCGTGTCAATACCCCTAGTGATCAATATAATATGTGATTCAATGTTGCCTCATTATGTCCACTGCTGGACAAAGGTGTACCCCAAAGCGTGTCAATACTATCAGTGATCAACATAATGTTATGTAATTCAATGTTCCCTCATTATGCCCACTGCTGGACAAGTGTGTCACTGCCCCTGGAATTACTGATCAACATATATAATTCGATGTCGCCATAAACGACTTTGGGCAAACAGGTCGAAAAAAAGGTCTCGCTACACTCACTGTTAACTTGCCAACGTGCAAAACGAATTCATTCTAAAAGAAAGTAGCTAATTCATTTTCCACATTGGCTAAATATAATAGAGAGTGTAGTGATTTTTTTAACCGAGAAGGGTAACTACAACTTAATTAATTTTTCTCAGTATTTAAAACCTTGGATATGAAATTTTTTGGCTATGTCAACGTCATCCTCTATTTTTTTAACGATTAATGAAATTTTGTACGATGTATTTTATAAATGAATATGAAAAGGGTCAAATCGACAGAGTATCACAATAGCTGATTAAATGTTATTTTTGTGGTTAACTCGTGGTAACAAACTACATAAGTGTACCAAAGTGTTAAATACAACACTATTTATCCTCGAAATATTATCATGTTTTGTTTTTTCCCTATTTTTTTTGGAAATTTTATGTTAGTAATCAGGTAGGTGTAATTAGAATAGATAAAAAGTCAACGAAAGACCGTTTCACTGTTATAAGTAGTTAGTTTCTTAGTAAGCTGATCGGTTGATAGTTATCAACCAATCAGCGGTGACTACCGAAAAAGTTTACTGTATAAACCTTCTAAAGAAATTAAATATAAATGTATAGACATACTCAATCGCACACTGCTCAAAAATAGTAAAAACGCGAATGAGCCTCTTATCGCAATCCGACCAATCACTGCATAAGATGAGAAATGCTTATTCATAACAAGCTTGCTCAACACAACACGCTGCGTTGAGCAAGCTTGTTGTTGTTAAATTTGTTTAAAAAGCTTATAAGAAATATTTATTCGATTAAAAACCACTTTTGTGTTCATTGAAAAGTATAAAATAAGCTTGTTTATAAAAAAGCTTATTTGAAAAATTATTAATTAACTAGAAAAGCTTGTTTGAACAAGCTTGCACGACGCAACGCATGCCGTGATTGGTTAAAATCGACAAGATGGCCGCTCGCGTGATATTTCAGTCAGAACGCTGCATTGTGCGTCGTCGGTATGTACAAAATGGATTTTTTTCCGGCTTTTTAAGGAGGAAAAAGTGTACAGCGGAAACACTGAGTCGTTCGGCAAGCAATGGGCCGTCGGTGACGTGGTGGGCGTGTTCCTAGATCTGATCGATAAGACGATAAGTAAATGTTGCCACCACTAAAAAGTTTTTTATTCGAACAGAAATATTGCTCCTTGGCCTGTGTTTGATTGAAAGTTGTGGTAAGGACATCAGTTTTTAAACTGCTTATTGCTTTGGAAATGGTTTTGTAAAGCTATGGTCACACTCAAGTCGGCTGACTAAAATTATTTTGACGAGTTTCTTAAGGTCTATTTCTTTAGCTCTGTAATCGGCCTTCTAAAGAAGATTAGTTCCTTAGACCTGTGTGCTGCTTTAATTGAATAAAGACTCGTATAGACTAACCTGAAGCCTAAACCAGACTCGCGGCGAGAAGCCCCGAGAACACCCGAGAAACGTGAATGTGAATAGTTTCTCGGCGACTCGTTCTCGCTCTCGCCTCATACAAAATCTCATACTCACTTACTCACTCGAGATTTCTCGCCGAGACTTCTCGCCGTGAGTCTGGATGAGGTATAAGATCTCTAAGAATTCATATCAAAAAATATACTGAGGTGATCCTAGATTATTATACCTCATCCAGACTCACGGCGAGAAGTCTCAGCGAGAAATCTCGAGTGAGTATGAGAATTTGTATGAGGCGAGAACGAGACGCCGAGAAACTATATTCACATCCACGTTTCTCGAGTGTTCTCGGGGCTTCTCGCCGTGAGTCTGGTTTAAGATTCCAATGGGAATATTCCAAAGAAAAAATTGATGTTCTTATCACACTTAGAAAATGTCAAATTATCCACAGGCTTTTCGATTTAGCTGGCTTTTAAGCTGAACGCTTTTGAAGGAATTTCTAAATTAATATCCATACGATTCTAATATACCGCCACCGCATTGCTTCGCTTGTATATCGACAGAATAGAGCACTCTCTTTTGACGATTTGTTCTTGTGTCTGAGCTTTGTTGATTTATGACAGGTTTTGATGCGATCCATGAAATGAAAAATCCTTTATTGAAAATTGGAATACAATATTCTCTTTTTGACATCAATTCTGTCTAAAACTAAAACTTCTCTGTTTCCACCTGTACGTCGCCGAAGGGAAGAAAGAGCAACAAACCCAACAGCACAGGGCCCTGCTTTCATACATATAGTTTGTTCATGGTTATGACTGCAGAATTTCCTTCCAGTTGAAAGCTTTTCGGTGAAGGAAATCATCGTGACGAAACCTGCATACGCCAAAGATTATAATTTCTATTCTAAGGCGTACGTGAAGTGCATTAAAACGTACGGACACCGTTATTGGTCAGGACTTTGCCACAAAACATCCCAAAATATCGCCAGGCCTCCCCTATAAAGGGTAAAATCACCAAAACTTGAACCAAACCTCGGTCCACCAACGGTACGACTATCCGTTTTTGGTGGACTTCACATACGCCTTAGAACAGAATTTCAAATCTTTAGCGTAATGCAGGTTTCTTCACCAAGGTTCGAAGCCACGACCTCGTGAAGTTATCATATTAGACAATACGAAAGTGCAGGCCTAGTTTTACAGATGTACAATTTGTTTATAAAACTTAGGTTTTTCTTGTACTATTTATAACATTGGACTGTCATAGATCAATGAAAAGCTGTACACTGGGTTTGACACAAGAGTTCATTAGATACCTTACATTTTGTCATCGAAACGGCATGACTAAGGCAGGACTTTGTAAAGAAACATACACATAGGTACCTACAACATTTAGCGCACTCTTGCGGCAGTGTACCCTATACCTAAAGCTTAACTAAATTACTAAAATACAACCGCAACATGTGAATAATCTACTAAACATTCGCAATCCTGCTTGTTCCTTTTGAGGTTTGTAAATTACTAATATTTAATATCGTATAGATTATATAGACTTAAGTCTCACTTTTAGAATTTTTAGTAACTTGTATTTTTTTATACTATTGAAAAGTATTTATTATTAGGTAAATTGTTTGTACTGTATCTGTAATTATTTAGTCAAGGTGAAATCAAATCGTTTTGAAAGCTGTTATCAGTCGTACAGTCACATACATATTTAAGTATTCAAGTGTTGTTGTGTCCTAGCACCTTATCCAATGGTGATAAAGTTAAAATTATAACATACTTGTTGATAGAATGCTGAGGATACAAAAAATAACAGATTTCCTGCTATCTATCATATAGGTGTAGATTTATTCACCTGAAGGACTTTTGAATGATGTCACCACAAAAAAATTCAATGCTCATTTGTTATCTAGTGATTTTAAATCTAAGCTATTTCTTTCCTTACAATTTTTAACAAATAGCGTTTCTACCCTATTCGAGAAATCGTGATCTCTTATACGATTCTCGTCTATAACGTGACGAATCACTTCTCGGGCTGACTGTACAATCATTTGTTGCAGCTTTTAGGTACCTACACATTTGAATTTCGCCTTTTATTTCATCAAAATATTACATAATTATGTAGCTTTATTCATACACCTTAAATAGGGTAAAACTCGGTAATACGCCCCACTTGACAAAACGCCCCACTCACCTAGCACACACTAACAAAGCTTACAACTTGTCGGGCGACTGATGGCTACTTGCGTTTCTATTCGTGTGCTGCGTAGCGTTGTTAGTGTGCGTGCTAGGTGAGTGGGGCGTTTTGTCAAGTGGGGCGTATTACCGAGTTTTGCCCTATTTATTATAGATGTTCAGTAAATATACAGGGTGTACAAATAAATAGATAGACCATCTACATTACGGGTCAATGTACATTAACTCCAATAACTTTTGTACTACAACTTTTTTTTAACTTCACATGCAATAATTGTTTGATTTTTAATTATCCAATATACCCAAAATAAAAATTTAGTTATATACATATCCTCTAATAAAATAAATAAAGTCTATTCAATACTAATAATATAAACAGTACTTACCTCCGGTTAATATGTTTGAAATCAAAACTCGGTTTTTGAAGTTATTTTAGAAAACAACCTCAAAATCCATACGTCATGTCTTTAAAGTTATGTTAAAATAGCTAGTTTTGTGGGTGGCCGTTGCTATTTGTAACTATAGTTATTTTTACATAGATAACAATTTTCGTCTAGAGTAATCTAGACGTGCTTACGCGAAAATGAATCAAGAATGGGCATTGTGCTTTTTTATTTCATAAAGTTGTAAAATAAAAGTTGTTACGATAGACATTGATCCCTTATAACAGCTGGTCTATTTATGTGTACACTCTGTATAAATAATACATGCTGTGTCACCAGGTTTCTCTCTCAACGGGGAGTTGCTGATGGATGCATTGGGAGGAGAGACTACCTTCGCGGACGTGCAGGGCGACAACTTTGTGCCCGCCTGTACTCTAGGAGTTGGGCAGAAGGCCAGGTATTTATTATTATTATTTGTGATGAGGCTCTTTCAAGGCTTACTCAGCCTTTTATCACTGCGACCATTGCTGATCTATTGTGATCGCCACCTTAGTAAGGGCCCTATTAGGCTCATTGCTTAACTTTGCGTCAGTTAGGAACTTTTTGGCACTGATTTGTTTTACTGCATCACATTGAAGTGAGTAGTTGCCCAGATGGGTGTTTCTTTTACGCATCAGTGGCACAATAACAAATCATCCCTTCAACGTCCACTGCTGGACATAGGCCTTCCCCAATGAACGCCACCACACCCTTCTTAAGGTCGTCGGTCCACCTGGCGGAGGGGCGTACCGGTCCGCGGTCTCGTCTGCCCCAACGGCCGTCGGTTCTGCGACAGATGTGACCTGCCGACGGCCACTTCAGCTTGCGAACCGTTTTAAAAATAAATAAATAAAAAATTTATTTATTTATTTATTTATTTAAAACTTTATTGCACTAGTTTGTACAAAAGGCGAACTCAATGGCATTCTCTACCAGCTGACCTTTGGGCCATGCAGATAATTTAGTTAATTTAAAATTTATGACATGAAATAATTTTTTACAGATTGACATACGGCCAGGACGTTAACACGTTGAAATACTTCACGACATGCGGTCTCCAAGAGGGTTACGAACCATTCTGCGTGTGAGTGACATTCCTTCTTAGGGGGCTAGAAATTACCCACATTACACAGATCCCTGGCGGACCAGCACTGTGCGCTTCTCGCGTTCTTTTTTGCTGCGCACGTGCAAAATGTGGAATGACCTTCCCTCTGACGCTTTTCCACAGCGCTACGATATGGGGTCCTTCAAGAAGAGGGTCAAAAGAGCCCTTCAACCTTGGCCGGCGACGCACCAGCACCCCCCGGGTGTTGCAGGCGTCTGTGGGCGGCGGTGACCTCTTAACATCAGGAGGCCCGCCTGCTTGTTGCCCCCGTAGCAATAAAAAAAAATACCCGGCGATACTTGGACCCATCAGGATCTGTTGCCCCAAACCCCTGTCCACCCAACGTTACTCAATTCCTTTTTGGTGGACTTCACATACGCCTTAGAATAGAAATTCTAATCTTTGACGTATGCAGGTTTCCTCACGATGTTTTCTTCACCGGAAAGCCTGTGGTATTAGGATAAACCGAACTTAAGTTAGGAAAACTCATTGATACGGACCAAGGTTCGAAACCACGACCTATAGAGAAAGTTATCTAGCTTGGTTTTCTGAACAAAAAGGGAGTTTATACTTGACTTGTCTCAATGAGTCATTTGGTTGCTTGATTGCTTTTTTTTGTGTTATACATCATCATCATATCAGCCTGTAGGCGTCCACTGCTGGACAAAGGCCTCCCCCAGGGATCTCCACGACGATGAACCTATATGGAGAACGCATCTATCTTGCTTTTCTACTAAGAAATAAGGGAGTTTGTGCTTCTTTGACTTGTCTCAATGATCTTTAGTTAAGTAGGTACATGAATGGTTATTTTTTTCAAAATTTTTAATATTTTTTTGTTTTATTGCCAGGAATATGAAGAGGGACGTGACACACTGGTACACTAAAGATCAGCCGATCTTCGAGAACACAGATGAAATGGCGGACACAAGGATCGATGTCACTAGAATACCGGCTGGTTCGGGTATGTACCCACTTTAGAAAATTGCTAGACAGACGAAAAAGATAATGAGCTATTGAAAAATGTTACGATATTTTGCCATATTTGGGAAAAAAAACGTGATTCTCGGAGACTAAATAATTTTTCAAAGTTTTCCTTTCCGCTCCTCCTATTTGACCTGGGACTCAACTTCTGATGTATTTTTAGACACTCCGCCGTGTTTGAAGATTTCTCACAACACATTCGAAACCATGGAGAAGGCCAACTGGGAGTTCCTGAGGCTGTCTCTGCCCGTTATATGCCATTTGGACTTCATTGAGTAAGTAACATTAAGATTTAACTTATTTTAAAAGAGTCGTTACGTAAAATGACCCGCTATCCCTAACCGTCCCGTTCTCAAAAAGTCCTGTGCTCAAAAAGTCTTGTGCTCAAAAAGTCCCGTTCTCAAAAAGTCCCATTCTCAAAAAGTCCCGTTCACAAAAAAGTAAATCATTCCCTTTCTCAGATTATTTAAGAGCAACTTGTCTGCTCAAAACTCTCTACGTTCCTAAATAAATACATAAAATAAAACTATCATCATGTCAGCCGCAAGACATCCACTGCTGGACATAGGCCTCCCCCAGGGCGAAAACTATTAATGAAAATGTCCATAGACGCTACAGTACATTCATTACATAATTAATACATTTAACAGTGAGCGCGAGAAGGCGCGTCGCTGGGTGGAGATCAAAGACCGGCAGCAGATCCTCATGAAGGAAGCCACGGAGGCGCAGATGCCGGCGCACATCGACCAGATCATGAAGAGCGGCTTCACCATGAACGATATCAAAGGTTAGCCCATTGCTTTTCTGACTAATCATCATCATTATATCAGTCTTTCAACATCCCCCTGCTGGACATAGGTCTTCCCCAACCAACGCATCCGGTCCTCCGCCGCCTTTAGGATGTCGTTCCAAGCTGGTGATTATAGCAACCACACACTTAGAATATACTGGTGTGTAGACAGCCAATGTGTGCGAGTGAGAAAACAATATATTAAGGCCAATGTTAGGTGTATCACAGATACGCGGTTTGCGGTGGCGCGGTCTGTTGTCTTCCCTATGCAATATATGTGAGACTTGAGACACGCGCGGCCTGCGTTTTCATATTGAAGCTGCGGCCTGTTGTAGGCCGCCACCGCAGGCCGCGTGTGTCTGTGATACACCTTATTCGCCTTCACGGAAAAAATCCGTGTTCGCCTTGCATGAGGCGTCTATGGGTTTATTGGTCGATGATCATTGACGTTAAGTCACTTGGACATTTGCCCGAAAACTAATTTCCTCGAAATATGAAAGCTTTTTATTTATTTTGTCATCATTCTGAATTAGGCCTTTCGTCGTCCCAACAATATGCTTACCCCACCCTAAAAATGAACGAAAATGCCAAAATTAGTTATGTTAATTTTTACATAAATTGGAAATAAACCCTTTAGAACATCCAAATATTGTAGGTATATTGGTTATTTTCGAAAAATAATTGTTTTATGTATTTATTATGTAAGTTAATGTATTTTTTAATCTTAATCACCTGTCATGAATATTATTAATAAATTATGTCTATTTCTATACATTTTTTTTTCTGTTTAAACTAAAATAAGCATAAAATAAAAACACAATATTTTTTCCACTTTCGATATTTTCGAGGCTAACGATTCAATTAGCTTAGTTTTCAACCCCAATTTGTTTACCCCTGCCTACCCCAAGGTCTACACTACGACGAGAACCAGGACGACGTCCAGCACCCGTCGACTTCGAAGATGAAGCGGCTGCCGTCGCGACCCCCCCGTAAGGGATCAATAACCCGGGGGGTCACCATTCAGAATTACAATTTGCAACCAGGTTCTTAGAAACTATTGGATGTATTGGTGTTTCTTTTTGTTCATTGCAATCATGTTTGATCTCAGTCTTCTTCTAACACTATGCGCTTTAAATGTCATATTGTACAGATTTTGTCTTCCACTGTATTAGTTAATAGAAGAAAACAAAAAAATAAATTGAAAAAACATTTATGGTCCCATCGAACCGGACGAATCGAAGTTTTTTTTATATATTTATGTTTAAGTAAGTTATATTTATGAGATTTATTTAAGTTATATTTATGAGAAATTAAAGCCAAGAAAACTGGTTTTAAAATATCCCCATTTTGGATACGACTTCAACAAATTATTAATTAAAGCAGACTAAATACTTTTCATGGCATCAAGCTTGACTAAAGTCATTAAAAATATTACACTTGAAAATCATCACTTTAAGCACTATTTTCATGAAAAATCAATGCCTCAGAAAAGGTGTCATAAAACTTCTATAAAACATATTTTTTTTATTTAAAAACCATCTAAAATTTACATTTTCTTTTCATTTTCCTAAACAATTATAGTTTGTCTTGGATTCATACTGAAGCATTCTTCACTGACTATACTTCAATTTAAAAAACTCACAACATAGTCACTCTTTTCGAACAAACTATAAAATACTGAGGGTTTCTTTCACCGCTTGCTGATAAAGTCCCAGATACCCTATCTGACAGATAGCCTATTTTTTTATTTCACAGGTATCTGATTGCATTATCTGTCAAATAAACTAACAGCAAGATCAAGTGGATTTTATTATTTTATCTGTCAGATATCTAATCAGAGACTTGAGGTGTGCAGTAAACACGAAAATATTATCAGACAGATTAGTTAGTCTTATAGATTAGTTTATCTGTCAGCTTACTATCTGTAACAATATCAGCAAGCGGTGAAAGAGGACTTGAGTGTAATAAGTTACGGGTAAAGTAAGTGAGCGGGTAAACTGGGTACACCTAGGTTTACCTTATGAGCCCGAGTAATCCTGTTCTGCCCGCCGATCTAACCTTACCCGTAACACACTTAACAACTTTCGATCTCTCGTCTAATAACAGCGATTCTATAAGCTCTAATTCTAAGCTGTAATTCTTGATTCTAAGCTAAGGTTTCCTCACTCAGGTCAAGTTAACGGCATGCACCGCTCCACGAGCGAGGCGGAGATGGCGAAATACGAACTGGGGGCGCAGAGCCTGGCTTCCGAAGAAAAGAAGGACAAAAGGGGGCGGTCGCCTTTCAAGTAAGTATCGACAGCTTATCAACAAAACAAATTAGTTTTCGCCTCACAAGCTCGGAAGGGTATACTTTCTCCTTCGAAATCTGCGTGGAAAACTGCACCTGGAAAAAAACTTTTTAAAACTTTTCTTCTAATTTGTAGAAGGTGGATATTTAAAGAAGTGGTCAATTCTAATTGTGGTTTTTATTATTTGTGGTTCTAAACCGCCGAAAGGATTTAATTTACCTAGTATTTTCCTCGCTGTAGTGAGGTGAAAAATTGTGTGTTGCGCTCGGCAGCAAAGTTATTTTGCGTCTCGTACCTTGAAACCCTCGCTACGCTCTGGACAATCCTAGATCCCTTCGCTTGCTCAGTTTTCAATACTAGTACTCGAACAAAATAACCAACTTTGCAGCCTTGCATAACAAATAACTATTATTCATTAGCATAGGTGTTATAATAATTTAGCTGATATTAAGCTGACCTAGTCTATTAGGAAGTTTCACTATGAGAGACCTGTTTATACTGGTTTTGTTTCCACTGTCGTGCGGTCGACTGTACAGCGTTTTAGATACAGCAACTATGGGGAGATACAATAGGAATATATATATTTCGAATTTCAATCACCTTGGGGTCAATTCCTGACATCAGCTGGTATATATCTGGAGTCGATTGTGACCCCCAGCACGATTACTGACACATGACCCTGCTTGGTGACATTATTTGTATTATTATTATCTATTCTGACATTTGTATAATTGTATTTCTATAATTGTGACATTCTGTTTATTCAATTTATTTTGTATTCAGATCTAGTATGATATTAATTATTTTATTATTTAATGACTTTCACGCTTGGCTCGACTGTAAGTGTTAGTTTAAATAAATAAATGAAATGAAAATGAAATGAAAAATTATCGTCTTCGTAACTACCGCCTTTGTTCCATCAGCGTGGGGGACTTTCTATGACCTCTGGTCTGGCGCTGTGGTCCGATGAATCATCCAAAATTATAGAAACAGAAAAACTATCCTATACTAGATATTTCAGGAAATCTTTTAGAAAATTACATACATTTGTGTCTTTGTGATAGGTTCTTCAAAAGTAAACGCGGGGAGAGCGGAGACAGGTCCAAATCGAGGAAGTCGAAGACGCCAGATCCCTTCAGCGACACCGAAGTGTCACCGGAACGGGCCACCATGAGGCGGCCCAACCCGCAGATCAGGGTGTCACAGGTATGCGATAGTACCATGACATCTGTGGGTACCGATATGGTAGCTCTACTGTGGTGTGTACCGGTATTCTCCGCAGCTTTCTGTCTCCCTCTGACTGTCAAAATTGAACAATTAATTATTTATGTCAAGAGGTAGTATTTAATAATTCTACACACTATTTTGGTCTTGTCTTTTTCCGAATGTTTTGTGAGAAATCCTTACCCCAAAAATGTTATGAACCTTTTTCACCCTTCACGTTGTAATAACAATCCGTATCCCTACAAAATGTTTTGTGAACCTTGTATCCTTCGATCATATATTATTTTATTATCTAGATATAGAACTTCATACAAATTCAACTAAATGTGTCTTGACTTAAACTTAAAACATTATACAATGACTTAGTCCAAAGGTCCAGAGGCTTTATTATAACATAATCTTAGATTTATTAATGAATCCTATATCCATTTTTAAAATATTTATCCGTATCTTCATTATTGTTCTTGAAGTGTATGTTAATTAGTAAACTAAGCTGTTAATTTAAAAAAACGACTAAAGAAGCGCAAAACACCTAGTGACGCTCTACTGATAACAAAACAAGGCTGTTCGGAGCAATGCAACCGACCACCGGAAATTAGAGTAAGTGCACTTTTCCTCGCACTCCAAAACGGGCGAGCATTCAAATTACACGTTTAATATTATTGACGGCAATTGTTAACTAATAAACATTAAAGTGAAACCGTAATTTAACTGAAACATGCACACCTATCCCCATCATAAATGGTCCTTGGAGCCGAATTAAATCGGTTAAAGCTTCAAGCGCTGTTTTGTTGTGCCACAATTTGAACACTGAAGCTGTATCTAGGTAATATAATTATATCGAAGCGTGCACTTGAAAATGTTTTGTGAACAATCCTCGCCCTTGAATATGTTTTGACATGATTTTGTTTTGTGTTGACTTGTTCACGTTTTGTTTTTCCCCGAAGGCGAATCAGAGGTATAACGGCATGGGCGCGCGCCCCAGCCAGCCGTACTTGTACGACAGCCAGGCGGGCATTAACGGCGTAAGTGCACTTGTGGACATTGGCTGTGGTACTAACGTAACTCCCACTAGATGATGCTTGTGTACTGTTGACAGGAAGGTTCGAATCTCTTTGGTGGCGCGTGCGCTCCCTATGGAGAATGCATCTTGCATATTTAAGCGTGACACACACCGAGCGGCGGCGTTGCGAAAGCGTTGCGGTTTTTTTCTGTAATTTTCGAAATAGTATGAAGCCCTTTACATCAAAGCGGCGGCGGCGCGGCGCGTTCTTCATACATGCCTTCGCCGCCGCAACGCTTTTGCAACGCCGCCGCCCAGTGTGTGTCACGCTATAGTATGGGAACCAATGGTGCCACTTACAGGGGGGGGTGCGGACAAAGGAAGCGGTGTAGCGGAAGGAGGTTGCTAATACAAATTTATTTGGAGTTTGAAAATGAGAATGTGTGAGTGAGTCACAGTATTGTCATACATTTGACACGATTTTGACACCCATAGAATGCTTCTTTTACGCCTCTTTAAGGGGCCACGAGCACCAAAGAGATCTTCACTCTAAGACTATTGAGATGTTTTGTACTCAGTTTTCTGAGTCTTCTCATTTTTGGCTTTTGTTTATTAATTAATACCTTCTATGTAAAATTTGTGTTATCATAACCTGTTGGTTTTCCAAAAAAAATACCGCTTGCAGGGCAACTGCTGCGCACCACGCATATATGCATTTGCACATATATACAGTACCGTTCGTAAGTGTGGCTTGCGACCCGCAAAATTTCAAAATAATGGCAAATTTTGACCTTACTCTAAGCTAAACTGAGCGTTATATGTATATTGAGTCAGTAAATATGTATATTAAATGTACATGAGTATGTAAATGTAAAACTTTTTACCGATTGCGTGACAGCAAAGGCAAGGGTTATGCTTTTCATATATCTTACTATTTAATTGAGAGCGTCAGTGGCCTCGGGGATAAGACGCGACCTATGATATCGAAAGGTCCGAGGTTCGATCCCCGGTTGGGCCGTGTACCAATGGGTTTTTTCTCGAAACTTAAATACATGTACTGACTGCTCTCAAACGGTGAAGGAAAACATCGTGAGGAAACCGAAGAAGAAATTCTTAGGCGCATGTGAAGTCCGCCAACCCGCACTGGGCTAGGGTGGTGGACTATAGCCCGCACGCCCTCGTTGAGAGGGTAGGCCTGAGCCCCAGCAGTGGGGAGATTAATAGGCTGTTGATGACTTTTTAATTCCCCTATGGAATTAAGTGAGTACCCCTTAAAAAAACGTTGAGTAAAAAAACGTAGCTAGCAGCTGAATGCGGAGAGAGGAGGTCCGGGTGTGGTGGCGTTCATTGAGCAAGGCCTATGTCCAGCAGTGGACGTTAAAAGGCTGGTACGATTATGATGATGACTGTTGGATGCCGCAGACGAACCTGTCGGTGCCGACCCCGCAGCAGGACCGCAAGCAGATGACGACGAGCGCGCTGTCGGCCGCCGCCACAGAGACCGTCGGCAACGAGATCTTCGATGCGGACTGCTTGAAGCTCATCAACGAATACTTCTACGGCGTCAGGTAAGGACCCCCCCCCCCTTGCCACCCCGGCCTTTGCCACCTTTCGCCTCCCAACCCCCAACCGTCTCCCCCCCACCCTTCTCTCTCCCCTACCTTATCCCCCCCCCAACTTCTCCCCCCCCCCCCCCTCCCCCCAACTTCTCTCCCCTCTCCCTACTTACCTTCTCCCCCCCAATTGCATCTTACCCCCATTCAATGTTATGAATGAACTGTGACATATTATGCGTTGATAGATAACCGTGTAGGTTCTATGAAAAAGATGAAAAATAAACTATTTTGTGGCCAGAGTTTGTTTTTGCTCGAACGCGCTAATCTATGGATCAATTAGTCGGATTTGAACAATCTTTTTGCATTTGATAGCCCATTATTGAGGAAGGTTGTAGGCTATGTGACATCCATCACGCTACGGCCCTTGGGAGCCGAGCAAAAGAGAAAAAGTCGGAAATCGTACTAATATTATAAAGGCGAAAGTTTGAAAGAAACATCCTAGTGACTTTGTGAGGATGTTTGTTACTTTTTCACGCGCTGGCTGAACGGATTTTGATGAAACTTGGTACCAAGTGATAGCTTATATCCCGGGATAACATATAGGCTATTTTTTAACGCGATAAATTGAGCCTGTAGGAAAAAAAACACATAGAAAGGTGTATTTTTTTTGACCTATCCCTTGCCTCCCCGCAGGATCTTCCCCGGGCAGGACCCCACGCACGTGTACATCGGGTGGGTGACCACGCAGTACCACCTGCACTCCAAGGACTTCAACCAGAATAAGGTGATGAAGTCCTCTGTCATCATCACCGATGATTACGACAGGGTCGTTGAGAGGTGAGTCACGTGTATGGCATTTAAAATACAGGACAAGTGCGAGTAGCGTTCGCGCCCCGAGGGTTCCGTACAAACTTAATTAAAGAAATAATTAGAAAATCGTTAATAAAATTTGTAGTTATATCACATGTACTAACATGTGACTAACTCCAAGGGATTGCAGACCTGAGTATTTGATGTTAATTTTAACTTGATATCTCCACGCGTTCCTGAGAAAAAGGGTCTTGACAGACAGACAGATGGACAACGAAGTTCCTTTTTTCCTTTACGAAGGGTTCTTTTTTTCCTTTTGAGGGACGGAACCCTAAAAACTATTTGGATTGTTAAATTATGAAGAATTATTACTTGAGACTGCAATTTTTGTAGCATAACGTATGACTATGGATTTTGAATAGAGTTTGACCAATTTTCTTTAAGAAAAGCCGAGATTACAACCGAATATTGCCTACATAAAGCACTTCATTTTAATTCAACTGTAAATGTACCTCGTTTCACAACTACACATTTCGACACTCGTGCTTCGTTAAACTGGTTTTAAGTTTGTGAAATAGTTGCATAAATAACTATTATTATACATGCCAATTCCTGCCTGATTTCAGCGTGAACCGGCAATCGTGCTACGTGGTGCGAGCTGATGAGCTGTACAACGAGGTGATGGCAGAGGCGACGGCGAAGGGCGCCTCGCAGGGCATGTTCATAGGGTGCTCCGTGGACGTGTCCACCGGCACCGTGGCCTTCACCTGCGAGGGCAAGGACACCAGCATCAAGTTCAAGGTCAGCCCGGAGACAGGATAAGGACTGAATTTTTTTGTTAACATTTGTTACTGTCAAATCAACAGCCTATTAACATGTCCCCACTGCTAGGGCTCAGGCCTACCCTCTCAACGAGGGCGTTCGGCCCACGGTCCACCACGCTAGCCCAGTGCGGATAGGTGGACTTTACATGCGCCTAAGAATTTGTACTTCGGCGTATGCAGGTTTCCTCACGATGTTTTCCCCATTGGTACATGGCCCAGCCGGGGATCGAACTTCGGACCGTTCGATATGATAGGCCGCGTCTTATCCCCGACGCCACTGACTCTCTTGTTGCTATGCTTTATCGTAAATCATCGAATTCATGAAATAAACTAGCGATTTTGTTTTCCTCTTGCAGATGGAACCAGAAACGAAACTGTTCCCCGCCATCTTTGTGGAGGCCACCTCGAAGGAGATCCTGCAGATCGAGCTGGGCCGGTCCACCACCAGCCTGCCGCTGAGCGCGGCCGTGCTGCCCACCAGCGACAAGCATGTCATCCCGCAATTCCCGCCCAGGCTCAAAGTGCAGTGCCTCAAGCCGCACCAATGGGCAAGGGTAAGGTTACAATCACAATAATGTTTTGGAAAAATTCATGCACGTCTGTTTAGTCCCAAATTAAGCCGAAGCTTGTGGATGGGTATTCAACAAGTGACATACATAATTATATACTTTTGAATAAATACTTAAATACATACAACAAACACCCAGAATCCGAAAACCAATAGGATATGGTCGTCACACAAATGTTGGTCCCGGGTGGAAATCTATTCCACGACCTCTGGTGTAGTAGGCATGGTCACTACCAAGTAAACCAAAAGGTCACCGACCTAGGTCGAAGAATTGCGAAGCTGATGTGGCAGTGGGCTGGGCACGTCGCCCGCAGAACCGACGGCCGTTGGGGCAGAAAGGTTCTCGAGTGGCGGCCACGTATCGGAAGACGCAGTGTAGGCAGGCCTCCCACAAGGTGGACCGACGATCTGGTGAAGGTCGCGGGACCCAGCTGGATGAGGTTGGCGCAGGACCGGTCGTCGTGGAGATCCTTGGAGGAGGCCATTGTCCAGCAGTGGACGTCTACAGGCTGATATGATGATGTTGAAACCAACAGGCCAGTCAAAAATGACCAATGAGGTCAGGATTCAGTTTTATATCCACACATTAGTCATGAAAAGCATTACGCATGCTTCGTAGTAGGTATATAATAATGATCATTAAACGTGTGCAGGTGCCGAATCAATCTCTGCAAGTGCACGCCCTGAAGCTGTCGGACATCCGCGGGTGGTCCATGCTGTGCGAGGACGCGGTCTCCATGCTCGCCCTCCATATACCGGGTGAGATACTATAGTCTGCGTAGCAACAGAGAAATATAATGTTACCCTAGCTTATAAGTATTTTGGATTAAAAAAAAGCGAGCTTTCTTAGCGTTATGAAATACGCCTATGTTACAAATTTGTCTCAGATACCCTAACTGCTGGTTATCTGACAGATAGATTATTTTGTTTGTTTCATAGGTTTCTGATTACCTTATCTGACAGATAATTCGGCTGATAAACTAACAGCAAGATCAAGTGGCTGTTATTTTTATTTATGTCAAGTGGCTGTTATATATTATCTGCCAGATATTAGAGAAAATACGAAAATATTATCAAACAGATTTATCTGATAAATTAGTTTATCTGTCAGCTTACTATCTGTAACAATATCAGCAAGTGGTGAAAGAAGGCCTTAGTTAGCCGCACTTGGCTGTGCGTTGGAATACTATCCTGAATTTTTACGGAGTGATTTTAAAAAAATTCTCTGTTTTAAGAAAAAATCTTATGAAAGTTTTATTTCGCAGAGGAGGACCGCTGCATAGACATCCTGGAGCTGATAGAGATGGACAAACTGTTGAGCTTCCACTCACACACGCTCACGCTATACGCGGCGCTGTGCTACCAAAGCAATTACAGGTGAGTGTTCAGAAATCACGTACATTCATGATCCTATATACATAGGTGGACGGATAATTAGAAACAGGGCAAGATTTTCACACAATCGAGATCACTTTGAAGCCATGGGTCTCCGTGAAGGATTGATCGGGGCATGATCTGATGACGGTCATCGAAAGGTAAGAGGACTTTTAGATCGCTATAGATATCCAACTGATCAGATGAGCCGTTTGGAAGCAGCATCGTCATGATTCCTTGACTTAAAAATTTTCGTACATTTTTATGTCATTTTGCGTGTTTTTTTCTTCATGACGATGCTGCTTCCAGACGGCTCATCTGATCAGTTGGATATCTATAACGATCTAAAAGTCCTCCATCTACTCTCTCGATGACCGTCATCAGATCATGCCCCGATCAAGTCTTCACTGAGAACCATGGCTTCGAAGTGACGTCGATTGTATGAAAATCTTGCCCTGTTTCTAATTATCCGTTCACCTATGTATGTGTATAAAAATATAAATAATAATAATTTCACGGCGTCGGGGCGAAGGAGGAAGCGGGAGACGCGGAGTCGCTCAATATAGTTGCAGAGTATATAAAATTTTGGCGCTGACTAACCAGAATATTGCCTGCGCAGGGCCGCCCACGCTCTGTGCCAGCACGTGGACCAGAAGCAGCTGCTGTACGCGATCCAGTCGCAGTACATGTCGGGTCCTTTGAGGCAAGGGTTCTACGACCTGCTCATCGCGCTGCACCTCGAGTCGCACGCCACCACCATGTACGTATCACCATCATATCTGCCCCTCCACTGCTGGACGTAGACTTCCTGAATGAGCGCCACCCGGTTCTTCGCATCCAGCCGCTCCCGGCCACCTTCTTCAGGTCGTCGGTCCACCTGGCGGAGGGGCGTTCCACGCAAGTTTAGCACATTCCAAATTGTTGTGAAAAATCAAAAATCAACAGCCTAATATGTCCCCACTGCTGGAGCTCAGGCCTACCCTCTCAACGAGGGCGTTCGGGCTATAGTCCACCACGCTAGCCATGTGCGGGTTGGTGGACCTAAGAATTCCTTCTTCGGCGTATGCAGGTTTCCTCGCGATGTTTTCCTTCACCGTTTGAGAGCAGTCAGTAAATGTACTTATATTTCGAGAAAAAACACCCCATCCGGGGATCGAACTTCGGACATACCGACATAGCTCAAAGAATTGCTAAGCTTAAGTGGCAGTAGTCGGGGCACATCGCTCGTAGAACTGACGGCCGTTGGGGCAGAAAGGTTCACGAGTAGCAACCACGTTTCGGAAGACTCAGCGTAGGCCTCCCACGAGGTGGACCAACGATCTGGTGAAGGTCGCGGGACCGCTGTATGAGGATAGCGCAGGACCGGTCGTCGTGGAGATCCCTGGGGGAGGCCTTTGCCCAGTTGTGGACGATTTTTGGTTAATATGATGTTGTGGTTATCCCCAGGGAGGTGTGCAAGAACGAGTTCGTGATACCCTTAGGGCCAGAGCTGAAGTCCTTATATGAAGACCCCGAGATGCGTCACAGCCTGCGCTCCTTGCAGACCGAGAGCGTGCGCCCGCAGATGAAGATGACAGACATAGCGTAAGTTGTCACATGTATAGAGTTATCTGTGAACTGAAGGGTGGCTCTGCCATCGCTCCATGGGCTCATTCTATATATTTTGTGCTGACGGTCGAATGACATCCTGCGTAGTTCCTGATTCTGCCACTTCACAGATAACTTGGTGTATCTATATACTCAAATCGTAGAAAGAGGATATTCTCCGTAGGCAGAGAAAGCAGTATTTCATTATTCAGTATTTTCTTTCTACGATATACTCTGTCTACGACTCAAATATTTATTCCCACAGTTTTTTTTATGGGTCTTACGGCCTTGGATGGAAAGTCCTTTTAGTTTAACGTAACCCTTTAGCTCGCGAGATTCAGAGCGCAATGCCTTTCAAACTCGGACGTATTTCGCGTCAATAGACACCCTTACATTGTCACTTAAAAATCTGTCATTCTTACTAGGTCAAGGACAATGTTTGACAATGTCAGGATGATACGGCGGAATAACCAGCTAGGTGTCATAGGATCAGAGTTAATACTTTAATTTTGTGCTGTGAGATTTTTCAATAAATTAAATTGTTTGTTGCAGCGAAAACATTTCGGAGATCAGCAACCTCTACTCTCCTTACTTCCCTCTGGAGGTGGTGCGGGAGTTCGTGATGCAGGCGCTGGCCGAGGCGGTGGAGACCAACCAAGTGCATAACAGGGATCCAGTGGGGGGCAGCAACGAGAACCTCTTTCTGTGAGTACCTTACAAGGGAAGCTTTCGCACCCGAACTTTGCGAAATGGAAGAAACTTGGTAGAAATGTAGAGCTGGTACTTTTCAGATCTAGTTTCTCCATTTCTAATACAGTGAAGGTAAATCTAATCTTTGTGTACTTTCAGACCTCTAATAAAACTGGTGGATCGCCTACTCCTGGTCGGCATGATGCGAGATGAGGATGTAGAGAAACTCCTCATCATGACCAACCCCGAGACGTGGGACCCCACCTTCAACAAAGGTAATTAATTATTCTCATTTTATTCAGTCAAACTCTATACTATCTATACTAATATAATAAGTGAGATAAATCTTATCTTTACCCCGGCAGGGGGCAAGGTTGTTTTCTGTTAGAGCGAAATAAATCTTATCTTTACCCCGGCAGGGGGCAAAATTGTTTTCTGTTAGAGCGAAATAAATCTTATCTTTACCCCGGCAGGGGGCAAGGTTGTTTTCTGTTAGAGCGAAATAAATCTTATCTTTACCCCGGCAGGGGGCAAAATTGTTTTCTGTTAGAGCGAAATAAATCTTATCTTTACCCCGGCAGGGGGCAAGGTTGTTTTCTGTTAGAGCGAAATAAATCTTATCTTTACCCCACCCAGTAGGAGGAAAGGTATAATTGTGTTTGTTGTGGCGACCAGTCTCCTTGACTGAAGACATAATTGGCTGACTAAGACTTTTGGTATTTGACTTGACGGGACTGGAAGACGGAGGTTTATAGAACAGCCGACAACCAGACAGAATCCAAGGCTAGAGAGGAAATTCGCATAAAAATATAATTTGACCATTTGCCCAATATTTTTCGTGTTATAGCTCTCTCCGACTGTACAGTGTTGTTTGTATTCTATTTGGAGCGAAAGAAATGTTATCTTTACCCCGTCAGAGGGCAAGGACGAGCACCGCAAGGGCCTGCTGCACATGAAGATGGCGGAGGGCGCCAAGCTGCAGATGTGCTACCTGCTGCAGCACCTCAACGACGTGCAGCTGCGGCACCGCGTCGAGGCCATCATCGCGTTCGCGCACGACTTCGTCGGGGACCTGCAGGTCGACCAGCTCAGGTCAGATCGCCGGCTTGTTTCTTTTAATTGGTTTTGCGGCCCTGGAAACAAAGTCCTGTTAGGGTCATAGTTTTTAAAAATAAGATGACAGTGCTGTCATCTTATTTTTAAAAACTATGGCCTCCACAAAAAAGGCGATTTTCGGACAACCTCGGCTCGGCCCGAAAGGAGACACAGCGTATTTTTCTGATGCGAAAATCTTGGCGTTTTTTGATGTGGGGGTCACTATTTTTATAGAATTTCATAGCTAATACTTTGAATTATCATTTGCCGAAAAAACATCATAATATAAATCACTTCACCCATATAAACAAGCGATTGTAAAAGTGTCAAAGGTGATGTCACAGGGAATATAGATTCCCGATGACACTAATTTGGTAGTGCCCCGGGAAGCTATCATCATATCAGCCTGTAGACGTCCACTGGACAAAGGCCTCCCCCAGGGATCTCCACGATGACCGGTCCTGCGCTAACCTCATCATCCACCCGGATCCCGCGACCTTCACAAGATCGTCCGTCCACCTTGTGGAAGGCCTGCCTACGCTGCGTCTTCCGATACGTGGTCGCCTCGCCACTCGAGAACCTTTCCGGCTGCGGAAAGTTATAATAAATGTTAACTTGTGATGATGTTGGTGTGTGCAGACGCTACGTGGAGATCAAACAGTCTGACTTGCCGAGCGCCGTCGCCGCCAAGAAGACCAGGGAGTACCGCTGTCCGCCCAGAGAGCAAATGAACGCTATACTCAGTGAGTGAAAAATTAAATTCGTCTCATATTTATTTTAGCTAGTGCGCTACGATAGTTTTGTTTTTTAATTCCATCTCTAGCGTGGTGGGACTGGGACCACGGGGAAAAGAAATTCTCCGTGGTCCATAGGAGTGGGGTCCACGGGGAAAAACCCCATTAAACAACACCTTTGTAAGAAAGCTTATTGTAAATAAAATAGACGATTATTTGAATGACAAAGATGCCTGGTGTTAATGTTACTTCAGCCTCGCACAATCTTTACAAACAATAATGTTATGTACAAACTTGATTTTAAAAGATGTGTTGCGCAAGTTTGTTACCCATTCATTTTTACCCGACTACGGCGAAGCCAAGAGACATCATCAAATGTATATGACAACATCAAAAAATTATCGTGCATTCAATTTGAGAACGACAGACTTTCCAAATGTGGATGTATCAATCAGATTGGTAACCCTTTTCTACAATAAGTTTCACAATAGCAGAAGTTCGGACGTTTCACGTCAAAAGTGTAAGCGCCAAATGATCGGGCATTCGTGTCCCCGCCAGGCTTCAAGCACATGGAGGACGAGGACCCGGAGAACTGGCCGTGCGGCGAGGAGCTGATCACGCGCATGAACGAGTTCCACGAGAGCCTCATGTCGCACGTATCTCTCACCGCGCTGCAGGAGCCCGACTCGGAGGTGAGGCACATCGGGGTCACACCGACACATCGGGGTTACACCGACACATAGGGGTCACATCTACAAATAGGGGTCACACCGACACATCGGGGTCTCACCGACACATCGGAGTCACACCGACATATCGGAGTCACATCTACAAATAGGGGTCACACCGACACATCGGGGTCACACCGACACATCGGGGTCACACCGACACATCGGGGTCACATCTACACATCGGGGTCACACCGACACGTCGGGGTCACACCGACACATGGGGTCACACCGACACATCGGGGTCACACCGACAATTTAGTGAATCGAGGTAACCATGGGTCATGCATGTAATAATATTTAAGTAAAACCAAACACGATCAATCCGTCCTGTTAAAGTTTGCATAGTTAATTTAAAAATATTATATTGTGTTGACCCAGGTCGCCGACATAGCTCAAAGAATTGCGAAGCTTAAGTGGCAGTGGGCTGGGCACATAGCTCGTAGAACTGACGGCCGTTGGGGCAGAAAGGCTCGAGTGGCGACCACGTATCGGTGAAGGTCGCGGGACCCAGTTGGATGAGGTTGGCGCGGGACCGGGCGTCTGGGAGATCTTTAGTGGGGGAAATTTCCCCATGTTAAAATCAGTTCCAAAGAATTCATTCGTTGTTTCATTTTATCGCAGGAGCCAACCGGACCCGAAACCAAGCCCGGCGCTATCGGGAAGCTGTACAACATCATAAACACAGTGAAAGAACTGGAGGAGGAAGCGAAGGTACAAATAACAATCATACATATATTGAAAAACTCATAGAGAGCGTCAGTGGCGTCGGGGATAAGACACGGCCTATCATATCGAAAGGTCCGAAGTCCGATCCCCGGCTGGGCCATGTACCGATGGGTTTTTTCTCGAAACTTAATTACACTTACAGACCGCTCTCAAACGGTGAAGGAAAACATCGTGAGGAAACCTGCATACGCCGAAGAAAAAATTCTTGGGCTCTTGTGAAGTCCACCAACCTGCACTGGGCTAGCGTGGTGGACTATAGCCCGAGCGCCCTCGTTGAGAGGGTAGGCCTGAGCCCCAGCAGTGGGGACATTAATAGGCTGTTGATGATTGAAAAACTGTAGGTTGTTGCCTCAGCATGGCAGCATGAAAGAACTCATTGACTAGTGACAAAAAAAAATCAAATGACTATGACAATGTATGTCAATGTTTGTTTGGACAAATTCACACACGGCTGTTTAGTCCCAAATAGTGAGAGCTGTAATGGAGCGCTCCCATACAGAACCTTTAAATTTTTCATTAAGCTATGAGCTTCACCACATTTATTCTTCAAGCATTCTAAGCATTTCTAGTCCGAGCCACAAAAAAAATTATTACGCTGCCGGGAGTTGGGGGGGTCCCGCTTTTGACGCCTGGAACGCCTACCCTGACGCAACTTATGGATTTAAGGCATTGGTAGATGAGAAATTGGCAGAAGCTGACAGTTTTATACGGGAATTTATTATTACAATGTACGACAGACAGCACGCACTTCGCGCAATGTACCGAGGTGTCCATGTCTGGGGCCAAGCCTTAGTGCCAAACCAAAACTTTCCAAGTCCTTCTTTTTGGGATTGGAGTGTGAAAGAGAGTATTTGGACCCCTCATTGGTCAGATTTACCTGATGTCGCAGCAAGTGTGTGCCTAGAACTTACTCGGTGCAGGATGTTAGACAGGATGCAAAATTCGTTGCAAACGGCTTTATAAGAAAATTAAAATGGAAAGAATTTATGTCTCTGTGCCGGAAACTGTGAACAATAGATAAAGGGTACGTACCTGTATATTTTTTCCAAAAGTAGCTCATCATCCTCCTAGCGCGAGTCGCCCCCACTGCGAGGTTACAGATTTTTTTTCACCAACTTTTTGTAAAAGAAGATTGTTGAAGTTGATATTGTTAGAATCTGCATAAAATACGCTGTACTGAGTATTTTTTGTTTGTGTTATTATTCTGCTATTCAAAAGTTATTAGCTGTCAAAGTAAAAAAATCATTGCAAACTTTTCACTTTTTTAGGATTTATTCGAAAAATTACTACTAAAATGATTAAAATAAATACCGGCAATGAATTCTACATCCTCATATTATACGAAAATGATACCAAACTTGCCATAGTAGCCAGCTGGAAACGTACAGATTTTTTTAAAAGAAGGTGGGCGGCCGGCACCTTTGCACCCCTTTAGCCCCCGGCAGCGGCATTATTTTTTTTGTGGCTCGGACTAGAAATGCTTAGAATTACTTGAAGAATAAATGTGGTGAAGCTCATAGCTTAATGAAAAATTTGAAGATTCCACGCATTACAGCTCACACTAAAACCACCAATGTCGTCTGTATAACCACCCTAACGGACAGTTGGCTTATAAGAAAGAAAGAAACAAAGAAAGAAAGAAAATTTATTTGTCAAACATGAGTTTAAATATTCAGATGTCAGTGTTTGGGATTGTAAAAGGAAATATGGGATTGTATGGAAGACTCACACTGGCGCGATCTGCAGTGCAATTTTGTATGGACCCTAGGCCGCATCCCAGTGTGTGGTTGGCTTATTTGTCTCAGCGGAGAATGGAACCATGATTTATTAAGGAATTTATATGGCAGTGTTTCTTGGCAGGCCATCGAGGAACCCCTGAAGAAGACTCCTGGCGAGAAGTTCCGCAAAGTGCTCATCCAGACCATAGTCAGCTGGGCGGAGGAGTCGCAGATAGAAACGCCCAAACTCGTCAGGGAAATGTTCAGGTACAATAAATACCTACAATGTCATAAAAAAATATAAGAATAAAAAATATAGTTTTGGCAAATTTTTTTTCTTATATTTTTTCATAATATAATATCCATCCTTTGAATTTCTACATCGACTGGAAATGTAAGGGGGAGATAAATAACGTATCCTAAATATTTTTTATTTATTTATTAAAACAAAATTTAAAAAAAATGTTTTGGAAATCTGACTTATACGCTGTAAATAATAATAAATAAATGTTTTTTGATTCAGGCAATAACCCCCCCCCCCTTATATTAGCACAATATACAAAATAAACAATATTTAAAAACAGAATTACATTGTCAAATTTAATAAAAAACACACGTGGAAATTGTCGAAGTAATTAAGAAGTGTAGAAGTGATTTACTTAATTGTGAAAAATCCCAAACTAATTTTTTTCGCATTTTTCCCAAAACTATTTTTGCAGTTTACTATTACACCGCCATCTAGCGTTATCTAACTATTACAAATGCTAAGTTTCACTACTTGACGCTAGATGGTGCTGTTCCTTATAACAGTCATACATACTTATATATGCGGTTAAACTTGGAATACGACTACGGACGACGTTATGACATTGGAATTTTTCGACCGCAAATTTAAAGTTGTCGATCCTACATCGCGGTGTTAAGATTTGCCGAGTTTGAATGACCCCAGCGAGTTTCGGTCGTACGGTTATCGCTTCTCGGCCTTTTGGCTAAGATCAAAGTGTAGTATCTGTTCTTTTCAGCTTAATATCTGAAAGTTCCCTCACTGAGGGACCAGTATATTAAACTGATTTTTGTGACCAGTCGGGATGTTCGGGGCTCGCTCCACTCCCGGCGCGGGTCGGCCCGGCATTGCAGTGCCGCCGGGATCGGCCCACATAATACCTTGAAAAACATCAAGTCCAACTTGATTTGATGGTCCACATAGTCAATGTTGGTCCATCGTCAGATAACGAATTTGTTATGTCCATTCTGTCATATCGTGTTTCTAAAACTTCAATACTATTTGAACTAAAAATATGTAATATTTTTTTATAATAAATAATTAAAATTCTTTTTTCTCATGCACGGCCCATAAACACATACCTTTGCCACAATATTGATTAATTGAAATGCTATGTTAATTATTTGAAATAAAGAATTTTTTTATATATTTATCTGTATTCCGCAGCCTACTGGTCCGTCAATACGACGCGATAGGCGAGCTGATACGCGCTCTGGAGAAAACATACGTGATCAACTCTAAGACCAAGATGGACGTGGCCGAGATGTGGGTGGGGCTCAGCCAGATCCGCGCGCTGCTGCCCGTGCAGATGAGCCAGGAGGAGGAGGAACTCATGAGGAAACGGCTGTGGTAAGCTGGTCTGTCGCCAAACTGCAAATATTGCAACTATCGGTTTTGAAAACTCGGTAGAAATTTAAAATGTTAGCTTTCGTACATCTTTTTTAAAGTAGAATTTGGCTTGGTTACTTTAGACCTTTAGGTCATTCTTATTTAGAGTTAGTTGTATCTTTTGAGCGTGGTACTTTTCAGTCCACAAAATTACAGTACAACAGAGCTACAACAGGCGGACTGTCTTGTCAATCGAGGTCGTATTTGTTTTAACGAAAATAAACCTAGTGAGACGAGATCGTAAAAAAAAATCAACAGCCTATTAACATGTTCCCACTGCTAGGGCTCAGGACTACCATTGCAACGATGGCGTTCGGGTTACTGTCCACCACGCTAGCCCAGTGCGGGTTGGTGGACTTCACATGCGCCTAAGAATTCCTTCTTCGGGTTATGCAGATTTCCTCACGATGTTTTCCTTCACCGTTTGATAGCAGTCAGTAAATGTACTTAAGTTTATAACAACAACAAAAAACATTGGTACGTGGCCCAGCCGGGGATCGAACTTCGGACCTTTCGATATGATAGGCGGCGTCTTATCCCCGACGCCACTGACGCTATATCGATAGGAAATAAAGTTTGCTTATTGTTATTCTGTTTAACAGGAAGCTTGTTAACAACGCCACATTCTTCCAGCATCCAGACTTGATCAGGTACGTAAAAACCATTCCGCCTGCGCCTTAGCAACTGATACATATTGTTTGACTCTTGATCTTGATCATTCAATCAAGTCTTTATTTGTAAGCTCAAGCTTAAAACGATTCACTGAGGCCGAATTTGACGTGCTCAAAATGGCCTGTTTCCAGCGCCGTGAATTCTTGATAAAAAAGTGTGTGTGCATACAGGGTGCTCCGCGTGCACGAGAACGTGATGGCGGTGATGATGAACACGCTGGGGCGGCGTGCGCAGGCGCAGTCCGACGCGCAGCCCGCCTCGCCGCCCACGGCAGACGACAAGGAGAAAGTAAGATTACACTCTCTCAATCTTACACACATAATACCCCCTCCCGTCCCACATACGCACAAAACTCTTGTTTATTACACAGAACTCCCGTTTATTGCACAAATATCCCGGTTATTGCACAAAGTTCCCGTTTATTGCACAAATATCCCGGTTATTGCACAAAACTCCCGTTTATTGCACAAAACTCCCGTTTATTGCACAAAACTCCTGTTTATTGCATAAATCTTCCGGTTATTGCCAAAACTCCCGTTTATTGCACAAAATTCCCGTTTATTACACAAAGGTCCCGTTTATTGCACAAAACTCCCATTTATTGCACAAACCTCCAAGAGTCGGAGCAGGGACCGCCACCCCCGTCTAAGAATAAGATAGATCCTATTCTATATGCCATCTTTCCGCCAGGACACGTCCCACGAGATGGTGGTCGCTTGCTGCCGCTTCCTGTGCTACTTCTGTCGCACGGGGCGGCAGAACCAGAAGGCCATGTTCGACCACTTCGACTTCCTTCTGGAGAACTCCAATATCCTCCTGTCCAGGCCCTCGCTGAGGGGGTCCACGCCTCTGGACGTCGCGTATTCCAGCCTCATGGAGAACACAGAGTTGGCCTTAGCCTTGAGGTGAGTCAACTGCTCTGAGCATCTCTTTCTCTTGCAGATGGACCGACGACCTGAAAGGTAGCTAGAAACGGCTTGAAGATGATACGTGACTGTTGGTAGCTTCGACAAAGAAACAGATATGCGTCATCGCTAACCTCAGGAACTACCATTCGTATTTGAAAAAAGCTTTTTGCATTTGATAGCCCAATTCTTGCGGAAGGTTATAAGCTATTTACTGTACGGTTTATAATAATACCGCAGGTTTTTCGGTGAAGGAAAACATCGTGTGGAAACCTGCATACGCCAAAGACTGGTATTTACTATTCTAAGGCGCATGTGAAGGCTACCATATAAACGGATTGTGGCACCGTTCGTGGACAGGGGTTTGGCGCAACAGATCCCATAGGGTCGAAGTGTCGCCAGGTATTCCTGGCCCCCTCAGAAGATAAGATAAGATAAGATAAGCTATTTACTATCAAGCTACCACCAATAATATAATATAATAAATAATAATAAATATAATAATATAATGTCAGAAATAACTCAACACGGGCGAGGCCGCGAGGAACCGCTAGTGTCTTATACAAGACGACGCGCACCAATCGCGCACTACGTCATCTTACTTTCGACCAATCACGCGGCCCTGATTGAACCAATCAGCGTGCAGCCAGCATCACACTGCTTTTGTAGAATATCTCTGTTCATTGTCCGCTGTTAGTCCCAATGTTTATTTATTTTTGTTGCAGAGAGCATTACCTGGAGAAGATAGCGGTGTATCTGTCCCGTTGCGGTCTCCAGAGCAACTCTGAGTTGATCGAGAAGGGCTACCCGGACCTCGGTTGGGATCCGGTGGAGGGCGAGAGGTATCTCGACTTCCTGCGCTTCTGTGTTTGGGTGAGTTATGTCACAGAGAGCATATAGAAGATAGCGGTGTGATTATTCCGTTGCGGTCTCCAGAGCAACTCGAGGCAACTTAACAAGTCCTTCAAGGTCCAACGCTGGACATAATCCTTCCCTGGTGAATGCTACCACACGCGGGTCTCCGCGTCCAGCTGCGTCCGGCCACTTTGGCATAGGTTCACCTTGCGGATTGCATCCCACGCTGCGCGTATCAGTTCGCGGTACTCCAGAACTCGTTTGCCCCAACGGCCGTCGGTCCTGCGAGAGCAGATGTGATCTCCTAATCCTTTCGGTAACTTTAGTACTTCGTCGGATCTCCTCATATGCCTATGCTTTAAAGAAGCTCCGGCTCGTTGAGCTACCTTCATCTTGTGGATCAGGTCCACTGTCAGGGTCTACGTTTCTGTTGGTTTTTTTATATCAACCTCTTCTTTCCTCAGCTGGACATTGTCTCCTAAACTATAGTTAATTACGTACCTATTATATTATTTAGAAAATCTCCATATATATTATTCGCTATTCTATTTTCTTGTCGTCAGGTGAACGGCGAAAGCGTGGAGGAGAACGCAAACCTGGTGATCCGCCT
Organism: Metalampra italica; assembly: GCA_949699065.1. Classification (NCBI taxonomy): domain Eukaryota; kingdom Metazoa; phylum Arthropoda; class Insecta; order Lepidoptera; family Oecophoridae; genus Metalampra; species Metalampra italica. Next base: position 2,515,595 of record OX452995.1, on the reverse strand, counting down.
TCTGATCCGGAGGCCGGAGTGTCTGGGGCCGGCGCTCCGCGGCGAGGGCGAAGGTCTGCTGAAAGCCATCGTGGACGCCAACAAGATGAGCGAGAGGATCGCAGACAGGAGGAAGCTGAGGGAGATGGAGCAGGAGGGGGATGTCAATGTGAGTACTATTGTTTTTATAATGGGTTTACGGCCCTGGAAACAATGTCCTGTTATGTCTGTCTTAATGTTCTTTATTCATTGACCGCGTCAGTGGCATTGGGATAAGACGCGGCCTCATCATACCGAAAGGTCCGAAGTTCGATCCCCGGCTGGCCCATGTACGGGTTTGTTCTATGGGTTTTTTCTTGAAACTTAAGTACTTTTACTGACTGCTCTCAAACGGTGAAGGAAAACATCGTGAGGAAACCTGCATACGCAAAAGAAGAAATTCTTAGGCGCATGTTCGCGCATGTGAAGTCCACCATCCCGCACTGGGCTAGCGTGGTGGACTATAGCCCGAACGCCCTCGTTGAGAGGGTAGGCCTGAGGCCCAGCAGTGGGGACATTAATAGGCTGTTGATGATTCATTGACGAACAATTGTGTACCAACAGTTCAGCCACCCTCTGCCTGAGTCCGACGAGGACGAGGACTACATCGACACGGGCGCCGCCATCCTCAACTTCTACTGCACGCTGGTCGACCTGCTCGGCCGGTGCGCGCCCGACGCCTCCGTCATTGCGCTGGTACGTAACTACGCTCAGCTGAAACAAATAGTCACTTACATAAATTGCCGCTGATATGAACATAAACAAGTAGTCACTTGCATAAATTGATACTGACTAGCAAAAACAAGTACTTAAACAAATGGACGCTGATACGAGCATAAACTAGTAAATTGGCACTGATACTGACGTGCAAAAACAAGTAGTCAAATAAATTGGCACTGATACTGACGTGCAAAAACAAGTAGTCCCATAGATTGATGCTGAAACTGACTAGCAAAAACAAGTAGTCACTTACATAAATTGACGCTGATACGAGCATAAACAAATAGTCACTTACATAAATTGACCCTGATACGAGCATAAACTAGTAGTCACTTACATAAATTGGCACTGATACTGACGTGCAAAAACAAGTAGTCCTATAAATTGATGCTGAAACTGACTAGCATAAACAAGTAGTCACTTGCATAAATTGACGCTGATACGAGCATAAACAAGTAGTCACTTGCATAAATTAACGCTGATACGAGCGTAAACAAGTAGTCACTTACATAAATTGACGCTGATACGAGCATAAACTAGTAGTCACTTACATAAATTGGCACTGATAATGACGTGCAAAAACGAGTAGTCACATAAATTGGCACTGATACTGACTTGCAAAAACAAGTAGTCCTATAAATTGATGCTGAAACTGACTAGCATAAACAAGTAGTCACTTGCATAAATTGACGCTGATACGAGCATAAACAAGTAGTCACTTGCATAAATTGACGCTGATACGAGCATAAACAAATAGTCACTTACATAAATTGACGCTGATACGAGCATAAACTAGTAGTCACTTACATAAATTGACACGTGACTAGCAAAAACTAGTAGTCACTTACATAAATTGACAAGCAAAACCAAACAGATACATTGCAATCGTTCTTCCCATTTTAGAGATATTAGAACTCAAAATTGTTATGAGGGACAAGTTGATAATAACCCTCGTAAAACTAAACATGTTTCTAGACCATTTTGTTTATAAAATTAAATATTTACTAATGTATCCCCCATTAAGAGTCCACCAACCCGCACTGGGCTAGCGTGGTGGACTATAGCCCGAACGCTCTCGATGAGAGGGTAGGCCTGAGCCCCAGTAGTGGGGACACGTTAATAGGCTGTTGATTTGATTTGATGTATCCCCCTTCAGGGCAAGAACGAGTCGCTGCGCGCGCGCGCGATCTTGAGGTCTCTAGTGCCGCTGGAAGACCTCCAAGGCGTTCTGAGCCTCCGGTTCACTCTGAACAACCCGGCGGCGGGGGAGGAGAGACCCAAGTCAGGTGAGCTCATACATAATGTGACGAGATAGTTTTTGTAGAGATTATTTGAAACAATAAAAATAAATTACATTACAATATGGATTAGAGCATCAGTGGCGTCGGGGATAAGACACGGCTTATGATAATCATAATCTTTATTGTTGATTGCGGTACATGGATGTTACAAAGTTTTTAAGATCAGCAACCTACCTCATCGAGGTGTACAATTTGAGAGAGTCATTTTATATTGGTTAGTTAAATTATTATATAATGTCACATTTAAGATTGATGTAGTATGATTAAGTAGGTAACGTGCATAATACAATGTCATATCGAAAGGTCCGGAGTTAGATCCCCGGATGGGCCATGTACCAGTGGGTTTTTTCTCGAAACTCAAGTACATTTTACTGACTGCTCTCAAACAGTGAAGGAAAACATCGTGAGGAAACCTGCATACGCTGAAGAAGAAATTCTTAGGCGCATGTGAAGTCCACCAACCCGCACTGGGCTAGCGTGGTGGACTATAGCCCGAACACCCTCGTTGAGAGGGTAGGTCTGAACTGATAGGCATCATAGGCTCAATCAAGTATTTTTTTTACATTCACTCGTCAAGCATGCCACTGAGCAATGAAACAGATCGCAATGTGATGCTGCCTTATGTCATTGCATAGTGTTTTGAGCGGATCCTACAGGGCCCGGGCGTCGTCACTTATAACATCTTCATTCGATAATCCATTATCTGTGCTCATGATGTGCAGACATGCCGTCGGGACTGATCCCCGGGCACAAGCAGAGCGTGGGGCTGTTCCTGGAGCGCGTGTACGGCATCGAGACGCAGGAGCTGTTCTACCGGCTGCTCGAGGAGGCCTTCCTGCCGGACCTCAGGGCCGCCACCATGCTCGACAGGGTAAGCCTGCCTCTAGTGGTCCCTACTATCAAGCATCCTCTTAACCTAGTTCGTTTTGTACCGCCAGTGTTTTGTTTATCGATATTTTTAAAGCTATGATGGACCTGGAAGGAATTCGTCTCCAGAGCCGTAAAAATAAATAAAAAAGCCTTTATTGATATCTTAAAAATATTTAATTAATAAGAAAGGGGTATGAACATTTTACTATGGGGGCTGACATAGCTCGATCCGCCATTTTGATTCTTTTCGACTCCCTCCGCACACGATGAAACCCCTTATACACCGATAGCTTATGACTAAATAAACAAAAAAAATCATATGACACAGTGTCCCAAAGCGTCACGCTTCCAAGCTATTCAGGTATAAATGTCGGTAGGTATCAATGAATACTTTGCATATAGAAAACGATTATAATGAACCAAATATCCACTACAAACATTATTTCCAGAGCCGTAAAAACTAATAAAAAGTTATACTTTTGCGCCGCAGAACGACGGCTGCGAGTCGGACATGGCGCTCTCCATGAACCGGTACATCGGCAACTCCATTCTGCCGCTGCTCATCAAGCACGCGTACTTCTACAACGAGGCGGAGAACTACGCCAGTCTGCTAGACGCCACTCTACACACCGTCTACAGGTAATTCTAGTTCGTCACCAAGGCCTGTCTGTCGGCTTAGTTGGTAGTGGTCCTGCCTACTACGCCGGAGGTCGTCCACTCCTTGGCGAATGAGAAATATCCCGAAATAATGTAAGATTTCGACCGACACGACACTTCGCGGTGTGTCCCGAGGATAGCCGAGCATTCCCGAAGTTATTATCAGGTGTTTTACAAAAATAGCGTACGTACAAAATGGAGGTTCGCAACTAGCGAGGTATCGGTGCAGCTTACAACTTCAGCCGACCAATGATATCGCAGTGCGTGGTACAAGGCGACGCGTTGCGCAATTGTTCCGCGCATGCGCAGGTGACTGAAGTAGATACTGTGTGCACCTACATTCATTTATTTGCAGACTGTCAAAGAACCGCATGCTGACGAAGGGGCAGCGCGAGGCGGTGTCGGACTTCCTGGTGGCGCTGACGTCGGCCATGCAGCCTGCCATGCTGCTCAAGCTGCTCAGGAAGCTCACCGTCGACGTGTCCAGGCTCTCGGAGTACACCACCGTCGCGCTCAGGGTGAGTCAACGAACGACCAGCGCTCGACGTGTTATTGCATTTTAAAAAATTTTTGTTCGTTCTCTAAGAAAGAAAAAAGACGGGAAATGTAATCTCTAATTAATCCCTGTTCTAACGAAATCGATAGTTGATGCATATAATTAAAAAAATTGTCTACAAAGTGAAAAGAACGGATTGAATGAATCCAACAACGTGAAATGAAAAGAACAGGAGAAGTGGCGCGTTTTGGCGTATGTCCAACAGTGGACTAGTGCACCACTGTTGGACATAGGCCAAAGCGCGCCACTTCTCCGCATCCAGTCACTGCCAACCGCCTTACACAGATCCGCACTCACTTTTTACAATATGCTGAATCAATCTGCATCCTGTACACAAGACCATATTTGTCGAATAGTTTTGTTTAAAGTCACATTATCGCCGCTATAATCTCGAAACGTCGTCCACAGCTGCTGACGCTGCACTACGAGCGCTGCGCCAAGTACTACGGCAGCACGGGCGCGGGGCAGGGCCTGTACGGCGCGTCCTCCGACGAGGAGAAGCGGCTCACCATGATGCTGTTCTCCAACATCTTCGACTCGCTCAGCAAGATGGACTACGAGCCGGAGCTGTTCGGCAAGGCGCTGCCCTGTCTCATTGCCATCGGTGAGTAGGGAACGAACCAAGTACTACGGCAGCACGGGCGCGGGGCAGGGCCTGTACGGCGCGTATGAACTCAGAAATTATGACAGCGGCCTGCCAAAATTATGATATTTCGGAAAAAAATACTATTATTATTTATTTTTATTTTTATTTATTTTTATTGAAATTTACACACAAAAAAACGCACAACACGCGCCAGCCAGCTAGAGAACGTCAGCGTTTGGTTTCGCCAGCTTGCTCCGGCTGAATTTGTAAAAAATACGGGAGCTTTATTCACCCCGTATTTTACTTTCTCAATTACGTTTTTCTTTAGTAACCTAGTCTGAAAAATAAACCCGTAAAATACGGGGCATCTGGCAATGATAGTGTCATTGATTATCGTGCACCAACCAAACCATAGCGCGTTTAAAATGTTAGTGGCGCTACTATTGTCACTTTCATGAACCGTTCCCGTTCCCTTTGTCATTATTGCTAGTGCACTTTACAGCAGAATTATACAATGACAATAAACGGACATCACAATACAATAAAGCCATAAACAAAGTATGTAGACCACATTGATAGAAAAGAAAGGAGTCCAGAAACAAAGAGAAAAAAACATGCAATGAATATTCAAAATAAAAATAAAATTTAATAAAATAGGAAATTGTGTGTTTGTGAGGATTGAATGTACGCGAGGCTGAGAATTACTGAGTGTGCTTTCGATGCAGATCAGAATTGAAAAAAAAACACAAATTTGAAATAGTTGCTATTATTAGAATAGAATAGAATTTATTTGACGTACCTACTCAATGACAACACACTTACAGCGATGGAATTAACAAAATAAAAAAATGTAAACAATTGCACAGAGAAAAGAATTGGATTTTCAGAATTGTGGCGCGCTCGAAGACATTTTTTTTATTTTTAGTGAGTTTTTTTATTTTATTTTAGTGAATAGTTTTAGGTTATTTTAGTTTAAATAAGAATTGAATTGAATATATAGAGAAGATTACTATTATACTTAATAAAATAAAAAATTAAATATCCTACAGAGAAATAAAACATAACAACAGAAACATAAAATAGAATCGTAATACTCAAGGAGATTCGAACCTCTTTTGTCGCGCGCGCGCTCCCTTTGGAGATCGCATCTTGCAAATTTAGTATAGGAAACGATGAAAAATTCTGTGTCAAAATCAGGGGGGGTGCGGACAAATGAAGCGGATTAGCGGGAGGAAGTTGTTCATACAAATTTATATGGGGTTTGAAAATGAGAATGTGTGAGTGAGTATCAATTTCGGTATACATTTGGGATTTTTTCCTTTACTTGTGCTATAAGACCTTGCTTCTTGCCAAATTTCAAGTTTTTTTTGTTTGTTTTGACTACCAAGACTTAATTCCTCTGTGACCAAGATACTCAAAAATGCGGCAAAATTGATCATATCTTCTGATTTAGAAGTTTGATTTTTTCACAGCTCTAAGGGAGTATTTTATATTAATTTCAACTTGATACCTCCACGCGTTCCTAAGAAAAATGGTAATGACAGACGGACAGACAGACGGACAACGGGGTGTTCTTATAAGGATTCCTTTTTTCCTCTTTTGAGATACGGAACCCTAAAAATGAAACCATAGTGTAGTACCTATGTATATAAAATATTTATGTATTTATTTCTCTTGTTTCAGGTTGCGCTCTCCCGCCAGACTACTCTCTTTCCAAGAACTACGATGATGAGTTCTATGGAAAAGAGACCCATTCCTCAGGTAAGATACATTTTTCTAACACACAATGCAAATAAGTCTCTAATATTCTGGAATGGTATAGTTTGATATATTGGTATGGTATGGTATGGTATTGGCATTATGGTGGGGCGTCCGCTAATACCCCGTAAGTAACAAAACGCCTACATAGACGGCGCTGCTTCACAATGTTCCCGGGAAAAACTTTTCTACGCGGCCGAAGCCGCGGGAAAGAGCTAGTAATAAATAATTGGGTAGTGTCATTTAATTTTCTCTGGTGTAACATTGAATGTTTGGCCACAGGTGGTCCCGACAACCCCCAGTACGACCCCCAGCCCATCAACACGTCCTCTGTGGCGCTCAACAACGATCTCAACACCATCGTGCAGAAGTTCTCCGAGCACTACCACGACGCGTGGGCCTCCAGGTACATCATCAACAGTCCACTGCTGGACATAGGACTCCCCCTAGCCGCTGTTGAACCCAATCCTCGGTGTTTCCCATCTAGTCACTGCCAGCCGCCTCTTGTGGTGTTTCGGTTATGGAATCTGTGAAACTGACCCAGTTCTTTGACTAATATCCTGTACTCAAAGGTTGTCTGATAGAAATCGCTTTTAGCGATAAAACCGCCTAGATGTACGGTCGACCTCACCTCAGTGGAAACAAAACCATTATAAACTGGTCTCTCATAGTATTGAAACTCCCTAATAGGCTAGGCCAGCTCAGGGTCAAAGTGTTTCAACTGACGTGCGGTCGACTGTACAAATCTAGTCTACTTACTGTATTATTGTATCTTTTTGTTATTTTATTGTGAAAATAAAAGTATCGATTTAATTTGTTGTTTTTTTCCAGAAAAATCGAGAACAGCTGGGTGTACGCGGAGAATTGGTCCGACAGCCAGAAGAGCCACCCGCGTCTCAAGCCGTATAATATGCTTAATGACTACGTAAGTAATTTGCTGTCAATGGCATGTATATACATAGGTGGACGGATAATTTATAAAAATCAAGATTTTCATACAATCGAGGTCACTTTGAAGCCATGGATCTCCGTGAAGGATTGATCTTGGCATGATCTGATGACGGTCATCGAGAGAGTAGATGGAGGACTCTTAGATCGCTATAGATATCCAACTCATCAGATGAGCCGGTTGGAAGCAGCATCGTCATGCAGAAGAAAACACGCAAAATTGCATCAAAATGTATGAAAATCTTAAAGTTAAGGAATCAAGACGATGCTCCTTCCAGACAGTTCATCTGATCAGTTGGATATCTATAGCGATCTAAGAGTCCTCCATCTACTCTCTCGATGACCGCCATCAGATCATGCCCCGATCAATACTTCAAAGTGACCTCGATTGTATGAAAATCTAGATTTGTTTCTAATTATCCGTCCACCTATGTATATGTATAATGTGAGCATTATGATGAAATCAGGGTTTTGATCCAAAACCCGGATTATGATCCAACGAAGACTCAGATCAAAAATCAAATCAACAGCCTATTAACATGTCCCCACTGCTGGGGCTCAGGCCTACCCTCTCAACGAGCGCGTTCGGGCTATAGTCCACCACGTTAGCCCAGTGCGGGATGGTGGATTGCTCTCATACGGTGAAGGAAAACATCGTGAGGAAACCTGCATACGGCGAAGAAGAAACTCTTAGGCGCATGTGAAGTCCACCAACCCGCACTGGGCTAGCGTGGTGGACTATAGGGCTATAGTCGTTGAGAGGGTAGGCCTGAGCCCCAGCAGTGGGGACGTGTTAATAAGTTGATGATGATGATACTAAAGGAAAAGCTGTTTCTTTTACTATTCTTATTCACGTGCGCAGGAGAAAGAGCGGTACAAGGAGCCGGTTCGAGAGTCCCTGAAGGCGCTGCTCGCCATCGGCTGGTCCGTGGAGCACTCCGAAGTGGACATCCCCAGCACCAATAGGAGCTCGATGAGGAGGCAGTCCAAATCTGGCGGGGTGAGTGTCACCCTACCAGCCTGACTGAACAGATGGAGATTTGTCACCACATAACTAAACAAGTATCATATCAGTCCACACGTCCACTGCTGGACAAAGGCCTCCCCCAGGGTTCTCCACGACGGCCAGGTCCCGCGACCTTCACCAGGTCGTCGGTCCACCTTGAGGGAGGCCTGCTTTTCGGCTGATATGATGAATTAAACAATGCAAAGAATTTTCCTTTCGGCCGCGCACGTAACTGAGTTTCGTAACTGGCTGCGGCAGAATAATATTTCTTCTTCGTTGGTAACTGGTTGCGAAATGGGATTTTTATAAATTTTTCTTAACAGGTTGCGGTGAAAGAATTTTTATTATTTTTACAAAACTAGTTTTAGTGCGAGAATTTAATAATTTTGTCGTATCTTGCTTTAATATTTTTTTCTTTTCTTTTTTTTCTCTTTAATTATAAGATGATCTAGTTAATTAAATTCATCTATGATTTAGAAAGGAAATATTAATTATTAACAATATTAATTAATTATTACATATCTCTCACTTAATATTAATTAAGTGATAGATTAGTTAACAATTGATGGTTAGGTGACCGTTACCAATACCAACGGAGAATAAATATTCTTCTGCAGCAACCAGTTACGAAACTTCATTACGTACGCTGTGGAAAAGGAGTTTTGAGTAATAAAACCACAAAAAATTGTTTAAATCACTAAAATTAATGCTCATAAATAATTAATTACTTTGTGTTTATAATAATATGTATAATATCTATACTTGGCAGGAGTTAGCAGTCAAATACATTTGTAATAACATTTTGATGAAACAATTTTAACATTTTTCAATTTTTTGTCTTATAATGTTATTTATCAAAAAGTTAAAAACAATTTAACAAAACTTGTTTAGCTGACGATTTAGATTTTTACAATATATTACATGCAAACCAGGATGAAGGGATTGATAAGCAGACGGTAGTTACCTACACGGAATTTAAGTTTTCTAAAGCACATGAAAATGCTTGTGCATGCTTGTTGCACCCTTTTTGATATGTTTATTGTGCCGTCATAAAAATAGCAGCCGTTATATGTTTCATGTTTGTGTGGCATCGGAATTCGCAAGATTGTATTATTTTAAACTTCAAATTGAAGTATGAAATTCAAGCACGAGCCGAAGGCGAGGGCGTAATGTAGCCGAGGGTGTAATGAGTCATTACTAATGACTAATGCTCAGTTACATACGACGTTCTTCAACACACTAATTGCGTGAAAAAAAGGACCTATATATATTTTTATGAACCCCCATAGTATCTTTTGACTTTGATGACAACAGGCTAACAGTAGCATTCTGCGCCTCAGCCACAGATGATATAAAAGGCGACGGCGAATCTATATAATTATGGTCGCTTTTTCATCATTGAAATCGTCATTTTTGTAAATATGTAATCACGAAACACACTTATGTCACAGAATAGATAATATGCTTATGTTTTGACTAGTTTTAGACAAATATATTTGTGACATATGGCGGTCGGATTTCTTTTAACGCGCCCTGTGCCTGTGGTCAGTAGTTGAGCTAATATTTGGGTTTTGGCCAATTGCGAACTTGGCTGATTTGGTACTTTACGTAATTAACAATTTCAATACGTAAATGATAATAAATGTGTGCTTAGGTTTTTTGCGACCAGTCTAGCGATTTCCGATGTTATGTCTATGTCTATATGTGTACATTGTCAAAACTGTATTGTTCTAGGCCCACTGCGCTTACTAACTGTGGTTTTCGCAGATATCAACAGATATCGCCCCAACTTCTCAGTTAAAGTCTACTCAAGAGTTAGTTATGTCCACTTTGGCAGTAGTGGGCCTTGGACAAACGGTAATGGTTGAAAGACAGTAACTCGAAATTCTTTTTTTTTCTTTCCCCGTATTTGACGGTATTTTTAACTATTCACCGTTGCATGCGTCCAACACATGTGGTAACTTGAATGTTGTTTTCCATATCTCCCGCCCCTGTACTACCTACCTCGGTAACCCAGCGTGCTCCCGACGTATTGGTAAGTTTACCAACATTGTTCCCAAGAACTTTGACTTTACCAAAACTGCACTATTTTACTGATTCACGCTATAATGGACTTTAATGCGTTCTGTTACGATTGTTTTTCAAAGATATAATACTAAAACGAAGAAACGAGCCGATCGTAGGAGTGTGTCCTTGTCTAAAATTGTTAGCACACGAGAACTTTAAAAAAATATGCTAGACAGGGACGCACTTATTCGTAGCTCTCGCTCGGCTATTTTGTAATGCAGTGCAGTCTATTAATTGTAAGTCTAAGAAAAAGTATCCCATAGAACAGACGCTAAAATAATAATCATAATCCGAGAGGGACACACTTATTACAAAAGTTGTAAGAGTAAGCGAGACAGATATAATATCTTCTATCTCTATCTACGTATGGGAATTTTTCACAGACAAGAAAATACTCAATGCTGTCAACAAACAACAGCCCGAATAAAATAGATAGTGATTGTTCAGTTTGACCCCGCCATATAAGAAGCGTCTTCTCAAATTATTAGGGTAAAAGACTATTGCTATTTCATGCTATACGCTTAGTGCGGTTCTATGGGATCCTTGTTCTTAGGTGTAAGTCTTTAAATTGATCTTACCCATTTTTTAAACATTTTTTATAATTTCCTGGCCTGGAAATTGGTATTTTAGGACATTATTGTATTGATGATTGATTAACTTTTTATTATTTAATTCACCTTACCAGGACTGTAAGGTTTTTATTATTATTTCAGTTTTTCACTGCCATAACGAGTGAAACATTGATAACAATATAAATGTTATCTATCAATCTTTGTTATTATTGATTTGAATTGTATTTGAAAAAATTACACTTTGTAATTTTACACTTCGCTAACAAGTAACTTTTTATTTCCTAATAAGTAAGTAGTATGGCGAAGATAGCTTTAATGCACAGACCACCCAACCAATTGACTGCGCATTGACGGCATACAAAGTCCCCTTGTAACACAAATAACTATTGCGGGAGGTCTTACCTTATGCAAAATCAAATTCACACTAAACGAATTATGGCTTGATGCCGGTAATATACCAAAGCGAGATGGGGTTACGTTCGGTGAACGATTTCGCCGTCAATGCGCGTCATCAATTGGTTGGGTGGTCTGTGCTTTATTGCTATAATAACTTCAATGTCCCTACAATATTCGAAGGACTACTGACTAGCTCAGTTTTATTTTAATTCTATGTCAGAATCTTTAAAACAGATTACCTAAAATAAATCTATTTGATACTTACTTGCAAACAATTATTAGAAATTACGTAGGTGGTGTAATAAAATACCTAGCAAGACCCTTACATAGGTTTTCAATATAAATTACTAAACCATCTGGTCTAGGCACATTCTGGGTATTGGTAAAATTGTAGTCAAGCGTGAGCCCATCTTCTATTATAATAATAAAGAGATAAAAACTGGTGGATAATTTAAATTGTTGAATCACATATCAATAGTATACTTTATAACGCGGATGAAGTCGTGAGGCATCGGCAAGTCTAGTATAAAAGCTTTTTAAAATATTATTAATTTGTTTTTCGATTGCCCAGACGGATTCAGCTACTCCATTCAACTACAACCCTCATCCAGTTGACATGACCAACCTGACGCTGTCAAGGGAGATGCAGAACATGGCCGAGAGGCTGGCAGAAAACGCCCACGACATCTGGGCCAAGAAGAAGAAAGAGGAGCTCGTCACTAATGGAGGTAAGAGATACTTTCTCTCTCTCTCTTTACTTTCTAAGGCAGGTTCTTCGCGCTTTCTCGCGCGGAATCACGCGCGATTGCTCTCGGTGAAAAGCGCACGCAATAAGCTTACCAAGACGACCTAAAGATGGTGGCTCATCAGGGTTGGTGGCATTCATTGGGGAAGCCCTATGTCCAGCAGTGGACGTTGAAGGGAGAATATGATGAAGATGATGAATCACAATATGTATCTTTTTTATTTATTTACTTTTAGGAAAACTAACAGGGCAAATAGTAACAATAACACATAAGAAACAAGGAATATACAAATGCCGATTACAAGTTCGTTCGTGATTAACCGAGCGATCACAGCAGTGCCTATAGGTTTATCACGCGTGATAAACAAGAACTTTACCTAATCACGCGTGATTGCGTCGATGCCAACACTGCGTGATTCCGTGCGTGCAGGCAATGTTACTGATGTGTATGAAATTCTAAGCTGTGTTGTTGTTCTGACCGCACGTCAGTGGAAACAATATTAGTATAAACTGGTCACTTATAGTATTCATCATCATCAGCCTGCACTAGTCCACTGCTGGATGTCCAGCAGTGTTGGGGGAGGCCTATAGGCCTCCCTCACTGAACCCGATCTTCGGCTCTCCGCATCCAGTCACTGCCAGCCGCCTTACGCAGGTCGTCGCTCCATCTAGTCGGGGGGCGTCCCACACTACGCTTGTCTAGTCGTGGTCTCCACTCGAGAACTCGTCTACCCCAGCGGTTATCGGTTCTCCGACAGATGTGACCAGCCCACTGCCACTTCAACGTGCTAACCCTCTGAGCTATGTCGAAGGCTTTGGTTCTCTGGCGGATCACCTCGTTTCGGATCCTATCTCTCAGAGAAACTCCGAGCATAGCTCTTTCCATAGCTCGTTGAGCGACTTAGAGTTTTCAGACTAGTCCCACTGTCAGTGTCCACGTTTTGGCGCCGTATATCTCATAGTATTGAAACTCCCTAATATACTAGGCCAGCGGAAGGTCAGTGTTTCCACTGACGTGCGGTCGACTGTACCATCATGCTTTCCCTCAGGTGGGATCCATCCGCAGCTGGTTCCATACGACCTTCTAACGGACAAAGAAAAGAAGAAAGACAGGGAGCGCTCGCAGGAATTCCTCAAGTACCTCCAATACCAAGGCTACAAGCTTCACAGGTAAAATAAATCAAGTGCCAATTTTTTTACCTTTTATAACATACTTTTTTTACTCGACTTTATTAACGAGTTCGGAGCGAACGAATGGTGACACAGACGACGTTGCCGGTAACTAAAAAGTGTAAAATAATAAAAAATAAAAAAAAATATATCAAAAAACCCGACTGCGTAAAAAATGAACTTCATTAAAAAACTTTAACAAAAAAGTCCAGTAGTCATCGAAAAAGATTCATGATCTAAACACAATTAATTCTAATGCGGAACATAGCGACTTTAAGGGCTTCTTTCACCACTTCCTGATATTGTAACAGATAGTAATGTTAGAGATAAATTAATCAATCAGATAAATCTGTCTGATACATTATATAAAATATATAAGAATAGATAAGATATAGCCAATCAGATACCTGTGAAACGAAAAAAATAGACTATCTGTCACATAACCTGCAGATACAGTATCTGGGACTTTATCAGCAAGTATTGAAAGAAGCCGTAACAGTCGCTAGCACCTCAATGCTGCCAATGCCTCAGAATAAATAGTATTGCGGCAGTGTTGCCAGAGGTATAATATTTACTCGATGCAATGCGCGAAGCGTGCGAGTTGCCCCGACTATTTATTATTTGTTAATATGCACTGCTTTAGGCCAAGCAAAGCAACCCAGAGCGACACGGAACAGACGACGACGGGCGTGGCAATAGAGTTGAGATTCGCGTACTCTCTGCTCGAGAAGCTCATTCAGTACATCGACCGGGCGACCATCAACATGAAGCTGCTCAAGCCCTCCACAACCTTCAGCAGAAGGACCAGTTTCAAGACCAGCACCAGAGACATCAAGTTCTTCTCCAAGGTTCTCATGCATGCGGTGTTGTGTGAAATAATGCATTTAACCAATGACATTATATTATCCCCGTAGAATTTCTTGGCGACTGAATGAATATAGTCACAAATCCACAAATCGTTGGCTCATCGCTGACAGTGTTTATAGTCTACTAGCTTTTTTTACGCGGCTTCGCCCGCGTAGAAAAGTTTTTCCCGTGTACATTGTGAAACAGCACTCTTTATATAGGCGTTTTGTGACTGAGGGGGTATTAGCGGATGTCCTGCGACTTTTTCCGCGTTAAAAAGTAGCCTATATGTTATTCCAGGATATGAGCTATCACCGTACCAAGTTTCATCAAAATCTGTTTGGTAGTTTTTGCGTGAAAGAGTAACAAACATCCTCCCATCCTTACAGACTTTCGCCTTTATAATATTAGTAGGATGTAATTTTCTCTGACTGTACATTGACGTTTTGTATACATAATAGTCGGAGAAATTTTCGCTGATAATTGCGATCCTTGCTGATCAATGGATTATATTATATAATTTCTGTTTCATTATATTTCAAGCAATGCAAATCGGAGATAAAATATTTTAAGAAGGTACACACTATAGTGATTTTGTTGCTTTGCTGATAAACGTAATTATTTGTATGCGCATGTCAAAATCGATGTTAGCCATTTAGAAGAGCCATAGTTGGGCTAAATATAATCGCAATTACTGATTACTGCTAATTACCGTTTATGGACGCAATGACCAACTGCCAAAATGTCCAATTGACAAAATGTCCAACAAGAAAATGCTATAGTGTCAAAATGTTCAAATTACCAATGTTCATTGATATGAATTATGAATGTTCAGTGTGATTTGAACATTTCGACACTTGGACATTTCGACAATTTGACGTTTTTTGGACATTTTGAGGTTAAATAATAGATCATTATAACCCTTATGGGCAGAACAACATAGGAGAGGGGAAAACAATTGGAATTGATGTCTATTAGTTATTTCATCGTAGTTTATCGTTCATTTATAGTATAGAAGAAATTCTGACATGCTTTACACACGCGCTTCATATCACCATGCTGCTATGCAAATTTTGAATCTACGCTGATTTCCAGGGTAACTTTTGCTGCGATATATACTTAATTTCAATAAATCGACGTGATATTTTCGTGTCCATGGCGCATTCAAATCAAATCGATAGCCTATTATTAGTCCCCACTGCTGGGGCTCAGGCAGCATCAAAATCCGTTGCGTAGTTTATAAGATCTAAGCGTACATACGCGGGAAGCGACTTTGTAAGGATAAAGATGTAATGTTAATTTTCATTACTCATACTCTGAAAGTAGTTGCCTGAGGAGCGGGTTAAAAGTAATACTTTTCAGCCCTAGGGAGAAACATTTTCAAGTGACAGCTGTCATATTTGGCATCCTGCAATATGTATTACCTATATGAATATGTATCTAATGATCAATTATGCTGAATATATCAATATAATGATATTATTAAATCGTGTAGGTGGTCCTACCTCTAATGGAGAAGTATTTCTCCACGCACCGCAACTACTTCATAGCGGTGGCGACCGCCACCAACAACGTCGGGGCCGCCAGCCTGAAGGAGAAGGAGATGGTGGCAGCCCTGTTCTGCAAGCTCGCCAGCTTGCTCAGATCACGGTAAGTTTTCTAAACTGGTTGCATTTCAATGCACTCTAAAATTACACGAAAAAATGTAATAATTTTTGAATTTTATCTGTGACGGGAACGCCCTTTGATCCTACGCCTAATGTGGTATATCTGATCCTCAGGTTGGCGGCGTTCGGCCCCGACGTGCGGATCACGGTCCGCTGCCTCCAGGTGCTGGTGAAGGGCATCGACGCCAAGTCCCTCGTGAAGAACTGCCCCGAGTTCATCCGGACCTCCATGCTCACGTTCTTCAACAACGTGGCAGACGACCTGGGCCACACTATACTCAACCTGCAGGAGGTGCGATACCGTTCATGTATTTAAGCCAGACTTAAGCATGTCCTCTTGGTAGAATATTTCATTTCAGATCAATCAGCGATAGGATGTTTTAACTTAATTCAATTTGCAATATTAAGTAGGTATTTGGCGCTCCGATCTTTCTGCCTACCCCGCCAGGGACATAGCGTGAAGATATGTATGTATGTAAGTAGGTATGTATTTAAGTAGATTAAATACCCGATTCTGATTTAAAATTTGTCAGCACTAAAATTGTTTTTATCCCTGTCACGTAGTATTAGGAAGATAAAGACGCCTAATTTTAGTATTGTCAAATTTTAAAATGTCTGCCTTTAGAATATACTTCATTAATTATGTACTTGGATTAAACCTTAACTGGGGGTGGAAAACCAACTGACCACTCGAACTGTCAACCTCACTTGTGTTACACGGACGTACAAAACACGGCCCCCAGTTCCCAGTCAAAACCAGGTTCTGCATGGAGATTGGATGCTGAGAAACAAAGATCAGCTTCAGTGGCGCGCCTTGGGGGAGGCCTATGTCTAGCAAGGGACTATTTATTTAATCGTATGGCGTTCACTTAAAAAATAGGTAAAATTAGCTCATAGGTCAACATTCATTCTGTTCTGGAGCCAGTCGGCCGCGTCAGGTATGAGCTCGATCAGGACTAGTTCAGGCTGATGATGATGATACTTATAGGACTACATGTATTCCAGGGTAAATACGCTCACCTGAGAGGCACCCACCTGAAGACGTCTACGTCACTCGGGTACATCAACGGTGTGCTCCTGCCCATACTGACGGCCAAGTTTGACCATCTCGCCAATTGCGAGTACGGTGCCGACTTGTTGCGTGAGTACTTTGTAACTTCCATATTCTACAAGGAACAAGCCGAAATGGCAACGGTCAGATCATGATCATCATCATATCATTAAGATTATTGGGTGGTGATATTAGCGGTTTCATCAACACAAACCTTCGAGCTCCAAACATAACTATAATCGTGTTTAAAACGTACAGAAATTTCAGAAACTTGAAGTCATAGGAAATTATTAAAAGTGTTTCTTGTAATTTTTCTTATTTTGTTAAAGAGTACTACTGTATTTTTAACATAGGTAATGAATTAAGTAATTAAACTAAGTATTTTAATGTTTATATTTTAAAACTTTCTATTCTCTTTTGTTTCCTTCTCCGCTTTTAGCGTTGTTTTCTCTTTATATTGCGGCGGTTCCTTTGGTTGGGGTTTTCTTTCAGCTGGCTTGTTTTCATAATCTTCACTATCACTATCATGTGCCGCTTGTTTTTTCAGTCTGTCGATTTCTCTTTTCGTAGTAGTATGTATTCTGATTTTGCTCTTCTGGGTCGTTGGTTTTATTATAATTTTCTTTTTAAGTGTAGTTGTTTTTATTTTGATGCCTCGTTTTGTCGTTGGTTTGTCGTTGCTAGAGTTGCTGTCTGATTCGCTGCTTTCGCTGCTGCCGCTTGCCGAGGAATCTGAGTCTGATCCACTTGATTTTCCGGACCGGTACGCCTGTTTGCAAGATTTCTTGCAGGTCTTCTTCAAGTCGGCCTTTTTCTTCTTATGACACTCGTGTACGCTGCATGTCTCTTCTAGGGCATACTCGCATGCCGCATTGCACTTGTTGCTGGATGTCTCCTGGCAGGCTCGCTCGAAGCGGTCCCGAAGGATGTTCAGTTTCTTGTCGAGCTCAGTTTGTGCTCTTTTAGCTGGTGCACTGTCGCCACGCCGCTACAATGTTACAAGCACATCCTTAATAATATGCTAGAGGAAGCCAAATGGCTAAGTTTGCTCATTCATTCATTAATCGATTCGGTCACCCACACAGCTGAAATCAAAGTTTCGTTCGTACATCACCAGAGAGGGTGTTCATAGAAGGACGCTTGCGTCCTACGGCGCGCGTGTGTTAAGAAAATGTTGAAACTGAGCGAAGCGAAAGAGCTGTGTCAGGATCTCGATACTTGGCGCTCCGTTCTCTCTGCCTACCCCGTCAGGGACAAAGAAGAATTTGTTTAACTCCGTACCTACCTGAGACTTTGTTCCAATGACATGATCTATCTTGCTGTTCGGTAGACAGGCTGCTGCTAAGTACCCATTCCTTGTTATATCTAGGAAATCGGCTGTAATAAAATCAATGGTCAAGTTAAAAGATAGCCTTAAATGTTTCTGCTATAAGATTATTGGCATTATAAGCTGTCTCTCACAAAGGATTGATATTACTCGTATACTTACAGCCAGCGTCAGCTCTTATACGCACGGGGTCATCCGTTTTCATTTTTTCTTTTAAATCCAGTTCCTTAAACTCTTTAATGCATCCCGTCTTTGAGTGCTCCTTAAACGACATCTTAAAGTTGCTCTTGCAAGTGTAGCGCGAACAGGAATCCTGTATTACTCGTTTACATGCCTGAAATAAATAAATAAATAGTAGATATACATACACTCTGTCTCATATCTATAAAAGTAAATAGGTACAAATGATTGACCCTTTTCAGTATCATTTTGGTCTGGTTCGATCCCCGGCGCAGGCCGGCGGTTTCTTAACCATATTTGAATGCCGTTATAGTTATTTTAAAAAATAAAAGAATGTTTTCTTTCAGTAAAATTTTGCTATCATCAATATTTTCGGTACCTACCTACTTTCCCTTACTTTTAAATTCCACTTGTATTTCTTCAGGCATTGTGGTGTCCATATAATGCAACAAGAGAGACTATATTTCTTTACCTTATAGCATTTCTTCACGACTACTTTCAGACAGGCGTCGCCGTAAGCTTTCCGTAGTATCGCAGTTTTGAACTGCTCTTTCTGTATTGTCTTGTCTTCCTCGACTGATTCCGATGTAAGGGTGACGTTGTCTTTAATCATCTGAGAAAAATGTCTTTAATTTTTTTGTTGTTCAGAACTTGAATAGGAATTTTTATTATGCCACAGACGTGAAGGAAACTCGATCGAAAGAAACCTAAATATTATAAGGGAAGAAATTGTAAGGCTACATACGCCCAACCACATGGAGGTGTATATTAAGGGTAGGCCATGCCCAAATTGGTCATATATGCGACTTTATAAAATAAGTATTCAGCAAATGAGATGAAAATTGAAGATTTTTACCTAGTACCGTCGGATATTATAAATTTTTGCATTTGTTAGCCATACACGAAGCGTATTTCCAATATGACGTTCTATCAGGAAGATACGCACGATACAAAATTTGAATTGTATTTTTGATTTTTCTGAATAATACCTAGGTGGCCTGAAATCTTAGTGAATTACGAAATAATTACCTGTTTTTTGCTAACATTCGCTGCTATGTTCTTATCCATCTCGGTTCTAAAACTGACATCGTTTTTCTGAGCTTTCCTTTTACTATATATTATTTCTTTCTCCTTCTGCAAGTTTACAGGTTTGTTTACAATTTCAGTCCAAATATTATTTTCTGAGAATTTTTCAGATTGTATTATTTGTTTTTTTAATGTTTTAATGGTTTGTTTAGCTGGAGTTACTTCGGTTTGAGCATTTGTTTTAGTATTGTTATATGTTGTATCTTTGTTGACACTAAACTGCATTGTATTGGGTAATACTTTCTTCGTTTCCTTTTCCAGTTTATTGCGTTTTTTAGTTGGTTTTGTTTTATTTTTCTTAGATTCTTCCTCATCATATTCATCGGAAGACTCATCTGACACAATTTCGTTTTCAGTTGTTGCTTTGTTTCCCTTACCGACAGTTTTCAAATATTTTGCTTTGGGCACTTTGCTTGCTTTAGTCTTTTTCCTTTCATTATCCGTAAGTTCTTCTGATGACACATACATCTTGGTCGCTGGGAAATCTAAGATTTTCGTCGTTGATTTCTCATCAGTTTTGTGTCTTTTAAGTTTCTTGTTTCTACCTCTGAAGAGTTCTCCGCCGTGTTCCTCTTCGGTCGAGTAGCTCTCAATTGTCTCCTGGCTTTTGTATATTTTTTGGAGCTTTTCATAGTTTTTTATCAGATCCTGCAGTACGGTGTTAACTCGAGTGATATTTTTGATGACGTCAGCAAACATAGAGTCTTTGGCTGGGTCTTCTTCTGTGCTAGCATTGGTGTTGTCACTCTACAAAACGACATTTTTAAATTCGACTTGGAACAAGGCTGGAGCACACCGGATGCATGCACGTAGTAGTTTCTAGTAAACGTAGTGCTCCGGCCTATAATCATTAATATTTTGATTTTCAAATTCAATAGTTTTAAATGTGTAATGTATTGTAATTTTCAATACAAATTAAACAAGTAAGTAATTAATACAATGTTATAAATATGTAATAGAATTAAAATGTCTATACAAAAATAAACGACAATAAAACAACTTTACCAAAACGCCATAATTCGTTAATACAAAAAACAAAAACACTTTGCGAGAGCATGAGCAAAGATCCATTTTAATTTGTAAAACAACCTTTCGATTGTTCTCGGTACCGAATAATAAAAACAAATCGATTTGCGAAATAGAAAATGTTTTATGGTCATTTTATTATTTTTCATGAGTTTATTTGTTGGCTCAAATGCTAAGGTTGGTGTGCCGCTCGCGAATCCAAGATCTTGAGGATTATAATAATAACCAGAAAATAATCTTGAAAACATTATTTCCCAACTCGTTTGATTAAAGATAGATTATATTTCTGAAATCGAGAGATTATATTTCAACTTTCGCGCTTTGTACACATTATTAAAATATTTACAACTAGCTGTTGCCCGCGACTTCGTCCGCGTGGATTTTGGAAGTAGGTACCTATCTCTGCTATGTACAGACATACATCGTCTAGTTATAATTTTCCAATGGTAAAATGGATCATTCTAAGTACCTTCACCATAATTTAAGGTATACCATACCTTCTGGAACAAACTATGAACACCGTATCCAATTTGGTGAAGACAGATAAAAATTTAAAAAATTGTTGTTTTCACTTCTATTGCTCATAAGACTTCTCATATCAATTTTTATTATACGTGTGTATTTTTTAACTAATACAGTATGGGCAAAACCAAAACCATAGAAGATACCGGGAAACTGTCTTAGGAACCTTTAGGTATTTTTTCGTGATAACAATTTTGACATAGTAATCGGAGCAGCTGGAGTTCAGGTGGCATGAATGAATAAGTTGTAAGTTCCTAAGTACATTGCACAGTCTGTTTAATAAGAAAACATTTTATTAAATTTGACTAACTTCTGCTCCTTGGATTTTTTCCTTCTGATACAATAAAATGATTCTAACATGAAACTAAGTCGATACTCATTTTTTAAAAATAATAAAAATTATTTTTCACTGGCGTTCTATGAGAAAACATTTTATTGAATTTGCTGCTCAGATTTTTTTCTTCCGATATAATGAAGTGATCCCTACATGAAACTGAGTCGAACCGCATTAAAAAAAATATGTGCAAATTGTCTCATTTTCATGGACAACACACGCTTGACCAAAAAATTTCTATGTCATAAGACACTTTCCCTGCATCTCCTATGGTTTCGGACTTGCCTATACTGTCCCAGTTAAAAAAAACACTGATATCTCCTATGTCTATGACATCGTCTTGTTACGTTAAATGATTTATCTGTAAATGACGATAACTGTTTTCGCTGTTATCCGATTTCAATTAAACAAAGCCTATAAGTTGCGCCAGGCTGTGCTTAATCTACCTGTGAAAACCGCAAGAAAATCCGTTCAGTAGTTTCGGAGGTTAGCGATTACAGACAGACAGAAAGACAGAAAGACTAAAAAATTTTAAAATGCTTTTTTGTATTCTGTTACTCTTTTTTTATCGCCCACACTCATTTTTTTATAAATTTATTCAAAGTGCAGACACGCGGTTTCTACAGATTTATTATAAGTATAGATACAGATGTAGATTTAAGCACCTGCAATAGTTAACTAGGCGATTCTGACCATTGTATACAATAAAATAAAATTGCTTTGTTTATTTTATTAAATTTCAACCCTAGCTAATGTTGTACGGCGCCGGGACGGACGCGATCGATGGGGGGTGGGAGGATTCGCGAAGGCCCGAGATGGCGGCGTCTGGTAAATAGGCTTGAATCGCTGTTTGTAAAGAAAAAAAATTATAAGCATCTTTTTGTGGTCTCAGCGCTCGAATTTCTTTGCATTATTATTGCAGGTGGCCAAATCTACATATCAACACACTATTTTTGGGTAATTTTATCAAACATTTCGTATTTCTGCCACTGCAAAACAGTTCTTAACAATGTGTAAAACGTTTGATTGTCCAGTGGACGAGATCCAGGTGGCGTCGTACAAGATGCTGGGCTCGCTGTACGCGCTGGGGACGGACGCGACGCTCACGCACGACCGCAAGTACCTCAAGACAGAGATCGAGAGGAACAAACCCGCATTGGTGCGTTATCATTATCTTTATGAGCGATTTTCCAGTGAATTTTTGATTTGTTTTACGGCCAATTGTAACAAGTCCTTAAATGCCAGAACGTAGTTTATAATCACGAATACATAAAACTGCAGCATGGTCTCCAAGGCACAACTAGTGCCATTCGGTGATCCTCACTGCAGCTCACACCGCACTAAACTGATAGTAGGTTTAATGTCGATGTAACAAAGGACTTAACACAGAAATCACAGATATACCTACCTACACCAAAACCGAAATATACATTTTTAGGACAAATAAATATTAGAGACGATTTATGAAAGAGCAATAATGGGAAAATAATTAAATTCCGAAATATTCCTAGGAAACAAAAGCAAATTGACAGATCGCGCACATTTGCTGACTTTTTCTGCCATTGGTCGCCCCAGGGTTCGTGCCTTGGAGCGTTCAGCTCGACGTTCCCGGTCGCGTTCCTGGAGCCTCACCTCAACAAGCACAACCAGTTCTCGCTGCTCAACCGCATCGCCGACCACTCGCTCGAGGCACAGGGTAAGTCTACTTTCAGCTCATCGTTTCCGATCGCCTGGAACTTTTCCACCGAAGCACCAACCAGTTGGAATAGTCTAGTTCAGCGTTCCCGGTCGCAGCCGCGGGAAACAGCTAGGAGATAAAGCTGTGTGATGATTAGAGGTTGTTCCATAAATCATGCATTTCATTATAAAAATCCATATTTCATTCATATATTCCATGTTAAATGATTTGATGACATAAAACTAGTGTTAAACAACTGTATCTATACAGACATAATGGCCAAGATGGAGCAGTCCATGCCCACGCTGGAGACGATCCTCAGCGAGGTGGACCAGTTCGTGGAGTCGGACAAGACGTACAACGAGGCGCCCCACATCATAGACGTGGTGCTGCCGCTGCTCTGCTCGTACCTGCCCTTCTGGTGGGCGCAGGGGCCCGACAATGTAACGCCTACTGCGGGGTGAGTTACCTATCAGATAGTGCGTAAAAGAACATATTTTACTTTATTTCAAACTAATTAATTTATGTATATTTTTTGCCAAAATATAATTAATAATTTTTGAAATTTTTTCTGTGACGGGAACTCCCTTTGATGGGTGTCAACTCTGGTGACGTCACACGCAGTAAACACATTTACTTCAGTTGCACTGTACGCCTACCATCAGTTGACAACTGTCTATATCTCTCTGCCTTTCGTAATTAGTCCAAAAGAGATAGCACTATTAAGTATTTACGTTCATGGTAGGCCCACTGTTTTATTAAGGTTATTCACTTGTTTGCTTGCGTGTGACGTCACAACCAGCGCCGTTACAGAAACAGCGTTTATGGCGCGGTTTTAGAAATGTAAACTTTAACATTGATTTTTATTTATATAATTATGTATTTAGCATCAGTACATCTCACGAAAATATCAATGTAGTGTGCTTATTAAGTAATAAAAAATAATTACAAACTATTTGCCAAAATTAGTCAGTCAGTCATCAGTCTACTGGTACCGGTACAATCAAAAATAAACACTAAGATGACGAACCTTTTCATACGGCGTTTGTTCTTTTTTTTAATTCTGGATTCCGTCTCCCAGGAACCACGTGACGATGGTAACGGCGGACCACATGAACCAGCTGCTGAAGAACGTGCTGAAGCTGATAAAGAAGAACATCGGCAACGAGAGCGCGCCGTGGATGACGCGCATCGCCACCTACACGCAGCAGATCATCATCAACAGCTCGGAGGAACTGCTGAGGGACTCGTTCCTACCCCTCGCGGAGAGGGTCCGGAAGAGGACCGACAATATGTTCCACAAGGAGGAGAGCTTGAGGGGATTCATTAAGGTAACGTTTTTCGTCTGCTTTCCCCGTCGGTAAACTTTTCCAAACGGTCTACCTTCCTCATTGGTCAACTTTTCCAAACGGTGTACTTTCCCTGCTCGGTCAACTTCTCTAAACGGTCTACTTTCCTCATCGGTCAACTTCTTCAAACGGTCTACCTTCCTCATTGGTCAACTTTTCCAAACGGTGTACTTTCCCTGCTCAGTCAACTTCTCCAACGGTCTACTTTCCTCATCGGTCAACTTCTCCAAACGGTCTACTTTCCTCATCGGTCAGCTTCTCCAAACGGTCTACTTTCCTTATCGGTCAACTTATTGTTATTATATTATTCCTTGTAGTCTTCAACGGACGACACGTCGCAAGTGGAGTCTCAGATCCAAGAGGACTGGCAGCTGCTGGTGCGGGACATCTACTCGTTCTACCCGCTCCTCATCAAGTACGTCGACCTGCAGAGGAACCACTGGCTCAGGAACAACGTACCAGGTTGGTGGGCATAACTGCATTTTAAAAGTAGGTTTTTTTTTTGTTAAAAAACATTGACATGTTTCAACAATTTTGAAACCACACCTGAGTAGGTGAAATAGGCGATATAAATAGGAATAAAACATTTTGACTTTGACAGAGGCGGAGGAACTGTACAACCACGTGTCGGAAATATTCAACATCTGGTCCAAGAGCCAGTACTTCCTCAAGGAGGAGCAGAACTTCATCTCGGCCAACGAAATCGACAACATGGTAAGAATTATGTAGTCTACGAGATTGTATGCATATGTTATTTTGTTATGATATTTATCTTGTCTTGCCCTTTCATTTACATATTTAGTTTACTACTAAACTGTGATGTGAAGTCGCTACCTACCACGAGAAATCGAGGTCATTGTTAAGCCGTGTCCACACTTGTATCATTTTTGTCCGTCGCGTGGCATCGACGTGTATCGCTGTTTTTAGCGGCCCACGTCACCGTAACAACTAAAACCGTCGCAAATCACGTCACTTTTGTTTGTCTATACTCTAGTATACAGATTGGAATTTTGTAATGCCACCTGGAGGGAAAGTACTCTTAATACTGTAGATAGAAAATTTGACCCAAAGAAAACATTCCTATATTTTTGAAAGGAAAGAAAACTGCATTCAAAGATTTTAGAAAATTCGCTTGCCACACCCGGGAATCGAACCGACTAAAATCTGTAAAAATTACACCCTGTAGTGCATCGATCGTTAGGGTCAATTATAAGGATGAAGTGTCTCTAACGAACTTGATAAATTAAATGGAAGGAAAACCGTGAAATCATTAATTATTTTCAAAAAAATTGTAAGTGAAAAAATCTAAATTACAAGGTGTACGTGGTGGCATTGCAAAATTCCACCCTGCATATACTAAGTTTATGGTTGTATCACTTCCCCGACGCTATTAACTCCATGTATCATGGTCATTGTGGTGTCAATGCGTATGTATGTCTGTGGACAGGTCCTCATCATGCCGACGGCGACGCGGAGGGTCACCACCGTGGTCGACGGCAACACTCAGGGTGGTGGCAAGGTTCGTGTCAACCACAGAACATAATAAATAGCGAGCCGAGCTGTTTCCGTGTTCTGTTGTGTCAACCACCTACTAATATGTCCCCACTGCTGGGGCACAGGCCTACCCTCTCATCGAGGGTGTAGGGCTATAGTCCACCACGCTGATGACGATGTTTTCATTCACCGTTTAAGAGCAGGCAGTAAATGTGCCTACTTAAGTTTCGAGAAAAACTCATTGGTAGCAGATGTTAGATATCACTTATATTCGATAAAATATGGAATTGGGCATTATTGCAAGAAAAAATGCTGTTCAACGATGCGTGTTATTGATTGATTGATTGCTGGATTGCAGAAGAAGAAGAAGCACCGCGACAAGAAGCGCAACAAGGACAAGGAAGTGCAGGCGTCGCTGATGGTGGCGTGCCTCAAGCGGCTGCTGCCCGTCGGGCTGAACCTGTTCGCGGGCCGCGAGCAAGAGCTCGTGCAGCACTGCAAGGACAGGTTCCTCAAGGTCGACACACTATATTTATTTACTGTAATATAGTCCAATCAGAAAAATGTCCAATTTGAAAATCGTCCAATCTGAAAATGTATCTCTCGAGATCAGGTGTCAGATAAAATACCAAGATATACGGTCGGTCATATGAAAAATTATGGAAGGAAAAACATTTTTATTATTTTTATTTTTTTATTAATTATTTATTAATCATAATACAGATACATGTAAAGTATATAATTGTCCCTTAAAACCGTCTTGACGGTTTCTCTTTCGGTTCTATATCGGTTTGCCTTATACCTACAAGTCCCATATGAAACAATATGATTAATACGGCCTCCTTCCCAACCAAACCAAAAAAAAGTAGAACCGTTTTATTCCGCAACAGTATAATATGCTTAATAGGAGACGTTTAAGTATAATTTACGTAATGATTTTCCCTAACAGAAAATGTCAGAGCAAGACGTGTCAGAGTTCGCCAAAACCCAGCTCACTCTGCCCGACAAGATCGACCCCGCGGACGAGATGTCCTGGCAGCACTACCTGTACAGCAAGCTGGGTTCTAAGAGCAAGGCCACAATCACGCTGGACACGCCGGAGAATAAAGCCAAGATCATAGACGACACCGTCGAGAGGATCGTCGCCATGAGCAAAGTGCTGTTCGGACTGCATATGGTGAGTAGAGGAGAACCACCAGAATAAAACCCAGCAAGGAATAATTCTCTGCGTTTTGTGACAGAAATGAGAGTCTTAAAATAAAATCTTAAAGGGCGAATAAATACTATTTAGACCAAATATACCGATTGCGCATTTCAAATCAAATATTTATATATTGTGGATCATAGGTAGGTAAATAAATACATTGGTGGTGATGTCAAAGAGGTCAGCTATGTCCCGCCACATGGGCATACAACATTGCATTAAATATTAAAACAATTATTATTAGATGTAAAAAAAAATACAGAAAATGTCAAGAAATTTAACTAAAAACGAAAATAAAACCTTAGATGGACCCGTCACTAAGAAATTCATCCACGCTGTAATAACATTTCTCAATTAATAAGTCATGGATGATCCAAGGATACAAAATGGAAAAAAAACATGGAGTTTCTTTTTGAATCTGGTAACTTCACCTATATTTCGAATTGTTTTAGGAATCTTATTGTAAACTAGCTGTTGCCCGCAACTTCGTATGCGTGGATTTTGGAAGTAGGTATAGCTATCTCTCCTATACTCAGACAGCGTCTAGTTACAATAAAATTATGCGAAAAACGCGCGAACAAACCCGCAACCAACAAACCCGAACAAACGCGCGAAACGCGCGAACAAACCAACTAACCTACCAAGCGATCAAAAGCGCGAAACAAAAAAACAAACGAACAAACCAACTAACCTACCAAGTGATCAAACGCGCGATACGCGCGAACAAACGCGAAACGCGCGAACAAACCTTAACCAACCAACTAACAAAATGCGCGAACAAACGCGCGAAACGCGCGAACAAACCAACCAAATAACCAACAAACCCGCAACCAACTAACGCGCAAACAAACGCGCGGAACGCGCGAACAAACGCGCGAAACACGCGAACAAACGCTCGAACAAACGCGAAACCCGCTAACAAACCAACCAAATAACCAAAACCAACCAAAAGCGCAAACAAACGCGCGAACAAACCAACTAACCTACCAAGCGATCAAACGCGCGAAACGCGTAAACAAACGCGCGAAACGCGCGAACAAACGCGCGAAACGCGCGAACAAACGCGAAACGCGTGACAAACCAACAAAATAACAAACCAAAGGTTCAAACAAACGCGCGAAACGCGCGAACAAACCAACTAACCTACCAAGTGATCAAACGCGCGATACGCGCGAACAAACGCGAAACGCGCGAACAAACCAAATAACGAACCAACTAACAAAATGCGCGAACAAACGCGCGAAACGCGCGAACAAACCAACCAAATAACCAACAAACCCGCAACCAACTAACGCGCGAACAAACGCGAAACCCGCTAACAAACCAACCAAATAACCAAAACCAACCAAACGCGCAACCAAACGCGCAAACAAATGCGCGAACAAACGCGCGAAACGCGCGAACAAACCAACCAAATAACCAACCAACCAAACGCGCGAACAACCCGCAACCAACAAACGCGCAAAACGCGCGAACAAACGCGCGAACCAACCAACCAAACGCGCGTACAAACGCACGAACAAACGCGCGAACACAAATGTTGGCCCCGGGTAGGAATGAACCCAAAACCTTTAGCTCAGTAGGCAGGGTCACCACCCGTGGCTACCACTCACCATCAACTAAGCCAACGGCCAGTCACTGTAGAAAACAAATTAGTAGGTATTCGATACCGAGAGCCCCTGTAACCGGTCAATATAGGGATTTTGTTACATCCTGTATGTCAGTCAGTCAGGGTTTATAATGAAAAACCTATGGTAGTTTGCAGAGTAGCCCTCTATCCTTTGAACTGGGCTCACTTGTAACACTTTCTATAATAACCAGGCTACTCTGACCTGTAAGTTCATACAAATTTTAGCAAATGAGAGTTTTTTATTGCTGGTTGTTATTTCTCGGCAAATTTTCGAGATTTTTGTGATTTATTATGTTATTCCGGGATATACACTGTCACTATACAAAGTTTCGTCAAAATCCGTTCAGCGGTTTAGTTGTGATGCGCGTTCAAACAAACAGACAGACAGACAAAAATTTTAAAAACTGTTCTAACATGTTCAGTTACTCATTTTAAGTCGCCCTGGTTGGTTTTTTTTCGAATATATTCAATGTACAGACTTTTTGGCCTTTACGATTTTATTATATGTATAGATGTACAGAATACGCTCTTTATTTGTTTGCAATCAGTATTTATTGATGTGCAAATCAGATTTTTGATGTAGGTTAGATGTTTATATAAATACAACGCTCTTAAAATGTGGCGTTCCAAATCAAAAGAAACCTCGTGGCGGACTATTTGTGGTGGAGACCCATCTACAAGCTGCGGCTTAATTTGGGACATAACAACCGTGTGTGAACTTGCCTAAAGCATTATTATTATTGTATATTTATTCACGTAGATCGACCACCCGCAACAAATGAGTAAGAACGTGTACCGGTCGGTGGTGTCGATACAGCGCAAGCGCGCCGTCATAGCGTGCTTCCGGCAAACCTCCCTGCACTCGCTGCCAAGGTTCTTATTACAGCGTGTGTTTGTTTGACTGCTTGTGACGTGAAACACTAACCACTTTTTAAAAATCGGCTGAGTATTTCATCGTCGTCGTCAGCCTGCGCTAGTCCACTGATGGACATAGGCAGATAGGCATAGGTTCTCCGCATCCTGTCACCGCCAGCCGCCTTACGCAGATAGTCGCTCCATGGTGGTTTTTTTGTGCTAACTTCAGATCATTCTAAGTGTCTACTTGTAGTAATTGTTTGTGTTCAAATAACGTGAAATAAGCTAAACTGTGCATGCTGCGTTGGACTAAGTAGGCAACAAAGCCGAAGCAGCGCTCTAATACCTGGACGAGGGTTCTGTGCGCCGCTAGAAAACGCGCCGCCATCGCTTGTTTGCGCTCCGTACACCTTTACAAGTTGAGTCGGTGCGTACACTGCAACAAACGAGTATAACATAACAATAAATATGCCTTTAGGTAGCTATATTAGCAAGACGAGTCTTTTGTATGCTTTTGTACGCATTAGGTCCCGTTCGCGAATCGCCCCGTTCGTCATTTCTCCCGTTCGCCATCTGTCCCGTTCGCGAATCGCCCCGTTCGCTATCTGTCCCGTTCGACATTTGTCCCGTTCGCCATTTGTCCTGTTCGCGGTTCGGTTCTAGAAATAATTGTAACACTAAATAATCTGTATTTTTAAGATACTGATCGAAAGGTTCAATCGTAAGAATCAATTCCAAATTTGGTTATAGTGCTGCTTTCCGCGTTGAAATAACGATCGGGGCGAATTTCGAACATTACCCAATGCGCCTAAACCGATTGTTTTTATTTGTTTTTTTAATGATAAAACTAAAGTATGCTATCCCTCCTTTTCATTTGTACAGTTTATGGCGAAGTATTCCGTGTATCAAATATAGAATTTCAATACAAATGTATTACCAAAAAATATATATAATTTTTTGTTGGTTTTATTTTAATACACTAATAGTAAAAGAAACAAAGCTTTGTACTTGTAAATACGACATTTGGTGCCCTGCACTTAATTATTACAAAAGAATCCAATTTTTTTCATAAATTGCCAGGCATCGAGCGTGCAACATATTCGCCCGGACTTACTACGAGCTGTGGCTGGAAGAAGAAAACATTGGGCAGGAAGTCATGATAGAAGACCTGACAGTAAGTAACAGTTATACAAGGAGGTGTGTACCTCAACGTAAGACAAATGATTGTGACGTCACAACCAGGGGTTAATTACTCTTTCTACATGATCAGCTGTCAGTTTTTTCGCCATATTTATTCAAATAAATTTGTTTTGTTTATATAACATGGCGCAGTCGGTAGGATGTATACAACGTCGTAGAAATTTTCTGAGTGTATGTAACAATATGGTTGTAGCAATCGTTCGAAGACGCCGAGCTGAAGAAGAGCGATGTGGTGGAAGAGGAGGGTAAACCAGACCCGCTGACGCAGCTGGTGACCACGTTCTGTCGCGGCGCCATGACCGAGCGCTCCGGCGCGTTGCAGGTGCGATATTCTACGGGATAAATCGAAATTGCTGTACTGGTCAATTACATGCGATCAGCGACCGGCTAAGTATACAACTTAGCCGGTCGCTGCTGAAAATCCATATCTGTCGTGTTTAGCGGGCGAATAAATTACTATGAAAATTCATATCTACCGTACAATTTTAAAATCGAACGAAGAGGTAACTTATCAAAAGTTTAATTTAAATTTCATCAGCTACTTATGTCAAATTGCTGAGTATTTACTTGTAATGGTGGTTTGCCTGAAATAAAAGGATACTTGCTAAAAAATATAGTGCGTAAAACTTTGTAAGAACACTAGAGTTAACTTAATGTACTAATTGTAACTCCTTTATTTTATTTTTTGTTACTAAAAAATATTATATTCGCCATCGCCAGGAGGATCCACTGTATATGTCGTACGCTCACATAATCGCCAAGTCGTGCGGAGAGGAGGAGGAGGAGGGAGGGGGCGAAGAGGGAGAGGAAGGAGGCGCCGGGGAGGGGGCCGAGGGGGGCGACGAAGAGGGCGGGCCCAGCATACACGTGAGTCACTTTATATTGATATAATAATTTAATAAAAAATATTTAATGATCATTCAAAATTAACAGATACTTGAGAAATGTATAATAAGTATACAGGAAAGTGGACGAATTCATCAGGAAGGTTAATTAAGTTTTTTTTGCTGTTAGTAGGTAGGTATTGTACGCATTGTGTAACGATTTCGTAATATGATTATTGTTCTTCACCTATATGTATACGTGTTGTAATTGTTCCACGCAGAAAACTATGGAAACGTTTATGGTATGTACTCCAATTAAAGTTATTTGTAGGAAAATGGTACCTGCTTGCTGGTGCAATCCTGCGCAAGCAATATTGAGCATGTAGCCGGGCCTTTATATGCAAATTACAGTACGGGAGTAGATTATAATATAGTTTTTGTAAAACTGATTCGTATATTAAATTTACGTTATAGGGTATTTGACTGATTTGGAAAATAGTTTTAAATTATTATTTTTTATTACATAATAAGCACACTACTTTGATATTTCCGGGAGATCTACACTACAGTATTATAAATAAAAATCAATGTTGAAATTTACATTTTTATAACAGCGCCTTATACGCTGTTTCTGCAATGGCGCTGGTCGTATGACGCTTGTGACGTCACACGCAAGTAAACAAGTTATTAATCTTATTGAAACAGTGCTGTTCGTTTACCATGAGTTGACAACACATGACTCGCTTGCGTGTACGTAAATACTTAATAGTGCTATTTCTTTTCGACTAATTACGAAAGACAGAAAGGCATAGTTTTTTACGTAGGTACTCACTCGCTAGCGAATGTTGACGTTGTTAACTGATTGTAGGCATACCAGTGCAGCTGAAGTGAATGTATTTACGAGTGTGACGTCACCAGAGTTGACACGACACCCATCAGAGGGCGTTCCCGTCACGGATAAAATTTAAAACAAAAAAAAATCGTGTAATTTGCATGATATATACAATATTTAGTTAATAAGAATAAATTTATTCAAGTTTTATGTAATTTAATTTTAATAATAATAAAAAATACCTATAATACATATTTAGTTTACAATAAGGTAAAATATGTTTTCTGATAAATAAATAATAAAATAAAATAAGTAGTATATTTTCAATGTTGTCAAAATGGCCTATTATAAATCCAGGAGCAAGAGATGGAGAAACAGAAGCTGCTGTTCCACCAGGCGCGTCTGGCGGACCGGGGGGTGGCGGAGATGGTGCTGCTGCACATATCCGCCTCCAAGGGCGTCCCAAGCGAGATGGTCATGAAGACCCTGCAGCTGGGCATCTCCATACTCAGGGGGGGCAACATTGATATACAGATGGTAAATATATTTGCAATTAGGCATTTCCATAATGAGGGGGGCATCATTAATATACAGAATGGTAAATATAATTGCTGCTAGGCATCTACGTACTGAGGGGGGGGGGGGGGGGCAACATTGATATACAGATGGTAAATATATTTGCAGCTAGGCATCTCCATACTGAGGGGGGCAACATAGCTAATAAACAGATGGTAAATATATTTGCAGCTAGGCATCTACATACTGAGGGGAGCATGCACATGTTAAGAAGATGAACATAAACCTAAGTTGTAATCCTGAGAAAACAATTTTTTTTTACTTTGATTTGTTTATTCCTTTGTCCAGGGAATGCTGAATCATTTGAAGGACAAGAAAGACGTCGGTTTCTTCACGTCAATTGCCGGTCTCATGAACTCCTGCTCTGTGCTCGATTTGGACGCCTTCGAAAGAAATACCAAGGCTGAAGGTGAAAAGCTCTTTATAATATTTTTTTAAATGTTTTATTAATACAAATGATATTGTTACATTACATTACAATATGTATTTTAGTATTTATGTATGTTTTATCAGTTGTTGAGAGATTTTACAAGTTTCGGTTTTGTTTTGGACTAAACAGCCGTGTGTAAATTTGTCCAAAACAATATTATTATTTTTTATATAAAACAGTAATTGTATGAGTAATTATTTAATTCTATTATGAATACCACCAGATTCTACTACAATAAACCCTTTTCTATTCTGTTGCTTTCTAGGTCTGGGGGTGGGTCTGGAGGGCGCGGCCGGAGAGAAGAACATGCACGACGCGGAGTTCACGTGCGCGCTGTTCCGGTTCATACAACTCACGTGTGAAGGCCACAACCTGGGTATGTGGCCGGATGTGTTACAGTTGAGACATCTTATGTTTTTAGGCTTCCGTACCGAAAAGGAAAATATAAAATTAAAAAATATATATAGAAAACCCGACTGCGTAAAAAATTTATTTCAAATAAAAAACTTAAAAAAAACATACATACATATTTGCATACAAACATACCCTCCTTTTGGAGGTATCAAGTTGAAATTAATATCAAATACTAGAAAAGGAAAAAATCCGAAAAGCGTAAATTTATTCATCACAAATAAAATCTATTACCCACAAACTTAATTTTGCGTATGTGGACCAAGTCAGTATATAGGACGAGTATATCACCTATATGTGATATACTCGTAACTACAATTTTTTAAAACGATTTTTGAATTTTTTTTTAAATTGAGTTTGTACGGGACCCTCAGGGCGCGAGTCCTACTCGCACTTTAGTTTTTACTCAATATAGATTTTTAATAGATGGTACGTACAGTCAACGAAGATAGGTAAGCAGGCACATTACAGGGCTTACAATCATCATCAACAGCCTATTAATGTCCCCACTGCTGGGGCTCAGGCCTACCCTCTCAACGAGGGCGTTCGGGCTATAGTCCACCACGCTAGCCCAGTGCGGGTTGGTGGACTTACCAGTGAGGGCTTACAATAGGGACACATTACGCCACGACGTTCTCAATTATTATATCCTCAAAAAACCCTAAGGGTTGAGGCAGACCAAGCGGAAATTTGCCCGCGCACTTTTTGACGTCATTGTCAAATGAACTATATCACTACAGACTAAAGAACAAAATCGCATGAATGACCTCGAGCGCGAGGCGATGCCGACGTGCAGAAGTCATTTTACGATTTTGTTCTTTAGGTTATAGTAATATGGTTCATTTGACAATGACGTCAAAATGTGCGCGAGCAAATTTCCGCTTCGTTTGCGCAGTCTCCCTAATACCCACATTGACCGACTGTTTTCTCCTCTAGAGTGGCAGAACTATTTGCGCACGCAGGCCGGCAACACGACGACTGTGAACGTGGTCATCTGCACTGTCGATTACCTGCTGCGGCTGCAGGAGTCCATCATGGACTTCTACTGGCACTACTCTAGCAAGGTATGCACTGCACTAGTCCACTGCTGGACATAGGCCTCTCCTGAACCAGAGGACTGCAGGCTCCTGCCCCTTGGCTGCATAATTTCACTACTCATGCTCCTAAAGTTCTTGTTTATGCTGGATGTAGGCGACATAAAATGAGTTTTTATGCTCTAGTGCTTAAAGTAAAATCTTCGTCTTGTTTCTTAAGTTTTTATTATTATAATCCTTGTTCTATATTATTAAGTTAGTAAAACTAGGCAAAAAAAAAAAAAAAGCTTGTAAAATATAATTGAGCATTATGTATTCCGACCTTGATTAATAGTGTCACGTTTAGCAAAATGATCATTTATTTGCACATTAAATGAACATTTATTTTAAGTTGCTGTTTAATTTCCTCACAATTGAAGTGAAAAGCAAAGTGTATAACTCGGTCATAAAACCCATTTTACCCTCGACTTAACTATCCACCCTCACTTGCGCTCATGTGTGAGCATTTTATTAATTTTGTCCCTACTTACAAAGGTGATCGCAACATGCGACTGTTGAGCGGAGTTACTTATGCTAGAGAGAGATAGCAATATCTTGTGTTCCCACAACAATGAAAATATTAGTGAACACATTTTTCTCTCTAACTGATGTGTAAATTAATTCAAATTTCTATTTATTTATATAAAATTATTGTAACACCCGCGGTTTCACCCGTGTTTATTATGGATTGACCAATATCTTTATGAATTACTAGCTTTTTCCCGCGGCTTCGCCCGCGTAGAAAAGTTTTTCCCGTGTACATTGACAAACAGCGCCCTCTATGTAGGCGTTATGAGTAACAAACATCCTCACATCCAACATACTCACAAACTTTCGCCTTTATAATATTAGTAGGATAAAAGATTGATTATCCAACACGATACATTAATTTAATTTTACACTAAGGACGATTACCTATTATGGACGAGGTTCGATCCCCGGTTGGGCCATGTACCAATGGGTTTTTTCTCGAAACTTATGTACATGTACTGACTGCTCTCAAACGGTGAAGGAAAACATCGTGAGGAAACCTGCACAACCCGCACTGGGCTAGCGTGGTGGACTATAGCCCGCACACCCTCGTTGAGAGGGTAGGCCTGAGCCCCAGCAGTGGGGAGATTAATAGGCTGATGATGATGACACTAAGGACGAAATAGGCATTCTTCTTTTTAGCATTCCCTTGCATTCATTCATCAGTCGTTCTATACCATCCGCGATTATTGATTGATAGGAGCTGATCGACCCCGCGGGCAAGGCGAACTTCTTCAAGGCGATCGGCGTGGCGTCCCAGGTGTTCAACACGCTCACTGAGGTCATTCAGGGGCCCTGCACACAGAACCAGCAGGCGCTCGCACATTCCAGGTACACCTGCACGCCGTTCTTTGAATGAATGAATGGTGAATGAATGTGAGTGAATGGTAAATGAATGATAAAGGAATGCTTAAGGAATGCTGAGTGAATGACGAATGGATGGTGACTGAATGATGAAATAATGGTGTCACCATTCATCATTCACTCATCATTCATTCAGCATTCCTTTATCATTCACTCATCAATCAGTCATCGTTCCTTCATTCCTCAATGATGAATGGTGAGTGAATGAACGATATACTATTACGCTATTATACTATTTTGGTTTACAAGAATCACTGACCGCTAATATGAGACTGGAGCTGACTGTCCCGTACAAATGACAGCTTATTTTTGTGCCAAATTGATACGCCACCCGGTGGACTGACGGGAAGGCCTATGTCCAACAGTGGACGTTGAAGGGCTCAATGATGAGTTTCGAGGGGTTATTCCCAACGGATCCCGTGATCAGTTCGTGGTTGCATCTGAAACGCAAAGAAGTTTTAAAGTTACCAGCGGATCCCGTTACATCCGATGCAAATAAGAAATTGTGATTATTTTTTCCCTACCAATTCCCGTAATTTGAAGTCCACCAACCCGCACTGGGGTAGCGTGGTGGACCATAGCCCTAACACCCTCGTTGCATGGGGGCGTATTCATAGGCTGTTGATTTGATCACGTTTACTAACGTGGTGTTGTGTGTTGCAGGCTGTGGGACGCTGTGGGCGGCTTCCTGTTCCTGTTCTCGCACATGCAGGACAAGCTGTCGAAGCACTCCTCGCAGGTGGACCTGCTGAAGGAACTCCTCAACCTGCAGAAGGACATGATCACCATGATGCTCTCCATGCTCGAGGGGAACGTCGTTAATGGTCAGTAGTTTGTGTAGGAACACCTCAGAATAAAACTTCAGCATTATTTATTTTACAAGTCTTTATTCCATGACAGTGTAACAACGACCTTACATTAGCAATGTACTTGCCCTCTCTCCAGGCACAATCGGCAAACAGATGGTGGACACGCTGGTCGAGTCGGCGTCCAACGTGGAGCTGATCCTCAAGTACTTCGACATGTTCCTGAAGCTGAAGGACCTCACGTCCAGCGCCAGCTTCCAGGAGATCGACGCCAACAACGACGGCTGGGTGCTGCCCAAGGACTTCCGGGAGAAGATGGAACAGCAGAAGAGCTATACGCCGTAAGTGGAACGCTAATAGTAACGGTGTATGTAAAAAGTCTTCAACCAGTGCGTCCCTCCCGTAATGACGTACGGCGCCGAAACGTGGACACTGACAGTGGGACTAGTCCGAAAACTCAAAGTCGCTCAACGGGCTATGGAAAGAGCTATGCTCGGAGTTTCTCTGAGAGATAGGATCCGAAACGAGGTGATCCGCCAGAGAACCAAAGCCTTCGACATAGCTCAAAGGGTTAGCACTTTGAAGTGACAGTGGGCTGGTCACATCTGTCGGAGAGCCGATAACCGCTGGGGTAGACGAGTTCTCGAGTGGAGACCACGACTCGGCAAGCGTAGTGTGAGACGCCCCCCGGCTAGATGGAGCGACGGCCTGCGTGAGGCGGCTGGCAGTGACTTAATGCGGAGAGTCGAGGATCGGGTTCAGTGGCACGCTTTAGGGTAGGCCTATGTCCAGCAGTGCACTACCACAGGCTGATGATGATGATGATGATACGGTGCTGAGGATTTACCAATGAAAACATGCCGTATTTTAGAATTACTAGATGATTCCCGCGGCTTCGCCCGCGTTGAAAAGATTTGCCCGACTCTTCCCGAGGCATCTATAGCCTATTAGTAGGATGCAAAGCTGACATTGTGAAACAGCGCCATATTTTGATGAGAATTAGTTCCATAAAATATTAAATGTGTTGAATTAAGCTTCGTCTTTATGATTGAAAATCCCTGCAGCGTATAAACACAGTATTCCAGCAGAAACTTTAACTTGCCTTCGCCCTCAGGGAAGAGATCGAGTTCCTTCTGGCGTGCTGCGAGACCAACCACGACGGCAAGCTGGACTACGTGGGCTTCTGCGACCGCTTCCACGAGCCCGCCAAGGAGATCGGCTTCAACCTGGCCGTGCTGCTCACCAACCTGTCAGAGCACATGCCCAACGAGCCCAGGTGGGTGCCTTTTTAATGAGGTTTTGGCTCAGTTACTAGACCTTTAAGCCATAATATGGCTTAATAAAGTGTGTCGTGTTCATTTATTTTTGTTTATAATAAGATTTTATTAAAGCGCACATCAAATTGTTGATTGTTGTTGTTCAGTTGTTGAGTACCCAATTTACAAGCTTAAGCTTAGTTTGGGACTAAACAGCCGTGTGTAAATTTGTCCAAATAGGCCGTGTCTTATCAAAAGGTCCGAAGTTCGATCCCCGGCTGGGCCAGGTACCAATGGGTTTTTCTCGAAACTTAAGTACATTTACTGACTGCTCTTAAAAAATGAAGGAAAACATCGTGAGGAAACCTGCATACGCCGAAGAAGAAATTCTTAGACGCATGTGGAGTCCACCAACCCGCACTGGGCTAGCGTGGTAGACTATGCACGTACGCCCTCGTTGAGAGGGTAGGCCTGAGCCCCAGCAGTGGGTACATATTAGACAGGCTGTTGATTTGATTTGCACATCAATTAAATACTTATTGTAGACCAAATATATATTAAATATTTTTTACTAAATATTTTATACACCAATTAAATATTTTTTGATGTAAGTTAGTTTAGATGTTTAATTAAATGCAACCCTTTTAAATACTGAGAAATACTAAATAAAACACTGACGGTAAGACGCCGCGGTCAAGCTACTGCGGGCTACATAGAATTTAAATACTGTGTATGCGATTCAATTTCGATTAAAGATTTAAAATACGTTCCGATGCGTGCCGTTTGATGGAAATTGTACATTAATACTTAAAATACTATCACAACTATACATTAAAACCCGCAAAATACATTTTCTAAGAAAATAAAAAGAAACAGCAGTTGATTCTACTGATTTTTGTGTCGGATGTCGATGGAAAATTTGTAGAATCGTCGCTCGAAGTTCGAAGCGAGGCGAGCGATTCAAAAATAGCGCTCCTGGCTCGATGTCATGCAAGTCATGTCATTTTTAAGGCGTATTCCAGCTACCGCAGGCCGCAGCATCAATATGCAAACGCAGGCCGCGTGTGTCTGATGTCTTACATACGTTGCTTAAGGAATACAACAGACCGCCACCGCAGGCCGCGGGTATGTCTAGGATCCCCTTAGTGAAACGAATGATGATTATTCATTTAATTAGTTTAGTGGGCTCCGTCAATATGTTTGAGGTGACCCTACAAAAATACTTTTGGATATTTAATCCGAGGCCTATGTCCAGCAGTGGACTGACGACGCCTCGCTCACAGCCGCATGTCTATGTTTCACCGGCACGAAACGATACCGCGTTTTAGAATACAAGTAGCGCCATCTAGTTCAGTTATTTGTATTTCTATAATCCGCAGTAAACAGAGACCCTTTCGTAAATTAATTAGTGACACAATATGTCGGAAATTGCGTCTTTCGTGAATTAACAACAATATTCTTTTTTATTGTACAAAGTTTAACTACATTTTATTTATTTATTGCAATGCGTATTTTCAACGAAGATGCAACTGCTATTCGCTGCTAGGCGGCGCCACTAGCGCATCGGTATACAAAGTTTTTATTGCGGTTCATCAAATACATTATGTCTAAACGAACCGTACAATTACATTTTCGACAGCTGCACCATTTAACTTTGTTTAAAAATATTAATCGATTTTTTTTGTTTGGTATTAAAAAAGATATTTAGTTTATTTTAATTATTCGTTTTCAAATCTACAGCTAGTTACAGAATATTTTAATCTATTACAAGGTAAATTGTGCATTAGCGAGTAACAGATTTCCGTTTTCTAAATTAAAAATAGGTAGGCAGGTACAGATAAAAAATGAAGTGGAAAGAACAATCGTCGTCGCAGTGTGCCTTGTGTGGGTGTGTTAACAGTAGTAGTGAGCGTGTGTGTGTTGGGGATAAGACGCGGCCTATCATATCGGAAGGTCCGAAGTTCGATCCCCGGCCGGGCCATGTACCAATGGGTTTTTTCTCGAAACTTAAGTAAATTTACTGACTGCTCTCAAACGGTGAAGGAAAACATCGTGAGGAAACCTGCATACGCCGAAAAAGAAATTCTTAGGCGCATTGAAGTCCACCAACCCGCACTGGGCTAGCGTGGTGGACTATAGCCCGAACGACCTCGTTGAGAGGGTAGGCCTGAGCCCCAGTAGTGGGGACATACAAGGCTGCTGAAAAATTTTATTTAAAGGACATTGACCGATTCGAAAATCGAACTGTAAAAGAAAAAATAAAATAATTAAAAAACCAAACAGATTGATAATTTATTATGATTGTTGTCAGACTGGCCCGCTTTCTGGAGACGGCGGGCTCCGTGCTCAACTACTTCGAGCCCTTCCTGGGCCGCATCGAGATCATGGGCGGCTCCAAGCGCATCGAGCGCGTCTACTTCGAGATCAAGGAGTCCAACATCGAGCAGTGGGAGAAACCACAGATCAAGGTATGCGCCATTCCACACTGAAGTGGCTTAAACAGGCGCCATTTGCTTCTCGCAATCAAAATATGTCGCGGAGATCCTTGGGGGAGGCCTTTGTCCAGCAGTGGACGTCCGCAGGCTGATATGATGATGAATCAAAATATAGCATTTAAGATAGACGCTGTAGCAGCTAAAACAAGATTGTTTAGTTTGTTTTTTTCAACCGAATCAAAATAGGAGAATGTTCTCAATTCGGTTGTTTTTTTTTGTGTGTTTATGCTATATCTTTGCCGATTGTGAACCGATTTGA
This sequence comes from Metalampra italica, assembly GCA_949699065.1. NCBI lineage: Eukaryota > Metazoa > Arthropoda > Insecta > Lepidoptera > Oecophoridae > Metalampra > Metalampra italica. The sequence continues at coordinate 2,474,419 of OX452995.1, read as the reverse complement.
ATGATTATTTTTTTATTAAATAGGCTACATTTCAAGGAATTTCCCATTACAATTTGAAAACAAATTTTCACATCTAAGGGTGAATAATTTAAGAAAATTGAGGGAATCAAGTCATCGATGTAAATCATATTTTTATACAAAGACTAGTGTTTCGGTGGGTGCCGCGGCCCGCAAGCGGACCGCGGAGGTCGGCTGTGTTGATCTTTTCTTTTGACAGGAATCCTTAAAAAAATTTTTTTTTTATGAGTTTCGACGTTTTAGTTTTTGGCCGGAAACCAAATCTTCAGTGGGGGCACCTAAAAGCCGCAAAACAAACTTTCATGACTTTCGTGATTGCAGTGTTGTGAGCTGTTTTTTGACGGGAACCGGAATCTGATTTGGAGCACCTCAAACCAGTGAATACAAATTTACTATCAGACCCCCGCGGCCTCATTAGCGTTATAAGACTACTATTTGAGCTGTTCTTTATTTCTTTCACTACTTCAGACCAAACAACCAACAATACCGCGAACAAACGCTAATAAACCAACCTAATACCCAACCAAACCCGCGAACAAACGCGCGAAACGCGCGAACAAACCAACCAACCAACCCGCGAACAAACGCGCGAAACGCGCGAACAAACCAACCAACCAACCAACCCCCGAACAAACGCGCGAAACGCGCGAACAAACCAACCAACCAACCCGCGAACAAACGCGCGAAACGCGCGAACAAACCAACCAACCAACCAACCCGCGAACAAACGCGCGAAACGCGCGAACAAACCAACCAACCCGCGAACAAACGCGCGAAACGCGCGAACAAACTAACCAACCAACCCGCGAACAAACGCGCGAAGCGCGCGAACCAACCAACCAAATAACCAACCAACCATCCCGCAAACAAACGCGCGAAACGCGCAAACAAACGCGCGAAACGCGCGAACAAACGCGCAAACAAACGCGCGAAACGCGCAAACAAACGCGCGAAACGCGCGAACAAACGCGCAAACAAACCAACCAACCAACCCGCGAACAAACGCGCGAAACGCGCGAACAAACGCGCGAAGCGCGCGAACAAACCAACCAAATAACCAACCAACCAACCCGCGAACAAACGCGCGAAACGCGCTAACAAACCAAATAACCAACCCGCGAACAAACGCGCGAGACGCGCAAACAAACCCGCGAAGCGCGCGAACAAACCAACCAAATAACCAACCCGCGAACAAACGCGCGAAGCGCGCTAACAAACCAACCATCCATCCCGCGAACAAACGTGGTATAATTTATTTTTGGCCATAAAAAAAAGCCGTAAAATTTTTAAAAAGTCGCCATTTTGAAAAAAAAAATGACATCACCAAATTGCCTAAGATTCTGAAAAATATTAGTTCCAGCTTGGTCCAGCTATCTGGCACCGTTTCTGCGGGCCGTTGACCCAAGAGCTGAAGATGACCATAATCTCCACGTTTCAGAGTTTTAGTCTAATCGTCAGAAAAGACTGCGCACATTATAATAATTTCAGCGCAATCGGAGAGTAAAATTTATTTTTGGCTATTAAAAAAAAGCCGTATAATTTTGAAAAAGTCACCATTTTGAAAAAGAAATGACATCACCAAATTGCTCAAGATTCTGAAAAATATTAGTTTGAGCTCGGCCCAGCTATCTGTCACCGTTTCTGCGGGCCGTTGACCCAAGAGCTGAAGATGACCATAATCTCCAAATTTCAGAGTTTTAATCTGCTCACCAGAAAAGACTGCGCACATTATAAAAAAATCAGCGCAATCGGAGAGTAAAATTTATTTTTAGCCATAAAAAAAAGCCGTAAAATTTTAAAAAGTCGCCATTTTGAAAAAAAAAAATGACGTCACCAAATTGCCTAAGATTCTGAAAAATATTAGTTCCAGCTCGGTCCAGCTATCTGGCACCGTTTCTGCGGGCCGTTGACCCAACAGCTGAAGATGATCATAATCTTCAGGTTTTAGAGTTTTAATCTGCTCACCAGAAAAGACTGCGCACATTATGAAAAAATTCAGCGCCATCAGAGAGTAAAATTTATTTTTGGCCATAAAAAAAAGCCGTAATATTTTGAAAAAGTCGCCATTTTGTAAAAAAAATATGACATCACCAAATTGCCTAAGGTTCTGAAAAATATTAGTTCCAGCTCGGTCCAGCTATCTGGCACCGTTTCTGCGGGCCGTTGACCCAACAGCTGAAGATGACCATAGTTTCCAAGTTTCAGAGTTTTAATCTGCTCACCAGAAAAGATTGCAAACATTATAAAAAATTCAGCGCAATTGGAGAGAAAAATTTATTTTCGGCAATAAAAAAGCCGCAAAATTTTAAAAAAAGATAGTATGTATGGAGATCGAAAATCAAAAGAAAAAAAAGTTCGCTCGTTTCGCTTTGCTCGCGGTGCTCGCTTCGCTCGTAAATAATTGTATTCAGGAGCACTTAGAACCCCTACATACAAATTTTCAGCGCAATCGGAGAGTAAAATTTATTTTCAGCCATATAAAAAAGCCGCATAATTATCAAATTAATCTAAAAAAAACACAACAACAAACTGTAATTTGAATTTGTATAGAATGATGGCCTGTGCGATGTAAAGCAGCCACACACGTAAGTTATTTTGGCTGGTGTATGACAGGTCCGTGTATGTATGCTTTACATTTTTCTTTTTCTTTTTGAAGTGGCCAGTGCGTTGTAAAGCAGGCATTCACTACAATATTAACTACTTATAATTTGTGGTAGTGTATTTTGAAAAAGTCGCCTTTTTGAAAAAAAAAAAAAGACATCATGAATTTACCAAGATTCTGAACAATATTAGTTCCAGCTCGGTCCAGCTATCTGGCACCGTTTCTGCGGGCCGTTGACCCAACAGCTGAAGATGACCAGAATCTCAAGTTTCATATTTTTACTCTGCTCACCAGAAGAGACTGCGCACATTATAAAATATATGACGTCACCAAAGGTCCTAGGGTTCTGTACAACTTTAGTTCGAAGTCAGTCCAAATATCGGTTTCTGACTCCACGAGCCGTGGACCTGAAGGGTGAAGATGACCAAAATCTCCAAATGTCAGAATTTTCCCATATACTACAGGGTATGGGCTATACTCCATCCCTATACCACTTTGGTCCATGAGCACTCCTTCCGGGAGATCAATTCGGGTAAAGTTTCTCGAAAAAACGGCGCTCCGCCATCTTGAAAACGCCGCCATTTTGAAAAAAAAAAGTGACGTCATCAATGATCCCAGGATTATGGACAACTTTAGTTCAAGGTCACCCCAGCTATCTGGTACCGTTTCCGCGGGCCGTTGACACGATAGCTGAAGATGGACAGAATCTCCAAGTTTCGGACTTTTCCTCTACTCATCAGAGGAGGTTGCGTACTTCACCCCTACATCGTTTTGGTCCACAATCACTCCTTCTGGGAGAACTACTATGTCAATCAGTCAGTCAGTGAGTGGTAGTCGAGCTTTATAGTATATAAAGTCGGTTTTATTTTTTGTAGTTGTTATTATATATTCGACAATATCGAAGACAACTTTTTAACAAAAAAATTTTGCTTTGTCAGGAATCGAAACGAGCGTTTTTCTACAGCATAGTAACAGAAGGAGGCGACAAGGAGAAGCTGGAAGCGTTCGTAAACTTCTGCGAGGACGCCATCTTTGAGATGACGCACGCTTCCGGGCTGATGGCGGCGTCGGAAGACAGCGGGGGCGGCCCCAAGAACAGGGAAGCGGCCTATATGTACATGGGCGATGATGATGATGAGAGGTAAGTAGTTTTGTCACAAGATGACTTTAGTACTCTTCTGTGAGGACGCCATCTTTGAGATGACGCACGCTTCCGGGCTGATGGCGGCGTCGGAAGACAGCGGGGGCGGCCCCAAGAACAGGGAAGCGGCCTATATGTACATGGGCGATGATGATGATGAGAGGTAAGTAGTTTTGTCACAAGATGACTTTAGTACTCTTCTGTGAGGACGCCATCTTTGAGATGACGCACGCTTCCGGGCTGATGGCGGCGTCGGAAGACAGCGGGGGCGGCCCCAAGAACAGGGAAGCGGCCTATATGTACATGGGCGATGATGATGATGAGAGGTAAGTAGTTTTGTCACAAGATGACTTTAGTACTCTTCTGTGAGGACGCCATCTTTGAGATGACGCACGCTTCCGGGCTGATGGCGGCGTCAGAAGACAGCGGGCGCGGCATTAAGAATACGGAAGCCAGAAGCAAGGGTAGGGAGAAGTCGGGGAGAGAGAGGGAGTGATTTTAATATGTATTTAAAAAATGTAATATTTTTTTCACCTCACAAGCTCGGAAGGGTATACTTTCTCATTCGAAATCTGCGTGGAAAACTGCACCTGGAAAAAAACTTTTTAAAACTTTTTTTCTAATTTGTAGAAGGTTTAAAGAAGTGGTCAATTCTAATTGTGGTTATTATTATTTGTGGTTCTAAACCGCCGAAAGGATTCAATTCACCTAGTATTTTCCTCGCTGTAGTGAGGTGGAAAATTGTGTGTTGCGCTCGGTAGCAAAGTTATTTTGCGTCTCGTACCTCGAAACCCTCGCTACGCTCAGGATTCTATTTTTAAACCACTCGCTTCGCTCGTGGTTCAATCCTAGACCCCTTTGCTTGCTCAGTTTTCAATACTAGTACTCGCACAAAATAACCAACTTCAGCCTTGCATAACAAATAACTGTTTACTTTTTCAGAGCCGGCAAGGATCCCTTCCGGCGCGGGCTGCAGTCCGTAAAGGACGGCATCTCCACGGCATTCTCGTCCCTATCGCCGTCCAACATAAAGGCGAAGATCGCGGACCTGCAGCAGATGCCGCCCGGCGAGCTGGCGGTCGGCTTCTTCAAGATGTTCTTCTACCTATTCTACTACATGGGCTATAGCGTGGTGGTCGTCATCAGGTGAGACTTTCTTTCATTACATTCATTCATCCATACACAATCTCGCGTGGCTGTCAAAAGTCAAAAAACTCCGTTAAGTGTGGCTGTCAGTTTTGGTTTTTGAAAACTCGCTCATATGAAAAAAATAATAAAATTGACGTAAGTGTCCCTTTAAAGACCCATCAACACTTGAAAAGCTAATTATTTTAAATGGGAAAGTAACTCTATCTGTTCCAAAGGATGCAAGGCCCAACACTGAACTATAGTAATGGCGGCGATCACAATAGATCAGGAATGGTCGCAGTGATACAAGACTGGACAAGCCTTAAAAGAGCCCCATCTCAAATAACAATAATCAGTCTATCTGTTTGTTACCTCTTCACGCCTATGCGGCTCTTGTTTGTAACCGAATTTTGTAACCAGCTACCTGCTACGAAGGTTATTTTTTCTTTGTTTGTTACCAAGTTACGAAATAAGAACAATAATGTATATGGACATCACTATTTTCGTTGTTAAATCTTCAAATGAAAAATTATGTGTACATTTTATGAATTTCACGCAACATTGGTGCACAGTCATTGGTATGCTTCATCTTCTTCATTACCTACTTAATCTTTACTTATTATAATAAAACTGTAGAAATCATGTTTCTGTACAATATTTTTGGGAAAAAACGTGTCGGAATGTAAGAAATATAGCTAATAGAATATAACTTTACTTTATCATATTTTAATATTTTTTAGAAAAGTATTTATTTTTTTTGTAGGTAGACAGTAGACACCTACCAACTTTGAAAAAATAAAACATTTTGCATCTTTTTTACGAGTAGATACTGTCCTGTTTATGTATGTATGTATTGTATTCATGTATCGTACAGATAGAATATTTCTTTATTTAATAAATCACAAAGTGAATTCATTTTTTGCTGAAATATGTAAAAATATTACTTGAAAGGGGTTAGAACATTTTTGTAGGTAGCCTGGGATGTTAGTTTTTTTTGTGAGTTTTCAACTTGAAGTCATTATCTCACTCGAGGCACTCACAAAAAAAAATTGTTATCCTTTCTAATCTAACCACTTTATTTCTGTAATTTGCATCACATGTCTTTGGCCTTTTATTTGCATATGCAACCTGTAATATATATTACAGGTACATATTCGGCGTCCTGCTGGGCTTGATGCGAGGCCCACAGCTGGACGAACCGCCCGCGGAGCCCACGGAGGAGGAGAAAATTGGTCAGTTGAGGCACAGGTTGCTCTCGCCGTCAAGTAAGCCACGCACACCACTATACCGTGTGGACGCTTCGGCTGCAGGCTTCTGCGCTACGTCACTGCTTCCGGAAACGTCACAAACTGGACAGTTGATCACAGGCCACTTTTCAGTTCTAAGTAAATTCAAAATTAACACATTCCATATTTGGCAGTTCTCCTTGTTCGCTTTTTTTAGTTACCCAGCCCTAACATTTGGTCCTTCGAGCCGAATTAAAGGAAATCACCGTTTTAGAACGTAAAATTGTAATGGACTTGAAAATACAAAGTTAACTATAAAAAGGAGAACTGCCAAATATGGAATGTGTCAATTTTGAATTTACTTAGAACTACAAAGTGGCCTGTGCTCAACATAGGCTTCATGGTGAAATTGAAAGCCGCGGTTGGAGGGAAAATATGTAGTCCTTGTAGAAAACAAAATTAGATAACCAATAGTTATTCTAGGAAGATAATTATTATTATACAGAGTGGAAAGATCCGACGCCACCTGGAGGGAAAGTGCCCTAAATATTGAAGATAGCAAATTTTACGCAAAGGAAACATCCCTTTATTATCAAAATTAAGTAAAACTGCATTGAAAGTTTTTAAGAAACCACCTGTCAGAGTCGGGAATCGAACCGGACAAATGTGTAAAAACGCACATGTAGTTTTATGATACTAATCGATAGGGTCAATCATCAGAATCAATTCCTTCAAGTAACATAGTATCTTAAATTAAAGAAAGGTCATGAAATTTAACATTTTCCACACTTACTGTCCAGCAAGGAATTAAATGAGAGCGTCAGTGGCCTCGGGGATAAGACGCGACCTATCATATCGAAAGGTTTGAGGTTCGATCCCCGGTTGGGCCGTATACCAATGGGTTTTTTCTCAAAAGTTAAGTACATGTACTGACTGCTCTCAAACGGTGAAGGAAAACATCGTGAGGAAACCTGCATACCCCGAAGAAGAAATTCACAGGCGCATGTGAAGTCCACCAACCCGCACTGGGCTAGCGTGGTGGACTATTGCCCGCACGCCCTCGTTGAGAGGGTAGGCCTGAGCCCCAGCAGTGGGGAGATTAATAGGCTGTTGATGATGATTGATGAAGGAATTAAATAAATATGTCGATGAAATGTAAGAAGAATTTTTAAAAAATTACCAAAGGAAAGGTCACTAGTTTTTTTTTTGTTTGAATCTTGATACAATGGTTTTAAAGTGCTCTGTTGAATGTCTCGTTTACGACAGTGACTGATCGCAAATTACATGGAAACACATTACATACTAAAGCGCCGAACGCAGGTTAACAAGATTTTTTTCTAAATTTAACTCGCATCAGATAAAAAATAACATATTAAAACAATTTTTGGTTACAATTAATAACAAAAATCTGCTTTTGGGTAACGAAAACAGGTAACACTATAACATACACTCACTGATTTATTTTAAGCTTTTTTTGTAATCTTTGTAACAAAACCAGACACGTGTATGAAGTCTGTTTTTATTTATTTAAATACTAATAACTGTCATTGTCACACAATGAGTGTGAAAGAGAAGGAACGTCATTTCATTTACAATTGACGTCCGTCTCTGTCACACCCGTTGTTACTTTGAAAGGTTAATCGTATTCGAATAAAAATGAACTTTAGTAATTTAACTTTCAGAATGTCTCTTTATAGTCCACCACGCCAGCCCAGAGCGGGTTGGTGGACTCCAGATGCGTCTACGAATACCTTCTTAGGCGTATGCAGGTTTCCTCGCGATGTTTTCCTTCACAGTTTGAGAGCAGTCAGTAAGTGTACATTATTATCGAGAAAAATATATGGAACGGCCGGGGATCGAACACGGAACTGTCGGTCGCGTCTTCCTTACCTACGCCTCTTGACGTAAATATGGTTCATTCCCATCTCGGCCCCTTCCCATCTCGGCCCCCTTCCATAAATCACTTCATGTTACGGTCACGGACGGAATAGAAGTCAGTCTTTAAATGAAATGTTTTTTTTATACGTGTAACTCCAACCAAGTATGATTGGTCCACGTGTAACGCAGGTCCATCTCGACACCTGCCCGCGCTGCCGCCCGCCGACGACACCGGCCAGCTGCAAGTGTCCGCCTTCGGACTGGACATCACTAAAGAAGACAATGGACAGTAAGCTGCAACACATTTTTCTATATACATCCTATCCTATCCTACTAATATTATAAAGGCGAAAGTTTGTAAGGATGTGAGGATGTTTGTTACTCTTTCACGCAAAAACTACCGAACAGATTTTGATGAAACTTGGTACAGTGATAGCGTATATCCTGGAATAACACATAGGCTACTTTTCAACGCGGACAAAGCCGCGGGGAGTCCGCTAATACCCCCTAAGTAACAAAACGCCTACATAGAGGGCGCTGTTTCACAATGTACACGGGAAAAACTTTTCCACGCGGGCAAAGCCGCGGAAAAAGCTAGTCTTCTATACATTTAATAAAACTGTAGAATGTAGAAAAGCTGTTTCTGTACATTAATAAATATTTTAGGAAAAAACTATAACTTATCAGTTAATTAATTGCACAGTAAGGTTTATAAGTGCTGTAGCAGCTAAGATTCATTTTCCTGTACAGCTTCAGCTTTCAGTTGTCGTGCAACACGAAAACCAATTAGATATAACCAAGGAGATTCGAACCTCTTTTGTCGCGCGCGCGCTCCCTGTGGAGATCGCATCTTGCAAATTTAGTATCGGAAACGAAGAAAAATTCTGCGTCAAATAGGGGGGTGCGGACAAATGAAGCGGATTAGCGGGAGAAAGTTGCTCATACAAATTTATATGGAGTTTGAAAATGAGAATGTGTGAGTGAGTATCAATTTCGATATACATTTGGCACGATTTTGGCACCCCCTAAAATGATTTTGTTACTCATCCATATGGGAGTAGCTTCTATTTTAAATTCATGGATATAACTGACCGCCCAAGTCAATAGCGTGTTTTAAACCTTATTGTCATATCAATAAGTCATCAATTCATCGTAAGAGAAGAAGACAGTCTTAAGTGAAACTAAACAGCCGTGTGTAAATTTGTCCAAAAACAAACATTATGGCACTGGGCAGGAAGGTTCGAGGGGGCGCACAGGGCGCCCACCAAAGGGATCGTAATCGTGACGTTGAATTAACATTATTAATGCTCTTCTTTATAGACTACTACCTAGTCTACCTAAAAGTCAGTAAAACAGGCTGATGGGTGGCCATGGTTGCACGCTATGGTCATTCCAGTACAACTCGGTAATATCATGGGAAATGGCTCAACATGGTTCTGTGAAATTCTATACGCCGACCATTTAAATTATAGCAATAATATTTGGCACTTTCTTACCGGTCACAACCTTCTATTGAGAACCAGGCGCGGTGCGGTTTGTTTGTTTATTAAAAAAAAAAAAAAAAAAAAAAGGTCTCTCAAACTATTGAGTTGAGAAACTGCTACTGCACTTATGAACGTATAGTCCGCACGGAATTTCTTGACGGCTGAATGAATATAGTCACAAATTATTTGCACTTTATAGTCTGCTACATAGAGACGTCCAAAAACTCAAAAGTTTGATTCGGTTGATCGCATCAACGAACCATTTCTTGAAATCGAATGAGCGTCTCTAGTGAACCCCCGCACAGCTTCCCCTTTGACACCTAGCATTAGTAATTGCGCAGTAATCAGCCAACTTCGCACAGCCGCCATTAAACTCCGCGGCGACTATACATATAATAATAATAATAATTTATTTGTACACACCAAAGATAAAAAATGATACAAAGTTGAACTTAGCATGATTTAACACAGATGTTACATCAAGCTGATTAAAAGAAAATTGTTGAAGACTAAGAGTAAGGTTAAAAATGTGAAGTGACAGTAGGTAACTCCGGTGTTTATTCTAGAGACCCGTGATATAAACACCGAGAGACCTGTGTTATAAACACCGAGAGACCTGTGGTGTAAACACCGAGAGACCTGTGAGATAAACAACGGCCATGCGACTAGGTTGCAGGTGAAGCCGCACGAGTCCCCTAGCGGGTCGACGCCGTCGTCGGGCGAGGAGGGTGAGGCGTCTCCCGACGAGGGCGCCGAGCACGCCGCCGAGCAGCAGCCGCCTTCGCTCATTGACCTGCTCGGGTAACGGACGTTTTTAAATTTAGTATTACGGCCCTGGAATCAGTCTATTTAAGCCAAACATTATAAAGGTAGTTAATAAAAAGTACTGTTGGGGTCTGCGGCTAGTGGTGGACTGTGTTGTTTTTATTAAAATGAAGATCAAGAACTATGTGAAAACTTATTTAATGGACTGTGGTACAGAGAGCGAATGGCAACCAAGAGTAGAATAGGAAACGCGTCAAGTTTGACAATTATACGTGGTGTTGCCATATGAATTTAATGTTTCCAACAAGTACAAAGAAAAAGAGTGATTAATTTGTGCGGAGCGGCCGTGCCCTTTAGTTTAATTATCTCTAATATTAATATAATAAAGCTGATGAGTTTGTTTAATGTTTGAATGCTCTAATCTCTGGAAGTACCGGTCGGATTTGAAAAATACTGCCTTTGATAGCCCAAAAGAAAAACGTCAGAAATAACTTGTAAAACGCGGGCGAGGCCGGTGTAACAGCTAGTAATGTAATGAATGTTATCGACAGAGGCGAGCAAGCGAAGAAGCAAGCGCAGGAGCGGATGGAGGCACAGGCCGTGCAGCAGGCAGCCATGTCCGCCATAGAAGCCGAGGGGAAAAAGGTACATAATTGTTCTTTTTAAAATATTTTTTGGCTCTGTCAAGACCCTTTTGGGTCATTGTACTAGGAGGAAAATAATAAAAAAGAATTTATAAAATCAACAAAACTGTTTATTTATCGAGATCAAAATAGCATTAATATAAAATTAATCAGGATCATTATATTATGTTTGAATAACTGTTGCTTATTCATATGTTCTAATATCTCCTTCTATATCATTTTCATTGTCTGTTTCTTTATCTGTACCAACATCTCTTTCATAAACCGTTACATTAACTGTTGCATTATTTGTTCTTAATAGTCATTTCTGTCTATGCTATGTCATTTCTGTCTACTGCGTGCAGACAGAAATGACATAAACAGAGATGACGATCTCACGTTAGTTTGATCTTAACTATTCTTTAATTAATTGATTGTTGGTGTGGCTGACTGATGCAGATAATGTTGATTTCTATGCATAATTGCAACCAGTTATTGAGTCACAAATCGCAAGAATTTCAAAGATATTTTACTTTAGATGAACTTTTAGATAAGTTTTTTTTGTATTTTACAATTATAAAGAACTCAAGATTGGGCCAGATGATTTACTTTTACAATATTGCTCTATCAGCCGCTCGCTTTGATGATTTAATTAGCGTCATTAGATTCATTGTTATTTTCTTGCATTTTACGCAGCATGGATATGAGAAAGGATATTTTCTATCGAGAAAGGTAACTTTTCATGTATTTTTGTAGCAAATTTTGTTTGAATTCCATGATGCTTACATAGGACAAATACATCGTCATCATAATCAGGCTGCAAATAGGATAGGACATAGGTCAAACTACCAGCACACTCCCTCTACCGTTGGATTTTATCGTATTCATTCACGCAGTAAAAACTGTCGGGTTCTATTATCATTATATATTTGAGATTTTTTATGAAATATGAATTCCAGTTCATAAGCTTAGCTTTCCGTCGGTCTGTTTCCTGGGTAACTCGATTATGCACCGATTAACATGTAACTTGGTACTAGAATTGCCCTAACTAAAATGATGAAAAATTTTTGAAAATGTCTTATAAAATATTCCTAGGTGATAGCGCTGAGAAAAAGCGATATACAGGATGTCTGCAATATACAGGGGTGACTGCAATATACAGGGTGTCTGCGACATACAGGGTGTCTGCGACATACAGGGTGTCAGGGACATGCAGAGTATCTGCGATATACATATGTCTTCAATATACAGGGGTGACTGCCATATACAGGGTGTTTGCGATATACAGGGAGTCTGCGACGTACATAGTGTCTGCGATATACAAGGTGACTGCGATATACAGGGTGTTTAATACGTGCGATGTGGTTGTCAGGCCGTGCAGGTGCCGGCGCCGTCGGCGCTCTCGCAGGTGGACCTGTCGCAGTACACGCGGCGGGTGGTCTCGTTCCTCGCGCGAAAATTCTACAACCTGAAGTACGTCGCGCTCGTGCTCGCCTTCTGCATCAACTTCGTGCTGCTCTTCTATAAGGTGAGCTTGCAACGAGGGGTTGTTCCGTCCTACATCGTACTTTTATCGACCTATTTTTTTTTTCTTTCTAAAAGAGTACAATTTAGCGAAATTTTTATAATTAAATTTTAATTTTAATCATTTTTTTATTTATAAACGAAATAAATAAAAAATAATAAAAGTGCGAAATATTTTTTTTGCGAAAGATACATGGTTGCATTAAGAGTAGATTGTACAAATCAACAAAGGGGTTAGACTCCTGTCCCCTAGGCTAGGTAATGACCTGTATACAAGCGGCATTCAAATTCAAAATTCGTTTGTAAAAAGTTAGAATACTGATGTATTCTCTTTTTGACGTTAATTTTGCGTAAAAATACACTATTGTCATTTACCCATATAAACCTACTAATATAATAAAACAATATTGTTTTGTTTGAACGCACTGTAATCTCTGGAACTACCAGTCGGATTTTAAAAAATGCATTTGCTAGCCTAATTCTTGAGCAAGGTTATAGGCTGTTTGACATCACGCTACGACCGTTAGGAGCCGAGCAAAAAGAAAAAAAAAGACAAATACATTTATAATTAATTGAATTTTTCAGGTGTCATCTCCGGAGGGAGAAGGCGGCGAGGGTTCAGGTCTGGGCGACCTGATCAGCGGCTCAGGGTCGGGCCATGGCTCCGGAAGTGGCGACGGTATGTATACCACTCCCGGTTCCTCATAGACTATTTATTAGGATGCCTTGAAATTAAAATCAATTAAAGAATAGAATAGAAACGTTTATTTGCTTGAATATGGTTACAATCATGTTAACTTTAAAAATGTCCAACACCACAATTGTTTGCATTCATTGGCATTGACCTGCGAATTAAGATAGCCCCAAGGGACGAAGTCTAGAGGCGTGTTTGTAACCGAGTTTTGTAGACTGGGGTAGACGAGTCCTCGAGTGGAGACCACGACTTGGCAAGCGTAGTGTGGGACGCCCCCCGGCTACATGGACCGACGACCTGCGTAAAGCGGCTGGCAGTGACTGGATGCAGAGAACCGAGGATCGGGTTCAGTGGCGCGCCTTGGGGGCGGCCTACGTCCAGCAGTGGACTAGTCCAAGCTGATGATGATGATGGACGTTAAACGGCTGATATGATGATGATTTTGATGTGGCTTGCTCTCAGGCGGTAGCGGCGAGTCGGAGGAGGAAGATGCTATAGAGATAGTGCACATAGACGAGGACTTCTACTACATGGAGCATATCATTAACCTCGCGGCCGTCGCCCACTCCATCGTGTCGCTCGCCATACTCATCGGATACTACCATCTCAAGGTACGGTATACAGGTGGGGACAGAGTTACCCAGGGTCTACTAGGTCAACGGGAAGTACCCCATAGATTTTGATTACCAAGATACTCAAAAATGCGGCAAAACAGCCATATCTTCTGACTGCGATGACTTTGAAGTTTAGTCTGAATTTTTTCACGACTCCAAGGGACTGCAGACCTGAGTATTTGATATTAATTTCAACTTGATACCTCCACGCGTTCCTGAGAAAAATGGTCTTGACAGACAGACAGACGGACAACGGAGTGATCCTATAAGGGTTTCTGTTTTCTCTTTTGAGGTACGGAACCCTAAAAAAACAAATTTTATTCGTTTAATTTTTAGTCGTTTTTGTCGTTACAGTATTGGATAGTGACTCTATTTACGTCTACTCGTATTTCCCCGAACGTCCATTCCTCGAATGTCCACTTCCAAATGGTGCTAGATCCATGCTGATGGTATATAGGTACCTATATTTACTCAAATACAAGAGCTCGACCAATTAAATTTGTTTCTAGACTAGATTACATTTTAAATTATTGTAATTTTTTAAGTGTCACGGACTGAAGAACACCAACACTTATCGAGTCTGAGAAAAGCCGGATAAAATGGACGTTCGAGTCAGGGGTGAAAGTAGACGTTCGCCGTGACCGCCTAGACCTGCGCGCCTGCTATAATGATCAGTAAACGAGTGTTGTTGTCTCAGGTGCCGCTGGCTATCTTCAAGCGCGAGAAAGAGATAGCGCGCAAGCTGGAGTTCGACGGACTGTACATCGCGGAGCAGCCTGAAGACGACGACCTCAAGAGCCATTGGGACAAGCTTGTCATATCTGCCAAGTGAGTGCCCTCCGGAACCATCGGTCCACTTTCCCCAACGGTCAACTTTTCCTAACGGTCTACTTTCCTCATCGGTCAACTTCTCCTTACGGTCTACTTTCCTAATTGGTCAACTTCTCCTAACGGTCTACTTTCCTCAACGGTCTACTTGTCCAAACGGTCTACTTTCCTCATCGGTCAACTTTTCCAAACGGTCTACTTTCCTCATCTGTTAACTTTTCCAAACGGTCTACTTTCCTCATCTGTTAACTTTTCCAAACGGTCCACTTGCCTCATCGGTCTACTTGCCTAAACGATCTACTTGTCCAAACGGTCTACTTTCCTCATTGGTCAACTTTTCCAAACGGTCTTCAGAACTCATCTGCCCCAACGGCAGAATTCCCCACTATGCATTCCTACCAAGTTTCGTCCATTTCGCGGAGTTTCAACAAGTCATCGACGTACATGAATCATATTTTTTACACAAAGAATTCGGTTTTATTTTTGGTAAAAAGGCTGATTATTCTGATGTTTGATTGGCAGGTCGTTCCCCGTGAACTACTGGGACAAGTTCGTGAAGAAGAAGGTGCGCGCCAAGTACTCGGAGACGTACGACTTCGACTCCATCTCCAACATGCTGGGCATGGAGAAGACCTCCTTCACCGCCCAGGAGGAGGAGGGCAGCAAGGGGTTCTTCCACTAGTGAGTCCACCTTAACTCTTTGGACAGGCTACTACATGCAGTAGGATGACAGCCAGCTAGTTATTCCCCAGGTAATATTGTCATATTATCCTGACATTGTCATACCTACAGTGTTTTTTTATATAGTTTTACGGCCAATTGGAAACAAGTCCTTATAGCTACTACAGCTCAGTGCGTAGAGATGTATAAAACCAAAAACAAAAGTTTCATTCGGTTGAACGAATCAATGAGCTACTTCTTGAAAATGAGCGTCTCTAGTGAACCCCCGCACAGCTCCCCTTTGACACCTAAAATTAGTCTCTGTGCAGGAATCAGCCAACGGGGCAATGTATACGCTTCTACAACAAACTACCAGAAGAAATCTTAAATATGAATGACAGAAAATTTAAGACCTACATTAAACAACAACTTTGTAAGAAAGCATATTATAGGACAGTCGATTATCTAAATGACAAAGATGCCTGGTGTTAATGTTACTTCAGCCTCGCACAATCTTTACAAAATAATGTTATGTACAAACTTGATTTTAAAAGATGTGTTGCGGAAGTTTTTTGCGCCGCTTCTTCTTCCCAGCTCTAACACCTTGGAGGCGGTGGTAGATAAAAAAATGACGTTGTATAAATGTACCTAGTGTACTTACATGCAATAAAATAGTTTTGAATTTTGACTTCACTTAACCGCCAAGCAGTTTTACGGAGACTATGTGTTGTGTTGTTTTCCAGCATAATAAACATCGACTGGCGCTACCAAGTGTGGAAGGCGGGCGTGACGTTCACGGACAACTCGTTCCTGTACTCGCTGTGGTACTTCAGCTTCTCCGTCATGGGGAACTTCAACAACTTCTTCTTCGCTGCGCACCTGCTCGACGTGGCCGTCGGCTTCAAGACGCTGCGGACCATCCTGCAGTCCGTCACGCACAACGGGAAACAGGTCAGATATAGGCCATAATAGGTCACTGGATAGCGGTATCGTCACGCACTACGGGAAACAGGTCAGACACAGGCCGTACTGGGGCACTGGATAGCGGTACCGTCACGCACAACGGGAAACAGGTCAGACATAGGCCATATATACTGGGCCTCTGGATAACGGTACCGTCACGCACAACGGAAAACAGGTCAGACATAGGCCGTACTGGGGCACTGGATAGCGGTACCGTCACGCACAACGGGAAACAGGTCAGCTCATACAATGAAATTATCCTTACATGAAACAAAGTCGACATGCATAAAAAAAAATTTCATCAAAATTACTTTGTACTGCGATTGTATGAGAAAACATTTTAGTTAATTTGACTAACTTGTGCTGCTCAGATTTTTTTCTTCCGATATAATGAAATAATCCTTACATGAAAGAGTCGATCTGCATCAAAAAAAGTTTTGATCAAAGCGTCTAATTATTATGGACAACACACGCTTGACCAAAAAAATTTTTATGCTAAAAATGGTTCCTAAGACAGTTTCTCTGTATCTCCTATGGTTTCGGTTTTAGCTTAAGTGTCCCAGTTAAAAAACTTTTTTTATTGAAATTGTTGATTTTATTGAAGTTTATGCAATGAATTTTCTATTTTTATTATTATTAACATACTGACCATACCATTTCTAAGACTGTGTACGCCCCTGAACGCTTGTTTGTTGCGCGCAGCTGGTGCTGACTGTGATGCTGCTGACGATCATCGTGTACATCTACACGGTGATCGCGTTCAACTTCTTCCGCAAGTTCTACGTGCAGGAGGAGGACGACGAGGTCAACAAGAACTGCCACGACATGCTCTCGGTGAGGATCGCCCTCTATACCCCACGGCTGGACATGCATAGGTGGACGGATAATTAGTAGCATGGCAAGATTTTCATACAAACAATGTCACTTTGAAGATGACGCAATAGAGGCGATCTCAGACTCCTGGTAGGCATCATAACAGGTCACTGTAACCTAAACAAACACATGCACAATCTGGGCATCACAGACAGCCCCCTGTGTAGGGGCTGTCTGCAGGAGAGCGAGACGGTGGAGCACGCAGTGCTTCACTGTCCTCCAACACAGGAATTCAGATCCGGAACGGGCCTGGCAATAGATCCCGACCTCTCGGCAACGAGCAACCTGCAACAGTGCTGCCGTCAGCCAGAAGCCCTACTCCAATATTTTAAGGAGCTGGGATGGCTGGACTGACGGCCCGGGGGGAATTGCACAAAACTCCCGTCTTCGTGGAGTCGGTGCAGGGACTGCCACCCCCGTCTAAGAATAATAATAAGATAAGTCACTTTGAAGCCATGGTTCTCCGTGAAGGATTGATCGGGGCGTGATCTGGTGACGGTCATCGAGAGAGTAGGTGGAAGACTTTTAGATCGCTATAGATATCCAACTGATCAGATGAGACGGAGACCCATGGCTTCAAAGTGATCTCGATTGTATGAAAATCTTCCCCTGTTTCAATTATCCGTCCACCTATGTATACGACACTATACACAATTACAGGCTGTATTATACAGGGTCTTATATAATAGTAGATTGTGATACGAGGTTGACAAGTAGAAATGTACAATCGAGTTCCAAGCGAGGGTTTTTTGGGCACGAGTTTGTAAAAATCTTATCAACCGTGTAACATAGGACGTTTTTCAATACATTTGCAAAAAACTGATACCCAGGCACTTTTAGGGTTCCGTACCTAAAAAGAGGAAAAAAGGAACCCGTATAGCATCACTTCGTTGTCGGCAAACTTCTTGAACATTAAGTGACGTAGTGGGAGAATGTTCGGTCGCCCCCGCCGCTAAAAGGACTTATAATTCAGTTCTGCGCAGTCAAGGTCATTATTTGAGGAGTTTGCCGTATATGGTACAGTGGGCCCCACGTTGGTAACGCTTGTGTGTGTCGGTTGGCAGTGCTTCGTGTTCAACCTGTACAAGGGCGTCCGCGCGGGCGGCGGCATCGGCGACGAGCTGGAGCCGCCCGACGGGGACGACTCCGAGGTGTACCGCATCATCTTCGACATCACCTTCTTCTTCTTCATCATCGTCATCCTGCTCGCCATCTTGCAGGGTACGTACCACTGTCATCACTATTATCTTATGACTATACTCCGTCATCAAAGCCTTCGACATAGCTCAAAGGGTTAGCGCGTTGAAGTGGCAGTGAAGCAACCGATAACCGCTGGGGTAGACGAGTTCTCGAGTGGAGACCACGACTTGGCCAGCGTAGTGTGGGACGCCCCCCGGCTAGATGGAGCAACGATCTGCGTGAGGCAGCTGCGACTGGAACTGAGGAAAATCGGGTTCAGTAACGCGCTTTGGGGTAGGCCTATGTCCAGCAGTGGACTATTGCACGATGATGATTGAACCATTTGGTGTCGCCGGGCAGGTCTGATCATCGACGCGTTCGGCGAGCTCCGCGACCAGCTGGAGTCCGTCAAGGAGGACATGGAGTCCAACTGCTTCATATGCGGCATCAACAAGGACTACTTCGATAAGGTACTCCACTCAAATCATCCATTTATATATACAGGATATAAATAAAATAAAGACGGTAGTTGGATGGAGGAAAAGTACCCTAAATATTGATGATGGCAAATTTTATTGAAAGGAAACATTCCGTTATTTTCAAAAACAAGTAGCACTGCATTCAAATATTGTTAAGAAATCACCTGTCTGAACCGGGAATCGAACCGGCCAAAATGTGGAGAAACACACCCGTATTATCTCGAATCAATTCCTTCTAAGAGTGCGTCGTTACTAATTTTTTTTTAATTTATTTATTAGAAAAAAAAACTATTGCTATAGTGAGGATGTGAACCTTAGTGCCGTGCCTTAAGCGCCGGTTGAATGAGAAATGACTGTATTTTAAATAAGATATATGGCTTAAAGGCCCTGTAGCCAAGCCAAAACTTCCTATAAAAAATAATTACACATAGATTTAGTATATTACCATAGATTTGCACTCAGCGTATAGCATGAAATAGCAATAGTCTTTTACCCCAATAATTTGAGAAGATGTTTCTTATATGGCGGGGTCAAACTGAACAAACACTATCTATTTTAGTCGGACTGTTGTTTGTTGGTTCAACAAAAAATTCGGATACGTAGATAGAGATAGAAGATATTATATCTGTCTAGCTTACTCTTACCACTTTTGTAATAAGTGTGTCCCTCTCTGATTATTATTGTTATTTTAGTGCGTTCTCTATTGCTTTCTCTCTTTACGTTAATACATTACTTTGTGGCAGGTGCCGCACGGGTTCGACACGCACGTGGCCCGGGAGCACAACTTGGCGAATTACATGTTCTTCCTGATGCATCTCATCAACAAGCCCGACACAGAGTACACAGGTCAGTTGTTCAGCTCAACCAACTCCTGGCCTAGTGGCTAGAGCCAGTATCAATGGATGTGACATCCATCCAAAAAAAAATTGAGGCCTTGTAATCAAGCCACAAACTCAAAAAAAAAAGGGAATATGATGACGCGACCCCCGGCTAGATGGAGCGACGATCTTCGTAAGGCAGTGACTGGATGCGGAGAACCGAGGATCGGGTTCAGTGGCGCGCCTTGGGGGCCTATGTCCAGCAGTGGACTAGTACAGGCTGATGATGATGATGAAATCAGGGAATAATATTCTAAATAGGGTTCTTAGACCCCGTGGTTTCAACTAAAAGGCTGAACATTAAACAACAGTAATTCCTTTCCCCTTTCGTAGAACTGCTTCAATATTTGCTGAGGGGAATCCCTATTTGCCCTATTTTTGTTGTCTAAAGATCTAAACCAAGCCTGACTATATTCTAAATGAAATTGGCTTCAAGGTCTAGTAACCAAGCCAAAACGTACCAAAAAAAAAGAAATATGATTATATATTTTAAATCACATTGGCAGGTCGCAACCAAGCCAAAACGTACAAAAAGAAAAGGAATATGACTTTATATTCTACTAAATCAGATAAGGCTTAAAGGTCTTAAGTAACCAAGCCAAGATAAGGCTTCGTAACCAAGCCAAAACCTACATAAATAAACTTATCTCGTTCCAGGTCAAGAGACGTACGTTTGGAACATGTACACGCAGCGGTGCTGGGACTTCTTCCCGGTCGGAGACTGCTTCAGGAAGCAATACGAGGACGTCATGGGAGAGTAGAACATCCTGTATATTCAAATATATATACTGAATTAAAGAAAATCACAGGTCGTACAGTACCTACATCCTGTATATTGTGTATAACTTTGAATGATCTTATTTAGATAAAATCTTACCAGAAAGGAATTGGAAATTTCCCAAGTCCACGGACATATCCATAGTATTAATACTAGTCGCACGAATGCAAACATATTTTGACCTCTGCCTGATATAATGTTGCCGTTTCGGTTTTAGTAAAAATCTAAGTACGCCAGTAAAAGTACTTACAATCATTATACAATGTAAGTGAAAAAAAAAAACGACCGATACCTGGGCGGAAAGTACCTCAATATTGAAGATAGTAAATTTTCAATAAATTAATTTTCCAAAAATATTTTTTTTTAATATTCAACCTTACCTACCTTCAATATCGGTTTTACTTTCCCTCCAAGTGGTGTTTTCCTCTTTATAAAACTATTTGAGCATTCGATTAACTAACTATTAATTGCTCAAAATCACACCAACTTAAAAGAAAGTCAATTAAAGTCTCATAAAATTGAAATTATAAATTTAAAAATAATAGGATAAACTTCAAATTCGTCTCAAAATAAAGGATTATTTAATAAATAATTTAAAATGTTACAAATGACTTTTCTATTCTACATCTAATGTAGTTTGTAAGTAGTATTTTTAAACTAATAAATTAAGGTGGCCTTTCCAAGTGAAACTTTTCTATTTTTAACTATTTCGATATAGTTTATGTAAGCGTTAAATGTACATTTATTTAATTTAAATAAATATTATATTTAATTACACTCTCCTGTTTCATTTTTCCGCGTTATTACCATTGAAGAAATGAAGAACAAATAGATATAATTGATGGAAGGTATTTTTATTTATTATTTTTTACAACTTCTGTCTCCCTTATTCGACTATTCAGTCTTTTAATAAAAACAAATTCTTTACAAGCTCATATAAAAATGTCCGTTCGCTTAGATACGGTCGCACACGCCGCCTCTACTCTAAGGATGCCGCCGCGAAAACAAAGGGCACCGACAGCGGCGTACACCCGCTGTTAAATTTGGCATTTTATATCGAGGCGATCGTCGCATAGAAAGGGTGTGTTGACTGCTGCGTACGTTTATAGAAAATGTTTTTTCGCCCGTGGGAAGACAGTGTGGTGTCTCAAAATTAAATTTCGGCTGAACCAAAAACAATAAGCAAATTATAATTAATGTCCATCGACATTGTGTTGAAATGGACTTGTGTATATTTTACATTTGTATTTTTTTCCTAAAGAAATAAATATAAATTCGCGACCTTGCCCATATTCCGTTCGGGTGTACCGACACTATCTAAGTGAACGAACTATAACATAACATCTGCCAACAGAAATGGTATACGAAAACAAACGCATTTTGCGTCTCTGAAACAAAATAAACAATAGTAGGTGTTAAACTGGACTGCAAAACTGCAATGGTAATCAATACCAACTTGTTTTGCTTCTTACCTTTGATATGCATATACCCATATTTGAACAGCGTTCGTTTTCATATGCCATTTCATTTGGAAAAGACAAGCGTTCCGCATACTAGCGTGATAACACTGTTACATGCCAGTGTGAGGAGAGCTTAACATAGTCTATGAAAATCAAAATTTACCTATTGATTAAATACAGCGGTTATTTTCTGTTTTATATGCGCATTGCCATGATTGTGGTGAAAAGTATTGACCGATTTTTATCTATACTAATAATAAACAGGTACTTAAAAATTTGTGGATAATTCTTAAAAAATCTTATATATCTTGCGGATAATCAAATGATAGCGGGGTGTAAAATACACCTAACGCCATATATTGACACACTTTGAAACCAAGAAACTGGCATGATTAGAACGGGAAAAAAAATTAACAACATTAAATAGTATACTAATAACCCGGATGAAGTCGGGGGCATCGGCTAGTAGTGAGATAAAGTCAAAAAACCAAGTTAGTTAACCAGTATTCTAGGACTAGCAGGGTTCACGCCAGTATGAGGAAAGCTTTGCATAAAAATTTACATATTTACTTAATTTACTGCTCAAAACAATATAAGGCTCGTCATAGTTTTTCGATTATTTTGAATTTTTTGGAATTTTGTGGAATTTTTCGATGAAAAATCTAAATGTTTCTAGAAGGCTAGATTTATGGGGGTATTGACAAATAATATATTATTGTGCCAGATCTGTAATGAAGATCTGTCAAAAATCCCGAAAATAGCTCGGATGTTACCGAAATTCATTCTTACATTCTAATTAACCGGCTGACATTCTAATTAAAAAATCGGGAATTTTCGCAAAGACCAGAATTTTCCGTTTATCCTACGACATCTTTAAAAGAAGAAACTGACTCACTCAGTCTAGACTAGATTGCACAAAGGTTCCTCATATAGCTCTGACGTCCACAGAGAAAGGGGTTTCCCGCGGGAACAACTTTTCTACGCGGGCGAACCCGCGGGAAACAGCTAGTATATTAATACGAGAACAACCTCAAAATTACAGCAGTTGATATACATTTTTCCAGAAGTGTAAATTAACACAATCTGGGGCCCATATTGTGTTTCGAGTACCTAGTATTTAATACTAGATACGCCTAACTGACTGCCGGTTGCTTGTGAGCTAAATACAGCGTAAATATACTGGTTAACGCGCTAACTAGGAATATGACGTCGAACCAACGGTGGTAGAAGTTGAACTGCAAATCACCCAACACCTGTAAACACAGAAAAGGGGGAAATAAATTACGAATACAGGTGTTTTGAGTGCACCGAGGCAATTGCTACTATATTAAAACATTTGTAACGTGAAGCGGTTGCAATTGCCCCGGCGCGATCACCATTCGCCCCCTAGTTGCAATTGCCCCATTGCACCGCCTTACTATCTCAACCACATATTTCCACGTGTCACAAAATTTAAACGGTTTTAAAACATTATTTTAGTGCTCATAGCTTTAAATTAGGAACTTGTGATATTTGGAGGTATGTGATTATTTTATTTATATAAACTGAGTACAAGAAAACGACATATTATTAGGTATTGTGGTGTTGTTAGACCATTGATATAGTAAAGGGCCAATTTACCACCTAGTTGTAATGTAATTTCCCCGGGTCACCTAGCCATCGTCCCCTAGTGGAAATTGCCCCGGCGCACTTACCATTTACCCCTAGTTGCAATTGCCCCGGCGCACTTACCATTCACCCCTAGTTGCAATTGCCCCGGTACCCTTACCATTTAATTTAACCCTAGTGGCAATTGCTCCGGCGCACTTACCATTTACCCCTAGTTGCAATTGCCACGGCACCCTTACCATTTAATTTAACCCTAGTGGCGATTGCCCTGGCACACTTACCATTTACCCCTAGTTGCAATTGCCCCGGCACCCTTACCATTTAATTTAACCCTAGTGGCAATTGCTCCGGCGCATTTACCATTTACCCCTAGTTGCAAATGCCCCGGCACACTTAACATTTACCCCTAGTGGCAATTGCTCCGGCGCACTTACCATTCACCCCTAGTTGCAATTGCCCCGGCACACTTACCATTTACCCCTAGTTGCAATTGCCCCGGCACCCTTACCATTTAATTTAAACCTAGTGGCAATTGCTCCGGCGCACTTACCATTTACCCCTAGTTGCAAATGCCCCGGCACACTTAACATTTACCCCTAGTGGCAATTGCTCCGGCGCACTTACCATTCACCCCTAGTTGCAATTGCCCCGGCACACTTACCATTTACCCCTAGTGGCAATTGCTCCGGCGCACTTACCATTTACCCCTAGTTGCAATTGCCCCGGCGCACTTACCATTTACCCCTAGTTGCAATTGCCCCGGCGCACTTACCATTTACCCCTAGTTGCAATTGCCCCGGCGAACTTACCATTTACCCCTAGCTGCAATTTAACTTTACCCCTAGCAAAAATTTAACTGGCCTGTGTTATAATGATCCTGTACTCGGGCGGCATGTTCATGCGCATGAGCAGGACGGAGGAGCAGAAGTACATGCCCATTATCTGCGCCAGAATGAGAACGATGATGTTCGATGACTTCGACGATGAGATCTTGTAGAAAAACTGAAAAAAACAAATACCAGTAACTTTGTAATACCCATAAAAGCTCAGTAATACATACACTAGCATTTCACGCGGCCTCGCTTGCTTTTTCAAAGTGGTATCTAACATATTTTTTTGTCCGGCTTCTACGGGTCGTAGCGCGATGTTAAATAGCCTATAACCTACACTTCATTAGTTCAGTATTACTTCAGTACCTGCTGGGTTTATCCACTCATTTAATGATGTGGTCTTTATGTATCGGTGTATAGTATGAATGTATATCAGTCTTATTTATATTTATAGTAATAGATAGTAAAATATCATTATAATTAAACTTAGAAAATATAATAGTTTTTTCCTAAGGTTAAAATTAATATTTTCATAAAAATATCTAAGGTAAACTAAAATATAAAATAAAAAAATATCTAATAAAATTATCTAAGGTTAAAATTAAGTTTATTTTGTAACTTATTACTACTCTCTAGTATAATAGACGTGGATAGCTTTATTTGGCCTTTAACTTTGTAACCTAGTTCTTAACAACTATCTGTAATTTTGGCTGTAGTTATCCCTAATAAACAAATTAAATTAAAAATTAGTAAAAACATTACTGGTCTTGTCACGTCACCGCTAGCGATAATTTAAACCGTAAAGAAATCTGCAAAAATACAGAACATGATGATGCATGATTTCAAGATTTCCGGATATTCTGTGATATTCATCATCAGCCTGCACTAGTCCACTGCTGGACATAGGCCTCCCCCAAGGCGCGCCACTGAAATTATTATCACGCCTTCTGTGATATTTTTATCACGATACTGCGATACGTACGGCCCATTAAATCAGTAATATCACGAGATCGTGATAACATTGGCAATGTAACATGTCAGTGACCCCAGCGGGACCACCACGTAATTTCGGGTCCTACTGTACGCCAATAATTAGTGCTCAATTAGTGCCCAAAAATCAGAATTAGTGCCCCAGTAGCTTCGGAGATATAACGGTTAGAATGTGGTCCCGCTGGGGTCACGGACATCAATGTAACACATACAGGATGTGTATGCTTGCTCAACAAGCCAGTTTTAAAATTCGGATTTATAAATCGTCAATAAACGCCTCTGTCATGCTCCCGGGCACTGTATACAGGGTGTTGTAGTTACCTCAGCGAGCGTCAGTGGCGTCGGGGATACGACGCGGCCTATCATATCGAAAGGTCCGTAGTTGATCCCCGGCTGGGCCGTGT
Source organism: Metalampra italica (assembly GCA_949699065.1). Classification (NCBI taxonomy): domain Eukaryota; kingdom Metazoa; phylum Arthropoda; class Insecta; order Lepidoptera; family Oecophoridae; genus Metalampra; species Metalampra italica. The sequence goes on along the minus strand of OX452995.1, from coordinate 2,448,792 downwards.
ACCAATGGGTTTTTCTCGAAACTTAAATACATTTACTGACTGCTCCCAAACGGTAAAGGAAACCATCGTGAGGAAACCTGCATACGCCGAAGAAGAAATTCTTAGGCGCATGTCAAGTCCACCAACCCGCACTGGGCTAGCGTGGTGGGCTATAGCCCGAACTCCCTCGTTGAGAGGGCAGGCCTGAGCCCCAGCAGTGGGGACATATTAATAGGCTGTTGATGTTGATGTAGTTACCTTGGTGAGCGTGAGCAGCAGCCCTCGGATGCTGGTGAGGACTATACACCCGACCAGTATGAAGGAGACGTGCTGCGACCAGAAGGCCACGTCTATGGGCAGCCCCAGCCAGTGGACGACGATCTCCAGGCCGCGCGTCACGGGGTCCTTCTTGCCCACGCGGTCAAACACGATGTTTATCGTTGACTGCGAACAAAACAATGTTTCAATAATTTCACATGCATCATATAAGCCGAAAGACGTCCACAGCTGGACAAAAGGATCTCCGCGACGCCTGGTCCCGCGCCAACCTCATCCAGCCGGCTCCCGCGACCTTCACCAGATCGTCGGTCCACCTTGTGGGAGGTCTGCCTACGCTGCGTCTTCCGATACGTGGTCGCCACTCGAGAACCTTTCTGTCCCAACGGCCGTCAGTTCTACGAGCGATATGTCTCGATCACTACCACTTAAGCTTCGTAATTCTTTGAGCTATGTCGGTGACCTTGGTTCTCCTGCGGATCTCCGACATTTTGACACTCATTGACTATTATTATTCGTATTCTTAGACGGGATTAAAAGATTAAAATTATTAATATAAGTAGAAATACTTATAAATTTTGTATTAGATATCGCAAAAGGTAGATACTAACAATAAATATCTTCCATATGCAATAAAGCGAGAAAAAATATCCTAGGAAGTTAAAGTATTTCCCCTGGAAGGTCTTGGACCACTCGATCCTCTCGGTCATGGTGCGACCGTCGTGAGCTTCCAGGAACAGCTGCCGGCTCAGCTCCTCCAGTCCCGAGATCTCTTGGCGGAGCTGATTTATATCTGTAAGGTAATGTTCTGGTTACAAACAAAATACAGGTCGTATATTTTGTTTGTAAATCAAATATTTCAGATCTCATACAAATTAGTATTACAGGTTTTTTTTCAGTTTTTTTTTGCGTGATTTTTAAGAATTCGATTGGGAATTTCGACTGGCCTGTTGGCATAGTGGTAGTGACCCTGCCTACTGCGCCAATAGGTCGTGGGTTCGATTCCCATCCGGGACCAACATTTGTGTGATGAGCATAACTGTTGGTTTTCGGATTCTGGGTGTTTGTATGTATTTAAGTATTTATTTAAAAGTATTTATGTATGTTTATCAGTTGTTGAGTAGCCATTTACAAGCTTCGGCTTAGTTGGGACTAAACACCCGTGTGTGGATTTGTCCAAAACATTATTATAATTAATTGGGCTATCAAATTCAAAAACAATATTTCAAATCGTCAAAGTAAAGTATTTATTTGCATTTCATTGGTAGTTCCAGACATTAGCGCGTTCAAACTATGGGGATATGCGACAATAACAACTCCACTTAAAGTTATTCTCGTTTATTACTTAGACTATTGTTTGTGAACACATATATTTTGCACATTAGACATAGGACTTAAGTTAACATCAAATAAAACGAGACAATACAAGTCGTGTTGGAGTTGTCCATTCGCAATGGCCGGCGGACTCGCGAGAGACGACCTCTAGCGAGCGTTTACGGAAACTCTTGAACTACGTATCGTTCCGAGCGCGGGACTCGCCACATCAACCCCCCCGGGAGACCTCCAAGTCGTAAATGTCGCGAGGGAATCTAACTTGTCTGCCAGACCGAGTTTCATGGCAGGCGGTTCTGGAGTGTGGGTGCGAGAGAATCAGGCTCCGGTTCGTGAATTACGTATGCTGGTTTCAAACGATCACAGGATACCGTGACAATCTTTCCTCCGATGTCGATCTTGAAAGTCTTCTCAGTACGTTCGACGACCTTGTACGGGCCAGAGTAGGGTGGCTGCAGCGGTCTGCGAACAGTGTCTTGACTTCAGAAGACAGCAGTAGCGGAAGAAAGATCCTTGTGAACGAAGGTTGTCGAAATACCGTGGCAAATTACAGGTGTTGGTTTCAGGTCGCGAATGTGGCTGCGAAGGCGAGATAAAAAATCACTGTAGTCGGTGACTTCAGATGCGGATGACAGGAACAGATCTCCAGCCGAAGACTGACCGTCTGCGGAGGTAGATGCAATATTTTCTTTCCAGGCGCTACGTATTCCTAACAGCACAAGTGGAAGCACCTCATACCAGTTTTCGTTATTATGGCACATTATAGCAGTTTTCAATTGGCGGTGGAGCCTCTCAACCAAACCATTTGCAGCGGGATGATAAGCGGTAGTGGTTAGGTGATTAGATCCAGTTAGTTTTGCAAGCTCTTTAAACAGGTGTGACTCGAATTTTCGTCCTCTATCGGTTGTTATTTTCTGCGGGCAACCAAAGCGTGCAATCCACCCGCTCATAAAAGCATGTGCTACTCTTTCAGCTGTCATATCTTAAGGCCAGCGCGAAAAGCGGTCGACTGCTGTTAAACAATAGCGATAGCCATGCGAAATTGCTAGCGGTCCGATAAGATCGATATGGACGTGATCAAAACGTGAAGATGGAGGAGTGAATGCATGTACTGGAGCGTGTGTATGTCGTGCAACCTTCGACCGTTGGCAAGCGAGACAGGCTTTAGTCCACGCTCTGCAATCCTTGCGTATGCTAGGCCAGACGTACCTTTTAGTCATCAGTCGGATGGTAGGCGTAGCATCAGGGTGACTTAAGCCGTGAACAGCGTCGAAAGCTTGTCTGCGAAACTCGGGTGTTAGATACAGACGACCTGAAACATCGTAATATACTTTACATGCACTAGAGTCAGAAATTCTTATTTTCTGCAGGTCCAGCGAAGAAGGAGTATTCAGAAGATGTCTCAACTCGGAGTCTGTCTCTTGAGAAGAAGTAAGCTTGTCCAATGTCACATGAAATAGCTTCGATGCGGGATAACGCGTCGGCTACGACGTTGTCATCTTCGGATATGTGTCGTACGGCAGTCGTGAATTGTGACACGAAATCAAAATATCGAAACTAGCGTGGAGAGCATTTCTCAGACGCTTTGCGGAAAGCAGCAACAGCTTGTGGTCGGTCCAGATTGTGAATGGCTTCAGCTAAAAGATGAAACGAAAGTGCTTAACAGCTTCATAAATCGCGAGGAGCTCTCGATCGAAAGGGCTATACTTCCGCTGAGCTGGAGTCAATTTCTTGGAGAAGAAAGCAAGGGGTTGACAGTTACCTTCTACTTTCTGCTGCGGCTGGTACACTTATCCCTACCAAGGTATCCCTACCGGTAGGGATAAGTGGGAAAAAAATACACTTATCGGCACTGATAGCGACGCTGGACGCATCGGTGACAAGCATCAGATCAGCTGACGGATCGGGGTGAGCGAGCAAAGTGGCGTTCACGAGGCTCTCTTTGCATTTATTGAACGCCTGCTCCAGCTCTTTAGTCCAGATGATAGGAGTATCTGGCTTGGTATTTGGGCCAGAGAGCAGTTGGTGCAGTAGTGCTTGGGTCTCTGCAGCGTTAGGTGAGAGTATTTTCTGTAGAAATGAATCATTCCGAGGAATCTCCTTAACTCTTTCAGGGTCTTCGGCTTCGGGCAGTTCTGGATACCGCTGACTTTTGCAGGAGTAGGACTCGTGCTATTCTCTGTAACCAGGTAACCAAAAAACTCAACTTCCGGGACACCAAACACACTTTTAGCGCAGAGTTTAAAACAGCACCATGATCACGTAGATGCTCTAGGACTTGCCTGAGATGATGTTCGTGTTCTGTGTGGTCACGTGATGCTATTAAAATATCATCTACATATGGAAATATAATGCGAAGTCAAGGTCTCGTAGGATCTCATCCATAAACCGTTGGAACGAATGCGCAGCATTTCTCAAACCAAAACTCACAAAAGGAAATTCAAACAACCCGAATGGTGTCGTAATAGCGGTTTTAGGTATATCAGCTGGATTAACCGGAATTAAATGATAGGCACGTACCAAATCAATGTTACTGAACACGGTGCAGCCATGAAGATTGTGAAAAAAATCTGCAATGTGACGTACCGGGTCTGGTATTGTTCGAGCATTTATGCCTCTATAGTCGCCACAAGGTCTTTCTCAGGTACCAGCTGAAGTGGTGCTGCCCAAGGACTATCAGATCTACGTGCGAAGCCAGCTCTTACCATAACTTCGAACTCACATGTACCTTGGCGGAGTCGATCCGGTGCCATTCTGCGTGGTCGACTGTACGCGTGTGTAGAGCGGATGTAGTTGAGTGTTTTATGCCTGACCACCTCAGGGAACTGCGTGAGTAACTTGTGATAACGAGAAGTACCTGTAACAGTCTTAATGTAAGGCACACTGAAGACGAAGTCGCGGGTTTAGCAACAACGGTGAGCAAAGTCGTGTTATCAATCAATCAACCGGTGGCACGTAACGTCTACCAGTAAATTATAGAACGATAGAAAATCTATACCTATTATCGGTCTAGTTACGTCGGCTATGACGAATCGCCAGTGAAATACACGACGTAGCCCGAAATTTAAAATATAAGTTGACAACCCCGTCCGGAAAGCACGCGTTAATAAAAAAACATGGCAAACTTATAATCGGAGAAAAATCGGAAAAAAAGGAAAAGAATCCCATCGTCACCACCTTCTACCCCCCTAAACAATTTCAGCAAGGCTCCCATAGAAGTAAATGTAGCACAGCCCGATAAGCTATCAAAAGTCAATAGAAAAAAATACATACTTACAAGGAAACAGCACATCAAAAAATACTACATATTAATGACAATGGCAACCGGAACAAGTATTATCAACACAAGTAATAATAATACAACTATTGTAATAGAACCTCCCCCAATCCGGCCTGCGATCGGCGATGGCGCACTCGCTGCTCTTGCGATGAAGATAAACGTGAAATCAGTTCACTGTTCACTTTTTCGTATTTGTTCGACGGCGGAGGATTTTCGATGACATCCTTTATCTCCGTTACGTACTTATATTCGAGGTTAGAAATAACATAATTATGTTTCGTACTGTCCACAGTATAGATCGCCGGTTTCTTTTCGGCGGTTGTGTCAAATGTGTTGTCGCAATAGCTATTAGACGGTGTCAGCGGGGAGCTGTGCGGCACTAGAGACGCTCATTCAATTTCTTATTTTATTTATTTATTTATTATCACAAAATTCACAGCACTTAGAAAATAATACCTAGTTATTAAAGGTTACATTGCTCATACTGCCAATAATGAGGATTTACAATATGCTAATTTTACTCTCAATATACATATTATCATAGACAGTCTGTACGTTTATGAGTGTGTGTGCGTGTGTGTGTGCATGTATATCTTTGAGTGTTTGTGGTGATGTTATACGTATGTTATTTATGATTATAATATATTATATATTTATTTTATTAGATATTCGTGCTGATATTCGTGTTTCAAGAAATTGTTTATTGATTGATCAACCGAATCAAACTTTCAAGTTTTTGGACATCTCTATGTATCACACTATCTCGCTCACGCACAGATAGACTGTAAACACTGTAAGCGATGTGCTAACAATCTGTCACTCTGTTCATTCAACCGCCGAAAGGAAACCGGCGATCTATAATGTTGGCTAACGCGAACTGTCTTCCAAGCTGCGCAAACCTTAACGCGCACAGTTACGGAACTTTAACGCGCACAGTTTCCAGAAATTCTTGTTTCACGGGATCGGCAGGCATGTTCATATCCGAATCCGCCCCAGGAGGTGCAGGAGAAACAGCAGCAACGTTTTGTGTATTGGCATTGAGCGCCATTGGGCGTTTTTCCACTGCGCCGGTGTCGATGCCGGTTTACGCCCGGTAAGTGGTACAGTCGACCGCACGTCAGTGGTAACACTTTGACATTGAGCTGGCCTAGCCTATTAGGGAGTTTCAATACTAGGAGAGACCAGTTTATACTGGTTTTGTTTCCACTGGCGTGCGGTCGACCGTACAGTACTGAGACGGACTTCAGCACGACGACACGTAAAGTACAACGTACACGCTAGGTTTTGTTGTCGTTTTACCACAGTCAGGCGGTGACTGACGGATGAATGATCGTCTAATGCGGTGAATGACGAAATTTTCATACTTTATTTTTTGCATCATGCAACCATCAGTCATGACTGATGGTTGCATTTTGAATGACGCTTGCATGACGGTCTATAGGGTGCCATAGACTCATCCTCCGCTCCGCGTCCTCCCCTACCCGCCCCGCGCACTCACACACGCACACGGCTACAATTCATATACAATACACATGCAGTTTTGCCGGGCCGGCACCGATTGGGAGCGCCGGCGCCGGGAAGTGAAAAAGCGAGCCATACATTTTCATACATTTTTGCTTCCCCGGCACCGTCACGGCGCCGGCGCCGGCGTCTGTGCCGGGCCGGTGAGTGGAAAAACGCTCTTAGTGTAGCCACACGGAAAATTGTCACTCGTGAAATGTTCACCACTCGTCTACTCGTGAAAGGGTCACCAGTTCACCACTATGGGGATGGGCGACAATAACCACCACTCCACATATAGTTATTCTGGTTTATTACTTAGACTATTGTTTGTGAACACATATATTTTGCACATTAGACATAGTCAAATAAAACCAGACAACACAAGTCGTGTTGGAGTTGTCCATACGCAATGGCCGGCGGACTCGCAAGAGACGACCTCTGGCGAGCGTTTACGGAAACTCTTGAACTACGTATCGTTCAGAGCGCGGGACTCGCCACAAAACAATCTCCACAAACTTTAAGTCAGTTGTGGAGTAATTAAATATTATTTGTATTTGTAAAAAAAAAATGACATTTATTTTTTGAATGTTAAAAACAAGAAGTTTCGAATCTCTTTGGTGGCGCGCGCGCTCCATGTGGAGTTCGCATCTTGCATATTCAGTATCGGAACCTATGGTGCCAATTACCGGGGGGGTGCGGACAAAGGAAGCGGAGTAGAGGGAGGAGGTTGCTAATACAAATTTATATGGAGTTTGAAAATGAGAATGTGCGAGTGAGTTACAATATTGTAATCCATTTGACACGGTTTTGACAACCATAGGATGCTTCTTTTACGCCTCTTTAAGGGGCCGCGGCCGCCAACCAAAGAGATAATGTAAAATTAATTGTGTAATTTTGCATTGGACCGATGACTTATATGAGATAAAACAATACTTACTCTCAGCGCCATGGGAGAGTGGATTCCCTATACTCCCAACACTGGACAATATATTCGTCCAGAATCCCCTATTCTTACTGGCCGAAGACTGGTCCAGCATGTTGTATTGCTGTCTGCCTCCCACACTGTTCGCCTCCGCTAGCGCTATCCTCTTCTTCTTCACCAATATCATGTCCATTGTTTGTAACAACTTCTTTTCTATTGACAGCACGTCTGCTTGTGTTACTGGTCTGTAATTAAAAGTGATATTTGGACCTGTAGCGTGTGTTTCAGACCCGTTTGTTCTGAGTTTCCGCACTCTCGTTCACTCTGGTTTATAGTCAATTCACTTAGATAGTGTCGGTACACCCGAACGGAATATGGGTAAAACGCGAACTTATATTTATTTCTTTTAAAAAAATACGAATATAAATAATACATACACGTTCATTTCGATGGACATCAATTAAAATTTGCTTAGGTACATGTTTTACAAAGAGTTCGTCTTTTTGTTTTTGGTTCATCAGAAATTTCATTTTGGGACACAATAACTGTCTTCCCACGGCGAAAAAACATTTTCTATAAACGTACGCAGCAGTCAACACACCCTTTTAATGCAACGAACGCCTCGATACAAAATGCCAAGTTTAATAGCGGGTGTACGCCGCTGTCGGTTTTCTATGTTTTCGCGGCGGCATTCTGCAACACTATCTTAGTAAACGGACTTTAACTCTGTGTTTTGTTTACCTTATAAATATAGCCATAGATGTGTATGGATAGTTGACCGCACCGAAGCCAGACAATAGCGCCATAACCGTCACCCCTATGACGCCTATACGAGACACACCTTGCTCTATTGAGAATATACCCTGAAAATATGACATTTACAATTTATATGAAACTGTAAAATTAATTGTATTTATTACTAACTAGCCAATGCATAAAAGTGTATACGAGTCGTTCGTCGTTAGACCCCACAACCGAATGTCCCAAATGGGACGTAACGGGAAATTCAATTTTAATATTATTTCTATTCGTCATTAGACCCCACTCCGTTTTTTTACTCATTTTAAATGAAAGTAACGTCAGAAAGAAAAGTCTTTGGTAGTTACTTTTAATCGATTTTATTTTATTTTACTATAGGTATGATTTAGATTATGTAAGGTTTAAAAATGTTGAAATTGATTTTAGGAAAAATTTAACTATATACTATATTTTGAATTAAATGTTATTCAATTTTTTTAACCCCTTCTAATCATGCCAGTTTCTTAGTGTTAAAGTTTGTCCATAGATGGCGTTAGGTGTATTTTAAACCCGCTATCATTTGGTTCTTCGCAAGATATATCTATAGATAGGCGTGCAAATTATCCACCAGTTTTTACCTCTTTATTATTAGTATAGATTAATGTTACGTGTGGCAATAAAATATAACCATTTATAATACTAGCTGTTGCCCGCGGCATTGCCCGCGTGGAATAAGTTTTTTTCCCCGGGAACAGTTTACCGCGGTAAAATGTGGCCTATATAATCTAACACTGTACCATGTTTCATCAAAATCTATTCAGCCGTTACAGTGTGAAAGAGTAACAAACATCCTTACAAACTTTCGCCTTAATAATATTAGTAGTATAGATACATTACACCGCATAAATTTACAGTACAGCCAATACCATAGGCAAAATTTCTAGCTAATGGTAGGCAGAGTTTTGAAAAAATCAACTCTATCCTTTTTTTTTTAAGCGTATCCCAGACACACGCTATGCAAACGCAGGCCGCGCGTGTCTGAAGTCTCACATACTCTGCATAGGGAATACAACAGGCCGCCACCGCCACCGCAGGCCGCGTGTGTCTGTGATACGCTTTATGGGATGTACAGTAGGTTGAAAATAAAATAGGTACTGACCTGTTTTGGACTCAAAATAGGGAATGGATCGCCCAGTTTCCAGAAGAAGTATAAGTAGATGAACCATATGAACATTGTCAGTGGTCTTATTGAATTCTGTGATACTGGAAAGATAAGTTAAAAATATGTTTCTAATATATAATAAACTACTTTGGAAGAAGTTACTAACTGCTGGGGAAATACTGTAGTAATTAACAATAATAATGTTTGGACAAATTTACACACGGCTGTTTAGTCCCAAACTGAGCTGAAGTTTGTAAATGGGTACTCAACAACTGATAAACATACTGGTACATAAATGTTGGCCTCGGGTGGGAATCGAACCCACGACTTCTGGCGCGGTAGCAGGGTCACTACCAACTACGCCAACAGGCCAATCAAGTTAGAAACCTAGCTAAATTGCAATAAATTACTAACTGCTTGGAAATCACTTTTCTCTGCAGTACTAAATATAAACTGCTTACCAAATCTGGTATTGCTGATGCAGAAATATGCTATGTAGAAAGGTATGAGGGCTATCACCATAAACAGTAGTGAGTACAGCCCTAGATTCCAGTGGAAGTATCTTGAGCTGAAAAGGCAAAATGTGAATATCATTATTTTCCAATCATCGCCGAGATTTAAATAGGTATAAGGTTGTGCCTTGCTTTGCCTATCATGATAAACAAGGAAAATTTATATTTTGTCAATGTGTAAGTCCACCTACACATAGTTCTCCCTGTGCTCCCTGTGGAGATCGCATCTTGCATATTTAGTATCGGAACATATGGTACCATTTACAGGGGGGGTGTGGACAAAGGAAGCGGAGTAGCGGGAGGAGGTGGAAGTATCTTTTCACTATTGAATTTGAAAATGAGAATGTGTGAGTGAGTCATAATTTTGTGATTATTTTGACATGATTTTGACACCCATAGAATGCTTTTATTACTGATCCTTATGGGAGTGGCAAAATTTTTTGATTCATGGTTTAGACTATGTTGTCGGTCCTATGTTCGAACCTACGCCTTAAATCGTTCCGAAGTTGGACGTTTTACTTCAGAAGACATAGGCACGCCACTCACCTTGAATCTAAGTATCCTATAATCTCAAATATGATCAGCTCAAACATGGTGCAGCTGAGAGCGAAGGTCACTGAGAATATCAACTGGACAAGCAAATGGTGGACTTCATAATCCCGGAACAGTTGCTTCACGAAGAATATCCAACCACCAACAAAGAAGACAGTCTGTAAATTGGGGAAATAACCATTTTGGAACTTTTCATTAACATTTTTTCATTAGATAACTATTCAATTTGGTATAGTATAATAGCATAAAATCATAAAAGTACTAATCACAATTTTAATAACACGTATCTATTAAAAAATATTAAAACTGTATTTTTGAAAACATAACCTGCAAACAAGAAAGTTAAATTTCAATACCTGAGAAACCAAAATTATCAGCGTATCTTTAAGGAAAGACATAATAAATTATTTTTGTTTCTCATTTAGCGTAAACGGATCTTTAGAAATTCAGAAAATACATAGAAATCGCAATAATACGGCAAACGAAAACAGTTTCACAATTCATTCTTCGTTCAATCAATCAATCCTTCCTTGCCTTGTTCAATCAATCATCAGATTTTTATATTCATTTAGGTTAGGCAAAGGTACTGAGAGTCATACTACCAAGTTCGAAATGTAAAGATTGCGGAAAAGGTACTTTATGAGTTTGTATTCAGCGCCGCGCTTAGAAAAAACCCGACCGATAACATGCGCTCGCGAGGATACTAGAACATTCCAAAGTTTCTTCAACGTAAAACTCAAACACGTAAAATTATCCAAAGGAAAAGGTTTAAAAAAGTTAGATGTTTCCTTGTAGCGAGTAGGTAGTTTTATAAAGTTTTTAAAAATATAGTTAGCAAGGGACTAAAGGGGAAGTAGGTAATCTTCTTTATTATATAAAACAAAGTCGTGTTAGTTAGACCACTCAAGAACGGCTGAACGGATTTTGATGAAACTTGGCACAGGGATAGCTTATACCCTGGAATAGAAAGAAAGAAAGGCTACAGGCTAAAACATATAGGCTACTTTTTACCGGGGTAAACGGTTACCGCGGGAAAAACTTATTCCACGCGGGTGAAGTCGCGGGGCAACAGCTAGTGTTAAAATAAAGAAAACATTGTTATTTAAGTTTTTTTATTACCTAGTTCTAAAGAGTATGCGTCACTTAATTAAAATTTATTTTGTAATTAATTAGGTACCTATGTTAACCGTGCAAATATTCATTTCATTTAGTTAGCCTATATCTCTAGGTAATTGTATTAAATTACAATTTTTCGTGTTCTTAGCAACCTTAAACACTAGGTTCATGTGGGAGCTACACATTCCTCTAATATTTTACTACTAGAATAAAAAAGTTATATCAAACTATGTAGACAATATAGCAGCTTCTTGCAACCTATACTTGAAGTTTTGCTGGTATAACTTACATTTAATGAAATTTCATGAAATACTAAATATCTGAGGGATGTCACATGAGAAAAACATTTACCTAATACATAATGTAGGTATTGTTTTTTGCATGGAGCTAGGATCTCATTGGTAGGCGCCCGCGTCCTAGTTTTTTGTATAGACTTTTATTCTATGTCAAGAAAATTGATAATACTATTTTATAATAAAAAATACATAAGTTCCCTCTCCATACCTAAATGACAGAGACACAGAGTATCTCTCCACTCCATAACTCGTTTGCTCCAAGCTCCAACAGGCGTCAGTTCTGCGGCAGATGCGGCCCGCCCATTGCTACTTCAGATTGGGCCTCTCCATCTTCGTCGGTGTATAATGTTGTGCATATTTTACCACTAACCACGATAATACGAGCCATAAAAAAATACAAATCATAATATTATACTTCAACATTTTCAGACACCTTTATAACAAAGTCATCCCCTTCTGGTTCCACTTCGAAATATAAATTATTATCTACAATCTGTTGAACCTCCTGATTATCATTGGCCTCCTGGTATATAACTTCTACTCTACTTCCAGCTTCGAGTAATTCCTCCACTTTTGTTTCCGACTCAAACTGCAAGTGTTCCGGATTGGAATGCATCCTCAAATTGCCTTCAGAGTCAATTTCATAATAATGTTTTACACTGCTTTTAGAAACTGTGTCCACATTGAAAAATCTCGATTGCTTTTGCAGTTCTCTCTTTGAGTTAGCATTACTTTTCCTATATGGATGTAATTCTGTTTTTCTTTTGCCTCTACTCTGGTTCAATTTTATACCACTTGACTTTACCTCTGGTTCATTTGAGTCTGGATTAGCCTCAGAATCAATTTCTGATAAATGTATCTTTCTGTGCTTCTGTAAATAGTGATATGACCTAAATTTACTGTGGCATACTTCACATTCTACAGTTGGGTCCATATGATGAGTTTTTACATGAGCTTGTCTGCGAGACGCTGACAGAAATCTACTATCGCAGTGAAGACAGCGATATGGTTTCTCACCAGTATGAATACGAGTATGGTACAACAACGACTCCTTGCTCACAAATTTCCCATTACACACTGTACAAACAAAGTTTTTCTCCTTGGTATGTTTAACGGCATGTGCATTGAGTCTACTTTTGCACCAAAACTTTTTATTACACCATTTACACTCGAGAGCTTTGTAATTCAAGTGTTCATACTGAATATGAACTCTCAGGGATATTTTCTGAGTGTATTTCTTCTGACAGTGGTCACATGTGAACTTCGCATCGGTCTGTGAATGCCTTGATGGCATTTGACATATATTGTTGTCGATGTGCTTTTTAAAAGTGTTGTGGTTCTTATAGACCCTACCACAGTCTTGACAAACAAGCCTAAGGTAGTGTGACTGTTCATGAATTTTTAGGGATTGTCGGCTGGTATATGTTTTGCCACATTCGGTGCAAATTAAAGTGGTATGTCTTGCCTCCTTGTGCGCTTGTAATGATGACTCTGAAGCAAATCTTTTATGGCATTCTGAACATTTAATTGTCTTCAAACTATGAACTCTTATTATGTGATTCGTCAAGGTAACAACATTCAAAAATGTTTTGCTGCATTCTTTACATTTAAAGTTATATTCATGTTTCAATATGTCCTCAGTATCAGATTTACCGTCACTATCTGTGTCATTGTTATATTTATATGTTGTATTCACTCTAGGAATCATTGATTTTCGTCTATATTTCTCTCTTAATTGCAATGGGTCTTCTCTTACTTTGGGCAAATTTAAGCCTGCAATAGATTTAAACCTTCTGAATGCTTTAGAGCAACTCGTTCCGAACCCTTTATTATCATAGTACTGGTTGCTGGTACATTGATCAGGGTTTAACAATACAAACAAAGTTTTAGTATCCTGTAAATCTTGGGGAGTGTTATCGAAACAATTGGCCAGGTGTTCAACCACTTTGATGAGGTGCTGTGCGTTTTGTTTGCAGTCTTTGATGAATTTATAGCTGTTTTTCGCAGAAGTTAGACATTGATTGCACAATGTATCAAAGACAGACAGGTCTCTTAACATCTGGAATGAAGATATACATATTAAAGAGGTAGAATTAGGGAGGTACTTACATTTATTGAGTAATAGACTGACTGCTAAATAGATCAATAGTGACATCTAGTCAAATAGCTACATATTCAAAATGCAACTAAAAAAATAGTAAGTTTTAGGCAAAATGCGACTGGATTATGGCATTGATTGCGTTTATGAGAGAACAGAGGGTCAGTGTGGACAAAAAGGGGCGCCATGGAAATAAGACTTAGAAAATATTTTACTTTTTTGGAGTACTCTTGCTCCAAGGGTCACCAGTAACCTAACGAACCTAACCTTTGGGGTGCTCTGACTGCTCTGTCACACATTATCATCTATAAATAAATTCCTCAGCGCCCCCTTTTCTCCACTCCAACCTTTTACTGGGCTATAAAATGCAACATGTGCGACTACTAGAAGAACTATGTTTATTGTATAAAACTATAAAATTTTGGGTTGTACATATACCATGTTAAGCACAATCTAAAACTGACCCATATCATTGTATGCCAGGGTCTATTTTATGATGTGCTAGTATATATAAAAAATAAATAAAATAAATGTTTATTTCGTTAACAAAAGGTCACCTAAAATATATTACTGGTTGGGTTTGACATCATTTCATGGTATGGTAGCCTACTTAATGTACGTCACAAATTAGATAGTTTATGGATGTACATCTTTAATGTGTAAGTAGGTAGTGTAAGTGTGACCCCTACTACTAATAAAATGTAAAATTCTTTATTGTAAAATTACTTACGTCCCCTCCGAAGAGATACGACAATATTTCACCAACTGTTACGTTACTTTTAAATTCATTTTCTAGTAAACCAACTTCATCTCGGAACCGCAGAGGTTCACCGGCAATAGTATTGAAACACAGAGAACAGAAATCATAGTTACTGTTGATTATTTTATTTAAAATGTTATTATCATGATTCATTATGATTTATATCAAATTATATAGTGAAAAGTGATGAAAACAATATGAAAATATAATGTAGGAAAGAAAATGACACGCAAAGCAAAGAAAAATGTATCTATCAATCAAATTCAATCAATGTAATTTTTTTTAAATCATTGGCTTTGCAATTGCATTGCATTATGCCAAAGTCACATCCGGAGAAAATAAAATATTGAATTTTGAAAAAAGAAGAAAATATCAAATTAGATTTACATGTTATTAGGCTAATAATATAAGAATGAATTTTGTCAGTAGTCTGTGTATAAATTTTGTCCATTTGGTTGGATGGAATGAAGTTTTTTTTACTGACTGACGACCAAAGAAATTGAAGATAACTTTTCTAAGCTGACGACTGACACTTTTTTTTGGTTGGTATTGGGCAAAGGCTCAAATGGCAGAGGCTATTTCATGGAACTAAGCAATTTACAAAATTTTGGAACGACTTGGAGTACCTACCTATTTCCACAGGCATTTAGTATTTGTAGTAATTTTTATTTTATTTTAACTACAAGAGACAAAATAAGTATACCTACCAACCCTATGGACAAAACATGCTATAGCCATCCCAGCCAAAAACAAAATATAATTTAAAAAAAATCAGGGCTTTTTGGCGGGATTTTGTCAGAGATGGTTGTCGTTTTTGTTTAGTTTTCCAAAAAATGTATATTGTAGGTTTTGGTGTATATTTGTGATAGTTTTATATGCAACAAGTGCCTATTAAAGTGTATATTGTGCGGGATAGTTAAATAAAAGGGTGTAACGATTCTACCGGATCGTTCTAAAATGTCCCTTGTTATTCTTCAATAAACCTACTATCAGTTTAATGAGGACATGAACCTGCAGTGTGGATCACCGAATGGCACTAGTTGTGCCCTCGTGGAGGCCGTGCTGCCTCCACAAAAGAAAGACTAGAGTTACTCTAGTCGTACTCTGTTTTTGTGGAGGCCGTGCTGTAACCGCCGGTTTAAATAAATATAAGAAATATTATTTTATATAAGACAAGGCTGTATGGACAAAGCTCCCTTGCCCGTCCTCAATAGAGGACAAAACAAAAAAAAAGATCAGTCAAGCACGTCAAAATCGTCGCCGAATGTAATAATTAATTAATTTTTCAAAAATCCTAAAAAGCATTAAATTGAATTGAGTACTGAAATTAATTATGTAAATCGCGTGCTGTGTGAATTCGCAAACCTAGTTTTTCCTTCTAGCAAAAGAAATAACTCAAGGTAAGTATTTTTTATAAATTTCAAAGGTTGCATGATAAATTCTCGAGACAATGAATGAAAAATTCCAGATTTTTTCCGAAAAAAATAACACTACCTACCTATATGAATCTGGTCCTATTTTGTACCAGTATTATTAAACGCCAAAAAAGATATCAGACTCAGAAAATTCTGTAATACTATTTTAATACAGTGTTAATACAGTTTGGCCCTGGCAATCGCCCCGGGCGCTGCCGGAACAACGCTCTCTTCGCTCACTGGGCTCACGTGAACTGCTAACAAGCTCAACATTTTGGTCGTCACAGCTTACCCAACACTTAAATTTTTTTAAGTGCCCTTTTTAGTTCATTCTAAGCCATCTCCCAGTTTTCTTGGTACCTACTAACTAAATCCATAGGCTTTTGTGGGTTTGTCATTGAACTCCACTGCTAGAGGTCGTGGGTTTGATTACCACTGGGGACAGACAGCAGCTTTACCCAAATTAGGGTCAGTGTGGACAAAGGGGGGCGCAATGAAAAAAACTTAGAAAAATTTCACTTTTTTGGAATCCGACGCTGCCCTGGCGTTGTTTCCCGTGTAAGTGATGAAATATTTTCAAAAAAAATTTCCTTGGCGCCCCCTTTTGTCCATTCCAACCCAAATTAAAAAAATTCTTCCTGAATGAGTTTGGGATTAGAGAAGTGTATGGAATGTTTATAATTATTCCTAGTGGTGACTTCTCCCAAACATCAAAAATCAAATCAACAGCCTGTTATTGTCCCCACTGTTGGGGAATAGGCACTCTTATTATTTATTTTAAGAATGTCTTCTTCGGCGTATGCAGGTTTCCTCACAAAGTTTTGCTTCATCGTTTGAGCATCAGTATATGTACTTAAGTTTCAAGATAAACCCATCATGTACATGGTACATGGCACATCTGGGGATCCACTCTCCAAATTACAGGCCGTGTGTTACTTTGCCACCGAAGCTCCTGTAGATTATTCATTTATCTGAACCCCAATCTATACTGACTACTGTAATTAATAATAATAAATAATAAAAATTTATTCCAAATTCTTACTCTTAAACTATTGAAGTGTTTGTTGGCTTTGCCTTAACTTAATGTTAGTATTTATAATTATTAGTTTTAGTGTTTAAATGGATTCCTTTTGGGTGTAAGCCTGCCCCACCTTTTTCCATTTCTCTCTCTGCACCAAGACTCCACCAGTTCTTGCCAGCAGTTTCAACTATATTGTGTGCCCACCGTTTCTTTGGCCTTCCGACTTTTCTTTCTCCCAATGGTCCAGGCCACTTCGTTGACTGTGAAGTCCATCTTTTGTCACCCCCTCACCTAAACTGTCTTCTGTACTATGCATTTTTAATTTTAAATGGTAAGGCAGCGTATAGCTGATGCTTCCATTCAGCAGTCAAGTTTATTTTTGACTTTATGGCCTAGTCTGTTTTTAAACAGGTAATATTTATTAAACAAAACTTATTGTAACATTAAAATGAACTAATTGGCTAAAACCTACAAATAAATCTACTTACAAATAAACCTACAAACCTACAAATAAAAAAGTCCGTCGAGGTGGTCACACTGGGGCATGGTGCCCAGAAGGCTGGCGGCGTTCCCTCGTTGTATGGCTAAAGTTATGCGTTGCCTGAGGTACTGGCCAGCCCTCTGGTCACCGGAGGCCTCTATGAGGCGCGATGAAAGCTCGTTGATGAGCTTTCTCGCCTCCGGGCCTCAGGGTCCCAGTGTCTCCACCCCGACAGGTATAAAAAGGTAACTGGTGCCGAGGTTGGCGTATTTGCGGCGTTTCGCATTTTCCGCCGTTGCAGCCGCGGCTCCGGCATTGGCAGAGGTTGTGTGGGTGTGGGACGGGGCCAGAGTATCTACACATGTAGCGTCCCACACCAACGGTCTGCCTAGTTTCCAGGGCCCGATTGTCATGCCGTCGGGCCTTTTCCCGTCACCGCGCAAGATGCCGGCAGGCTCCAGCACTGCGGGCAAATTGGCGGTGGCGAGGGCCCTTCGGATGATATTGTTAAGGGCAGCGTGTCGTGATAAGCGGCCGGCGCTTCGGGCGCACGAAAGGCCGTGGTGGCCGAGCTCACCAACAGACTCGCCACAGATGCATGTTTTTGAAGTGGCAGAAGCACAAAAGATTCCGACAAATTATTCCATCTGGAAACATCACTGTTGCTTAGAACATTTCGTCAGGTGTGATTAGATCTTGTATCTTCTGAATCTTTCAATGGGTTTTTGGAGTAAATGCAGAAATGAATACATCTGTATGGTCCAGAAAAAGAGAAATTGGAAATTAATATCTCCTGATTAATTGAGGTGAAGATTGCACACTCTTATTTAACCTGTTTCTCCTCTATTGTTATCACGTGAGGTCACATCTTTGAGGTGATGGAGCAAGTCATGATACAACACAATACCCCAACATACCTAACAGACTTTGATCATTTGTCATGTACTTAATGATCATGTGTAGATCCGCAGCTGGGAAGGTTATCATGTGTCATGATACTTTTGAACAACCACTTTTTGTAGGTATCTTTTTACACTTCATAGTTTTTTTAAACATAATTAAAAATTATAACAATATAAAATAACGAAATAAAATGTACATTATCATAAATTAATACAAAGTTAAGTTATTACTTTAAATTCAATTCAGCATCCTAAAGTAATAACCAGGTACGCGAACATTTAACGTACGGTCGACCGCACGTCAGTGGAAACAAAACCAGTATAAACTGGTCTCTCACAGTATTGAAACTCCCTAATAGGCTAGGCCAGCTCAAGGTCAAAGTGTTTCCACTGACGCGCGGTCGACTGTACAAGCCAGTGATGAAAATTTTGATATTACTGTTCTCAAAGTCTTTCTCATGTGTATAAGGTTTGTGAATTTCTAAAAATTGCCTAAACTTGCTTCTCAGTATTATGAGGTAAGATACACCCCCTTGGCTGCAGTACTACATTTTAACTTGGACTTTAAGCTTATATAATCACAAACAATTATCTTTAACTTGTGTTGCATTTGATATTCATATAAATGAGGGTTTACAGATTATACTAGCTCTGGACCCGAATTTACTCCCCTGTTTTATTAACTTAGTTTTAAGTATTTATCTATACTTAGTAAGTAAACTATAGCCCTAACGCTCTCGTCGAGAGGGAAGGCCTGAGCCCCAGCAGTGGGGACATATTAATAGGCTGGTTTACTATGTAAAAAGGTTTAATAATGGTGCGTTACAGCAGATACTCTTCTTGCAATGCAATTGTTACCATGGGTAACATGTCACCGGGAAGGTCGTTTTTAAAGCAAAAATGCTGTTTTAAAAAAAACTCGATATGGGATATTATCTAATCTGTGCTTAAGTGGCGACAGACGTCTCCAAAGAAAATAAATTAGCATGGGATTATATTTCTTGTGCCTAATATTCTGAGTATTTTTTAATGGCAATCGTCCGGTTTGGACATTGTGCCAGTGTCACGTCAATTGTTTATAAAATACATATTTCTTCGGTTTAATTTTGAATTTTGTTTCACTGTAAATTAGATCGATATTAAAATAATCCAGGAAACATGAAGGGAAATGAAAATGATTTTTTTCTAATATCTACAGTTAACGAAAAATTAGTTAAAATTAGGAAAAATAAGTCCTGTAAGATGAATCTTCACGCGTGCGTATATAATTGTATTTATTTGTAGTGCCCATATTGTCCTGAGTTCTGCAGTTCTATCACACGATACGCCTACGTAATTCCTATCTTGTGACAAATCATGTGTAATGCGACATGTGTGTAGCAGAAATAGCGGAGCGTGGGTGTGCATTGACACGCTAGGGCGCGGCGTTGCAAATATTATCTTTTAGCCTTTTGCCTAAGTAGGTATACTAGGTTTTTTAAGCGACAAACTGAATCGTAGATATCGTAAGTTCGTAGTGAAAACAGACATTGTACAGGCTTTTGTGGATGCTTCTGTCCTCTTCTACCCATAGTTCAGTAGACAATCCAATTTTTTTGATTAGCTGATGAAGTACAGTCGACAGCACGTCGAAATACCTGAGCTGGGGCCTATTGAGGAGTTTCAATACTATGAGAGACAGCTTATACTTTTGTTTTCACAGACCTGCGGTCGACCTTACTTAAAAATGTGAGTGGCAGAAAATTTAAGACTCAAATTAAACAACAACTTTGTAAGAAAGCTTATTTTGAAATAAACGATTATTTGAATGACAAAGATGCGTGGTATTAATGTTAAGCCTCGCACAATAGCGACTTTAACAGTCGGGACCTTGGGAAGATTTGAGCCGGTCTCGATTTTCAATGGGTCCCGACTGTTAAAGTCGCTATGTTCCGCATTAGAATTTATTAATTGTTCTAGTGTGTATCGATCATGAATCTATTTCGATGACTACTGGACTTGTTTTTCTATTTTTAAGTTTTGAAGTTCATTTTTTACGCAGTCGGGGTTTTTGATATTTTTTATTTAATTTTTTTTTATCTACAATCTTTAAACAACAAAAAATATTGCTGAAGTTTGTTGCGTCGCATCTTCTCCTCAGCGCTAAAACCTAGGAAGCGGTGGTAGATACAAAATAATAGGTGTATAAATGTACCCAGTGTACTACTCAGCAATAAAATATCTTGACTTTGACTTTGTGTCCGAAGTTTTCGGTCAAAAAATGATACTAAAAAATTTACTATCGGCTGGAAGTGGAAAAAAATGTGTTAACGCATTTTTAATCGGACGACGAATACTGTGAATGCAATACCGAAGATATCGCTCATACATTGACTGCTGCTATCAGCATATATCCGGTGTTATTTTCGCAGTACGGAAAATCGATTCGAATCGAAATCAGTACTGGCTACTGTTTGCAGCGTCGCTTTGTGTCGTAGTGAAATGTGTTTTTCTATGCTATGAATATCTTGCGACACTTCGACCCTTTATTTATTTATTTAAAACTTTATTGCACTAATTTGTACAAAAGGCAAACTTAATGCCAATGGCATTCCTACCAGCTGACCTTTGGGCCATGCAGATAAATGGGACCTGTTTTGCCAATGCCCCAATCCGTTTTTTGGTTGACTTCACATACGCCTTAGAAATGAGATTGTAATCTTCAGCGTACGCTGTTTTCCTCACATACCGTACATTTTTGTTTTCCTAAAAGGCTCAGGCCTGAAATATCCGTTTTCCTAAAATGTATTTTTTCGCAAAATGTCTGCTTTTCCAGAATGTGAGCACGTCTTTTGCATAATGTCATATTGAAAAGCTGACATTTTGCGAAAGACGTGCTCACAGTCTGGAATAGCAGACATTTTGCGAAAAAATACATTTTAGGAAAACGGATATTTCAAGCCTGAGCCTCCTGAAATATGTTTGTTTTTTTTTCCCATTACTTTTTATTTTATCTTTCCTTTATTAGGTCCTTTTTATTTTATCTATGTTCCAAGTTTCGGTGGTTATCGAGTTATCCGCCGGACGGTCGGACGAACGAAATATCTTCGCAATCCGTTAAAAAAAAAGAAATAAAACTGGATAACACTTACCTACAAACTACTGCAGATATTAAACTACGGATGCCAGAAAAAAAAATGCCTTTGGATTCAATTCTTTTTCCTTTGGTTTCTTCGAACAACTTTATTTAAATTTTCCTGGACTATAATTGAACGTCTGTCTGCGTTCAGTCAGACTCATTCAATATCTATTTTTGTTCACAATGTCGTCGTTGGCCAATTAGATTTTAATCTAAATTGTTGAGCGCCTAATGTGGTCTCTTTAATTATATTTATCGGTTTCAAATCACTTTATGTTTATTATTATTTAGTGCATTTTTTTGGTGAAATTATGAATAACGTAAAAATGTTTTGGACGAAACGGAGGAGCATATTTGGTAAATCGATTTTGATATGATTTTACTGATATGACAGTTACATAATAGGATTTTGGACGAAGACTGGAGTTGACTGAGGTGAAACAGGACCAAAACACACATCATCAGCGTACTTACGTCCACTGTTGGACAAAACCGTCCCCAATGCGAGAGTATGCCAATAATGGCTACTTCTTATCTATTACAGTTCTAGTCCTTGTACTATTGGTACGTTTAAGCCGTGGAATTGCATGCCACTCAGATATTTTGTTACACCCTGTAACATTTTAGACTTGATATATCTGTCATAAACCACCTCGTAGGTTCTAAAGGGCTACCTAAACGATCAAGCGGCATGACATGCAATACGTGCTGTCACTCATGCATGACCGTCTAACTGTAGTGATTGACGTGAATGGCATGCAAACTACGTGCTGGCTGTTGCTTCACTGTATTGATTGATAGCAAGCATGATGGTCCATCATTCCGCATGACATTCACGTAAACGTTGCATGTCATGCAAGCATGATCGTTTAGGGACACTATAAGTTCTAACCTTGGTCCGTCGCAATGAGTTTTTAGGGACTTAAGTACGGTTTATTACAATTAGGTAAGACTTTTCGGTGATGAAATACATCGCGAGGAAACCTGCATACGCCAAAGATAAGAGTTTCTATTCTAAGGCGTATGTGAAGTCCACCAAAAGACGGTTTGGGACACCGTTGGTGGCAGGGATTTGGCACAACAGATCCTGTAGTCGCCGGGTATTCCACAGGCGCCCTGACAAGATAAGAATTTCTAGTTATCTAATCATCATCATCAACAGCCTATTAATCTCCCCACTGCTGGGGCTCAGGCGTACCCTATCAACGAGTGCGTTCGGGCTATAGTCCACCACTCTAGCCCAGTGCGGGTTGGTGGACTTCACATGCGCCTAAGAACAGGTTTCCTATGTTTTCCTTCACCGTTTGTGAGCAGTCAGTAAGCAGCAGTCAGCAATGTACTTCAGTTTCGTGAAAAACCCCATTGGTACATGGTCCAGCCGGGGATCGAACTTCGGACCTTTTGATATGATAGGCCGCGTCTTATCCCCGACGCCACTGACGCTCTGTTATCTAGTATTTCGCGTAAATAGACCACCTATTGACTTGTTAATACTACACAAACAAAATTCTATCCATGTACTTTGCACTAGGTTTGCTAACGTGCGATACTAAAATTCATTGAACCTTAAGTCTCGGTCATAAGGTCAAGTTTCCAATGGCTTTGGAACCTACGACTAGTGTATTACGTTGTCCGATAAACTGTTCTGCATGACGTAGGCTCAAATCGAAACGCAAGAAAGTGACAAACTTAAATCTGCGTGCGGCCGAGAATGGAACTAAAGTTTTGGCTTGCACAACCTTCTTTATGGGATAGCCAGTGGCGCCGTCGCCCCGGTTACGTGTTTGTATGCTTAGTCTACGTCATGTTGCCTTCTTTAAGCTGCATACGATATGAATGCGAGGGTGTGAGCTTGCCGCGCCCACTCAGTTCCGTAGGTCATTCACGCGGGAATGCCCGCCTCCTCGAGCCTTCGGAATTCCCGCAGTTTTTTTTTTGTAAAAGCCAGTGTCGAGTTTTAGTTCAAAGGAGATTTTATTCAATATGGATGAAGATGGTATGTTCTATACAGTTTAGTGTTCTTTGTTGCGCAAAAATAACTTACAACATAGTTAGACGGTCTTATGGCTGAATGCAGTTTCTTTCGGAGAACCTTTTGGTTCAGAAATATTTGTGCTTTTGTTTTAAGTAGGTAATTTAAAAAATCTAAATTCTTATTGTATTGGTATTTTAAGTTGTTGTATTGATGGCTTGTTTGACTATTTTTGAAATGAAAGTTTTTTTAAAGTTTTTTAAGTTAGCGACGACGACGGTATTCCATAAATTTTGCAATTAATTTAAATGTTGCATCCATAAACTCAGTAAGTCTACTAAAAATACTTAAAAAGTTTTATGTTAACACTAAAATAGCCCTTGCCCACAATCAATTAATTAAAAAAACAACGAAAATCTCACTTCGACAACTTCATGATAACTAACACAGTCCTTATCAATAGTCAAACTCATATTAGAAATGCGAATGGGATGTTAGTCAGATGAAGTTAGGTTGTTGCCACCTAAGTACCGCCGTAGCTTATATCCTGAAATAACACAATATATTAACCAGTATTGTTTTTAATTAATAAACATAAATAAATAAAACCAGTAAAATTTTTAATTTCCGCAGGAAACAGCCAGTGCCCAGTACAAATAATTTAATCATACATTTTTACAAAAAATAAAAACCGAATTTTATAAATGCAAAGTTTTTGCAGCTTTTATATTGCTATACCCTAACAGGGTGTCATGTAAACCAGCACCTACCCATATGGCAATGCAATAATAAAAAATGTAAAAATCTTTTTTTGTTTGTTTTGTGTACACCGACGACTTATTGATCCCCTTATTTTTAAATTTCGCGCCCTTAGGGGTGAAATATTTTTGTCCAATTGAAATGGGACCAATCCGGATATTATATGTCCTGTCAAAATTTAAAAAATCCAAATCGGTTTACAAATGACGAAGTTCTGAGAGGAAACAAACATTTTAAAAACATTGAGATCATTGTCCTTTTTTGAAGTCAGTTGAAAATAGCAATTAAGTAGGAAAACGTATTTGCTCTTTTTGGTTTCATCTAATAGAAGTTCATCAATAACTTGAGATATTTTATAGGAAATGTAAATATTTACGCTTGTAATGGAAAATTTTGCTTGTAAACGAAATCGTCGTCGCCGTAAATATTAAGTTATGATGAATTATTATCTTGGTTTATTGTGCGGTTGAGCAATTTAATACGTAAGATAAGCTGGTATAACGCCACTAATATAAACTTGGTAAATAATGTAAGTAATCCAACTAATCATATTGTAAATGCGCAAAGTGTGGATGTTTGCTTATTTATCTGTTGCTCAATGATTCCGGCCTCGAATGGCCAACTACTATTTATTTTTTTTAAATGTCGACTTCTAGTGACGAAAAATAGTTATTTTATTACATAAATTCGACGCCGCCAGTAATACTTACTAAGGCACAGAATGTATTTTGTCTGTTCCCATCATAATCAAAAGAAAATAAGGAATTATGTAATTTTTTTCTTGGAGAATGTTTTGAAAAACGTTAAATGAAACTCGTGAGCATTGGTCTTTGCACTCTCGGCTTCATAACGCACTCGCCTTCGTCTCCTTGTGCAAACAGCCTCGAGTGTAATGACCAACTTAACTCACTTGTATCATAATGTATTGCCTGATGAAGAACTAGAATACTATACTTATAGTCTGATAGGTTCGCGTTGTAGGTATATTTTTTATACTTAATTAATTTATAACCCTGCTTTGTTAATCTTTTATAAGAATTATAAAATTTACCTCTTTTATATACTTATAATGCATACTTATCTATTTGGGTGTCATTAACTTTTTTATCATATCTATAGCCGCAAAGAATGTTAACCCAAAAGTCACAGTAACACAAAAATATCCATAAAAAGCGAAGCTTTTTGTTCGTGTGTGTCTCCATCAACTCGAAAACTACTGGACCAATTGACATGTAATTTGAAACATGTTTGTCCATAAAATTGCCTGGCAGTCATGGCAAAAGTAATGTAAATTTAATTTAAAAGAAATATATTTTCCCAGATGATTCAGGAAAACTAAAAAAGGTTTAAAAGACGCGGCCTATTATATCGAAAGGTCCGGAGTTCGATCCCCGGCTGGGCCATGTACCAATGGGTTTTTCTCGAAACTTAAGTACATTTACTGACTGCTCTCAAACGGTGAAGGAAAACATCGTGAGGAAACCTGCATACGCCGAAGAAGAAATTCTTAGGCGCATGTGAAGTCCACCAACCCGCACTGGGCTAGCGTGGTGGACTATAGCCCGAACGCCCTCGTTGAGAGGGTAGGCCTGAGCCCCAGCAGTGGGGACATTAATAGGCTGTTGATGATGATGAAAAAAGGTTTGACAGAACACGCAGATTGTGTGCGACGTACAAGTACACTTTGTAGACTATTTTTTCTAAGAAATAGGCCAGGCCAACAGATAAATGTAATCGTAGATGCATGAAACCTTAGTAAATGCAAGTACAATGCAATTAGTACCAATTCATTGAACTCCAGCAAGGCGTAAGGCATGCAGTTAGCGGTTGAGTGGGGATAGCTCTGGGAAATACCTAATGGCAAATTAATTTGTAGCACATTTCCTAATATAGTGTCGTTTTCCTGTAGTAAGTACCTTAGTAAGAGGTTATTTGGCCTTTAGGTGATAACATTGATGTAGATTTGTATGGTGCATGTTTTAATTTTTTTTTAATAAGAAAGAAATGACACAAATTTTACAAGTGTCGAAAAGTATAGTCCTGTCAGACGGACACGAAATGTTCCGGGTTTCTATTGCAATTTAAAACATGGCGATAAAAATCCCTCTGGCCTCAGCACATGAGACTAAAATTTTGTTAAAACGTGCACCATCCAAATCGACACGACTGTCTGCCGTTTCATTTCGTAATTCTGGTTTTGTTCTGAATGGAGGCTATTTTTCCTTTATTTAACCCTCATCATCATCAACAGCCTATTAACCTCCCCACTGCTGGGGCTCAGGCCTACCCTATCAACGAGGGCGTTCGGGCTATAGTCCACCACGCAAGCCCAGTGCGGGTTGGCGGACTTCACATGCGCCTAAGAATTTCTTCTTCGGCGTATGCAGGTTTCCTCACGATGTTTTCCTTCACCGTTTGAGAGCAGTCAGTACATGTACTTAAGTTTCGAGAAAAACCCATTGGTACATGGCCCAACCGGGGATCGAACCTCGGACCTTTCGATATGATAGGTCGCGTCTTATCCCCGAGGCCACTGACGCTCTATTTAACCCTTAGATTAAGAAAAAGAGGAAGCCAAGTTGCTTATTGAAGATTCGAGACATTTTTTCCACAACAATAGATGCATAGATAATAAAACTACGAATTTCCTTATTATAGTCGAGGCCGTTCATAATGTAAAGTGGTTGCATATGACTAACGTACATATACTTGTATGTTATTGCCCTGTCACGCTTGTTTATTTGTTTATCGCAAGAACATAAATAATATCGATATAACATAAGTTGAACATATTCAAAGATTTCTTAAATATCACCTGACAAAATGTTGAAAAACTATACTTTTATAATACCAATCGAAAGTCTTAATACATTTCGATGTCTTCACTCTCTCATGCCTTTTGTGCATAATATAGGTACAAGGAAATATTTAAAATCATGTACAGTAAGGTTCATAATGCAGTAGCACGCTAAGAGTAATTTTTCTGTACAACAACGGTGCGCATCACAACACGAAAACCAATTAGATATATTCATATTCATAAACAATTTTTACATTGTATTTGAATGTCACTAAAATCATCATTAAAATTAACATTAAATTATTAAACTGGGGACTTAAAACAAAACACACAATAAAGTACACAAAACAATTAATTCGTAATTTAAATAATAATATTATTCTTTCGGTCCTAAAAACTTGACATCCGCATAAAATTCCTCATAGCTATAGTAGCACTTTTCCAACAAATATAAAATATAAACGACCACCCAAATCAATAGCGTCTTTTAAACGTTATTGACATCAATTCATCGTCATATCCAGGAATATGTTAGTGGATATGTGCGTGTGTGGGTACAGATATAAAAGAAAGTCGTAGGTGAAACTGGTCTCTCAATCTATTGAGTTGCGAAACTGATACTTCATTTATGAACCTTGACTCTACCCATATCAGAATTTAACAGGCCTATTGCGAAAACCGGATCAAAATTGATTCAATAGTTTTTGAAAATAGTCCGTACATACAGACAGAATATCTACTAATGAATGTAGGGAATTAGTAATGAAGATAAGTCCGGTTGATAGCTTACTGTATGTACAAAAGAATGTATTCAAGTGCGATTTGTAATCTTACAGACACACAAACAAACACACCTCTCTACGTTATCATTATCAATAATTATCAACCTGGATCTATAGACAGACAATAGCAATCTTTTCTAGTAACTTGCATTATAGACATTTAAAAATTGTGTTTTTAAAAGTAACAGACACAACTTCAATAGGTATCAACTATCGTTACTTGAATACTATGTTTTATTATTTTTCTACTGGACGTGGCAATTAAAAAAAATGTAAAATAATACTATTTTTGTAACAACAAATTCTACTATCTATTACGTCAATTAATACAGTTACGTACATTCAAAGTCAAAATATATTTAATGCATTATGAGTAGAGCCCACTGGGTACATTTATACACGCCATTTTAAACTATCACCACCACATACATAGATAATCTGTGATCACCGCTGGAAACAAACATCCGCGACACAACTTTTTTAATCTGTCTCACGGAGTAAGATTGAGATGCCATTTAGGGCTTCTTTCACCACTTCCTGATATTGTTACAGATAGTAATCTTAGTGATAAACTAATCTACCAGATAAATCTGTGTGATAGACTATATAAAATATATAAGATATAGGCAATCAGATACCTGTGAAAGCAAAAAAATAGGCTATCTGTCAGATAACCAGCAGATAGGGTATCTCGGACTTTATCAGCAAGCGGTGTAAGAGGCCCTTAGACTTTTGTCCTATTAATAAAATGTCTCAGGTGCGCGGGTTGCGGGGGGACCAAAAAGAAAATAAACCATCTAGCGGCCAGTAGCCAAACCAGAACATATTCAGATGGCTTAACAGTTGTGCTATATTTCAATATGTGTCGCGTTTATTTTAACGGGCCGCATTTAGAGAAATTGATAGCGGAAATGTGGGTACTAGGGTGGGTATTTGTTCCATGATCTGTCTCTAAGATAAGAGTCTTTTAGAGCAAATGATCTACGATCTAATCTCTAATGATCTATGATCTAAATATATCCGCAATACAGACATACGGCGTTTTCTATTACATGTAAGGATGTACTAAAACATTCCGTTGATGCCCGATTAGTAATCACTTGTAATTATATCGTATTGATAAGTGACAGTTATCGTATATCCGTGTCAAGCAGTAGTAAAACTAATCTCGCGGACTATAGTCCAATAAATGGATTAATTTGTGCCAATTTTAATTAACAGTTAAATATTTAAAAGGTGACTAAGGATTTAAGTTTAAATTGTGTAAAAACTTTTAATAATTAAGTATATCACAAAAAATTCAAACGTCAAATTGGTTTAGTTTAGGTGTTTCTGTGTTTAGGAGTACTTATGTATTCTGTGGTTTAGGTTTAATATGGGCACAGAATACGTACTAATATGGGTCCAAAATTCTGAAGGCACAAATTAAAAATTTCACAGAACTAAAATGATTTTATATCCTTAACTAGTATTATGAAGAGGATGACGCTAATTTTCATTATGTCAGTCCTTTAACGTCCACAGCTGGGCATAGGCCTTCCCCAGTGAACGCCACCACACCCGGTCCTCCGCCCGCCGCTTCCGGCCACCTTCTTTAGCTCGTCGGTCCACACTAATGTTAGTGCTGCCAAATTTCAAATGTATCCCGTCAGAATGGGGGCCTAATTATGTATTACCTACATTAATGTTATTTTATATTTAATTGAGATTGACCTATTTTTTACGGTTTGTTAACCTATAGGTTTATCTATATTACAAAAAAGATGTCTAACTTTTTTTTTAACCTGTCACGGGTATAGTTAGGTACCATGGCGGGCGAGTAAATAACGGCGTAGTGACAACTCGTCAGTCGAAGTCAATAATGGTATAAATAGTAAAAAAAACTTTAAATATTTTTTATTTTATTTTCAGGCGGCGAAATGCCTGTTAAGGACGGAACCAAGAAATCTCTGGTTGGAGTCATAGACGATGGCACCAAGACTGTTAGATTTGTGGTAAGATATTTTTTTCATCAAATTTGAAGCTGAAAACTGTCTTAGACAGTCCCGTGTCAGAAAATGTTTTTGTATGCCACATTTGTATGGAAACAAATGTTACTACTAGGATTTCCTACGCTATTGCAATAAAACAAGGACAGGCTCTCTAAGTGGGAATGGAATACACGACCTCAGGCATATGAGTCCAAAACAACGATAATACCAAGCCAGAGACTAATAAAGCGGTATAATATATATACTTCACGCTATGTCCCTGACGGGGTAAGCACAAAGAACGGAGCGCCAAGTATCGCGATCCTGATTCCTGACACACCTCTGTCGCTTCGCTCAGTGTCACCATTCTTTTCACATACGCTCGCCGCGGGACGCGAGTGCTCTGTAGCCCTATTATATACAAAATTAGTAGTGTCCCTAAACGATCGATGCTTGCATGACAAGCAACGTTTACGTGAATATCATGCTGCATGATGGACCATCATGCTTGCTATCAATCAATACAGTAAAGCAACGGCCAGCACGTAGTTTGCATGTCTTGCATGTCATGCGCGTCAATCACTACAGCTAGACGTTCATGCATGACATGCCGCATGATGTTTAGGGGGCTCCCAGTAGAATCGAACGCTCGAAGCGAGGCGTGCGATTCAAAAATAGAGTTCTAGCACGTTCCGGTATTGGTACTGTTATTTTCGATTTCGATGACCTATTGAAATGTTAATTTTTGCCCGGCAGTGGTTCGACAACTGTATATATATTGCGCACATGTTGGCTACAAGTCAGTGACCCTATCAAGTTGTCCGTTCCACGTAAACATGGCCGTCAAGACTTCGCTTTCGCTCACGGCATTATAATAATGAGAACTGAGAGCGTCAGTGGCGTCGGGGATAAGACGCGGCCTATCATATCGAAAGGTCCGAAGTCCGATCCCCGGTGGGCCATGTACCGATGGGTTTTTTCTCGAAACTTAAGTACATTTACAACTCAAACGTTGAAGGATAACATCGTGAGGAAACCTGCATACGCTGAAGAAGAAATTCTTAGGCGCATGTGAAGTTCACCAACCCGCACTGGGCTAGCGTGGTGGACTATAGCCCGAACGCCCTCGTTGAGTGTCTAGGCCTGAGCCCCAGCAGTGGGGACATCTTAAAAGGCTGTTGATTTAATTAGTAGATATTCTGTGTGTATGTACGGCCTATTCTCAAAAACTATTGAATCAACTTTGATCCGGTATTCACAATTGAACCGGCGGCGTTGCGAAAGCGTTGGGCGGCGAAGGTATGTATCAAGAACGCGCCGCGCCGCCGCCGCTTTGATGTAAAGGGCTTCATACTATTTCGAACATTACAGAAAAAAACCGCAACGCTTTGGCAACGCCGCCGCTCAGTGTGTGTTACGCTTAAGTTCTGATATAGGTACAGTCAAGGTTCATAAATGCAGTAGCAGTGTCCCCAGATATTTCTGGAAGAACCTGTGCTGAATTTTTCGTAGGCACTTTATATAATGCGGTGGTACTTTTACACACATTGGCCTCATGTCAGTGACCCTGTCAAACTGTCTGTTCCAAGTAAACATGGTCCTCCGCCGGCGGTGGACTTTACCCGTTCGCTCACGTCACATGTTAATAATGTCAACTCGTAGTTAAGACAACACTTTTAATAGTTTAGGCACTTACAAAACTAAGTTACGTGGGGAACTAATACAAGTTAAAATATACACTACATACATATTAATTAAGTAATACATATAAAATAATTTTTCTTACTTTTCTTTCCTGCTTTAGATCGTGTTTAAAGTCATTAAGTTTACTGTTTATGATAGGGTTGAAACCGTGAAGCAATGAAATGAACCTACAAACTGACAAAGTGTGTTTAAATGATGTTTTTATGTCGACACGAGTAAGGATGTGCCCTTGGATTGTTTGTTTAACACTAGCTTTTCCGTACAACTTTGCTTGCGAGATTTAGAATACGGATTTGGTAATCCGTATTCTAAATCGCTGTATTTCGGCGGCTTTCGCAAACATGTTTCAATTTGAAAAAATATTTCGCCTCTAAGGGACTGCGTAAATGAAGCGGAAATTTGCCCGCGCGACGTCATTGTCAAATGAACCATATCTCTATACCCTAAAGAACCAAAATGTATAATGACTTCTGTGCCGCCTCGCGCTCGAGGTCATTCATTCGATTTTGTTCTTTATTCTATAGGGATATGGTTCATTTGACGTCAAAAAGTGCGCGGGCAAATTTCCCCTTAAGAGGTCTGCCTCGATCCTAAGGGTAAAAATATTTTTTTACAAATTTGGTTTTATTTTTTTTGGGAAAAAGATAAAAATACAGTAAATCACATTATTTTACGTGTAAATAATTCTAATTACAGATATACGAAGCTGAGCGTTCGGAGGAATTGGCCGCGTATCAGCTCGACAAGACAGAGGTCCAGCCGCAGGAGGGGTGGTACGAGCAGGACCCTCTGGAGATCCTCCAGAACATCAGGCTTTGCGCAGAAAACGCCATCGAGCAACTTACTGAGCTGGGTAAGCAGCTAATCTATCATGTTATCAACAGACTATTAACATGTCCCCACCGCTGGGGCTCAGGCCTACCCTCTCAACGAGGGCGTTCGGGCTATAGTCCACTGCGGGTTGGTGGACTTCACATGCGCCTAAGAATTTCTTCTTCGGCGTATGCAAGTTTCCTCACGATGTTTTCCTTCACCGTTTGAGAGTAGTCAGTAAAATGTACTTAAGTTTCGAGAAAAACCCATTGGAACATGGCCCAGCCGGGGATCAAACTTCGGACCTTTCGTTATGATAGACCACCGTGTCTTATCTCCGACGCCACTGACGCTCCTAGGCCCTTCCTATATCTACTAATGAATGTAAGTGAATTAGTAATGAAGATAAGTCCGGTTGATCCGGCGTATGAAGTCCACAAAAGTATGTAATAGTCAATGATTTGTATTACATTTTCCAGGATATTCCAAAGATGACATAGTAACGCTGGGCGTCACAAATCAGAGAGAAACAACAATAGCATGGGACAAATACACCGGGGAGCCGCTACATCCCGCTATATGTGAGTTCTTGCAAAAATCTAACACAATAAATAGAAAATGGAGTTTGCTTAATCCTATATGAGGCAGAGACGATTTGGAAACCACTTAGTTAATAAACATTTACGGAGAAGAACATCCTCTTTTTTATTTAACTATAATGGTATTATATAGAGAATATATCAGGCTTTCTGTCCTCATTCATTCAATGTCAATGAATAGGTGTATTGGAAACAGATCACCTGAAAACTCAAGTGTACTAACAGGCTGAGTGCATATATTGACCACATGTTTTTTTCTTAATGTTTTTTTTTGCCGTAGAAGTGTTCCCCAGTGCATTACAAACATGGTAGTGTATTTAACTTTCACGTAGCATATCTGTATAACTGGGGCCGTATAAAGGGTTAAGGTAGTTTTTTATCTACCCCACGTTTCTGAAGTCTAGGGGTTAAGATTTTATCAAAGAAATACTTAATTGCAGATCAAACGTACTGATTGTGTTTTGTTTGAATTTTAGTTAAGTTTTTTTTTAAATTTGTTTTCACAAAATCCACAGCACTTAGAAAAACCATAATTATTAATGGTTACGTTGCTCATACTGCCAATATTGAAGGATTTACAATATGCTAATTTTACTCCCAATTTAGTATTTATGTTTTGTTTTTATGGGTCCCTGAGACTGAAAGATATACATAGGTGGACGGATAATTAGAAACAGGGCTAGATTTTCATACAAATCGAGGTCACTTTGAAGCCATGGTTCGCCGTGAAGGATTGATCGGGGCATGATCTGATGACCGTCATCGAGAGAGTACATGTAAGACTTTCAGATTGCTATAGATATCCAACTGATCAGATGAGCCGTTTGGTAGCAGCATCGTCATGTAGAAAAAACCTGCAAAATTGCATAAAAATATATGAAAATCTTAAAGTTAAGGAATCATGACGATGCTTAATTATATAATTATTTACGGGTCTTACACACGAAATAGTTTTATTTACCTTGCCAGCTCGTGACCACGGCCAGTGTAACCTGGTCGAAACGTCGGGCAAGGTAAATAAAACTATTTCGTGTGTAAGACCCGTAAATAATTATATAATTATGAATACAAAGCGCGAAAGTCTAAAATGTATCATGACGATGCTGCTCCCAAACGGCAGATCTGATCAGTTGGATATCTATTGCGATCTAAAACTCCTCCATCTACTCTCTCGATGACCGTCATCAGATCATGCCCCGATCAATCCTTCACGGAGAACCATGGCTTCAAAGTGATTTCGATTATATGAAAATCTTGCCCTGTTTCTAATTATCCGTCCACCTATGCATATGTTTTCAATCAATCAAATCATTTTATTGTGATACACAGGTAGAGTATGCTACAATTTTATATTTGAGTAGTTCTTGTTTGCAATCATATAAATCGTTTTTTTTTACAATTACAAAAAGTTACAATGTATGTATGTAGGTTAGGTTAGATGTTTGTTTAAATACAGCCCTCTGCATAGACTATACTTTCTAAGGCATTTGAACTAACTTTTTGCCTTTGACCTCCTCAGCATGGAACGATATACGCACAGACAGCACCGTGGACGCGATTTTGGCGAAAGTTCCCGACCGCAACAAGAACTACCTCAAGAATATATGCGGGCTGCCCATCAGTCCCTACTTCAGCGCCCTGAAGATGCGGTGGATGAAGGACAACATAAAGGCGGTGAGACGCGCCAGTCGAGACAAGAAGCTGCTGTTTGGGACCGTCGACTCGTGGATCATTTGGGTGTGTTTTTTTTATCATATTCATATTCATTTATTCGTATGAATTTTTTTATTTGTTTATTTATTATTTATTTTAATATTTTTATTATTTTATTTTATTTGTTTGTATCTTAACGAAATCACGAGTTCGGTCCCCAGCCATGCCGTGTACGGCACGTCAGTGGAATAAAACCAGTATAACCTGGTCTCATAGTATTGAAACTCCACACGCACACAGTGTTTCCACTGACGTGCGGCCGACTGTACAAGTCTATTTTTATTTTATTCAAAAACTAGCCGATGCCCCGCGACTTCATCCGCGTTATAAAGTATACTATTTATGTTATTAAAAAAAATTTTAACCGTTCTAATCATGCCAATTTCATAGTTTTAAAGTTTGTCAATACATTTTATATACATTACATTTTATATAATAAAATTTGTTTACACCCGCTATCATTTTGTTCTTCGCAACATGTCCTGTATATGTGCTGTCTTGTGTGTCAAATAAACTTTATTCTATTCTATTCTATTCTATTCTATTCTATTCTATTCTATTCTATTCTATTCTATTCTATTCTATTCTATTCTATTCTATTCTATTCTATTCTATTCTATTCTATTCTATTCTATTCTATTCTATTCTATTCTATTCTATTCTATTCTATTCTATTCTATTCTATTCTATTCTATTCTATTCTATTCTATTCTATTCTATTCTATTCTATTCTATTCTATTCTATTCTATTCTATGTCTATACTAATAATAAAGAGGTAAAAACTGGGGAATAATTTGCACGCTTATCTTATATATGTTGCGAAGAACCAAATGATAGCAGGATTTAAAATACACCTAACGCCATCTATGGAAAAACTTTAAAACTAAGAAACTGGCATGATTAGAACGGGTTAAAATTTTTTGAATAACATATAAATAGCTTATAACGCGGATGAAGTCGCGGGGCATCGGCTGTATAAGATAAGCGTGCAAATTATCCACCAGTTTTTACCTCTTTATTATTAGTATAGATTAAATTAAATTTTAAAAGGTTGAACCAAAACTTGTTTGTTCTAGAATCTGACAGGCGGCCCTAAGGGCGGTCTCCACGTGACGGATGTGACGAACGCCTCAAGAACACTGCTCATGAACTTGGAAACGTTGAACTGGGATCCCATGCTGTGCAGGTAACCTCCCGTCACTGTACCAAATGAAATGAAAATTTATTGCCTTCATACATCGAGGTATCGTAGCTTATCTTCTTTTGAGAGCGTCAGTGGCGTCGGGGATAAGACGCGGCCTATCATATCGAAAGGTCCGGAGTTCGATCCCCGGCTGGGCCATGTACCGATGGGTTTTTTCTCGAACCTTAAGTACATTTACTGACTGCTTTCAAACGGTGAAGGAAAACATCGCGAGGAAACCTGCTTACTCCGAAGAAGAAATTCTTAGGCGCATGTGAAGTCCACCAACCCGCACTGGGCTAGCGTGGTGGACTATAGCCCGAACACCCTCGTTGATAGGGTAGGCCTGAGCCCCAGCAGTGGGGACATGTTAATAGGCTGTTGATGTTGATGATGATGTGTTTTACAGATTGTTCGGTATTCACCGGGACTCGTTGGCGCAAATTCGCAGCAGCTCAGAAGTGTATGGCTCCGTCCACGACAACTCGCTGTTGGACGGGATAAGAATATCGGGCGTGAGTGGATTTACAGTGTCTATATAGGTACGGTCGACCGCGCGTCAGAGGAAACGAAACCAGTATAAACTGGTCTGTCCTTGTATTGAAACTCTCTAATAGGCTAGGCCAGCTCAAGGTCAGTGTTTCCACTGACGTGCGGTCGACTGTACATTCTGTTTGAACAATCAAAATTAATCGAAATTGGTTTTGACGTTTGGCGACCACTTCTTAAATTGCCCCCTTCTAGGTATGACCATTTCTGGATTTTACCACTTTTTGTTAGAACTACTTCTTTGTAAACTCACTGGATTAAATGACCTCTTTCTGATATGCCCTTTGCCTAATTCATTAGGGGTATTTGAAAAAAAAAATGTATTCAGTCCGGCCTGTTCCTAAGCAAACCGACAACAAATTAAGACTTTGATTCTTAAATTTGAGATCTACATCGATAGTATATCTTTGTACAAAATTTCATGCATTTCGATAAATAACATTTTTTATTGTACATTATACAATGGCAATGGTAGTGACCCTGCCTACTGCGCCAGAGGTCATGGGTGCGATTCCCACCCGGGACCAACATTTGTGTGATGAGCATAAATAACTGTTGGTTTTCGGATTCTGGGTGTTTGCATGTATTTAAGTATTTATTTAAAAGTATTTATGTATGTTTATCAGTTGTTGAGTACCCATTTACAAGCTTCGGCTTAGTTTGGGACTAAACAGCCGTGTGTAAATTTGTCCAAACATTATTGAAGAAATCTGACATACCGTACTGATGGGCTATGTATTTCCACAGATATTAGGCAACCAGCAATCGGCGCTGGTAGGCCAGAACTGCCTCCTGGCCGGGCAGGCCAAGAACACGTACCGCAGCGGGTGCTTCCTGCTGTACAACACCGGCACGAGGCGCGTGCAGTCCACGCATGGGCTGGTCACCACGGTGGCGTACAAGCTGGGACCCACGGCGCCGCCTGTCTACGCTTTAGAAGGTACTTTAGAAACTTGAGGGACATGGTAGCGTGGTGATTGTCTATACTAATAATAAAGAGGTAAAAACTGGTGGATAATTTGCACTTATATATGTTGCGAAGAACCAAATGATAGCGGGGTGTAAAATACACCTAACGCCATCTATTGACAAACTTTAAAACCAAGAAACTGGCATTATTAAAACGGGTAAAAAAAAGTGAATAACATTTAAACTGTATACTTTATAACGCGGATGAAGTCGCGGGGCATCGGCTAGTTTTTGAATAAAATAAAAATAGACTTGTACAGTCGGCCGCACGTCAGTGGAAACACTGACCTTGAGCTGGCCTAATTAGGGAGTTTCAATACTATGAGAGACCAGGTTATACTGGTTTTATTTCCACTGACGTGCGGTCTACCGTACACGGCACGGCTGGGGACCGAACTCGTGATTTCGTTAAAAAATAACGTTAAAAATATATATACTAGCCGATGCTCCATCGGCTAGTATAAGATAAACACGTGTAGTTGGTGTTTATGAAGAACTAGCTTAGCCCGTGGCTTCGTCCGCATGGGATAAGTACCTATAAACCATCCGGAAGAAATTATCTGAATGATATTGAAAACCGCATCAAAATCCGTTGCGTAGTTTGTGTACAGCGGGAAGAATAATATTTATTTACAAAAATAGCGTACTAATGTACAAAATTGATGTTCGCAACTAGCGAGGTATCGTTGGAGCAGTTGATATCAGCCGACCAATCAGATAAGCGCAGTGCGACGGGGCCGCGTGTGTGCAACTACCCTCGTGCATGCCAGAGCGAACGAGAGTGCGGCAACTTCGTACAAGCGCTCTGAAACGCACGCGCACATGCGCAGTGTTCACCTACATTAGCACACAACAAATAGCGCGGGAAAGGAGTACTTCGCGACGTGATTTTTTCTGTAAGTGAACACTGCGCTTGTGTGCGTGCATTTTAGAGTGCTTGTATGAAGTCGTCGCACTCTCGTTCACTCTGTGAGGCCTATATACGTTAGTAAAGATTGGCTCGTGCGTTGCAGGATCGATAGCGGTGGCCGGCGGCGCCATGAAGTTCCTCCGCGACAACCTGAAGCTGATCGAGGACGTGGCGAAGGACACGGAGAAGCTCGCGGGGCAGGTGTTCTCCACGGGAGACGTGTACTTCGTGCCAGCCTTCAGCGGCCTCTACGCGCCGTACTGGAGGAAGGACGCCAGGGGGTCAGTACTGGATGTACAGTCGACCGCACGTCAGTTGAAACACTTTGACCTTGAGCCGGCCTAGCATATTAGGGAGTTTCAATACTATGAGAGATCAGTTTATAATGGTTTTGATTCCACTGACGTGCGATTTGAAACGCATCTAAAATATCCTACTAATATTATAAAGGCGAAAGTTTCTAAGGATGTGAGGATGGATCTTTGTTACTCTTTCACGCAAAAACTACTTTACTACTTTCAGAATTATCTGCGGCCTGACAGCGTTCACAACCAAGCATCACATCGTGAGGGCTGCCCTAGAAGCCGTATGCTTCCAGACTAGGTAATTCTTACTTTTGGCCTGCATGGTGGACTATTTTTCTCGAAACTTAAGTACGGTTAAGTACTTAAGTATCTTCATATCGGGCCAGGAATGCCTGGCGACACTTCGACCCTATGGGATCTGTTGTGCCAAACCCCTGTCCGCCAAACGATGCCCGAATCCGTTTTTGGTGGACTACACATACGCCTTAGAATAGTAAATACCAGTCTTTGGCGTACGCAGATTTCCTCACGATGTTTTCCTTCACCGAAAAACCTGTGGTATTATAATAAACCGTATTTAAGTTTCGAAAAACTCATTGGTAAGGCCCAGGATCGAACCCGCGCCCTCATGAACGTGAGGCGAGTGCACAACCAACTAGGCTACCACGGCTCTTTGGTATATGGTGCCTATATGTATGTCATTTTATTTCCAGAGACATATTGGAGGCGATGAACAAAGACTGCGGCATGCCGTTGTCCAAGCTCCACGTGGACGGGAAGATGACCTCCAACGATCTGCTGATGCAGCTGCAGGCAGACCTTATTGGCATGCCAGTCTGTGAGTAGCTTTTTTAGGGTTCCGTACCTCAAAAGAGGAAATAAGGAACCCTTATGGAGGAGAATATGATGAAGATCCTTGAGGGAGGCCTTTGTCCAGCTGTGGACGTCTACAGGCTGATATGATGATGATACGATCACTTCTTTATCCGTCTGTCCGTTTGTCAAGAGCATTTTTCTCAGGAACGCGTGGAGGTATCAAGTTGAAATTAATATTTCACGCTATGGTAGGCGCTATTCACGACGGGGTAGGCATTAAGAACGGAGCGCCAAGTATCGCGATCCTGACACACCTCTGTCGCTTCGCACAGTTTTATCATTCCTTTCCTACGAGTGCTCTTCACGTGTCCGTCTGTGAGCACCTGCTCTATCTGATCCTCGTGTGTCAGTCTAGATCGTCCCCGCCTCCTATTCTTCCTAGACTTCAGTATCGTTTAATCCAATAACCAAATTAATGGGATCGTGTTCCAGCAGCGCCCTAAGACGAGGTCCGTGCCCCCATGGGCGCCCTTAGGCCTGCTGCCCCCTAATGATTGAGCTGAGCGCCCTCTGCGCCAGCTGGAGCTGAACGCACTTGGCGTTCGCTCAGCTCCGGTGAAGGCCGTTACGACTGTGAAAAAAAAGGGGTCGTGTTTGTTGTTGCAGTGCGAGCCCACTCGTGGGACATGACGTCGCTGGGCGTGGCCATCGCGGCGGGCGGGTCGGTCGGCGTGTGGAGCTGCGACAAGTGGCGGCGGCGCGCCACCGGCGCAGACACCTTCCTGCCCACCACCACCGACGACGGTACGGCCGCATAGTCCACCACACACACACTCGTCATCAATAGCCTATTAACGAAATGCGAACAGTGCGGCCCCTTCTAGTAGAAAGGGGGTTGACACACTCGCGCTATAACATGTCTAATATTTGTTGTTGTTGCAGACCGCGACGCGAGGTACACCAAATGGAAAATGGCCGTGCAGCGCTCTCTAGGGTGGGCGACAACGAAAAAATCCATCACAATGACAGGTCAGAAACGAAAGGGTAGCATGCAACTCAGCCTAGACATCCCGTCACCGGTCGGCAGCAGGAAAAACTCCTGTCTAGACCACGCCAGTAGCATAGACTACTCGATAAACACAATAACCACCAACGAAGAATTCGTTGAAGAACTCTTACAGTACTCCGCTAGGAAATTCTCCATTTTCCTGCCGTTCAAGTCTAAAACAACCGAACCAACGATTCTAGACGACGCGGAACACTTTTTAAACAAAAGGGAATGCGACTATGGTCTGTGCCAGTGTTGCAACGCGGAAAAAAGGCTGCAAACGAACTGGGAGTCCATAGACGAAATCATAGACAACGACCCGGAAATCATATTCGACTGCGACGACAATCCCATTCTGATAGAGTCAAGGAAAACGGATTTGCTACTCGATTCCGGGTCCACGGTCATGGGGAGTGGGGTCAGTTTGACTAAGAGGATACATTTGGAGAAATTGCCGGCCATTTTTAGAACTATATGCAACAAATTCTCTAACAGCTCTGTGTCGTGAACTTTGTGTGCTCGCTTTTGTATTTGTCTGTTTTTTTACATACCTTGATGGGGCATACATTCGGGCTTTATAGTATTTTGCATGACAGCTGTTTAGTACAACCGAATCTCTTATTTCGAAAGC
Organism: Metalampra italica; assembly: GCA_949699065.1. Classification (NCBI taxonomy): domain Eukaryota; kingdom Metazoa; phylum Arthropoda; class Insecta; order Lepidoptera; family Oecophoridae; genus Metalampra; species Metalampra italica. The sequence continues at coordinate 2,407,805 of OX452995.1, read as the reverse complement.
AACCAAAGTGCGGAGTCTTCAATTTTACAGGAAACGAAATGAGTAGTATTATCTGATTGTCGATAACAATTGAAATTACCACTTTATTCTCATTATAGGTTCGGAACCAAATTTTTCGCAAACAACAACTTGCCGCCTTTGGTATTACAGCCCGTATAAATTTTGATTGTTTTCGAATTTAACTGTTCGAGTTTAGCCTACGTATATTTGTTACGATACGGTGTATTTTATTTAATGCAAAGAATGAATTAAAAAGGGTGCAAAAATGTCACTTTGGGAGTTTTTGAAATATGCGATTCAATAAAGGCATTAAGTCTGATGATTTCAAGTATTTATGTTCCCATACGATATTCCTATACTTTAATTAGACAAGGGTATTTCTTATACGCGATCTTTTATTTTTGTTTACCCTTGCCAAAAGAAATCACGTGTAAGATCGTGTTTATTATATTAAAATAATGTTTACTATTATAAACTTAGCCAACTTTTAGGAAGGGTTAGGATCTATCATCTAATATTTGTGTTGATTCATATCAAACAGCTATATAACCGCAGACAACATTTAAAAATGCGTCTTAATGCTGATTTGAATATGGTTCTATTTCCTTTTCACTTATCAAGGACTCACTGTGGTTTATATTGATTCACCCTTCTGTTAGATATTATAATAGTGGTATTATTAGAACTATATGGTCGTTTTATTATTTTACTAGATGCTTACTCAAGTCTATTTCATATTCAGATGCGAATAACTGTCATTGTCACACAATGAGTGGAAAAGAGAAGGATATACCTAACGTTCCTTTTACAATCGGATGCCTCACACCCGTTGTTACTTTGTCAATTATTCGCGTCTAAATAAAAAACTTAATTAGTCATAGTGTTCTGAATGCGCAATTTCTCGAATTAAATTTGATATTAGCTTTTGATGTTAAATTTTAGAACACCGGTGTTTCGGTGTATTTTGGTGTTATTTTAATATTTATTCGATTTATTTTACATACTGATTCAAAATGGACAGATATTAGTTCGAGGTTTTGTGTATATTTCATTTATAACATGAGATTTAACATGATTTTCTGGTCCAGTCACATGTCGTAGCATCTAATCCAAATGATAAAGATAAAATTATAATGAACTTGGTAATTTATCATGCTGTCAGTTTTGATTGTTCATTGGAACTAACGGGGTGGTTACATTAATTTGTTCCTTTTCGACCTTCTGTAATTTGTGTATTCTATGTCCTTGGCTACTAATGTCAAATTTGACAGATGAAAGTTCTGAGTAAAATGCTAAATACAACGAAATTAGTTCAGCTCCCTACAAAAATAAAAAATGTAAAAGAAATTTTACATCCCCATTCATTATTTTGAATTGTTACAGTCTGGAAAGCTTTAGCTTTTGAGAATAGTATTACACCTAGCCAGATAGATCACTTTTTCTATAATTTGTATCTTACTTATTTTAATATGGCTGTTTTTGTTTCCTTCGCTAATATTGAAATGAGTTTATCAATATTAATATTTATTATCTCTTTGCAATTAATTACATTAAAAAAAATCCCATCAAATTAAACATGTATTTTAGCATTTCCTTTTCTAGTTGAAAATCTGTCAAAATTGTTTTTAATTTATTATTGGTTTGTCTAATATTAAAAATAAGACTTGTTTTTAACACTATTGCGAATAAAAAGTATTATTTCGTTCTACATTGTCTTTGATTTTTACTTCGATGCATGCTGGACCTTTTGCTTGCACTTTAAGCTATTTTTCTATATATGTTTACAAGAATTTTCAACAATCCTTTTCATTTGAATCAAATAATTCATTTTCATGCTTTAAGTAACAATATTTTAGTGTACATTTCTGTTGGTGATTGTGAAACAACTTCTTAAAATTATCCTTTTTAAATTTATTTCTCAATTAATTATTAAGTTGACTAAAATAATTATGTAAACTGCGATTAGGACGAAAAGCGGATGGTACCGACCGCTATTAATTAAAAAAAAGTGTAATTCAAATAAAAAGTAAATACAGATAAGTTGAATTTATATTTTTACTTTCACTTTGAATGTTTCATTAATCTATTTCGTAGTCAAAAAAAAAAACGTAGTAAATAAAGTCATAGTAAAGACATTTAGATACATTTTGTATTGTAGTACAGTCGACCGCACGTCAGTGGAAACACTTTGACCTTGAGCTGGCCTAGCCTATCAGTGAGCTTCAATACTATGAGACACCATTTTATATTGGTTTTGTTTCCACTGACGTGCGGTCGACCGTACCTTGTCTATAGTCTAGAAAAATAAAATTAACTTCGCATTAAATCCTACGACGTTAACAATACTAGTATCGATCATTTTCATCGATCTATAGTATAGTTTCGAGGTCACCTATAGAATCGATAGACTAGATACCTATCTATTCACTCCCAACACTATTCCCAATATAATACAGTAGGTACCTCGATTAATAATAAAATGTCTTTTCTTTTTCAGAGGAGAGGTACCGACTCCTCGCGTCGATTCCAGCCACATTGTACATAATGGGGAGCTTCGCCATGCTAGTCGCGTCCAGCATGCTCAAGGATAGATGATAAGTCAATTTTAACTAATTAGGTCAAAATTAGGTAATATGATAGTTGTAATAATTTATTTATGTGTTGTGGAACATCATTGTACAGTTAACTTACTGAGTTAACTAGTGTTGCCGATCGAGAATCGACTGTCGATATTTTATTGATTTCAATACTATCCAGTCACTATCGGATATCGATATTCTTGCTATTCCTTAGCATAATAAAAGTATAACGGTAAGGTAAGGAATAGCAAGAATATCGATAGTTACTTTAGATGGAATCGACATATTAAGTCAACAATATCTATAAGGCGATTAAAGATATTGTTGACTAATTTACCAATGGATAATATGGAAGCGACATATTTAGTCATCAATATCTATAATCGCTTTATATCTATAAAGCGATTATAGATATTGTTGACTAAATATGTCTAACATATATGTAACATATATGTCTATATGTAACATATCTATGTTGACTAAATATGTCGCTTCCATATTATCCATTGGTAAATTAGTCAACAATATCTATAATCGCTTTATAGAATATATTGTTGACTTAATATGTCGATGCCATCGAAAGTAACTATCGATATTCTTGCTATTCCTTACCTTACCGTTCTACGGTCTGATAATACTATTGACGAAGTGCAATACTATCGATAGAAGCGAAAGTCAATTGCATCTCTGTTATCGTTCCTATCAATATTATTTATGGTCTATCGATTTTGTATTGGATTCGAAAACCCATCAATTTACGACTCTACGGTTGTTTTTCTTTGCTCAATTAATTAATTAATTTAATTGTATTTAATTTCTGATTAATTTCCGATTTATGTAATTAGTCTGTTTTTATAACAGTCACACAATCGGTGACATCACACAATCGGTGGATGACCTTTATTTTTTTTACAACCGTAAAGAAAAGAAATGGTACATTTTAGACTCTCGCATTTCATGTATTCATAATTATATAATTATATACGGGTCTTACAGACACACGAACAAGTTTTATTTACCTTTGTCCGACGTTTCGACCAGGTTACACTGGCCGTGGTCACGAGCTGACTGGAGAGGCGAGCGTCTGCTGATCTTGTATTATTGGCAGAGGGTAGTTTCAGAAACTACTCACAGCGATCAACAATGACAGCTCGCCTCCACAGCGATCAACAATGACAGCTCGCCTCTCCAGTCAGCTCGTGACCACGGCCAGTGTAACCTGGTCGAAACGTCGGGCATGATAAATGAAACTTATATGTGTGTAAGACCGGTATATAATTATAAAAAAGAAATGTTGTTTCCTTCTCTTTTCCACTGATTGTGTGACATTGTACAGTTATAAAAACAGACTAATTATAGATAATGATAGAGACATACAATATCCAACCAATTGTGTTACTTTGACAGTTATTCGCATTTAAAAAGCATAATATTATACTCTTGCAAAGAAATACTACCTTGTACGGTCGACCGCACGTCAGTGGAAACAAAACCAGTAGAAACTGGTCTATTGTAGTATTGAAACTTCCTAATAGGCTACGCCAGCTCTATATAGGTCAGTGTTTCCACTGACGTGCGGTCGACTGTGCTACATACGTTTAATAAAACAATATGAAGTTGTCTCTGTACAGTAAATGTAATTTAAAATATATATAAAAAATCCCTGACATTAAACTTAAGACCAGTGGAGCCCAACCATTTTTTGTCTGTCTGCTTATATGTTTACCTACAGGCTAATCTTAGAAACTACACTAAACAGAAAATAACGAAGTAAATAGCCTCGGATCTGGTGATTTTTTTCATCTCAATGTCAGGCAGTTACCGAGGAGATGAGCTCTCATTTCCTAACATTTGTATGAATTTGCAGTTCATAGTAAACTTGTGATTGAAAATGCTCCAGTATGGCTAAGAGAACGAAGTCGCGGGCAAAAGCTAGTATGAATAAATATAAATTAGTGATTGTATTAAAAATTATGGAAAAAGGTGGCCGTAAAAGGCCTAAGTACGTCCATCAGTGGACGTAGACAAGCTGATATATTATTTATTATAAGTATGTATAGAATATTTAAAATCTTAATGTGTAAAATTTTTATTCCAATACAGTAAACTAAGGTATAACGATTTAAATTTGTATTTCCCTAATGTAGACGCATTAGGGAAATATCATAGAATGCATTTTATTATTCAGTTATATGAAAACGTTTTAGCGTTTAAAAAATATTTTTATTTAAAAAAGACGTGTAGCATCTGGTCTAAAACAAATTGCATTTGTCGGAAACAATAAACAATAGATGTTCCGAAATGTACTCCAAACATTGACTGCAGACTTTATGACACTAAAAATGTACCTATAACATAAAATACTTGTGAAAACTATTTATGTGCTTTCATTTTATAGCACAAGTTACGAGGTATTTTAATGAGCATTTTTCTATTAATAAAGCAATAATTGATTTACAGATGATGTTATTTAATTTTTATTACTTATTTATACAATTTTGGAAATATAATTTTGGGTTGTTTTTATGTAAGTACATTTGTATATACTTGTCATTCCTATTAGTTGTTTTAAAGTTTGTTGCATTTTTAATTTATTGTTAATTAATTTTTTAAAAGACAATTTTAGTAGTGATAGAAGTTTGAATATTAGATTAAGATATTTATTGGTGTGTAGGTACTTAAATATTATAACCAATAGCAGATATTCTCAATTTTAATGTGATATTGAATTGACAGTAAATTATTGACAGAAACTTGTAATTTCTTTCCAAAACTGGTCGAGCTCAAAATCATATCAAACATTGTCCCATGAATGTACATTTTTTTTGTTATTAATATTATAATCGTGTATTAAAACTATTGCATTTTTGGGTTGTTTGTGTATTTTTATTGAAAAAAACCGAAAACCCCCCGAACATACCACACACACCCTAACGTTGGAAGAAATCGTTTATAGGGATAAGACCGCCTAGTATGCACCTACCTACTCTCAATTTTTTTACATTACAATAACAATGACCTTAACGTACATACAATGTGGCATGAAGCTCGCATATTGGAAGGTGCTTCTGGTCATATAATAGATAATAGTGATCTGGTGTAGTTTTTACAATCAATTATTAATGATTTTTTGGGGCTATGACAAAAAAGATACTGCAATGATTTGAAAACATTGCTAGATTTAAATTTACGCGCCTTAGATTTTTTTATTTGCAATGTGGTGTTTCTGCGATCCGACATGACACTCCATTACACTCAGATTTTGGATTACGCTAGTATTCTACGAACATAAAATATCTATAATGAGTAATTCAATATCTGCCATAACGAGATGAAAGCGGTGTCTATAAATCTATCATTTGTCATTCCTGGTACGTTCCTGGTAGGGAAAAATATAAATAAAAAAATATTTATTACGATTTCTATGAAGGTAACGGAACGCATTCATTCGTATTTCTTATCACACAAACAATGCTGCCAACATGACAGTCAAAACGTCAAAATCACGGGACTGATCGATCAAGTGATAAAATTGTAAACAAAGGTGAGAAAATATTGATTAATTTATTTACCTATCTAAAGTTATTTTCATCCCTTTTTATATTGAACGATGAAGGTATCCGTTTTGACATTATATACCTATTGAGTAATGTATTTATTTTACCTATTTCAGAGATATGAGCCTCGGTTAAAAATCATAGTTTTCTGTATTAAAAACCCAAAGTTTCGTAAAAATGATGGACATAAATAGCTTGCCGATAGAAACATTAGTCGAAATACTAAAACGCACAGACGGCCCTACCCTGGGCAGGTGCCGAAGAGTCTGTAAAAAATGGATGGAAACCATTGATGGCACCGACCTTCTCTGGCAAGGCTTTTGCCATATCGACTTCAAATATCCTTCTTCAATCGCCAAAAGAAAATGCGGGAACGAGTGCAAGTGGTACCACATTTATAAGAACTTGAAAATGTGGTCGTGCATTTGTACCATGGAAAGGAACGTCAGGGAGTTCTATAAGTTTCAACAACATGACAAATGCCATGGCCTGGAGATTGATTATAGTGTCCTGCCCTTGAAAGATGCTAGGGGCGTCGTACTCTACGACATGAGTACTCTGAAGTATATACCTGTCGCGATATCAGAAAGAAACTGTCTGAAAATCGCTAACAATGAATTGGTTACTATTTTGTTATTAAAAACAGGACTTTTATTACAAAGATCTGTTGATAATATCACCTATAGGACAGAGGCGTCCTTCAAAGCAGACAATTTCGTGCTATCCAAAGATGTTCTCTACTTCTTCAACAACAGAGATGTCTTTAAATGCGACTTGACTTTGGAGAATCTTTTACCAAAGTTGATACTGCATTGTGACTACGATATAAAAGAATTACAGTATTATAACAGTACTATATATGTATTTACTGATTGTGGTAAAATTGTAAGTATCACAAAAGAGACAAATGTTTCCGTCAAACCACTAAATATTCCTATAGAATGGATTAAACAAATAAAACATATCAATGCAATAGATGATAAGAATTTTGTCTGCTATTCAAGAAATCTATTTAAAATTGAAACGGATAAATACCAACATTTATATCTGGATTTTCTGCCGATAACAGCATTATTTTTCTACGGAGACATAGTTCTTATTGGAACTAAAACTGGGGAGATTTTGCTTTACCGTCTATCTAGTCAAAAGAGAGCGACTAAACCTATATTTGAGAATTTAGCTGCGTTGCCAGATGGAAAATTTGCAGTGCAATTGGATGTTGTAGAGAGGAAGACTGGGCCAGTCATAGTTGTGGCAACATTCTTTGAAATCATGCTTGTTGAAGTAAATTGTTTCCCACATGTGAGTATTAAATTAAAATTAAAACAATTTTATTTCAGGTAAAACCCATAATGCGACCCAAATTAAGGATCATAAGCAGAGAGTTGTTAGTATACATACAGCGCGCGTTAGCAAGTTTGAACTGTAAGCACGGGTCTGAACAGTCTCGAAATTTTCGGAGCGACGCTACTAGTCACAACACGTCAGTAGCGCTGATTGTTGCTCGCGCCGGTATTTATTAAGATTTGGAGTAATCATGGTGAAATGTGCAGTGCCAAGCTGTAAACACGATTCACGGAAACAAACGATCTAGAAAAAATCTATATAGAAGCGTCCATAGAACACCTGCTTACACTTGGCACATTGGGCAATGAGCGATGCGCGCACTCTATAGCTAGTATACTAACTCTATGATCATAAGTCTAATATCTAAATACAATATAAGTACCTTTATGTAATAATTTGGATCTATGAATAAATATTATTATTGTTACAGGAACACGAAAGCAAGAAGACGTTCTCATCAGACAAATTACAAATGTACAAAAGGTTATTAAAGCTTAGAGATAGACTGTCCGTGCGTGTACAGTAAATTATTTTTGTAATTTAGGTGGCAAAAAGCAGTATTATGTGTTGTTTATTTATAATTATATGGTAAAATAACATTTTATTACCAGTTAAGTTATTAAATATATAGATATGTTAGTATTTATTACTATATATTATTATGAAACAGTCATCATACCTGATATTTTAGTAGGTAGGTAAGTAATTTATTTGGTTTTTAGTGCAATTATGTTTTTTTTCTTCAAATTCAATTAACTTCAAATTTATTCATTTCTCACACAATTTTTTTTTGTTTTTATTTAAATTTACAGGATCACACTAATATAAATGCGAAAGTGTGATTTTTTTGTTTCTCAATCACAGCTGAACGGATTGTAACTTAAACCGGAATAACAACATATTATGAGTCGCGGATATATATTGTATAATAATTAGTCAATTTATACTTTGTCACTAGGCTCGACTAAAAAATAATACAAAGACAAGCTCTACAATTTTATTAGCTTGGTCTTTTCTCTTAGACAGGAATAGTATCAATTTTAGCATACGATTGTTGGTACAACTTTTACTAATGTTATTATTGAACTAATCTACATACGTTTTCGTTAACATGTACCTACCTATATTCAATTTCAATTTCAATTTCAAAGCCTTTATTTACTAACACAGGTTACATTTTAAATAAAATTAAACTTAACTTAACACATCGGTCTCCTGGGTCAGTGTGCCTTTTGACACATAGGCCTCCTCCAGCTGTTTCCATATTTTTCTTTCTTTGGCCAGTCTAGTCCATAGTGGGCCAACCACTTTTTGTAAGTCGTCTGCCCATCTTTTACGTTGGCGTCCTCTTTTTCTTTTTGTTTCCAATCGTGGGGTCCACTCTATTATGCTTTTAGTCCATTTCTCAGCCTTCTCGCGCATTAAGTGCCCTGTCCATTTCCATTTCAGTTCTTTACATTTTGTTTCTACATCTTCTATTTTTGTGATTCTTCTTAAATCTGTAGCTCTCTTTCTATCGCGCCGTGAGTACCCCAAGATGCTTCTCTCCATACCTCTCTGGCATGTTACGAGTCTTTGTGAGTTTCTTCGGGTTAATCCCCAGGTTTGGCACCCATATGTTAGGATTGGTAGAATGCAGATATTAAAAAGTTTTCTTTTTATTCCAATGCTGTATTTTTTATTTTTCATTATGTCCTTTAGAGACCAGAATCTCTTCCAGGCATTGCAGATTCTTCTTTCAATTTCTTGGTCTGATTGGTCGTAGAAGGAAATTAGTTGGCCAAGGTAGATGTATGATTTTACATATTCGATAGTCTCTCCTTCTATTTCTATGGTCATTTCTGATCTGTTTGTCATGGCCTTGGTTTTTGATTTATTTATTGTTAGGCCAACCTCTCTGCTTTTTTCTACAAGATCTCGTAGCATTTTTTGCAGAGTTGCTGGGTTGTCGCATATCAGTACCAGGTCGTCAGCAAATCTCAGGTGGTTTAGTTTGTATCCGTTAACGTTAATGCCAATATTTTCCCATTTCAATTCTCTAAATATTTCCTCTAGCACTGATGAGAACAGTTTAGGTGAGAGGGGATCACCTTGTCTTACTCCCTTCCTAATCGGGAAAGCTTCGCCCAAAGTTTCCAATTTTACATGCGCTGAGCTATTGGAATATACATTTCTAATGATTCTTATGTACTTTTTTTCAATTCCTTGATTTTTGAGGGCTTTCCAGATGCATTGGTGTTCCAAAGAATCAAAAGCTTTGTTGTAATCAACAAATGCAATATACAGTGGGCACCCATATTCTTGGCATTTTTCAATAAGTTGTTTTAGCACATGCATATGGTCTAAGGTGGAGTACCCTGATCTGAAGCCCGCTTGCTCCTTGGGTTGTTGTTCATCTAGTTTTTTACTTATGCGTTTCAGGAGTATCTTGGAAAACACTTTGTACACGTTGGACATAAGGCTTATGGGGCGGTAGTTGCCTATTTCATTTCTGTCCCCTTTTTTATGGATGAGGATTATAGTGCTTTTTGTCCACTGTATGGGAATGTATTCTGTCTCTAGAATTGTATTGTATAAGTTGGTCAGTTTTGTTGAGTTGTCTGGTAATGTCAGTTTCATAATCTCATTTGTTATATTGTCAGGTCCAGGGGATTTTTCGTCTTTTTGTGATTTTATCGCGTTGTTGACTTCACTTTCTAAGATGTAGGGTATTGTTTCTTCGTCTACATCCTCTAAGTTAGCTATGTTTTCTTCTACTATGTTAGATGAGTACAGGTCTCTATAGAAGTCTGTTGCGATATTTATTATTGATGGTCTATTTGTTTCCTGTCTTGCGTTTTTATCGTTTAATTTCGGGATCCATACTTTTGCGTCTTGTAGTTCTTTTAAAGCTTTTTTGATTCCCCCTGTTTGGCTTACATGTTTAGTAATGCATTTGAATCTTCTAGAATCCCTGTCTTTTTTTATGCTATTGCGGATTTCTTTACTAATTTTCATAATTTCCTTTTGTATTGTTTTATCTTTTTTCTTTTTCGTTAGTTCTTGTCTTCTCTTAATTAGTTCTTTTGTTTTTGTGCTTAATATTTCTTCTTTTGACCTTTTTTTGTTTGTGTTTGTATACATATCATTTATTTGATTGTTATACATTTCTTGTGTCTTGTTCATAGAAGTATATGGTGAGGTTTTGTTTTTACTTTTTGGCATTATTGTTGTAGTTTGTGGGGTGAGCTTATATGTCTCTCCTTGGCCAAAGTGTTTTCTATTTTTCTTATGTTCTTTGGGGTAAAGAGTTGCTCTGACCATACGGTGGTTAGTGTTAAAGCTGAGGTTTTTTATGACGTTAACATCTTGGAATGCTTTTAGTTGGTTGCTTAGTATGTGGTCGATTTCATTGCGGTAGGTTCCATCTGGGGATATCCATGTCCATTTCTTTGTAGGATTTTTCTTAAAGTAACTTTGGATAAATGCTAGATTATTTTCCATGGCCATGTTCGTCATTCTATTTCCGTTTTTACTTCTTTTCTTTATTCCATGTTTTCCTATCATGTTGTCTTCTCCCGTTTTTTGCGTCCCTATTTGGCCATTAAAATCTCCCATGACGATGACGTTTTTACTGGCAGTCTCTAGGACTGTGGATAGTTGTTTGTAGAAAGCATCTTTAATTGGTTCGTCTGCCTTTTCCGTTGGTGCATATACCTGTACTATGGTCCATTTGTCTTGATAACCTTGCAGTGTTATGTTTAATATTGCAATTCTTTCAGATATTCCTTTGAATTCCAAAATGTTTTTCTTTAGTTTACGTTTTACTAGGAAACCTACTCCATATTGACCTTTTGTCTCTCCTTTGTAGTAGAAGATATAGTCATCATGTTCTTCAATTTGATCTCCTACTCTTCTCACTTCGCTCAGGCCAAGGATATCCCATTTAATTTTTTTCAATGCAGTTTCTAATTCTAGCAGTCGTTCATTTGTTCTAAGCGTCCATGTATTTAGGGTTGCTATATATATGTTATTTTCCCTTGCTCGTCTTGTAGTTGCTGGAGGGTGGCAGTCATACTCCCCCACGGTGACCAGCCGGCTTGGGGGAGGGATTTTCGTAGTTAGTCTATTTGATGCAGTTTTCGTTTTGTCTCTTGTTTGTTTTAATTTCCGGATTCCGATGTGCGTTGATTGTTATTGTTTGTACCTACCTATATATAGGCATATAAATAAACTTAAACATTATTATTTATTTGAAACGAAACCTTTTTTTCCCTAAACTTTTACTTTATATTTATCTAATAATTAATATAAACTTATTTATAGACCTACGCAGTATAAACGTGGACACTGACGGTGGGCCTGATCCACAAGTTTAAGGTCGCCCAGCGAGCTGTGGAGAGGCCTATGTTCGGGGTTTCTTTGAAGGATATGATCAAAGCCGAAGGGATTAGCAAGTTGAAGTGGGCGGGCGGTCACGTTTGACGCAGAACCGACGGCCGTTGGGACAGACGAATTCTGGAGTGGAGACAGCGGACCGGACGCCCCTCCGCCAGGTGGACCGACGACCTAAAGGTGGCCGGAAGCGGCTGGATGCGGCGAGCGGAGGGCCGGGTGTGGTGGCTTTCATTGGGGAAGGCCTATATCCAGCAGTGTTAAAAGGCTGTTATGATGACGAGGACTCAAAACAGCAATGTTTTTACAAATACAGTGTGGATAAAAAGACTAGTTTAGAGTGCGAAACTGTTAACTACTTAACTAAATACTGAGGATAGCAAATTATCCATCCTGTATACGCGTTAACTCCGACGATATGTTCGAACGATTTTAATTAAGTACAAGCTTTTGATAAAGGCTTCATAATTGAAAAAAAGGGTTTAGTTTAATCAAAAAACGGGATACAAATTTTTGTAATCCCTTGCTTGGGTCGCCGGCTTAATTAAATCTGACAATATGCGGAAATTGCTGCGGAACCACTCGCTTTGTTTCAGATCTGAGTTTCGTTTGGGGCCCGCAATGTTTAACGACCTTTATAGCTTTTTGACGATGGGGCTTTTAAACTAGATTAACAGATCAAGATAAGAATTCAACGCTTGTGTAGGCGAAATATAAGTTGAAGAGGCTTGAAATTTCCGAACAAACGTACGTTTTTAGAATATTGGTCATTCATATAGTATGGAATGAAAGTAGGTAAGTAAAGTGGACTGTCGTGCGGACCGGTCCCTGGGTGAGGCCTTTGTCCAGCAGTGGACGTCTACAGGCTGATATGATGAAAGTCGACTGTAAGTCGGTGGAAACATTGTGCTGGTCTAGAGGGTGTTTCGATACCATGATAGAGACCAGTTTATACTGGTTTTGTTTCTTTTCCACTGATGTGCGGGGCCGACCGTACCTATCAATCCATTCTTCATGAGTAGTAAGTAGTAGTGGTAGTAGGAGAAAGGTTGCCCCAATGCGAAGTATGGAAAAAAAGAGCGGTGATTTTTTTCTAAATAGGTATGTTTTACGTCTCGGTGTAATTAATGTAAGTATATAAAAAAACCGGACAAGTTCGAGTAGGACTCGCGCCCTGAGGGTTCCGTATAAACTTAAAGAAAAATCACACAAATGTTGGTCTCGGGTGGGAATCGAATCCACGACCTCTGGCGTAGAAAGTAGGGTCACGTCACTACCGACTAAGCCAACACAACAGTCACATTAAATTTTAATTTACAGTCGCTCGATCAAATCTCCATCATACCAATATTATAAAGAGGAAAGATTTGTATTTCTGTATGTTTGTAATGAATTAATTCAAAAACTACTGTGCCGATTTCAAAAATTCTTTCACCATTGGAAAGCTACATTTCCCCTGAGTAACATAGGCTATATATGTCCACCCGTGCGAAGCCGGGACGGACCGCTAGTTACCTATATTCAGATTACTCCATTACCATAACAATTTCTTTAATCCTTGCCATGGCAATAATTAACAACGTAATCAAAAACAAATACCGGCAGCGTTTCCTGTAATTACGTGCTGTCTTCCTGCGGGAAAAGGAAGGAAAATGCACGATCCAACGTAACGACTGACATCATGCGAGGAACTCGTTTGTTCACTGGAAAGAAAAAGAAATCTGTTTACTTAACTCCTGGTTATGACTATTTGAGACGACAAAAACTCGTAAATAGTAAGGTTTAGGTCACACGGGGCTATTGTGGCTAGGGGGCAAATGTAGCTGACTGAAAATAACTCTAAAATACAGTCTAGAATAGACTCACTCATTGAATTGAACCTCACCATCATATCAGCCTGTAGACGTCCACTGCTGAACAAAGGCCTCCCCCAAGGATCTCCACGACGACCGGTCCTGCGCTAACCTCATCCGGCCGGGTCCCGCGACCTTCACCAAATCGTCGGTCCACCTTGTGGGAGGCCTACGCTGCGTCTTCCGATACGTGGTCGCCACTCGAGAACCTTTCTGCCCCAACGGCCGTCAGTTCTACGAGCGATGTGCCCAGCCCACTGCCACTTCAGCTTCGCAATTCTTTGACCTATGTCGGTGACCATGGTTCTCCTGCAGTTCTCCTCATTTCTGATTCGATCTCGCAGGGAAACTCCGAGCGTAGCTCTCTCCATTGCCCTCTGGGAGACCTTGAGTCTTCATATGAGGCTCATAGTGATCATGGAAAATATCGTGAGGAAACCTGCATACGCCAAAGATTAGAATTTCTATTCCTAGAGTGTGCAGTCCTGTTCCTAGAGTTTTGGTGAACTGGCAAAACGATCCTGTGGAAATATTAGTGGAGATTACTAATAATATTTTTGTAAATGTTCTTTTAAGATACCGAGTGCTAATTTATGAAACAAAAACCAAGTTTCATAATAAGATTACAGCTGCGCAAAATACTATGGTTCCTTGAAATAATGACAGCAACTGGGGTTGGTATTTAAAACGCTTCATGTAGTTTTACTCCCTTTTACCCAAAATTTTATTACCGGGCCATAACACTAGACAAAGTTGTACTTTTACAGTCAGGAAGGTACAAATGAATTACTGTGTAAGTATGTACTTTAAGTACAAGTTTGGTAGTAGTTTCATCAGAAGCTTCCATGCAGAGCCTTAGTTTAATGACCATTAAAACAGCACAATAAACGTGAGGCCCGCGCACTTAATACAGGTATGCACTCAGGCATTTTGTGGCCCTGGGATTTAAAAAAAACTAGTCCCGTTTTCGGCATTCCAAAGAATACCTACTTACTATACATCTGTATAGCACAGTTAGCCACATGCTAAAGTATACACCTGTCATATTTGCAGTAAAGTTTCTTGTTAAAATAGGGTTCATTTTTGACTGTGCTTTGACAGAGGTTCAGAGATGAGCAAAATGTAATCGTTATTACCGATTGATTACATATTACCTACTTTCTCATTTTCCCTTTTTTTTAACACCGAATATAATATACAGAACAAATTACGGAAATAAAAATGCAAGTAAATCGGCAAAGGAATCGTGTTGTGCCCAACTCTGCAAAAGTGAGATGAAGTGAACGTCTAAGAGATGATTTAATTATGATGATGACTGTTACGGACAGCGAGCCTGCCCGCGGCCGACTAAGCGGCGCGCGTGTGCGAGCGAGACGGCGCAGAGGGAGATGGCGCGCACAAGAGATGTTGCGAACTGCGAGCCTGAGCAACACGCGTGTGCGAGCGAGACGGCGCACAGGGAGATGGCGCGCACAAGAGCTGTTGCGAGCACCGAGCCTGCCCGCGGTCAACTGAGCGGCGCGGGTGTGCGAGCGAGAGGACGGAGAGGAAGACAGCACACAAGCCACAAGTGCGGCTCCGAACCTCTAGTAGTTAGGAACTTGTAAATAGTACTTAAGCAGGAACTTTGTGAAATAAATCATGGTCGTATGGTCGTCTCTGAACAAGCAATCTTAGTTTCATTTGATCGAACAAGAACAATATACAGTCCACAAGATCTATCCACAACAACGACTGTTTTATCGTTTTTCTCGAAAAGGGAGTTAAAACGTTATTTACATATATTTACAATCAATTATTTTGGTAATGGTAACCGCCATACCATAGTGTCTGTACCTATCTATACTTAGTTAATTTTGAAATGCCTTTTTTCGATACTTCTCTCTGCTGAGTACATCCCTGGACTCTGTCAAACAATTGCAATACTCTACATTCCAGCGCGAGCGTTCAAGACACTGTTTTAATTCCGAGGGCTTTTGAATTAGTAATGTAAGTAGGTAGGTACCTACTAACACCCAAGCTGTGGAGGCTGTTGCTAGGAAAATGAGCGAAGTAAACACACTTTCCTGTGTTGTCTGCATTTATTTGGCTTGTTAAAGTTTAGAGGTATTATTTGGATCTACTCTTACCTACAAAACGAAATTCTCACGTCAACTTTTTAATTTAGAGGAGGAGATATACATTATTTACAGATAAATTAAATAAAATGTAAACCGGGGCCATGTTGAAGTATTTTACTTTTAAAGCAACTCTAATGGAAATATTAACTGGAAATATAATATTGACTGGCCTGTTGGCGTAGTGGTAATAACACTGCCTACTGCGCCAAAGGTCGTGGGTTCGATTCCCACCCGGGACCAACATTTGTGTGATGAGCATAACTGTTGGTTTTCGGATTCTGGGTGTTTGTATGTATTTATTTAAAAGTATGTATTTAAGTATGTTTATCAGTTGTCTAGTACCCATGTACAAGCTTCGGCTTAGTTGGGACTAAACAGCCGTGTGTAAAATTGTCCAAACATTATTATTATTAAATTGATTTAATTAGTCAAAACATTAAAGTGTGAAATCTTACATGAGCGGAAAGGGTGGGAACTTGGGAAGGGATTTCAATTTAGAAAAAAAATACCTCTCTTTTCCATTCCTTTAATTTCGATCAGAAGAAATACTTACTAATTGAGAATAAACATTATCTATTTATTTACAGATAAATTATACAAAATACATACTTACAACATTTTTGAAGCCTATATTGAAAGAATTAAATAATTTTAATTATTTAAAAATTATAGGGTAAATCTCATGTGAGGGGAAAGGGTGGGAGGGTACCATCTTACCAAGGTGGGAGGAAGGGATTTCATTAATAATAAAAAATTACTCACGTAATATTCATGTTCTCTTTTCCATTCCTTTAATTTCCATTTTATATCGCCGTATGTCGTTATATGTTCGCCGAAAACAGAGTTGATGACTTTTATGCCGTCATGAGGAAGAGGCATGCCTCCTTCATGGACCGAATTAGAAAATCTGACAATGGTGTACTAAGGGCTGTCTATGACAGTTGTAAAATTTTTATATGCAGTCTTTAGTACACCTGCTTTAGTTCTTAATGACATGTTCAATATTAATGTTATTATACCGTGACTTCTCAATTGTACTATAATTTTATTCAATTTGTTTTTTATGTATGTGTCTTTTCTATGGGCTGTACCGGCCTGAAATAAATACTATTTAATTTAATTTAATATCTCATGCAGAGGTACTACCTACTTCTTAAACTAAACTTGCAAAGAGAGAAGTTCCTTATAACAAGGACTTTCCTGCAGCACAAAGCTGGGAATTGACAAAGACTCAGCCATAGCACGATCTAGAGGCTCCTAATGTGGAAAGCGTCCTTGATATACGAGTTCTAGAAGTGGTACATACATCCGTCGAAGCTGTTGGTATTTATCAAGTATAATTTTAACATTTTGCGCATTTTCAGATTGTACACAATTCAATATTAGACGTAAGTAATTAAAATTGGACATATTTTATGTTGGATGGAAATAATGACAGGCCTGTTGGCGTAGTGGTAGTGACCCTGCCTACTGCGCCAATAGGTCGTGGGTTCGATTCCCACCCGGGACCAACATTTGTGTGATGAGCATAACTGTTGGTTTTCGGATTCTGGGTGTTCGTATGTATTTAAGTATTTATGTATGTTTATCAGTTGTCGAGTATCCATGTACAAGCTTCAGCTTAGTTGGGACTAAACAGTCGTGTGTGGATTTGTCCAAAACATTGTTATTATTAAAGTTGTACGTTTTTTCCTATTGCATGTACCTAATTCAAATTGAACGTATTTCCTTGGACGTGTTTTTCACTTTGGACCAATTTCAATTTGGACCTAAACAGGTCCAACAGCTTTCTTTCAAAAATTTAATTTTTAATCAACTACAATAAATGTATTTATACATTTTTTTGTCCGAGACGGCATAAGTAGGAGTACGCTCGGCAGACGTGACGCCACCGCAGTTTTTAGTCGTTTCTAGATCATTATGAACTGTACATCCACGTCTTGGCAGGCTCACTCGCAGATCTAGAGACAAAAGACGTCTAGTTTAAACAAAAGCCTATTCACAACCCACAGCTTCCGTATACGACTTAATTACTGAAAGACTCATGCTCTAAACAAACCTCTACAAACCTACCTATCAGAGAATCTGGATAACGTAACGGTAAATTGAATCTATAATAATAATAATAAAATGTTTTATTTCAAATAACAACAGCACATTACGATGTTTGCAAGGACTCCGTACTAAGTTTAAACTTATATTACGGTAGTCCACATCCGGGTTACGACTATTTCTATCAATTTCACAATAGCAAGTTTTAGTAAGATAACACAGTAAAGTCAAGATAAGTTTCAGAAATTTAAGTGCATATTTCAAAAACATTGCATCAAGATAATTAGTATTATGTATGAATGTTATATATGTATGTATGCATGTACCTATGTATGTAAGTATGTACCTATGTATAAAATAATATTTAATATATCTATCTATCTAATATATCTATATTTAAGATATCTATGAATATCAAATTTACCAAGAGTAAGGATTTTTTCTCTTTCTTGTGTTATGGTATATTTAATACATTATTTACATATTAGATACATTTTATTCTTATTATTCATTTTACTATTACATTCTACATATATAGCCCGTATGTACCCCTCGTTGAGAGAGTAGCCTGGGCCGCAAGTGACATATTATTATACTGTGTTGATTGTGGAAGGTACGCGTCGACAACGCGACGACGCAAGAGACGCGTCGCGAACTCGCGACGCTGCGTCAGCGTATTTTGGGCTCAGAACAGGGGCAGGCTTTAATCCTACCATCTCAACTCGTGGAGCTACAAGTAGGTACTAACATCACTATCGCTAGGGATGTAACTCGGCTACACAATAGTGTACCTACATACTACATCTACACTTGCGGTATGTAACGACGCTATGAAACGTCAACGGAGCCTGCGAGGGCCCCTAATTGCAGCTCGCGGAGTTGTTTTCCATTTGTGCCGACACAAAAAAAATGGACATTTCCAGAATTATTATTACAATAAATTAAGAATTAACTTAAGTAAAATGCTTAGTAGTCGGCATTTTTATCGCTCTTCTGTCTTAAGTTATAACTTTATAAGTTAGTATATTTATCGACATTTTCAAATACTTCTGGTACCATCTTTTCCTATAGGTAGATGGAGTAGATGTTAAAAAAAAATAATTATAGGGAATTTTTTGTACTAAAAATGCCAACCGGTTCGAGAAAAGTACGACGAGCAAAAATTTTAAAAATGACAATTTTGCATGAATTATGCAATGTTTTTTGGAAGTAACTTAACTTTAGTGGCAAATAGTAAAAAGCGAATAAGTACTTATAGCTTGTGCTCTATATACTTTTACATCGTAATAGGTAACTGTAGGTAGTTCTATGATACAACGGGCCAAGTTAAAAGTTAATACAGTCGACCGCACGTCAGTGGTAACACTTTGACCTTGAGCTGGCCTAGCGTATTAGGGAATTCAATATTATGAGAGATCACTTTATACCGGTTCTGTTTTCACTGACGTGAGATCGACCGTACAAGCCAAGAGGGAGTCGACACGACTTGAAAACGTGTACCAATGGAGAACGCGCGACAACACGAGTAGAAAACACGTAAAAACACACTCTTCACGCGTCGGAGTGTTTGAGACTTTGAGCACAGTGAGCCTTCCGCACTCAGGTGGTTATAAACACGGCGTGGCGGGATGCGTCGCTACGTGTCGTTACATAGACTCCCGTCGCGAGTGGGCCGAGTCAGCGGCGCGACTGGAGCGGGGAGCGGAAACGATCCCGCGGGTTTTTAATTGCACAATACTCCCGTTTCGTTGCACAAAACTCCCGTTTCGTTGCACAAAACTCCCGTTTCGTTGCACAAAACTCCCGTTTCGTTGCATAAAACTCCCGTTTCGTTGCACAAAACTCCCGTTTCGTTGCACAAAACTCCCGTTATATTTGCACAAAACTTCCGTTTCGTGGAGTCGGTGCAGGGACCGTCACCCCCGTTCAAGAACAAGAATAATAAGAAACACGGCGTGGCGGGATGCGTCGCTACGCATACAACGTGTCGTTACATAGACTCCCGTCGCTTGTGGGCAGAGTCAACAGCGCGACCGGAGTGGGGAGCGGAAACGATCCCGTGCGTTTTTAAAGGAGTTTTTGGCTTGGTTAATAGACCTTTAAGCCATATGTTATTTCCCTATCCTTACATACTTAGTATAAAACAAAGTCGCATCCCGCTGTCCCTCTGTACGCTTAAATCTTTTACACTACGCAACGGATTTTGATGCGGCATTCACTATCATTCAGATACTTCCGGATATTTTATAGGTACTTATTCCATGCGGGCGAAGCCACGGGCAACAGCTAGTAAAATAAAAAGTAAGATCTATTAAATACAGTCAGACGTTCAGTGCCCCTAGCGGCCGTAAATCGGAACTTTTTCAATACCAATTTGGCAGTTTCTAGTAAAGATATTAAAAAGTGAAGTCACATATGTTAATTCTGGTCAATTCTCAGAGCGGCGCGGGCGCTGACGGCTCTCTAATGGATCATGCGACATGACATGCATTACGTGCTGTCACTCATGCATGAACGTCTAGCTGTAGTAATTGGCGTGCATGACATGCAAGTTACGTGCTGGCCGTTACTTCACTGTACTGATTGATAGCGAGCATGATGGTCCAGCATGCAAGCATGATCGGTTATGGACACTTTTGGGCAGCTTCAAAATGTTGCCTCTAGGCGCGCGCGCAGCGAGCGACCTGCGTCGCAAACGCCCGCCCCGCTACCGCCTATGCCCTTGCACTGGGCCCTAGACACGGCCAGACTGTGCGAGTGGTGTGCATGAACTATTCAGAGCTCTTGACATGTTGCTAATGTATTTTCTCATGTGTTTACTTTTACGCCCTCTTTGTTCTTTCTGCCACTCTTGCTTAGAGAGATTGTCTTGAAATCTTGACGCTCTGTGTCAAAATCTGCGTAGAACACTTCTCAGAGCAAGGCGCAAAAGTCTCAAGGAACTAAATACACTTAATAAGTTTAAAAACGATGAATGTTAGTCCACCAACTTACCGTTTTAAATCACGAGAACAATATAAATTTAAGAGGCACTACAGCTGTTTCATCGTCATCATCAGCTTTTACTAGTCCACTGCTGGACATAGACTGAACCCGATCATGCATCCAGTCACTAACACCGCCTTTACCGCCGCGAAAGAAGGAAATTCGGGTTCAGTGGCGCGTCTTGGGGAGGCCTATGTCCAGCAGCGGACTAAAGCAGGCTGACGATGATTATGACGACACCACACACTAGTAAAAAATGCAATTATAACACGAACCAAGTCGCGGGTATGCACTAGTAGTTTATTAAATAAAATACAATAAATAGGTACCTACCTGACTCCGTCCAATTCAATTTTCTCCAATTTTCAAATGAACACCCTGTAGGTATTTATCTATTCATCTCACGACATCGCGTAACGAATCGGAAATTCAATGTAAAGAAACCAGAAGCGAAATTATGGTTCGGATAAGAATAATGTTGAGACAGCATTTAATTTTACATAGGTACAGAGAAAAAGTACACCCGACTTAATAATATTGTGATGCTCTTTCAATGCTTACCCCAGAGAGTTGTTAGTATACATAGAGCGCGCGTTAGGAAGTCTGAACTGTAAGCACGGGTCTGAACAGTCTCGAAATGTTCGGGGCGACGCTACTTGTCACAACACGTCAGTAGCGCTGATTGTTGCTCACGCCGATATTTATTTAGATTTGGAGTAATCATGGTGAAATGTGCAGTGCCAAGCTGTAAACACGATTCACGGAAAAGATCGATCTAGAAAAAATCTATATAGAAGCGTCCATAGAACACCTGCTTACACTTGGCACAATGGGCAATGAGCGATGCGCGCGCTCTATAGCTAGTATACTAACTCTATGGTTTACCCAGTCTTGTATCTGTGCTCGTATCAGAGCGTCAGTGGCGTCGGGGGTAACACGCGGCCTATCATATCGAAAGGTCCGAGGTTCGATCCCCGGCTGGGCCATTACCAATGGGTTTTTTCTCGAAACTTAAGTACATGTACTGACTGCTCTCAAACGGTGAAGGAAAACATCGCGAGGAAACCTGCATACGCCGAAGAACAAATTCTTAGGCGCATGTGAAGTCCACCAACCCGCACTGGGCTAGCGTGGTGGACTATAGCCCTAACGCCCTCGCAGTCTGAGCCCCAGCCGTGGGGACGTGTTAATAGGCTGTTGATGATCACTGCGACCATTGCTGATCTATTGTGATCGCCGCATTACTACAGTTCAGTGCTAAGCTTTGCGTCAGTTAGAAACTTCAGCACGCTTTTGTATTGATTTGTTTGGCTTCATCAGGTTGAAGTAAATACTTGCCCATATGGGTGTTTCTTATACGCATCAGCGGGCCACACTCGCGCAGAAGGTGCGATGGTGTCTCCTCTGCTTCCTGGCAGAGTCTGCACACTTTAGTGTCCCGGAGCTTGAGGTTGATGAACATGTGTTTGTTCAAGCCACAGCGCCTCTGAATTCTGACTAAACAAAAAAGTAGTGGTAAAAAACCCATTCATAACACCTCTGCAGTTCTTTTATCTGATTTAGCTTAATGGTTCAAAGACCTTAGGGTATCTCCTATCTATAGAACTGAAATGAGAGCTATTTATTCTTCAGCGCGTCTTGAACAGAATGAAAGACAGCCGACTTTCGGTGAGTGACCGGACAAAGAACGATTGAACGAATGGATTGCCATAAACTACGCGAATCATTGCAGTAACGTTATGGGATAAAAAGGTTTAAGGGCTCCCTAAACGATCATGCGGCATGACATGCATTACGTTTACGTGAATTATCATGCTGCATGATGGACCCTCATGCTTGCTATCAATCACATAGTATAGTGAAGACGGCCAGTACGTAGTTTGCATGTCATGCACGTCAATCACTACAACTAGACGGTCATGCATGAGTGACAGTGTAGGACTGTATTTTGCTTCGTAGGGCTGGTAATCCTTGTGGTGACACTATATAAAATTAAACTCAGTAGCAAGATAAAAATGTGTACTTCCAGTTGAGACTTTGAGAGGTCGTCGCACAAGAGAATTGGTGTTGCCACCACTACTAGCAAATTATTTCTAAACTTTAGTGTTGCTATTCGTAACATGCTGCGGGCCGAGTTGATACAATATCAATGTTTTACAGAAAAGAGAAGACAATATTACGTTTTTATAGCTACATAGTTATTTTAAAACATAGTGTCTGAACTACAAAATTAAACATAATACTATTAGTTTTTCTTATTTTACTGAACCTCTATAGTTATGACTCTGCTACAATTTCAAAGTTATTGCTACAGTTTACATACCTATTACACGTAATGCATGTCATGCAGCATGACGTGTAGAGACCACTTAAGTTTTATTGAACTTTATTATCACCAAAACAAGTTGTCACTTACGTGATACACAATTTTTACTTAAAAATAAATAAGTAGTTCGCGGTTGAGACGATGGGCCCTTGGTCCGAGGACGCAAAGTCTTTTATACAAGACTTGGCTGCAAAGCTGAGGGAGGCCACGGGTGATCCTCTGTGCAAGGAATACCTTGTTCAGAGGATCAGCCTGGCCATCCAACGAGGCAATGCAGCCAGCGTCCTCGGAACCATGGGTCCATCGCCCAGCCACGATGATTTTAGGTAATTTTAGTTTTTATATAGGTTTTAGTTTTAGGATAATTTAGTTTTTTAATTAGTTATTTAATTATTTTAGTCATTGTTAACCTTATAATATATAATTTTAATAAGTAGTTTGAAATGTTCGTCATCGCGTTCACTTATAAATATGTATATATTCAAAGAGGCAAAAGTTACATACGAAACGAGTCAAGCACACAAATCACTCAATCAACGCAGTTCACACGCATAATTATTAATTTATGTAGGTATGTAAATAATTCATTATTCATATTTGTTTATTTCTGTTTCATTACAAAAAAATTCAAAAAATCGGCCAAATCACGAAGGAGAGTGTAACAAAACGTGTTTGTGTAACAAAACGGAACTTTAATATATAGTTTTTATCAAATTTGATTTGATCTTCAAGATGTTAAAAGCTAAGTACTTACTTCCTATTTCTGACAATATAAAACGCTTTTTTTCAATACTTAAATGGGCTTTCTCTGCCTGTCCGGTTATTGAAATAATACAATAGTCCAACCATATTTATTCTAAAAGTGATTCCGTTACGTATCGAAGTGAGTGTTACGTGGTTCATGGAAGACCCTTTCTCTAAGCAAAACCGCACGTTGACACGTAAGTAGGCACTATCTGACTGAAACCACTCACAATCAGCTCAATTCTCGAGTTGGATCGTGGATACATACACACATAATTCAGAACTTCTCCAAATAGAGAATACTTTTTGTTAGGGTTTGTCATATTTTTAGATACCTAGCTGTTTCCTCTGACAAAAATTATTTTCAAGATTTTATTTTTCCACTTTTTCGGCGTGATTAATATATAAATACCCATGCCAAATTACAGCTTTCTGGTACCTACTAATTGTCTATAAGCTAAGCCACGGACGGACAGACCATGGCGAAACTAAAAGGGGTCTTTGTTTTTACTACGGAACCCTAAAACCTGACGTTTTCGGCCACATAATATGGCAGGGCTTTCCTACCTACGTCTACTCATTACTGTATACTTTGAACATTACAACCTGGAGCCAGAAGGTCTTCAAATTCGTACCAACAGTTCAACAGTAAAGTTCACACTATTCAAAAAACTCTTTTTGAATAGTCTTCTTTTGTACCTACTGTGAACTTTATCTTCAAAAGAAAAATCACAAAGATAGTTTTCGAAGTCTTCCTTTCACTGATTTTAATTTCCGGGTGGGAATTGGCTCGGTTTTTTCCGTAGCGTAAAAATTACACCTAACCATTAAAGTTCATTCAATAAAGATCATTCGAACCTATATAAAATAGATTCAATTTTTTTAAAAACATGCGTAGCAAGATGTAAAATAGGTAATTACAAATCAGGTTAGGGTTTGTGTTAAGCAAGAAATAGAAACAAACTTGTACCTACTACCAGTAAGGGTCTGCGCAAACCAAGCGGAAATTTGACTGCGCACTTTGTGACGTCATTGTCAAATGAACCATACCACTATAGCCTAAAGAAGAAAATCGTATAATGACTTATGCATGTCGGCGTCGCCTCGCGCTCGAGGTCATTCATACGATTTTGTTCTTTAGGCTACAGTTATAATATGGTTCAATTGACAATGAAGTCAAAAAGTGCGCGGGCAAATTTCCGCTTGGTCTGCCCCGACCCTAAATCGTTCACGGGACAATGGTAGGTATACGCTTCTACTACAAACGACCAGAGAAAATCTTGAATAATAAAGACAGAGAATTTAAGAATCACATTTAAAAACAACTTGCACAGAAAGCTTATTTTAAAATAGACGATTATTTAAATCACAAAGATGCCTGGTATTAATGTTACTTCAGCCTCGCACAATCTCTATAAACAATTGACAAACTTGGTTTTAAAAGATGTGTTTTAGAAGTGGTGGTTAACTGTAGGTACCCAGTGTACTCATAAGAAATAACATATTTTGATTTAAATAGCTTTTTCGAAAGTCTTTTAATTGAAGGCAAGAACTGTTGAGTCTTAAAAATGAAGTAAGAAATCCAAAGATAAGTTAAACTGAAAGCTCGACGGTTGTTCCAACCGCTGTATCCGGAAAAGATACTCTTTATGGAGAAACTATTTGTATTATGTGAATACTTCCGGCCAACCTCTGGTCTGCGGGGACCGGGAAATTTTAACTGGCACCTATACGAATTCCGATAGGCGGAGTTAGGAAAAAGTAGATTACGCAACAAGTGAAAAAAAGAACTTTAATTCTAGGCACTAAGTTGGATCCCCATCGCAGCGAAGGATTCTAGATTAGAATCCAGAGCGGAGCGAGGGGATACAAGGACCGAGATGGGAATTTTTTTCACGAGTTGTGTACTCTACTTTTTACCATTGACTGCGTGAAAATAAATAGTAGTATTTATATTTATTTTACAAAATTATGAATTTACCAGAAAGTCTGTGCGACTTTCGTATGATGATTTTAAAATTGCCTAGCATTGATAGGAAAAAATGAAAAAAAGAATATTTTATTATTCTAAAAAATCTAATGGAAAATTAATTGTCAGAACCTGCATATTGTTTATGTAATGTATTTACTACGACAACTTTCCCCACCTTATTCAATCACAGATGTCAATTGAAACCAAATAATTCAAATAATAACACAAATTCTCGCATTGCAGACAATTCTCAATAACAGCCAACTCTCAGGAGAAAATTCCATTTCCGCATTGTTGTCAGAGATGCCGACGTTTTCCAGTTCTTCTATTTAAACTGTCTCAGAAAATGGACCTCCTCGTCGGATAAGTGGTTTGGGCGTTTGCCTCGAACGCAATTCTCATGGGCATATCCAACTTTATACAATTTGTACCTACAGTTACTCTTGGTCTGAGTATTTTAATGTTTTATCGGTCTGTTAATCATTATAGTCAAAGTCAAAGAATTATTTGCAAAAACATAGTTAAATACATAGTAAACAATTTTTATAGGTATCATTATGTTCTGCCAACAACGGCATGCAAATAATTATTTCCTTGGAAGATTATTATCCTATCACTAAGAAGATCTATAACAGAGTACCTAATAACATTTATATAATTATTTACGGGTCTTACACACGAAATAGTTTTATTTACCTTGCCCGACGTTTCGACCAGGTAAATCGGGCAAAGTAAATAAAACTATTTCGTGTGTAAGACCCGTAAATAATTATATAATTATGAATACACAGCGCGAAAGTCTAAAATGTATTAACATTTGTTCAATAACCACTCTGTAATTTTAGTCTTGAACTGAGGAAGTGGATAGATCTTAAAATAACTACCTATTTATACATATACCGTCAACTGGGTCACCCTTGATTATGTTTCGAGATACAAACTGATCCGTTTTTAGCAAGTCTATGGAGGGATATGCTAACATTTTTACCCATCATCAAATTCACCCCTCAATTTGAAAGTCACCCCAGGGTACTAAATGGGGAAGTAACCCTCTCTGTCTGTATGTCTGTCGGTTTGTTACCTTTTCACGCTTATCTGCATCAGTTGGATATCTATAGCGATCTAAAAGTCCTCCATCTACTCTCTCAATCACTGTCATCAGATCATGCAATCCTTCACCCAGATAGACTATGTTTGGTGAACGCTTTTGCCGTCAATGCGCAGTCAATTGGTTAGGTGGTCTGTGTATGATAACAACTAATAACCAAAGCCAATTCCGCCCTCGACGTACAATACCAGCGATTTTCCTTTCAGATATTAATTCATTAGAGGAAAGATCCCCTTAACAAGGAAACGAAACAAGGTTTCCACAAACACGAGATTCTTTCCTCAGCGCGAGGAACGCGTCAAATAAAACACCCTTACAAGTGGCGACGAGCTAGGAAATAGCTCTAGGAAATAATAGTGTACATTTTCTGTACAACTCCAGGAAAGTATGGTTTTGCTTTTATTTTCAAGCCTAGACTTGGAGCAGTAGTAGCCTAGTTGGTTGTTCACTCGCTTCACGGTCGTGGGTTCGAAATCGGGCCGTACCAATGAGTTCTTTAGAACTTAGGTACCAAGTACGGTTTACTATAATGTAGTTACTACAGGTTTAGGTGAAGGAAAACATCGTGAGGAAACCTGCATACGTCAAAGATTTGAATTTCTGTTCTAAGTGTACACTGTAGGTGTCCCACTGCTGGGGCTTCGACCTACCCTCTCAACTAGGGCGTTTGGGCTATAGTCCACCACGCTGGCTCAGTGCGGGTTGGTGGACTTCACATGCGTCTAAGAATTTCTTCTTTGGCGTATGCAGCTTTCCTCACGATGTTTTGCTTCACCGTTTGAGAGCAGTCAGTATTATGTACTTAAGATTCGAGAAAAACCCATTGGTACATGACATGGTCCAGCCGGGGATCGAACTACGGACCTTTCGATATGATAGGCCGCGTCTTATCCCCGACGCCACTGACGCTCGCCACTATAACACTAGTGAATTGTATATGGATAGGATAAGATAAACCCCCCCGACTTGCAATGAGGAGATATCCAATGGGTATTTTCGTATTCCCACTGCTAATTAGATGGCGAAAGCGACAATTTTGGAATTTTGTAGTCTTGGTCCAGGCCTTCCCTGCTATTCTGTAAGCGTATTTGTGCAACTCGATCCTGAATCCGCCGTGAGATCGGTCTCTAACTCAATGATTCACAGTTCAATACTCACTTTACTTCGCAAGTGAGGTGTTTATTGTGTAGCTTGTATTTGTTTACACAATGCGACGTCGAGGTCTTTCATGATCGGATGCGAAGTGAAGTGAGTGACTTGCGATGTGATGGTCGAGTATTAATTCGTACTTTACAGAATCACACAGCTGCTGATGATCTCCCCCTTCCCCCTTTCGTAGATCTGTGGCACAACTAGTAGCATGGTATAAGATATGGCCTCGCGACGTATGTAGGTTGAAAAGGGTGCAAGGAACAGACGGGCTGATTAGGACAAGAATCTATCCCAGTCAGATATATTGCCCCCTTTTATTAAGATTACGGTCCGAGTGCTATTTGACTTTTATTAGATTCCATCTGTTTCGGTTTGGGTGTATGCAAACACTGGCGACATTGGGGACGTAATTTACCTACATGTATTAGCCAATCACGCGTGGCTGTCAAAAGTCAAATAACTCCTATTAAGCGTGGCTGTCAGTTTTGGTTTTTGAACAATCGCTCATATCAAAAAAATAATAAAATTGACGTAAGTGTCCCTTTAAAGACCCATCAACACTTGAAAAGTTAGTTAAATTATGTACTATAACTGGGTAAGTAATTATGGAAGACATCGACCCTTAAGCGGTCCCTAGACGATCATGCCGCATGACATGCGTTACGTTTGCGTGAATTATCATGCTGCAAGACGGACCCAATGCGCGATGCTTGCTATCAATCACTTAGTACAGTGAAGAGTACGCTCGATTGTCAATCAACGGCCAGCACGTAGTTTGCATATAATTCGCGTCAATCATTACGATTAAACGGTCATGCATGAGTGATAGCACGTAATACATGCCATACCGCAGGATCGTGTAGGGACCGCTTTAGAATACGGCCTCAATAAAATACAGTGGACTATAGGTACTATAGACTGTTTTTGTAGTCTGGGTAACGTACGTTCGTTTTGATGAGAACACCACGGTGGTTATCATGTTGGGGAGCCACAAAAACGTCACCCAAGCGGACATAAATAGGACTATAGAAATATTGATAGAGATTAAGAACAAAACTAGATGTAAATTCATAAATTGCGCATTTCCCTATTGTTGTAACTTGTCACAGGCGCACAATAATCGCATATTTAAAATGAATTTACACTTATATAACGCACTATGCATGTATAATGACACTATATTGTACTTTGATACAAATAAGTGTATTGACAAATTCACTTTGACTGAAAGCAATATGTATTTATCAATGACATATAAAAGACAATTAGCTACTTTAGTAGCATATAATTTACAACATTTTATGACGAATGTTAGTAGTAATACTAATAAGCTTATACATTTTTTAGAGTAGATACCACGACAATAGAAAATTCCGCAAATGATGGTTTATCAGTGTTAAACCAGAGGCAGGGATTGTCTAGCTCAGTTATGACGAAAGGAAAGCCCAATTTTACTCAATCATTACATCAAAACATTCGGGGCTTTTCTGACAGCAAAGTATTAGTACAAAGTATTAGGACAAAGGAGAAGCCAAAGGGACTTAAAATTATTCACCAAAATATACAGAGCTTCTCCGGCAAGATGTTAGAAGTAGAATTATATTTAGAAAGTCAATCTAATATTGACTTGTTATGTATTACTGAGCATCACCTTAAAGAGCATGAAATGTTGTTTGGATACGAAAATTATCATGTTATAAGTTCATTCAACCGAAAGTACGCAGCACGTGGAGGGTCCCTCATACTCATGAGAAATGGTATCAAGGCCAAGGAACGCAAAGACATTGTGGGACTTTCAGTTGAATGGCACATTGAATTGTCTTGTGTTGAGATGGAGAAACATATTGTGGTATGCGTATACAGACCCCCATATGACTCTAAATTTCCTACTTTTGAGTCAGTAATGGAAGATGTTATGAAAATACTTCTTAAAAGTAGAAAACATATAATAATTTGTGGAGACTTTAATGTAGATCTACTAGAAACTAACTCCAGGTTTTCAACTCGATTAATTGGCTTATTTAATTCCTTTAATTTAAATAATATTTTTCTTGAACCAACTAGGATTACAAGTACCACAGCTACTTGCCTAGATAATTTCTTTTGCAATTGTGATTTTATAGAAAAGACAATTATAAATTGCCTAACATCAGACCACTGTGGACAAAGTGTTACCTTTCCAGGTAATATAAAACATACAAAAACTGAAATCCTTACTAGGCCCAACACTGTCAGTCGAATGGAGAGATATAAAGATGCTCTTTCAATTAAATTGCCGATTCCTGTTACTGATCAGGTGGAAATCAATGATTTCTATGTCGATTTCTTCACGACACTGTCTCAGGAATTCGGTAATATTTTTAAAACTAGGAAAATTAATATTAAAAACAAGTTTAAATTTAGTGACTGGGCAACCACTGGTATTCGGAAAAGCAGGACCAAGTTATTTGATTTGTACAACGAAAAGTCTTACAGAGTTGACGACAGATTCCATGAATATGTCAAAAATTACTCTAAAATTTTTAGGAAAGTTTGTAAAATAGCCAAGTCATATTATTTAAGTAATAAAATTAAAAATTCGGATAATAAAGTTAAAGCAGTATGGAAAATCATAAATAATGAAACTGCCAAAACTAAACCACGTGAAAATGAATATGCAATCAGAAATAATGGTAAAATAATTAATTCTAAAACAGAAGTAGCAGAGTCCTTTGAAACTTTTTTCACTAACATCCCTATTAAAACCACCGAAGCTCTGCATTCATCGCCTATTCTTGCCGAAAATTTGCTTGTAAATAACGTTACAATATGTGAAACAGTTTTTAATTTTAGACACATAAACTCTCTAGATATTATTAAGGCTTTTAAATCATTAAAACTAAAATCTTCTGAAGATCTATGGGGAATGTCTGTTAAAGTAGTTAACTCAGTTATAACGATTATTGCGCCTTACTTAGCTTTTATATTTAACATGAGTATTAATCAAGGTATTTTCCCTGACCTAATGAAGCAAAGTAAAATCATATCACTGTTTAAATCTGGTGACAAACTAGATCCCAGTAATTTTAGACCAGTGTCAGTTCTCCCCGTGCTTAGCAAGATTTTCGAAAAGATCATACTGAATCAACTGCTTTGTCATTTCAATCTCAAACAACTTCTTCACGATCGTCAGTTCGGATTTACTAAGGGACGATCAACCACCGACGCAGGAGTCATGCTTGTTAAGCATATTTTTGATGCTTGGGAAGCTTCACATGATGCAATAGGCATCTTCTGCGATCTCTCCAAAGCATTTGATTGCGTTAATCACGAAACCTTGCTACTCAAATTAAAACATTATGGCGTGAAAGACAGAGCATTCGAATTACTTAAATCTTACCTTGAAAATAGAGTACAAAAAGTTGATATAAATGGAGTTAAATCATCTGGTTCAGTTGTGAAAATGGGGGTGCCCCAGGGCTCAGTTCTGGGTCCTTTTCTTTTTCTTGTATATATAAATGACTTGCCATTTTTAATACAAAACATGTCCAACATAGTATTATTTGCCGATGACACTTCTCTGATTTTTAAAATTAGCAGAAGAGCTTGTGATCTTCCTGAGGTAAACAATACTCTCACACAAGTACTTAACTGGTTCAGCATTAATAATCTAGCATTAAATACAACAAAAACTAAATGTATTAAATTTTGCCTACCAAATGTAAGACATGTAGTTAATAATGTAACTTTAGGTACAGAAAGATTAGAATTTATCAAAAGCACGGTGTTCCTAGGTATAACTATAGACTCATCTCTTCAATGGGGGCCCCACATAGCTTCACTAGCTGGCAGACTAAGCTCGGCCGCCTACGCCGTTAGGAAAATTAGACAATTAACAGATATTGCTACTGCGAGATTAGTCTATTTCAGCTACTTCCACAGCATCATGTCATACGGCATCCTACTGTGGGGTCAAGCGGCAGATATAGAAACCATCTTTATTTTGCAAAAGAGAGCTGTTAGGGCGATCTATAATTTACGTTGTAGAGAATCATTAAGAGAAAAGTTTAAAGAAATTAATATATTAACCGTTGCCAGTCAATACATTTTTGAGAATATTTTGTATGTCCGCAAAAATATATCTCTCTTTTTGAGGCACTGTGATATGAACACAGCTTATGTTACAAGAAACAAAAACAAACTTGTACCACCACAGTTAAGGCTTAGTAAGGTCAGTAAATCATTCACGGGGCAATGTATACGCTTCTACAACAAACTACCAGAAGAAATCTTAAATATGAATGACAGAAAATTTAAGACTCACATTAAACAACAACTTTGTAAGAAAGCTTATTATAAAACAGTCGATTATCTAAATGACAAAGATGCCTGGTGTTAATGTTACTTCAGCCTCGCACAATCTTTACAAAATAATGTTATGTACAAACTTGATTTTAAAAGATGTGTTGCGGAAGTTTGTTGCGCCGCTTCTTCTTCCCAGCTCTATATAACACCTTGGAGGCGGTGGTAGATAAAAAATTGACGTTGTATAAATGTACCTAGTGTACTTACATGCAATAAAATACTTTTGAATTTGAATTTGAATTTGTACAATTTAGTTGGCGGTTCAGTCAAAACATCTGGTTACTTCATAAAGCCAACTTGATGCCGAGTTCCCGCAAACTTAAACTTTTGAACTGAAGTGAGCTGTTGTTAACTTACTTACTTTAATTAATTATACTCTGAAAAGTTGGCTTCTCTATACAGTTTGATAATGATGACATCAAAGTAAAAGTTATAGTAGGTAATTATAAGTAAGTATGTCGAACTTATACCTACTCTTGCTTTTGTTTGCATTCACACAGTCGGTGCTTTGTTCATTACTTATTATAGTCGAACCACTATCATCATCATATCAGCCTGTAGATGTCCACTGCTGGACAAAGGCCTCCCCCAGGGATCTCCACGACGCCCGGTCTAACCCCATCCAGCTGGGTCCCGCGACCTTCGCCAGGTCGTCAAAGGTCCGAAGTTCGATCCCCGGGCTGGGCCATGTACCAATGGTTTTCTTCCCGAAACTTAAGTATAGTTACTGACTGCTCTCAAACGGTGACGGAAAACATCGTGAGGAAATCTGCATACGCCGAAGAACAAATTTTTAGGCGCATGTGAAGTCCACCAACCCGCACTGGGCTAGCGTGGTGGACTATAGCCCGTACGCTATCGTTGAGAGGGTAGGCCTGAGCCCCAGCAGTGAGGACATATTAATAGGCTGTTAATGCTTGATGATGTACATATAATATTGTTTTAAACCGCTCTCTCAATAACACAACGCAATGTGGACCTCTCCACTATGCATTTTGTAACTTCAAAACATTATTTCAAAACAATAACGACGTGAATGTGAATAATTTAACAGTTGGCGATATGAAATATAGCGTGCGTTAGTCCCTGTGCTCACTATTTACTTAGAAAGCTTCGGAATTTGCAACTGCCTCGATCGTGCGATGCACCGATCGCGGTATCAAAAAATGTGATTTTACAACTGCATCGTTTTAAACATAGAGTTAAGATCTCTTTGGTGCGTGCTCGCGGCCCCTTAAAGAGGCGTAAAAGAAGCATTCTATGGGTGTCAAAATCGTGTCAAATGCATGACAATACTGTGACTCAGCCACACATTCTCATTTTCAAACTCCATATAAATTTGTATTAGCAACCTCCTACCGCTACTCCGCTTCCTTTGTCCGCACCCCCCCGTAAGTGGCACCATTTGGTTCCCATACTAAATATGCAAGATGCAGTCTCCGTAGGGTGCGCGCGTGCCACCAAAGAGATTCGAACCTTTCTGGTTTTAAATGACCCCGAGCGTACGATCGCGGCATTAACAAGTGAGATTTTGTAACTGAATCGAAGTTCTGGAGCCCTATTTTTGAATCGCTCTCCTCGCTTCGAGCGGTCGATTCTACAAAATTTCCTTCGACATCCGATACAAAAATCAGTAGAATCAATCGCTCGAAGCGAGGCGAACGAATAAAAAAAAACTTCTGCTTCGCGTTTAGACGACATTGACCGAACGACCTCGTCATCAAAAAGTGCGATTTTGCAAATGATTCGTTTCAATGGCCGTAAACATACGATCGTGGCATTAAGAACTGCGATTTTGCAACTGCATCATTTTGATGACACCGAACGAACGATTGCAGTATAAAAAAGTACGATTAATATAAAAACTGGCAGTAAGAAGCTTTTCACGACTAGAAATCGTTTCGCTGACGCGTTTAATCGCTTCGACTACTAGCAGTATGTAGATAGTTACCTACTTGGTAAGTAAGCGATCGCCAGAGCTACCAAGTGTGTTCAGAGCCTTAGCATAGAAAACAAAGAGCGCTAACGAACGCGCTAACTATATCCATTCAGTATTCAGTAGCTGCTATTAAAGTACTAGGGATGCATCGGTACGATACGATACGATACCGATACCAATAGTGTATTATAAGACACGTAGGTAAGTACCCTTGCCTTTGCTGTTGCGCAGTCTAGTAAAAAGATGTAAAAGACACAAAATGATGTAACGTCATAAATAGGTTATTAATGTATTTCATCATCATCAACAGCCTATTAATCTCCCCACTGCAGGGGCTCAGGCCTACCCTCTCAACGAGGGCGTGCGGGCTATAGTCCACCACGCTAGCCCAGTGCGGGTTGGTGGACTTCACATGCGCCTAAGAATTTCTTCTTCGGCGTATGCAGGTTTCCTCACGATGTTTTCCTTCACCGTTTGAGAGCAGTCAGTAAATGTACTTAAGTTTCGAGAAAAAACCCATTGGTACATGGCCCAGCCGGGGATCGAACCTCGGAGCTTTCGATATGATAGGTCGCGTCTTATCCCCGAGGCCACTGACGCTCTTATCCCCGAGGCCACTGACTCTTAATGTATTTAGTCGATTGAAAATATGAAATAAATTTTTTTAACGGAATGTAACTTTCAGAAGTGAATTTTAAACATAACCTAAAAATGATTTCTGTTTAAGAAACACAGCATTTATATTTTAAGTTACGCGGGGAAGGTAGTTTAGGATAATATTTGTATGTATTATACTTTACGAATATTAAGTTAAAATATAGTTGCGAGCTGGACGGTGTTTTTTACTTATAAGATTTTAATTATTTGTTTTTTTTGTTTTAATTTTATTTATTTTTTTAGCCGTAATTATTTAAGTAAATTTATTTTTAAGTTAGTGTAGTATTTTTAATAATTATGTATTGTAGTTAGTTTAATAATATCTTTTATTGTAAAAAGTACGAATTATCATTATTATCACCAGCTTTTTAGGTAAATAAATTTTTTTACAACAAATATAGTTTATTTAGTTTATTAGTACACTGCACTGTCTGCCCTATCACATGCTCTCCTGTCACTGGTAGGCTGGCAGAAATCTCATAAAGAGATAAGCCTCACCATTTGTACTTTCTGTTTTGTCTTTGTATCTTGTTAATGTTTTGTGTGTGCAATAAATTGTTTAATAAATAAAATAAATAAATAAATAATTTCGTAAGTCCGGATAAGACCCTGTTGAAAATATATTCTTGGACGATGCGACGGTTAAACGTATCAGGGTATTGGTAAACTAATATAACCGATTTCGATATATCGGAAAACCAAAGCATCGCTGATAATATATCGGTATCGGATGCATCCCTATAAAGTATTACCCATCACTGAAGGCGGTAAAAAACACCAACTTTGGGCTAAGTAAATCACAGTAAAATGTTGCCCATCTTATCTGGTTCAAAAGAAAACTAAGTACAATATTAAATATTTTTCTGTTTCGTATAATACAAAAAGAGAATGACAACTTAGAATTGGCGGTTTTAATTTTGCGGCTGTGGTGCCAAACCCCTGTCCACCAACGGTACGTCAATCCGATTTTTTTGTGGACTTCACTAGGTACGCCTTAGATTCTAGTTCTTTGGCGTATGCAGGTTTCCTCACGATGTTTTCCTTTCACAGGTATGTGATTGCCTTATCTGTCAGACCGCCTAATAAACTAACAGCAAAATCTAATGGCTGGTATTTTTATCTGTCACATATTTTATCAGAGACTTGAGGTGTGAAGCACGACAATCTTATCAGACAGATCTGATAGATTAGTTTAACTGTCAGATTACTATCTGTAACAATTTCAGCAAGCGGTGAAAGAGGCCCCTATTCTATCGATTTTTTTCATATTGGAGCTAAAAGCCCTGTTTCGATTCCCGTGCCAAATTGGAGATATTGTCTCGGCCTGACAGAAAAATAATGTTTTTTGTTTGACGGTAGTACTACGTGTTGAAAAGAGATAGGAAACAAATTTAATACACTGTCTATTATGTTGGCGAAGACTCGCTGCTAGTGGATGCTTGCATGACATGCAACGTTTACGTGAATTAACATGCTGCATGATGGACCATCATGCTTGCTATCAATCAGTACAGTGAAGCAACGGCCAGCACGTAGTTTGCATGTCATGCACGTCAATCACTACAACTAGACGATCATGCATGAGTGACAGCACGTAATGCCTATCATGCCGCATGATCGAGCCCAATATAAAACTAGGAGTATAGCTGGGATTCCAAGTACCTACACATCATCATCATATCAGCTATTCGACGTCAACTGTTGGACATAGGCTTCCCCAACGAACGCCACCACATAGAGGCATCCGGCATACAATCGATTTCGGTAACGTTTTTCGGTCCGCCTGCCGGGGGGAATTTCCCAGTCCTCGGTCTCCACTTCAAAACACGTCTGTTTACCCCCTAGTCGTAAAAAACAAGGTCCAAACTCCTAAAAATTACCATCCTTTCTCATCTCAGGGTTTAACTGTTCTTAAACTTTAACGTTTGTGTCCACTAATATGCCCGTCTCGCTTTCGCATTTCATTTGCCCGCTGGCAGCGACTGCTTGACCAGAGTATACCCGCCAAATGTTCGCGCAAAAACTAAAACAAAAAACCTGCGAACCGTGCCGAGCGGGTCCCTCGTGATTAATTTTCGACAAAATATCCTTTCGCTTCAGAGGTGGCAAAAAGGAATACCATATGGTGGTGATAATTTGTAGAACCTTATACACAGTTTAAATGGGTTTTTATCCTATTAGACCAATGATTAAAGAAATTAAGGAGATGCCGTATTCAACATCTACATACATATTTTAATTTGTTGAGCGTGCCGATTCGCCATATTGTGTTTGATGCTGTTTACAGTGAAATACAGGTATTTTCGTGTAACTTAGTGGGAATCGTGAAAATTACTGGACTTTAATTGCGATATGGACCAATAAGAAACGAGTCAAAGTGTTCAATAAAATAGTGTAGTGCCAGGCCAATCGCTGGCCATTTTATGATTTCCCAATGTTAAAGTATACACGCTTTTTTTGTACATATGCAGTAAGGAGTTTCTCTTGTAATTGTATTAGGTCCATCATAGTATTAAAATAATCATAATAAACACCAATAAAAACAGCACGGTCTCCACAAAACAGGGCACGACTAGAGTTGTCGACGATTTTCATTAAGGATCACTTTCCTCACTAAGGCGATACCTATATAATTTTAATGAAGATTTACAACTGACAATTTTGGTACCTACGAAATGAAAGAGTTGTTTCACGTTTTTATTTTAGTGTAGGTACACAATATACACAACCACTTATGGCATTAAATACTATCACAATATACATTCAAACCCATACATTTTCTAGGAAAATACAATAGAAGAGACGACCACTTCGATTGCCGCCAAAAGTAAGATAGAAGAGACGTAAAGTTAACTCTATGGAAGAGACGAATATGACAATTCGGCTCCCGCCAAAAGATTTGGATCACAGATTAGACATTACCAGGGTCTATAATTAAAAGCTCTTTTAAATGGCAATTTTGATAGTTGGTTTGTCTCAAACTCCTAAATGAGATAGCAAAAGGTATCAATTTCTCATTTTCCTGCAATTTAAATATGGCCAGTATCAGACAGAGCTTTAATCCCAGAATATCCGAAACACTAGGTATATCGCTGCTTGATTATTGGTTCGTACTAACTTCTTGAAACCTCCAAGGAAAATTCAACTATAAGTGCTTGCTTTTACAGTTGAATTCACCATAATAGGCAATGGGAGTTAGTTGAAACCTTTAATCAAGAAGCGATGTGTATGTCCGTCTCTCTGTAATGGATTCCCTGTGTAGAGGCCGGACAGACTAATTTCTGTTTTATGGGCTCTGAAACTAAGCTATAGTGTTAGTGAGTAGTAGTTAGGTAATATACCTAGCTGTCAAGACTAAGATAAGACTAAGGGCCTCTTTCACCGCTTGCTGATATTGTTACAGATAGTAAGTTGACCGATAAACTAATAAAACAGATAAATCTGTCTGATTGACCGAGCGAGCGAAGCGTCTCAGTTTCGAGATTGGCCAAAAATGCTATTGTCCGTCTGCCAGTCTTTCTGTCTTTCTGTCATTCTGTCCGTCTGTAAATCTCTACAGGTCGCATTTTTCAACCGATTTTGACAAAAATTTGGCATAGGTATAAATTAATTAAGCCGACAAAATGAGTAGAATAAAATTTTAAAAAATATTTTTTTTAGAGTACCTACCATACTCGCAAAGTGGGAGTGAACTTTTTTTTTCTTGTGAATCCCATAGTGTGGGATATCGTTGGATAGGTCTTTCAAAAATATTGCGGGTGTGTAAAAAACATTTTTTCGATTTAGGGATCCTTTGGCGAAATATTAAGCTTTTAAGCGCAATTTTTTTTAGAGTCACGTGTCCCCCCCCCTCCTGCCAGCTAAACTGTTGCTTCTGGAAATGTTAAAAAATTCAGGGCAGTAGCATATATAACGTAGTTAAAAGGAAAACTATGACGGCTAAGTAGGTTCAATTAGTTTTTGAGTAATAGTCAATTAACTTAAGAAAGTCGAAAATGTTAATTATGTTCTTATAACTGCATACGAAAAATTGAAAATAATTTTTTTTCGCGTGAATTCCATGGTGCGGGGTATCGTTGGATAGATCTTTCAAAAATATTGCGGGTGTGTAAAAAAACATTTTTCGATTCAGGGATCCGTTTGCGAAATATTAAGCTTTAAAGTACTAATTTTTGTCACATTAGTACATAATCTGTCTCCAACTGCAAAATTGACTTCTGTTCGTTTCTTTTAGGTTTGGTTTATATGGGCTGGCGAGGTCTACTGTTCTCACGGAACTACTAGTAATAGTTCGTGTTTCACATCTCAAGTCTCTGACAGAAAAAAAAACAGCCACTTGATCTTGCTGTTAGTTTATCAGGCAGATAAGGCACTCAGATACCTGTGGAACAAAAAAAAAAGGATATCTGTCAGATAACCGGAAGGTAGGGTACCTGGGACTTTATCAGCAAGCGGTAAATGAAGCCCTTAGTCTTAAATTCACATTCACATGAATAACAAATAGTTCTTGTCATAAAGAAAGTTTTTTTGACATAAAAACTTTTTGCTGAGAATAAAAAAAAACCGTAAAGCAAAAAGAACTAGTGCGGTAAAGTAAAAGGCACACGTGTTTAGAGGCTGCATTATAAACCTAAAAGCGGTGTAATATGAACCTGCTTTACAAGCAAGTGTGCTGAAAAATGACTCTATTCTTGATGATGACCCTTTCGAGTGGTATCTCAATTCATAACAATACAGAATGTTTCTTTCCTCATTTCTTCTGTTCGATTCCCGGCTCAGACAGGTGCCTTTTTAAATGTTCGTAAATGCAGTTCTACTTATTTTTGAAATTATGGGAATATTTCCTTTCAGTAAAATTTGTTATCCGTCATATTTAGTGTACTTTCCCTCCAACTGCCCCCTTAATTTTTGTCATAAAGGTGATACCTTACACCAAACATAATAAACCACTATTATTACACGTCATAATACTCACTAAACTAACCTAATACAACCTGGAACATGAGTTTAAACGAGCCATAGTTCGCTAACGAAGAGCCTGTACGTACCTGGGATATCAAAGGTAAGACTTACCTTTGATATTCCCGTTTAATGTGTACTTAGTATCGAGTTAACTTACAGAGGGTAACTCTATAGTACCTACAAGTAAAGTTTTGTTCTACAGACCCTGTTTCAACAGGGTTTCACTGTTAATTCAATATTTTTCTCCGCGATGAAGTAGGTATAATCGCCCGTCTGTGGAAATACTTTGACCATTAGCGGGCCTAGCCTATTATGGAGTTTCAATACTATGAGAGACCAGTTTATGCTGGATTTATGTACATGACGTGCGGTCGACCGTATTTAAACCTATACGTTTTTAAAAACGGGTCAAGAGGGAGTCAGACTAGCTCACCGCGGGTTACCTTGGAACGAGACGTATGAAGTTATTTAGCCGCCTCTAAAACAAATACATACCTCGCCTATAGACTTTTTCGTAATTTTTATTTCATAATTCATTTTTTTGCATATCACATGGTGTATAAATGATCTTGAACTAAACATGTACTAAAAACATGTGACACCCCGAGGGGCACCGCAAAAAGTGGATAGATCATAGGTAGGTATACCAATATTCTTTGTTGGGACCGAAGAACTATGTTTATTTGTGAAGGATTTTTGGTGATTTCATTTTGAAAACTGAAACGTTTTTCTGTAATATTTACACAAACCACGACAAAAAATTATTTAAAAACATTCTATTTGCAAACTTCGGAGATAATGGAAGTGGCTGAGTTAAGCATCTGTGACCGACAGACAGACGAAGTTGGACCTTAGGGGTTCCTTTTTTACCATATCGGTACGAGACCCTCTATTAATACAATTCAATATACCTACTTCATTGCACATTTAGAACATTACAGATAAAAAAAAGAAACAGATACAGCAATGTACATCTAGGCGGTCTTATCGGCGATTAAGTACGTGATAAGTTATCGTTAAGGGCGATTACCAATCTTTATTTTGATACCACTTGTAATATTGCTTGCTACATTATATAAACTAAAAAAAACATTACCTACTCTTTTGTCAGTTCCATGTTTTTGCCGATGAAATGATGTTAAAGGTTCACATTCCTGTGAAATGTATGAAGAGTACCTCTCAAAGCACAGGTCTAATTATACATTTTGTATATAAAATAGGTACCGAGTATACACAGAGAGCAGGCAATGCGGTAAACGTTACCTCTGTGATTACAGTCGCTTTATCATAGCCAATAAATAACAGAATGTATCTGATAATGCAATACCCGACAGCCTCGCGGGCTTGCGGACGAGAAATTATAAATCGAACCCATTTTAATTTATTATTTAATGGTGACCACAGAGCTATGGTAAACAGCTACTATTTCATTTGTGATTTTAATGTATAAGGACTAGACTACAGAATTGGAACGCCATAATATAATCCGAAAAGATTCAAACTATGAGAGCGTCAGTGGCCTCGGGGAAGACGCGGCCTATCATATCGAACGGTCCGAAGTTCGATCCCCGGCTGGGCCATGTACCGATGGGTTTTTCTCGAAACTTAAGTACATTTACTGACTGCTCTCAAACGTGAAGGAAAACACCATGAGGAAACCTGCATACGCCGAAGAAGAGATTCTTAGGCGCATGTGAAGTCCACCAACCCGCACTGGGCTAGCGTGGTGGACTATAGCCCGCACGCCCTCGTTGAGAGGGTAGGCCTGAGCCCCAGCAGTGGGGACATTAATAGGCTGTTGATCAAAATAGAAGATACTAACATGACACTTCGGTTCCCGCTAAAAAAGCCACATTCAATATCGACTGACGGCCGTTGGGGCAGAAAGCTCTCGAGTGGCGACCGCGTACCGGTAGCGTAGGCCTCCCACAAGGTGGACCGACGATCTGGTGAAGGTCGCGGGACCCGGCTGGATGAGGTTAGCGCGGGACCGGTCGTCGTGGAGATGTCTGGGGGAGGCCTTTGTCCAGCAGTGGACGTTTTGTCGGATATGATGATGAGTAGTTAAATTACTGTGTAGTGCCTCTAAGTACAATAAATCTTGCTTCCTGTGCTCTTTCTCTGAGATCCGGGTCACTGTGTTACGGGCCCATTGCATTGGTTACATCAAAAAATACGGCCCCGAAACCTTTCACGGCGCGTGTCATCCTATATCATGTCCGACCACTTCCGCGCTCGCGTAGTACAGTCGACGAAGAAAATAGCTACAGTATTATTTAGCTGGAAGCCCAATGAATTGAAATGTATAAAACGCTTGAAAAGTTTATTCTGGAAAAGTGTTCCTACTCTAACAGATGAAATGATTAATTTTAGAATGTGAATATAAAAGTTTAATTTTAAAATGTAAATTTTATAGAGCATGGAATGGGCATATTTAAATTGGACATCACTTTGGACATTTTGATTTCAATTTCTCTTGTAATAATATTGTTACATTAAGAACTATTAGGATACAATATATTTGCAACACAAA
The DNA here is from genome assembly GCA_949699065.1 of Metalampra italica. Lineage (NCBI taxonomy): Eukaryota > Metazoa > Arthropoda > Insecta > Lepidoptera > Oecophoridae > Metalampra > Metalampra italica. The sequence goes on along the minus strand of OX452995.1, from coordinate 2,365,201 downwards.
ACCAAATAATTAGTCTAGGTATCTATCGATTTTTGAAATAAAGCCTCATCTATCAAATAATTTTTATCTTGTTTATTTCATTTTAAGACTAAACGTTCTAAAATTTTAATCAACATTATGTTTATTCATTTAAAAAAAAAAACTTGTCATTAATTAACCAGAAGTGTAGGTAAGTAAACAATTTCTAGTGTCCCTAATGTGGTTTTCATTGAAAAATTACCGATATTGGTAAAAGTGTTCACACATTTTTGATTCCGACTGTACTGTCCCGGGCACAGTGCCAAAGATATCCGCAATATCTGAAGTGACATCCCCTGATATAGGTATTTGCTATGTGAGCCCGCCTTTATGAGATATAAGGGGTGTGCACGTTACGTGATGCGGCGCTTCTGTAAATTGGGAAATAAGCAGCGGGGGACGCGACGGCCTTGATGGAAATTATAACTCGAGTCTTAGGGCCTCTTTCACCACTTGCTGATATTGTTACAGATAGTAAGCTATCAGATAAATCTGTCTGATAATATTTTCGTGTTGCACACCTCTAGTCTCTATTAAAATATCTGTCAGATAAAAAATAACAGCCGCTTGATCTTGCTGTTAGTTTATCTTCGAGAGGAAAGCCGACAGGAGGATCAGGCTGGGCTGGGCAGCATTTGGGAAGTTGCGTCATATCTTCTCGTCGCATATACCACAATGCCTGAAGACAAAAGTCTTCAACCAGTGCGTCCTACCCGTAATGACGTACGGCGCCGAAACGTGGACACTGACAGTGGGACTAGTCCGAAAACTCAAAGTCGCTCAACGGGCTATGGAAAGAGCTATGCTCGGAGTTTCTCTGAGAGATAGGATCCGAAACGAGGTGATCCGCCAGAGAACCAAAGCCTTCGACATAGCTCAGAGGGTTAGCACGTTGAAGTGGCAGTGGGCTGGTCACATCTGTCGGAGAACCGATAACCGCTGAGGTAGACGAGTTCTCGAGTGGAGACCACGGGTAGTGTGGGACCCCGGCTAGATGGAGCGACCTGTAAGGCGGCTGGCAGCGACTGGATGCGGAGAACCGTGGATCGGGTTCAGTGGCGCGCCTTGGGGGAGGCCTATGTCCAGCAGTGGACTAGCACAGGCTGATGATGATGAGACGGCGGCATTGCAGAGCAGTCTGTGCTGCATCCCTATTCGTAATTACGCCTGCGGGCCGAGCCGGGGACTTGTTGCTTTAGTCCTGATATGAACCTGATATAGTAATTATTAGCAACTTCAATATATCGTTAAGATTGACAGATAGACGTTCCATATCGATGTATCAAGGGAGGTTAATTAGGATAAATCGCCTTTAAGTTATGAGCGGCAAGCGATTTTGAATATGCCTTTGGTGTCAGTTTTAAGGTCGCTCACGGAGCTATGGAGAGGGCTATGCTCGGAGTTTCTATGAAGGATATGGTACGCAGTGAAGAGATTCAATGAAGAACTAAGGTTACCGATGTAGCCGAAAGGTTTAGCAAGCTGAAGTGGCAGTGGGCAGGTCACATCTGTCGCAGAACCGACGGTTCTGTGGCGAGAGAGAGACGAGTGGTGGAGGACCGGGTGTGGTGGCGTTCACTGGGGAAGGCCTATGTCCAGCCGTGGACATGTATTATAAGACTAAACAAAAGGATCTAGATTGAAAGCTGATAATGACAAACAATGATTTGTCACGTAAAACACTGCGGCTGTACCGAGTACAGCCCACCCATTTTTTTTTATAATATGCTAGGTAATAGAAAAGTTGATATACTTACATCGATAAGAAGAAAAAGCTGCTTAATATAGTCGTAAGTCATAAATTTATATAATTGGTTAACCGTTTATAAAATTGCTAGCATTTGTCGATTCTCGTTTAATTAAGTACGTGCCTTCATTACGCGATGGTCGCTTGTCGCTTAAACCTGCGGATTATATTTATCGGCTCTTGACTGGCGTCTGTGCATTTCGACCGGTACAGTCGTGTACTGAAATTTTATTTTTATAATTAATTTTAGACTACAGATTAAAATAACGTAGGTGTATGGGGTACCCAGTAATAACTAAAAAAATATACTTTATGTACTTACCTTTCGATTTTTTTCCAAACAACAAAATGTAATGCCCTGATTTTTTAAAAACCAATTCAATTTTAACTTGACTGGCCTGTTGGCTTAGTTGGTAGTGACCCCGCCTACTAAGCCAGAGGTCGTGGGTTCGATTTCCACCCGGGACCAACATTTTTGTTATGAGCACATCTGTTGGTTTACGGATTCTGGGTGTTTGTATGTATTTATTTAGAAGTATATATGTATGTTTATAGTTGTTGAGTCCCACCCACAAGTTTCGGCTGCCGTGTGTGAATTTGTTCAACCATAAAAAAACTATTATTATTTGGCGTAGAACTTACCTTCTAACCTAGAGTTACCAAATCTGTAGGTAACTTTTAAATCAACAATGAATGAATGTCAGCTGTCTTTCTAGAATCCATTCGAGAACCCAAAGATGTTGAAAAACGTCACTCAATAAATGAAACAAAAAGAAACAAGAATATAGATACGTTTTACCTTGATACGTATTCACGTACGCCAGGCGTTTTCAGCTCACGGGTCGCAGTTGCTGCAGCCCTTTAAAATTTTGTTTGTTCTAAGATTTTTTTACAGTCCCAGTAAAATGGTATGACAATGTCATAGTTACAGTAGTAACTATAGTAAACATTATTGCATAAAACTAAGTTAACTGTGCAGTCTCTAAAGGGCTCCCTAAACGATCATGCGGCATGTCATGCATTACGTGCTGTCACTCATGCATGATCGTCTAGCTGTAGTGTTTGACGTGCATGACATGCAAACTACGTGCTGGCCGTTGCTTCACTGTATTGATTGATAGCAAGCATGATGGTCCATCATGCAGCATGACATTCACGCAAACGTTGCATGTCATGCAAACATGATCGTTTAGGGACACTTTATCAGTAAAATTGATAATAATATGTAAGACTTAGAATAGATAAGATTTATCAAACAACTAAATGCTGGCTTCGCATGAAAATACACAGACAGTTTGAGCAAGAGACTAATAAGCTACATAATAAATTGGTTTAGAAGTTAGAACTCATGAACTTTCTCTTATTATAATTAAGTACCTATATACAATTTGCTCTTCAGCTTGCGACCCGTTCAACTTCGATAATTTGGCCCGGCGGAGCAAAGTTTGCCAGGCCTGACGCATCTAAATCACTACCACTTTCCTTTCCCTTATATCACGGTACACAATATCAAATCACGTGACACCGTCTGAAAGGTTTCTCTTCGCGCGCCCGTGACAAATGGGGAGAGCTCTCGCAAGATGTCATGTAAATAGATATTCGGTAAGTATATCATCCAGTTGGTACCTGTTTGAAGAATGCGGCGTGTTGCCCGTGGTATGTACCACCAGTTTGTACCACCGGTGGTACCAGGGGTACATTTTCCTTCCCATAGTACCACTATCGGCGGTAACACCAACATTATTATATTTAATTCAATTTATTTATTTATTTATTCAGTTATTTGGAAACCAAAACGAAGCAAGTTTGTACGGTGTAATGACAACTAGTTTGTCATGGTTTAAAATAATTATTTTGGTGTTACCACCGAATAGTGGTACAATAGGGAAGAAAATGTACCCGTGGTTTCACCGGTGTGGTACAAACTTGTGGTACCACGGGCAATACACCACGTTAAAATCAAAAGGGACCTTGTGGCGGAAGAGATAAATAGGTACAGGGCTTATTATTATTCTTAGACGGGGGTGGCAGTCCCTGCACCGACTCCACGAAAGCGGGAGTCTTGTGCAATTCCCCCCGGGCCGTCAGTCCAGCCATCCCAGCTCCTTGAAGTACTGGAGTAGGGCTTCTGGCTGACGGCAGCACTGTTGCAGGTTGGTCGTTGCCGAGAGGTCGGGATCTATTGCCAGGCCCGTTTCGGATTAGGTACAGTGCTTAAAATTACATAAATATACCTAACCATAGAACCGAGAATGAACCACCTGCCACAAAGCCCTTAAGGTTATTTTTTACCGACTTCCAAAAAAGGAGGAGGTACTATGTTCGGCTGTATGTATGTTTTTTTATAAATTTTTGTAGTGACCCTATTGTCTCTGTATAGAATACTATAGGTCTTTCCCGCAGCTTCGCCAGCTTTTATAAGTTTTCGTACTTCAAGATTTTTCAAAGTACTTCTGGTATCTAGGTACTACGTCATACTTACTCCTGATAAAAACAAAAGACATTTATAGGTAGCGGAACATTAATAGATTGTTCAGACAGATACTTGTAAGCCCTTTACCATTACTGACGTCCTTTTGAACCCTTTTCATTCCATTCTTCTCTGTCTTGAGGTCCTTACTGCATAATAAATCACTTTTTTGTAAACGCCTTTTCGTTCGTTGGTGAAATGCCCACAACATGAGAGAAATCTCCTGAACGAATACAACCTTTGGAGATATAGCAAATGCAAAGTTGCTAATGACTAAGAGTAAGTTGAAGTGACAGTACGGGGACATATTAATATGCTGTTGATTTATGGTACGGTAGACCACAGGTCTGTGGAAAAAAACCAGTGTAACAGTTATACTGGTTTTTTTCCACAGACCTGTCTGGTCCCTCGTAATATTGAAACTCCCTAATTAATAAGTTATGCCAGCATACAAACGTATCCACTGACGCGCGGTCGACCGTACTTACCGCAGGTAATAGGAAAAAAAAGTTTTTAATTTTATTTATCGGGGGGCACACGGGGACGGGGGCATACGGGGACGGGGGCATACGGGGACGGGGGCATACGAGGATGGGGGCATACGGGGACGGGGGCATACAAGGATGGGGGCATACGGGGATGGGGGCACACTGGAACGGGGGCACACGCCACGAACTCATATTTTCAACCAGTATATAAATTATTTCCTATAAATGAAATTGAAACTTATCAGTCAACAGTTCAGCCTTGGGTCGTCGTTTGCTTTGATCATTTAAATCAAAATGAAAAGAGCTTTGAGCTCGACTGTACTAGAGGCGCCCTCAAAGTGACAGACATTGATAAGTAAATTGCTAAATCAATTATGTTACTTATAAGTTATTTATATAAGTAAGTAGTTATAACTTAGGAGATATAAAATTATCATTACATCTTTAGAACAGGTTGTGTGCACGCAAATTATAGGTATGAAAATCCGAATCTGTAGCTAATCCATTACTGTTTATTATAAAAGGGAAAGAATCACTGTCTGTCTGTATACATACGCCGCATTATGCCTAAACCGCTTGGCGGATTTTGATGAAAATATATCGAACCCTGTAGACATAGGCTACTTTTTACCGCGATAAAATGTTCCCGCGGGAAAAAAACTTATTCCGGGGAAGTCGGGGGAAACAGCTTGTTATAAATAAAAGTACATGTTTGTATTTTCTTATTATTTTATTTTTATTTTTATTTTAAAGAGGTTAATATTTATTTATTTATTTAAAACTTTATTGCACAAATTTGTACAAAAGGCGAACTTCATGCCAATGGCATTCTCTACCAGCTGACCTTTGGGCCATGCAGAGAAATTAGTGGTAGGCGCAAAAAGATAGTTTAGTTTATATAAAACAGTAATATATGATAATTAACTACATATACTACAAATAGATAAATAGGTACAAATTATATAAAAAAAATACTTTCATTAATAATGGTATAAAAGAGTTACCTATATTATATCGGATGTAACACTTCTCAAAAACCACTGAATGAATTCGAATGAAGTTTTCATTATAGTTTGATTCTTAGGCAAGTATTTTAATAAAAGCAAAACTAAACTGTAAAATCTTGAAAAGATATACCTAAGGCTATGTTTTGAACTCTTTAAAATCCTATTACATTTTAGTTGGTTAAAAAACAATTTTATTGCTAACTAGCTGTTGCCCGCAACTTCGTATGCGTGGATTTTGGAAGTAGGTATAGCTATCTCTCCTATACTCAGACAGCGTCTAGTTACAATGAAATTATGCGAACAAACGCGCGAACAAACCCGCAACCAACAAACCCGAACAAACGCGCAAACAAACGCGCGAACAAACGCGCGAAACGCGCGAACAAATCAACTAACCTACCAAGCGATCAAACGCGCGAAACGCGTAAACAAACGCGCGAAACGCGCGAACAAACGCGAAACGCGTGACAAACCAACAAAATAACAAACCAAAGGCGCAAACAAACGCGCGAAACGCGCGAACAAATCAACTAACCTACCAAGTGCTCAAACGCGCGATACGCGCGAACAAACGCGAAACGCGCGAACAAACCATAACCAACCAACTAACAAAATGCGCGAACAAACGCGCGAAACGCGCGAACAAACCAACCAAATAACCAACAAACCCGCAACCAACTAACGCGCGAACAAACGCGCGAAACGCGCGAACAAACGCGAAACCCGCTAACAAACCAACCAAATAACCAAAACCAACCAAAAGCGCAAACAAACGCGCGAACAAACCAACTAACCTACCAAGCGATCAAACGCGCGAAACGCGTAAACAAACGCGCGAAACGCGCGAACAAACGCGCGAAACGCGCGAACAAACGCGAAACGCGTGACAAACCAACAAAATAACAAACCAAAGGCGCAAACAAACGCGCGAAACGTGCGAACAAACCAACTAACCTACCAAGTGATCAAACGCGCGATACGCGCGAACAAACGCGAAACGCGCGAACAAACCAAATAACCAACCAACTAACAAAATGCGCGAACAAACGCGCGAAACGCGCGAAGAAACCAACCAAATAACCAACAAACCCGCAACCAACTAACGCGCGAACAAACGCGCGGAACGCGCGATCAAACGCGCGATCAAACGCGCGAACAAACGCGCGAACAAACGCGAAACCCGCTAACAAACCAACCAAATAACCAAAACCAACCAAAAGCGCAAACAAATGCGCGAACAAACGCACGAAACGCGCGAACAAACCAACCAAATAACCAATCAACCAAACGCGCGAACAACCCGCAACCAACAAACGTGCAAAACGCGCGAACAAACGCGCGAACCAACCAACCAAACGCGCGTACAAACGCACGAACAAACGCGCGAAAACAAATGTTGGCCCCGGGTGAGAATGAACCCAAAACCTTTAACTCACCATCAACTAAGCCAACGGCCAGTCACTGTAGAAAACAAATCAGTAGGTATTCGATACCGAGAGCCCCTGTAACCGGTCAATATAAGGATTTTGTTACATCCTGTATGTCAGTCAGTCAGGGTTTATAATAAAAAACCTATGGTAGTTTGCAGAGTAGCCCTATCCTTTGAACAGGGCTCACTTGTAACACTTTCAAAAATAACCAGGCTACTCTGACCTGTAAGTTCATACAAATTTTAGCAAATGAGAGTTTTTTATTGCTGGTTTTATTTCTCGGCAAATTTTCGAGATTTTTGTGATTTATTATGTTATTCCGGGATATACACTGTCACTATACAAAGTTTCGTCAAAATCCGTTCGGCGGTTTAGGCGTGATGCGCGTTCAAACAAACAAACAGACAGACAATAATTTTAAAAACTGTTCTAACATGTTCAGTTGCTCATTTTAAGTCGCCCTGGTTGGTTTTTTTTCGAATATATTCAATGTACAGACTTTTTGGCCTTTACGATTTTATTATATGTATAGATTAAATTTATAGACAACAATCATTCATTCCCAGGCAGTTACAGATTTCTGAATAATGAAAAAAGAATTTCACTTTTTCAGCTTTGATTTGCGTTAACGATTCGAATAAGTCTTTTCGCATAGTTTTCTCAGTGTCGCTACTTGCCAGGGCCCAATCTACAAACAGTTTGTTGTAAAGGGATATTCCCATCAACACCCCATTGAGTTTTGTTTCATCGTCTATCAGACCTTTAATAAAATAAATTGCAAATCGCGTTTCCACAAACGGCAAACGGAAATACGTCCTCAAGTAATTCGCCAAATAATTGCAGTAAATAGATCTTATAGACACAAAATAGTTAGAAACTAAATTCTCTATGTCTTGTGCCACCATTTTTCCGAAATTGAATGATATCAAGTTTCTTGAATCAGCCGTAAGTAATTCTCCGTCTCTAAATAAGTCGGAACGTTCCTGGAAACTTACTTTGACGGAATTCCTGTACACAATATTGAGGCGTATGCCGTAATTCACGCTGAAATTCTCGTATATAGGGGCGATTTCATTACAAAATGTCTGCACAGCTTCCAAAGCTGGCAAGCAAGATTCTGTTTCATCCAAAAACAGTCGTGTATATTTCAAACACTTCAAGAAGTGTGTAAAACTGTTTTTAAAGCCTGTTCCTCCCTCACCCCAAATACTTTTAACTTTTCCAAGAAACGGTTGACCCACTTCGTCCAATCTGAGTTTTTGATCTATTTCAGAATTGCTTACAAGTATGAATCGCGCAATGAGTTTCATATTAGTTTCAAGGTACATTTTCAAAAAGAAATCGTGTTTCTTGAAATTTTCACTTGTGAAATCCTTTTCCAGAAACTGCTTTATAATTTTCTTTACGTAATTTGGATCTATTTGGTTTAAGTTGTTGCTCATGCATTCGACTAATGGGAGCGTTATCGCTAATGAAGAGCCTTGTTTGGCCCTGATGATGTCAAGTTTAACCAGAGCCTGGTGCATAGCCAGAGAATAATCTGGTCTTATGTATTTCGGTACATTATTCAGCTTTACAAGATGCCGGTATATTAACTCTCTTTTTCCTTCCAAATTGAGTTTAGGGATAAGAGGGAGGAGAACATCCCAGTCTTGTGGGAGGAAGTTAGGGTATCTCCTCAGCATGCGAAGCGCAATGCAAAAGGCTCGGACTCCGCGCTGTCGTGAAGCTGCAGGCAAGGTGTCAGCGACTAAACCGGGCCAGTTTGGAGACCGTAATGCCATAACCAGTCTGGCAAGTCGTGGCTGCAGCAGGACTGTCGCCATGTTACTTCTGAGGTACGTAGGGCTGCACGTGTGCAACCAGTTGGACATCGCTTTCAAACTCGTATCCTGTGGAAAAATGACAAGAAATGTTGTTGCTAAACAAAAATCTAAGATTATCATATACTCTTAGGAGGCTAGGAATGCCTGGCGACACTTCTACGCAACAGGATCTGTTGTGGCAAACCCCTGTCCGTAACGGTGCCCCTTCCGTTTTTTGGTGGACTTCACCTACGCCATAGAATAAAAACACCTTGAAGAAGAATAAAAACGCCAAGGAAAACACCTTGAGGAAACCTGCAATTGTTATCAATTGCAGGTTTCCTCAAGGTGTTTTCCTTAACCGAAAATCCTGTGCTGTGGTATTTTAATAAACCGTACCTACTCAAGTAAAGAAAAACTCATTGGTTACGATCCCATAGGAATGTGAGGCGAGTGCACTACCAACTAGGGTGCCACTTTAGCTAATTGTTGTTAAATTATATTGACGCTAAACAAAAATCTATGTTTTGTTTTGTTACCTTTGATTGCAATTTTAGTTGCGGCTTTTGACGTGATAAATGCTCATTTGCACACAGCTCAGTCATCATACGTCTGTGTGCTTTTTCGAGCAGTTCATCTTCAGGTTTCGGAAGAGTTGGCCACCGAGCAGCGGCCGCACCAGTGAGCAGCGCGATAGGTCTCGCGAGCCGAATATTCGGCTGTACTGTAGCTCGCCTCACAAGAACATTCAAGTACTGCACCGCCAAACCCGCTTCTTCGCCAAAATAAATCGCCAGCTTTCTCAAAAAATTATCATGATCTAGTAGTGTCATGCGACTATCAAGCAGCGATTCGATTTCGTTACTAGCTGCAAGCATTCCAGCATCGTGACGCAAGGCGTTCAGATAAGATGCGTCAGTCTGTATGATTTGAAAGTTTTCTTTGAACAGCCTCTTGCGGGCAACGCGGTGGTCAAACAAACGGCACAGTAGTTCTTTTGCAGCGGGCGGGTCTCGAGCGGCGAAGTCGGCGATGAGAGTAATAGCTCTCGGATACGAGTCCACGCGGAGATGGTATGCAGCTAGCGCGTCAAGCAGCTGGGTTAACCGCTCAGATGCCATTTCAGGTTCGTTTTCAGCGGTATTCATCAGGAACGTCGGCAGACGCTTGTGTAGAGTGCTCAGTTCCGCGGCGGTGAGTGAATACTCGGTGAAGGATGAGAACTTATTGAGAAAAGCAGTCCACACAGCTGGTGGGCACTCGGTTTCGTTCAGTGTGTGACGTAGGACGACCGCGTGTAAACCCTCGTGGCAGTCAGCGGCGGGTTTTGTACCGTTCAGGCCCAGGTCATGTGTCACTTCTAACAACAGATTCCACACGAAAGGTGGTACGCGCCAGACGGCAGCACGGCGCACCAGACTTCGCACTATGGTGGCGCGTAAATTCGACGGCTCGTTCATGTGTTTCTCTATCATTAAACACAGTAGTCTCTCAATAAACTCGTGTCGGCCGCCACACTTGCTCACCAATACCAGCATCATGTTCTGACGAATCTCCGGCGAGCTTTCCTTCCTAATTTTTTTGCTGAGATCACGGAATGTCGTACTGAATTTCTGAAAACGGTATACGTCGAATAGTTTAACAAGCGATGTAGGTGGTGCGAAACGTTTACCGCTATACAAACTTTTGTAAGCTACTCCTTTTCGCGTCTTCGCATTCGTATACTTGCGAAAGCATCGTCTAGGCCCATTGAGCATGCTATCATAATCTTCATTGTCCGAGTCAACTTCGTCATCTGTAATCCTTTCGGGAGCCGATGGGACATGGTAAGGTAACGCATCTATTTTGTCACCGAAAATTTTTTTTTCAAATATTTGTGTACCAAAATCGTTTCGTTCTATTGGATCGACACCATTCATTAAAGGTTTCGCAAATTTGTATGTGAACCAACATGTATCAAAACAGTCTTCAGCTCTTGCCAGTTTGATTATGAGTTGCTTTATTTGCTCACTGTTGAGACTTTTGGCCAGAGCGGGTAGGTTCAGTAACCGAGCAGCATATAGCTCGGATTTGGCTTCGAACCTGTGCCTATGATGTTTCATAATGTATTTTGTTGCGTCCTTATTCAATCTTTTAAATTCATCTATGAACACATTTTCTAATATATAAAAGTATAATTCTGAATCTGCCTTTAAAAGCAACTGCATGTGCCTCATGTAATTCTTGTCAGTTTTTGAATCCTTGATTAATTTCTTAAAATAAACCTCAGCAGCTTTAGTCGATTGCTCGCAAAGTAGTTTCAGAAATTGCGGGGTCAGTTTATTTAAAGGAAGCCATTCCATTTCCCGGAGGAAATATTTAACGGGGCATTTTGGCAGGAACTTGAGAGCAAAATCTATCTCAGTACTCTGATAGATCTCGTAAAACTCTTGACATCTGTGTTTATCTTTCAAGTTGCGTTGGATCCAGTGCTTCATTTTGTTTGAGGCTGTTGTTAGCATTTCTGATAACAGCTTCTCTTCCAGGTCGATTGCATTTATTATATTAGAGTACTGAGGGTCTTGTACGAGCCATTTGCATTTCATAGCCCTGCTTACGAATAGCATGTCTTTGTTCTTTAAGTTCTGTAAGATGTAGTCCACATTTCGGTATTTGATGGCGAGGTCAATTTTGAATATTCTATCGATTGGGGAATGTTCTGGAAGGTCACGGATCGATTCAAACGGTACGTTATTTTGAAATGCTTCATTGACTTTATTATTGAGGTACTGATGCCTTTTACCGAGGTTATCACCCACCAAAGTTATTGGTATCGCGTCCATCTGAAATGAAATAGTCAATTATCAGTTATTTTTAATTAAAAAAATTAATAAACATGTCGGGAAATATTGTGCATTACATCGAAATGTTCAAGAAAGTTTTTTAATCATCCAGCTAATGCGTGTGACGAAATATGACAAGAAGGGTAAGATAAGAGAGAGAGAGAAAACCGAAGTCTGGAACGTTTTCCAGAATACTTTGAACCGCAGTTTTGTATTAGGTACCAAACATTTATTTATTATTTATTTATTTAACAATTTATTGCACACACAAAACATTAACATGATACAAATACAAAACAGAAACTATGTACAAATGGTAAGGCTTATCTCTTTATGAGATTTCTGCCAGCCTACCAGTGACAGGAGAGAAGTGTGATACGGCAGACAGTGCAGTGTACTAATAAACTAAATAAACTACAATATAACATAAATATTCATAAAGTATAATACATATATATAATTTTATCCTACATACATTTATTTTTATTACTGGTCGTTGTTTTTCGGCCAATTTTCGAGATGTTTTATACCATGTATATTGGCGAGGGATGTACACTATCAATAAACAAAGGTTCGTCAAAATCCGTTCAGTGCATTTTGCGTGATACTCGAACAGACAGTCAAAAATTTTAAAAGTGTATAATATTATTAGATCTCGGTATCGTTCGTAAAGACAAGAACCCCGAACTATATTTTCGTACAATATTATGTACAAACACAACTTTTCTACAGTTTTATTATACCTATAGTACCTATAGAAGATAATACTGCATGACTGGGTTTAAATACGGCCGACCTTGGCATTGGCCATAGATTAGGATGTGAATGTAGGTAGGTATTATTTGTTAGTTAGCAGTGATTCATTGCAATTAGAAATGTATACGGCAGAACAGAGAACTAACAATCAGTTGTTAAAACAACACCGCATTAACGTTTTCGCATAGAAAGTGCCGCCTCAATCAACTGCATTTGTAACTTTGCCGCATCTGGCTGTGTAGTTTAAAATAACACTTTCTACTTACTTTTTAGATTTAGACACAGATAACAATAAAACAAATGTGTAAACACAACTATGACATAATTTAATAAGGTTTTTAAGTGGTTTTAACTTTTAACCTCAAAATTTACGGGCGAAATATGAACACCAAATGGGTGATATCATAGAAGCAAGCGACTCTCAATCTGTTATCAGCCTTGATAATATTTGGCGACAATTTTTATTGCAAATCTATAATCGCAATCGTTTTGAGCCTTTACAAAAAAAAGTAATTAGGTAATTAAATTGAAAATTCCATATTTCGGATTAGGTTATTCTACTTTTATTTTTGTATTAGATTTTTTGTGTCGTGTTATTACAGTGTGATGCATTGGTATTTATGTTATGATATTATATTAATCAATTAAATGGTGGGATGGAAACCCTGAATCTCCCGAAAAACCTTTGTAGTGAATTTTGGGGAAAACTATGTAAGTTTATACTTATTAATTAAAATATTTGCAAAATAAATAAATAATGTGAAAAGGCAAGCAAAACACTTTTCGTAACAGGTATCACATCAAAATATTCTTAAAATATATTTTATTCAACATTCTTCCCCACTTCTTGAGCAACCTATTTCTAAATTAAACTCACATGTAATCTTATATATATATAAAAAAGACTCTGTATCTAAATATGACAAGATGTTGTAAGTCTGTGACTATTGTGACAAGATTTAATGTTGAGCACCGCTGAGTCAGCTAGCATGCCGGTGACGTCACGGTTTCACTCTAGTAACCTCTCATCATCATCATCATCATGTCAGCCTGTAGACGTCCACTGCTGGACAAAGGCAAAGGTATAGTAACCTCTAGTACATTTTAGACTTTCGCGCTTTGTATTCATAATTATATAATTATTTACGGGTCTTACGTCGTATTATTACGGGTATTATTTAACGTCGGGCAAGGTAAATAAAACTTATTCTGTAATGTGTGTAAGACCCGTAAATAATTATATAATTAGTAACCTCTATTCCCACATAAATAGCATACAAAAACAAAACACTCCTCGGTGGGTAGTCTCCATAGAATTTTTTGTCGGTTGAATGAATATAGTCACAGATGTTTGCACATCGCTGACAGTGTTTATAGTCTATGTGTGCGTGAGCTACATAGTGTGATACATAGAGATGTCCAACCACTTGAAAAGTTTGATTCGGTTGAATCAATGAATTATTTCTTGAAATTGAATGAGCGTCCACAGCTCGCCTTTGACACCTAAAAATTAGTAATTGCGCAAGAGTCAGCTAACTTCATACAACTGCCAAGAACTCTACGGGGATTATACGGGCCAAGGTTCGAACCGATGACGGCGAGGCGAGCGCATCACGGCTTCAGGAGAACCACAGAATATATAAGGCAGAACATTGTGTAGGTATGACTAACATTTATCGGTGAAATCCTAAAAATCGAATTCCCAATACTTCCGGGTGATATTTCGTAACACTAAAGCGCCTTCTGTTCTGTCCAATTCTACGACGGTATTGCAAAATTTAAAATTCAACTTTACCATTAGCATTTTATTGGTTGACCGTTTTGTTGTTTTATTTCTAACTTTTAATTGTTTATTTACGAATAGAAACGGAGAGATTTATAGATCCAAATTTTTTGCAATATTTGAATTGGGAACTTAGTTTTAGGGCTTCTTTCACCACTTCCTGATATTGTTACAGATAGTAATCTTACGGATAAACTAATCTATCAGATAAATCTGTGTGATAGACTATATAAAATATATAAGATATAGGCAATCAGATACCTGTGAAATCAAAAAAATAGACTATCTGTCAGATTATCTGCAGATAGGGTATCTGGGACTTTATCAGCAAGCGGTGTAAGAGGCCCTTAATCTTTTTAAATGATAATTAGGGATGATGTTCCATTATTTGACCAATTAAGGACTTTTTGTGATGATATTCTATTTAATGAAAAAAATCCTCTAATCGCCATCACCATATTCGCATAATTACAGCAATGGAAGTCAAAAGCCCGATCATATACAATGATGAAAAAGGCAGTTAAATTATGTAGGTACCTACTACCTACTCGTAATAATATAAAAATCTCATTAAAAAAAATATATCACAACAAAATAGACTCAATATTTTAAAAAATCAATATTTAATTTATTTAGTATTTTGCAGTTTAAAACCCAAATAAAACCTAAATTTAAAGTCCGGTACAGAGAAAGTTTTCTTGAACCTTTATAATTACCATGACAAAATGAAATTTACCGCAGGAATTCTACAAATAACTTTAAGATAGCTAAATATTAAATACCTCCTGTGATTTACGGTTTATAAAATATATGTAGATATATCCGAATAAGTCCGCTAAATGCAGGCTTTAATATTAAACGAGGCAACTAATTATTAGTCTTTGTGCATAAATGGAGCTTTCCACATAGTTCATAGGACACACGCGAGTGTCCCGGATTTTATACACTGTATTACGGGACAGTATTTTAATCTTAGTATTATCCATGTTTTATAAACAAAGTAGGTATATGTGTAAATTGTAGTTTTTGATTAAACTCCCTTGCTCGTGACACGACCATTAAGGACAACTCTAGCTTGAGTGAAGAGTTTAAACTTTGAAAGCTGAAAATTAAAAACTTATTATTATTATCTGTTTTTTTGACAAAATGCTCAGTCAGGGCACAGTCCATAATTAACTGATCTGAGCTACTAAATGTCAAGCAATACCCTATTTGACTGATGATGGACCAGTCATCTTAAGGCCAAAATAATAGAGATCCATCTACAAACGTATCCTTTTTAGACTGAAAAAGACAAAAAAACCTTTTTGCATTATCATATTGAAATCATAACATATAATTATATTTCATTAATTTATCATAACAAAAATATCCTATTATATGTCAGAGCCATATTAATATTTTTTTATACGAGCTTATTAATATTATCTCATATTATAAATGCGAAAATATGAACGTCTGGTTATCTAAAACGATTTAACCGACTCGATGTAACATAATTGACAGAAATTGACATAAATGTTGGTATATTAAAACGTTTCAACGTTTAGCATTCACTATAATATCTTCGAATGCCTTACAATAGGTGGTATGGGACATTTATGTATATTACGGGACATTCCGTAGTGTGTCCGAGCTTAATACAAATAAGGCGTAATAAATAACTTGGATTTATTGTGTGTGCTTTATATAATCTGTTATTCAGATTCAGGCTTTGTACTCCATAAAACGGAGACATGCTGGAAATTAATGGGTTTATACACAATTGGGAGAGATATATGACAGACATGATACTTGAGCCTTTTTTGGTGATCTAGGTCGTATTGCTTTGTTATGGTCCAACCAGGTGTCAAAAATATGTGTCGGTCAATAGAAAACCGTTAGAATTGAGAGGTAATGGATACCTTAGACTTCCATTTGGCGTTTCCTAAGTTCAACCTCATCATCATCGTCATTTTTAAGTATTTGTCGAAGTTTACGTTCAGACGTAAGTTTTTCCAGCGCGACTTCATCATTCCTCTTCTTTTTTCAGTCATCAGTCCATTGGACACCTATTTCCTAAAGATTTAGTAACCAATAGTTGTTGATAGTGATGACTTCTCACAGCAATGGTAAGTAGATATCGACGGTGACCATTTAACGGTAAATTATCAGGTATATGTAGTCAAAGCCCGAAGCTCAGTCAAATCTTCAAAGGCCGAAATCGATTCGATATGTAAGGTTCGGTTTGGGAGCCCAACCTAAACTCATATAGTGGAAAGCCTTTTCACTGAACAGGCTAAATCGAATTTAAATGAAGTCGTCGACTACTTGGTTAATTGAAGTCATTGAAATTACTTTAAGAACGGAAAACAAAATCAAAATTAATGACCTCTGAGGCCTTTTTCAGGCCGAAATTGTTTCCAAGTCCATTTCAGTTTGACTATACTTCGGGTTTTAACTACGACATATATTTATTAGTTTTATTACACACTCTTATAAAAGAAAACTAAACAAAACACACTCATGATATTTATAGGTGTCTCTCAAGGGCCACCTCTAGGCCCACTTTTGTTTAGTTATTACCGTTCCTTTATTTCCTTCCACATGCTATTCTCCGGCCTAATTAAGCTAAAAGGTTTAGCCTGAACATAAATATACTTTCGCACTTTACGAGGGCGATGCTCCTCGCTGCTTGGCTCCGGAAATAAGAGAAATATTAGGGAAATAAGAGAAATGTAGACAAGTATTCTGATATCGTTTGCTTTGTTAAGAATTATGATGGAAATCTCATGTAAAATAATGGATTTGTCGTTTTATTAATCAAACCTTTAGTCAGCCGTATATGGTTGAGACCGTCAGTGGCGTCGGGGATAAGACGCGGCCTATCATATCGAAAGGTAAAACTTAATCGGAGCCTTAATTGGTTACACCTAAAGTTTGTGAAGTACCTAAAAATTCATTAAAATGAGTTCAACAAAGTCTAAGGGATTCTTTCACCGGTTGCTGATAAAGTCCCAGATACCCTATCTGCAGATTATCTAGCAGATAGTCAATTTTTTTTGTTTCACAGGTATCCGATTGCCTTGTCTATCAGATATACTAACAGCAAGGTGGTGTTATTTTCAGACTTGAAGTGTGAAACACGAAAATATTATCAGACACATTTATCTGATATATTAGTTTATCTGTCAGCTAACTATCTGTAGCAATATCAGCAAGTGGTGAAAGAGGCTCTTAATATTGTATTGCATAAAAGTAAGTATTCTGGGTACATTTATACCTATCAATATTTAACCACCACTGCTTCCTGGGTGTTCTTGAACTCTCTCAGCTGAAATTATCATAGATTGTAATTTTGAATCTGTTCTGCTTAGAAAAGGGAGTATTGTCTTCTAAATCAGATTCAAACATAATTATTATCAGAGTCTAAGACTGTGATGATTCATGTTATGCCCTGCAGGGCATTAAATCCTTCAAAGCATGTTCAAACTACGAAAGTTGTACCATAAGACCTGGTCGTGTCTTAGGAAACCAGGTTCTTTGTGCAATGTGGCCAACTTAGTGCTTTCGGCACTATATCTGGTGCATTTTTACAGATGTCAGCGCTCAAAATTTTATTTAGTTAGTGCCTGTGCCCTTTTTAGTACATTTTCTGTCACCACGTTAAATCATATTAATAAATTTTTTTTTTAATCTGGAGGAATCACTGCTTTTGTAGAAAACTTCATTCATCATTCACATTTTCTATGAAATCGTCGCGCCAATTTCAAATCGATCGAGGCGGGAAATACTGTTTTTTCTGTCGCGTGATGAAAATTATATTTACTAACTGTGCCCGCCGACATTGATTTTATTTTGTAAGGTAACTAAATTGATATTTAGTTTCTAAATTTTTTTACTCATATAAATTGTTGTGTTTTTTTAGTTTTCTACATCTGGTGCTCATTTCTTAAAAATCCTGTAAATCTGGTGCTTTTTTAGACTCATTTAGTGCTAAAACATCCAAGGGAGTTGGCCACACTGTCTTTGTGTATAAACTATAGTCATTCAAAATTACGAGTAGAGGTAACTACACTAACTTCAGGGGATAGAATTAAGAATTATTTACTTTAACGAATAAGTTTGGCCTTAACGAGGGATCGTCGCCAGCCTTCTGCCCTGCTATTCTGTAAGCGTATTTGTGCAACTCGATCCTGAATCCGCAGTGAGCTCGGTCTCTAACTCAATGATTCACAGTTCAATACTCACTTTACTTCGCAAGTGAAGTGTTTAGTGTGTAGCTTGTATTTCTTTACACAATGCGACATCAAGGTCTTTCATGATCGGATGCGGAGTGAAGTAAGTGACTTGCGATGTGATGGTCGAGTTTTAATTCGTACTTTACAGAATCACACAGCTGGGCACAATGCCCCAGTGAGACCACCTCGACGGCCTTTTTTATTTGTAGTTAGGTAAGTAGTTGTATAGTCCCCGCGGAGTTTAATGGCGGCTGTGAGAAGTTGGCGGATTTCTACGAAATGACTAATTTTAGGTGTCAAAGGGGCAGCTATGCGTGGGTTCATTAGAGACGCTCATTCAATTTCAAGAAATGGTCCATTGATTCGATCAACCGAATCTAATTTTCAAGTTTTTGGACATCTCTATGTAGCACACTATCTCGCATAAGCACACAATGACTATAAACATTGTCAGCGATATGCAAACAATTTGTGACTATATTCATTCAGTCGTCAAGAAATTCCGTGGGGACTAATAGTTAGTATTTATTTATGTTAGGTAATTAAGTTTTGTTTTAATTATTTTTGAATAAGGGAAGAGCGTCAGTGGCCCTGGGGATAAGACGCGGCCTATCATATCGAAAGGTCCGGAGTTCGATCCCCGGTTGGGTCATGTACCAATGGGTTTTTCTCGAAACTTAAGTACATTTACTGACTGCTCTCAAACGGTGAAGGAAAACATCGTGAGGAAACCTGCATACGCCGAAGAAGAAATTCTTAGGCGCATGTGAAGTCTACCAACCCGCACTGGGCTAGCGTGGTGGACTATAGCCCGAACACCCTCGTTGAGAGGGTAGGCCTGAGCCCCAGCAGTGGGGAGATTAATAGGCTGTTGATGATGAAGGGATAGAAAGGTATACCTACATGGTGGTAATTTGTTGTGAGGTAATGAAGAGATCCGACGAAGGACTAAGGTCACCGACATAGCCGAAAGGGTTAAAAGCTGAAGTGGCAGTGTGCAGGCCATATAGATCTCGCGGGCCCAAGTTGGGGTACCTACACGAGTTCTGGAGTGGAGACAGATCATAATAATGTATCATGGTGATCTTAAATTTTAGACGGGACAGTCAGTCAGGCAGATATCTGAACCGTGGAAAACTATCCTTGGCTTTGAAGATATTTCGATCGACATTTGAAAAAATTTGAATTTGAGTTTCTAGATTGCCTATCGTTATTATATTAGTCCAGGATATAAGCTGGACGGACCAAGATTAAATTAAATTCGAACATCGAAAATTTTTATGTGGACTTTGCCCTCCGCCTATGTATTAAGAACAAAATGCAAATTGAAAAACTTGGGTAAAGATCCCACGAAAAGTTTTTATAACTTAGTTAAAAACTAAATCAAAGTCACATTTAGGACTCAAGTTATAAGTCAAGTCGAACACAATTTGCTCACTTAGGTCCGGTATTAAAATATCAAATTGCCAATACAGAAACTTTGTGCAACATAATAAAGATTTTTTATTAAATATACCTACTAGCGATTTTTAGCGTTGAATTAATGTCTTCTGTCTGCATTTCAACTATTAGGTAGTGTTGTAATCTGCGAAGTCCATCAACAAGGATCTATCATTCCTCTTTAGAAACTAGTAGTCTAGGATCACTAGTTTCCGAATTACAGCGTCGTTAGAAACTAGTAGTCTAGGATCACTAGTTTCCGAATTACAGCGGTTTTAAGTTTGACAGCTGTCATCCGAAATGAAGATCTCGATGAGATCTATCATTCCTCGTTAGAAACTAGTAGTCTAGGATCACTAGTTTCCGAATTACAGCGGTTTTAAGTTTGATAGCTGTCATCCGAAATGAAGATCTCGATGAGATCTATCATTCCTCGTTAGAAACTAGTAGTCTAGGATCACTAGTTTCCGAATTACAGCGGTTTTAAGTTTGACAGCTGTCATCCGAAATGAAGATCTCGATGAGATCTATCATTCCTCGTTAGAAACTAGTAGTCTAGGATCACTAGTTTCCGAATTACAGCGGTTTTAAGTTTGACAGTTGTCATCCGAAATGAAGATCTCGATGAGATCTATCATTCCTCGTTAGAAACTAGTAGTCTAGGATCACTAGTTTCCGAATTACAGCGGTTTTAAGTTTAACAGCTGTCATCCGAAATGAAGATCTCGATGAGATCTATCATTCCTCGTTAGAAACTAGTAGTCTAGGATCACTAGTTTCCGAATTACAGCGGTTTTAAGTTTGACAGCTGTCATCCGAAATGAAGATCTCGATGAGATCTATCATTCCTCGTTAGAAACTAGTAGTCTAGGATCACTAGTTTCCGAAATTAAGTTTGACAGCTGTTAGTTATTTCTATTAACCTCCTTTCTATATCAACCTAACTTTAACATGTTTTTCCCCCTACAGGAGGTTCAGAAAAGTGAGCATGACTACGTGGACATGTATATCCTCGTAGTCATACTGATATGACAAATTAGTATGACCACCAGGAAACGGCGGGTTTATTGTATTTATTTCAAAAAACAAAAATCTCATAAAATACAAGTAGGTATAAGCTATCGTAGCTAGGGGGCAAATGTGGTTGACTGAAAATAGCTCGATAGGTACTGTTACGTTTTTAGAATGACGGTGACGTTGATTGTATGATAGATTGATTGTTGATTGAATGACTGTTTATAGTGACGGGTGACCTTACAGTATATCAATTCTCCATATTAATATTTTAACCTTTGATAATTATTATTTTTCTAAGTGCTGTGGATTTTGTGAAAACAAATTGACATTGACATTGACGTTGTATAAATGTACCTAGTGTACTTACATGCAATAAAATACTTTTGAATTTGAATTTGAATTCAAATAAATAAAATTTCTATTAATAGGCACCGTCGCTAATGGGATACGATTTCATTATAATAAAACGGAATATAATATTTTTAAATATGTTTACCAATTTCGCGGTTCGATGTTGTTCGAACCACATTTTCAATTAGTTTGGCTTGTAATATTTCATTCCGCGGTCTCCGCGGTTCTCTTCAATTAACACTGGGTATTTGGCCAGTGTAAAACTGGCATGGTTGACTGGAATACTTAACCACTTACATAATTTGGTACCTACAGTCGAGTTCGTTAATATACTGAATTGCTGGCATATTCTAGGATCAGATCTATGTAGGTATTAAGCTTTTCACACAGCTTATAAGGGTGTTTTTAAGGGTATCTTTTTCAGATGGCCGACACTCTTACTAGGGACAGTCAATTTGAGAGTTCTCTGGTGATTTGTGCTTTGTATGTTCTGCCGTTTTAATGTTTTCCTTCACCGTTTGAGAGCAGACAGTAAATGTACTTAAATTACGAGAAAAAACCCATTGGTACATGGCCCAGCCGGGGATCGAACTCCGGATCTTTCGATATGATAGGCCGCGTCTTATCCCCGACGCCACTGACGCTCATCATGACATTAAAAAAGATAATACAAAACCATTTTACTTTTAATAATCTTAATGGCGGAATTCTTGTCAAGCAAAATTTATCTTTTAATTATCTCCTTAATAAAGGCTTTCCAAACTTTCGATGGAACTCCGAAATACTTTTATTTCGGAATGGTGAAGACGTTAACTTTTTGATATAATTATCTTGACTTCGAAAGGGATATTAGTAAAATGGTGGCCCGAATTTTCAATAATGGTTGTCTGTGGTTTTGTAATTAGGTTATTCCTCAGTTCGTGACAAGATCGCGCCTTGGATTTATTTATCATTCTATTACATACTAGCTTATGCCCCGCGACTTCGTTCGTATTAAAAAGTATCGTATAACTTACTAACAGTTGCCCGCGGCATGTATAGGGGATTGCAGACTTCAGTATTAGTTATTACAACAACTTGATACCTCCACGTGTTCCTGAGAAAAAGGGTCTTGACAGACGGATAGTCGGACAATGAAGTAATCCTATAGGGGTTCCTCTTTTCCGTTTGAGGTACGGAACCCTAAAAAACATACCAACAGTTGAATTGAGAACCTTTTTTATGAAGTCGGTTGATAAGTCGCATTTACCTACAGAAATGAACCAACGCCACTTACAGTTTCTAATACTATTACAAGACTCCTAAACTCCG
The DNA here is from genome assembly GCA_949699065.1 of Metalampra italica. NCBI lineage: Eukaryota > Metazoa > Arthropoda > Insecta > Lepidoptera > Oecophoridae > Metalampra > Metalampra italica. Next base: position 2,342,536 of record OX452995.1, on the reverse strand, counting down.
TTCCAGGTAAACACACGCGCGACGTGTCGCGAAGAAAACTTAAGCTTTAAGCTACTTATACGAGCTTTGCGCACTGGTGTGAATCCCTCACAGAGTTTATGGAGATTAACAAGATATTTATTTATATAAATAATATTTATTATCTTAAATAAATTATTATACCTAAATAAACAAAAAGTGAATTTTTACTTACTATTAATTTACAAATATTTAATTAAATACCTCTAACCTATCAGGCCTCCGCGTGTCGCACATGGCATGAACGACCCCGTCACACTTTTATGGCGTTGACGCGCTTAATGGCGATGGACAACCTCTGTACCAGGTGCGACCCCGCCATTGCCCCCTCTCTCGAAGTCGGCGGCCAATCTCCTTTGTAAAGGCAAACGCCTCTGGGCTCCAGCAGCCCATCGCCTCACATGCAAACGACAAGAACCTGGTTGGCCTCCAAGGCTGCATACTTCGCACGCTTTATTAATTTTACAGCACATTAAAACATTTAAGTAGGTTATGTACATTATATTACAAAAGATCGAAATGCCAATACGAATTAACGGAAAATGATAAGTAGATAAAATTGAACGGAGAAAACTCGGACCTCCCGACATGACATGTGTCATTCATTCATAATATTTGTTTGTTTGTTTTTAATGGTTTAACGGCCAGTTGGAAACAAGTCCTTATAGGCCAAATCGTAGTTTTAAATCACGAATACATTATACCGCAGTACGGCCTCCGGCAACTAGTGCCATTTGGTGATCCACACTGCAGCTAACACCGCACTAAACTGATAGTAGGTTTAGTGTCGATTTTACAAGGGACAATTTGAAACAATTCGGTAGAGTCGTTACACGCTTTTATTTAACTATCCCGCACAATATACAGTTTAATAGGCACTTGTTGCATATAAAACTATCACAGATATAAACCAAAACCTACAATATATTTTTTTTAGGAAAACTAAATAAAAAAGACAACCGTCTCCGACAAAATCCCACCAAAACGCCTTTTTTGTTGAATTCGTCCAATGATGGACAGTCAAAAGTCATAGACCATACAGCCAAGTCATATTTTGTTTGTTTTTCTTCAAAAACCGGCGGATCGGTTACAGCACGGCCTCCACAAAAACAGGGCACGACTATAATTATCATATTTAGTGAAAGTAAAAAAAAACTAACAAATAAAAAGAGATTGCTTATTATTTTTTATCCTCTATTTTCGGTAAAGTCGGAAATATTTTCTACTTGCTTGTATACATGTAGGTACATAGTATTTAGTATTTCATTCAGGACTCCCCCTGTAACAATGGCACAATAAATAAATATTGTTATCGTATTATATGAGACGCTAAAGCGTGCCATCGCGGGCTTATCTCGTTGTAACAAAATCTTATAACGACTATTAACATTAAATCACTATGAGCTACGAATTGGGTATGCCATTGGTAGCTATAGGGTCCGCTTAAATAGTTTTTCCCCTCTTATACATTTTTTTTTTAATTTCCTCGAAACAAACTGTCTCAAACGAAATAGTTCTTTGTTATGCAAGACTGCAAAGTTGGTTATTTTATACGAGTACTAGTATAATTGAAAACTGAGCAAAGCAAAGGGTTCTAGGGAAATTATTATGGCCAATGGGGAATCTTTCGAAACAAATCAGTACTCTATCTTGTACCTACTCTATTTGAGTGACAGAAATAATATTTTTTTAATCGTGGTAATTTTTTTGTCATATTTGTTGCACAGCATGCGCGCTGTGTCCGATCAATTTTGTTGTGTCAACTATGCAAAATGCTCGGCGAACATCCTCAACTACTAGAATATTCTACTATAGCCACAGAATAAATAAAAGCACAGGTAATATTAGCGGAAGACGTATCTACTACGCGAATAGAGCGTGCACTCTCGGTAATATGATCCTTCGTAAAGTTTCGTAGCTCGATGTGCCGAAGCAATTTGCTAATACTGCTCGTGTTAAATCTTCGGTACATTTTCGTGGGTCTGATTTAGTTTACTTCCCGGGGCTACGCTTGCTTCCCCCGAGTTCCCCCAAGTTCCCCCGAGTTCCCCCGCTTCGGTCCCTCCCCGCGCCGCTGTAATGGCAGCGAGATTTGCATATGAAGCTTTATTTTGGCCTTGGCCTGTAATCTAATGAGGTTTTGTTCGTCTCGGTATTACTAATAAGGCTCGGAATTACGTATTATGTATTTAAAATGGTTTCTCAAAGTTATAAGGATTTATTATAGTAAATTAAGCTGTAGGTACGGTCGACCGCACGTCAGTGGAAACAAAACCAGTACCCTATAAACTGGTTTTGTTTCCAAACTATTGAAACTCTCTAATAGGCTAGGCCAGCTCAAGGTCAAAGTGTTTCTTTCTACTGATGATGTGCGGTCGACTGTACATAGGTACGATTAAGGAAGGTATAAACTACGGACCTTATTTGGCTGATTAGGACCACGGTGTCAAACGCCCCAGTGCTTTTCTGATAGGGCTGCCGGTTAGGTTCACGTATCTATCAAGCATTTTAAAATATAGTCGATAGGTGTCCTAAATAGGAATATCCTAGGCCAAAAACCAAAACAAGAGTAAATATCTGTGTAGCATTTCAATTTCAATTCATTTATTCCTAAAGTACATTGTGCATGTGTAAAATAATATTAAAACATTAAAAAGACAGTAAATAAAAATAAAAATAAATACATAGGTCAAATCGTTAAACATTCAAGGTCAAATTACAAATTCCTTGAACCAAACGAGTCTTTTCCAAAAATATTCCTTACAATAAACAAATAAAAAGAAATACATAGGTGAAATCATTAAACATTCAAGGTCAAATTACAAGTTCCAAAATACAAATTACAAATTCCTTGAACCAAACGAGTCTTTTTCCAAAAATATTCCTTACAATAAACAAATAAAAAGAAATACATAGGTGAAATCATTAAACATTCAAGGTCAAATTACAAGTTCCAAAATACAAATTACAAATTCCTTGAACCAAACGAGTCTTTTTCCAAAAATATTCCTTACAATAAACAAATAAAAAGAAATACATAGGTCAAATCGTTAAACATTCAAGGTCAAATTACAAGTTCCAAAATACAAATTACAAATTCCTTGAACCAAACGAGTCTTTTTCCAAAGAAATTCCTTACAATAGACAACACGTAAACTAGAAGAGCAGAAACTATCATTTCCATATCATACCTGTCAAACTTTAAAAAACTTCTGACAAGTAAGAAAACCGCATTTCGACCCCGTTTGAACTTTCCCTTTTGGAGCCAACTTTGCTATTTTAAAACTTTTCTTTTTGCTTTCCTTACTGGCAACATTGAGCTTTACCACGAGGGTGGTAAGGATCAGAATAGTAGAAGAAAATGGTTGTTATCAATTCCCCTAGAATTTGTATTCTTCAGTTTTATATAGACACGTTGTGTAAAGATGGGTTTATGTTACATACGGTCACTGCGGATAGCGTGCTTGATTGAGCAGAGCACGTTTTATGTAAATTAGAAAACAACTGTTGTATAGTACATTTTTAATTACCTACATGTTTCATTTAATGTTGAAAAACGTTTGGATCGTCTCTTATAGACTACCATACATTTTTCAAAGGAACGCTCGCGCCCTCAAACAGTAAAATTTGGAGACAATTAGGCAGAAATGATGCTTATGAATTGGAGTCAATGACACTGTAAAATACTGTAATGTTAGGGTTGAAACACTTTAGATACCACCAAATGTGTATTATTCTTTTAATCAACCGACTTCAAAAAGGAGGTTCTCAATTCAACTGTATATGTTACGCGATATCTTCGCCGATTGTGACCCGATTTGAATGATTCTTTTTTTATTGACAATCTATAATATTTCGATGGTGGTCCCATGTCAATTTGAAAAATATTTCCTGTAAGGGTGAAAACAGTTATAAGTCGTCGGTGTACAAAATTCATAAATTTTTACAAAGAAGTCTTTTTTATTATATTGTAAAACTTATGATTGTTGAGATACTTATTTATTTCACATAAAATATATCTATACTACACCAAAATTAATAAGTAACAATTATATTATACCTAAAAAAATACTTACATAATATAGGTTGTTGGAGTTTGTGTTTTGGGTCAAACAAGCTGTTCGCCGCACGAGCCGCCCGTGAGTCTCGAACGCGCTCTCACCGAAGTTTTCTTTGAAAGAAAAGCCGATACAAGTTATATAAAGTTTCGCTCACATTCGAGCCGTTTGTATTTTTTCCTTCCATTGTTACTTCGAAACTATATTTCTTGTTCGTCAGACTGAGGGTGAGTATACCTCAAATAAGAAATAAGTTAATGTAATGACTAAACACCAGATCTGCGGTGGCAGGAACACGTATTTTTCTCAATTTTTATCACTCGCCTTAGAACTCATTATAATAGTGACGGTATTTGTGAAATGTGATGTATTTGTGGTGTTCCAGATCAAAAGAGACCTATAGAGGGAATTTGACTGGCCTGTTGGCGTAGTGGTAGTCACCCCGCCTACTGCGCCAAAGGTTTGTGTGATTAGCATGTCTGTTTTCGGATTCTGGGTGTTTGTATGTATTTTAACTGTGTATATATGGGGCCTCGAGGGGGTTTTTTATTTATAATTTATTTTTTAGTTTAGTTTTAGTTTTATATAATAAGTTTTTTATTGTTATCCTATATTATACATTTAAATTAAAGAATTCTAAACTAGGAAGTTAAATCTGTATTTAAGTATTTATGTATGTTTATCAGTTGTTGAGTACCCATTTACAAGCTTCGGCTTAGTTTGGGACTAAACAGCAGTGTGTAAATTTGTCAAAACAATTATTATTATTTAGTGTCTGAGAGAATTAAAGTTTAGTAAATTGACGAAAACGACCGCCGACGTGAAACTACAAACAATTATAAAAAAATAACCAAAAGGACTAGGAGGTTGGTTCTCGGATCTATGGTTAGGTATATTTATGTAGTCCTGTAGATAACTGAATTCCGCCACAAGGTACCGACGCTATTTTTTAAAATGCAGCGGTAACATGTCGGGAAAGTTAGACGAGCCGCGACAGTGGAGTCGGGCGACCTCGGCTTTGACTATAATAAATAAATAAATAAAATAAAAGATATTTATCTTTATTTCAGGCTCAGGGACCCATACAAAACAAAATACAAATAAAAAATTTAATTTAACTAAAATTAAACAGCTACTTTTTATTTTCGCTGCACAGCTTCTGGGACCATTCTTCTTACTATGTCTGAAAATGAATTTAGTATCCGCTTACAAACAAGCTGGTAGTGTTACTAGAACAGCATAGACGTGAATGTGTCTAATAATTGGTTCAGTCTCTACACATAATTAGCTGAAAGCATTAGTGCGCCAACCGCGGCGTTCACGATTCAATTAACTCAGTTCCCATACATAGTGCTTATACCGGGGTAGACGTTAAGTGCCGCCAGGCGATTATTCCTTATACTAGCTGTTGCCCGAGGCTTCGCCCGCATGGGATAAGTACCTAAACTATCCGGAAGAAATTATCTGAATGGTAGTGAAAACCGCATCAAAATCCGTTGCGTAGTTTCAAATGTATAAGCGTACAGACAGACGCGGGAAGCGACTTTGTTTTTTAACAGGAAGGTTTGAATCTCTTTGGTGGCGCGCGCGCTCCCTATGGAGACTGCATCTTGCATATTTAGTATGGGAACTGATAGTGCCGCTTACAGGGGAGGGTGCGGACAAAGGAAGCGGAGTAGCGGGAGGAGGTTGCTAATACAAATTTATATGGAGTTTGAATATGTGTGAGTGAGTCACAGTATTGTGATACATTTGACACGATATTGACACCCATAGAATGCTTTTTTAACGCCGGGGCCGCGAGCACGCACCAAAGAGATCTTAACTCTATGTTTTTTAATATGTAAGTAAGAATATCAAAACAATTGACTATGGTCACAGAATACATCTATGGTTGAGTGAGACTGAGAATTATGTCTCTTTTGGCGGGAGCTCCTGTCATGTTCGTCTCTTCTATTTATACGTATTTTGCGGGTTTTAATGTATAATTGTTAGTGCGGGAAATTAAAATAAAAGCGTAACAACCCTTTCAGCTCGTAGATGCCAAGATTGTCCGTTATAATCACCATTAAAGTTACTATCGCTTTAGTGAGGATGTGAACGTCAGTGACAATCGCCGACTAACTCTAGGCATGCTCTGTTTTTAGTTTTTGTGGTTTTCCGTGCTGTAACCGCCGGTTTAATAAATAAGAAATTACTCTATATTTAAATTAAAATAATAATATGCCATATAGGTCTTGTAACCAAGCCAAAACCTACCATAAAAAAAAGAAAAAAAAAGAATGGCGTTCCGTTAAAACCTCTTATATATACCTGTCAGATTTTGGTTTTTGAAAAAAGAATACTATCTAGACTTTATTACAGTCTAGTATTTAAACTACATTTAGAAACCCGATCGGGTTTTTTAACACTCTAAAGAACTATTTATATTGTGTGCTATGACTAATACACAGTATATTTCTGAATACAGTACTGAATATACTTTGTCGGTACTTATTAGTTTGAAGCGTTCGCAATACACAATAATGAGCGGAGCTTACTGTTTTGTGGTCGTATAATTTGCTCGCGCGGTTTCCTGAAAATGTGTTCTGGTTAGATATGGACTGCAAATGCCGATAGTAATGGTCATTATGCTGTTTCCGCTGATTTTGGTCGCGGTTGCCTTGCTATGCTACCGATTTGTAGGAATGAATGAATGATAGAATGATTAGAATGAATGAATGACATATATTATATGTACTTGGATTCCTCATGAGAGTATGTTCTGTACATCTCAGAATGTTATTGTTTATACTTCTTATATTAACGCGTTTTTAAACTCACTTTCATGTCTGTCTTTCGTTAGCTTGAATATTGGTTTACAACTCCTCAAAAGCTCAAAGGAAAATTCAACTGTAAAAGAAAATATGAATATTTACAAATGCATTGTCGTGCCCACATATAAATAATTTATTTGTGCTTCGTAATTAATTTAATAACTTTTACAAGTGCATAAAACGCGCTATTTTATCAGACACGAGCTAAGTCGAGGGTAAAATGGGTTTCATGAACGAGTTACACACTCTGCTTTTCACTTCGATTGCGAGGAAATTAAACAGCAAATTGCAAATAAATGTGCGAAAATAACTGAACGTGACACTTTGGAACACTGCTTATATTTTACAATCTTTTTTACATTTATATTTCTATAATAACTATTAGTATTGCCTATGTACGAGTATTTTTAAGTATTCCATTCAAATATTATTTTCATTCATGTTTTATCTACGAAATCTAAGATCTCAACGTGAATTTAAGTTCCTATATCTTTTCAATTTATCGTACAAAAAGAATGATGGGAACCGTTAGCGAGAAAACGAGGGAAATTGAATGAACTTCTACTTGAAACTTCCTGCAAACACCATAAAACACACGCTATATTGCAATTTTCTTAAAACTTTTGCACATTGCTTATCGGAAATGTTCATTTTTATTGACAGTCGACGCTACCCGCTCTTCCATTTTGTTTTGGCGGGACGCCGTGCCGCCGCCACCGCCATGTTGTTTTTTTTTGTTTTTAAAGAACCAGCACGGTAATTGACAGAAGCGGCCAGTTCGATTTGCGAGCGGATACTTTTTGCTCATATCCCATGTTATTTATACGGGATTTAATTTAAAGTGGCAACCGGAAAGTACGTCCTATATTTACGACAAGATTAAAAAGATTGTATGTAAGAATGGACGTCGTTAGTGCTCATCAGAATAACGTTACAATTTTTTTTAATTTTGTTTATCAAACTTCTTTGATCACAATCTTTTTTAAAAGGCTTTTAATTTGCAGTAAAAATGTTTATTTACTGTTTTAATCCCGTTTAATCCGACGAGAGCGGCTATTTTGCGGGTAGCTGTTAATTAAGTTGTACAAAAGCGCATAAAAAGCACACAATGACGTTCATATTGCAACATTCCATTTTCAACAAAAAAATAAAATCTGAAAATGGTGCAGAAAGATAATATACTTACTCATATATCTTTCTTACATAAATAACTTTCTTTCTGCACTGGACACTATTTTCCTGGGCTTATACTTTAATGCTTTTATTATTAATATCTTATAATCTAAATCGTTTGATTACCTACTTTTATAACAGACACGAAACGAGATCAGGCATTGCGATCCCGAAGAAATTTGTAAGGACATAATACTGCATTCTCTGAGTAGGTCGATAAATAATTTCAACCGTTGTATAAATGTACCCAGTGTACTTACATGCAATAAAATAGTTTTGACTTTGACAACAATAAATTATATTTTATATAGATAGGTATATATTTAATTAATGAATGAGTAAGAGAAATAACTGCATTTCATCGCTAGGGTTAAAAGGTATACGTGCATAGTTACAATTTAAGGTATACATGACCTAGCAAATGATTCTAGGTCTGACCACTTTAGTTTTTACCGACAATGTCTATGGAACTTGTCTTTTTAAAAGTTCAAAATAAAATTTTCTATTTTTTCATAACTTTATTTGGCCTTTAACTTTGTAACCTAGTTTTTAACAACTATTTGTAATTTTGGCTGTAGTTATCCCTAATAAACAAATTAAATTAAATTAAAAACTTTGCACTAATTTGCCTCAAAAGAGCAATTTATATTTCGTTGCGCTTCTATTGCAAAAAGCAGTTCAAACTGACACTGGATTGTTCCCAACTTTGTAGACTAGTTACAGCAACAGATGGACAGTGCTGCCAACTTCTAGATAATTATGAAATTAGAGTGGTCTACTTCGAGTGCAATTAAAAATTTATAAAAGCAAATGCCACTGCGATAGTACTTTAGTTTAGTTTCTGTCTGAGTTTAATAATAATAATGTTTGGACAAATTCACACACCTCTGTTTAGTCCCAAACTAAGCCGAAGCTTGTAAATGGGTACCCCCACAACTGATAAACATACATAAATATTTCAATACATACAAATACCCGGAATCCGAAAACCAACAGGCTCATCACACAAATAAAAAGAAAAGAAAATAAATAACATAACATTACAAATGTTGGTCCCGGGTGGGAATCCAAATCACCACGACCTTTGGCGCAGTAGGCAGGGTCACTGCCACTACGCCAACAGGCCACTCAATAATACCATTTGGTTATCCTTTTAAGGTAAGTTTATTTATGTGCGATTGAATAACAAAACAGGTACATGAATACAGGAGATGAATTATAATAATAGTGTACTTACAAATAAATAGATTATTACCTAGTAATATCAAACATAAATTAAAAACCAAAACACAAGATATTAATTAGGTACTATCTGTCGAGTATTCGGTAAAATAAACCTTCGCAAAAAAAACAATTCGAACTTTTCATTAGAATCGATTCAGTTCAGACGTTCATTCTTCAAGACGAGATTAAGGAAGTTCTACAAGGCTGGCAATGCGTTAGCTTAGCCATATTAAATGAATGAATAAATTACAGAAAACCGTATCTAAATCGGTCAACCCGTTTTGGAGATATGTGGCAACATTCGTTTGATATGCACAAACAAACAAACAACCTCTCACCCTAAACGCATATACCTTCTCCGTTCCGTCGTTGGGTAAAAATAGCCCTCGCTAATGAATGAATGATTGAACGGAAAATCGTATTCAAAATTGGAATAGGTACAATATTCTATATATTAATAATAGGTACAAATTACAGAAAACCGTATCTAAATCGGTCAACCCTTTTTGGAGATATGTGGCAACATTCGTTTGATATGCACAAACAAACAAACAAACAAACAAACAAACAAACAAACAAACAAACAAACAAACAAACAAACAACCTCTCACCCTAAACGCATATACCTTCTCCGTTCCGTTCGTTGGGTAAAAAAATAGCCCTCGCTAATGAATGAATGATTGAACGGAAAATCGTATTGAAAATTGGAATACAATATTCTCTTTTTGATGTCAATTCTGTCTAAAACTAAAACTACCTGTATAGCCGAGGGGAAGCAACAGCAACAAACCCAAACAGTACTTATTAAGTGATTTTATGGGTAAAATACCTACATTTAAATAAGTGCGTAGTTATTTTTCGAATTATATTGTTATAAAGGTTCTGCTGTGCCCTTGCAGGGCGTCACATGTACTGGCTTATTGTTTTTTGTATCTTGACATCTTTTAACATGTGGCTTTGCAATAAAGTTGAATCTTGAATCTCGATATTTCTTTCAAATTATATACTTTAAACAACTTCATGTTACGACAGATTCAGTCCCTACAGAAGGAGTTCCTCGATACCCTGTCATCAAACAATCTCGACCTACATACCCCTCAGATCCTCATAACGACAAGGTAACAAGTGTACTCTGAACGAGAGCTCTTCGCAATATTGACGTCAGAACATTCGGAATATCAGAACCATAGAACTCAGAGTAAGTAGGAACTAGAAACGTGTCAAACGCCAATAGCTTTTGAGTCGTCTTAAGCACTAATTACACCACACATCTTAGGCGTACGCCCGCCAAGGTCATGTTAGACGTAGTATTTACACCATCTAGCGCGGCACCTAGCAAGGCATCCAGCAAGGCATAGACAAGCTTTAAAAAGTAGGTTTTGGCTTGGTTACAAGACTTTTAAGCCATATTACTTGATATTTTAATTGTGATATGTCTTAAAAGTCTAGTCCAACCAAGCCATAACCTACTTTTTAAAAACGTTAGAGCTTGTCTATGCCTTGCTAGGTCCAGCACCCATCCTGCACGTCGTGCAAGCAAATAATAATAATTATTGCTGTATAGCAAGCTTTTTACGACAGTTATGCAATGACCTTCTAACGTGACCTTGGCGGGCGTACGCCTAAGATGTGTGGTGTAATTAGTGCTTTACGTCGTTTGCATGGGCGTGCCTACCCAACTTTTTGTTAGAGTTTGTATACCTACTCTATGCATCTAGTAAGCATGGTTACGGTTTTGTTATTGTCATTGTTGGTATCTAAGCAAAGTTGGTCTGTCTAAATATATTCGTTATTATCCAAAGTATTTCCTGTTTCAATGTTTCCATTTTCGGCCTAAGACGGGGGAGGGGCGAGGGGGGATCAGGAATTTCCTGTAGGTAAATAAACTCAACAGTCAAATATTATAAGTTCTTAATGAAATTCAATTCAATGCAATTCATTTATTATAACAGCTTAATTACATGTTTGTATGTATTTAAGTATTTATTTAACAGTATTTTAGTATGTTTATCAGTTGTTGAGTACCCATGTACAAGCTTCGGCGTAGTTGGGACTAACCAGCCGTGTTTAAATTTGTCCAATCATTATTATTAAACATTATTATTATTATTATTTCATAAATATAACAGTAAAAGGGCCCAGGGACTCCAAAGGTCCCGGGGGAGCTGCCAGCTGCCCTCTGAAAGTTTTCGTAATTAGGTAGTACATATTTATATAATAATAATAATTAATGTGGAATGTTGATTCAACGAGCATTGTCCCGATAGTCGTTTCGGCGAACGGCCTTATAGCGAAGAGCCTCGACCAACACCTCGAGAGGCTCTCGCTAGACGGCTGGATCAAGGGCCAGATCCAGAAGGCAGTACTCCTGGACACGGCGCGTATTGTCCGGAGGTTCCTCACTCTGCGGCCCTAACCACCGGTAGCTTGGGCCCTGCCCCGCTGCCGGCGGCACTCTAGGTTAGGTTTTTTATAATGTTTTTGTAATTAGTTTTTTATAAAAATATTATAAAAAATTTATACTTAAGAATATAAATAAATAAGATAATAATAATAATAACTTTATTTCAGCCTACGAAAGGGCCATATTACAAATACCTTACAGACTAACATACGTATTATTATCTTAACAATATAAAATCTATATTACAAATATACATATATATTAGGTATTACACTGTTTTACTTACTAACTGGCGACTTCTACGTGACCTGTACGGCGACAAGGTCACCGCGGGTATACACGTTCTAGTGCACATTTATTATGAGTTCTGTGGTCAGAGCATATGAGAAGGTTTGGAGATTTTTGGGCGACTCTTGAAGCGCGACACTGCGCTATTTATAGCTTAGGGCTCTTGCTATATCCGGTTCTTAGAACAAAGCTTTCTGTTTTTGATCGCCTTGGTCTGGTCTGTGGTACCGTTGGACTCGAGGACCAGAGATTGTGAGTTCGGTTCCCACTGGCGACAGACAACTTAGTGCGATTTACAGAAACGAAGCAAAAGAAATCTGCATACGGCAAAGATTAGAGATTTTTATTTTAGGGTATAAGTCCACCAAAAACCGGTTTGGCACAAAAGATCCCAAAAGGGGTCGAAGTATGACCCCAGATATTCCTGAATGCAGAAGATTTACTAGAAACTCTTTCATGAATTGAAGGAATGAGATTTTGTATGAAAATGGTTTTGGAGCCATCAGGCGGAAGGCGGAGTCAAAACTCTGATCAACAATGGCGGAGTCAAAACTCTGATCAACAATGGCGGAGTCAAAACTCAGATCATCAATGGCGGAGTCAAATCTCTGATCAACAATGGCGGAGTCAAATCTCTGATCAACAAACAATGGCGGAGTCAAAACTCAGATCAACAATGGCGGAGTCAAAACTCAGATCAACAATGGCGGAGTCAAAACTCTGATCAACAATGGCGGAGTCAAAATTCTGATCAACAATGGCGGTATCAAAACTCTGATCAACAATGGCGGAGTCATAACTCTGATCAACAATGGCGGAGTCAAAACTCTGATCTACAATGGCGGAGTCATAACTCTGATCAATAATGGCGGAGTCAAAACTCCGATCAACAATGGCGGGATCAAAACTCTGATCAACAATGGCGGAGTCTAAACTCTGATCAACAATGGCGGAGTCAAAACTCTGATCAACAATAGCGGAGACAAAACTCTGATTATTTTGTATAATTTTTTTAAATTATGAAATATCTATATTTACAACAATGTTTGAGTTACCATCGCGACAATAATAAGATGCCTTTCATACTCGTATATCTGTGGCTGCGATCTTTATATTAAAATTGGGCGACGCGGTCGGAATATGTAATGGGAATCTTAGTTTCGCACGCGGCATACTGAAATATGATTTCATTTAATTTAATAGAAAAGCTCTTCACTAGTTGTGGCGCGCTTGTTCATTATAACAAAGAATGCTTAAAAATCCGATTTTGCCGAAAATACAACAAACTACAGCTTGTCAATTCTTTCAGGTGAAATTTCAGGTGAAAATACTACCCAGTCTAAGGGCCAGTGCAGACCGGGCGGAGAGAAACGCGCGCGGTGGTTTGAGCCATAGTAAAGAAAGTCCGCAAAATAATAATCTATTCTGTTTATATTTAAAAAAACTGTAGAAAAGTTGGAAAGAACTGGGTCAGGGTACCTTACGAATCATCAACAGCCTACTAACATGTCCCCACTGCTGGGGCTCAGGCCTACCCTCTCAACGAGGGCATTCGGGCTATAGTCCACTACGCTAGCCCAGTGCGGGTTGCTGGACTTAACATGCGCCTAAGAATTTCTTCTTCGGCGTATGCAGGTTTCCTCACGATGTTTTTCCTTCACCGTTTAAGAGCAGTCAGTAAAATGTACTTAAGTTTCGAGGAATAAACCCATTGATACAGACGGGGCCCAGCCGGGGATCGAACTTCGGACCTTTCGTTATGATAGGCCGCGTCTTATCCCCGACGCCACTGATGCTCTTTACGAATAAATCTCTCATTTTCTAACATTTATTTTGTATGTAATAAGAGTAGATTGACGGTTGTCGAAAATGTTAAAGATGCTTTTAGTTCAGAAAAAATAGGGTGTTGGCTTGCTTTTGGTAACAAATTAATTCGATGGAATTTAGCACTTCCTATAAAACTACAAAAGACTTGTAATGTATACACTATACAATTGTGTATAAACTATAATTAATTTTACACAACTAATTATTTGTTGTAACGAATAAAATAAATTATTTTCACGAAACCCGGAAAAGTCCTGAATAGTAATGTAATTTTACTGGCTTACACAAATTTAATCACTGTTTTAAATAGTCATTTTTGTGCTGTGAGATTTTCTAATAATAGTTATTTGTTGCAATGCTGCAAAGTTCGTTATTTTGTGCGAGTACTAGTATTGAAAACTGAGCAAGCGATTCGCTCGTGGTTCTAGGTACGAGACGCAAAATAACTTTGCTGCCGAGCGCAACACACAAATTTTCACCTCACTACAGCGAGGAAAATACTAGGTGAATTGAATCCTTTCGGCGGTTTAGAACCACAAATAATAATAACCACAATTAGAATTGACCACTTATTTAAATGAAACCTTCTACAAATTAGAAGAAAAGTTTTAAAAGGTTTTTTCCCAGGTGCAGTTTTCCACGCAGTTTTCGAATGAGAAAGTATACCATTCCGAGCCGGTGAGGTGAAAAGTAAATTAAATTAAGTCTTCATAATTATTAGTTGGTACGAGTAACTGCACCTACGCGAAGCTTTTATGAAAATAGAGTACGTGAATGCACAAGATGAGTGCTCCAATGATTAGATAAAGGTACCACAATAATGGTACACTTTGGCAAAGAGGTATATATTGAACTCTCTCTCAGCTATAATGTTACTAAAGCGTACACAACTATGTCAGAGTGTCAGTAGGTTGGGTGAACCGCGACCTGTCAATATCGAGAGGTCCGAGTTTGATCTTCGGTTAAGTATTGATGAGTATTTCTCAAGCTCATGGCGTATCCCAGACACACGCGGCCTGCGTTGGCCGCCTACCGCAGGCCGCAGCTTCAATATGAAAACGCAGGCCGCGCGTGTCTGAAGTCTCACATACATTGCGTATGGAATACAACAGGCCGCCACCGCCACCACAGGCCGCGTGTGTCTGTGATACGTCTAAGTAAATTTACTTGCGCTCTAACGGGGAAGGAAACCTGAGGAACCATGAGGAAACCTGCAGACGCCGAGGAAGAAATTCTTAGGCGCATGTGAAGTTCACCAACCCGCACTGGGCTAGAGTGGTGGATTAATAACGCCTTCGTTGAGCTGAGCTGTTTTTAATTTTTTTTTTGCATTTCGATAAAATCCTTACTAATATTATGTACGTGAAATTTGAATGTTTGTTACTCTTTCATGCAAGAACTACGGAACAGATTCTGATTAAACTCTACAGTAAGTGATATAGATTATACATCGGATAACAGGCTATAGATACCTCGGAAAAACTTTTGGTTAAATCCCATCTCGCCCCCTTCCCATCTCGGCCCCCAAGAGTTTATACCTACGAAAAATTCCCATCTCCCCCCTATTATTAAGTCGGGGAAAAGTGAATTTTTTGAGTGATTTATGGTAGTCCCTAAATCACTCAAAAAATTCACCTTTCAAAAATATAAAAAAAATATGTAAACAACCTAAAAAAAACCTTTGTATTTTTAAAAGTACAGTCGCTTAGATATTTGCCTAGACTGTTTTACGGTTTTATTAAAATATCACATATTTTATACATTAGATTAAATGATATTTTAATTAGGGCGAAGCCGCGGGTACAGGTAGTAGGTAATCAAATATTAGTGATCATTAGTTTGCATTGCACAGTAACCTGTGAATAATAAACGTGTGGACCATACATTACACAGATCAGTAGCCAATGTGAACGTTGTATGGCATGGATTTACGTTCGAATAAATAACGGTGGTTAACATTTTAGTAGCTTCAACCAGTAACTATTAGGCATTCCAGGAATCAAATCAACAGCCTATTATGTCTCCACTGCTGGGGCTCAGGCATATAGTCCACCACGGTAGCCCAGTGCGGGTTGGTGGACTTCACATGCGCCTAAGAATTTCTTCTTCGTCTTATGCAGATTTCCTCACGATATTTTGCTTCACCGTTTGAGAGCAGTCAGTAAATGTACTTTAGATTCGGAAAAAAACCCATTGGTATATAGGTAGGTACATGGCTCAGCCGGGGTTCGAACTTCGGGCCTTTAGATATGGTAGGCTACGTCTTATCCCCGACGCCAATGAGGCCCTTCAGGAATAAACTTATTCAATTACCATTCTGTTTCTGTTTGTGTTGATTATTACCAATCTGTTTTGTACTCCCTTTAAATAAATAAAACATACAGTCTAGCCTATTAGGTTTCAATACTATGACAAACCAGTTTGTATTGGTTTTGTTTCCACTGACGTGCGGTCGACCGTACATATTTTAGCGCCAATTTAAAATGCAAATACGAACACGGTGAATCAGTGTACACTGGCCGACAAAAAAAGCTTAAAAGTTGCAGTGCTTTTATGCAAATTTTGGGTCCTTCGCATACGCCTTTAGCGCAAACGTATGTAAAATATAGAGGCGCAGACTCCCGGGCTATAAAGTTATTCGACAGGTGATCATTTTATTATTAGGAAGCGAGAAAACGGAAGACTTTATTCAAGAGCTAATAACGATTTTTGAAAATCGGTTTTAAGCTTTTAACTTAAGTTTAGTCCGAAAAATCAAAATTTCGGACCTGGCACTGGTAATAACTAATAATACTCCAGACACAACAAAGACAATAATTAAAAACAAAAATGACGTAAGTAAGTAATATTTATTTGTGGAAAACATGTCTTTAATTATTAAAGTTCTACATGTTTTACCATATTTTTAATAAGTATTTCTAAATTGACATTTATTTTATTTTATTTTGACATTGTAGTAGATTTAAGACACTAAATACTAATTTATTTATTTATATAAAATTAAACACTTAAGATACAAGAAAATCTTTGTAAATGTATTCGGTTTATTTTTCAGCAAGTTGTTTCAGACAATTAATTAATTTAATGATGCAGTTTCAATAACAGTATAATAATAGTACTTAATTTAAATAAATAGTAGGCAGTTACGGTATTAATTACGCTACGATCCTTAGGGCCTCTTACACCGCTTGCTGATAAAGTCCCAGATACCCTATCTGCAGCTTATCTGACAGATAGCCACTTTTTTGGTTTCACAGGTATCTGATTGCCTATATCTTATATATTTTATATAGTCTATCACACAGATTTATCTGATAGATTAGTTTATCACTAAGATTACTATCTGTAACAATATCAGGAAGTGGTGTAAGAAGCCCTTAGGAGCCGAGAAAAAGGAAAAAGTCAGAAATAACTTTAAAAATGCGGGCGAGGTCGCGGGAGTCGGCTACCTAGCTGTACAATAAACCCAAGAAAGACGACCTAAAGCCGCCGAAGACGAGCTTTAGACCGAATAAAAAATGCTTTACTTTTTAATTGTGAATAAACCCGTCCGAATGCAAAAGAGTGCATCCCACAAACCACCGCACATAAATCTACACACATTACAAAACTGCGGGTAATTTTATTTATACTTTTTTTTTTTTCAGCAATACTTCACTCTCGTTAAATTTAGTTTTATAACTCAATTTTATGGTTTTACATACGCGTGTGCCGAAAATGTGTACAGAAAGGCTTTAAGGTTCACTAATTCAAGAAGATTCGAACCTCTTTGGACGCGCGCGCGCTCCCTGTGGAGATCGCATCTTGCAAATTTAGTATGGGAAACGAAGAAAAATTTGGTACCAAAATCCGGGGGGGTGCGGACAAAGGAAGCGGATTAGCGGGAGGAGGTTGCTAATACAAATTTATATGGAGTTTGAAAATGAGAATGTGTGAGTGAGTTAAAATTTTGTGATACATTTGATACTATTTTGGCACCCCCTAAAATGCTTTTGTTACTCATCCATATGGGAGTAGCTTTTTTTTTTAAATTCATGACTAAATTGGCTCTTTCACTGCGACGATAACGATACTGGTATAGGTATAGCAGGCTTTCCCCAATGAAAGTCATCACTACCGGTCAAAAATTGTCGAAAATTACAAAGTTTACCCACGGAACCCAAAAAAGAAAACATAAAATGTTTTGATAAGTAAGTAAAAATACCTAGGTATATTTATTTATTTATTACGAATAGGTACCTGATTTCTTCACCTCATGCATACCTTAATAATTATGTCAAGTAAAAATTATATGTCAACGAAGAAAGATCCGGTGATCCTCTGTGCAATGAATACCTTGTTCAGAGGATCAGTCTGGCCATCCAACGAGGCAATGCGGCCAGCGTCCTCGGCACTGTGGGTCCATCGCCCAGCCTCGACGATTTTAGTTATTTTTAGGTAATTTTAGTTTTATATAGCTTTTAGTTCAGTGGCCTCGGGGATAAGACGCGACCTATCATATCGAAAGGTCCGAGGTTCGATCCCCGGTTGGGCCATGTACCAATGGGTTTTTTCTCGAAACTTTAAGTACATGTACTGACTGCTCTCAAACGGTGAAGGAAAACATCGTGAGGAAACCTGCATACGCCGAAGAAGAAATTCTTAGGCGCATGTGAAGTCCGCCAACCCGCACTGGGCTAGCGTGGTGGACTATAGCCCGCACGCCCTCTTTGAGAGTGTAGGCCTGAGCCCCAGCAGTGGGGAGATTAATAGGCTGTTGTTGATGATGATGATAGCTTTTAGTTTAGTTTTAGGTTAATTTAGTTTTATATCTACCTTTAATTTACAATGTTAATAAAATTAATATACGAGAAAATAATATTATTATGCCGTTTCATCAAAACAGATCTCAAGACAAGTTTCTGCTTCCGTTTTTTTATTTAAATCCAAAAAGTGTATTGATTTTACAATGTAAATTAAATTAAGTGATCTGACTCAATTATACCGGAGTTGGGCTCACTAACAAGTAGACGGGGACAGTCGACCGCCCATTAAGTGGGCCAAATGATTAAAATTATACCTTCGTTACCGCTACATATTATAGCGGGCAATCCGTCGCTTCGCCTTAACAATGTCGATGTATGTTCATATTACGCGTTCGTAGGCGTTTGACACCACGTGGGGTTAGCATAGGATCACGGCGTCTGTGGGGACACGGGATATTGCTGTCTCTTTCTAAACTTAAGCACTCATCTCAACTCTCACCTGTTGAGATTATAATTAGTATGTAAATATAAATGGTGACAAATGTCAATAAATTCAAGCATCTACAGATCCCTTCCAGAAACGCAGGGAAATTCAAATGGTCCCCCACAAATATGTTCGGCCACTTTAGGGCGTCTATCTTTTATTGTTCCAATTAACAATATTTATAGCAAACGCGTTAAATATAATATCGGCCATTACAAAAGATCGAAAAAAAAAGTCTAGTTGGCACGTAGGTAAATAAACATTAGGTAAAATATGGCTTCGGTAGGTTTTAATTTTAAATAGAAAATAAAACAGCTACGGCCCAAGCCTGCTGGTAAATAAGAATGTATGTATGTATGTAAACACTTTATTGTACCAAAAATTTACAGAAACAGACAGTTAAGAATAAAACTAAGTACAAAGGTGGCCTTACCCCACTAAGTGATCTCTTCCAGTCAACGTAAGAGTTACTGAAAGGATTAATTTATGTGTGTATGTAAATAAAATGATACAATTTAATCTACGAAAAGTGATATATACCCGAAATAGGTAACTGATGATTTATTTTTATTATAGATTTTTTGAATCCACGCAGTCTGTAAGATCACGGGATAGATGTAATAAAGTAATAATGAACGCCGCCATTTTACATTCGAAACGTCAACTTTCCCGCCGTGTCGTTAATTTATTTTTAATTGTTTACGACCACGGCGGCGGCTGCAATCAGCCAGTCCGGAAAATGAGATCTGAATTATATTTTTCTTTGTTTGTTTGTACATAGTTAACGTAAATCTCAGGTCTTTCTGAGCAGATAATCCGTGTTTTTAATGGGTCTTCCGGCCTTGGAGGCGAAGTATTTTTAAGTCCGTCTTAATTTACAATATTCATAACCAGAGGGCGTTCATCAAAGTTTAAGATATGTATTTAATATTAAATTTCAACCCTAACCATCTCGGGGTCAATGACACAAAATACAGCAATTATTTAAATAAAAACTATTAAAAATTAAAATTTTACGACTAAAAATGAATTAAATTTAATGAAAATTACCAAAAAGAATATAAAGTACTTATTTATAATACGACACATTCAGAAAGTGGGTCGTACCGTCCCGCTCTATTATCATCAACAGCCTATTAACATGTCCCCACTGCTGGGCCCAGGCCTACCCTATCAACGAGGGCGTTCGGGCTATAGTCCACCACGCTAGCCCAGTGCGGGTTGGTGGACTTCACATGCGCCTAAGAATTTCTTCTTCGGCGTATGCAGGTTTCCTCACGATGTTTTCCTTCACCGTTTGAGAGCAGTCAGTAAATGTACTTATGTTTCGAGAAAAAACCTATTGGTACGTGGCCCAGCCGGGGATCGAACTCCGGACCTTTCGATATGATAAGCCTCGTCTTATCCCCGACGCCACTGACGCTCTATTATACCTTCTCAGTTCTGTCGTGGGTAAAAAAACCGACTAGGTTACAAAGACCCGCTGAACTGACCTATTTGGACCAGTATTTTTTTAGCCCAGTCTAATTTGCATATTATTATTGGATGGTGGGAAACAAAGCCAATGACAAAGCCTTTTGGACGCCGGCCAAAGGCTCAGCCTACGCGTCAGTGGACTCTGAGCTTTCTAGATTTAATTTGAGCTTACGTAGGATCGCATTCGGAGTAGCTATTTCAGACAATTTTGGAGAGTGAATATTCTATCGGTAAAGTCTTTATTTGCAAGTAGTATGTAAAAATTCCGCGCCAGCCCTTCAAAAGGTAATGACAGAAATCAAGTCAATAAAAGTAGTGAGTCGAAGCTGAAGTGGCAGTGGACTGAGCACATCGCTCGTAGAACTGACGGCCGTTGGGGCAGAAAGGTTCTCGAGTGGCGACCACGTATCGGAAGACGCAGCGTAGGCCTCCCACAAGGTGGACCGACGATCTGGTGAAGGTCGCGGGACCCGGCTGGATGAGGTTAGCGCAGGACCGGTCGTCGTGGAGATTCAGTGGACGGCTACAGGTTGATATGATGATGATGAAAAGTAGTTAGTACTTTTCTAGATAATTCACTTTTGTGAATTTCGGGAATATCACATTAGATAGAATATGCTTTTCGAATGCCACAACTACAAATGTCCATATTATAATTTATGTCACGCACTCCTGAATAACCCTGCTATTCAAAATAAAACTAGATGTGCTTTAAAAATTATTAAAAAAACATTTTTCAACACCTTTTGTGACCACTTAAAGCAATAATTAATGGTAACTGATAATTTGTAGTTAAATAAAAAGCATAGTGTTCATTTGAATTAATAAAATCTCAAGTAGGTATATTTTAAAGTAATAAAATAAAACTCATAAAATATATGGTGCAGTAATTTTATGACAGCATTTTGTCAACGGTTGGTCGTTAAATAGTAATTAATATGGTTTTAATGACTTCATCACTAACGACTTTTAGGTCGTAAAAATTGTATAAATCGAAATATTCCGTAGTATTTGACAGTATCGAATTTAGGATCCTTGCGTGTGGTCCACTACTGATATTACTCAAATCAAATTATGGACCATTGATAGGGATTCGATCCTTACATTCGATATCATTTTTAGCCTTAGATCTCCGTCAGGGAACGATCGCGTTTGATGATGGGCCACCTGGGGTGCCCTCCCCCCCCCCCGCCCCCCCGCCCTGCCTACCGCTGCCACTTAAGCTTGCTAATCTTTTCGACTAAGTCAGTGACATTAATTAGTTCTTAGTCGGATATCCTTCATTGTGAAACATAATGTTTTGGACAAATCCACACACGGCTGTTTAGTCCCAAACTAAGTCGAAGCTTGTAAATAGGTACTCAACAACTGATATACATACATAAATACTTTAAATAAATACTTAAATACATATAAACACCCAGAATCCGAAAACCAACAGAATATCCTTTATAGAAACCCCAAAACCACTCTCCATGTTTTTAAGAATGCACCCTCAAGACTCCTTTCGTGGTCCTCATTTGGACGTCATTTCTCGACTATGTTCTGAATTCAACACTGGCCTTTAAACCAAAAAGCTTATTTAGTATCTTCCCGCTGAAAGAAGTTTATATTGACTTTTTATCACTTCTTCGTAGCTTACCTTATGGTTTTGCCTATGGTCTCGCTGAAAAGAGAATTAGTGATAAATCTTAATTGAGCTAATAGTAGAACGAGCTGTGACGCAGTGCTGGCATGCAAGTTACTGGTATTATCACCTCCTACATACAGATGGGCCTATCGGAGACCGTCATCTGTAGAGCCTGCTGTGGAGAGGACAGCGAGACGATGAAAGACCTGCTGTGCGAATGCGATGCACTAGCAGCCTGGGTACACCCTGAACCCGAGGACTACAGGCTTCTCCTCCTTAGCTGCATAACAGCTTTTGTGCAGCGAACACTTGGGGAGGAGAGCGCCAGGTGAACACAGGGGCTGACACTATATATCCATGGGGTCGCAGTGTCGCCGAGTGATAAGATAAAATGTTGGATGATATAACCAGCCAGATGGACCGACGACCTAAAGAAAGTGGCCGGAAGCGGCTGGATGCGGAGAGCGAAGGACGTGGTGACGTTCGTTGAGGAAGGCCTATGTCCAGCAGTGGACGATAAAAGGCTGAAATGATGACAATGATATAACCAGACTTCAAAATTCTCGTTGCTCGAACAAAACTTGCATAGGAATGGAATGTCGTATTTTGTTGGCTTCTTTCACCACTTCCTGATATTGTTACAGATAGTAATCTTAGTGATAAACTAATCTATCAGATAAATCTGTGTGATAGACTATATAAAATATTTAAGATATAAGCAATCAGATACCTGTGAAACCAAAAAAATAGGCTGCAGATAGGGTATCTGTGACTTTATCAGCAAGCGGTGTAAGAGGCCCTTAACCTCGTATTTAGTTTTTAAAAACCCTAATTGACTGACATATTCCTACTTTCTCAAGTCAGTGGTCGAACACTGGCGCTTGCACTGTCTTGGTGAAGATTTTCCCTAAGTAATAAGGTCAGGCAGAAACTTTTGGGAACAATCGTTATTTTTACGGCTCGACAGTAAAAATCAATTAAGGAGACATTCTCCGATTGCGTCATGCCATCTGTTCGGCCCACTTGCGCCGCACTTTCGGGCGATGGCCTCGTCTCCACGACCCTCGCATTAGACAACTCTCAGTTTCATGAAAAGGTCCCTTCGATATTGTGTGAAATATGGTTTTTCATTTCATCCAAATCACAACTTTCACACAACGAATTTTGTCATTCATTAACAATTTTAAAGAATGAAATTTTTTGGCTTCTGTCTTCTTTGAACTCTCTGACTCAGATCTGTTTAATTAAATGAAATGAAGAGCGAAAGACGTCCTATGAATTAGTGTTTCAACTTCAACCTCATCATCATTGACTATTGTGTCTTCTTAATTATAATAATAATAATGTTATGGACAAATTTACACACGGCTGTTTAGTCCCACACTAAGCCAAAGCTTATACGGCTAAAACCGAAAACCAACAGATATGCTCATCACACAAATGTTGGCCCAGGGTGGGAATCGAACCCACGACTTCTGGCGCAGTAGGCAGGGTCACTACCAACTACGCCAACAGGCCAGTAAAGTCAAATTCTTACTCCATAGAATAGAAGTTCTAATCTTTGGCGTATGCAGGTTTCCTGACGACGTTTTCCTTCACCGAAAAGCTTGTGATTTTATAATAGACCGTACCTAAGTTCTGAAAAACTCATTGGTACGGCAAAGATTCTAACCCACGACCTCGTGAACGTGAGGCGAGTGCACAACCAACTTGGCAACCACGGCTCAAATCGGACTTAAGAAGACACAATCCGCATCGAACAAGATTTAAACTCCACGCCTGAGCGATCTCCAAAAATATGCAAATAATGTCGCAGTGCAAGTATAAACTCTGCCAAACACACGTCCACCCCGAAAACGGCACGAGACCGAAAAATATACCATTTTATTTTATACAAAAAGAAAAGCCGATAGTGTCTGCGCGCGAAATATATGAGACCGAAGGTAGCCGTATATTTTTTTGGTATATGTGAAAGGTTTACTACTGCTGTGGATATTTATTTACTAAGAAATGTCTTGAGATTTTATAGGGTTATCTTGAAGGTGGAAATGGAAGATAGACTTTGCTTTATAGACATTTATGTACCTAACCCGTCTGTATTTACATTATACTCTGCTATAAATTATAGGGAAATATATCCCTTTGAGTCTATTTCTGTAACAAAAAATCATTATGCTAAAACCGAAAAAAACTCGAATATTCATTGAGAGCGTCAGTTGCGTCGGGGACAAGACGCGGCCTATCATATTGGAAGGTCCGAAGATCGGTTCCTGGCTGTACTTATGGGTTTTTCTGGAAACTTAAGTACATTTACAGACTGCTCTCAAAAGGTGAAGGAAAACATCGTGAGGAAACCTGCATACGTAGAAGAAATTCTTAGGCACATGTGAAGTCCACCAACCCGCACTGGGCTAGCGTGGTGGACTATAGCTCATACGCTCTCGTTGAGAGGGTAGGCCTGAGCCCCAGCAGTGACGACATGTTAATAGGCTGTTGATTGATTGAATATTCAGATAAAATATATCCGATGGATTTTATATATTATTATTGTTATGTGCTCTAGGTACCTACCTACAGCGCTAAAACAGTTGTGGTCCTCAAAGTTCCTATCCTATATTTTATCTGACACTGAATCATAACTTAATCCAGAGATTAGTAACTTAGACAGAGCCTTGAAGGCTCTGGAAAACTTAAACTTTGAGAATTAATGAAAGTTAAGACTACTGCAGACTGGTACAGTGACCGAACAATTGGTTCGTCACGTTTAGAACGACAATCGTAAGCACTTTCTCCCGTTTTCTCGTTGCCATAAGGAGCTGTCAGCTTTACGGTTTTAAGTGCAATTGAATATAATTATGATTAGACTAATCCATAAAATTAGATTAGACTAAACGTAAAAATGATACAATTTTTAGATATCATTATGTCAAATATTGTACTTGTACGGTCGACCGCACATCAGTGGAAACAAAACCAGTATAAACTGGTCTCATATAGTATTAAAACTCCCTAATAGGCTAGGCCAACTCAAGGTCATAGTGTTTCCACTGACGTGCGGTCGACTGTACTATTTACTTATATTTTTTTTCTTTGTTGTTGCCTGAAATAATCGGATTACTTACTTACTTTTTTTACTTACTATACATCATTGTAATTATTAGGTACGTTGTTAAAATTGTTAACGACGTTTTCAGGATAATATATCAAAAATGGTACTGTGATATAAAACTATTACCTATATTGTATGGAAAAACTGTCAAACTTAACACAAAAATAATTCCGTCCATACGATTAATGTCAAAAATTCATAATGTCAAAAATATAATTAAATGTCAAATACGCCCGGAAAACTGAAAATTTATGATTTTTTATATCATAAAATATCCTTGTCCTAAAGGTTACAAACTTATCACTTTCCGTGACGACCGTACCTAGCGTTCGCTATAGTTCCAGATGCCAGCACTTTAAAGGAGCGGTAATAGTGGCTACATTGCAATGGTTTTAAATAACCCCAGCTGCGGCTGCGGTCGACCGTACTTGTCACATAGAGTTAACTTCACGTTTCAATAAATGATTTAAAATCAAGATAAGTTATGAGATGAAAAAAGTTTTATTGGATTTGAGTGGGATTTTTCAAATTGGATTGATTTTATAGATTGCGATTATGAGGAGTATTTTTGATTTTTCTAGATTAAATTTGTGCTTTATTATAAAATATTAGGCCTTGTTTAGAACAAGGCATTTATAATAAAGCTGTTCTAGTATTTTTTAATAAAGCTGCTTTTTAAATTTCTAATTTTTTTTTATTTTAGAAATTTAAAAACTAAGAGGCCCTTATTTTATTTTGAGTAGTACCTGGACATTACCATCGAAGTGTTAGTTCTAAAGATTTACGATAATAATGTCCAATCTGAAAAATGTCCAACCGTTGAAAAATGTCCAAACTAAATAATGTCCAATCTGAAAAATGTCGAACCTGAAAAATGTCCAATCTGAAAAATGTCCAATCTGGAACATTTTACACTACAGAACCTTAAATACAGCTATTTATTTATTTTTCAGATTGGACATTTTTCAGGCTGGACATTTTTCAGGTTGGACGTTTTTCAGATTGGACATTTTTCAGATTGGACGTTTTTCAGATTGGACATTTTTCAGATTGGACATTTTTCAGATTGGATGTTTTTCAGATTGGACGTTTTTCAGATTGGACATTATTCAGTTTGGACATTTTACAGTTCGAGCATGGTCGTTGGACATTTTTCAGATTGGACATTATTACAGTAAACCGTTCTAAACTTCTAAATACATTTCGCACACCTGCTTCGAAAGTGACACAAGTAAAAAAAAATAATTTCTGACTTATGTCACTTTTGAAGCGGGTGTGCGATTTCACCATACACACACGCAGAAATATATAACTCGAACAAATCCAAGAGCCACATAATGGTATATGTGGGACCTGTAAACACCATACGTCTTGCTAATTGACGTTATCTCAGCGGCAGGATGGTCGCGTTTTTCTTTATTTTCCCTTTCTTTGCGGCGGCGTCGCGTCGCGGGCAAAGTGAGAACCACCTTTTTGTACAATACAAAAAGAGACAGGTAATGTACAGCATTATTAGTTTTTAGCGTCGGTGGGAATAAGACGCCGCCTCTCATATCGAAAGGTCTGGAGTTCGATCCTGGGCTGGGCCATGTACCAATGGGTTTTTTCTCGAAACTTAAGTACATTTACTGACTGCTCTCAAACGGTGAAGGAAAACATCGTGAGGAAACTTGCATACGCCGAAGAAGAAATTCTAAGGCGCATGTGAAGTCCGCCAACCCGCACTGGGCTAGCGTGGTGGTCTATAGTCCGAACGCCCTCGTTGAGAGGGTAGGCCTGAGCCCCAGCAGTGGGGACATATTAATAGGCTGTTGATGATGATTAGTTTTTTAAGTACAAAATGCAACCCGACTAAGGTTTTTGAGTTTGCGTTATTTGTGTTCGAGTTTGTTAGTTCTAGACGAACCATTTCATCAAAACAGATACATTGTCATTGTTTTGATACTATATGGTATACTTACCTTTTGAAGATCTCTATTCTACTGTATGTATATCATAGAGACTAATATTATAAACGCGAAATTTTGAAAGGATGTTTGGATGTTTGTTACTTTTTCACGCAAAACTACGCAAAAGATTTTGATGAAATTTTACAGTTCAAAATAATTATACATCAGAATAATACATACCGCTGATGGATTATAGCCAGAAATAATAACAGCAGCCACGATTAACTTTGATTTTATTAGTAGAACACAGTTGAGCAGAATTGCGGATGACAACTTAGATGGCAGAGACAAGAAGAGGGAAGATAGATTTTTTTTCATAGACAATGACCACAGATTATGTCATACGATTATGTTGACAGTCCCATTCTGATGTGTCTTTACAAAGCAAGTTAAACAAGTATTATGATAGACCTATTTATGTCTATTAGCTTAGGATATTGCGTTTACAAGTACAGCTCTAATACTAGCCCTTAAACCAATATCTTAAGAACAAACTTGAGTGACAGATTCGATAACAATATGTATTTACTTATTGATATCCAATAAAGAAATTAACAATACAAGAGAGTTGACAACTGTTGTTGTTTGTTCAATTACAACCTTGTAAAATAAGTAAAATAAAAAGTCAACATTGTCAGTTCAAATACCTACTTACAAAAAAAAAAATTACAACAATTCTTTTACAAAATTTCTTACAAATTATGTAGACATAAACCTTTCACAAATTGATCATGTTTCTCTTTTGTCAAAGGTTTTGTCAATACATCTGCTATCATTAGATCTGTTGACAAATATTCAACATTAATTACATTTTTCTTTATGTTTTCTCTGATGAAATGGTGTCTTACATCAATATGCTTAGTTCTACTATGATACATGCAATTAGTAGTTAATCTTTGAGCAGATTGGTTGTCGTTAAACAATAATACTTTAATATCTTTATCAAGTAATTCCTGGAGAAAACTTCGTACAAAAAGGGCCTCCTTACAAGCATCTGACAGTGCCATGTATTCAGCCTCTGTGCTGGACAGAGCGACAGTTTTTTGTTTTCGACTTTCCCATGAGATCAATGAATTTCCCAATTTAAAAATAAAACCCGTAAAAGATTTACGATCAATTTCATTTCCACCCCAATCAGCATCAACATAAGCAGTTACATCCAAACCCCCTTTCTGAAAGACCAAGCCATAGTTTAACGTACCTTTTAAATAACGAAGTACACGCTTCAATGCCTTCCAGTGAATTTCAGAGTTAGCCTCGTTGAATTGACTGAGCATACTCACAGCATGAGCGATGTCCGGTCTGCTGCATACTGCTATGTACATCAGACAGCCAAGTAAATTCCTGTAAAGTGAATCTTCTTTCTTCTCTTCACATTTTGGTAGTTTAATCCCTTTTTCTAGGGGAGTTTTTGCAGGTTTGCAATCCGCCATATTAAACTTCTCCAAAACTTTCTTTATGTATCCCGATTGATCAAGAGTAATTTTATTTTTGCTTTTATTTACTCTCATTCCAAGAATGTGGTGTACTGGACCTAAATCTCTCATTTTAAACGTGTTCATGAGGTCTTGTTTTATCTTTGCCCTCAACGTTGAGTTTTTTGAAGAGAATAACAGTATATCGTCCACATAGAGCCCAATTACTATTAACTCGCTTTGCGTTGTCATGTGAAACACGCATGGTTCTGAAGAAATTGTTTTGAAGTTCATTTCTTGTAGTACACTATTTATTTTTTCATACCACATTTTGGATGCTTGTTTTAGGCCATATATGGCTTTATTTAATTTATATACCATATGTTCTTTACCTTTTTCAATGAAACCACCTGGTTGTTCCATATAAACATTCTCCTTAAGGTCGCCGTTCAGGAATGCCGTTTTCACGTCAAGATGATCGATGTCCATGTCGTACTCTGCAGCAATAGCTAGTAGAGTTCTAATAGTTGAGTGTCTTACCACAGGTGAGAAAGTTTCCTCATAGTCGACTCCATACTTCTGTGAATAGCCTTTTGCTACCAGCCGGGCTTTATAGTTCAAGAGCTCACCATCAAGACCTCTTTTCTTTTTAAAAACCCATCTGCTTTTTATAGACTTCTGATCCTTTGGTTTCTCGGTGAGTGTCCAACATTTGTTGTCTATAAATGACTGATACTCATCTGACATGGCTTTTCTCCACTCAGCTGCTTCGGTGCTTGCCAAAGCTTCTTGCACCGTCTCTGGTTCATCACCATCGCTGCATAACCTTTTGACCAACAGGACAGACATCGAAGCCGTCTCGCATTCTTCATAATCTGATGAATCCGTGGTCACATTTCTCAGTGTTGATTCACCTGGAACGTAAGTGGAATCCGCAGAACTATTTGATTCTATACTGGTATCACCATCATCATCTGAGTCATATACTGTAATTGTGCTCAACCGTGTTCTAGATTGGTCATCAGAAATCTCTGATCTTTCAGTAGATGGCTCAGGTGATTCATCATGCTGGGAGCGCTGGTCATTCACCAGGACTGGTTCTGGATCATGAACAACACTCACAGGTTTCCCTGGAGTTTCATTTAGGGAAAACTCGATGTACTTAGAGTCAAAATTATCATCATGTGACCTATCATTGTAGAATTTATTCTCCAAGAAAATCACGTCTCTTGATTTGATACACTTGAATGACTTTGCAGGGTCCAACAATCGAAATCCTTTTGTATCCTCACAGTATCCTACAAATATATGCTGTTTTGATTTAGAATCTAATTTGTTTCGATTCGGAGTGACAGCATAAGCAATACAGCCAAAAATATGTAAATGACTTACATCTACCTTTTTATTAGTCCATTTCTCCTCAGGTACTTGTCCAATTAGGGCCTTGGTTGGTGTACGGTTCTTGAGATATACGGCAACATTGACCGCTTCTGCCCAGAATTTTGTGTTAAGGCTTGCATCTCGCAACATGCACCGGGCTTTTTCAACAATGGTCCGGTTTGCTCTCTCTGCCACACCGTTCTGTTGTGGAGAATACGGGACTGTTGTCTGATGCTTGATTCCGCTTTCTTTCAGGTAAGCCTGTAATTTAGAATTAACGAATTCACCACCATTGTCACTACGTAGAATTTTAATTTTGTGGTTAGTTTCATTTTCCACCATTACATTAAAATTCTTAAAGTGTTCAAAAACTTCATCTTTACTATGTAAGAAATAAACAAACGTTTTTCTAGTGTAGTCGTCTATAAATGTGAGAAAATATTTTGCACCACCAAGGGAAACCGTGGGCATTGGTCCACATACATCTGTATGTATCAGTCCCAGTACTTGAGTAGCTCGTGTAATTGACTTTTTCGGAAAAGGAGCACGAGTTTGTTTGCCCTCAATGCATGCAACACAAGGATTAAAATTATTTGTATCATATTTAATTCCTGTAACCATACCTTTGTTCATTAGTGCCATGCTCCTGGAGTTCAAGTGGCCAAGTCGACGGTGCCACATCTCTTGAGACTCCTCTGCCACTGTACCTTTCGACGAGGTTGATGAAGCAGTCATGACAGCCTCATCGCAGAGCTGAAGTTCCTTTTCATTGGTAACCGCACTGTAAGAGGAATTATTAATGCTCCCCCCTATACACAGAGGCTGATCAATGACATCGAGTTGATAGATACCATTCCTAAGTGTTGCAGTTGCCAAAACTTCCTCCTCATCAGATATAATACATTTCTGTTTATTAAAAACAACTTTATAACCTTTTTGCACTAAAGAACTAACAGAAAGTAGATTAGCTGAAAGGTTAGGCACATAATGTACATCTTTAATTGTTCTCACACAGTCTCTTAAATTAACACGCACATTACCTTGTCCAGCAGTCAACAGTTTTTCACCATTTGCAACACTGACTTGTGACGGGTTTGTCACATTAAAATCACAAAAGAGACCTTTGTTATTGCACATATGATTCGACGCACCACTGTCTACATACCAGACATCACGATGGACACCCGTTGCGAGTGCTGTTAAGAGAGCCTTCGACAAATCCTTCCCTGGTCTGTTCTTGTCCGGGATGTTGTTCTTCTCGGGCTTCTTACTGCTATTCTTCGGGCAGTCCTTGATAAAATGTCCAGAGCGCTTGCATTTAAAACATTTCGGTGCCTTCCTGGCTGTCGCCAAGGCTGTTGCATCATCAGTCTTGCCCCTTCGGTCATATTCTTGCAGTAGTTTACCTTTCACAATATCGCTGGACAATTTTAGGTTAGAATTTTCAAGTGCCATTATGAGCGGATCATAGTTGGTTGGTAACCCACTGAGCATGATGACAGCCAAAAAATCGTCATCAAGGGATGAACCAATGTCACGCAGCTGTTGTGATAGTTCCTGAAGTTTACCAAGGTAGCTCTCCATGCTGTTGTGTTCTGTCAATTTGGTGCTGAACAACGTTCTTAACAGACCTAATCTTCGGCATAGTCCTTTGTCTTCATAGGCTTTGCTCAAGTTGTTCCACGCTTCACGCGCATCTTTTGCGTTTCTGACATGAGGAAATGCACTGGATTGCACCGACAAGCATATTCTTGCCAGCGCCTTCTGCGCTTTTTTCGTGTCTTCGTCGCTCAATACTGCCTTTTGTTCACCATCGATAGTTTCCCAAAGATCTTCATGGATTAATATCATTTTCATGCAAAACTTCCAAGTAGAATAATTTTCGATACCTCTGAGTTTCTCGATGTTCTGTAACGTTGAAGTATTTCCGGCCATTTTGTGTGCGATGCGTAGCGAGGTTGTACGAGACGATAATTTTTATTTCGATAATAAAAATACGAAATATTTACGTATTCAAATAGATTTCGCTGCCTGGGCCCATAACCTGATGGATTATAGCCAGAAATAATAACAGCAGCCACGATTAACTTTGATTTTATTAGTAGAACACAGTTGAGCAGAATTGCGGATGACAACTTAGATGGCAGAGACAAGAAGAGGGAAGATAGATTTTTTTTCATAGACAATGACCACAGATTATGTCATACGATTATGTTGACAGTCCCATTCTGATGTGTCTTTACAAAGCAAGTTAAACAAGTATTATGATAGACCTATTTATGTCTATTAGCTTAGGATATTGCGTTTACAAGTACAGCTCTAATAACCGCGGGTTAGCTGGAAGAGATTTCATAGAAATAAGCTTAACCCTTTGTATAATTCTCTGTTCTTTTGTATTGTTTTTATTTTCTGTGTGTACAATAAAGTATTAAATAAATAAATAAAATACTTAGGCTATAAATTCCTCGGGAAAAGCTGTTCCCGCGGGAAGAACTTTTCAACGCGGGCGAAGCTGGCAGAAACAGCTAGTATATAGAATAAACAAAATAATAAGTTTTAACGTAGTTTTAACACGTATTTCCTAAATCTGTGCATAATAATACCAAAAAAACGTCTGTGTAAATGGGACACAACGGAAAAGTCCGCAAACTCAATTTCCCCCGTAACACGTACACGTGTTATTTTTTTATTACGGGCGTGTTGTTCGACAGTTTCCGATAGAGATATATATGACGTACGAGGCAGTTTTATTGGGCTGTGTTTCTTTTAGATTAGCAAAGCATGTCTCGAAGCCAGGGGTGGAATCAGGGAGGGGGTTTGAGAGACGGACCCCCCTCTAAAATATAATCGCACAGTAGACGGAAAAGAAACAGTAAAACATCAATTGAATACACTGTATTGCACATTCAAAAATTACAGACAAAGAGAGAAAAAACAGATACAATAATGTACTCTTCTCTCGTTTTCTTCCAGATAACCTTTGATGATGCAACTATGGAACACCTAGCAGTCACCTTACAAGCTTTATAGGTTTCCGGCACGTGGTCGCCACTCGAGACCTCTTCTACCCCAACGGGCGTCAGTTCTACGAGCGATGTGCCCTGCCCACTGCCACTTAAGCTTCGCAATTCTTTGACAATTTAATGAAAATTTCAAGTTATATAGAATTTTTCATAGTATTAATCTATATATATAAAAGAAAGTCGTGTTTGTTACAACACTTATAACTCGAGAACGGCTGCACGAATTTTGATGAAACTTGGTACAGGGATAGCTTATAGCCCGGAATAACATATAGGCTACTTTTTACCGCGGTAAACTGTTCCCACGGAAAACTCAATTCATTTCAAGTACAAAGTGGCGCCATCTCTTTCGCCGTGGCGTCAACTACTCGACCCAAGTTGTAGACAAGTCAAACTGTACCTGTCCTTTGGGGAATGGATGGGGTGAAAATTTTCTCGGGAGTATCGGTTTCTTTAAAGGCTTTCTTTTAAGTAACTTGAAAATTGGAATTGTATTGTGACAATGAGTGGTTGCCCACTACCTACAATTCCATGCTAATCTCCAACTACCCACTTTTCCCGTACTCCGGCGAGCGCGGCCTCGACGCCGCAGTGCACTCCGAACCGCGAGCGAACACGACACGATTTTGTGCTGTGAAAAACCATTATGTGAATTTGTCCTAGCCACGGGTTACACTGGTTAGGCCACCTATAGAAGAAATCCCAACAATCCGTAAGTAACCTTGATTCCCCTTTGTGGCCCTACGACGTCCACTCATTCTCACGATATCATAAAAAAATGATGATAGATTTTTGGATATTCCCGCTGGGAAAAAACTTAATTTTGATGAAACTTTGTATAGTGATAAAAAAAATTTGTATAAAAAAATAACCCAATGTGAATTTGTCCTAGCCACGGGTTACACTGGTTAGGCCACCTATAGAAGAAATCAACGGGCCCGTACGTCGAGAAAATCCCAACAATCCGTAAGTAACCTTGATTCCCCTTTGTGGCCCTACGACGTCCACTCATTCTCACGATATCATAAAAAAATGATGATAGATTTTTGGATATTCCCGCTGGGAAAAAACTTAATTTTGATGAAACTTTGTATAGTGATAAAAAAAATTTGTATAAAAAAATAACCCATACTTATTCCCGGATATAAACATATAATGACGGGATTTTGTATTGGGGGCGGGAGTGAGGGGTGGGGGGAGTGGAGATGGGGGGGGGGGTGAAAATTTACACAGGTTTCTTTAAAGGCATTGACTTGAAAATGAAAATGTATCATAAATAAATAATGACGGGTTTTTGGATTTTACATTTTAAGGGTGAGGGGGAGGGTGGGACGGGGTGAACACTTATAACTCAAGAACGGCTGAACGAAGACGGAAGAACGCGGACGAAGCCACGGGCTACAGCTATCTTATATAAATAGTGACGGGTTTTATATTTTCACATTTTTAAGAAAAGGGAGAGGGGGGGGGGAGAAAACGGGGGTGAAAAATTGGAATTGTAGTTACTTGCTTTTGACAGAACGAAGTCTGTCGGGTCAGCTAGTAGATAAATAAATAATAATAATGCTATACGATAATAGTACATTATGATATAAGTGCGGTAAGTTGAAAATTACAGCCAAGGCGATATTGCTAGCCCGAGCCGTAGGCGAGGGCCATAAGAAAGCAGAGGCTGTAATTTTCAAAGCGCACGTATGTCATACGACGTTTTATAACATATTTGCGAGGAAATAAATAAAACTCGGAAAACGAATAAATGTTTAATTACTTGTTCAAGCAGTTATAATCACTACTTGACGACATTTTCAAATAAAAACAATACAGCGAAAAGAAAAAGCGCATGAAATTACATTGATTGCAGGCTTGTATAGCACTTTTCTCAAATAATGCGCGGAGATTGTTTAATAAAAAATTATATATACAGGGTGTTCTTTTTATATTATATTCAGATAGATCTCGTCGAGACCTTTCATTTGAGTACAAACACGAGCGGTCTAGCACTAGCCGTTCCGGAGATAGGGCCAAAAGAGTGTTTTTTTTTCATTTGGCCATATCTCCGGAACGGCTAGTGCTAGACCGCTCGTGTTTGTACTCAAATGAAAGGTCTCGACGAGATCTAGTTGAATATAATATAAAATAAAACACCCTGTACTTATATACAATTTTATAATTATGAATATACAGGGTGTTTTTTTTATATTATATTTAGATAGATCTCGTCGAGCCCTTTCATTTGAGTACCATGAACATGGGTCTAGCATCAGCTGTTCCGGAGATATGGCCAAAAGAGTGTTTTTTTTTCAATTGGCCATATCTCCGGAACGGCTAGTGCTAGACCCCTCGTGTTTGTACTCAAATGAAAGGTCTCGACGAAATCTAGTTGAATATAATATAAAATAAAAACACTCTGCATATACAATTTTATATGAATATTCAGGTGTTTTTTTATATTATATTCAGATAGATCTCGTCGAGCCCTTTCATTTGAGTACATGACCATGGTTCTAGCACTAGCCGTTCCGGAGATATGGCCAAAAGTATTTTGATTTGCCCAAAGTATTGTGACAACCCTAAGTCGTGATCATTCAGTTCAGACGGTTCACAATTTTAATAAAACTTGATATTTTTTGGATTTCCGCGCATTATTTGAGAAAAGCACTATACAAGCCTTGGCTTCAACCAGGCATTGATGGACTCACGCTCATCCATCAATGCCTCTGTTGCGGGCCGCGGCAGTAATGTACTAATTGCTAATCGTTCGTTTTTAGACGGAGCATCTTGATAAACTGTGCATTTTACTTTACATTACCGCACACGTGCGTTTTAGTTTACATTACCGCACAAGTGCGTA
This sequence comes from Metalampra italica, assembly GCA_949699065.1. Taxonomy (NCBI): domain Eukaryota; kingdom Metazoa; phylum Arthropoda; class Insecta; order Lepidoptera; family Oecophoridae; genus Metalampra; species Metalampra italica. The sequence goes on along the minus strand of OX452995.1, from coordinate 2,306,666 downwards.
ATGAGATACAAAACGATATTGAAATTGGTAAAATAAGTGACGATTTACGAGCAAATATGTTATAAAATAATGTGTATGACGTTACACCCCCCTATCAAAAACTAGTGAGTACGTCCATGTTGGAAACATAAGCGAAAAATATTGTCGGAAAAAACCGTCTTCACATTATTCCCGTCACATGGATAGAGGTGTTTTGTTTTGAGAAGAAAAGCGATAGTAAATCGGATTGGAACGACTTGTACAGGGGTACATAGGCGTACAGTCGCCCTCAGGTCAGGTATACATCCCTCAAACCTTTATTAAATGAATGCCATGAAGTGGCAGTGGGCTGGGCACATCGCTCGTAGAACTGACGGCCGTTGGAGCAGAAAGGTTCTCGAGTGGCGACCACGTATCGAAAGACGCAGCGTAGGCCTCCTTCAAGGTGGACCGACGATCTGGTGAAGGTCGCGGGACCCGGCTGGATGAGGTTAGCGCAGGACCGGGCGTCGTGGAGATCCTTGGGGGAGGCCTTTGTCCAGCAGTGGACGTCTACAGGCTGATATTATGATGATGATGAAACCTTTATTTACTTACTAGTGATATAATTAGAATTAACTTATCCTTCTGCTTATAATCTCTCCGACTGATTTACTGTCTAAGAAAAACACACGCATAACGTATAGGCTTTGTATAATGAGGAAACATTTCATTACGACATTATTTCCGTCTTCTTTCTGATTGTCTACTTTATAGTGCTATAATTATTATGTAAGAAGCGTCTTCTCTAGTTAAAATTATCCTATTACGTTATTTTAATAATAAATACGAAAGTCTAAAATGTACTGTCGACGGCACGTCATCGTAAGTGGGAACAAAACCAGTATAAACTGGTTTATCACAGTATTGAAACTCCCTAATAGGCTAGGCCAGCTCAAGGTCAAAGTGTATCCACTGACGTGCGGTTGACTGTACTAAGTAGCCAACTACAAGTTGAAATTCAGAAAATTCCAAAAACCAAGTGGTTTTTGTCTACTAGAATTTAATCAGGATCCGATACCACAGAATAAATAATAGTGCTGATAACGGTCACTAAAGGTGTTTTGTTATAATTTTTTACATTTACCATTGCCTATAAAAGTAAATTTCGATACAACGTTCCACAAAGACTTTCTTCACACCCATATTTTGCGCCTACAGCTGTATTTTGGTGCTAAAATGCCCCTATCAAAACGTTTCAGGAAATTAATCCAGCGGTCGCCTAGCAACCCCCTTACCCAAACTATCAAAGACGAGCTTCCACTATCCTACATGGGGACGTTATCAAGGGCTTTCTAGAGGCTGTATCGAAGTTGGGATCGGTCAAAGTTTGCTGTGTGCTCCTACCTTTATGTAGCCTCCACTGTCACTACACACTTGTAATGGCCTTAGCGTAATGGTACGCCATATATAATATACAGGTGTATACAATCCCCTGCAAGTAATAAATAAGACAATATAGATAAAAGTTATACAGGGTAGAAACAGCTCAGTCACAGAATGTCTAAATTTGTCGGAAAATTGTCCAACTCCCAAAATGTCCAAGTCCCAAAAAGACCAAGTCCCAAAATGTCCAACTATACATACATACTAATCAATCCTCCAATGTCAAAATGCCAGAATGTCGAATTATTTTTCAGATTACATTAACCAATACCCAACTACTATATATATACAATCTCTTTGGTAATCCAGCTCCTATAATCTACTACTTAATATTTTGGGAATTGGTCAATCTGGGAATTGTACATTTTGGAAATTGGTCATTTTGGTAATTGGTTAATCTAAGAATTTTACATTTCGGGAATTGGTCAATCTGGGAATTTGAACGTTCTGGGACTGATTGGTCGCCTACATCCAGCATAAACAAGAACTTTAGGAGCATGAGAAGTGAAAATCCTTTTTCGTCCTCTCATCATCAGACAAGTTTTAAGTTATTAGGGAGGCACAAAAAACTGATATAAAACATTATGATAAAAAATACAAAATACAAATACTACGTGTCAAAGAGACCGCCCCGGGTCTGACCTGGGCCAAAGGTACCGAAAACGCTAGCGGCATTGCCGCGCTGCACAGCTATCGATAACCTTTGGACCAGGAAAGATCCGGAGCGGGGGTCCCCTCCTCTCTCTTTGAGTCTGCGGCCTATGTCTCTGATGAAGGCCTTCGCCTCACTGCCCCAGGGCCCCGCAGTTTTAAGTGGTATTTTATGTATGTTAGTACTAATGTAGAGTCTGGGGGGAAGGGTAGTGGGCAATCGCTAACTAGCCAATAATAAACAAGCTAGATACATATTCAAAACGCTAATGGCGACAAGCCTTCACAACACTTCCGGCCCCTTAGTCACATGTGGACACCGGCTTCCGGTCGCGTGCCACCATCGCCACCGGAAGTGCTATGAAAGCAACCCTAGCCGACTTCCGGGAGGCTTTTAGCTCCAAGCGTATATCAAGATGAGGTTTGTGTACTTTCTTCGATTTTGTTTATTATTATTTGCTAATTGTAACTAAAATACATCGAAGAATTATTTTTGTATTTTTTATATATTCAAAAAAAAAACGTAACTATAGGTAACACTGGTGTTTATTCTATTTAATCCCTTGATATAAACACCGACTTCCCGAAGTGTATATATTTTATATTTCGGTGTAAATACATAAAAATATCCAAAGATAATTTACATTGTACATTAGGTAATACAGTTTTCGAGAAAAAAATCTTCAATAATAGGTAGTACTTACTTTTTCCATACATAACGCTTAATTATAAGCGTTCATTTAAAATCGTATTAAGCGAAACATAAATTGCGTTTCTTAAATCTATACATAAAATATAATATGTATTTATTTATTATTATTAAGTATTTAATTCTAACAAATGTTTAAATGCCTTCAGAATATTTTCTACAACCCATCAAGTACCTATTAAGACACTGATCTAAACCATAAACCCATAATAAGTTTTTTTCAGTACCTACTATGGAAATTAAACAATGATAGGACAATACCGTGGTCAAGTACTGTAATGAATATTACTAATAAATTATGTCTATGTCTATGTCTATGTCAAGTAAAAAGTGTTATAGTATCTAGAATACAAAGAATACAAGGACCAAGCCACTAAGGGACTGCGCAAACCAAGCAGAAATTTGCCCGCGCACTTTTTGACGTCATTCTCAAATGAACCATATCACTATAGCGTAAAGAACAAAATCGTATAATGACTTCTGCACGTCGGCGTCGCCTCGCGCTCGAGGTCATACATACGATTTTGTTCTTTACGCTATAGTGATATGGTTCATTTGACAATGACGTCAAAAAGTGCGCGGGCAAATTTCCGCTTGGTCTGCCTCGACCCTAAGGGTAAAATTTTATTTGCCATTCTACTTTATGTCAAATCACTAATGCCTTTAGAATTGGGCCCAATACCAAGTTAGATCTAATTTCAAATCCAAATCCTTTTTACCATTGACTTGAAAGGTTTGTAAAAATAGATACATTTGCATGATACCCTATACTCGTATCTTTGAAGAGACTCTAATAATATATCGTAAATAACTATTTATAACTCGAAGGTTCAGTTACAGGAAGTAGATTTGATCTTTTTGTAGAAATACAAATAAAGAACTGTCTTTTACGTACCAAGGGTAGCCTTAGCTTTTAAATCCAGGAAGCTTTTAGCTAAAGGAAATACTTAATCATAATCCAAGAAAATACTGTCTCCGAATACTACTACATTACTAGTCCACTGCTGGACATAGGCCTCCCCCAAAGCACGCCACTGACTGAACCCGATCTTAGGTTCTCCGCATCCAGTCACTTCTAAATCTCTTAATAATGATGATGCATCTCTCATTACAATACATAGAACAATCACGACTAATAACAGTAGACCCTCGCCTTTACTTACACTCTTCTATTTATATACCAAAAATACACGAGTCAAAGCCACGTCAGAGCTCAAGATGTATTTGACGATGTAAAACGGTATCAATCGACCATTTAATTTATACCAGTTGTAAAACACGAACGGTATAACTTTGGTATTGACAGTGTGGTACCTACGTACAAACTTTGACAACCTGACTTTATTACGTTACACAGAATAGAATTTTCCCAGTAACACCACCAGGAATTAAGATGCAACAAATTGTTACTCAAACAGTACAACATCAGCGTTACCAAAGCCTCTAATGCAGATTCAAAAGTAACAAAAAAAAATCAATATTACAATTTTCATATTAAAAACAATAAGGCGCCCAATATGCTTCCTTGCGGCACTTTTAATTTTGTAATATTTTTTTTTCTGAATTGCACCAAAGGACATAGTAAAGCTTAGAATTACAGAGCTATCGAAATTATTATATAAAGATTTGGCATCATTCTGTTAAGCAGGCTGTACTTACATTTACTTCACTACCAATGAAGCTTAAGAACATCAAATGATTAACTAAAAGCGAAAGTTAAAAAATGTTTAAACTAGCTTGCTTTCTTTTCTAGAATGTGGCTAAAAACAAGAGGTTGACATAAAATCGGAACACGCCCGAGAACAGGAGCGCATAATTCGGCAATAACCCACCGATATCGGGGTACCAATACCTATGTACCTTCGACTCTTGCCATCGCATACACTCACTATGTTGTAACTATTTGCTAGACTTTGTTGAAAGTTTCCTGTTTTCCATTCGATTATAAAACATTTAAAAGGAACGGACTTCTGTCTATCAGAGGCTGATCAGAGGCTTTCTTTCTGATCTTTTCTTCTCATTCTCAGGGTGATTTTGATTTAGCGTAATTTTTACAGGAGCGTTTTTTACGGATTTTTTCTTTAATTTTTTATTTGTCACAGTTACAGGGTACAAATACAAATAATCTTTATTTACTCCACAACTGACTTATAAAGCTAGTTAGTGGAGTCTAGAGCCTGAGACTAGGCTACTTAGAGTAGCCTGTAGATACAGGACACCAGGCCCCACCGTCGGACCAGTGACGTTGGACATAGTGGAATGTATAAATAACAAACAGAATATCTATAAAATTATATCGATATCTAAAAATATAATAGTGTGAGAGTGTGTGTGTGTATGTGTGTGTGTGTGTGTGTACGCCGGTAATAATAATCTGTGCAAAATGTAGAGTTTATTCAGCATGTGGATTTACGTCCATTTCGGAGTCCAAGCCACCATGCATACCTATTTCAAACTCACAAAAAAAATATCACGAAGCATTTAATTATCGGTCATATTGTTTAGATAAGTAGGTACCTACCCAAATTTTAATTTTAGTTCTTTAATTTTAACTTTCCCTTATCCGACAAAATAATTTTCGTAAAATTCATAATTAAAATAATGATAATTTGCAAATCATGTAATGAGATATGCTGCAACACACTATTTTTCACACTTTTCACTTGTTCTTTACTACATTGAGTACCAACTGGTGGCTTATACGTCATCTGTGCGGCGACAACGACATCTAGGGAATGTGATATCTAGTGTCTTTTATTCTGAGTTCTGTCCTCTGTAAGGTTTCGAACTCTTATTATACTTACAAGCGTCACTTTCATGATTTATGCTAATTTAAGAGGGGATGTTAATTGGATCCAATCGACATTTGCATTTTCGAGGGTTAGGGAATTCAGCATTTCGGTGTTATTTTATTATTTGTGTAATAAAATAATTTCTGTCATCTTCAACTTATTGACGTCCACTGCTGGATGTAGGCCTTCGCCAACGGCTATCGGGCCTTTCTCAATACCTACCACCACGCCTGGTCTTTCGGGTTCCTTCCTCCCGCTTCCAACTTTCTTTTTAGGGTTCTGTAGACCGACAAGGAAACCTTATAAGTTTTCCGATCCGTCCTTCCGTCCATATATTATTTTAAATCTTATGCCTTTTTGTATAGTTAGAGTTATTTTGATTTATTTCAAATGTTCGTCTTTCTTGCCTTTGACTGTGATCTGACTAAGAATTCGGTTCCCAAAACCTAGTCAAAACCAAGACAATGGCGAAAGAGAAAAATGTAAGTCAAAGATCGACGAAGGTTTCGCTATTTTCATTACAAGAGCGACGTGGTTGAATTATTCATTTTGTTGAATTTATTCACGAATATATTCATACAAAAACGTTCATTGACTCGCGTACATTGTTTTAGTCTAAGAGATAAAATACAATATTTTATCTTTAGTTTTCTCTGCGAAAATATTTTTAAGTAACTATAAGTAGGTACTATAATATTGGGTACTTATTAAAAAGTTAGGTATTCCTAATGTCGAGTGTTTTAAATTTAAAACTTAACTATTCAGTTTCACTCCAACAACCATACAATAGTTTAAATTATAAAAGACCAAAAAAAATCTCTTTCGGCCATATTCGTAACCACGTTTCGTAACCAGTTGCGGAAGAATAAGTACTTTTCTTTGTGCGCAACTAGTTGCGAAAGAAGAATTTTATTTCTTTATTCGTGTCTAGTTGCGTGGAAACGTTATGGGGGAAACTATTACTAGATGCGAATATAGAAATAAAATTCATTTTTTCACGAAAAGTACTTATTCTTCCGCAACTGGTTACGAAACGTGGATGCGAATATAGCTGGAAGGAAAAAACCGCCGCGCCTGATTGGTTGACCTATCTGCACCGCAAACTGTCAGCGCCCACGGATGGTTAGCGCCAACCAGAGATTTCATGTGTGTTAATTAATGTTTCGGGTTTTGCAATAAGGAAAATACTCTGTAAGACTTAAAAATTTAACTATTTATAGAAACTAGTGAAGCGAAAGTGCCTAAAAGTATAAACCGAAACATTCTCTGCAATTCGAGACAACGGCTCGGATTGGATGAACCTTGTAAATATTCGAGCAGATCGGAGCACACCGTTGCACCCGCGATAGTAATCCAAATACAAACGCCTGGGTTGAAGATACTGCAGATGTTGCTACTACATACAGCTATCTGAAACGTTTCACTGATCTAGTTTACATTGAATCCTCATAATCTTGGTTGGATTTCTTACTTCAAGTGTGGATATTTGTTTCTCCACCACATTATAGGGTTAGAGCCGAGTAGCGGAGAGTAGTGCGGCAGATTTTACGCTAACAATTTATTTGTATCTACAAACAAAGCAGATTTAAAGCTAAATAGACATACAATGGATCCGATTCTGAGAGCACAAAGTTAAAATTTCAATTTGACATGGTTTCTATCCCTTTCACACATTATTACGTAGTAAAGGACGAAAATATTTTAGTGCTGTCAAATTTTAAATGTGTGTCTTCAGAATTGGACCTAATAGATAACCATAGGGGGTTTAAAAAACTGCGACAAATTGAGCGACGTAATTGATCATCTATATCTATTCTATACTATTAATAAAGAGGTAAAACCTGGTGGATAATTTGCACGCTTATTATATATATGTTGCGAAGAACCAAATGATAGCGGGGTGTAAAATACACCTAACGCCATCTATTGACCAACTTTAAAACTTAGGAACTGGCAGATTAGAACGCGTTAAAATTTTTTGAATAACAATAAATAGTATACTTTATAACGCGGATGAAGTCGCGGGGCATCGGCTTGTAAGACTTTATAAACATCATTTAAAGAAGAAGTTTTCTGATCAGCAGCTAATATTGGCAGATTAGATGATGATAGGTATTAAAATGTTCTTGCAAATAAAACTTTAGAGCGTTGCGTCGGTGGTGCAGTGAGGAAGACGCGGCCTGCCATGTTTGAGGGGTCCGAGTTCGATCCCTGGTCGTGCAGTAGACCAAAGAGTTTCTTCTCGAATCTTAAGTACATTTACTGACTGCTGTCGAACGCTGAAGGAAAACATCGTGAGGTAACCCGTATATCTAGGTCTGTGGGTAACCCGCATACACCGAAGAAGAAATGCTTAGGTGCATGTCAAATCCACCAACACTGGGCTAGCGTGGTGGACTACAGCCCGTACGTCCTCGTTGAGAGGATAGCCCATACCCCACAAGTGTGGACATACCAATATATACATTTGAAGTTTACAGTCTATTGAACGCAGTAAAGAGTTAATTTTGTTGTAAATAAATAACGCAGGGTAATAAAATGTTGTAGGCCCAGTCTCCTGGACTACACGCGAGAGCAAAACCCCGGGTCGTTTCATAATTCATTAGATGTCTCCGGGGAACGTCGTCGCCGTAATAAGTGCGATCACAATTTGTGTTAATGGAATATGTGTCTATTCTAATCTAATCTAATTTTACAATAAAAACATAACCCAGAGTTTCGTATGTTAGCAGCCACACATCGTGTCAGGTCAGGTTGGTATTGAAAGGACTTGCTGTTTTGATACTGCTTGTATACTCTACACCTCGAAGAAAGGCTTTTTTTAATATTCAAACTCAAACAAACACACTGCGTTTGGTGACAAAAAAAAGTAATCTAAGAGGGTGGCGTGGTGACCATCTAATTCTACTACTAGAACGAGACTAAAGAAATACGCCAGTAATATAAGGTATTCTGTGCTAAATGGTTAACTGGACTGTTGGCGTAGTTGGTAGTGAACCCTGCCTAATGCTCGTGGGTTCGATTCCCACCCGGGACCAACATTTGTGTGATGAGCGTATCTGTTGGTTTACGGATTTTGGGTGTTTGTATGTATTTATTTAAAAAGTATTTAAGTATGTTTATCGGTTGTTGAGAACCCACCCAGAAGCTTCGGCTTAGTTTGGGACTAAACAGCCGTGTGTGAATTTGTCCAAACTTTATTATATATTATTATTATAACTAGAAGCTTAAAATAAACTAACATTATTATAACAAAAGCAATAATGTTTATTTTGTCTATTACGCTCGAGGTAAGTAATTGATTACATGGCTTTCTACCGCAGATTTGTAGCCCGGGGAGTAGCTACTAATAGTCCAGTAAAAATATGAGAATTGTTCGAAGAAAGCACATCAAATCCAACGCCAATTTTTCTGAGTTTTGCTGTAGATTACGTTATTTAAAAAATGTGGCTAATAATCCATGAAAAAAATTAAGATGTAGTTTTGAGTAAGTAACTAAGTTTTTTTAGCTGAAAAAAAGTAGTTTTCCCAGTGTGTTCGTGCACTGCGTAAAGAAAGCTGAATAGTTTTAAGATTTTATCTTATTTTAATAATTTTTCCCTTTTCTCTTACCGCAGTGACGAAAAAACCGATGTAGGTATTCACATAGTAAATTCATACAGAAAAATAAACAAAATGTATTTTCCAGTTTTTTCACTTTTTATTGCGTGTGTAAGTAGGTATTTGGTTGTGAAATATTTTAGGTTTTTACAAAAATTGGGGAAAAATGCAGGGCATTCACACAGTGTCAATCAAATGGTAGTAATTAAAAAACCTTTAAATTTAATAGCGAGTAAAATGTATTTTTCCCAGACTAACCATATCGTGCCCGGGCAATATATTTATTAGCTATCTACCCCCAATCGATAACACCTATTGTAAACATAGTAATCATAACGAATACTAATTATAATTAGCAGGGCTCTGGCTTTCTGGCTCGTCATCACCGTATCAACCCTTCAATGTCCGCTTCTGGACGTAGGCCTTCCACAATGAACGCCACCCAGACCGGTGCTCCGCCCGCGGCGGGCCAGCCGCTTCCGGCCACCTTCTTTAGGTCGTCGGTCCACCAGGCGGAGGGGCGTCCCTCGCTGCGCATACCACTTTCTTGCTCAACGAACATAATATATTATAGGTAAGATATTCCGATGTGTTTTTTTTCTGCATCTTGCCGTAATGCAGGTCATGCAGCATGATCGTGTAGGGACCACTTAAGCCGCTTTCAGCCTTTAAGGTCGTCGGTCCATCTGCCATAGGGGATGTCCCACGCCTTAAATCTGATTTTTCATTCTCATGTGTGAAAAAGTTTAAAGCTTATTGGCTCGAGCAAACCTTAACCTCCATAACATAAACCTGCTAAGCACATAAGTAAACGATCCTATATTTTATACATGTACAGTCGAACGCGAATAAAGTGCTAAAATTACTTTGTTTTACGGTAGACAACATTGACTACGAAAATATAAGTATGTCATATTTGAGAGCTCGCATATTGTATAAAGACTTTGCACCTGATTGGATATTTTTCAGATTGGACATTATTCAGTTTGGACATTTTTCAGTTTGAGCATGGTCGTTGGACATTTTTCAGATCGGACATTATTGCAGTAAATCCTTAAGCATATTACTTTAAGGTATTGTAGAAATTTGTAGAACTGACGGCCGTTGGGGCAGAAAAGTTCTCGAGTGGCGACCACGTAACGGTAGACTCAGCGTAGGATGGCCTCCCACAAGCAAGGTGGACCGAAGGTCTGGTGAAGGTCGCGGGACCCGGCTGGGTGAGGTTAGCGCGGAACCGGGCGTCGTGGAGATCTTTAGGGGAGGCCTTTGTCCAGCAGTGGACGTCTACAGGCTGATATGATGATGATGATTGTAGAAATTACGAATTACTGTAAATATAACACGCTCTAAATGTAAGTCAAAAGCATCAGGTTTTACATTTTTATAATGCGAACTTTGTACATACATACATACATACATACATACATATCTTCACGCTATGTCCCTGGCGGGGTGGGCAGAAAGAACGGAGCGCCAAGTATCGCGATCCTGACACACCTCTTTCGCTTCGCTCATTCTCATCATTCTCTTCATACACGCTCGCCGTGGGACGCGAGTGCTCTTTACGTGTCCGTCTGTGAGCACCCGCTCTATCTGATCCTCGTATGTATGCGAACTTTGTTCCGGTGAATAAATCCCGGATTTGTCAGACCAACACAATATGCTTGTTAAGTCTATGTATTATAAATATACATGCCATAAAAACTTAATATGTAAATAAAACACATTTAAAACTGCATTTGCAAGTAGTCAAATGTAATTAATTATCAAATAAATACGATTTTAGGTTGAGATTAAGATCAAATATCACCCGTACTACACTTTAGAACTACCTACTGTAGTATCCACATCCAGTATCCACTATCCACTGCCTAACGAGTATGTTTATCGGATATTGGGATATTGTTACGCTAGCTCAGTGTGCGTCCACCAGGGACGTACTTTTTTTAAAGATAAAAACACGTCACATCTCGCTATGAGCCGTCTCACAGAGAACGTTTCAGTCCCCATTTGGTTCGCGACCTTTTAAGGATTTTATCGACACTTTCGGATTTTACGTACATTATGCGTGGTGCCTATCTTCATATAGAATTTTTCCACCCTGCATTATATTTTTATAGCTCGTTGATAAATATCTCATTGTGTTGTGCTGTGGTGTTGCTACAGAAAAAAATGTTTTAAAAGTAGGTCAGACAGGAGCACCTGGCAACACTACGTGTTAATAATTTTGAAACTTAGGGCTTCTTTCACCACTTCCTGATATTGTTACAGATAGTAATCTTAGTGATAAACTAATCTATCAGATAAATCTGTGTGATAGACTATATAAAATATATAAGATATAGGCAATCAGATACCTGTGAAACCAAAAAAATAGGCTATCTGTCAGATAACCTGCAGATAGGGTATCTGGGACTTTATCAGCAAGCTGTGTAAGAGGCCCTTACTATTGTAGGTAATACTAATTGAATAGAGAGGCAAAGTTTTGTGAGTTTGTCTGCGATCATTTACTACCTAGATACCACAAATCTTGGCACGGCTAAACAGTGCTTAGGTACAATCTAAGCATTGTTTTGTAATCAGTTGTGCTGCGGTCGCGTGCGGCGCGCGTGTTTTCTTTCATTACAATAACAAGTAGATCAAATCTTCACTAGAAAAATGTTCAAAACAAATCTTCGCCAAGTTAAAACTCTATCGCCAGGTATTCCTGGGCCCTGAAGACAAGATAAAGATGGGTGGGTACCCTTAATCTAATGTATAACATTATACTATGACATTGACAGATGACACATTTGATGACATATCTGTATAATGTTGCCAGTATTTAAAAATGCCACTCTCAACTTTCGTTAGATAATGTTCAACATGTTCTCAGTCACTCTATAATTAGGGTAATCCAACTAGTAATTAGATAAGAAAACAAGTCCGGCCACACATGTCGACGCGATTAAAATTAACCATAGATTAATCGATTAATCAATCAGTTAGATAGAATCGAGAAACAAGTTTCAAAGATCAATCAACCCGAGACATAACCTAATAGTCCAGGAAAAAATGCAGTTGTTCATCGCGTTTAATTCAACGCTTTGTATTTTGGTGACCTAGTTTTATTTCATCTTCATCATCATCATCATATCAGCCTTTCAACGTCCACTGCTGGACATAGGCCTTCACAAATAACGTTCTCCACTAAAGAACACGCGTCTGCCCAACGGCCGTCGGTTCTGCGGCAGATATGGCCTGCCCACTGCCCCTTCAGCTTGCGAATCCTTTCGACTATGTCGGTCACCTTAGTTCTCCGTCGGATCTCCTCATTACGGATCATATCCTTCAAAGAAACTCCGAGCACAGCCCTCTCCATAGTTTCATTCGTTTAAATATAAATCCAAATAGAATTTGCCTTGTTAAGACGATCGAAAATGGTAGGTATATATTCAATTAATGTCACCCACTTATTAAGACTTGCCCATAAATGAATAATATAATTAGCTCTATATTTAGGAAAAGCTTTGTTCAAAGCATTTACAAAACACTCGTAATAAACACGTGCAAACCGACTTCCAACTAGTTCACAACAAATTAAATTAAATTATTTCGAAAAACAAGTTAAAATTTTTAAAACTATTTATTATGGAACGATTATAATTGTTTGTAATGAATAGTATATTTCAATAGTTGTTTTTAGTAACTTCTTTTTAGCGCTAACATCTATGAAGCGGTAATAAAAACAAACATTATTGTATTAGTACACTGTGTACAAAATGTACCCAGTGTACTAATACAATAATAGTTAATTGTTAAGCAAGGTTGCAAAGTTGGTTATTTTGTGCGAGTACTAGTATTGAAAACTGAGCAAGCGAAGGGTTTTCGCTCGTGGTTCAAGGATTTCCTGAGCGTAGCGAGGGTTTCAAGGTACGAGACGCAAAATAACTTTGCTGCCGAGCGCAACACACAATTTTTGACCTCACTACAGCGAGGAAAATACTAGGTGAATTGAATCCTTTTGGCGGTTCAGAACCACAAATAATAATAACCACAATTAGAATTGGCCACTTCTTTAAATGTCCACCTTCTACAAATTAGAAGAAAAGTTTTATAAAGTTTTTTTCCAGGTGCAGTTTTCCACGCAGATTTCGAATGAGAATGTATACCCTTCCGAGCTTGTGAGGTGAAAAATATTTTGACTTTGTTGAATAAAAGTTTTTCAGTACGAATACATCTACGGGTAGTTGCAACCCCAGAGAACGGTTCCCGAAACTTCTACAAGCGTGAAAGCATCGCGTGACAGAAAGTATGCGAGTAATTTCGTTCAAACCCAGTTTTCGTTTTCACAGCCATTTCCTAGCTGCGGTGAAAACACACAAGGAAAGGCATAAAACAAAGAAGAACAAACTTTCATTTCCGAATTGGATACTAAGAACGAGCATTACGGTTTCCTAAGGGTTATTTCATTACCGTATATTCAATAAAAGGAAAAATAGAAGAAGCACTTTAGGTGCATTCACACGGACGTCTTATCGCGCCGGTGCTGAGAGAACCGCGATAGTTTTACTTAAGTCACACAGGAGAATGCTTGATTTAGATTTTTAAAAAATATTTATCGTATATAATTTTTTAAGTAAAAATTTTTAAAAAAATGACAAAATTTAGCAACGCTTAAAAAATATAGTTACTGTAAAGGGGTGACGTATTGTTTGATAATTTAGCTAAGTAGTATATATAATATACTATACTAACCTACTTACCTACCTAAAATAAATTAATAATAAAAACCCGTCATATCACGAACACGTCGTCCAGCTCATGTGTGCACGGCATACATGAGCTAATATATAATTATTATTTTTTCAAAACATTCGCCAGTAACAAGAACCCATTGCAATGTTTCAAATACTTGTTTTATTTATTATCACAAAATCCACAGCAAATATACGTCTTTTAAAATCAATCAATACATATTTTTATTTAATAAAATGGATTCTTATTCATATCACTGTTTAATTTGGTATTGTATTTCAGTTGCGCCGCTTCTTCTTCTCAGCTCTATATAATACCTTGGAAGCGGTGGTAGATAAAAAATTGACGTTGTATAAATGTACCCAGTGTACTTACATGCACTAAAATAGTTTTGACTTGACTTTGACTTTGAGAATATTTAAAGCGAATTATAACTTAATATAACTACTTAATTCTCTTGTTTCCAAATAAACAGAATTTTAGATAACAACAAGAAGAATATCATGAATAAGTATAACTTTTGTTAAGCCTGGCCTAAATTGTGAATTAAATTAATGTAATCCAAAGAATGACAGTTGTAGATTTTTTAAAATTTGGAATTAGTTTAAAACTTGGTGGAACGCCGGTTAGATGGAGCGACAATCTGCGTAAAGCCATCTAAAGCAGTGACTGGGGTGCGGAGAACCGAAGACCGTGTTCAGTCGTGCGCCTTAGCCTATGTCCAGCAGTGGATTAATGTAGGCTGATGATGATTTTTAAAAATACTTCTAAACGCCAGTATTGAAAATCCTTCTATATTTGGCTTCTATATCGGCTGTTGTCCCTCACGTATGACGAAACTGAAGAACTCCTTAAAGTTAAAGCTTGAAACTGATTGTCCATTTATCGCACACACACACACACTCACTCACTCACTCACACACACACACACAACACTCTCACACTATACACATGCATATATATATATATATATATAAACAATAGAAATAATATTATCATAGCATATACGTAAAAATAGAAATAATATTTAAGTTTTCACTTACTACCTGTAATATATATTATTATTATATAAATATTTATAACCTACCAATAGATTAAGATTACTAAAAATATATATATTATGAAATGTATCGCCTTTTCCGTGGGTGGAGACCTGGTGACCTGGATCACAGACTACTATGTCTAGTTCAGGCATCAGTCTTCACAAAAGATGACCAATTACTAAAATATTGTTTGTACTTTATTTTAAGTTTGTATTTGTGAAGAAACAAATAAAGATATTATTATTATTATTATTATTATATTTGCAGCGTTAAAAGGGCGCTCGTGTGAAAGCCAGTCCTAGGTCCCGCAATTCCTTGTTCTCCGGTAACGCAGCGCCCAATAAGGCCGTGGACAGGCGGTATAGAAACAATGAGCAGTTAACTGGGGGCAGCCCACGCCGCGCTGCGTTGGTTGCCACCCGGCATGCCGTTAATTACTGAGCAACAAACCAATATTGGAAACGTTTCCATTGTCTGAGAATGGTTGGGAATCTATCGGGAAAAGATAACAGTGCGTGTTTCTTGGCTTGCCCTATGGTGTCGTGAAAATCCATGCTAATATTATAAATGGGAAAGTAATTCTGTATGTCTGTTTGTTACCTTTTGAAGTCGAAACCGATGAACAGATTTTGATGAAATTTGGTGTGGAGATACATCGTTATTTGGGGCAGGACATAGACTATTTTTACAACGATAAACTATTCCGCGGAAAAAGACATTATAACATGCGGGCGAGGCCAGGGGAAACAGCTAGTAATATCACAGAGGAAATTAATAGTGTAATATAATAAATGTTTCATTATGTACAGTCAGCCGAAAAGTGGTGTACCGAAGTTTTCAGTTGCAATAATTAGGGCCTCTTACACCGCTTGCTGATAAAGTCCCAGATACCCTATTCGTAGGTTATCTGACAGATAGCCTGTTTTTTTGGTTTCACAGGTATCTGATTGCCTATAATCTTATATATTTTATATAGTCTATCACACAGATTTATCTGATAGATTAGTTTATCACTAATATTACTATCTGTAACAATATCAGGAAGTGGTGAAAGAAGCCCTTAGTGTTGTATTAGTATAAATAGTTTTGTTTTGACGATGAAATTAGATCTTATTGTTTTATGACGTGCAAACGAAACAAAACCTTTACACGGGTACATTACTTTCTAGCAGTCTGTACCTACATACAATGGATTAATCCCAAACTGTACTCTCTACTCTGTTTATTTTAACGACCTTGCATGACCTTGCTTGCCTGTCTATATCGCACAATTCAGATACACACAAGCAAGAAGATTCGAATCTCTTGGCCGTGCGCGCGCTCTCTATGGAGACTGCATCTTGCATATTAAATTTAGTCATCATCATCATCAACAGCCTATTAATGTCCCCACTGCTGGGGCTCAGGCCTACCCTCTCAACGAGGGTGTGCGGGCTATAGTCCACCACGCTAGCCCAGTGCGGGTTGGTGGACTTCACATGCGCCTAAGAATTTCTTCTTCGGCGTATGCAGGTTTCCTCACGATGTTTTCCTTCACCGTTTGAGAGCAGTCAGTACATGTACTTAAGTTTCGAGAAAAACCCATTGGTACATGGCCCAGCTGGCATTAAATTTAGTATGGGAACCAATTGTGCCACTTACAGGGGGGGTGCGGACAAAGGAAGCGGGGTAGCGGGAGGAGGTTGCTAATACAAATTTATATGGAGTTTGAAACTGAGAATGTGTGAGTGAAATACAATAATTGTAATCAATTTGACACGATTTTGACACCCCAAAAATGCTTTTGTTACTGATCCATATGGGAGTAGCTAATTTTTAAAATTAATGACACAAGGATCAGAGACACACACATAAATAAATGAATAAGTTAATGAATGAATAAATGATGATTAATAAACTCGAGTGGCGACTGTACCCGACGTAGTCGCAGCGACGGACGCCCTCTGCCAAAATGGCGACATGAAAAATGTGGCCGGAGGTTGATCGATGCCTTCGCTTCAATTATGCCGAAGACAGCGCGTAGTAGGGATGCTCTATGTTTAAAAGCAGACAGGTTGATGATAATGAGTCATTATTATTATTAATGACTAATGAGATTTAAAACTGATGTGGCAGTGGGCTGGGCACATCGCGCGTAGAACTAACGGCCGTTATGGAAGAAAGGTTCTCGAGTGACGACCGCGTATCAGTCTACAGGCATATGATGATACAAAAATAAAAGAAAATCTTTAATTAGTTTCAACCTTCATAAATTACCTTTCCATCTAAAGAAAGGTGGGTGTAACACGAACTACTGCAGTGGAAATGCAACTTCTGATAGCAGGAGTGGAGGTAGAGGGTGCTTAGTGTACAATGGGAACAGATAAAAGAGACTAATTGGTTCCGAAGTTGCACGTGCCCCAGCCTCAGACTCTGGTATATTGTTGCCATTCCAGATTTGTGCTTCGTTTTAATTTCCTGCTCTAGCGCAGTAACTAGGAAGAGAGAGAGTTCAAATGAACGCTAGTGCGACAATGATGAAACCAAAGAAGAAAGATTATAGTTATATTTTCAAGTGTTGATGGGTCTTTAAAGGGACACTTGAGAAGATAATGCTTTAAGTGTTGATGGGTCTTTAAAGGGACACTTACGTCAATTTTATATATTTTTTGATATGAGCGATTTTTCAAAAACCAAAACTGACAGCCACGCTTAACGGAGTTATTTGACTTTTGACAGCCACGCGAGATTGGCTAAGTACTTGCATTGCATTGCATATACGGAAACGTTCTGTGCGAGACAATTTATTTTTAAGTTATTATATTTTGACGAATTTCGACTATTTAATGTGAGAACTTTTAAATGTCATTTTGTTAGATTAGGTGTCCATCTGACTGACGGCCGTTGGGGTAGAAAGGTTCTCGGGTGGCGACCACGTATCGGACGGAAGACGCAGCGTAGACCTCCCACAAGGTGGACCGACGATCTGATGAAGGTCGCGGGACCCAGCTGGATGAGGTTAGCGCAGGACCGGTCGCCGTGGAGATCCTTGGGGGTGGCCTTTGTCCAGCAGTGGACGTCTACAGGCTGATATGATGATGATGTGTCATTAATCTTATTGCCTGTGTTAAAATACTTATATTTTGTGTAAAATATAAGTATATTGTATTTAATGTTATTTAAATTTCATTGCATTCCATTCCATAATATTGAATTGGATTGTAGTGCAAGTATTTTGTATTAACAACAGGAATTAATAATTTAGCGAATGTACCATTATTGTAGGTGGGCACATGGTTTTGTAGGACGCTTCGCAGTATGTAAGCATCTTTAACGTATCTTCCCCTTTTCGGTTTCATGTAAGCTCTATGGAGCGAGTCTTGCGGTTGGAATTTAAAACCTTTCTTACTGCGATTTCAACCAAATTAACTCCAGAGCAAATTAATATTTTTATAGATACCGTTTTCTTTCTGTTAAAGCCTTGGAAAAATCCAACGGATTAAATATAGCCGGAAAATGAAACTTGCATATTTAAACGCCTTTTTATAAAGAATTTTTAATTTCCACTCTCCACTCCGTCTTGCACCTTTGATAAAATAATTTATTTTGCACTGAACTCCAGTTTTTTCTGCGTGCATTTTCTGCACGAATACACCTATCTGATTTAATTAATTTAAATTTAATTAATTTGGTTTACAATTTATATCATAGATTTCGCCAATAAGCATGTGGACGCAGCAAGTATATCTAATAGATAATATTATTTTAATTATCCGAAATTGAGTTTACTTTATGGTCATTTCAATTATCTGAGATTACCGAAATGAAAAAAGGGTTAGTCCACTAATATTTGTTCTATTAGTAGAACAAAAAAGACCTGAAATGTCCACTCTGTAGGACTACTACCTAATAAAAACAAATTGTTAATGAAAAAAACATTTTTGAAAAACTGCCAAAGCTTTTTCCGTGTACCCTTCGGATGGGGTCACTGTAACTTTATGCGGATAACTTGGACGTTTTAGAGTAGCGACCGTGTACAGAATAGCCCCGAAAGCGGCTGGATGCCGGGTGTGGGGCGTTCATTGGGGAATGCCTATGTACAGCAGTGGACCTTAAATGGCCGATATGATGATGCTGATGACAGAGTAGCGCAGTGTGTGAATCAATATCCTGGAAAATAACATCACCAAGACATCATTTCCTGCCATTAACTCTTTAAAACGAAGCAATCTTCTCTCATCATCTCCCATACTATGTCTTTATAACAACATGATATCCCAAATAACTAGACAGGGTACCCATTACAGAGAATAAACCACTCGGTTAACTTTAACCACATACTAAAGTCTAGAGGGTGTTATAAAAATATATAGGTATAAAGACATTAAATGCATTTTAATGTTACCGCACGTCGTGCAAACATACAGTTCGCCGTTGCGCGCGGCACCGAGGCTACCTACACTTTGAAATCCTTTTTTTATTCATACAAAAAGTTTGAAAAAATTTTTTTTTCAGTTTTAATGCAGTAAATTTAAAAATTGCGAGACCAGCAAACAAGAAATATGAGATAAAAAAAACGTATGTAATGACTCTGTGTAGTTGTTTCCACAAATAAATAATACTACGGCGCGCTTTTTTTTTATTCTTGTTTAAAGAGCTTAGTCTATGTCGCTCTATTGGAATCAGCGTAGATCAACAGTAGAAGTTAATGGCATAGGTACACCTTATAGAACTCTTCTGTACGGAGGCTGCCAAGGCACTCTATAAATTAGTTAAGGTAGGAACGGCGCATATTATAAATTTCAATTCAATCGGTCCAGTAGTTCATGAGAGACATACAGACGGGCAAATTTTAATCTTCGCTGAACGTTTTGACGGAACCGTAAATCACTCTTTCAATCTTTTGAATGTCTACGGATTCAAGGGGACCTATACAACGTGTTACAAAATACCTATTAAAAATATAGATAATTATCAAAGCCAAACCTAGTAAGCTGTCATGTCAGGGACCCAAACAGTTTTTCTAAATAGGGTACACTACTTTGCACATCAGTGAAAATAAAAATATTTTTTATTTTTATTTTTTCAAAATTTTTATTTTTGGAGTATGTGAATGGACTCGTTATAAGGCCCCATTTAACCTCCTTTCGGCTTTACTACTTGTTTTGTAACACCCTGTATAATACTAAGTACTATTACTTTTTCTAGTAAGTAGGTAAAGCAAGTGAAATTTCACTTGCAAATTTCAGCTGAAAAATGTCATACCTGAACTATACCTACAATAAATGATTTCGAAAGGATCATGATTTCGCCAATGATGATAAACCTTTGGACCGGACACAATACTGACCCGTGTATACCCAGTTTATTGGCTACTGGACGGGGCCGGATTTTACTGACACTTCCCAGAGTTTCTGTATCAAAGTTTTGTTATAAATTTGAGTTATCACTCCCCGTATTCAAGTTACCGCTGCGTTTACTATCAACACCTCAAGAACAATAGCCTACTTAAACAAATTCGAATCTCTTTGGTGACGCGCGCTCCCTATGGAGACTGCATCTTGCATATTTAGTATGGGAACCAATAGTGCCACTTACAGGGGGGGTGCGGACAAAGAAAGCGGTGTAGCGGGAGGAGGTTGCTAATACAAATTTATATGCAGTTTGAAAATGAGAATGTGTGAGTGAGTCACAGTATTGTCATACATTTGACACGATTTTGACACCCATAGAATGCTTTTTTTACGCCTCTTTAAGGGGCCGCGAGCACGCACCAAAGAGATCTTAACTCTATGGACAAAGCACATTAAAAATCCCAACTATTACTACTACTTTGCAAAATCGGGATTCTCACATACTTACACAGAATTCAAGGTTGGAAGATAAGTCGCGTCAAATCTAGAACTCATCTGCACCTAGTAAATTTTGTTCATCATCATCATATCAACCTGTAGACGTCCACTGCTGGACAAAGGCCTCCCCCAAGAATCTCCACGACGACCGGTCCTGCGCTAACCTCATCCAGCCGGGTCCCGCGACCATCACCAGATCGTCAGTCCACCTTGTGGACGCCAGGCCTACGCTGCGTCTTCCGATACGTGGTCGCCACTCGAGAACCTTTCCGCCCCAACGGCCGTCAGTTCTATGAGCGATGTGTCCAGCCCACTGCCACTTCAGCTTCGCAATTCTTTGACCTATGTCGGTGACCTTGGTTCTCCTGAGTTTTTGTTATTAATTTTGTTATTAGATTATAAATAAACTGCACTGTTTTGCTAAAGTGTTGCTCAAAATACGATATCTAAATGGATCGCAATAATGAGGAGTCGACTCTGATACGGTCGCTACAATGATTAACGAAGTAAATTAGTTAATACGCCATGCGTGTGAATTATAGACGGATGGTACCTCCTCGTGGTCATCCCCCAAAAATATATTGGGGCCAATGAATTCAGAAGAACACAAACTGTAAATAAAATCCCAATACTAAAAGCGACAGACGACTATAAAAGCGACAGCCGACTATAAAAGCGACAACCGACTATGAAAGCGACAACCGACTATAAAAGCGACAGCCAACTATAAAAGCGATATATGACTATAAAAGCGACAGCCAACTATAAAAGCGATATATGACTTTATAAGCGACATCCGACTATAAAAGCGACAGGTGACTATAAAAGCGACAGCCGACTATAAAAGCGACAGCCGACTATAAAAGCGATACACGACTATAAAAGCGATACACGACTATAAAAGCGACAGCCGACTATAAAAGCGACAGCCGACTTTGCGACAGCCGACCAAAAAAGCGACAACCGACTATAAAAGCGACAACCGACTATCAGAGTGCCACAGAAAGTGCAATGGTCTTTACTCTGCTTCCTGGCAGAATCTGCACACTTAGTTTAGGGTTTTAGTTCTATTTCTATGGTTTAGATACCGTATCCACCTCTAAGTGGTTTCTTCACTTGATGTTCTGTTAGAATGACGCACCGACTTCAAAAGGCTCATCTCGAGACGTTGTTATCATATCGGCTATTGATTACAACGCGTTTGCAGACGCGCCTGTGCTACCATAATTACTCAGCTGAGTCATTACTGGACCATTAATTTCTTGTTGGCGGCCAATATGCCAATGTTGGCTGTTGGACCAAGCCATAGACAGAACGTTTGAACATGTCATGGCATCTGAACTTTGTGTTATGAAACGGTCGACCGCAAGTCAGTGTAAACAAAACCGGTCTTCATAGCTTGAAACTCCATAATAGGCTAGGCCAGCTCAAGCTCAAAGTGTTTCCAATGATGTGCGGTCGACTGTACAAGAATACTTTCAATGTAGATCTCAATTTTTCCGTAATAGAACGTCATAAATTTGCTTTTAGGGGTACTACAACATGCTTACACCATAGAGTCAGTACTGATCACCTAATCATTAACAGAACTAGCTGAACATCGGCGAAGCAAAATATTGAAGTTTTGTCAATCTAAAGTGATCGATCGCATCGAATGTTCGTGAGAACTATGGTTCAAACTTGATTTTTCTATTTCAATAACAAACAAACCAAACATACTCTAAACAATTCGCTACTTTTTGGAATCCATGCCTACACTTCCGTAGGTATCCAAATCAATTAAGTCCATAATCCATTGAATCAAGGACCCCATTGACGATTTTAAGTACAAACAAACATACATTTTACATGTAGAAAGAAACCACTCAATCCGAAATGAGGAGTTCCCTTTTGAATGCCAGAAAGAGTCAATTCAATGTTTGGTGGGTTCATTATAAACCCCCATCCATTGATACTATTTCAGCCTGTCAATTGGTGATCATTCTTTTATGAAGAAATCTACAGCTCTCGACAACACTTACCGATTTTTGAAATACATGATAATACTATATGATAGTATGACACGATGTTTGGAAAACTCAATTATTATTGATTTAATAAGATAAAGAAAATATTATAAGCATATTAATTAAGTAAGACTTCCATTTTAAAATGTCATTATTACATGATTAACATGATATACAATGTAAATTAAAAGTAATTATAAAACTAAATAAACCTAAAACTAAACTAAAACCTATAAAAAACTAAAATTACCTAAAAATAACTAAAATCGTCCCAAGGCTGGGCGATGGAAATTTATTATTATTATTACACATTAAATAGTTTTTTGTAAATTTTTCAAGTTTTTATCATTGAAAAGCTTACTCGTCTCCTGCAAAAAAGTTAGGAACAGAACGAGAAGATGTTACCAGTTGTTCTGTATGTAAATCTTACCTATGGATGGAAGCCTAAACCAATTCGCAAGTGGATCTCAAGTCGCGTGTCTTCTCAAACTTTTTGCTTGTTAAAATACTTGCCCGCTGTGAATGGACGTGGCTCGAATGAACGAATGGTTCTGCGGGAGAGAGTGAGTGAGTGAGTGAATGGGACGCGGCGGGGCGCAGCAATTACCTTTTTACTCTGGACGTGTGAGGGAATAGATGGGGTTTTTGCAATTCGAATTAGCACGTCCTCGATTGAAGGGGTTTGTGATTTCGATTGATTAAGGCGGTTGTTAAAATAATTCGTAATTATAGAAGCTGCTCAGCGGCTTTTGTTTGTTCACAGTTGGCTGGGCTGACATTGATTGCAAACCCAGCACTTTGGAAAAGAATAGTTATTTGTTATGCAAGGCCGCAAAGTTGGTTATTTTGTGCGAGTACTAGTATTGAAAACTGAGCAAGCGAAGGGCTCTAGGATTGATTGCTCAAAGATAGAATCCTGAGCGTAGCGAGGGTTTCAAGGTACGAGACCCAAAATAACTTTGCTGCCGAGCGCAACACACAATTTTTCACCTCACTACAGCGAGGAAAATACCAGGTGAATTGAATCCTTTCGGCGGTTTAGAACCACAAATAATAATAACCACAATTAGAATTGACCACTTCTTTAAATGTCCACCTTCTACAAATTAGAAGTAAAGTTTTAAAAAGTTTTTTTCCAGGTGCAGTTTTCCACGCAGATTTCGAATGAGAAAGTATACCCTTCCGAGCCGGTGAGGTGAAAAAGAAATACCATGTCACAATATGAGTAGGTATGTATTACAACTCAGCATTCAAACGTTTTTAAATCAGGTACCTACGTTTCTTGGTGCCGGAGATTTCCTGTAGTCAATTCACAAACTAAGTAGGTACTTACTTATGCCTATCTATTAAAAAAGAAAATAAAAGTTTCTATTATACTACGAGGAAATTGGAATATTGATATTGTATTGGAAAGTTAGATTTTGACTAAAAACCACTTCCTTTTTGAGTTAAGGATTAAAAAGAGTATATGTTTTGACGATACCCCCAATATATACTTACACAGCAAAAGCAGCAAAACAAAGCAATAAACAGACAGACAGAATGACCAACTTTTTGTTATCGACGAGAGTGAGTTTCGTAACGATTTATTCTTGATTCCGATTCCCGATGCTCGTTAAGATCCCGATTGGGATTAATAAAGGCTTTTGGAAAAAAGATACACCTGCTCTTATCAACATCTTTGAAACTAAATATGTATCGTTCGTTGCTGTATTACATTCAATTTTATTGACTTTTAGTGCACTAGCTGTTTTCTTTCTGTTTAAGAAAGAAAGAAAGAAAGAAAGACAGAAATTGTATTGCCACAAAAAGCTAGTAAGTAGGTACATAAAACAAACAAAAAAAAATTAAAAAATATATATATCATAAAAAATGGTACACATGCAAGAGGTTAATATAGCGTTAATTTAAAAAAAAATGAGTAATGAACCCAAACTACAACTATAAAACGTGTAGGTACCAGTAATGAAAAAGAAAAAAAATAGATAAATAAATAAATAAAGTACCTACCTACAGATTGGCAAATAAAATAAATAAGTTATATTTGACTTTTTAACAAACAAACAAACAAACAAACAAACAAACAAACAAACAAACCGTTTTTTGATGGACTTCACCACATACGCCTAGAAATTTTAATCTTCGACGTATGCAGATTTCCTCGCAAAGTTTTTCTTCACCGAAAAGCCTGTGGAATTATAATAAACAGTAGGTACAACTCATTGGCGGGCCAAGGTTCGAACCCAGAGCCTCAAGAACGTGAGGCGAGAGCACAGCCAACTAGGCAACAACGGCTCCAAGAGCACCCTTAATATAATCACCGGCACAGATTATCGCATAAAAGATCCGACTGCCAATTGAAGAAATCCATTACTGCTATAATTAAACCCTACACTATAAATAAACGTATTCGTTAGCACAAAATTAATATTCGATCATTAAAGACATATAGCTGCCTCTTTCACGCACACCATGTCGCGACTCGATTAACTTCCTTTAAAAAAGCCGACTTACAAACAAAGAAATTAAAATGATACTGCAGATAAGTGTGAGTTTGATAGCACTTGCTGGGTTCCGTCAAATAATGAGTCGTTTAATATTTTGTGGCAGTTTTATCAGTAGCCTTGTGTTCGTTTACCGTTTGGGAGTACTCATGCATGTACATCTTCACGCTTTGTCCCTGACGGGGTAGGTAGAGAGGACGGAGTGCCAAGTATCGCGATCCTGGCACACCTCTGTCGCTTCGCTCAGTCTCACCATTGTCTTTACACACGCTCGCCGCGGGACGCGAGTGCTCTTTACGTGTCCGTCTGTGAGCACCCGCTCTATCTGATCCTCGTATGTCAGTCTAGATCGCCCCCGGCTTCTGCTGCCTAAATTCTCTCCATATATTTGTGTCGCCATTGGTTCAACATGTCCGAACCAGCCCAGCTGTATCTTTCATCTGCATCTGCATGTTTAATGATGACACTTTCATCCAGCAA
This sequence comes from Metalampra italica, assembly GCA_949699065.1. Taxonomy (NCBI): domain Eukaryota; kingdom Metazoa; phylum Arthropoda; class Insecta; order Lepidoptera; family Oecophoridae; genus Metalampra; species Metalampra italica. The sequence continues at coordinate 2,280,909 of OX452995.1, read as the reverse complement.
AACGGCGTATCTTTTCATTTACGCCGCACAATTTCAGTACCTATCAGCATCAGCCTGTGCTAGTCCACTGCTGGACATAGGCAAGTACTTATGGATATGGAGATAAACATTTTTTTAGTTTCTATAAGATCTTGAATATTATTCGTATTTTTGATTATTTTGGATGTTAATTTGTTTTTCTAATTATGTATTTGTATTGTATTAATTGATTGAATTTTTTGATTTTAATATACTCATTGCTTTTTCTGGGTTTATTTATACATTAAAAATTGATTTAATTTAATTTTAATTTGAAGAAAGTATATATTACTTTTCGCCTTTTTGCAAATAAAAGACAGCGGATCCCTAAAAGAACAGGTAAAGGTACACATGCGAACAGGTTACAGGCGCCTTCTTCATTCAGTACCGGGTGGCATTGCTATAAAAAATAATCAATGAACTCACATCTTGCCATTCAAAAATCAACCTTGCCTCGTAATAATAAAGATTAGTTTAACTTTAAAGAGCTTGCAGTTACTACCGTTTAAAACTTCGCAATGCACGCTGGTAGCCGGTGTCACTGCGTACCGTGTCGAGAATTTGAACGCGACGCCTTAAGGTTGTCCCACACTAGCGCTGGAAATAAAGCGGCACCGATTCTCCGGTACCTACCTAAGGTATCAACAGCCTATTAACATGTCTCCACTGCTGAGTGCGGGTTGGTGGACTTCACATGCGCCTAAGAATTTGTTCTTCAGCGTATGCAGGTTTCCTCACGATGTTTTCTTTCACCATTTGAGAGCACTCAGTAAATGTACTTATGGTCGAGAAAAATACCTTAAATACCAGTAAATCACTGGTATTTTACCATGTTTAAAGTTTTCAAAATATTTCCCAACTAATGATACGGGCTTCGACCAATTTAAATAAAATGAATGGAATACTGAATGTATGAAATTTATGTGAGAACAGAATTATTTTTATCTATGCGTTGCATAACGTATGTAGGTACAGTCGGCCGTACGTCGTCGGTGAGCTGGCGTAGCCTATTAGGGAATTTCAATACTATGAGAGACCTGTTTATACAGGTTTTGTTGCCAATGACCTGCGGTCGACCGTACGAATGAAATAGAGACGGCTGTTTATTTTTATTTTATACAGACAGACGAAGTGAGTACATTTTTTATACTTCAAGGCTTCTAGCAATGGTCTATTAATTCTACATTAGTCGAAGTATACCGGTGCCCTATAAGGTTACTTACCGGTATGTCATAAGGTCTGTTGGAATCGGAATCTAAAAATACCGGTATTTCAAAAACTGTAGTGATTAGCATACACAGGACCCTTATGAATTAGACATTTTGACATGTGTGCCACTGAGTCCCGGAATCCTACAAAAGTACTTGGTACTTTTTACCGCTCTAGTGTGAAGGCAGCTTGAAAAATCCACTCGCATTTCATAGCATTTTGTAAACATTTTAAAGTGGAATATTATAAATATATTTCTTTATGGTATTTAAGACGTTTTGGTTATAAGGGATGGGTGGTTACCGTTTTAACAAGGATCCGTGTCGCCGACATTTTTAGCTTGGCTTCTGTTTTCGTGTCCATGAGAAGGAAATAATTTATTCTTGCCATTTATAAGTACTTGGTTTAAAACATTTTATTTTGAAAATAAAAGTGGGTTGCGCTCAGAGAGTTGTTAGTATAAATAGAGCGCGCGTTAGCAAGTATGAACTGTAAGCACGGGTTTGAACAGTCTCGAAATTTTCGGAGCGACGCTACTAGTCACAACACGTCAGTAGCGCTGATTGTTGCTCGCGCCGGTATTTATTAAGATTTGGAGTAATCATGGTGAAATATGCAGTGCCAAGCTGTAAACACGTTTCACGGAAACAAACGATCTAGAAAAAATCTATATTAATAATAATAATAATGTTTGGACAATTTTACACACGGCTGTTTAGTCCCAACTAAGCCGAAGCTTGTACATGGGTACTCGACAACTGATAAACATACTTAAATACTTACTTTTAAATAAATACATAAATACGTACAAACACCCAGAATCCGAAAACCAACAGATATGCTCATCACACAAAATTGACGTCATATTGAAGCGTCCATAGAACACCTGCTTACACTTGGCACAATGGGCAATGAGCGATGCGCGCGCTCTATAGCTAGTATACTAACTCTATGGTTGCGCTGTTTGTTTTGTATACAAGTACCTATTTAATTTTGAGAGATTAGCGATATTATTAGTAACTGTATTATTTAAGCCGATGGGTTTAGCAAGCTGAAGTGGCAGTGGACAGGCCACGTCTGTTGGCAGTTGAGTTCTGGAGTCGAGAACTGGTTGTTTGCAAGAAGTGCCTACTAACTTCATAATCTACCTAGTAGGTACCCATATAATTATGCACGGGCGCCCACCAAAAGAGATCCTAGCTCCATGATTTGTATATTGTAGGTAGATAATACTAGGTACGGTCGACCGCACGCCAGTGAAAACAAAACCAGTATAAACTGGCCCGTCGTAGTATTGAAACTCCCTAACAGGCTAGGCCAGCTCAAGGTCAGTGTTTCCACTGACATGCGGTCGACTGTACCTAAATGATTCTGATGATTGACCCATTCGATTGGTACCTAAGTATCATAAAATACAGGTGTGTTTTTTTGACATTTATCCGGTTCAATTCTCGGCTCAGACAGGTGGTTCAAAAAAATCTCTAAATGCAGTCCCATACCTTACTTATTTAAAAAAACGTTTTGCTATCTTCAATATTTAAGGTATACACTCCAGAAGACATTCGTTAGAATAAATGTATATTAATTAGATACTATAGTAAGAACCTACACAATAATTAAATAACTAATTAAAAAACTAAATTATCCTAAAACTAAAACCTATAAAAAACTCAAATTACCTAAAATCTTCGTGGCTGGGCGATGGACCCATGGTTCCGAGGACGCTGGCTGCATTGCCTCGTTGGATGGCCAGGCTAATCCTCTGAACAAGGTATTCCTTGTACAGAGGATCACCCGTGGCCTCCCTCAGCTTTGCAGCCAAGTCTTGTATAAAAGACTTTGCGTCCTCGGACCAAGGGCCCATCGTCTCAACCGCGAATGGATGTAGATGGTTAGATATAGTAAGATGGTTTTATGTCACTTTTATGTTTGCAAATTGACACGGCAAAATAAATTCAATTAATTGAATAATTATTTATCTCCACTCTCGCTAACAGTTGCATGCCATTAAATTGAATATTAAGGGGCAGCGTACACTCGTATATTTTGTTTTATTAGCCGTTCACGACAAGAAAATAATTAGCTTTGGTTATGAATAAGGCCAGTAGTAAAACATTATAACTGACGTGACCACCTTGCTATAGTCCTCCAAATTTGTAGTTTCATTTTACGTCGTTAAATACTAGTCTATGGGAATCTGAGAAAAATATGACATCTAATAGTAAAGTTGTTGGCTTGTTACAAATAGTACATTGTTAACCCAGGGATGAAAGTAACTTATTTAAGTCCCGAGACGGGGTTTGGCGCCCGACGCGTAGCCAATAGTTCGAGGGACTTCTAAATAAGTCTTGAACTCGAGGGAAACACTGTGCTTTTCATTAAGAATAGACTGCAAGTAAAAACAAAAAATATAAAATGAGTGTTAATACAAATCTCTGCTATACGGAAGTATAAACAAAACTCTACAACTCGAAAAAACAAATGAAGATCGAATTGTCGCTTTCCCGTCTACTTTGTTTTTTTTTCTGTGACCGGCCAGCTATTCTGCCATTATTTTTCATTTCCATCATTGAAAAAATGGAAAATATTTTGCCCAAATCTATGTTATTTTAAAGAAATAGTTGACAGTAATAATTATAATAAAGTCATTTGAAAAAATATATTCTTTAATTATTACTTATCTTTATGTTATTTCAATTTTACATCGCGCTGTAATTGAGTGGCTGTATAGACAGTTGGAACATGGTCCAATAGAAATGTCAAAATAGTACTAGTTTTTTTTAATATAATTTGACAGCTGTCAGTTGAAAGCGATTCTCCCTAGGGCTGCGATGTATTACTTTCAACCCGCTCCTCAGGCAACTTCAGAACTACTTTCAGAGTATGAGTAATGAAAAATAATTTAAATGACATTTTTAAAAATTGTATAAAGGAAAGAACAGTAGGTACTTGGATTGATGTAAGTGACAGCTTATATCCTGGATTATTTCTTGTATTCTCTGTACCTTGTAATTGAGGTGAAAAACACGATCATTGAGTCGTTCAACCGATACTCTTGTAATAGAAGAATACTTGTTCTCCCCACTCCAATTATATTTTCTACAATCTATACAAACAATAATTGTTATACGGTTCAGTCAGACGCATAATTTAATTTTTTATTATAACTTTTTTTAGGCTTGTGACTCAAAGAACATCTGTATTTAATTACAAAGTACGATTTATTCGCAATAATATACAACCACCTTTACGTGACCAAATTTAATTGAATGTCTTAATGGTAATCATTTTGAAGCCATTATTTTAGGCCCCGAAGCCAATATAAGGCATGTGTCAAGACTTAAATAATTAACGCACTGAAATAAAATCTTCACTTTTGCAGTCCCGCCTCAAGGGTGATATAAAATGAAGGTACAGTCGGCTTGGAAAGCGTTTCGCCGAAGATAAATTTAAATCGTGTGGACTCATCGACTAGTAGGTCCACGAGGCCTCATGCAAGGCAAACATAGCAACACATCAGACAGCGAACAATCCTCTGCCAACGTCACCCTAGTTCCGACCAATCATGACATGACGCGATCTTAACCGGGCAATCAGCGGACAAGTTCCTTCGTCCGCATCATCATCAACTGCCTATTAACATGTCCCCACTGCTGGGGCTCAGGCCTACCCTCTCAACGAGGGCGTTCGGGCTATGGTCCACCACGCTAGCCCAGTGCGGGTTGGTGGACTTCACATGCGCCTAAGAATTTTTTCTTCGGCGTATGCAGGTTTCCTCACGATGTTTTCCTTCACCGTTTGAGAGCAGTCAGTAATTGTACTTAAGTTTCGAGAAAAAACCCATTGGTACATGATCCGGGGATCGAACTCCGGACCTTTCGATATGATAGGCCGCGTCTTATCCCCGACGCCACTGACGCTCCGCTTCGTCCGCATACCTCAACACTTTGAGAGAATTGTTTGTATAATTAATAATGAACATTATAGGAGTATATAGACTAGTATTAATGATAAAGACCATAGAGGTAACTGTTTTATTCCAACCGTGGATTACCAGTTTTACAATCAATTCAAATACATAGTAAATTTTCCTTAAAACTAAAGAAAAGTGTCGTGAGATTCCAAAAAGTGCGGTTGCAAACTCAACATTATGCAATCAGCTACATGTGATTGTTGACCCTATAGTGGCGAGCCATTTCTCGTGCTAACCGTACCTTTAAGTACAGACAAAATATACAGGTTGTTTTAAACGCGAAAGATTGAAAGGTCGTTTCTCTTTCACCCAAAAACTACGGAACAGTTTAAAATAAAACTTAACAGTAATATAGATTTTATTTAAAATTACACATAGGCTGTAATTCATAAAGATAATATTATGTAAATTGGCCAATCCAAATTCAACGCGTGCAAAACCGCGGGTAACAACGAGTGTCAAGATAAAAATGTCAAAATCTAAAGCGTCAATATTTTAGGAAGCCTTTACCTACCAAAAATATACTACAACGCTCTACGTCGCCGGCTGAAACGCGCGTCTTGTTCAATATACGACGTAACATGGTCTGCTATCGACATCCGCCAAATAATAAATTCCAACTGAGAAATGTTTCGGGTCTGCGAGGAACAAGGAAAATACAGGTGCCAGAATATCTCACATAGATCGGTTATAGGGTTACCCAGTCCGATAAGGAAGCATCAAAAGATAGGTATCCCCTCTTTAACTTAACGCTATGAAAACTTTTAGTTAAAAAAAATCCACAGATTTTACGCAGTACGCAAGAATCTTAGTACATTGAAAATGTACCATAGTAGCTAGACGGTTATGAGCGACTGTACGTTATTTTGCGTCTCGTACCTTGAAACCCTCGCTACGCTCAGGATTCTATCTTTGAACCACGAGCGAACAAATCCTAGCACCCTTCGCTTGCTCGGTTTTCGGCGAACTATAACGTCAGCACAGCGATATTGACAAAATGTCCCAACTTTGGGGTCACGTATCTCTGAACCCATGAAAGATAAAATTTCAAAAACTATATATTTGGGTAGTCCATCTAAGCGCAGATGTGCATTTTTCTCATTTTTTCGATATTCCAAATAGATTCGTTGAAAAATAATCTTTTCGAAATTTCGTCCCAAAAAAATCCGAAGATTTTTCCAAACTTTTTCGATTTTCACAAAAAATTGCCAACCGATTTTCAAACTTTCAACGCTATAATGTGTCTCGATAAATTCTGCGTCTTTTGAACCTTCGTCTGATCCCGTAGCCCTAAATTTCTAGAAGTTATCGCAGATTTTATATATTTCGTGAAATCGTTCCCATAATCATTTCCAATGTTAAAAACGCATCACATTCATATTCCGCATTAGGTGGGATTCCCTCCTGTTCTGCGGGTGGTATGGACACATACAAACATCCAAAAAAAGCGTTTATCGTTGAAATAAATGCTTGCCCCGGCCGTGGTTCGAACCCGGGCCTCCGTGCACAGGCAGTCACTACCAACTGGGCTACGCAAGCGTCAGAGTATTATTATATAGTATTTATGATCCGATAAACAAGTTTTATTAAGTGTACCAAATTCTTTGATATTGGATCTCACTGCTTATTTAGTACTAAATCACGTTCCTGTGCCCGCTACGTGAATGTACCTTAAAGCAGTTCGCACGCCATTGTGGTGAAGCCTTACTCGCCGCGGTATTTCCAACACTTCCGACGCTTGGCTGCACCTCAAACATTTCATGGAATTGAAAAAGGAAGTGCACAGTCACTCTTTGTCGCCTACAATGTTCTCAGGCGGCGCCGTGTCCAAGGCACGAGCGAAAGCGGGCACGAAATTAAAATGTTATAGGTTCTAGAAATGTCCTTTTAACATTACGTTCCCTAAGGTAAGCTCTCGTACGCCTGCATTCCAATAATACATACTTTTCGTATTGTATTGTATTGTATTGTATCGTATCGTATCGTATCGTATCGTATCGTATCGTATCGTATCGTATCGTATCGTATCGTATCGTATCGTATCGTATCGTATCGTATCGCATCGCATCGCATCGCATCGCATCGCATCGCATTGCATTGTATTGCTTAAGGGTACATTATTAATACACACGTCAGTTATTTACGTGTTACACCGCTTCCTAGGTGTTAGCGCTCTGGGAAGAAGCGGCATAACAAACTTCGCGTCGCTTCAACAGACTTCGCTTGAATCTCACCTCTTGCACCGCACACAACCAAATAACTTCAGCTCTAAAACAACTCGAATTGTGGAAATTCGAAGATTTCCGCTCTCTGTAAGTTCGAATAACAAACTCTCGTCAACTGTCAGCCTCGCCGCGCGCCCGTACACTCGTACGCTATTGCGTAAACAAATTGGGTAAACAATTGTTTACGGCCAGTAAACATTCGTTCGATAAACAAGTTAGTTATTAACGTAAATCAGGGACGTAGTTAGGATTTTTATGGAGTCAAAGACGTAGTGGACACTGACAATGGTAGTCCGAAAAAGGGCCATGCTCCGAAGAGGATCCGAAACGACATAACGAGGTGATTCGCCATCAGAAAACCAAAGCATAGTAAAAGAATACTATGACCAAAGCCAATCGACATAGTTCATAAATTTAGGCTACATTGTATCGAGACTGGAGGCCTTCTCCAAAGAATGCAACTACATTCGATGGTGGTAATGGACCGATAACCTGAAAAGAGTGGGGAGCCGTAAGGCAGGAGGGAGAAGGCGGATATTGGACTATTTAGTAAGGCCTGGCTACGTACCTGACGCAAATTGACGAAACGCATTGTTATGATAACAATACCTCGCCAGAACTTCGTTCCCCAATTAAACAAATTAGGCCTTAACTTAAAACTTTGTTCACTAAAGTTATTTTAGAGGTAAATTCGTCAAGTGGAAGAGTTAGGAATTGAGCGTTGTAAGGAATTCTGCTTTGACTCGTTATAATTATAAAGTTATAAGATTTCCATCTCGGTGCTTTCAGATGGTTTCACCAATTCGGATTCTCTCGTTAATTTAAAAAATGTAGTAGAACAATTTGTCCAATCAATTGATGCTTACTGTACTTAATTGTTATGGGTATTAATGTAATAGTACATTATGATACAAGTAAGATAGCCGAGTGTGTAATGAAGCCAAGAAAGTGTAATGACCAATGCTCACGCGTGTCGTACGACGTTTTTCAACACACTTTTTTGCGAGCAAATAAAATTAAATGCCGTAAACTTATTTTCCTTTGATTTTTATGGTAACAGGGCTATCGCATACATTTTGTGCCTCAGTAGTTTTTCTGACGGAGTAGAATCGTATATCGTCGAAAAATTTTTATTTAAGGCTCTTCTTCGTCTGTTGAATGCTTTATTTCACTCTGAAGTCGATATTTTTGAATATAATCACAAAATATTATTATATTTTATTTGACTCCACGGCTCGCTCATAATCTCTCGAAAAAAAATTACACTGATAAGTTACGCTGTTTTCTCGTTTAAGTAGAAAACAATGAAATATACCACTTCTAGATGGCGTATCCAGATAAAACATATTAATAAACACGCGTCCTTCATACAAATTCAATCCAACATACTTCATACTGTCCTATCTCAGATCATTCGGGAACTTGCTCGATTACGCGCACTATCGACTCTACAGTGTCCCAACTCCCTAATGAGATAACTTGGGACAGTGGCCAGTCCTGAATGACACAGGATCATTCACTCACTTTGTACTTAACTCAGAGCAGCACTATTAAGGCACGCGTCTCATCAATTCATCAGGACCATGAATCAAAATATTTTGCCACTCCCATATGGATGAGTAATAAAAGCATTCTATGGGTGTCAAAATCGTGTCAAACTAATCACAAAATTATGACTCACTCACACATTCTCATTTTTAAACTCCATATAAATTTGTATTAGCAACCTCCTCCCGCTACTCCGCTTCCTTTGACCGCACCCCCCGGTAAATGGCATCATAGGTTCCGATACTAAATATGCGAGATACGATCTCCATAGGGAGCGCGCGCGCGACCAAAGGTATTTGAAACTTCTTGATCAGGACCATTCAGTATGCAAGTCTGAAATGGTCTGAATCTAAAAGAGGTATAATTTGTTCTGAGGAAACATTGCGCCGATTTTAGAGATAAGAAAAACTGTATAATTTTTTTCAGGAAAAACCTCGGCATTAAAAAAACCTAGGTATGTGGTTATTTTATTGTAACAATTGGTATGTTGTATGTGTTAAATATTGGTATGGAACCGTTTGTCTACAATTAAAATGCTGCATTTAATTAATTATTTTATGTTGTTATTTATGTACATATCTAACATAATGTTATGTATTCATTCATACATAAACTATTGATTGAAGAGTTAAATAAATATTTTCATAGATACAAATATACCACTTGTTTATTCCAAGGACCAACTTGTAGGTACAAAGTTGTCTGTCCCCCAGTGGGAATTGAATCCACTGCCTCTGGCGATCTAACGATCAAGCCACTGGGCACACGAGGCGAATTTACTTGAACATAGCTCATAACCTATTGGTTACATACATTTGGTACAGAAGAACAACCAAGTAAGGTGCACCGGGGTATTTGCAACTATGGGGCAAATGCAACTACTGAGTTTATTTCTAAATAATTAATTACTCATTGAGTCATTTATAATAATCATATCATGTAGTTTTTTAGGAGGTTAGACGATAATTCTCTCCATTCAGTCACAGTTTAAAAAACTCTGTAGTTCCATTTACCCCTAGTTGCAAATACCCCGGTGCACCTTTAAAAAATTCGGTTCCTAGTCTATTAGGCTGTATATGGAGCAGCGAGCGTAGTCGCTATTAAACCCCCCGGCCGTTGGGAGTGTCACATTTGGCCGGAATCCGATTTCCTGAAAGAATTTGGATTTTATTATCCCCAATAATATGTGCCGTAATAGCCGTCGCTACTAAGTTTCATAATCGTCTGACCCATTTACCTTATTCGACGCCCAATACGGCCGGCTGCTTTTGGCACGGTTAGCCGCTACCGTATATTTATTTATTGTTATACGAGGTACCACAATCACCGACGTGGAAAGCGCTTTAGTACCATTTTTACCATAAATGACGCTACATGACTTGTAGGTCCGTTTTTTCTTATTTTATAAACAATTCACCTGGACAGAAACACGCAATAAAACTGTCACAAAATCATTATAATGCCTCAAACAATCAAAGGATCCATAAACAACTAGAATTAATCCACTCATAAACAACTAGAATTAATCATCGAATTGTCTATGGTCAAAAAGACGCCATGTTTGTTTGTCAATTAAAACATCGAAGGAAAAACATAGTTGGTTTATTAAATTTATTTTATAACACGTAATCTGTACTAAATTAATTAAAGCTGAAGAGTTTGTTTGTTTGCATTAATCTCTGGAATTGCCAGTCGGATTTGAAAAATTCTATTTGCATTCGATAGTCCAATTCTTGAAGTTCAAAACAATACTTGCCCACCTTTATATCAAACCAAACAATTAAAAAAGTTTTTTCTATTTCATGGAGAAATTGACAGAAATGGGGCGTTGAAATATTAAATTTGAACGACTAGATCAAGATATCCTCTCGTAGTTTGTAGAGTATTTCCACTGGTAAACCTTCAAACACTGCAAAGCATAGACAGTTTAAACGTTTCCAAATGTCTCCTGCTCCCAACATAATCCTCGGGAGGCTATATCCAATAGCGAACGGACACCTGACATTTCCACAGCCGGCCGGCCCGTGGTTCGCTTATCCGCTAGTACGGACTGACAGCTGCTGTCAGATTTCAAAACCTCTGTGTAAATTGTAATGAAATCAATCATCATTGACCTTGTAACAAAGCAAAGGTATTTTCTTCCAGCGCTAACACCTTAGATGAAACCTAAAGACGAAGATGGGAAATACGCCGAAACTTGTACCGTAACGGACAACATGGCATGTGGGGCTTAGAAATACGTTTTAGATTTTTCTTGATGAATTTGTCTCACGATTAAAATTTACTTAGAATACGTTTAAGTACTTAAATTGAAAAATTTTACAGAAAACTGATTAAATTATTCTACAATTTTTTCTTGTATTAATCTTCTTCTGTTAGTCTTTTGGTAACGGATAGGACACAATCTGTTCCTACTTTTTATAAATTTCCCATAAATAGCCTATGAAATAGAAAACTTGCAATTTTAAAAAGTAACAGTACAATGAAATTCATTATGATAAATGTATAAAAATCTAAGCTTAATTTTATTAGACACATTGTATAGAGTACAAGTTTTGGCCAGACACTTTACTAACTTACATTGCATTGAAAATATTTGAAACTTACTCTCTTACCGAAAACTAAGTGTGTGTGGTCGAAGTAAAGAGTAACTAAGTGGTACTTGGTTTTGTACGATTATTTATAGTAAATAAGTAACGTATCTTCTTTTTGGTTTTATCATTTTGTCTATAACAATATTTGACTTAAAAAAAAATAGTCTGAATAGTACGGTCGACCGCACGTCAATGGAAACAAAAATAGTATAAACTGGTCACCATAGTATTGAAAACTCCCTAATAGGCCAGCTCAAGGTCAAAGTGTTCACTGACAAAGATCCACTTACGTGCGGTCGACTGTACTATCCAAAAGCCTTCAAATAGATGTTAAGATAAATCAATTTCGAAGTACATCTAGGACGTTAAACTAAATAAACCGATGGTAATCCATTCCTGTAATCTTTGTTCGACGCCGTCTTAACAGAATTAACCCTAAAATATCTCACTTGGGATTATTATCTTCAATAATTCAAACTGAATCTGTGCATTAATATTAAGGGTCACAGGTAATAAGGGTACCTACCTAATAACAACTTGGTAATGGAAATCATTCTATCTAGTATCTATACCAAAAAGCTGATGAGTTTGTATTTTTGTTTGAACACGGTAATCACTGAAACCACCTGTAGGATATAAATTCATCTTGCATTTGATAGCCCAATTCTAGAGGAAGGTTATAGGCTGTTTATCATCACGCTACGACCCTTAAGAGCTGAGCAAAAAGGACAAAGTCAGAAATGACTTAAAGAAGATGGGCGAGACCGCGGGAAACAGCAATACTAGTGAATCCCATTGTGTGGGGTATCGCTAGATAGGTCTTTCAAAAATATTGCGGGTGTGTAAAAACCATTTTTCGATTCACGGATCCGTTTGCGAAATATTAAGCTTTAAAGTGCTAATTTTTGTCACTATAGTATGATGGATATGAGGGCTCACGAGGTCTACTGTTCTCACAGAACCACTAGTAATATTTCAGTTCAAAAGTCAGTTTACACGTTTTGTTTGTAACAATCTGCGATCAACCATACTAATATTGAAAATGTGATAGTAAGGGCTTCTTTCACCACTTCCTGATATTGTTACAGATAGTAATCTTAGTGATAAACTAATCTATCAGATAAATCTGTGTGATAGACTATATAAAATATATAAGATATAGGCAATCAGATACCTGTGAAACCAAAAAAATAGGCTATCTGTCAGATAACCTGCAAATAGGGTATCTGGGACTTTATCAGCAAGCGGTGTAAGAGGCCCTAAGTGCTCTATCTGTCTGTTAAACTTAAACCGTTATATCTGAACTGATTTTGATGAAAGGAGTGGAGCGAGTGTGGTAATACATCGAAGCCTTGTGCAGGACATTGGCTTTTTTTCACAATAAATTGTTTCAGTAAAATTACATTATCGAAGGTTGCTTTTTAGTGGTCCCTACACGATCATGCTGCATGACATGCATTACGTTCTGTCACTCATGCATGACCGTCTAGTTGTAGTGATCTACGTGCATGACATGCAAACTACGTGCTGGCCGTTGCTTCACTGTACTATGTGATTGATAGCAAGCATGAGGGTCCATCATGCAGCATGATAATAAATTCACGTAAACGTAATGTATGTCATGCCGCATGATCGTTTCGGGACCGCTTTACAGCGGTATTTTTTAAAATTCCAGCGTTAAACTTCAATAATGTCAAGTAGCATCGCGGCACAGAATTAGTCATAGAATTTAGACTAGAGCCTAACGATAACAATTTATCACAATTTAGAAATCTACTACGGCCTACGGATTCAATAAAGGTAAGATAGATGTAACGAACTAGTGACATTAATAATTTCTCGAATCTCGACGACCGGTAGGGCTGTAGTTGCTGAACTATTTCCAATATAAGTAATCTGTAACACAACAATATTTTAGTATATGCCGGTACAGTACGAACTGCAAACTATTTATTCGTAAACATAGGTTAACCCTATAAGGCAGAGACGATTTGGAAAACACCTTAGTTAATAAACATTTACGGAGAAGAACATCCTCTTTTTTATTTAACTATAATGGTATTATATAGCGAATATATCAGGCTTTCTTTCCTCATTCATTCAATGTCAATGAATAAGTGTATTGGAAACAGATAATCTGAAAACTCAAGTGCACTAACAGGCTGAGTGCACATATTGACCACATGTTTTTCTTAATGTTTTTTTGCCGTAGACGTGTTCCCAGTGCATTACAAACATGATAGTGTATTTAACTTTCACGTGGCATATCTGTATAACCTTATAAAGGGTTAAACAGTCGGGTCGACTCGGAGTTGCATGAATTTTAGAACTGTCAAATTTGTTTAGTCCCGACAGACCGTAGAATCAACGTGTCAGACATAAGAAAATGTACCAGGTTTAACATGGCAATTGAAATTCCCTCTAGGTATACGTAACCAATATGGATGTATGGCATCCAATTGTGGGGAACAGCCAGCAACTTCAACATATCAATCCTACAGAGATTCCAGAACAGTATTCTAAAAACGATAACAAATGCTCCATGGTTCACAAAAATAAATGAAATCCACGAGTATCTAAACATGCAGACTATACAGGAGGAGATCAACAAGGCAAGCAAAAATTACATCACCAAGCTAAGCACACATAGCAACCAGCTGGCGGCATCTCTATGTACACAGAGTGACGAACTCAGGCGCTTAAAAAGATACAAAGTCCTAGACTTGGCCGAACGATTCCCATCAAAATAACTAACCTCATCAATTGAAGCAATAACTGTTAACTACCACAAAAAAAAAAACTAAGTAACTAATTACGAAAGCAGCAGTCATTGGACTGGCTGCATTCAAACGTCAAAACTCTACATACATACGATTCGCTTATAGTCCTGTGGACTGATCGCAAATAGTGATTAAATATTAAAAAAAAAAAGTATACGTAATATAAGATTTTTTTGAAGAATAGTGTAGTATTTTGGAATTAGTGGTTTTCCATTGGTTGCAGCGTGCCCACTTTACGAAAATGTGTAGCGACGCGGTGTACCTACTGTACTGATTAGTTTACCGTGCCAGTAGCTAAGGTCTAGCTAGAATGTTTCAAACTAATAAGAGCAATATTTCTAAGCGAATAACATGGACAAATATAATGCGGCCTGGTATTTTGCCAAACACGTCTTATGTTAATAACCCACTGAACAGTGGAAGATCGGTGTAAGGCACCGGCGGTAGCGAAATAATAATATTTTATTTATTATTTATTTACAAAAGTGAAAGTGATTTTTTTTGTGAATCCCATAGTGTGGGGTATCGTTGGATAGGTCTTTCAAAAATATTGCGGGAGTGTAAAAACCATTTTTCGATTTAGGGATCTGTTTGCGAAATATTAAGCTTTAAAGCGGTAATTTTTGTTAGAGTCACGTGTCCGCCCCCCCTGCCAGCGAAACGGCTGATTCTGGAAATGTGAAAAAATTCACGGCAGTAGCTTATATAACGTAGTTAAAAGGAAAACTAATAATAGCTAAGTAGGTTCTATTAGTTTTTGAGTAATAGTCGATCAACTTATGAAAGTCGAAAAATATATTATGTTCATGCATACGTAAAATGGGAATGATTTTATTTCCACGTGAATTCAATAGTGTGGGGTATCGTTGGATATGTCTTTCAAAAATATGTGGTGTGCGAAATATTAAGCTTTAAAGTGCTAATTTTTGTCCCAACATAATCTGTCTCCAACTGCAAAGTTGACTTCTGTTCGTTTCTTTTAGGTTTGGTTCATAAGGGCTGGCGAGGTCTACTGTTCTCACAGAGCCACTAGTTTATTTATAGAGGGGTTTTATATATGCCACCCTGATCGTGCGTGCTGTTACATTAGGTAACCTAAGTATATCACTTAATAATAGCTAAGTAAGGGAATGTAATTAAATAACGTAACTTAAATATAATACATTATTTTAGAATTTTTTTTTCATAATTAAATTATATGTACTTATATTTCTGTATAATTTTATATATAAGTACCTACAATACCTACATAGAAAATCTAAAGTTCTGAAATTGTACCACAAGATAAAATAAAGGAAGTACATCTCAGCGAATCCAGATAAATGCTCCGTAATACACAGTACAGGGCTCAACGTACTAAGGTGCGGTTCACACTACACACGAAATGACTGTCACGTACCTATTTTATTAATTAGAAGTCGAACTACACTCACTCTCTTGCTCACTCACTGAAAAACTTATCATAAAAAATATCTGAGTCGCAAATAAACAAAAATATATTATTGATAAGGTCTAATCGGATAATGAAATGACGTATTTAATTAACGCGAAATGTCTACTCGAAGTGTTGTGCAGTAGTTGTTATAAAAATCTTTATTTTAATCAGAATTGTTGTAAAAACTTAATTTTTTGTTTAGGTCATTTTGCGTTTAGGTTATTTTGCGTAATAGTACATTGTGCAATAAGGGTAGTAAGTAGGATATTACTAACCAGAGTCTGTTAGAAGCCCGACGCCGGAGGCGAAAGGATTTTAATGACTCGAGTTTGTAATACCCTTACTACCCGTCATGCACACAATGTTTTTCATCACATTTGCGAGGAAATAAGTCAAGTTAAGTCAAGTTAACTACTCAATTTAACTTAATTAATGTAATAAACCAGTTCAGTACAGCCAGCTACACATTACAGCCCCTAGGGGTATAATATTGTACTGATTTTCATTACTCCCGCGGGTGTATAATATAGGCCATTGTGTTTCTGTATGCATGCATATAATATGACCATTTACGAGCAAGTTTGATGAAAAGGTCATTATGAGACTAGTCCTTAGCAACCAATTCGTTTTATTCCAAAGTAAGAAGCTCCTTTTATTCCAGCAGGTAAACTGTTAAATATGTTAGGAGCAATGCATATAAAAGGACCTACCAATTCCACCCTGTTTTAAGCTGGTATTTACTACGGAGTGCCTGGCGCCTGGATGCTGTTAGATTGGGCTGGGACCTAGGGGCACTAAACTAACGCATGATATCCACGGGACTACGATTGCAACCAGACAAACGTCAGAGGTAGGTCCGAAAGTCGTTAATGTCGACATAAATAGAGCGAAATTCGGAGTTCACGCGAGCGTTGGGCGATTTCACAATAGCTGGACCGCGTAATTACTAATGCGTATCGCACAGACAGATACTTGCCGACGTGTAAAGCGGTCCCTAAACGATCATGCGGCATGACATGCGTGACGTTTACGTGAATAATCATGCTGCATGATGGACCATGCTTGCCATCAATCTAAGTGTACAATGAAGCAACGGCCAGCACGTAGTTTGCATGTCATTCACTACAACTAGACGGTCATGCATGAGTGACAGCACGTAATGCATGTCATGCCGCATGATCGTGTAGGGACCGCTTTAGGCCTAGCATGGTGGACTATAGACCGAACGCCCTCGTTGTAGATAGACCTTTGCAGCAACAGTGCGAATATAATTTGATTCGTACTTTGATTTCTAATTAAGCCAATTTTCATACATTTTAATAGACTAATTATTTTTGTAAATTAAATATTTGTGAAATTCAAGCAAGCATGGAAACAAGCTCAAGTTTTCCAAGTGCTACTCTAAATAATAATGATTTAGAGTTTTTTTTAATTTGAACCAATCACGAGTGTACAAGGCCCCTACACACGTCTCGCCAATGACTGATCACCCGTTGACAGTTCCGTATTGTGGGATTTACCCGCCCTTCTGAGGAGGCCTTAGCGATTTATGTGTGTAGGCAGTAGGCCATAATCGTTTGCGAGCTTATGTCCCCGTCCGATTGAGTGGAATGAGCCAAAGAATGTTACAGCGTTTTGTCTCGAGCCTTTCGCGCGTGATTTTTGGAAAATAAAATTCTTTCTGCTACAGTTACTTATTTGAAATTTAGGCTTTAAAGTGGCGTCCGCTGTAAAAGTATCCTATCTACATATATCTAATCTATATCCTATCTATAGCTAATCCAGTATATAAGCTATCATTATACTGAGTTTCATTAAAATCCTTTCAGCTGTTAACGTATAGGATGATTGAGGAACCAACACTATCATATCAGCCGAAAGACGTCAACTGCTGGACAAAGGCCACCCCAAAGATCTCCACGACGACCGGTCCCGCGGCTTTCACCAGATCGTCGGTCCACCTTGTGGAGGCCTACGATGCGTCTTCCGGTACGTGGTCGCTATTCGAGAACTTTTCTGCCCCAACGTCAGCTCTACGAGCGATGTGCCCTGCCCACTGCCACTTAAGCTTCGCAGTTCTATGAGCTATGCCGGCGACCGAGGTTCTCCTGCGGATCTTCTCATTTCTGATTCGATCTCGCAGGGAAACTCCGAACCAACATCAAAACTACAAAGTCGTCCGGATTTCGCATTTATACAATAGTGTAACGTGAGATTTGTAGGATTATCGTTATCATCACAGCGTACACAAGTCCACTGTTGGACATAGGCCTCCCACAGCTTACACAGATCGTAGCTCCATGATATCGGGGCTGAAAAGTCCACTGCCATTTTAATTTGCTTGTGTGTGGAATTGTGTGTGATCTATGCTTTACTTAACCTACAAAATGACCTCTATACGACTTAATTAACTTATATCACCTTCGCAAACTCCCCCGTTCTAAAATCTAGCCTAAACATTCTCGAATCGTACTGAAAGTAATTTAAAATAAATTCCATTTTCCTTAGCTTTCTATTCTAGTGTCTATTAATATTTAGAGGCGTAAGTGTGTAAAGATGTTTGATACTTTTTCACGCTTAACGGTTTAACGGATTTTAATGAAATTTGGTACAGTGGTAGAGCGTCAGTGGCCTCGGGGATAAGAAGGCCTATCATATCGGAAGGTCCGAAGTTCGATCCCCGGCTAGGCCATGTACCAATGGGTTTTTTCTCGAAACTTAAATACATTTATTGACTGTTCTCAATCGGTGAAGGAAAACATCGTGAGAAAATCTGCATACGCCGAAGAAGATATTCTTTCCCGCACTAGGCTAGCGTGGTGGACTATAGCCCGAACGCCCTCGCTGAGAGGGTAGGCCTGAGTCCCAGCAGTGGGGACATGTTAATAGGCTGTTGATTTGATTTTGATTTGGTACAGTGATAGCTTAGATCCTGGAATAATATATAGGCTACTTTTTACCGCGGTATGTTCCCGCGGGAAAAACTTATTCCACGCGGGCAAAACCGCGGCCAAAACTAGTTACGTATAAATTCTAAACAAGGCCACTCTATAAATTCATTAATTTTCCAACAATCTCGAACTCTGGCATCGCGTGGGACTCCGGTTCATTCCCATTATTCACTTAGGTACTTTCTTGCGTAATTTTAAATACAAAATGTAATTTCAATTAATTTTTGAGTGATTTAAAAACCGAAAAAAAAACAATATTAATTATGTGCCTTCGAGTATTTTGTTTTTATTTCTTATAATAGTGTATAATAATATATAGGTACCAATCAAAGTATATGTTTCCTTTCAGAATTATACCTAAACAAAGCCATGTATAAATTAAAATGGTTCAATGTCATGTACAATGTTCACACATACAAATTTGTCTAATCTACATAGGAATTGACAAAATATGTTTAAAAATATTCAAACCAACAGCCTATTACGTCTCAACGAGGGCGTATAGTCCAACACACTAGCCCAGTGCGGGATGATAGACTTCACATGCGCCTGAGAATTCCTTCTTCGGCTTACGCAGGTTTCCTCGCGATGTTTTCATTCACCGTTTAAGAGCAGTCAATTGTAGAAAAAACTTATTTGTAAGTACATGGCCCGGCCGGAGATCGAACTCGGACCTCTCGACATGTCGGGCTGCGTCTCCCACAACGCCATCGAAGCTCTCTAAAAATAGTAAAAAAAACAGAAGTAACAGGAATAAACTTCTATCAGATAAAATCTACAACAAACTTATCATTTTGCTATCTGTTCACACAAAAGAGTTCCTTAATGCGTATGTTATTAGTTTCATATTTGATTACTTATCTCTGAATCAATGATATATGTTTTGAATTACAAGTAGGCAGTGAGCTGATAAGTACAAAGTGATAAAATATGGAACTTGAATAACAATCCCATACAAATTTGGTAGTATCAAAAAGCATTCAATTCTTACCTACGCGAAACATTTTTAAAAAATCAAATAACAGCCTATTATTATGTCCCCACTGCTGTGGCTCAGACCTACCCTCTCAACGAGGGCGTGCGGGCTATAGTCCACCACGCTAGCCCAGTGCGGGTTGGTGGACTTCACATGCGCCTAAGAATTTCTTCTTCGGCGTATGCAGGTTTCCTCACGATGTTTTCCTTCACCATTACAACGCGAATTAAATTTAAATGTTGACTTTTCTTTAAAAACAAAACTTTCTAACTAACTTTGGGGAGAGACTAACAAATCGAATTTCGAATCTGTAAAGACTTCAATGTATTTAAACATTTGACATAAAAAATACTTATTTAGAAATGGTTCGTGTGCATTTGACACCGGTGGTCCTAAAGCCCCATTGAAAATATACTAGGGCGATTGACACCGCGGTCCTACACACTGTGTTGACCTACTATAGGCTACCACTCAACTACCACCAGTCACTCAGTCAAACTAAGATACATATGGTAACAAATTAAAATAATGAAACCCAGTTTTGTTGAAATAGTTTCTACCTAGCTTTAAACCTGGCAACACTGCCGTTTAATCCTATTATCAACAACAACGGTTTGCAACCAAAGGCCAAAGCCAAAAGTTGTGACTGCAATGAAAATTAATTAGGTATTAACCCGTAACGTTTAATGAAATCGCATGATGTAATAATCATTAATTGGAAGATGCAAACAAAATCTACTAGCATTATTATACCTAATTAGTACATACAATTAATAACTTGGGTATCTGGATCTCGATAAATGATATTTTGATTATTTAGTTCATGGAAAGAAATATTTTATAATAAGTATAATTTTATTGAAAACATATACGACGTGTGTTGCCAGTGATGACATACGGTACCGAGACGTGGTCGCTCACTATGGGCCTCATAAGAAGGCTCAAGGTCACCCAGAGGGCAATGGAGAGAGCTATGCTCGGAGTTTCCCTGCGAGATCCAATCAGAAATGAGGAGATTCCCAGGAGAACCATGGTCACCGACATAGCTCAATGAATGGCGAAGCTGAACTGACGGCCGTTGGGACAGAAAGGTTCTCGAGTGGCGACCACGTATCAGACGCAGCGTAGGCCTCCCACAAGGTGGACCGACGATCTGGTGAAGGTCGCGGGACCCGGCTGGATGAGGTTAGCGCAGGACCGGCCGTCGTGGAGATCCCTGGGAGAGGCCTTTGTCCAGCAGTGGACGTCTACAGACTGATACGACTATATCTGCAAGAAACTAGGTAGCTTCGGATGTAAAGTAAATAACTGAATACGTGGAAACGAAACGTTTTCGTAATTCATTAAAGATTAATTTAATTCCCTCATGAAAGTAAAACGTTCCGGGAACCCCTGGAATGCGTGAGTAGCTGATTTAGAACGATACAGAAGCGATAAGGGAAACTAACTACTGATAAAGCGAGGCGATAAAAAACTAAGCGTCAATTAATAGCAAGCTTCTTATTTCTTACACAGGTTAATATCGTATGTTAATATCGACTCCATAGTTTTCTTTCGTCTTACCGTGCGATGATAAATCCGAAGCTATATTATTAACTACAAGTGTACCTACCTTCGGTTTCCTTAACCTGTCGCAAACATTTTAATAGGTTGCACGATGTTTTTCTTCATCGAAAAACCTCTATATTCCTTGTAGAAAACCAAGTTAGCATTAGCTAGTATTTCAGGAGGAAAATAATTGCTGCAAATAATACTAGAAACCTGCGAAATCATTATAGTCAGTGCAGTGATTAAACCGATTGATCAGAGTTTACATAAAATCATGAAGCTAAAAACAGCGCCGGCGCCGCACCTACGGGAAAAGTTGCTAGGTGAGGCAATGACGGACCCATTAAACACACTATGAAAAAAAAATCCTACCAAACGGGGTAGGAAAATCTGTAGACTGTTGATTTGATTACAATCACACTGGAACACAAGCACGATATAATATATGTACACATAAGTTAAAAACGCAAGCCTGTTTCTAAGCTCTATAACTAGCTACAACTTAGCTAGCTATAACTAGCTACAATTTAGCTAGCTATAACTAGCTACAACTTAGCTAGCTAGTTATCTAGCTAAGTTGTAACTAGTTATAGCTAGTTACAACTAGCTACAACTTAGCTAGCTAGTTATCTAGCTAAGTTGTAACTAGTTATAGCTAGTTAATTTGGAGCTTAGAGAAACAGGCTTGCGTTTTTAACTTATGTGTACATATATTATATCGTGCTACAATTTAGTTAGCTATAACTAGCTACAACTTAGCTAGCTACAACATAGCTAACTATAACTAGCGATAACTCATCTAGCTATAACTGGCTAAGTTCTAGGGAAACTGAAACCAGTAGAGTGCATGTGAAAGCTAAATGTCAGAAGGCAGGTGCAGGCGGAGTTATTAATTTACCTAGAAATTGTAGTTCAATTTTCAGGCTTTCATTTCGGCCATCCAATCAAATTTTGAACCGTTAACGAATCCTATCTGGTCAATTGCGCTTTAACGAATTTTCATATTTATTTATTTATTTGTGTATTGTTTTTTTTTCAAACAAAAGTGGCAAGCGGACAGACATTCCGCGTATTAAGGATGCATTTTTTAAAAATCGAATTAATAATGGGATCCCTAAATGATCATGCGGCATGACATGGATTACGTGCTGTCACTCATGTATGATAGTCTAGCTGTGATTGACGTGCATGACAAGCAAACTACGTGCATGATATGCAAACTACGTGCTGCAATCAATACAGTGATTGATAGCAAGCATGATGGTCCATCATGCAGCATGACATTCACGTAACCGTTGCATGTCATGCAAGCATGATCATTTAGGGACACTTTATTATTTAAAATGAGATAGGCTGTATTCGGTACAGCCGCCGTGATTTATGTAAAATGTATTTATCGAAGGGTTAAATTTATATGCGACATCAAAATCTATGGTGGCGAGGTGAGATGTGGGTTCGAACCACATAGAATAGGCACAGGCTTTGCGGTGAAGGAAAACAACGTGAGGAACGCTGCTTACGGCAAAGATTAAAATTTCTATTCCAAGGCGTATGTAAAGTCCACAAAACATCGGATTGGTAATTTGAAACACTGTTGGTGGAAAAGAAAGAAAGAAAGAAACGCGGAAGACGCAGCGTAGGCAGGCCTCCCACAAGGTGGGCCGACGATCTGGTGAAGGTCGCGGGACCCGGCTGGATGAGGTTAACGTCGTGGAGATCCGGATAAAATCAACTAATAAAAACACAACCGAAAATATCAACTTATCTGAGAACAAATTTAAATCTTCCGAAAAATCAAACTTGTTTAAAAAAGCATATTTATAAGTTAAATGACTACATAAATGATAAACTTCCATGGAGTGCCTGATGGCTCAACATTGTAATGAACAAGCTATATGTATGAAAGCAGGGCCCTGTGCTGTTGGGTTTGTTGCTGTTTCTTCCCTCCGGCGACGTACACGTGGAAACAGACGTAGTTTTAGTTTTAGACAGAATTGACGTCAAAAAGAGAATATTGTATTCAAATTTTGAATAAACGAATTTTGAATTTGAATCCCTGGGGGAGGCCTTTGTCCAGCAGTGGACGTCTACAGGCTGATATGATGATAATGGTGGACAGGTGTTTGGCCTGCGATCATTAATACTGGTTTGGCACAGGTATTCCTAGCTCGTAACAAGATAAGATAAGCTCACCATATTATAGGATCCATGGGTGCAAGCACCAAACAAGGCTGCTATAAGCACACGCTTAGTTAGCACTTCGTTAGTCAAACTTTTTAGTTTTCCTTTTTAGTTTTAGTTTACACCACATGGGCTGCGGGCTTTGAGCTCGCGCGGGCTAAAACTTTGCTTTGTGCCCGGCCAGGGCTCGTTTATTTACCCGCTAGTAATTAAGATGGATGTCAGAGGATTTTCCATACTAATAAAGCCGTGTCGAGTGTTGCTAAGTTTTTTCAAGATTACTGCAAAATAACAGATAAGTACAAATAAGTTTAAAAAGTCGATTTAATTTTTAAGAATATTTGTCAAAATCGCCAGTAAAATCCCTAGTTTCGCCATGTCTGTCAGTTCGCCGTTTTACTTACAGACTATAGGTACATGGTGTTACAATTTTTTCAGATTGCACGTTTTTCAGATTGGACTCTTTTCAACGGTTGGACATTTTTCAGATTGGACAATAGTAGAGTAAATCAATTATGTAATTAATTAAGTGTACATACATACATGAATTTATTTTACTTCTGCGATCCCTCGAAAAGTGAACAGTGGACAATGTGTTATACATTTAAATTCCCCTACAAAAGGTCCTAATCATTCTTTACTACACTGTCCTTAGCTTTTGATGCAGTGGATGTATTCGAAATCATAACGAGAATGAACGAGAGTGCGGCTAATTCATACAACAGCTCTGAATCGCACGCACACAAGCGCGTGTACACATACATTAGCACACAGCAAAAAGCACGGGAAAGGAGTACTTGGCGACGCGATTTTTCTGCTAACGTAGGTGAAAACTACGCTTGTGTGCGTTTCAGAGCGGTTATATGAAGTCGTATCGTTCACTCTGTCATAACCCTGACAACTTGGAGTCACACTGAAGTGCTATAAACTGCATTACGGCGCTACCTGCATACAGCGAGGCGCCCGCTTGGAAACTGCCTCGCAATCCGAGCACAAAGGTTCCGTAGGTACATACTGTTGTAGTTTCAGATTGTTCTCAAATTGCCAGCGCCAAAATGGCGCAAAATCAGCTGGGATCCGGAAATAAATTAACAAAGAGAATTTGCTTATTGCCTAAGTATATGTCACCATCATCATATCAGCCTGTAGACGTCCACTGCTGGACAAAGGCCTCCCCCAAAGATCTCCACGACGACCGGTCCCTCGCTAACCTCAAAAATACATATTCAATATCATACTTTCTCAAGTTTTTCGCGGATCCCGAGGTCAAGGAATCCCTTTGGCCTATTCCCATTGCGTAATGAAAGAAAGAAAGAGCACACTTTATTGACACCATTGCATCATCTACTAAAACATAAACACATACAACTATTGTTTATACAGGGTGAGCAACAGTGTCAAAAGGACTCTACCTCAGCTTTTTGCCGCAGAATAATCTGCGGCACTGATTTTCAGGCAGAATCTTAGATTTATTTTGCCAGGGATCACTGGGGCCGCTTGTCACTGACGCCTAAAATAATATAATGTTATTGATAGAGTAGTATAGAGAGATATATATATATAAGTGTAGGTATATGCAATGGATGAAATTGTTTTTTTCTTATCTGCACTCCAAGACCGACACATTATAGACTTTAAACATGGGAGATTCTAAATTATTTACATAACTAGAATAAGTTGTAACGTTCCTTACTATTGTCTCTGAAAATATGGCAAGCATTAGGAACTATTATCTAATCTGTGTATCTGTCTGAGAGCGTCAGTGGCCTCGGGGATAAGACGCGACCTATCATATCGGAAGGTCCGAGGTTCGATCCCCGGTTGGGCCATGTACCAATGGGTTTTTTCTCGAAACTAAAGTACATGTACTGACTGCTCTCAAACGGTGAAGGAAAACATCGTGAGGAAACCTGCATACGCCGAAGAAGAAATTCTTAGGCGCATGTGAAGTCCAGCAACCCGCACTGGGCTAGCGTGGTGGACTATAGCCCGCACGCCCTCGTCGAGAGGGTAGGCCTGAGCCCCAGCAGTGGGGAGATTAATAGGCTGTTGTTGATGTTGATCTAATCTGTGCCCTACTATTATCTAATCTGTGCCTGTACGGGGAACCTAGAAGGCATCATTTTAGCGGCAAAGCTACATTATCCTAAACTGCAATATTCGGCCTCAATTTAGTTCCACTTTGACTGTATAATTGAAACGTATGATTGTAACCGTCAATTTCAGCCAGACATGACGTAATAATAGTTTATGAAACTGGTACATAACAGAGGTTATTAAACATGAGCGTGAGTTCGAAAAACGAGCCACATGCAAGTTTTTTAATTCTATCACACGCATGAATCAAAAAATTTAGCCACTCCCATATGGATGAGTAATAAAAGCATTCTATGGGTGTCAAAATAATCACAAAATTATGACTCACTCAGACATTCTCATTTTCAAACTCCATATAAATTTGTATTAGCAACCTCCTCCCGCTACTTCGCTTCCTTTGTCCGCACCCCCCGGTAAATGGCATCATAGGTACCGATACTAAGGGCCTCTTACACCGCTTGCTGATAAAGTCCCAGATACTTTATCTGCAAGTTATCTGACAGATAGCCTGTTTTTTTGGTTTCACAGGCATCTGATTGCCTATATTTTATATAGTCTATCACACAGATTTATCTGATAGATTAGTTTATCACTAAGATTACTATCTGTAACAATATCAGGAAGTGGTGAAAGAAGCCCTAAATATGCAAGATGCGATCTCCACAGGGAGCGCGCGCGCGACCAAAGAGATTTGAAACTTCTTGATCACATGAGTGTTAATAATGTCAGATCGACCCCAGTCGGTCATATATATTATGTCGCAGGGAAATGAGGATATCAGGGATTTCCCCCCAGGTGGCATTACAAAATTCCACCCTGTATACTAAGGGCCTCTTTCACCACTTGCTGATAAAGTCCCAGATACCTTATCTGACAGATAGCCCATTCTTTTTGTTTCACAGGTATCTGATTGCCTTATCTTATCTATTATATATAAACTATCAGACAGATTTATCTGTCAGATTACTATCTGTAACAATATCAGCAAGTGGTGAAAGTAGCCCTAAATATATTATTATGGAACAGACACTGTTAGACTGTCATACTATTTATAATTTCAATATTAAATAAGCTGCTAGACCACTATTGTATTGTAGAGTGCGCCGATGGCGAAAACTCCAATAAATCTAGTTGGCCCGTATCTGGTTCGGCCGGGCAAATCCTAATAGACACATCAATTTGGTCGGGTTTTATCTGGGCTTATCTAAATAGCCACTCGCGGCAGTCTTACTATGTTTGGAATCATCTCATAGGGACCTCCCATAAACTACCGCTGCAGCAGCGGTCGCAGTGAAGCGGCGTCCTAGTTTAAAAAGTAAGGCTTAGGGCTTCTTTCACCACTTCCGGATATTGTTACAGATAGTAATCCTAGTGATAAACTAATCTATCAGATAAATCTGTGTGATAGACTATACAAAATCTATAAGATATAGGCAATCAGATATCTGTGAAACCAAAAAAATAGGCTATCTGTCAGATAACCTGCAGATAGGGTATCTGGGACTTTATCTGCAAGCGGTGTAAGAGGCCCTTACAGTTTTTATGTATCCGATAAGACACCTGTCAAGACGGATAGTTAGGTATACAAGGAGCTGAGCTTATTTGTCCGTCTTTCCCGGGGATAGAGCGATTGAGTTGAAACTTGTTTGAAACATGTTAACTTTCTTGGCAATGGTGGGAAAATTATGAAAATGCCATTTTTTTTTTCCTATTAAAGTAAATTAGTTTTTCCGGATACAGCTGGAGATTCAACTTTGAACATTATTGTATAATTTCATAGAAATGGTATTTTTTTAAGAAAATCATGGAAATTTCATGATTATTTTCCGAATATTTCCGGAAAAACTAACGTGATGCATATTGATTATAACTCTATTATCTTTAGAGTGTCACGTAGTTAATGAAACACCCTTTGCATGACTAGGAAAATAGATAATCCCGATTTTAATTTCAGCCAGCTATCTTATTTATACGGCTATTGGGTGGACTATAGGTGTTGCTGGTGGACTTTCTTATGATACACATTACTGATATGAACTATGATGCTCTAAGTATATGTTTGGCATAACGTACACTGTTGGACATGTATTATTTGTAATTTTTTTGTCACCTAAAGTTCAGTTCGTATTCCGTTTCCTGAGAAATTATTCGAGAGAATTCAGCTGAATACTCCTGAAGTGCACGAATACGGCTGACGTAAATGTTAAAGCGACACATTGAGTATAATATGCTACCGACCTAGAATGGACACTTTCAATAAACGTTATGCTTCTTTGGATCGACATACCTATTCGTATATCTTTATGGAAACGCTGATTATTTCGTTAATTTAAAAGATATTACAAAACTTTAAGCTGTTAAACAAAGTGTCATTTAATAAAAACATTACAAAACATTTACATAAAAACGTATATAAAATTACACTA
Organism: Metalampra italica; assembly: GCA_949699065.1. Classification (NCBI taxonomy): domain Eukaryota; kingdom Metazoa; phylum Arthropoda; class Insecta; order Lepidoptera; family Oecophoridae; genus Metalampra; species Metalampra italica. The sequence continues at coordinate 2,252,948 of OX452995.1, read as the reverse complement.
TTGTTCATTGGACGGGGTGATACTGATTTGTATCGTAATAAAACTTAGAAATTCTTAGCAAAATTCCCCTGTAACTGATGGTTGCAGGTATTGTGATGAGTTTTTCAAGTCTCAAGCCACAGAAAAGCCCCCAACTCCTTATTTCCGAACCTAAAACTATGACGAAAGGTTTACTGAACGTATAAAATAATTACAAAAACATTTAATTTGTCTCATCTAGTCCTTAGTAAATGTAACTCAATGTTTAAGACTGTTTGTGACCGGCTAAAGACTTAACTTAATAGTTGGCTGGACATTTGGGACACGACTAGGCTATTTATTTACGCTTGTAACACTAACTATAATATTAATTCAGTTCAAAATAGTTTCTTATCTTGAGGAATAAAATGAGAGAAGAATATATTTATCCTCTTAAAGTTCTTGTTTACGCTGGATGTAGGCGACATAAAATGAGTTTTATGCTCTAGTGCATAAAGTAAAATCTTTGTCTTGTTCCTTAAGTTTTTTTATAATCCTTGTTCTACATATATTACTAAATTAGTAAAACTAGGCAATACTAGTTATTATAGAAATAAAAATGTATATAAAAAGCTTCTGAAATATAATGGAGCATTATGTAGGTATTCCGACCTTGGTTATAAGTGTCACGTTTACAAAAATTTACATTTATTTGCAATGTTGTTGTTTAATTTCCTCGCAATCGAGGTGAAAAGCAGAGTGCATAACTCGTTCATAAAACCCATTTTATCCTCAACATAACTGCGTTTTATGCGCTTGTTGTACAATCTACTATTTTATCTCACCAGCCTATTAATATGTCCACACTGGGCACAGGCATACCTTGTTGAGAAAACAAGGACGATATTTTAAAAGTGCAACACTAATACTAAGGAATACAGCTGTGTGATTCTGTAAAGTATGAATTAAAACTCGACCATCACATCGCAAGTCACTTACTTCATTCCGCATCCGATCATGAAAGACCTTGATGTCGCATTGTGTAAACAAATACAAGCTACTTAATAAACACTTCACTTGCGAAGTAAAGTGAGTATTGAACTGTAAATCATTGAGTTAGAGACCGATCTCACTGCGGATTCAGGATCGAGTTGCACAAATACGCTTACAGAATAGCAGGGCAGGTACTAAGGAATAGTAGAAAATCTCTAGTTAACTCTAATACAGACATGATTACCCTTTTCTTTGCCGTTGGGTAAATATAGCCACATCAGCCCTAATGCTGTTTACCCACGGTAAAAGGGTAATCCTCGGTAGAAACACCGGTCAGTTTGTAGGGTTGACAAAAGTACATTTAAAAATAAGTTGACAAATTTTAAAAAAATTGAAAAAGTAGCCGGAAGTTTATCGTAATTACAGTACCTAACCTACCTTACATGATAATGATAAAACTTAGTAAGAAGTGTTATGAATTAATAGTACAAAATGTTGATAGTTTTTTAAATATTTGTAAATGTACTTTTACTGATAACTGTTCCTAATTATTAAATACTAATATTTAATTATATTTTATACTAATATTTTTTTAATGGGGAAAGTAACTCTGTCTGTCTGTTTGTTACCTTTTCACAACCGCTGAACGGATTTTCGAAAAAAGGAATACCACGCGGGCGAATCCGGGGGGAAACAGCTAGTCTGTACAAAAACCCCACACAAAGCCATCCCTCAATGTGTTTAATTTTGAATTACTTTGAAATAATAAGTACCTACCTTTATATTTTAAGAGATTTTATTGGTTTGTCAAACATGTGACAACCCTATTCGTAAGTACAATAAAGAGGCCACAATTTATAATCAAAGCGGAATGGCCCAGGAAGCGCCGCGGTCACTCTGGCTAGCTCACTAGCTAGTAGTGTTGTGACGTTATCGTTGTCGATATTTTGCGGGGTTGTTGCAATTTTCAAAAATGTTTTCAGTGATACTCAGTTCTGCTTAAACGCAATAGAAGAAAGCTGGAACGCTGGAAAGCTAAAACAAGAAGCTGGATCGCCTTTTATAGACTTATCCATTAACATAATCACTGTTGGATGTCAACAGTGATTATGTTAATGGATAAGTCTAACAAGCTTGATGACGGATTGTTGATTATTAATAGAAAATAGAAATAAGACAAAGACAAATACAGACCTGGACCAATTTTAATAGCGTTGTCCAGTAGCTCTGTTTAATTAAGTTAGTTTTTTTTGTTAATTATTAAAAATGTTGTATTTTGTGAAATTTGTTACTGTATTTTGACAATTTGTTACTAAGCAAGTAATATTCAATACTTGCTTAGAAACAAAATTGTCTATCTCCAATGGGAATTAAATTAAGCGCCCAAAATACGAAGATCATAATTTTAATGCAAAGAAAACGGAATAAACTTCGATGTTTTAGTTCAATAGTAATTTAATGACAATACTCACATAAATTTTTTTTTGTAAAATAATAATATTATAAAAGGGACTTTGTACCTGAAATAAAAATGATTTATTTATTATTTTAATAGAAATTACACGAAGAATTTTTTTCATAAAACGGGTAATAAATTTTTAAAAATAAATTATCGATATCGATAAAACTGCTAAATCTGCGCGTGACTGGCTCCGACGAAGCGATTACTGTGGGTTTATGCATCGTAAGTCAAAATCAATAGCTTCATAATCATTCTAGAGCACAACACTAGTAGATTGTGCCGACTTAGATTTTCGAATGGAATGGACTGCGTGATGATTTGGGGAGGTTATATTTGTTTTTACAAGCTGAAGTGGCAGTAAGTCAGACCACGTGCTTTCTTACTAACTGTTGCCCGCGGCATGTAAATTTGATTTGTTTAGTTTTTTGTCACCATACATACCTTAATATCCCTTTTCACCCCTTTAGGGTCAGAATTTTAAAAATCGAAGTACACCAGATTTTAAATCAGACCCTGCGATCTAGTATTAATGATCGCAGATCAGACCACATGCTTTCAAAGAAAAAAACCCGGTTCAAATCGGCCCGGCAGTTTTAGCGTAATGCGGGTTCAGACAGACAAACAGACAGACAAGAATTTTTAAAAAAGTGTTTTGGGGTCAGTTAAGCCTAAATAACGTATTCCAACAGTTTTTTTAAAATCCCTTCAATGTACAGAACTACTCTCGTTACGATTTTATATGAGTAGTATAGATTTAACAGACGGGTCACAACTTCGGTGGCCTACTATAGCTATAGTCTGCTACAGTATAGCCGCACAATGCAGTGTCGCGGTCCGCTGGCACAGAATGGCCAGTACGCTCTATTAAAATGTACGTGCTCGTACACAGTATAATAACACAATACAGGCACCGAAAATCAATAAAAAAACATCACGACTACATCGCCCCGCGACTTCGTCCGCGTTAAAAAGTATTAGGTAGGTTAAACACCGTAATACGCCCCACTTGACAAAACGCCCCACTCACCTAGCACGCACACTAACAAAGATACGCATAGAACGAATAGAAACGCAAGTAGCCATACGACATAGTAGACAACTAGCTCGTACATAGTATGATAACTTCATACACGTACCGAAAAAACTTCAATCAATCAAAAAGAATCACGACTACATCGCCCCGCGACTTCGTCCGCGTTAAAAAGTATTAGGTAGTGTAAAACTCGGTAGCACGCCCCACTTGACAAAACGCCCCACTCACCTAGCACGCTCACTAGCACAGCTACGCGCACTCGAATAAAAACCCAAGTAGCCATTCGACGTAGTAGACAACTTGTCGGGCGACTGGTGGCTACTTGCGTTTCTATTCGTGTGCTGCGTAGCTTTGTTAGTGTGCGTGCAACGTGAGTGGGGCGTTTTGTCAAGTGGGGCTTATTACCGAGTTTTACCCTATATAGGTACCTATAGCCGACATTTATCGTGGCCATATATCGATGGGTTTTTCTCTAAACTTAAGTATGTACATTTACTGACTGCTCTCAAACGTCGAAGGAAATCTGCATACGCCGGAGAATGAGTTCTTAGGCGCATGTGAAGTCCACCAGCCCACACTGGGCTAGCGTGGTGGACTATAGCACGTACTCATTGAGAGGGTAGGCACCAATATATTAATAGGCTGTTGTTGATGATGTTTAATCGTAAGCGAAGCGCAACATGGTCTGTACACGGAGTGAGTTCTCTGATGTATTCAATTGTGAACTCCCATAATGTAATGGAACCTGGTAGGTACTGGAGCAAGGTTGCATATTGTACCCTCGTGTTGGACCCGATGTGGCGTAATCAAGGTAATTGATAATTATCCATCAATGTAATCTATTGCTCCGTTGATTCGGACATGTTGAGCGAATGAGTGATGGGTGAACAAACAGAAGTCTTTGTATCACGAGTTCTCGACACGAACAAATGGTGCTTCTTGTGGTCTTTCTGACGGTGGACCTGATCTACAAGTTTAAGCTGTGGAGAGAGCTATGCTCGGAGTTTCTTTGAAAGACATGATCCGTAATGAGGAGATCCGACGAAGAACCAAAGTCACCGACATAGCCGAAAGGATTAGCAAGCTGAAATGCGGCAAACGAATTCTAGAGTGAACCTGCGGATGGGACGACCCACCGCCGCTAGGGGGACCGACGACCTGAAGAAAGTGGCCGAAAGCGGCTGGATGCGGAGGGGATGATAGGTATGATGATGAAAGAATTTTCTTTTTTAAAACTACGGGGCAACAAGCAGGTGGGCCTCCTGATGTTAAGAGGTCACCGCCGCCCACAGACACCTGCAACACCCGGGGGGTGCTGGTGCGTTGCCGGCCGCGGTTGAAGGGCTCTTTTGAGTCTCTTTTGAAGAATTGTCAAATCAGGGCCTCGAACACGAAATCCAGATGTTTTGTAGTAGAAAATATACTAAGACTAATACAACATGTAAGCTGTAGTTGTCAAGTAGTTTTCAGACCAGAAGACGCCACGTAACCTATTGTCGGGACGGATGATCCGGATTACAATTGTTTACCCGGACGCCGGAGTCAATACCAGGGGCGCAGCTAGGGAATTATGGGACTCAAAATATTTATTTATTTTATTATTTACCTACTTGCGAACAGCTTCGTTCGCTTTAAAAGTATCCTGTTATGTTATTTCAGGATATGAGCTACCGCTGTACCAAGTTTCATCAAAATTCCTTCATTCGTTGGGTACAGTCGACCGCACGTCAGTGGAAACACTTTGACATTGCGCTGGCCTAGCCTATTAGGGAGTTTCAATAATAATAATGTTTTGGACAAATTTACACACGGCTGTTCAGTCCCAACTAAACCGAAGCTTGTAAATGGGTACTCAACAACTGATAAACATACTTAAATACTTTTTAAATAAGTACTTAAATACATACAAACACCCAGAATCCGAAAACCAACAGTTATTCTCATCACACAAATGTTGGTCCCGGGTGGGAATCGAACCCACGACCTTTGGCGCAGTAGGCAGGGGGACTACCACTACGCCAACAGGGATAATATTATGAGAGACTAGTTTATACTGGTTTTGTTTCCACTGACGTGCGGTCGACCGTACCTATAGGGTAGCGTAGCCACATCAGACTGGGGCGGTGGCAGTCAGTACAAACTTTGTCTGGACGGATTTGCTGAAGAACACATTAGTTTAAACAACTAGGAAATCGATACCATTGAATATGCGACATTATGAAATAAAATTGAACGGCTCTAGTGACTCAATGTTTTTGCTACCTACTTGAAGAATAATCATGAATAAAGCGCGGGTTGGTTTTGCACTCTAAATCAATACAAACACTCACAAAAAATATTCCACACAGCGTTGATCTGATTTTGGGTACAAAGTAATGATAAATTTCTTGACTATTTTTATATTTTTAGCCATATAGCAATTACAATAGTACATTGTTAACCTAGGTGTGAAAGTAACTTATTTAAGTCCCGAGACGGGATTTGGCGCCCGACGCGCAGCGAGGGCGCCAATAGTTCGAGGGACCTCTAAATAAGTCTTGAACCCGAGGGAAACACTGTGCTTTTCATTAAGAATACACTGAAAGTAAAAACAAAAACATAAAATGAGTGTTAATACACTATACGGAAGTATAAACAAAACTCTACAACTCGAAAAAACAAATGAAGATCGGATTGCCGCTTTCCCGTCTACTTTGTTTTTTATTCTGTGGCCGGCCAGCTATTCTGCCATTATTTTTCATTTCCATAATTGAAAAAATGGTAAATATTTTTCCCAAATCTATGTTATTTTAAAGAAATAGTTGACAGTAATAATTATAATAAAGTCATTTAAAAATATATATTCTTTAATTATTACATAACTTTAAGTTATTTCAATTTTACATCGCGCTGTAATTGAGTGGCTGTATAGACAGTTGGAACATGGTCCAATAGAAATGTCAAAATAGTACTAGTTTTTTTTATATAATTTGACAGCTGTCAGTTGAAAGCGATTCTCCCTAGGGCTGAGATGTATTACTTTCAACCCGCTCCTCTCGCAACTTCAGACCTACTTTCAGAGTATGAGTAATGAAAAATATGTTGATGCTTTTGTTGTATCAATTAGTATTATGATGTTATTACAAATATTGTTCATCTGACAATGGTGGCTGGTATTGGTGGCCCCACTGTCTGTCCTAGCAACGTCCCTGGTAGACGCTACTATGATAAAAGGCGTGCGGGTGAAAAATGACCCGTTCGTCGTCTGCGAGGTTAAGTGAGTTAGGTGCTGATAGTATTTGTCTGGTAGTATTAGGTTCCCTCCATTTGTTGTTCATCTTCGCTGTCATTCCTTTTCTACTCTCGCGACGAAAGCTCCTGTGTTTCGCATTTATGAATCAGTGGATAAACTATTCTTTCTTTACGTATTCTAGGTATCTTTGCGCATTTTTCATCAACATCAACAGCCTATTAATCTCCCCACTGCTGGGGCTCAGGCCTACCCTCCCAACGAGGGCGTTCGGGCTATAGTCCACCACGCTAGCCCAGTGCGGGTTGGTGGACTTCACATGCGCCTAAGAATTTCTTCTTCGGCGTATGCAGGTTTCCTCACGATGTTTTCCTTCACCGTTTGAGAGCAGTCAGTAAAATGTACTTAAGTTTCGAGAAAAAACCCATTGGTACATGGCCCAGCCGGGGATCGAACTCCGGACCTTTCGATATGATAGGCCGCGTCTTATCCCCTACGCCACTTGCGCATTTTTAAATCAAGATATTATTGGTAAGAGAATGATGAGACTGAGCGAAGCGAAAGAGGTGTGTCAGGATCGCGATACTTGGCTCTCTGTTCTTTCTGCCTACCCCGCCAGGGACATAGCGTGAAGATATGTATGTATGTATTATTGGTAAGATTAGGTACAGTCGACCGCACGTCAGTGGGAACACTTTGACTTCATCTGGCCTAGGGCTTAGTTTGTTACGCCGCTTCTTCTGCCCACCTTGGAAGCGGTGGTAGATAAAAAATTGACGTTGTATAAATGTACCCACTGTACTTACATGCAATAAAATAGTTTTGACTTTGACTTAGGGAGTTTCAATACTATGAGAGACCAGTTACACCGGTTATGTTTCCATTGACGTGACATCGACCGTAGATATAATGTATGCCAGGAGATGGTATAGCTACAATCAATAAATTCTAATAAATAAGTAGAGGCTTGTTGGCTTAGTCTCAGGCTTGTTCTTTGGAAGCGAGCGTCCTAGACCGTGGGTTCGATTCCTACCGAAGAAGTTACATCAGCCATGTCTGCTTTATTATCAAGGCATGCACCGTGAGAATATTCAAAGTTCCCAACTAGAACTAGTTCTCATCCATACGCATAACTGCTGCTGTTGGTATTCTCGGAAAACTAGTACGAATCAACATGGAACAACATTACACATACCTAGGTACACCATTAATAACAATGTTTATGCGAGTGCCTTACATACTTACGCGGTGTAAATAGATAAAGTCTAAGCTTAACTGTGAAGATGAAGACCAACTTTCTCTTGCTGTAAAGGGATGTTCTCAGTGACACTGTAATTTTTTTGTTGCTCTAAGGTTGTCTCGAAGAAATCGCTTTTAGCGATAAGACCGCCTATAAGATGTACTAACGTAATTTACTGTAATATAGTATCTTGTAATTTTATTGTGCAATAAAGAGTATTGATTTGATATGATTTTAACACTGTCTAGGTGGAATTACGTCATTATTTATTTAGACTGGCCTGTTGGCGTAGTGGTAGTGACCCTGCCTACTGCGCCAAAGGCCGTGGGTTCGATTCCCACCCGGGACCAACATTTGTGTGATGAGCATAACTGTTGGTTTTCGGATTCTGGGTGTTTGTATGTATTTATGTATGTTTATCAGGTTGTCGAGTACCCTTTATTTACAGGCTTCGGCTTAGTTTGGGACTAAACAGCCGTGTGTAAATGTGTCCAAACATTATTTAAATTAGTCCAAACATTATTCTCAGTACCGGTAATTTCTTAGAGTATACTCTAAGCGGTAATTTAGATTTTCATGTTTCCAACATCAAAGAACAAACGCTTTCATACAAAGGCTCGAAACAAAAATCGTTTAAAGTTGGCAAAAATCCTCTCATAGCCGATGCTTACGTTATTTGATTTGATTTAAAAGTCCATAACACTGCGATCGCCAACCTTTCAACAGCGATGTATTAATTAAAAGGGCGTCGTTGGATAGTAGAAGTTAGTACCTATTTATTATTATTTTATATTGAAACGCCAGTGCATAGGCTTTGGCTACATCATGCAATATCGCATGCTTTGCCGCACGCAATACCGAACGCAAGTGATTAAGGGTTGAACCCCACTTTACGCCCCGCACTATATATACTATATGCCGTGGCCCGATAGTAAAACTGGCGCCTCATGGAGCGCCATTTGATGAAATGACCAAAATGCTTATATTTTGTATAAAATGCAAAAATAAAAATTAATTTGTTTATAATTATAATAATCCAAAAAACGGTACCTAATGCAGTTTATTGACAGAAAGTGCTCTCTGTATTTTAAGTTAACTAAATAACTATAAGTAAACTTAAATAAAGTAAACTTAATTTGTTGGTTTCGGATACACTTCGAGCCGGGCGGCATTTCGTATCGGTTTGTTTGTGGCAGATAATCCGAATAAATACCGAATACAGAGCGACTGCCGCTCACCAAATATTTGTGCATTTCCGCAAAAAGCTACACTCTTAGGTATCCGGTTGGAGCGACACTAAAATAGATAATCAAAGCGTTAATACCAATAACCGCCCCAGTAGCCCGCAAATGTGATTAGCGGCATTAACCCGTACTGTATACGGTATTTATTGAGAGTTAACTGTGGTTTGTAGCGACGAAATGAGCGCGATGGCTGCGCCTATAGATTAACCACAATAATGCAAATCCGCGCTTGTTTATGTAGCTCAACCCTCACATGCACCAACATTGTTATTTTATTTTCGCTTTTTATATTACGCGTACATTTACACTTTGACCGAGTTATGAATGAAAGCTAGAGTCCTTCAATATTCGGTGTACGACGCTAAGTGGCGTAAATAAATACGCTAGCGTGGCGTGGGTTCAGTGGGAGCCCTACGTCCAGCAGTGAACCCTCTGACCGAGTTATGAATAAAAGCTAGAGTCCTTCAATATTCGGTGTACGACGCTAAGTGGCGTAAATAAATACCCTAGCGTGGCGTGGGTTCAGTGGGAGCCCTACGTCCAGCAGTGAACCCTCTGACCGAGTTATGAATAAAAGCTAGAGTCCTTCAATATTCGGTGTACGACGCTAAGTGGAGTAAATAAATACGCCAGCGTGGCGTGGGTTCAGTGGGAGCCCTACGTCCAGCAGTGAACACTTTGACCGAGTTATGAATGAAAGCTAGAGTCCTTCAATATTCGGTGTACGACGCTAAGTGGTGTAAATAAATACGCTAGCGTGGCGTGGGTTCAGTGGGAGCCCTACGTCCAGCAGTGAACACTTTGACCGACTTATGAATGAAAGCTAGAGTCCTTCAATATTTCAGGCTGATGGTGATGACTCATTCATATGAAACGCATCGCTACACTGTCGAAATTCACACTATATCCGTGTGTGGAACTGTGGATTCGACCTAAGGTCGTCTCACTTATCTCGGGCGATGTTAGACTAAAAGCCCCAGTTAGTATTACGATAACCAGCGATCGGTGTATGGCCAATTTAAACTTCCAATGCAATATTAGACGAGTGTGGGTAGTAACGAAATAGATTTAGTATACCTATTTTGGTGGCGACGTCTAGCTTAATGGAATTCAAAAATAGTCAGCTAAATATCCAGAAGGATGTGGGGCATTTATATGTTTTTTTGGTTTACTGTAATATTGTCCAACCTGAAAAATGTCCAATATGAAAAATGTCCAATCTGAAAAATGACCATTCTGAAAAATGTCCAATTTGAAAAACGTCCAATGTGAAAAACTACAATATGAAAAATGTCCAATCTAAAAATAAAATAGCAGGTTCTGTAGTGTAAAATGTTTCAGATTGGACATTTTTCAGCATGGTCATTTTTCAGATTGGACATTATTCAGTTTGGACATTTTTTAACGGTTGGACATTTTTCAGATTGTATTTTATTGTAAATCTAGCGTGGTAGGCTTGCCCTGCCATTGTTGGGTTGCCTTCATGAAATGGCTACCTATGCCCTTATCCCATGTGTGGGATCGATTCGATCCAATTTCGCATTTATATGTGATGATATCCTTTTACTATGATACCAAAGCTGTAAGTCTTTGGATTTAACTGAGTTCAAAAATCTTTCTTTTCATACATTCTCAAAGAAAATATTATATCATTTCAATTTTAGAAAGAAACAATGATGTAAGTCTATTGCACACATACTTATTTATCTTCACGCTTAGTCCCTGAGGGGGTAGGCAAACAGAAAAGTCAATTATTTTGACATAAAAAATGAAAGGTTTGTATGTTTACGCAGTCTGTTTTTTTGTATATTTGTTTCAATTTGTGTATTCTGTCTATACGAATGAAGTCGCGAGCAAAAGTTTAATACCAATAATAACTATAATATCAAATGGCGCTACAGCTGACCGCCCGCGGCTTTGCTTTCATATCTTTATAGAACATTGCACTGTACCAATGGCCGATATAGATGCTAAGCGATCCTCTATGCTAATGTGCAGTCATACAAAACTTTGCTATACAAGAACGTCTATGTAATAAATAGTCCACACTACTGGCACAGTAAAAGAAGGGAAGTAAGGTATGTTAAAATTTTACAGAAAGAAAACATTTCTTCATTTTAAAAAATAAGTAACTGCATTTAAAGATTTGTAACCTGAGCCGTGAATCGAACTGGACAAATGTGTTAAGAACGCATTCTGTATTTTTGTGATACCAATCGAAAAGGTCAATCATCAGAATCAATTCCTTCTAAGTAACAAAGTATCTTAAATTATGGGACAACCATGAATTTAAAAATTAATTTTACTAAATTGTTAAGGCCTTTTTACACAAAAAAATCAAAGAAGGTTCATTGACCGATCTACATTAGTTGGAAAAGGCGACCTATGAAGCGAACCGCAAATTCTCGTAAAAACGCACTAAAACCGAAAGACGTTAAAATGAAAGCGACTCTAAACTAGCACCCGCCATTACTGGCCGAAATAAAAGTGTTATTTTCAGCCTTTTTAGGGAAATAATTTATTCAATACTAGCCGATGCCCCGCGACTTCATCCGCGTTATAAAATACCTATACTATTTTTAATGTTATTCAAAAATTTTAACCCGTTTTAATCATGCCAGTTTCTTAGTTTTATAGTTTGTCAATAGATGGCGTTAGGTGTATTTTACACCCTGATATCATTTGGTTCTTCGCAAGATATATAAGATAAACGGGCAAATTATCCACCAGTTTTTACCTCTTTATTATTATGTTGCAGTGCTGGTATTGTAAGTCAAGTCTTAGTCTAGCAAGACTAAGATCGTCGGTCCACCTTGTGGGAGGCCTACGCTGCGTCTTCCGATACGTGGTCGCCACTCGAGAACTGAACTGAACCTCGTATCAAGAAATCTGAGTCGCACAACCGTCGAATTTAGAGCTGCCAAACTATCGACACTATTGAATTCCATCAATAGTGTTGTTATATTTTTGATACTATTGAGGCTTATCAATACTATCGATAAAAACTGTCGATATTCCGACTATTGTTCGACTATCGATAGTTGCCTATTGATCGGCAACACTAGTCCAATCGTCAAGAGCGTCAGTGGCGTCGGGGATAAGTCGCGGCCTATCATATCGAAAGGTCCGAAGTTCGATCCCGGCTGGGCCATGCATGTACCAATGGGTTTTTTCTGGAAACTTAAGTACATTTACTGGCTGCTCTCAAACGGCGAAGGAAAACATCGTGAGGAAACCTGCATACGCCGAAGAATAAATTCTTAGGCGTGCGAGCTAGCGTGGTGGACTATAGCCCGAACGCCCTCGTGAGAGGGTAGGCCTGAGCCCCAGCAGTGGGGACATGTTAACTGGATGTTGGTTTGATTTGATTTGACTAGTCGAATTGTGTAAACAAGTATTAGTTTAGCACCAAATACATTTTTTAATGTCCAGTCAGTAAATGCAAATGCACGTCTAAATTATTCTCCGCAGCACTAACTCCTTTAACAGCTTATGAAACTCCATAATTACGGTATCCAGATGTAAACAGCGCTAATAAAAAGCGTAACCAAACACACAGACGGACGTCAGTTTACATTATCAGTTTAAAAACGGAGCAGTGCCGAGCACCTTCAAAAAGAAATACCGAGAAGCCGAGGCACTAATTACAAAAACACAGAATACGGCGCCTTTCGATGCGTTGGTTGTTAAGCGGTCCCTAGACGATCATGCGGCATGACATGCATTCAGCGAACTTTAATTAAGTATAGAAATACTACTAAGCTCTAAAGCAGTGGGTGATTTGAGTATGAGTACTAGACATGAAAATGTATTATGTAGAATTCAATACAAGCAAATGCATACTTTGTCGCATAGCGATATGGTCTATAATCATCTTATACGCTTTGTTACTTCACACTAGCATAATCATAATTGCATTTGTTTTTATTCGAATCTCACAATTTCAAATTTTGTATGAAGTAATTCTTCTATACTTATTAAAGTTCGCTGCATTCGTTACGTTTACGTGAATTATCATGCTGCATGATGAACCCTCATGCATGCTATCAATCACTTAGTACAGTGAAGAGTACGTGCGATTGTCAATCAACGGCCAGCACATAGTTTGCATGTCATTCGAGTCAATCGCTACAATTAAACGGACATGCATGAGTGCACGTAATGCATGTCATGCCGCATGATCGTGTAGGGACCGCTTTAGACTCGGGACTCGTGGATCGAAAAGTGCATAATATCGATATCATGTCAACTGGCGTAGTGACGCACGCCTTGACTAAATTGCTTATTTTATATTATTATTATTATTTTATTTGAATTGACATAGTGAGTTATTAATAATTATTTAATTTATTAAATATTTTAAATGTTACTAACCAACAAGTAAGTACCTAAGTATTATATTTTACTAACAAAGAAATGGGTACATAACAGATTAAATGAATTTGATTATTAAAAGTCTCTTGTGCTGTTTTTTTTACTCTAAAAATAAGAAAATGACAAAATGAATTTTAGAACTGTCAAATTAGTCCTGTCAGACAAAAGAAAATGTACCGCGTTTCTATTGTAATTTAAAACTAGGCGATTATAATTACCTTTGCCTGACAGGACTAAACTAATTTTACAGTTCTAACGATCATTCCATCTCTTTCTTATTTTTAATGTTGAAAAAAATAGTACAAGAGACTAAAAATTAGTTAAAGTGCGTACATCCAAATCAACAAATTTCCATAGAAAAATCGACAGTATTGAAAAATACTCCTTTTTGCTTTCTTACCATAGAGTTAGTATACTAGCTATAGAGCGCGCGCATCGCTCATTGCCCATTGTGCCAAGTGTAAGCAGGTGTTCTATGGACACTTCTATATAGATTTTTTCTAGATCGTTCTTTTCCGTGAATCGTGTTTACAGCTTGGCGCTGCACATTTCACCATGATTACTCCAAATCTAAATAAATACCGGCGAGAGCAACAATCAGCGCTACTGACGTGTTGTGACTAGTGGCGTCGCCCCGAACATTTCGAGACTGTTCAGACCCGCGCTTACAGTTCAGACTTGCTAACGCGCGCTCTATGTATACTAACAACTCTCTGTTTCTTACGTCCAAAGTCAATTCTACTAAATTGTTAGTTGATCCTTCATTACCTACCTAAATTGAAACTGTGAGCTGTCAGCCTAGCTACGCCAATCACAGGTATCAGAGACAAGTTTTCTTTAGTTTCTGATATCTGTGACGCCAATGATTATATTCCTCACTATTTCTTGACTAGAGAAAGCGCTGAATGCAGCGCGCGAAGCGCTGCAATATCGGCCGCACTGCAGCGGCTGGAAACGCCGACAGCGCAGGAAATTACTCCGGCAGTAATCGGAATAGTCGCAAACACCCCGCTCTATCAATGGTGGTTAATTTCACAGTAATTAAACTCCCAGAGATAACGGTTATCTTGTAACAGAACATGCACGTGGCAAAGCTTTTGTTCTGGCGTTTTACTGGCATCGTTGCAACGGTGTGAAGGGTAGAGTCAGGACTGCGTTCTGTCTGGTCGTAACTGAGATTGGAAGCTTCGAAACGGGAGACGAAATTCCCGTTTCACCTCTGCAGCTTGAATAGATTTTGCTGGGAGAAAACAGTGAGCAAAATCACATTACTTTTAAGTTATATTAGACTTGCTGTTTCCCGCGGCTTCGTCCGCGTAGAAATGTTTTTTTGAGAAGTATAATTAGTGCGAAATACAAGTGTGCGATGTACGAAAGTGCGATATTGTCATAATTATTTTGTGCAACTAGTCCTTTTCAACCTATCACAACTTCTCAAGTGGTCTCACGCTGGGTCAAAGTCAAAGTCAAAACTATTTTATTGCATGTAAGTACACTGGGTACATTTATACAACGTCAAATTTTTATCTACCACCGCTTCCAAGGTATTATATAGAGCGTGAGTGAGTATTATATATAGGGTGAGTCCGTGATCTATAATTCCTTTTTTTTTCCTCGTTCTATTTTTTTTGTTGGTATGCCTGGCTAACTATTTCTTCTGAAAATTTTGATAGGGAATTTATGGCACCTTTATTTACTTTTGGTATAGGTACCTAACTACCAAGGCACGGCAACCCTAGCTTGAAGTTTGGCGAGCTTCCCTACCCGGCACGGCGCGCCTCGCTCGTTCGCTCGGCGCGGCAGTCGCGCTCAAGCGCTCGCACCGAGCGGTCGTGTGAAGCGTCGAACCGCCCGCGTTCCCGCGCACTCGTAACCTGTAATGCGAAACAGACGCACCAATCGACTTTAACGATACAAACCATGGGATTTCAGTGTTTTAAAACAAGCTGAGATTTAACACTCGCTGGTTGTAAAAGGGATTTTTATTTACGTTTTTTTTGTATTTTAGTGCGTGATTACGTGGTTTATTGTGACGGGATGATGTGAATCCAATTTATTGTGCTAGTGTGTGTTTTACGTTTGGATCCTGGAGTCTTTGAGCTAACAGGTTGGTTTAAGTTTTTGCACTTGCGAAGGGAAGTACGTCGGTGAGAGAAGTGGTTCATCATACTAAGGACGATAATCGTAAGCACGCTGGCTGCAGTATGGTCGATCAGGCATTTTAGTCTATATCTGCACAATACAGATATAGAAGTACTTATTGTGATAGGTAGGTACCTGTGTTTATTGTCAGAATAGAATAGAATATTTATTATTGCACCATGAGTAGGTATCTACTTGTAATTGTGCTATAAAGTGTTACTAACAAATAAATCTAATTAGGTACTTATTAATCGATAGAAATGTTACCTTAGTTTTGAGTTCAGTCGAAACATGTTTCATATTACGGTTTTGTACGTCTGTCTTTGTCCGCCGGATAACTCTAAAACTACCTACTTAACTGGACTGTTTAGATGAAATTTGGAACATTCCGTGAGTAAAATTGTCCGGCATACCTATACAGTACCTATACCTAGAGGAAAAAACTAACTAACTGTTATGTTATTATCTAATAGAACAACCATATCACCAAGCATTTAAAGGTAGGTAAGTCGGATCTATTATGTACCTCTACATTTTTAATTGCACAAATAAATTTACATGAAAAACAAACAAGAAATAGGTACTACGTGTATTACAAAGGAGTACCTACCTACTTATCTATCATCATATAGGTACCTAGGTACTAAATACTTTTAGATGACAAATTACATACCTATTCTGAAACTTAATCATTATGTTGTGTCCTACCATTAATCTCACCTGTGCTTTGCGAAAAAGATTTCATTTGATTTGATCTGGCGAACTACTTTCCGTGGCGACAGTACCTCGGCCGGGAGATGCGGTTGTTTGCAAAGTTGCAAACGCACCTTCATCTCGTTAAATTCTGGGAATAGAATCTCAGCTTAGTACCTAAGTTCGTGACCGTGGGATCGTGGCTAAACAGGTGTAGTTAGTAGGATGTAGTAGCATGACGTACCTAGCTAGTTATTCCGCCGGGTAATAAAGTGTCCCTAAACGATCATGCTTGCATGACATGCAACGTTTACGTGAATGTCATGCTGCTTGATGGACCTGCACGTAGTTTGCATTTCATGCGCGTCAATCACTACAGCTAGACGGTCATGCATGAGTGACAGCACATAATACATGACATGCCGCATGATCGTTTAGGGAGCCCATTAGATATGTCACATTATCCTGACATTGTCATATGGGTTCCCTAAACAATCATGTGGCATGACATGCATTACGTGCTGTCACTCATGCATGACCGTCTAGCTGTAGTGATTGACGTGCATGACATGCAAACTACGTGCTGGCCGTTGCTTCACTGTATTGATTGACAGCAAGCATCATGGTCTATTGGTATTAGTGGGACAAGTCGATACCATTAATGGTACAACTGGGACAATAGGGTACCAATTGTACCATCCACAGAACACAGAAAAAGCTCGCTATTTTGTTTAATCTGTGGTACCATCGATGGTACTGGCCGATGGTACAAATGGTCCGGCGGGAAATTTGTGTAAATAATTCGTATTTTTGATGATAATCGGTTGTATTCTGCGATAATTAATATTAATCATTAGTATTAATTATCGCAGATTGTATTACTTATAAAGTCACAGTAGAGTAGGGTTCTTGTTCTTTAAATATTTGTACTTATGTACCTAGTGATAACGGTGAAGGAAAACATTGTGAGGAAACCTGCATACGCCGAAGAAGAAATTCTTAGGCGCATGTGAAGTCCACCAACCCGCACCGGGCTAGCGTGGAGGACTATAGCCCGCACGCCCTCGTTGAGAGGGTAGGCCTGAGCCCCAGTAGTGGGGAGATTAATAGGCTGTTTATGATGATGATGATGTACCTAGTAGGTACCTACAAAAATATATACAGGTACTACCTACACAACTTTCTTCTTTGTTCAATAGCCGTTAAAAATAAAAAGGTATTCAGAAACAATTCCAAGAACTTTTATACTTGGAGACTTTTACTGACTTATAGTAATAATAATAATAATAATAATGTTTGGACAATTTTACACACGGCTGTTTAGTCCCAACTAAGCCGATGCTTGTACATGGGTACTCGACAACTGATAAACATACTTAAATACTTTTAAATAAATACATACAAACACCCAGAATCCGAAAACCAAAAGTTATGCTCATCACACAAATGTTGGTCCCGGGTGGGAATCGAACCCACGACCTTTGGCGCAGTAGGCAGTGTTACTACCACTACGCCAACAGGCCAGTCAATACTCAGAGTCAATACGTCAATAGTCAGTCAGACTTAGCCCTCGTAATATTAATTTAAGTAAGTACTACGTAAGAATAGGTATAATTCTCTAATCTAGTAAAGCTTCTAGTCTATCGGCTAGAAACATAGCTTTATCAAATTGGCTTCCGAATCCTACACGACTCCCGAAATCCGACCCTCAGCGAGCGTGTTATCTCGAAAGAACCCAACCCTTCTTAAAACAAAGGTGTCGACAAGACCCTACCTTTAAAGGCAACGTCATACTGGCGCGAGAGCGGAGCGGTGCATTGCAACGCGCCGCACGTAGCGGCAACAGTTCAGGGCCTAATTATGAACGATTTCAATTTATTCAATTCAATATTTGTAACATTACAGAAATCCATATGGCATTACAAACAAAAGTAACAATAATAAATAATAATAAATACTATTATACTAAATTACAATACAATTATAGAGGAATCTTTATTAATATTTAATAGAGCTGACTGGCATTATAGGCTCGAATGATTTTTTAAATTACCAAATCCAAAACATAACCAAAAACGTTATGCTGCATTCACACGCAAACCTTTACAAACGCAAGCCAAACCCCTGCTCCATACGTTTGCGTTTGTAAAAAGTTTGCCAAACGTGTAAATGAAGCATAACGTTTTTGGTTATGTTTTGGATTTGGTAACATCGTTCGGAATTAGCGCGATTGGCGCTGTGTTGATATAAGCGATTTTCAAGTACTGGAAAATCAAGTGAAAAATAACTGTGTTGGTTGGTTGTGCACTCACCTCACATAGGTTCGAACCTTGGCGCGTACGAATGAGTTTTTCGGAACTTAATTCCGGTTTATTATAATACCACAGCTTTTCGGTGAAGGAAAACATCGTGAGGAAAACTAGAGGTAACTCAAAAACCATCGTGAGGAAACCTAGAGGTAACTCAAAAATTTATCGACTGAGCTGAAATTGGTGCATACGTAAATTTGTCTGGCAATGCTGGGAAAAAAGGAAAAGAAACTGGAAAGCATCCAAAGTTTCTGCTGCCGCCGCGCGTGTACCGCGGCAGTGAGAGCCAACCTTAATCGAGAAGTGGCCCAAAGGTGGCCCATTTTTCATCCCAGCCGGTGTGTTGTTGAATGATAAAAATTCTGGGCCGACCCAAGCAAGGGATGTTACCGCGGGAATTGATTTTATGTCTTTTGTTTTAGTGCAATTTGTTACGAGACAGAAAATCATTTTATCTCACAATCTCAGACCATTTCGATGTGTGATATTTTCCCGTGGTAAACAGTAATTACTTTTTTCCACAAAATCCTTAACACTTAAGAAAAACGATGTTATTGTAGGATATATAAAGCTATTACTGCCAAAGACGGATTTACAGTGTTTTTTATTTATATAATAATAATGAAAAATCACAAAAAAAGCCTAATACATTGGGAGCTACAATATTTATGAAACTAATTTTGATAAGGCTGAGTCTTACAAGGAATTGTCCATCTGACCTCAAGAGCTTCTACTGAATCTCTAGTACTAAAATATCTTCTGTTAATAAATTCTCTGTCTTCAACTCTATCTCCAAGAGTTAAAAAGAGTACAAAAGTATGTAAAAGTTCATCATACAGAGTTGTAATGCTTAGTTTAATCGTGGTAGCCTAGTTGTGCAGTCTCCCGCCTGACCTAACCTTCTTTAGAAGTTTATCAAAATCCGTTCAGCCGTTACAGCGTGAAAGAGTAACAAACATCCAAAGATCCATCCTCACAAACATCCTTATAAACATTCGCCTTTATTTAGGTACTAGGATTAAACAAAATCAAACGCGGGAATCAAAACCAGAGAGCGTCAGTGGCGTCGGGGATAAGACGCGGCCTATCATATCGAAAGGTCGAAGTTCGATCCCCGGCTGGGCCAGGTACCAATGTGTTTTTTCTCGAAACTTAAGTACATTTACTGACTGCTCTCAAACGGTGAAGGAAAACATCGTGAGGAAACCTGCATACGGCGAAGAAGAAATTCTTAGGCGTATGTGAAGTCCACCAACCCGCACTGGGCTAGCGAGGTGGACTATACCATGATGGCCCGAACACCCTCGTTGCGAGGGTAGGCCTGAGCTCCAGCAGTGGGGACATGTTAAAAGGCTGTTGATGATGATGATGAAACCCGGGCATAGACAACATAATAGGATAAATCTCACGTCATACTTACTAATAACATTAATATGAGTTAATAATAAATGAAGGCCCCCTTGTGGAGAACCTAATGAAGATATTTGTTAAATTATAAATGAGTTTAAAAAAATATATATTGACTTTTATCCAGACGTGTGACATCTCAATATTTCCACGTGGGACTAAAAAGTATAACCTCGTGGGACGCACCCGGATATAACGGTTCGTTATACACACGGGTGGGGTATTAAATTTTATGACCGAACCCCAAAAAAAGAAAGCCCGTTCTTTATTTCTTTCCCTCGAAATTGCGAATATTCTACAAATTAAAATACACGCATAATAAAACCGACCTTTTCTGTGGTATTAGAAACAAAATTAATTTCGGTGGAAAACCGGATGGAAGACACCGAAAATTTTAAGAATTTTTGTCAATTTCTGTAATTTTTTATTATATTTTTTGCTATATACATAGGTGGACGGATAATTAGAAACAGGGCATGATTTTCATACAATCGAGGCCACTTTGAAGCCATGGTTCTGTGTGAAAGATTGATCGGGGCATGATCTGATGAAGATCATCGAGACAGTAGATGGAGGACGTTTTAGGTCGCTATAGATTTCGAACTGATCGATAAACCGTTTGAATCCTCTAGAATGTACATTATTGTATATATGTTCTTTCATTTTTGTCTGTAATTTTTTAATGTGCAATAAAGTGTATTGAATTGAATTAAACAACAAGTTTACATGAAAAATATTTATGTGCGAAACCAGTAACGTATTTTTAACTTCTAGTTTTTGCCTCTACATTTATCAAGAAGGTTTAAATCTCTTTCGTGGCGCGCGCGCTCCCCTGTGGAGACTGCATCTTGCATATTTAGTATCGGAACCAATGGTGCCACTTACAGGGGGGGGTGCGGACAAAGGAAGCGGAGTAGCGGGAGGAGGTTGCTAATAAAAATTTATATGGAGTTTAAAAAAGAGAATGTGTGAGTGAGTCACAATTTTTTGATACATTTGACACGATTTTGACACCCATAGAATGCTTTTATTACTCATCCATATGGGAGTGGCTAAATTTTTTGATTCAAGACATTTATCATGTTGTTTCATCACGTCACGAACGTTTTCATCCGCAAGGTGCAACGATAAAAGACTCACTATTCCCGTACTCTTCGCAAACCGAAACTAAAAGCGTACAGTCGACCGCACGTCAGTGAAACACTTTGACCTTGAGCTGGTCGAGCCTATTACGGAGTTTCAATACTAAGTGATACCAGTTTATGCTGGTTTATTTCTACTTTACGTTGTCCAAACATGGCAGCACCGACTCCGCCACCACGAATGTTTGCCCTAGATATAAAGTGATATCCAAACAGACAAACGTACAGGTTCCTTATCAAAACATCTGCCTGAGTTCCTGTCGCCTATCTTGGTCGCCACACACACAGCTATCGGAAATCCTTCCTCAGGCGGTTTTAAATAACTCAAGGTTTTTAATATCATTTAAAGTCTTTTTAGATGACACATTATTATAAGAAACACGACTTATTTGTTTAGGTACTTTAGTAATCTTAACAATTTTTGTTTTAATTGATTTATATTTTACTTTCTTACGTACTAAGTTTTTATTTCTTATCGTAAGTAGGTATTATATTTATTTATAACCTTTTCTTCTTCATTACCTTAATAATTTCTCAGTATTCTGTTCGCCATTGCTGTTTAATTATGTATTCTTATAATCCCAATTTTCTTGTTCTATTTGTCATCACTGTGTCCTCTTGTAATCTGTGGAAATTGTCTCTGTTAGTTTTATTATCTTTGTTAGGCTGTTAGTTTTCTGAATGAAAAAAAAATCCAATTGAGTGACCTTGATACATTTTTAATTTTGTTGACTTTAAATTTATTTACAATTCAATTTAAGCTAAGGTTTTTGTATGTTAGTTCTTAGTGGATTTTCCGTTGAATTCACTAAAATCTTGCAAGTTAACGGTCAAAAGTAGAGATTTTTAGAAAAAAAACAAACATTTAGCAAACTTTAAAAATGTCACAAACTCTTAAATTCTCAAATCCCGATATACAAATAGGATAAAGGTACAGTCGACCATCCGGAAAAAAGTAAAACAACTTTTATTGCAACGGCAGAGCGTTGCGTTCCTTGCGTGGGTTCGTTTGATGAGTTATGGACGTAATCTATCGGTAGGTACCTAAGTAAATAAAACGTACATTGATAAAAAAAGTCACTTGGAATGTCAAAGTATAAAGGGGTCCCGTTGATACACGGTTAGGATCCACCACACTGGCGCGATAGACGGTTTATATTATTACTAGATAGATAGTTCGTTTATAGCCCTTCAGGAAATAAACGAAGAAATTAAATTAATCTTTATTTGTCTTTTAAAAATGCAGTTTGAATGCAAATTGATATGTACGGTCAGGTGATTATTTTGTTTTAATTTCTTAGGAAAACTTGCAGCTAAATACAACATAAAAAACTTAAATATAATTATAACTATACTACTACTATAATTACTTACTATTATAATTATAATTAAACTATAATTTCCCGTTATTATAAAATAAACACATTATTGTCCTAAAAAAAAACTTAAATTAAAAACAGATAACCGATTAAAGGTTTCCATTCCTCTGATAGTGACGGACCATTTGATTATAACTAATATACACAGCGGAAATTTATATATATATTTTTTTTCTTTTGGAAGACCAACAGCTACTTACAATAACAACATTAACATAACTAAAGTACATAACACGAGGCCTATATAGGTCTCCACAGACAATTGACAAACACAACGCAGAGACAAAATACAACAATCATAAGTGATAAGGGATCCACCACACTGGCGCGATAGACAGTTCATATTATTACTAGATAGTTCGCTTATTAGCCCTTATGGAAATAAACAAAGAACCTGTCAATACGCTTAACTGAAAACCTAACAGCAGTAACTAAAGAATACTGTTACAATAACTAGGAACTTTTGGAAGCAATTTCATCAAATTGGAGCCAGCACCTAGCAATTTTCCTGATGTATAGGCCTGAGATATAATCTATCATATTACTTTGCGACTTCAAAGTGAGCTATCGAACCAGATACAGAGTTTTTATTAGTTATGTACTTGTTTATATAAAAAAATATTCAATTTTTTTAGATTATTTAATTATTTAATTATAAATTGCTTTAATGAATTAGCCTAAGTAAATATATCACAAATAGTTAATAATATTATAATATTAGTGACGTATAGTGCACTATATATAGTGCACTCTACGTGCCTAAAGATAAGATGATATAAATAAATAAAAATAAATAAATAAATTTTCTAAGAGAGCGTGAGAAATACAAGTAAATTTCAAAATAAACCAACAGTACTACAGTAGGTCCATTATTGTCATCATCATCAACAGCCTGCACCAGTCCACTGCTGGACATAGGCCTGCAAGGCGCTACTGAACCAGATCTTCGGTTCTCCGCATCCAGTCACTGCCAGCCTTACGCAGGTCGTCGCTCCATCAATAGCCGGGGGGCATCCCACACTAAGCTTGCCCACGCGTGGTCTCAATTCGAAAACTCGTCCACCCCAGCGCATTTCGTTCTTCCCAGATGTGACCAGCCCATTGCCACTGCAACATACTAATTTTTTGAGCTATATCCAAAGCTTTGGATTGATTTATTCTGTATTAGGTAAGAGAGCGTCTCGGGGATAAGACGCGGCCTATCATATCGAAAGGTCCGAAGTTCCCCCGGCTGGGCCATTGTATCAATGGGTTGTTTTCTCGAAACTTAGTGCATTTACTGACTGCTCTCAAACGGTGAAGGAAAACATCGTGAGGAAACCTGCATACGCCGAAGAAGAAATGCTTAGGCGCATGTGAAGTCCACCAACCCGCACTGGGCTAGCGTAGTGGATTATAATAATAATAATAATAATGTTTTGGACAAATTAACACACGGCTGTTTAGTCCCAACTAAGCCGAAGCTTGTAAATGGGTACTGAACAACTGATAAACATACTTAAATACTTTTAAATAAATACATACAAACACCCAGAATCCGAAAACCAACAGTTATGCTCATCACACAAATGTTGGTCCCGGGTGGGAATCGAACCCACGACCTTTAGCGCAGTAGGCAGAGTTACTACCACTACGCCAACATGCCAGTCAATAGCCCGAACGCCCTCGTTGAGAGGGTAGGCCTGGGCCCAGCAGTGGGGATATGGATTTACGATAATAATGTCCAATCTGAAAAATATCCAACCGTTGAAAAAGGTCCAATTTGAAAAATGTCCAATCTGAAAAACGTGCAACCTAAAAAATGTCCAATTCGAAAAATGTCCAATCTGGAACATTTTACACTACAGAACCTTAAAACCGCTATTTATTTATTTTTCAGATTGGACATTTTTCAGGCTGGACATTTTTCAGGTTGGACGTTTTTCAGATTGGACGTTTTTAAGATTGGACATTTTTCAGTTCGAGCATGGTCGTTGGACATTTTTCAGATTGGAGTGCAGTAAACCGGGATATGTTAATAGGCTGTTGATTTGAAGTACCCTTAAAGTCAACCCCATCGTCGTCGTCTACGGTCTGTCTTAGCACTCACTTTCTTGTCGTCGGTTAATACATTGCCTTTCATACACGAACTGGATAGGCATATGCCACTAAATTAGAAGTAATTTAATTTCCACAAAGCAACACTAAATCACCTTTAATTTTAGGGTGTTGATACGGGGCAAGGTATAAGCTGATGCGGACGCGGGAGCGTTTTTTACTGTTTTGAATGCTAACAAACTCCTGTGTAAATACGTCAAACTTGGATGTAAAGTATTATTTACTAGCTGTTTCCCGCGGCTTCGCGTGCGTAGATAAGTTTTTTTCCCACGGGAACAGCAGAAAAATGTACCTATTGCCTATAAATTCAACTATTACTAGACCCGAAAACACACTGAGTCTGGATA
The DNA here is from genome assembly GCA_949699065.1 of Metalampra italica. Classification (NCBI taxonomy): domain Eukaryota; kingdom Metazoa; phylum Arthropoda; class Insecta; order Lepidoptera; family Oecophoridae; genus Metalampra; species Metalampra italica. Next base: position 2,227,899 of record OX452995.1, on the reverse strand, counting down.
TATTGTAATCATCATCAACAGCCTATTAATCTCCCCATTGCTGGGGCTCAGGCCTACCCTCTCAACGAGGGCGTGCGGGCTATAGTCCACCACGCTAGCCCAGTGCGGGTTGGTGGACTTCACATGCGCCTAAGAATTTCTTCTTCGGCGTATGCAGGTTTCCTCACGATGTTTTCCTTCACCGTTTGAGAGCAGTCAGTACATGTACTTAAGTATCGAGAAAAAACCCATTGGTACATGGCCCAACCGGGGATCGAACCTAGGACCTTTCGATATGATAGGTCGCGTCTTATCCCCGAGGCCACTGACGCTCTTGAATCAAATATTGTAAATTAAATGTTAATTTTCATAAAGTTAAGTTAACCTACGTTGTTGTTAAAAGTAGCTATGACACTATCTCTCTCTCTCTCTCTCTCTCTCTCTCTCTCTCTCTGTCATATTTCAATTGCATATCCGGTTTAACTGTTCTTTTAATTATTAAGTATTAAAAATAATTCATTTTCATGTGGTTCTGAAACAATTATTTGATATTCCATTTAAAGAGAAAATAAAAATGACTGACTGATATATAGAGACTTTTGCACAAAGGTTCCTCATATACCACCACGTCCATTAAGAAAAGGTTTTTTCCTACGGGAAAAACTGTTTCACGCGAGCGAAGTTAATAAAAATATTAATCAAATGCATTTGTCGCTCTTACAATTAAAAATACTCGGATATCTTTCTCCACACAAAACACAGTTTTAAGAAGAAAATAATTTGTACCATAAATTATTTAACTATGTGTAATCACATTAGGGAAACCTATTTATTAGCTTTAAGTATGTCATATCTTTAGAGTAAGTCTTATTGTAAAAAAGCTGTTGGTTTTCTAAATAAATAAAAATTAAAATTAAAAATCCACCGACGTGGCCAAATTAAATAAATAAATAAACTAGCCTAATCGTAGTAAGTCAAAAAAAATTTTTAAAATTAATATTTTCAGTATAAAAATAGCACCATCTCGAGTGTTTCTTTAAATCGCTGGTCGCTCTCGCCTTCCACCACCGCTGTAGAGGGAGAACGAAAGGAAAATTGATTACATTTCCCCTGACATGGGACCAATACGTGTTGAATGGCATCAACATTCTTCCAGTGTTTGCCAAAATGGGTCTGGAATTGGAATTTAATTTCGTCGGCGTCGAACAGAGGTCGTTAATTCCTATTAATATTATTTAATAATTTCCAGGAATGCTCGATTTCTGTAGTATTTGGAGATTTCCGCGTTTTACGGTTGCTTATTCTTCTGAGAAATTTGTTGTTATTCTGTTGCCAAAGAAATCAAGTTTTGCCAAAACATTCTTGTCATAATAATCATTCTTATAATAATTTTTTTATTATTTATTATCAGGCCAGGAATATCTGGCGATACTTCGACCCTTTTGAATCTGTTCTGCCATACCCCTGTCTACCAACGGTGCCCCAATCCGTGTTTAGTGTTGAGAAGTAAACTTTAAAATATAAATTTTAATCTTTGGTGTGTGTAGATTTCTTCACGATGTTTTCATTCACCGAAAAGTATATTATAATAAACCGTCTAATTTAGTTATACTCCAGCTCCAGCCCATTACAAAAAGATATTGTTGATAACTGATATCATTATTGTTCCTAACAATTGTTAAGTTTTAAAAATCACCACAAGGTATGCATATTTAACCTACTCCGTGGAAGCGGTGGTAGATAAAAAATGTACGTTGTATAAACGTTTATACAACGTAAATTTTTTATCTACCACAATTACACAATTTTAGGATAGCAACACTAAGTCGACAACAGGTCAAAATTCTTAGTGTTGCTATCCCAAAATTGTTCTAAGTATTATCAAAAATATGTTGCCATGAAGAGCTGTTGATTTAATGTTGTTACATACGACTATACGGACACTGACGAGTATACCAGCGTCTACCTTACATGTTTTGATTCTAACCTACAATTGTTTAGTTTACTCACTAACCTATGTTTAAAGGGCACTTAAACGCCGATAGGCTATTTCGAAGATGGTTAAGCCTTTTTTATCATGACTTCTCCGAACTAGGTAGCTTAACTCTTTGATAGGAGGCAGGTCGCTGGGCGACGACTAGACGAGGAAAATAAATAAGCATTAGTAAAACTAATCCTACTATCCTACTAATGTTATAAAGGCGAAAGTTTGTAAGGGTTTGAGGATGTTTGTTACTCTTTCACGCAAAAACTACCTACCCGATTTTGATGAAACTTGGTACAGTGATAGCTTACATCCTGGAATAACATATAGGATACTTTTTAACGCGAACGAAGTCGCTGGGCGTCCGCTAATACCAGAGAGTTGTTAGTATACATGGAGCGCGCGTTAGCAAGTCTGAACTGTAAGCACGGGTCTGAACAGTCTCGAAATGTTCGGGGCGACGCTACTAGTCACAACACGTCAGTAGCGCTGATTGTTGCTCTGGCCGGTATTTATTTAGATTTGGAGTAATCATGGTGAAATGTGCAGTGCCAAGCTGTAAACACGATTCACGGAAAAGAACGATTTAGAAAAATTCGATATAGAACCGTCCATAGAACACCTGCTTACACTTGGCACAATGGGCAATGAGCGATGCGCGCGCTCTATAGCTAGTATACTAACTCTATGGCTAATACCCTCTAAGTAATAAAACGCATAGCATAGAGGGCGCTGTTTCAAAATGTACAGGAAACACTTTTCTACGCATGCGAAGCCGCGGGAAAAAGCTAGTTCACTATAAAAGAAATAATAACATAGGTAATTCATTCCAAAACTACCATCGATCCGGATGTTCTAAAAAAGGTACAGTTAACTTCAAAACTCAATGTCGCTTCAGCAACGAATAAATTAGGCAAAATGGTCAGCGAATTAAGTACAGTCGACGCTATCGAATGTTCGATTCGCGTGAGCCGGCCTCATTTGAAAAGCCGTGCGATCTACCGGCTTTTATGGTCGGCTTTACGCAAGATGGACGCGAAAGACCAATAAAGTTACTGGCATCGCCGCGATATGACGTAGCTCCCGATTTTTCGTTTTATTGGCGAGATTTGATGGCCAATGACGTGATCAGACAGATATGTTGGATGGATGGACGTGCCTCGCTCGGTCTGACGTCACGCTGTTAGAAACTACCAGGTATTTTTGGAGAAAAGGGTGTTAAACTTGGCTGTGGTATAGTTAAACACTTTTTCTCAAACATGCTTGGAAATGTGAACATTAGACAACCTTCTTCGAGTTAAATCGTCATTGCTGTACTGGTCAAATAAATGAGAGCAGACGGCCAAATAATTTGAATGAAAATTCATTTATTTAAGTAGTGCCTAGCGGTCAAATAATGACCATATTAATTCATATCATGTCATGTGACCATGGCAACCACGGAGGTAAAATAACAACAGTTTTTTTTAAATTTCGAATTGCCTTGCAAATTGTAGTTTAGTGTAAAAAACAAATGAACATTTTGGCGCGTGGAAATTTATTGTTGTTCGTCATTGATTTTGGAATGTATATGTATGAAATAAAATAGTGTACATAGGTAATAGTTTGAATTGAATTTGAATTTGAGAAAAGTAATATACCAGCCTTGGCCACAACCAGGCATTGATGGACTCACGTATGTGTGCCTCGGCTTTGCTTCGGCCCACATGCACTCTGTTGCGGGCCGCGGCAGTAATGTACTATTACATTATGCATTATCGGTATTATCTCTATGTGTTAGTGTACGTGAACACTGCGCATGTCGCGTGCGTTTCAGAGCGATTGTTCTGAGTTTGCGCACTCTCGGTCACTCTGTCTGAGGCCTCCAATCATCATCATATCATCCTGTAGACGTCCACTGCTGGACGAAGGCCTCCCCCAGGGATCTCCACGACGACCGGTCCTGCGCCAACCTCATCCACATGGGTCCCGCGACCTTCACCAGATCGTCGGTCCGCCTTGTGGGGCCTGCCTACACCGCGTCTTCCGATACGTGGTCGCCACTCGAGAACCTTTCTGCCCCAACGGCCGTCAGCTCCAATATTTAACACCAATTTTTCTCCTCATAGTTTCCTTAATCAGTGGCTTTACATACAATACCTACAATACATACCTACCTGTTTTTATATAGGTACTGGAGGTACAATAAATATACTTACAGTGAAATATAAATAGTCTCTTTATAGACTGTTGATTTGGTTTGAAACACATTCGTGGCTCACTGTTGCATGGGCGCGGTATGCGTGAGCTTGTAACTCTGGTCCGCGATACTAGCTGTCTAATCACTGAATACATTAGGCAGGCGTTACTAATACATTTCCTATGGTAATCATTTTGGTAATAAATACAGCCAATAGTTTGAAATTTCACGCAAATAGTAACTCTACTTACTTAACATGTATTTACACCTCTCTTGTAATCTGTTCGTGATCTACTGCCTCTCCTCACTGAAAATCTGCTCTGCAGCGTTCATTGGGCAAGGCCTACGTCCAGCAGTGGACGATAAAAGGCTGATATGAAATGCGATTAAAAATAATGCGAACGACCTTTATATTTACTGTGGAAAGTAAGAATTAACAAAATGAACGGTCTAATTACAAGCCCATGACCTTTCCTTTTACAGGGAAATTAGAATTAATATTATCGTTAATTTAGGCCTAGAAATGTATAATTTAGAATTATATTTTAAATAATTGAGGTTGGATTATAATAATGTAGCGTTTCTGTGAAAATAAATACCTAGATAAATAGGTAGATCTACCTATCTGTAATAATTGACGGTTAAAAATAAACGTGAAAAATCAATCTTTCAAGTCGTATGAGCTTGCCTTAAATGACCACTCTTGCCCATCTGTAAGCTAAGAATTGTTGCGTACCTGAAATTATTCCACTTCCTATTAATTCCACAAATATTATAAAAACGAAAGTTTGTAAGGATATGTTTGTTATTCTTTCACTTAAAAACTCCTGAACATAATCTTTAGAGATACATCTGAACATCCCAACAAATATCCAAATATCCTTATAAAATTTTCCCATTGATAAGTAGGATGTCAGCACTATTACAAGGACTGCGCAAACCATTGAACGGAAAAACGCCCGCGCACTTGTTGACGTCATTGTCAAATGAACCATACCACCATAGCCTAAAGAACAAAATCGTATGAATGTCTCGCTCATACGGGTTTTGTTCTTAAGGCTATTCTGCATAGAAATACAAGTCTGGGAGCGTAGCGAGCTTTTTCCGTGTTCTGTGCTATTCTGCAATGGTTCAATTTGACAATGACGTCCAAAAGTTCGTGGGCATTTTTCCGTTCAATGGTTTGCGCAGTCCTTGTAATTGCCAACCGATTTTCAAACTTTCAACGCTATAATGTGTCTCGATAAATTCTGCGCCTTTTGAGCCCTCGTCTAACCCCGTAGCCCTAAATTTCTAGAAGTTATCGCAGATTTTGTTTATTTCGTGAAATCGATCCCTTAAACATTTTCAATGGTAAAAACATTTTCAATGAAAAAAAGATAATTTATTCATCGATCACAGATTACATAATTACATGAATACAATCATTAAGAAAACTTTTTGTAGTGAGATGATGAGAAACGGTCGATGACTCAGCGAAACGCTGTTTTTCAGTCATCGCCATCGTTCGAACATCGCTAAGTTCTAAGTATGATGGAAAGTGGTGATCGTCATCTCAGTACTGAATTGTCAGCGAAATCGCGAAAAGAATCTTGCGCAGTCAACGCAGTCAGCCTTCCCAACAATTTTTCTATCGTCTTTGTGTACTTGTAACAAAATAATTTCCCAATAATAGTTGATTTGTCAACATTCACCTACCAAATTCATATTTTCCAACAACAAAAATTTTGAATGTATTTTTATATCAGCCGTAACAAATCAGAAACTAACAACAGTAAATGTCGAATCAACGCTTGCTAACTAATAATTAATGAGTCCGTATATCATAAAACATTTAGCAGTTTGTTACTAATTGCTTTGAAAAACTACTAAACAACGCCCGGAGTTGTTTGTTACGGGCGTGTGAAATTATGATGCTATAGTTAACTCTGGGCGCCTAGTTTCGTTGAAATATCGCGCAATGGGTTCAGTGTGTACTTTATTGATGTAATTTTTAACCATTTCAAAATAATTCTAATAACATAACCTACTAATTTTATACTGGCGACAGCCTATAGGCCGCGGTGACCTCTTAACATCAGGTGGCCCGCCTGCTTGTTGCCCCCGTAGCAATAAAAAAAATTAAAAAACCAGGTTTTTGTTTATTTCTTTTAAACTTCATCAAACTATCAACCTGTCCTCGCCAAATAAATTGCATAGATTGGTCTAAGGCTGGTATCCCAGCGGTGGGCTCCGGGGGGGTGCTGGTGCGTTGCCGGCCTTGGTTGGAGGGCTCTTTTGACCCTCTTCTTGAAGTATTTTTTTCAAAGAATTACCATGGATTTTTTCTATATTGTCCAAGATTTTTTTCAATAAAATACCATGTTTTTTTTTTCAATTAATGGAGGTCTTGGAATTCTTTTACTTCTGCACGCTTTTTAACAGAAAGCCTGCCATTGTAACTGCCCAATAAATCGCCGGCTAAGAACATTCGCCGGGCCAGTGTGGATTGCTCAATTTGAATGAGAGTTTTTTCTGTTCGCGTTTGAACGGCTGTTTATTCTTGGCCGAGTGAGCATTGGCCAGGACGGCACGGGATTTGCGAAGCTGTTTATGAATATAAAGAGACCACCCCGCCGCACCTTAACCTACTGTCAGTGGTACGTGTAGAATCCAAGTTATGAACAAAATTTGATAAGAATGACTGAATGAACAAATACATACGCGGCCCCGCTCCAAACTTTAAAGGCCGGGTCACACCGGATGCGAATGCCTTGCAGCGCAGAGCGTTGCAGCGCATCCCGATCGCCGCCCAAAAGGGTCGAAGTGTCACTCCATCTGAAAAGATAAGAAAATATATTAAAATTACGAAGGGTGTAGACCTATTAGCAAAGTGCCTAACTACGCTTTCGTTTATTACCTAAAAAAATAAATGCTTTGTACTGTTCTCAACATAGGTCATAATCCTAAAGGAGGAATAAGGAAAAAAAATATTCTTTGTCCTTTCTATACCATTATAGGAGCAACATTCATTCCCTGAGCGATTGCGCGATTCTCAGTACTAACTTAAGCCTCTTAGTTGAACTAATGGAAACTCGAATGAATAAAATATTAATCTGTTTCGCAGCTAAAAGGCTTTCCTATAAATTAATAAGGCATCGATAGTGTTACGGTTTCCGTTAATACAGTATTGATTCCAGTTTTCAGTGAAGTTATTAGCTTCTATTTTTAATTGTAGGGGATTTTTAATAAGCCCTTGAAGGTCGTGTTGTCATCATCATTCTGCTCTAGTCCTATGCTGGACATAGGCCTTTTTTATCAAGGGAAAATGCCTACATAAGGCCTTTTTTTAACAAGGGGAAATGCCTACATACCCGATCTTCTGGAGGAGAAGGCCTCGAAGCACCCACTAAAACATCCTTTCGGCGTCAGCTTCTGGACAGGAAAAGGTCCTCCGTCCTCCGCTTTCCGCCTCTTACGTCGACATTCTTCATGTCGTCGGTCCACCTGGCGGGGGATGTCACCGGTCCACTCCTAAGGGACTTGTCTGCCCCAACGGCCGTCAGTTCTGCGACAGATGTAGCCCAGTGGGCACTGATAATTCAGCTCGCTAATCTACCTACACAAGTAGGCACCTATCTAAAACTTTACCTATCGTGCCGTCACAATACTATTATTGCATGACGTGTACTTAAAATGGAAACACTCAAAGCCATAGCAAATCAATAAAGTATTTTTCTCCGCCGCTGTAACCTTCATGCGAAGTTCGGCATACTTTGGTAAAGTGAAGAAACATTTTCAAATTAATGTTTATTGAATGAATTTCAAGAATATTGTCATGTAAAATATCTACACTGATGTATACAGGATTGAAATGATAAGGAAGGAACTGTCACTTGATTTTTCTGTTAAAATATATACAGGGTCATTCTTTTAAAATAGTACAGTATCGGCACTTACAACTATACAAATTACAGAAATCTCGTGTTTAAGCAGATTTCTATTTTTCAATTTGAAATAAAACCACTATTATTTATTTAATGGGAAAAACAAAAACAAAATTGTCAAGCGTGAAAAGTAATTGACATAAATCGATAATATTTCGTGTTTAGATCAAATAATCACGAGAAAAAAATCGGCTATTAAAAGAAAAAAAGTAATCATCAATCTCCACTAGTCCACTGCTGGACGTAGGCCTCCCACAAGGCGCGCCACTGAAACCGATCTTCGGTTCTCCGCATCCAGCCACTGCCAGCCGTCGTGGTCTCCACTCGAGAACTCCTCAAAAAAATTGTGATATTAAATTATTATGAAGAAATTTGCTTACTGCCTCCATAGGGCTGCCAGCGGCACAAACTGATTTTTATACCTTCACGATTCTACTCATCAAACAAATTCAAGACACGAATTAGTTTGTGGGGCTTTTAATTGCTGTTATTTAGTCTCAAAGTGACGTTACTTAGTCTGATTGTGCCCTTTATGTCTAACCTTGGCAACTCTGAGCTTTCAGCACTGTCTAAAGGTCGCGACCCTCTACCTACAGGTAAATAAACCTACGCACGTATAACTTGAGAACCTGCGCCTAAAAGTGACATTCATAGTATGCTTAATTACTGACTTGTAATTATACCTATCTAAACATGTGTAGATTTAGTCACCTGTAATAATTACAAAATGCAAAGAATTTTGAGTGCTAAGACGACGAAACATTGTTTATTCCAGTTTAAGGTTCATTTCTTACTTGGTATTTAAATCTAAGCAATATTTTTTATTAATATAAAACAGCGTTTCAACCCTATTCGCAGCGCTCCACCCCGCCTGGAATATTATATATTTTTTTACTTGTACATCTTTCATTTCTATTTTCTCTAAGACACATCCCTACACGTTTGTCTTTAGATTTTGAAATTTCAAAAAGACAAAAGTGTAAGAATGACGATTTTATTATGTTAAACAGTTAGATTTAATGTAAACTTTTGAAGTACTTACTTTCTGCATAAGACACTATGTTTATTACAGAGATTAGGCCTTAAACCCAAACAATCCTTGTTTTATGCAAGTTTATTAATCTAGGGCTGTGTATTCTAAGATATATCTTAAATGTCTTCCCAAAGCCATTTATAAGCGATCGCAGGGCGGAACTTTTTCAATTTATTTGACGATCGGAACTTAACTTTTAATTGGTTTCAAAGGTTCGCCTTGTCAATCAGGGGAAATACTGCTGATACAGGGCCCTTTAAGGCCGCCTCACACCCGGGCGGAGGCGGTGTCCTGTTGTGATAAGTACCTGGGATTGAAAAAAGATGAAGACCTCCATACTGACGCGAGTACTATTTTTTATTGTCTATTTAACTGTCACCGCGAGCCAGTGCGCCAGTGTGGGTGGCTTTCTTAGATTTAGATTTATTCATTTCGCAAATACAGCACAAAACAGTATACTACATTAATATAAAGTCTTACCTATGTGTTAAAGGGATCATCAATACAATACGAACAAACAAATTAAGTAAAGTGAATTGATGGCAGCCAACAAGCAATCAATGAGAAGATCATTAAATTAGGTACTAAAAATAAAAGAATTAATTTGTATGTGTGTTTGGCGCCGACTCAAAATTATCTAGATTTATTGTAGGAGCGTAGGTAGTTAGACCTAAAAGGTTCCTTTTTATTATTTTTCGCTTTTCGGTTCCTTTTTTTCGGCGGCTTAATTTTTTTGTTAAAAAGTTTTTTGTTTAAATCTTACGGAATCGATGTAGATACGGTACTATTTATTAAAACCATAGGAAGTGGAAGACGCGGCCTGACAAGCCGAGAGGTCCAAGTTCGATCCCCGGCCGGGCCGTGTACCGATTGGTTTCTTCTATGGTTTTCTCGAAACTTAAGTACATTTATGATTACTCTCAAACGGTGAAGGAAAACATAGTGAAGAAGCATCATATAATACGCCGAAGACTTGGTTCCAATTTTATTTTTAAACTAGCAAACGCTTCGCGACTTCATTCGCATTAAAATACTAGACAGACTCCGCCCCCCATCCCACAAACAAACCCAATACCAAGTAGCCTAGTGAGATTGACAGCTGTAGTTGCAAAGATTAGTTCTAACACACATCCATCCAAACAAAGTTTACCTCTTTATTATTAGTATAGTTATGCTTTTAAACAAAAAAGATGGTATTAACGTTTTAATCGCATCTCTAATATTTAGAAGCGTCGCATGTGATAGTATCTTTATTTCTTTTTTTGTCATCCTCCTAAATTAGGGAGTGTAAGTTTACGAATTATTGGGGAGGAAAAATTAATTAAAAAACGTTCAAAACGTAACTTCAAAGCAGTTCAGTTAAGTGAGTTTCTTAAACGCGCTTCCGTCGCGACTCGTATTTTAGGATTTTTAAATGCCTAATGATCGAAAGTAAGTTCGTCCCTAAAACGTGTTTTTATTTTAGGTTTGAAATTTCTCGTCCCTTTTGACGCAAAAAGTGATCGCGTGTTGATTAAAATTAATTAGCGGCGTGCGTGTGACAGCCCTGCCCATCTGTCATTCGATCCGTGGCACGGTATAATTAGTATTTAATGTAGGTATGTACGCTAGGTACCTAAAGTAAAATTGTGAGTCAAAAAAATTGTAGGCTGTACTCGGCTTAGCCGCAGGCGTTTTTTGTGAAACTTCTCAGTTGTCTGTTGCCTTTTTGGATACACTTTTTATTCTAAGAATTTTCGAGTCAAGGTCGTGGTCCTTATAACGCTTTTTTAGAAGTTTCTCAAATTAACTTGCTGGTCGTTCTAATTTATGAGCCAGGACTGTACTATTTATACTTTTCAAATAAAGATGTATATTTTTCATTTCAATGTTTGTTATTGAAAAAATTATTTAATTTCATTAAATAATACAGTCTCACAGATAAATTTTAATAATTATGTTCTTAAACTTCTCAGTAATTATACGCCTTGATGATTTTCTTTGATGATTCGTTCATAATGTAAGTTTCGTTTACATTTCAATAATTATCCCTCAGAGTGTTAAAACGGGTTTTGCGACCCAAAAAACAAGTTCAAATACTAGACTTATGTGAAGTCTAGATAGAGTTCGTTTTTCAAAAACCAAAATCTGACAGCCTGTGATTATTATTGATAGATACATACATAGATAGATAAATCATTTATTTGTTGCTTCAACGCATATATACAAAAAACAAATAGGTATACAAGTATAAGGTTGAAAAAAGTACATAATTTTAGAAGCGTTAAGTTTGTATTAGAATATAATTGTGATTACTTGTAATTTACCTTAGCTATTAGCCCTTAGACCTTGCTAATAATTATTAAACAAATAACTATTTTCAAATTTACATCGAATTAAGTAAGATCCGTGTGGTGATGACCCGAAGTTTTTAACATTCCCATCTTCGTAGAGATTTTCCCCACTGCCAGCAACGGTCCTACTGTACCAAATTACACTGTAACGTGACAAAACGTAGTTTGGAACTGCGTTCCATTTAACAACACATGTAAGCTCGATCTGCAACAATACGTCATTGTAACGTTAACCGCCGGTTATAAATAGAAGGTTTAACTATTGTTTAGTTTGAAACGTTTGCACGTATTTACTTTATAGCTTTTTGGTGTAATTTCAAATGATTTCAGAGGAGTTGATACCAAGTGCGGACTAACCGGCCCTAATCTAAAACCACTAATTAAAATAATTCGGTTCCGTGTACAACCGTTTAACAAAACATAAAGAAACAAAAATATACCTACACAGAAAAAATAAACAATCGATCTGGTGTAGGTCGCGGGACCCGGCTGGAGAATTGCGAAGCTTAAGTGGCAGTGGACTGGGCACGTCGTCGCCCGTAGAACTGATGGCCGTTGGGGCGGAAAGGTTCTCGAATGGCGACCGCGTACCGGAAGACGCAGCGTAGGCCTCCCACAAGGTGTACCGACGATTTGGTGAAGGTCGCGGGACCCGGCTAGATGAGGTTAGCGCAGGACCGGTCGTCGTGGAGATCCCTGGGGGGGTTCGTCCAGCAGTGGACGTCTACCAGGTGATATGATGATGATGATGAAATAAACAATGATCCTCCGATAGCAGGATGCGAAAGTTGATAATAATGTTGCTACATTAATTTCTATACTTACTTACACAATGTCCAGTCGACCGCACGTCAGTGGAAACCCTGATCTTGCCTAGCCTATGAGGGAGTTTCAATACTATGAGAGACCAGTTTATATTGGTTTTATTTCTACTTACGCGCGTTCGACCGTGGATAGTTTGCGATACCCCGTTTAAAAGTATAAAATTTTATACCAGCCATTACTGTTTAGTATTATCGTTGGGAAAAATCTCTAGAGATGGTCGCAGTAACATTATAGTGTCCATTTTATTTTACCTAAGTAAGCACTTAACGCTTAAGGTGCAGTTTGGACTCCTACGGCGTTTATAGCGACTTATTCCACTGTTAGTAATAACCCTCCTTTTGGGCTTCACCGCAGTCGGGTAAAAAATCCGGTTGAAATTATCAATTACTAGCTTTTTCCCGCGGCTTCGCTCGCGTAGAAATGTTTTTCCCGTGTATATAATTGTGAAACAGCGCCCTCTTTGTAGGCATTTTGTTACTTAGGGGGTATAAGCGGACGCCCAGCGACTTTGTCCGCGTTAAAAAGTAGCCTATATGTTATTCCAGGATATAAGCTATCACTGTACCAAGTTTCATCAAAATCTGTTTGGTAGTTTCAACAAACATCCTCACATCCTTACAAACTTTCGCCTTTAAAATATTAGTAGGATTAGGATCCAACAAATAATGATATAATAGTTTCAAAAACTTTTAAAACACGCTTATGTCAGAATCAAAGTCAAAATAATTTAGTACACTGGGTACATTTATTATACACGTCAATTGTTTATCCCATACCAGCTCGCTGGTACCATATTATTGCATTGGTACACTGGGTACATTTATTATACACGTCAATTGTTTATCCCATACCAGCTCGCTGGTACCATATTATTGCATTGGTACACTGGGTACATTTATTATACACGTCAATATCCCATACCAGCTCGCTGGTACCATATTATTGCATTGGTACACTGGGTACATTTATTATACACGTCAATATCCCATACCAGCTCGCTGGTACCATATTATTGCATTGGTACACTGGGTACATTTATTATACACGTCAATTGTTTATCCCATACCAGCTCGCTGGTACCATATTATTGCATTGGTACACTGGGTACATTTATTATACACGTCAATATCCCATACCAGCTCGCTGGTACCATATTATTGCATTGGTACACTGGGTACATTTATTATACACGTCAATTGTTTATCCCATACCAGCTCGCTGGTACCATATTATTGCATTGGTACACTGGGTACATTTATTATACACGTCAATTGTTTATCTCATACCAGCTCGCTGGTACCATATTATTGCATTGGTACACTGGGTACATTTATTATACACGTCAATATCCCATACCAGCTCGCTGGTACCATATTATTGCATTGGTACACTGGGTACATTTATTATACACGTCAATTGTTTATCTCATACCAGCTCGCTGGTACCATATTATTGCATTGGTACACTGGGTACATTTATTATACACGTCAACTGTTTATCCCATACCAGCTCGCTGGTACCATATTATTGCATTGTCACCAGAATTAAGACGTGAGTTGTAGGACTTTCTTATAATGTAAGAAGGTCAAAGCTGTATAATGTCCATATAGGGTACCTAAGTTACAACTCTTAGGGCTTCTTTCACCACTTGCTGATAAAGTCCCAGATACCCTATCTGCAGGTTATCTGACAGATAGTCTTTTATTTTGCTTTCACAGGTATCTGACTGCGTTATCTGTCAGATTAACCGCCAGATAAACTCACAGCAAGATTCATCAGAGACTTGAGGTGTGAAACAAAAAAATATTATCCGACAGATTTATCTGATAGATTAGTTTATCTGTCAGATTTCTATCTGTAACAATATCAGCAAGTGGTGAAAGAAGCCCTTAAAATAGTTTCGTTCCTTCTGAAAATTCTTAACTCTTCTTTATTATTACTGTAGATATTCCATAGTAAAACAGGACTGTGGTTATATTTTTTTCGTTTTTTCAGACAACTACTTTGTAGGACGGGAGCTAGCCCATCCAATTATCTGATTAACTTAATTTGATGGTAACTCCTGGACTAACTTTATAAGCTTTGACTGCGAGGAGTCGGAACTGACGTAAGGTCCGTACGCGTTTTCTTGTAAATAAATAAAAAGGAATTCTCTTTACAATTATCTTTCTTTTTTTTTTTAAATAATTGATGTGTGATGAGCATAACTGTTGGTTTTCGGATTCTGGGTGTTTGTATGTATTTAAGTATTTATTTAAAAGTATTTTAGTATGTTTATCAGTTGTTGAGTACCCATTTACAAGCTTCGGCGTAGTTGGGACTAAACAGCCGTGTGTAAATTTGTCCAAACAATTATTATATAAAAAAAATTATACAGGGTGGATTTTGAGATGGGGCAGTAAGAACAGGTGCCCTAACCATTGTAATTAGAGAGAAACCTTCTTACTAGACTGTCCCTAACTTTATGAGACATTTTGACCTGCATTCACAGATTTTGAAAAAAACGTTCGGTTCAGCAAGGAAATGGGAATTTACTCAAAACACTTTTTTTAATGCCAATCGATCCCGTTTCTTATAAAGATCAAAAAACTCTACTAGTACTAGACAAGTCAGAAATCGCAAGGAAACTTCTCCCTTACATTTTGCAGGAAAGAGGTCAAAGTCACTTTTATACCCAACGAAACATTTTACTATGGATAGACTGGCCGCCATAAAGATTCATCATCATAATATCAGCCTGTAGACGTCCACTGCTGTACAAAGGCCTCCCCCAAGGATCTCCACGACGCCCGATCCCGCGCTAACCTCATCCAGCCGGTTCCCGCGACCTTCACCAGATCGTCGGTCCACCTTGTGGGAGGACTGCCTACGCTGCGTCCTCCGGTACGTGGTCGCTACAAAGATTACTGGTCGAAAATAAAAACGACGTTGTGTTCCGGCCTTTACGAAACTAAGAACAAGGATCACGCTAAAACAATAATAATAATCAGAGAGGGACACACTTATTACAAAAGTGGTAAGAGTAAGCTAGACAGATATATTATCTTCTATCTCTATCTACGTATGCGATTTTTTTGTTGGGGGGCAGTTACAACAACAAGCCATAACTGTCAACAAACAACAACCCGACTAAAATAGATAGTGTTTGTTCAGTTTGATCCCGCCATATAAGAAGCGTCTTCTCAAATTATTGGGGTAAAAGACTATTGCTATTTCATGCTATACGCTTAGTGCGGTTCTATGGGATACCAGTTCTATGTTAAGAAACTATTATACTCTGTGCTTTAAGTGAGATCGAAATCCCCTTGCGCTACCTCAGTCCCCTGCGTCAAAAATCAACAAGTAGTAATTATGTCTGAAGTTCACAGTTACCGTGGCCTCACTGACTCCCTTGTTTGTTTGATTACAGTTATTAGGGGTCCGTCGGACGCTCGCTAGAGGCTACTTTCCACACGTAGTTTGGGTTCGGAATTATCACTTTAGGTGTTTTTACGTACAGTTAGGTTCATAACAGTCCACTGGAGGTTTCTTTGTAATAATAAAAAAGTAGTAGTAGCCGGGGACGACTTAGACTGACATACGAGGATAAGATAGAGCGGGTGCTCACAGACGGACACGTGAGCACTCGCGGCCCACGTGTGGCAAGAGAATGGTGAGATTGAGCGAAGCGAAAGGTGTATCTTGCGATACTTGGCGGTCCGTTCTGTCTGGTTACCCCGCTAGAGACATAGCGAGAAGATATGTAACTATGTATGAAAAGGCCTCCGGCCGTGTGTAACTATCTACAAACGATTTTTTTTTTACGAAACAAGAATAATTTGATCGCTGTGTTTTCTTTCCTTGTAATTAGTTACGATTGAAGAATTTATAATGTCTTCGTTTGATAAAAATTAAAACGATTCCGTTGCGAGGAACGGAATCCGAAAATAAAATATGGGAATGGAAATCAAAATTCGAGAAATAAAAACGATTCGGTAAAAAGATGCCACATTCGCGCCTACGACTGTCAATGTCTTCGTTACCGTGACGAAACCACTTTTCGGTCTAACCGTACAGTCCTCAGGATTCCCACCATCAAATCACCTTCCCACGTCTTCCAATCTCCAGATTAAATAATCTGCACCAAAATTGACGAGCAAGTACGTAATTATTTAGCCAATTCCGATACAAAAGTGAAGTCCAAAATTATCCTGTCTCAATGTTGTCGTATTGGCTACTTAAATTGGACAAGGGTTACCGTTTCTTAAGCCGACAATACACTCTGTTAAACCTAGTATAAAAGGATGTAACTTTTTATGCTTAACAAGAGGACCTTGGCATAAATCTAGTTTTGTGAAAAGCAAGGTTTTTAAATAAAACAAATTTGTATTTTGAATTTTTTGTAACTCTTGACGCAGATCCTATTGATTTCTAAGTCGTAGAATATCCTATAAACCTTCCTCAAGAATTGGCTAGAAATTTTTCTAATCCTACTGGTAGTTACAGAGATTGGCGCGTTCAAACAAAAAGAAGTATCTTTTTTAATGCGATCCCTACGAGATCGATTCAGAAATGCGGAGGTCCGCAGGAGATGCAAGGTCGCCGACATAGCATAGACAAAGAATTGCGAAGCTTAACTGGCAGTGGGCACATCGCTCGTAGAACTGACGGCCGTTGGGGCAGAAAAGATCTCGAGTGGCGACTGCGTACCGGAAGACGCAACGTGGGCCTCCCACAAGGTGGACCGACGATCTTGTGAAGGTCGCGGGACCCGGCTGGATGAGGTTAGCGCGGGACCGGTCGTCGTGGAGATCTTTGGGGGAGGCCTTTATCGAGCAGTGGACGTCTTTCGGCTGATATGATGATGATGATTGTTAAATGCACATAGACGATGATTTAACAAATACATGCTAGAAGAAGGCTGAAATAACCAGCTCGACATTGTCCGTTGTGCAGAAGATAGGCAATGGTGAAGTGTATCACCGGCATAACAAGAATGGTTCATTTTAATTTCCACTGTAATAAGTGGCAGAAAGGTTTAAAGTTGTATGAAGTTTGGATTCATTGTGGGAACCGCATTCATTCTCAGCTCAAGTACTCCTTAAATATAGCCCTAGGTTCTTTTTTACAGAGAACTCTGCCGGAAGGCATACTTAAGTTTAACACTTCCTTATGTCTGCATAACTTGTAGTTAGGTCTTACAAATAACATGACAAGTTAAATGTAGGATTTATTGAACAAAATGAATCTTAGTGCGTTACAGATCTGGGACTAGTCCGAAGTCACTGAAAAGCCTAGGCTATAGAAAGAGCCATGCTGATAGTTTCTCTGAGAGATAGAATCCGAAACGAGATGATCCGCCAGAGAACCAAAGCCTTCGGTAATAGCTGAAAGATAGGATTTGTTTCAGATTGGACTTTTTTCAGATTGGACTTTTTTCAGATTGGACATTCTACAGTTTGGACATTTTTCAGTTAAAGCATGGTCGTTGGACATTTTTCAGATTGGACATTATTATTGTAAATCGTTAATACGATTGTTGAAATCTCGTATAGATGTATTTATGGTCCTTTCAAACAGTATCTCAAAATAACTATAGGTATTATAAATATGAGATACGATCTTATTTCATTTTATAAATTTTTATCGTCCAACGTATGATTCGAAAGAGCGTCGCGCTCGAGTGAGACGTACGACCGCTAACGATCTGTCGGCCACAAGCGGACGTCACTTGGCAAAAAGTTTACAGATAAATGACTGTGTGTTCTTGAAGTAGTCTTGTCGCTAGAATCATTAAAGAAATATAATTTTAATAGTATTTCAGAGGTATACTTTTAAACAAAATCGACGTCCAAAAGAGAATAGTACTCCAATTTTGATTAAAAAACGAATTTTGAAATAGAATTTTAAGTTTTACAGAAAGAAAGAAACACTCAACGCAAGCAGGACTTTAATTTGCGATTTTTAAAAGGTTAAAAATATTGCTAAATACGGAAAATATTATAATAATATGAGTCAAAGGCGGTTGTCTCACTTTTTATGACTAATTTTTGACAAAACGTCAGATTTGAGGACTCAAGGGATATTTTCAGACGCGGAGGAAGTCACGGGCAAGAGCTAGTTACAGATGAATAATGAATTCCTAGGAAGGGAGCTCGTGAAATTGGTCTGCATTTTGTTGTTTCCCACTCAATTTTAATTTTAATAAAAATTCCCATCAGATGACAAACTTTAAACAAGCTTCCCGTCTTATTCCAACTCTGGGTTTTTGAAAAGTAATATAAAGTTGCACCCCACTCCACGCAATAATAACGAAGGGGCTTTATTTACAAGTTGGGGAAAATGGTAACACTGTTGATTTTTTTACAGTTAGTACAGCCAGGAACGAAAGTCCAAGAACACGTCATCCAAAACAAAACACAAAAAACAATAACTGCAAAGAAACAAACCAACAAACAAATAAACAAACAAACAAACGCAAAAAAGTGTTCAAATTATTTCGCCGTCCATCATGTTATCAAATGATGGAAATATTTGTTTTCATTTATTATGAAATTTCTTTTCGTTTTCAAGTTTTTTTATTATTAGCTACTAGCGATCGCCCCGCGACTTCGTCCGCATAAAAAGTATCCTATACGTTATTCTAGGACATAAGCTATCACTGTACCAAGTTTCATCAATATCCGTTCAGCCTTACAGCGTGATTGAGAGCAAAAAACTCGTAAACATCCAAACCTTTGCATTGATTAGTAGTGGGAAGCTTCTTACTTATGACTGTTACTATTGTTTATTCTGTGCTATGGCCCACACTGTCTTGTTCTGCTATCCCAACAGTGGGAAACATAGGCTGTTCATGAGGGTTCTCTTGTCCAGCAACCATCATTATGTCTTTAACATTTCGTCCTACAGGAGGGACCTTTTAAAAATGGAAAGCAATTAACCAAACCGCAAATGGCCCGGTCCCTAATAATCATTTTGGGATTCGGCCCTTTACGCCCTTCCAGCGCGATAGATCGCCCTAATCCATTGCGACTAGAGGGATCATTATACTGATCGATCTATAGATCTTTTTCATTGACCAAAGGTTCAGGTAAAATTACCGGCGCTGATCTTAAGCTCTTACAAGCTCAAGATCCGTCATCATCATTAGCCCACTAGTGCACTGCTGGACATAGGCCTCTCCCACGATCCGTGTTGGAAATTAAATATAGGTAGTATAGTTACTAATTATTGTAATACCAACTTAGAAACAGTAGGTACTTACTATGTTTTGTTGGTTAAAAATTTTAATTAATATGCGAATGAAATCTGTTGCTTGTACATTTTACGTAGACTATTAAAACGAAAATACATATGTCAGCTGTATCTGCATTAAAGTACGTTGACCCCTTAGATAAAAAGAAGAAAGAGATGGAAAATGCGATCTTACATTGCATAAACGAAAACTAGGTATACTGATTTTACTTGACTTGACTAAACTTGACTTTTTAATTGTAATTCGGTTTCTTTTTCAGAAAATTTTAATGTCAATTTGTTAAGTCAGATACGCAATTTGGATATCTGTAAAAAGTTTCACTGTATCTTTTTAATCTACAGAAAGAGTCGAGCGAGAAAAATTATCCTGTTTCTTATTAGATTTTTAAAGTATATCTTTTCGATTTCAGGTACTGTCAGTCGGGAGCTTTTAATATAAAACTGGAGTGGCTTCAAAAGGTGAGGTCACACAAACGTCAAAAGGAAACCGACCCTTTTGGGGCAAAGTCAATGCTTAGGGGAAAACCACCGCTATATTTAAATGGTAATAGCATTTGGTTCATTCAATTTGGAGCAAGTTTACTTAGAGGAATTCGATTTTAGTTGGGCGGTCGGTCACGATATACCGTCTTCTTGTAAAAGTATAATCTTAACTGTCCTACCAAATACCATTTCGTATATTATACTAACTTTAAGTAAGTCTTAAGTTTAAAGTTTTTAAGAAACTTGCAGGTTTCCTCGCGATGTTTTCCTTCATCGTTTGAGAGCAGTTAGTAAATTCGGTGACATTCCAACCTCCTTGGTTGGAAGTACTGTTCATTCCAATGCATAAAAACTTTATGGGCCTTAATCTCTTTTCTTGTAAAAAAAACAACTTAGTAATACGGGTAAAATTAATAAAATTCAAAAATATACCTCGCTGCGAGACCTCTTTGAGTTTCTGCCTTTTGCGGTTGAGACCCTTGGCTCGTGGTCACCTGAGGCTATCGCCTTCGCGAAAATTATCGGGCATAGTCTAAAAGAAAAATCGGGTGACTCACGAGCCAGGGCTTTCTTCGTTCGCCGCATCAGTGTGGAAATTCAGAGGGGTAACGCCGCGAGCATTTTAGGCACCATTGGAAATTCGGTGGAGTTGGAGGAGATCTTCTACCTTTAGGAAAGTTTTTTTTTTAGGTTTAGGTTTAGTTTATTTATTTATTTGTAGATTAGTTTTAGATTTATAATAAGATATTTTTATTTTTAGTTATATAGTACGACTTAATTAAAATAAAACGTTATCAAATAGGCAGAGAAGTAATAGGGGTAAATTCTGATTTTACAAGTGCCACGTTTTTGGTGGACTTCACCCACGCCTTAGAAAAAAAAATTCACAGATTTCGTGCCTCACACGACTATCGAGCACATTGGAAATGAATCTACGGAATTCGAAAAAATATTGGATACTAACTTTGCAGCCTTGTATAACAAATAACTATTATTCTTAGATTAACTTATGTATCCTCCACATATCGCCTGTGAACAAACAAATTCATTCATTCATGTGCAAAATGTCGTTCTGACTTTTTCAAAGTTTAGGCTACAGGGCAAACCCTTAACCCGATCATTTTAGGCTCAAATTGTAGCTGACTAAATTGTCCAGAGGAATTTATCTCAAAATTTTGATATCATTCTTCGTTTCCAAAATATCGAGCGCCAAAATCATAAATTCGGAAAAAATTGAATGTTTTTTTTACTATTTCGGCCATATTTTTTTTGTTTTTGCCTCTCTCGAATAATTGTTCTTGCACCTTATAGCTCTCGTGAATACGCGTCTTTTGAGACTTTTTTGAGTATCATATCTTCACAACTCTCCGAGATATAAGGGGATCGCCTCAGAGCAAGTATACTAGCTAGCTGGCTAGTATACTAACTCTATGGGGATCGCACTTTTTCGTGAAATCGGAGCCTATACTGGAGCGAACGAAAAGACTTTCCAATGTCAACATTGTAATTTGGCTTAAGCAAGTTACCTCGCGAAGTTCTCCGTCACAGAAATGGCTGTGGAAATATAATAAACCGTGCTTAAATTCCGAGAAATTCATTGGTACGGGCCAAGGTTCGAACCCACGACCTCATGAACGTCCCTACGCTTAATTCAATCGTATAAATTAGATAACTTATGAAACTGTTTGGTATATATAATAGTCGGAATGGGAGCCGGGACTATTTCCGTTGTAAGGCGTCGCCGTCGCGAGAGAAATAGGTGGGCCCCGGGAGGTTGCGATTCCCGGAATGATCGAGTTCTTAGCGTTTTACCTGTACTTTGTCTTATGACGTTACATTTGTGGTGCAATGAACAAGAATGAGAGAATTTACTCTTCCTCCTAACATCTATAGATGACTGGCAGGACGCATTGGTTAAAACTTTCGTCTATATGGATTGTGAAATAGCCGACGTGAAGACTTGACTTGAAGACTTCCAAATTCCCATCCCAACGTCACGCATTTGGTATAGATATGCCAAAAGCCGGAACGCACCAACTGCGAGACCTTTGGTATAGATACCAAAGATTTACTGTAATAATGTCCAATCTGAAAAATGTCCAACGACCATGCTCGAACTGAAAAATGACAAAACTGAATAATGTCCAATCTGAAAAACGTCCAATCTGAAACAAAGGCCACAGCGCACCAAATGCGAAACTGCTGGGAATTTGGAAAAGTCTTCAAAAGCTTCTCACTACGTCGCAGAAACGTAGACACGACGGTGGGCCTGATCCACGTGTTTAAGGTCGCTCAGCGAGCTGCGGAGAGGGCTATGCTCGGAGTTTCTTTGAGTAATTATGCATAGAGGAGGTCCGACTGAGACCTAAGGTTACCGAGATAACCGAAAGGATTAGCAAACTGAAGTGGCAATGGACGGGTCACATCTGTCGCAGAACCGAATACCGTTGAGGTAGACGAGTTCTGGGGTGGCATAGTGTTCACCGGTACTACGCTCCTAATCTTAATGTGAAAATTGCGGAATCATATTAGAGTGTGGCTGTCAGTTTTTGGTTTTTGAATAAGAATTCTATTTAGACTTAATAAGTCTAGTATTTAAACTAGATCCAGAGACCCGATCGGGTTCTTTAACACTCGAAGGGTATATGACCAAAAATTCATTCGCGCGGTTAACACCGCTTCCGCTTGTGACTTAACGATCATCCTGAGCACATTTTTCAAATGAAGAACTGACTGCATATTGGTAGGAACACGTTCTATGTAAGTTACTATGAATTGAGTTTTTGTTTTATCGCTTTACATTACCATATGGGATACATTACAGACCTAGAGAATAAGAATAGAATTGAATCCTATGGTAAACTTACTTTCTCATACAGTTACTAACTTTGTAGAATTCAATACCTACTGTGAACATAGCAATAATGTAGTCTCAATCTTACCTGAAGGAAGTAAAGGTGAGACCAAAGAGGATGTTGTGGAAAATAAGGAAAATGCGAAATCATTATCTGAAAATGTTTTTTCGTCGCAGTATCGTGAAAAGCACTATGTATAACCTCGGCTGAAAAGACAATTCTCGGACTCGTATTTTGAAAGGCCTCGCCTTTGGCTCAACTTTCAGTATCAGAAGTTGGCTTAAGCTTCAAAATCCTTGCCATTGGCTCCTTTTCAATACTCGCCTCTGGCTATACCTTCAAAATTCCTACCTTGGGGTCAACCTTCAAAACCCCTCACCTGTGAATCGCCTATGAGCCTTCGGGCGCTACCACAGAACTCCTAACGGTACTACGGTTGGCTACACGAAGATGAACAATTCATAGAACTATTAGCACCAAAGCGGAATTTAAAAATCCGAAAAGAAAACTGACGAATGAACGAGTGAACGAATGAAAAACGGAAAGCAACATTCCCCAAACAAACAGTCTTCTTCGGCAAGCCCTTTTGTTATACGTAAACGGTTTTTCATGTAAATCGCTGCGAGCGATGATCGAGGATGGATGGGCGGGGCATCAATCATTCACGACCAAATGAATTTTCATCGTAGGCCCATTCCACTATGAATAATGTAAGTGTGTGATACATACTTGAAGAAATGTGCTTTTGATAACTGACTTCCTCGGTGATTTTTGAGTTGAGGGCAATGATGTTCTATAATAAACTAGATGTCCAATAAAAATATCCACGTAATAGAGCCCAAAGAAGCTGGTCGGAAGCGACTGGATGCGGAGGGCAGGGTATGGTGCGTTCATTGGGGAAGGGCTGTGTCGAGCAGTGGACGTTGAAGGGCTGATAGGTGGACGGATAATTAGAAACAGGGCAAAATTCTCATACAATCGAGGTCACTTTGAAGCCATGGTTCTCCGTGAAGGATTGATCGGGGCATGATCTGGTGACGGTCATCGAGAGAGTAGATGGAGGACTTTCAGATCGCTATAGATATCCAAATGATCAGATGAGCCGTTTGGTAGCAGCATCGTCATGTAGAAAAAAACCTGCAAAATGGCATAAAAATGTATGAAAATCTTAAAGTTAAGGAATCATGACGACGCTTTTTGCGAAGTTTGTTGATTGATGTCTATTTGGATATTTAATTTTGTTCACGCATCACGTAAAAACTACTGATCCAATTCGGATCACGTTTCAAAAAAAGAATAGCTTAGAATAAACATTCATCTCTAGTTTATCGCAATTTCAGGTTAATATTCTTTTAATGCAAAGCCCAAATAAACATTCCCAGGCTTTTTGCAAAAGACATATCCAAAGATGACGTAACTTGCAGATGCATCTGACGTGGACATAAAATGTTGCATATTACGCCTCTTCGGGCGCATCTTGGCGTAACTTCGACGCTTCACTCTTAGCGCTCCAGATTTCACAGGTCAAGAGGCGAGTGGGCCAGCGCAAGTATATTGTGTAACAGCTGCAGAGCTGGAACTACTGTAGTCCTAGTTTCACTTATTTATTTTATCCAGCCGTCCGTTATTTTGAATGTAACTATACAATTTAAGTTACTATAATGTAGTTTATAGTATACTTAAATCCGTCTAATGATAGACAGATTGTGTGATGCCCGAAAATCCGACCGTATTGACGCGAGTCCTCTCGAGTCCGCCCGAGTATCTGCCCGAGAATCCATCTGAGTCCGCCCGAGAATCCACCCGAGCACCTGCCCGAGAATCAGACTGAGTCCACCCGAGAATCTACCCGAGCATCTGCTTGAGACCGCCCGAGAATCCGCCTGAATCCGCCCCAGATTCCACCTGAACATCTGCCCGAGATTCTGCATGAGTCCGCCCGAGAATCGCTCCGAGTCGACCTAAGGATCATTTCGAGTCTTACTACCTAAATATAGTCTATGATATAGCCCTGTATTTTTATTATGTGAAGGTTCAAGGTTTAATATTTTCAATGGACCCCTGAAAATGATAAATAATCCATTCACACCATTGTATTCGCATAAAATATTTTCTTTCTCGCTCCCACAGCGATTCATTATAACGCTTCGTCAATTGTTCGAGTTGGGAAGTTTTAGAGATAAGGGCACATTCAAAACAGATGGACCGCCGACCTCAACAAGTTTTTAAGGAAGCGCTTGGATGGGGGAGACAGTGCGAAGTATTACTTGTATCATCAGGCTATCGCCGCCCACTGCTGAGCATAGACCGTCCTAATAGTACGCTATCACCGCCCGTCCTCCGCCGTCTGTATCCAGCCATTTCCCTCTACTTTTTCAGGTCATCGGTCCATCTGTCAGGAGAGTCTTTGCTCTAGAACTCGTCTGCGATATTACAAGTACCTACCTTACGTACGTAATACGTACCTTGAACCACCTGGGGGCCAATCGCGCTAAATCTGAACGTTATTACCAGATCCAAACCATAACCAAAAACGTAATGCGGCATCCACACGTTTGGCAAACCTTTACAAACGCAAACGCGTGGAGCGGGGGGTTGGCCACAGAGGATTATAAGCAGAGGTCGGCGGGGGTGTGCTGTTTTCAGTTTTTGCATAACATGGACATACCTTATCATTCAATGATAAATGCCCCATGTGCAATTGTAATAAACTAAAGAAATGATTTTATTTAGGCTACCTTTCTGCTACGAGCTTTACGTCGCCATCAGCACAAATGAATTTTATTAGAACCTACGGAATGTGATTAATGTTATTAAACTCAAGGCGAAACTCATTAAAAATTGAAAATATAAAAAATATATAGTTAATTATTACAATAGCACAGAAAATTTACAATAAATAAAAATTCAGATTTATGTCTTCTTTTAATATTTCTATAAGGATCTTATCCATATTAATATCTACAAGACACAACTACATGACATTAATGACGTAAACACAGCACACCCCCGCCGACCTCTGATTATAAGTTTGGCTTGCGTTTGTAAAGGTTTGCCAAACGTGTGGATGTCGCATAACGGTTTTGGTTATGGTTTGGATCTGGTAATATCGGTCAGAATAGCGCGATTGGCCAGTGGTGTGATTTATAACCGGTTCCAAACAATTAAACGTGTATATGAGGTTAGCGCCTTTGTCCAGCAGTGGACGTCTTTCGGCTGATATGATGATGGAACATGTACCTACATTAGGAAACGAACAATTACTGATTTCCCCGAATTCGGAGATACATTTCTTATCGAGACAATTTATAGACTCTGGGACCGGGGAGCGGCATAGAATTTTTATGAGCTAGACCTTAACATGAATACTGAATAGATTTCAGGATTTATCGATAGAACTTGTGATTGTCAGTAACAAGGAAGATATTATCTTTTAAGGGGTCAGGAATACCTCGCCCCTACAGGATCTGTTGCGCCAAACCCCAGTCCACCAACAGTGCTCCAATCCGTTTTTGTTGTGGACATCACATACGCCTTAGAGTAGTAATAGAGCTTTTAATTTTTGGCGTGTGCAGGTTTCCGCCGGATGTTTTCCTTCACCGAAGAGCCGTTTTATTAAAATAAACAGTACTTTAAATCGGAAAAACTTATTTATAAATACAGATCAGGTTCGAATCCATGGCCTCATGAACGCAAGGCGAGTACAAAGCCAACTACGTAGCCTACCACGGCTAAGGAAGGTATAAATTTTAATATTTTGTAAGAAAAGATTATATAGATGCTGGGGCTCAGGCCTACCCTCTCAACGAGGGCGTTCGGGCTATAGTCCACCACGCTAGCCCAGTGCGGGTTGGTGGACTTCACATGCGCCTAAGACTTTCTTCTTCGGCGTATGCTAATTTCCTGACGATGTTTTCCTTCACCGTTTGAGAGCAGTCAGTAAATGTACTTAAGTTTCCAGAAAAACCCATTGGTACATGGCCCAGCCGGGGATCGAACTTCGGAGCTTTCGATATGACAGGCCGCTATCCCCGACGGCACTGACGCTCTCGTTATTTCGTTTAGTTTTTCATAAATACCAGCTTCTTTTCCGCCTAAACCGGGAATATTTGGAATCGGAAAAAGTCGAGGTAGGCAGATCAAGCCGGCTTATCGACTAATGTAAACGAACCTTAACATGAGAAAGTGAACGGGAGGCACAATGGAGGGCGGATTTAGGAGAATAAACTTTTAAACAAATAAATTCAAAATTTTATCCGACAACTGCTTAATAATAAAAGTTTTCGCAGAATAGCTCTGTTAAAGGGTTTGGTGGAATAAAATGATACTCTGGTAACATTGCCTCCTTTGATATGTAAAACATTTTTAAGTATTATTATTATTTGGGGTGGGGCTCTTTCAAGGCATATCCAGCCTTGTATCACTGCGACCATTGCAGATCTATTGTGATCGCCGCCTTTGCTATAGTTCAGTGTTGAGCTTTGCATTCGTTAGGAACTTCAGCATGCTTTTGGCACTAATTACTTCATCAGGTTGAAATAGGTAAACCCAGATGGGCGCCTATTTCACGCATCAGTGGGCCACCCTCGCACAGAAGGTGCAATGGTGTTTTATTTGTGTGTATTTTTAAGTATGCTATCTAGAGTAATATCGTGTCTAGACTTATTATTGATTTAACTTAAGGCGGGGTCAAACCGAATGTACGGCGCAGCACAGTACAGCGTAGCACGGCTTATGACGTTGTAAATGTATGGAATATTATGGGAGAGGACACACCAACGCACGGTGCTGCACAGCGCTGCGCAGCTACGCGCGTACCCGTGCGTCAAGCTACGCAGAGACAACCCGAGCGCGCGCGGTCTGGCGACGTCGCGCGCGTCGTGCCGTGCCGATTCGGCATTCGGTTTGACCCGGCTTTTATTGTAGCTAAGTGAAATACAAAATGGATGACTTTCACTTAAAAATACCTTTCAAGGAATACCGATCGGAATCCACTATTCAGACCTAATTTTGGCAATCCTCCCCAATTTTCGGAGTAACCCGATATACTCTGGAGTAATCCTGGACTTAATGATGGCAAAAGGCATGAGAGAAATGCTTCCAGGAATCCAAACGCTCATCATCAACAGCCTATTAATGTCCCCACTGCTGGGGCTCAGGCCTACCCTCTTGACGAGGGCGTTCGGGCTATAGTCCACCACGCTAGCCCAGTGCGGGTTGGTAGACTTCACATGCGCCTAAGAATTTCTTCTTCGGCGTATGCCGGTTTCCTCACGATGTTTTCCTTCACCGTTTGAGAGCAGTCAGTAAATGTACTTAAATTTCGAGAAAAAACCCATTGGTACATGGCATAGCTGGGGATCGAACTCCGGACCTTTCGATATGACAGGCCGCTATCCCCGACGGCACTGACGCTCTCGTTATTTCGTTTAGTTTTTCATAAATACCAGCTTCTTTTCCGCCTAAACCGGGAATATTTGGAATCGGAAAAAGTCGAGGTAGGCAGATCATTTCATTTCATTTTTAATTTACAAGCTTAGGCTTAGTTTTGGACTAAACAACCGTGTGTAAATTTGTCCAGAACATTATTATTTAAAAAAAAATGTTTTTTAAAATAGGTATTTGAAAATCATATTGAGGTTTTAACGAAAGTACGAAAGAAAGAAACAGCCGGTCGTTGGGGTAACTATACCTCATGTTAAGTTGTAAGTAACTGTACCTCAATGTCACGCTCAAAATCGTTAACCGCCACCTCTCACGTCTCACGCCTCGCACCAAACCCGAAAACTAAGCACGTAGCTTCATAAATCCGCGAATTCTTCCGAGCACGCCACCAGAATAATTTATATTAAAAGAGTTATGGACCCGAGTGCGATTTGAAGATGTGCTAACATAAAATGTAATGCAGCGAATGAAATAAATAGGATCCTTACGCAGGCCTTAACTGAAGATATATAGGCAGATTAGTCGCCTTTGGACCCGCATGGAACCCGTGAATAAGATCTGCGAAGGAAACGTGTGAAACAGCTTTTGGGGTATCTATGTTATGTGTTAGACCCGCCACCCTTTTAGCCTAAATCAAAGATGTAAAATTGTAAAGGGGCAATTGTAACTGGGGAAAATGTAACGACAGTGACAGTATTATAATGAGTCTGTACGAGATTACATGAGTTTGTATGGGACGAATTATTTAGGCAGCGGCGGTGCCGATTCTCAATCCTAGCAGCGGAGCCGCCACCGCCCGCCGCAGCGGCAGCGCCGCTCATTAATATACGCCCTTACGACTTTACGAGGTAGATAGGAATTTTATGAGATAACTAGAGAACGCTCTGC
Organism: Metalampra italica; assembly: GCA_949699065.1. Classification (NCBI taxonomy): domain Eukaryota; kingdom Metazoa; phylum Arthropoda; class Insecta; order Lepidoptera; family Oecophoridae; genus Metalampra; species Metalampra italica. The sequence goes on along the minus strand of OX452995.1, from coordinate 2,198,736 downwards.
GACTTTGTCAGCGTTAAAAATATCTTTTAATATATGGTATTCCATGAAGCTGGACCAAGTTTCATCAAAAACCTTTGAGCCGTTATGGTTTCTTGAGCAACAAACATTGGTAGGATATGGAGGTAGCTAAACAATGATTTCCCCATGCTGTTGCGTTTGCCCCCTACTTAGTTACAATAGCCCCTGTTGAGTGTACTGTCGGCAGCGAAAGCAATAGGGCAAAATTAAATTTTAATTTGAGCTGCTAATTTATAAATGTATTTGTAAATACAGTAGAAAATTCATCGTAAAGAGGATAAGCCGTTTACTTCTGTCATTCGCTTTTATACTATCGCTACGCGCTGAACACGAGAGCAGATTTAATCCGAACTTAGCCCTATCTATCTCAGGGTTGTATTGTTATTGTTGAGTTTGTGATCCAGTGCGAGAGCAATGACAAACATCTAGCTAGATTTATTTGCATGACAATTTATTGGGGAATAAAGGTCAAGACAAGGGTGCCACATGTCTGTCTGTACTTATAAAAATTGTAACATGTGGCTTGTAAATAAAGGAATATGTACATGAAATATGAAGGCGACCAACAAACCTACTTTTTGTATGGTTTGTCCATACAAAAACGTCTATATTGTCGGTTTCTTAACTATTTTGAAAAATAGTTATAAAAAAAGGCCTTATAATAACCACAAAACATATTTTGTCTCCGTTTCTTAACTAGTAATTGAACAAGAAATTAATATAATTATATTTAGTTATTACCTTACATTACCTTACATAAAATAAATATGAAATACATCATCATGATTCATGCGTTTTGACATTTAGCGATCATTTCTTAACTCTTGTATAACTAAAAATAATGTACCTAATATTTTAAGAGAAATGATAATATCGTACCTACCGAATTTTAAAGGAAAATTTTAGCATAATTCTAGAAATATTTATTTAATGCCAGAATCGCCACACTGCACACTATGCAGACTTTGGTAGCTTTCAGTATGTCACAGGCTTTACCAACTGTCTGGGAGGCTCACCACATCTAATCTGTAACGTAACTGCGCTTGAGTTAAGCCCTCTATTTCTGTTCATACGACAAGCTTTTGTTATTTCTAGTGCTTTATATAGGCTTTGTCTTTTCATCTAATATTCTACGAGTGAAATCTGTGGAAGACGTAATTTATGGCTTGTTGACACGAAGCTAATATTGGTAAAGTACTAGTGACTGGCCACTTTAAATATTCACTATTTTTACCATGAATCAAAAAATTTTGCCACTCCCTTAGGATGAGTAATAAAACCATTCTCGGGTGTCAAAATCGTGTCAAAGTAATCACAAAATTATGACTCACTCACACATTCTCATTTTCAAACTCCATATAAATTTGTATTAGCAACCTCCTCCCGCTACTCCGCTTCCTTTGTCCGCACCCCTCGGTAAATGGCACCATAGGTTCCGATACTAAATATGCAAGATGCGATCTCCACAGGGAGCGGCGCGCGACCAAAGAGATTTGAAACTTCTTGATTTTTACCCACAACGGACGGAACGGAACTGAGGCGGTATATGCGTTTTGGGTTAGAGGTTGTTTGTATGTATGTCTGTTACCATTTTCCTCGAAAACTACTGGTATTATTTGTGATGAGTCTCTTTAGGCAGCCTTATATAACTGCGACCATTACTGATCTATTGTGATCGACACCTTCAGTGCTTTCTTGTGATCGACAGCTTTGCGTCTTAAAGAAGCTTCAGCACGCTTTTGGCACTGATTTCTTTTACTTGATTAGGTTGAAGTCAGTAGTTGGCCAGATTGGCGCATCTGTGGGCCACCTCGAACAGAAGGTGCAATGGTGTTTCCTTGGCTTCCTGGCGGAGTGTGCACACTTTAGTGTCCCGGAGCTTAAGGTTGAACATGTGTTTGTTCAAGCCCCAGTCCAAATATCCACCATGCCAGACGCTATTTTATCAAATTTTTGGGCCAACAGCCTAAAATTTAAATTATGCTGACCGGAGAGAACAATTATTTTATTGTAAGTTATGCAACCATTTCATAAACTGCCTATAATTATTAATATTGACTTCATACTTGTAACAAACAATTCCCACTTTGTAGCTGGTTACTAAACTCGGTTACATTGGGCCGGGAGGACACTAGAGTAGCACGTCTTTGCCAAACAGCACTGGCATCGTGCAGAGGCGCCTTATTATCACTTCTCATTATAATAATCGTTCCAAGCTATTTTTCCCTTGCCATGCCTGACCTAAAATAGATAAAAGGCACGCTTATTTTTTACGATAAAAAGAATTGACTTTTGTCAATCACTGGCCGATAATTTATGAGGCTTCCCCCATTCTTTTCGGCGAATAAATCGTCTTAAACAAGGTAAGATTTTGGATATTTTTTGTTGAGTACTGAGTGTAGTGGAAGCATCTTATATTATGTTCGATGCTACTTGTTAAATAGGTACCTACTTACTAAGAACATTTTGTTTTGCTAGTACTAATAAAAAATAAAATTTACAAGGTTCTTTTCTTAATTTCAGAGGGCATTTATTATACTAGAAACAACTAAATAAAAAGAGGGAAAGTAATTTATTTAGTGCTTTCATAATTTAAAAGACCTACGCTTTTTAATCATTTTTATTCAGTCATGTCCTCTGCTAAACCTTCCCAGCATTAGACCTCGCTGCTTCCCGTCAGCGGTTTATGACACTTCTGGCCTACTTACTACCTGTTCCCCGAAAAACCAAGCTATGCAACAAAGAAAACCCAATTCGAATCCATTCAGTGCTTCTAGAAGATCAGCGTAACAACGCGAAAAACAACTTTAATTCAGTTTTTATTTCAATGCGAATATCTCACATTGAGTGGAAAATTTGAAGAAGTGACATTTCCTTTACAGTTGTATATCTGTCTCTCCCACACCCATTGTGTAGCTTTGACAGTTATAATAAATTGACTTTAGTTAGTTCGTTTTCTTTCCCTTTGAAAATACTTTCATACTTTTGCTTTTGCTGTCGGATTTCTTTAAGTTACTTAGCAATAAATTTGTGTTGTAATTTCCTCTTAACCTTACGTATTTTAATTATATTCGTAACAAAACAAGACGGATGACAACAAAGATCCGGTTAATATCCGGACGGTTGTAGTACGTCCGGGCGTCCGGAGTCCGGACACTTTTAGATTGGTCTTGTTCCACCCAATTCCATTGACTGTTTCTTTTTCTATTTTTAGGAAAGGAATACACTAGGGGAAACCGATTGTCTCGCAAAATTCCTCCCGCTGCATTTTACGGGACGAGATAACCTAGACGGGTGTAAACGTAAGATTGTAGTGAGATATAGTGATTGCAAAAATTAAGAAGTCTTATAACTTTGTAAATACGTATCGTATCGAAGTGAAATAAAAACTATTCTACAACATAGTAATGAGATCTGTAATTGTACATATTTATTTATTTTACTTTTCCCACCCTTATTGTAAAGACTTAATAATTTGCCTTGACGTTCTTTTTTATTATTATAGGTATTCATTGGTTTTTCTGAAGTTTTAAAAAGTGGAAAAGTGGTTTTGTTCTTTACGAGTACTTCTAAATTGGTTTGTCATAATACCGGACCACGCTGCAGCTTGTTGCTTCTTTTATTTACGGGACACTGGTGTCGTCAGTGTATACTGCATGTTATGTCTTTTCCATTCCGCCAGCTCATCAGGATTCAGGCGGTATCACCTCATTCCGCGAGTTTCCTTGTTTTATGAGAAAGGGAACCATTTTTTATTTTTTTTATCTCACAAAATTATGTTAGATACTTATTTGAACGTGACGAGTGTTTCAGTTGTTATTTAAACTCCGCGATCGTGTTTGAGATAGGAAAGTCGAATTAGAAATGAAGTTAAACAAAGAAGCGAAGTCACGCAACGACGACCTCGTGTTCAACTTTTTTTATTAGGCTGATTTTACGGGGCTTAGGTTCAGATTTTATCGTACATTAATCATTACTAATTTTTATACGTTTGTCTGTCTGTGTTAGCGCTAAATTCTTGACAATTTCATTTTTAATATCCTATAAATATGTCGAGGCAGAAATTTTTGAGTCATATGGTGTGTAGGAATATCAATACAATTTAATGACTAGAGTACATTACGATAAAAGTGAGCTAAGTTCGTCATAACACTCGAGACTGGAATGCGCAGCACGAGTCGAAGGCGAGAGCGCAAGGAACCTGAGGGTGTAATGAGAAATGATTACGCGTCTCTTACGACGATTTACATTCAATACGCCTTGCTAGGAAAAATAAGATATTTACACTTCACTTATTTTCCTTTGATTTTGATGGCCATAGGCATTTTACGCCTCAGTAAGCATTTCTAGCGGCGTCGAATCTATATTTATGACTATTTTTCATTACATAAAGTCGAAAATTTTAAAATTCATCATAAAGCACGTAAAAATATTTCAACAATCTTTCTATTTTTTACAAATGAGACTGAAAAAAAGTTAAAATCGTTGTCCAATGATTTGATTGCACTCTGAATAATTCAGAATGACTATCAGCCGTTCCCAGCTCATTATAAAAACAATCGTTCCGAGCAAACAAAAAGAGAGTTTTTTTTATTTAATCAGACTGTTTTTCAATTCACCTTTTATTTCCTTCTATTTCCCTCTCGCGCTGATTCGATCCCTCCTATATTTGACTTTCGTATTGAAGCGGTACTGCGGAAACTCGAAAGACAATGCTAATTTGCGAGATTGTTCCGTCTTATTTAGCCAGCGAAATAGTTAAGTGTATTTTTATGGTTCCGTCAAAACGAATACCTTTATAGCCAAATTGTTTTGTCCTTCTGCTTGTCCGCCTAAATTATCAAAAGTTATTTTACGTATTTAAAAAAATACTTAAGTATTTACCTGCTTTTTCTTATGAAATAAGGACTCCACGGTCGGTCTTGTACAAAAAACTGTAAATCTATAGGTATACATTGTCAAAGGGTCCGATTTCGAAGGCACAAATTAAAAATTTGACAGCATTTAAAGTGTTTCTGTTCCTGTCACACATTATTATAAGATAAGAGACGAAACTATTTTTAGCGCTGTCAAATTTTAAATGTGTACCTTCAGAATCGGGCCTAATATCGGTATAAATAGGCCGTCAAGGCTTTAGGGGTCGATGAAGGGTGTATTCAAATCAGTTACTTTCCTTACTTGGAATTTGATGAACCTTTTAAAGCGGTGTGGGTGCGTCGTTAGAGCAAGTTGAATATTATATACTGTTATTACCTACGATAAACCTTTTTCGATAGTTTATATATGTTTATATCTGGGTGAAATGCAGTTTTTTTTAATAATAATAATGTTTGTACAAATTTACACACGGCTGTTTAGTAACTAACTAAGCCGAAGCTTGTAAATTGGTACTCAACAACTGATAAACATACTTAAATAAATACCTTAATACATATAAACACCCAGAATCCGAAAACTAACAGTTATGCTCATCACACCAATGTTGGTCCCTGGTGGGAATCGAACCCACGACCTTTGGCGCAGTAGGCAGGGTCACTACCACTACGCCAATAGGCCAGTCAATAGAATTAGATGTACCGTAACGATACTGAAATTGTAACGAAACTGATAAATTCGTTACGTTTTGTTTCGTTACAATTTCAGTTTCGTTACAGTACATCTATTCTGCATTTCACCTATTAGAGTCGTGGTAGCCTAGTTGAAAAGTCAATTTCAGAATGATAATTATCCTATTGAACCCTTGGGGGTAGTAAAACTGAGAACTCTACCCCATTAACCGTTCAAGTTTTACGGGAAAAGAATCCCGCGTTTAAGGGTTTACCTCATCCCGATATTACATATTGATCCTTCTTTTTCACGTCGCGTATAATGCGGGAAGCTTCATTGCGCTTCAATGATAATCCCCCGGGATTCCGAGGTGAATCCCGCCATTACACAAGTCTTTATTCAAATTACTTTGCGGAGGATGTCGCTGGGTGTTGTCAGATGGTTTTATCTTTTTCTCTTGAACTGAAAATAAGTGCTAAGTACTGGCCCTTTTTCGTACTGGTCTTTCATATTTTATCTTGTCTTTTATGTGCTTTTTTGTTTTTGATATTGTCATTACAACATTTTATAAAATAAAATAAATAATAAATAAAATAAAGTAAAATTTTGCTATTCTCCCCAAAGAAAGCATGTTTTAGCAACGATTTTTTAAATAAATAATACATAACTTATTTGAAAAATGGCGGTATTACCAAACGCTTTCAGTTTCGTTTTAATTTGATAAGTTACTATCAACAACAGACCTATGTGATCATCAATCTATAATGATCACATAGGTAAACTTGGAAAAAAATATATATATAATCTCTATTTTTATTTATCTAAGTAGGTATCTTTTAAATCTGAGATTTATTGCTATCTCAAAAAATTTTTTTAATGGTTAATTAGGTCTATTGCTGACTATACCTTACTGTTAAGGAAAACCCTTGAAAACATTTAACAATTTTATTAGTACAATGAAAATTAGCAGGTTTCGCAGTAAACCTCTAAATCTAGCAACACCAGTCGCCTTTCCGATATTTTTCTTTCACAGTTTCAAGAGAAAATACAGCACTTAGGGAAATTACTGGAATGTAACTTAGACACTTCGATTGTTTGTTACCGTCTTTAATCTGACAAAGAACTAAAGTATTTACACCCACAATCTGGCAACATTGTAACAATGTTTTTATTAATATTCGTAGGTAATAATGTTTTCGCCAATGTCAGACTTTTGCAAACTTTTTACTTTTTTATTATTATTGAAAGTCATCTAAGTTTAATAATATCATAACTAAAATAAATAAAATTTCTACCTAAGCTAAATTTATATATAAAAAAAAGTTTTTAAAAAGCTTCTGCTAAGGTTTTTTATTTTATTATTCAGCTCAAAACGCCGGTTCAAAATGTAATGGGCTCCCTAAACGATCATGCTGCATGACATGCATTACGTCCTGTCACTGGTGCATGATCGTCTAGTTGTAGTGATTGACGTGCATGACATGCAAACTACGTGCTGGCCGTTGCTTCACTGTACTGATTGATAGCAAGCATGATAGTTCATCATGCAGCATGATGATTCACGTAAACGTATGCAACGTTTGCACGCATATGATCGTTTAGGGACCACATAAAGGAAATAGACATTGACCCTTTGTATAATTTTTTGTTGTTTTGTATTGTTTTTATTTTATTTCTGTGTGTACAATAAATCATTAAATAAATAAATAAATATATAAAGCTTACAATATTTGAAGATTTTAGGAAGCAACCATCTTGATCCTGAGCGCAAACGGCTTTAAAAATGAGTAAATGATCGTGTCAGTTTCCTTACACTACCTGTCGGGGAAGGCGCCTTAATTAAAAAGTTTAATGAAGGCAACACGAGTAGGAACTCGCCTTTCAAGTCTAGTTGACTTCCAAAGGTCCCACTCGTTAAGTCTTTACGTAGACAAAGTATGGAAGTAGAAGTTACAAGCTTAAGTAAGTTTGTTCTTTAGTACCTTCGCTATTTCTGTGATAGGATCTTTTTCACCTCACAAGCTCGGAAGGGTATACTTTCTCATTCGAAATCTGCGTGGAAAACTGCACCTGGAAAAAAAACTTTTTAAAACTTTTCTTCTAATTTGTAGAAGGTGGACATTAGAAGTGGTCAATTCTAATTGTGGTTATTATTATTTGTGGTTCTAAACTGCCGAAAGGATTCAATTCACCTAGTATTTTCCTCGCTGTAGTGAGGTGAAAAATTGTGTGTTGCGCTCGGCAGCAAAGTTATTTTGCGTCTCGTACCTTGAAACCCTCGCTACGCTCAGGATTCTATCTTTGAACCCTTCGCTTGCTCAGTTTTCAATACTAGTACTCGCACAAAATAACCAACTTTGCAGCCTTGCATAACAAATAACTATTTTTTACAAATTTACACACGGCTGTTTAGTCCCAAACTAAGCCGAAGCTTGTAAATGGGCACTCAACAACTGATAAACATACATATTATAAATACTCAGATAAACAATATAAACACCCAGAATCCGAAAACCAACAGTTATGCTCATCACACAATGCTGGTCCCGGGTGGGAATCGAAACCACGACCTTTGGCGCAGTAGGCAGGGTCACTACCACTACGCCAACAGGCCTGACAATATTTTAAAGTGCCGTGGTAGCCTAGTTGGTTGTGCACTCGCCTCGCGTTCTTTAGGTCGTGGGTTCGATCCTGGCCCGTACCAATGATTTATTCGGAACTTAAGTTAACTAACTTAACATTCGGTTTATTGTAATACCACAGATTTTCCGGTGAATGAAAACATCGTGAGGAAACCTGCATACGCCAAATATTAGAATTTCTTTTCTAAGACGCGTGTGAAGTCCAGCCTCCTAACAAGATATACATAGGTGGACGGATAATTAGAAACAAGGCAAGATTTTCATACAATCGAAGTCACTTTTTGATCGGGGCATGATCTGATGACGATCATCGAGTGAGTAGATGGAGGACTTTTAGATCGCTATAGATATCCAACTGATCAGATGAACCGTTTGGGAGCAGCATCGTCATGAAGAAAAAAACCCGCAAAGTGGCATAAAAATCAATCATGACGATGCTGCATCCAGACGGTTCATCTGATCAGTTGGATATCTACAGCGATGTAAAAGTCCTCCATCTACTCTCTCGATGACCGCCATCAGATCCTACCCCGATCAATCCTTCACGTAGAATCATGGCATTAAGATGTAGAAATTCACACACGAAAGGGACTAACCTGCGACCTTTCGTCGTTTTTTTAAAGAAATTATAAATCACGAAGAATTTTAATTCAAAAAAATCTCTTAAAACTAAAAAAACTGTTGTAATCTCTTGTAGAATTCTATTCTATTCTAATCACTAAGCTATCTATTCGTAATACCTAACGAAAAGTCGCCGGTTTTTACCTTCATATTGACAAATGGACTTATTTTATTAAAGGAAAAAAGTTGAAAACCATTCCCTTTATCCTTGAAAGGGAACTTGAAAATTGAGGCTTTAAAAGCCCAAGGGTGGCCAAGGGCGATTTTTAACCTCTTCCCCTCAAAGGACTCCGAAAATCCGCTTTCCTCTAAACCCTGCGGGTTGTAAATCAAAAGGTCGCAACTGGAAAATAATTTCGCTTTTATCATTAATTCGGGCGTGACGATTCGTCATCTGATTTGTTATTTTGATTTCAAACGGAGTTGTCAGGCGGGTTGAAAATAATACAGTTTGGTGCTTTTTAATTTCATAAAAAATAATCCGTATCCTTTTTACTAAAATGGTAAAAGGGTTCCTTTTTCTGACTTACTCTGTCTCTCATAGACGATTATTTTCCTTACTATTGCTAACCGAAATTATCCAGGAAAAAAAGTTTTTTTTCTTTTGTTAACATTTTTTCCATAACTAGCAGTCACCCCGTGACTTCGTCCACGTAAAAATGTATGCTATACGTTATTCCACGATATAGTATATATCCATGTACAAAGTTTTACCAAAATCTTATTTATCCAAACTGTTGCATTCAACTGTGATTACAAACTTGTTTTTTGTAAATTAATTTAATTTGGGAATAGAATAAGTTAATCGATCTCTATATTTCAGCACAAATAAACATGTATTATTTATTTGTGTGTTTAGTGAACCTAGCTTAATTTAAGTTTTAAATTACGCGAAAACGACTTGAGTTTCAAAAGTCGTTTGTTCCGTTACGGCCTTTTGGCCTAAGGTCGTGAGTGTTTAGGTTTTACTCTGGATCTCGCGAAGCGTCCCCGGAACGTTCGTAATAACCGTACGTTTCTTTAACAACGTGTTTAAGGCGGCCCTATCCGGGAAGTGAATATCGGGACCTCTCCAGAATTCGAGGACACTCGACACGAGTGCTGAGAATGTCGTAAAATGTAACGTTACGACGTTTTGTTGCAAGTTAGCGACGATAGCGTGGGTTTAATGTAAGTGACAGTACCACTGAAGTTTTGGGTTACGGTTTGGCTCTTAGCCGAATCCAACCATCCAAACACAAAGACAAAATTAACCAAAACTGAATTTCGAGGTATCGGAAGACGCAGCGTAGGCAGGCCTCCCACAAGGTGGACCGACGATCTGGTGAAGATCACGGGACCCGGCTGGATGAGGTTAGCGCGGGACCGGTCGTCGTCTTTGGCGGTCGTTGTCGAGGCCTTTGTCCAGCAGTGGACGTCTACAGGCTGATATGATGGTGATAATGAAGGTATATTGAAATATCATCTGGTAATCCAACGGATGAGTAAGTTTTTAGTATGGATCATCATCATATCATATCATCATATCATATCATACTAATATTATAAAGGCGAAAGTTTGTAAGGATGTGAAGATGTGAGGATGTTTGTTACTCTTTCACGCAAAAACTACCGAACAGATTTTGATGAAACTTGGTACAGTGATAGCTTATATCCTGGAATAACATATAGGACACTTTTTAACGCGGACGAAGTCGCGGGGCGTCCGCTAAGTAATAAAACGCAAACATAGATGGCGCTGTTTCACAATGTACACGGGAAAAACTTTTCTACGCGGGCGAAGCCGCGGGAAACAGCTAGTTATTAATAAATAATGCAATGCCAGGCGCGCTACGGCGGCGTAGCAATCTAGAATATCGGTGCGGTGCTACGCCGGAAAGCTAAATAAGACCAGCAAAGTCTTACTATTGATTGGTAAGTCTATTGAGAAAGAATTTCCCAGTAGTTCAACTGGTAAAACTATTCGGTAAAGCCACTAGGAATGGCCGAACTTTTAGATAATTATAAAAATTAATTATTTTAATATTCAGGTCTTAATTTCATAATTTGTACCACACTGCGTGTTGTATTGTAAAGTCACCCTTCTCGAAAACATTAGAAGGGCTTTACGTAGAAAAGGAAGCAAGCAATCCGCCTCCGGGGAATGTTCTTGATTTGCATAATCGTACCTATTCTTTTTGCTGAAAGAAGCGGCGAGCGGTCTGACAGGAGCTGATGGTATGCGGCAACTGTCGCCATGAACGTCAGCTGCAACCATTTGATGGCTGCGTGCAACAGTGCGTACTTAATCAAAGGTTCACCCTCATTTCAAAACATACGTAGATCTGTAACATTCACTTGTAGTGACGTTAGAAATTCCAAAAAATTGTAGAAAAAAATACATAATTTGTAAAGCTACTCATTGACGAGATTTTTTCGCAAATTCCGAAACAAATAGTTTTATATTTTCTTATCTCATTAATAATAGTAACGTGTTTCTTTGTATTTTCAGGTAATAACCTCGATGTCTCACTCACTGTCACAGCTTGAAGGTAATCTTTTGAAAATGTTTTATATTTTGTTTAATGTTTATATATATTTTGAAAATTTTTAACGTACCTTAGATAAACAAAAGTTATTTTCCGATATTATTCTTCGTATAAGATGTTATTTTAGGATTGAAGAAGATAAAACGAGAAAAATTCAGTATGGGATTTGACCTAATTTTTATTTATTTACACCTAATTATGTTGTATATTTATACATAAGTAGTTAAGTCAATTAGCTCAAGTCAACATTCATTTTATTTAGGAGCCAGTTGGCAGCGTCAGTTTAAATCGATCAGGTCGGCAGGAGATCCAGGATATGCTAGCCTATGACCTGAGGTATCGCTGCAAAAGTCACCACGTGTAAGAGCTCAACAACCTTAAGGGGACATTCATTGAAATCCAGCCTGAAATTCTATTCACGTAGTCAATTTGTTAACGTCTCCAGAAGCCGATGAATTCCCAAAACATTACCCCATCGACCCAAAGTTACCCCTATAATTATTTACCCCCCAAACGTCACTGTAAATTATAAACATCAATCCCTTAAGTGCCGTTATGTTCGAAGGCTAAGGGCTGGACAGGTGGTCTGCTGGGACTTGGATTACTCGAAGGTTGTGATAAATAAGGATTTCAATATCGATAGGTTTAGTCTTGTTGTTTGAATACCTGTTTTGTACATACATAATACATACATTCTGAGGATCATTGCTCTAGACTGATGGTTGGTTCTGATTAGACACTCGTATTTCGCACTAACGATATATCGCACACTCGTATTTCGCACTAACGATACTTTGCACAAACGACATGTCGCACTGTCGTACATCGCACACTCGTGGTCGCACTTCTGTAATAATCCCGCTTTGCAGTGTTACTTTTAGTCTACTTTTAAAGGTCAAACTCGCTCGGCTCTGTCTATATACGTCCACAGTTTCGGGGTTATTTGAAATTTATAGCTTACTAGAATTAAATGCTTGCGACATTTCATTTGTATTCATTCCATTTAAACCCTTTTTAAAAATTCACTAGGGTTGACAGAGCAACGTATAAATATAATTTTTTAATTCTTTATCGTATAGTTGCAGTTTGGTATAGTACATAGATACATACATACATATCTTCACGCTATGCACGCGGGGTAGGCAGGGACATAGTGTGAAAATATGTATGACTAGGGACATTTGGTATAGTCTAACTAAATAAATACATTACGTACTGAAAGCTAGTGTAAGATAAGTTTATGAGCTATAAGCTCTTTCGAACTGATATTTCCTAATTATTTTATTTGCCTATTTTATTATGATAATAATTTTAAATAAACTATAGTTCATAGTACAACTAATGTGTAACTAGCAATTTAAACTGTAAATGTTCAAAGACAGTCAAGTTACGTCATTAAATCTTAGGCATAATCTTTTACTTTTTTACGAAACATATTTTTACCATTAATTGTACCAACCCTATTGCAAAGCCAGTATAGCTCGGCGCATTAGAAACGTTTACCTTTTACATATTTTGAATATAAATTAATTAAGTATATTTTACGGCGCGTTTACAAAATTAGGTAACTAATTAGACATTACCTCGTTTTACATTGTTGTTTCGTTTGAAACATGTTAATACAGCATTTCATTTATAATTAAAACAGAATGTTTAAATATTATTGTAATTATCCATCACATCGCATGTTTTACAGAATAAATTGTAATGGAGTTTTTCTCATTTCAATAGTTTACTGCCTATTCCCCGGCTTCGCCCTCTCAGCTCTGATAAAATGACTATGTTCGTTTGAAAATAATAATAAAACCAAGATACCTGTGGCGACACAAGATATTGCTATCCCTCTCTAGCATAAATACTCCGTTCAACAGTCGCATGTTGCGATCAGCTAAGTGTAAATCTATATTACTAATGAAGAGGTAAAAATTGGTAGATAATTTGCACGCTTATCTTATTATGTTGCGAAGTACCAAATGATAGCGGGGTGTAAAATACACCTAACGCCATCTGTTGACACACTTTAAAACTAAGAAACTGGCATGATTAGAACGGTTTAAAAAGTTTTGAATAACATTTAAATAGTATACTTTATAACGCGAATGAAGTCGCGGGGCATCGGCTAGTATAATACAAGGACAAAATTAAAAAAAAATAATGAATGCTCATGCATCTACAGAGTATCAGTTGTCTCATTTCTACCTACACTTCATCTATTTATACCTATTAATCCACCTCTTAGAGCGTCAGTGGCGTCGGGGATCAGACGCGGCCTATCATATCGAAAGGTCCGAAGTTCGATCCCCGGCTGGGCCATGTACCAATGGGTTTTTTCTAGAAACGTAAGTACATTTTACTGACTGCTCTCAAACGGTGAAGGAAAAACATCGTGAGGAAACCTGCACACGCCGAAGAAGAAATTCTTAGGCGCATGTGAAGTCCACCAATTGGGCTAGCGTGGTGGACTATAGCCCGAACGCCCTCGTTGAGAGGGTAGGCCTGAGCCCCAGCAGTGGAGACATGTCAATAGGCTGTTGAATGAATCCACCTCTTCATTGAGGATGTAGGTACGCCGTTACAGTACTGTAGGCACGTAGAAGGTACACATTCTATTAGAATTGTTTTTTATTCATGGATTTCGCAAAGAATTCGCCGCCAAGTTATCGCGTTTCACAATCAGAAAGGTAACGTTGTATCAGGTGGTGTGAGTAAAGGGGAGGTTTTAGTGACGAGAGAAAGCGGTGGTAGGTACTGTCGACCCCACGTCAGTGGAAACAAAGCCAGTATAAAACAGTCTCTCACAGTATATTAAAACTCCCTAATAGGCTAGGCCAGCTCAAGGTCAAAAGGTTTCCACTGACGTGCGGTCGACAGTACCTATGAATACTTTTTGAATAAAAATTTGTTTGTTTGAACTCTCTAATCTCTGGAACTACCGGATTTGAAAAATTCTGTTTGCATTTGATAGCCCACATCTTGAGGAGGATTATAGGCTATTTAACACCACGCTACGACCCTAGCAGCCGAGCTAAATGAAAATTGGAATACACACAATTGGAGTATTCCCGATCGCCGAATACAATATTCTCTTTTAGACGTCAATTATGTCTAAAACTAAAACCACTCTGTTTCCACGTGTACGTCGCCGAAGGGAAGAAACAGCAACAAACCCAACAGCACAGGGCTCTGCTTTCATACATATAGCTTGTTCATTACAATATTAATCTATGTTGAGCCATCAGACACTCCATGGAATAATAACATTTAGGTAGTCATTTAACGTATAATATGCTTTCAGTCAGATCATTTTAATAAAATCAAAGGCTTTAGTGACTTTGAAAAATGAAGGTCAGGTTTTCGTGAAAAGAAGAGTCAGTACTTTTGGAAGTTTTTTGTTTAACTAATTTGATGCTGACTGTACCAGATCGATTGAATCGTGCGGCATGACATGCATTACGTCCTGTCACTCATGCATGATCGTCTAGCTGTAGTGATTGTCTTGCATGACATGCAAACTACGTGCTGGCCGTTGCTTCACTGTTCTGATTGATAGCAAGCATGATGGTCCATCATGCAACATGACATTCACGTAAACGTTGCATGTCATGCACGCATGATCGTTTAGGGACACTTTAATATTGGTTCAACTAATGCAAACAATCCGGTTTTGCTCTCCCAATCTGAATATTGTTATCGGATATGTTTCGCTTACCTTTTGCATTACTAGCCGATGACAAGCCCAATTCTCCGAATTCGCAATTTGAGGAAATGTACTATAACAACCGGTTTTCTCTGAACTTCTATTTCATACAAATGTTTGAGAATGACATCAGTGGCGTCGGGGATAAGACGCGGCCTATCATATCGAAAGGTCCGAAGTTCGGTCCTCGGTCGGACCATGTACCAATGGGATTTTTCCCGAAACTTAAGTACATTTACTGACTGCGCTCATACGGTGAAGGAAAACATTGCGAGGAAACCTGCTTACGCCGAAGAAGTAATTCTTAGGCGGATGTGAGGTCCACCAACCCGCACTGGGCTATCGTGGTGGACTATAGCCCGTGCGCCCTCGATGAGAGGCAGCTGAGCCCCAGGCAGCGGGGACGTGTTAATAGGCTGTTGATTTGATTTAAACAACTAAATTGCAACTAAACCAGCTTTTAGTCCCAAATGCTTGACTTCACTCCCTTAATTGCTCATCACATTAAATTAGGTAACGCACCATGTCACTTGGGCTCTTAGTGACAGATGACGAGAGGGCGTTTCACACTACCCGACACCGACACGACACGACGGCCTTGCGACGGCCACCATGCATATGAATCCAGCTTTATTGATTCTTATTCTTAGAGGGGGTTGCGGTCCGTGCACTGATTCCACCAAAGCGGGACTTTTGTGCATTTCCTTCCGGGCCGTCAGCCCAACCATCATCATCATCAACAGCCTATTAACATGTTCCCACTGCTGGGGCTCAGGCCTGCCCTCTCAACTAGCGCGTTCGGGCTATAGTCCACCACGATAACCCATTGCGGGTTGGTTTTCGGATTCTGGGTGTTTGTATGTATGGGGGGGGGGGGATGTGTGAGTGAGTCATAATTTTGTGATTAGTTTGACTCGATTTTGACACCCATATACACATTTTTTCATGATCCTTAACTGTGTTTTTTCCGAGTATTTTTTTATTTATTTATTTATCTGTAATCGATTCATTATGAATAAATATGTCTATGTCTATCGTATGATATTTGTTTACGATCTACATACGCTGATCATTCCAGTCGTTTCGGTTTACTCACGATTTTTTCCCTCGCCGATTGAGAGAAAATAACTAAATCCTTACAGCGAAGCAGAAAACTTGAGCTGATATTTGGTTTAAAATAAACTTGGTAAATTTTGAGCAAAGTGTACGTTTTGCTGACTTTACTTATCTTTCTTTATCTTTTGTACGAAGGAAGAATCCAATTTGCAACTCAAACCGTATTCAAGTGAACGAACGGTTGTTAGGATTATTTCCTCGCACTAGGGGTAATGTGGTGGCAAAGGTGGCAACACAGTGAGACTGTTGAGGACTTTGCTTCCAGAGCCGTATAGCCCAGTTTTGGAAAAAATGTTGAGAACTTTTTGGCGGGATCTCAGCACTGATTGTTGTCTCTTTTATTCAGTTTTTCAAAAATAATAATTATATTGTGAGTTAGTTAAGATACGTGATAGTAGAAAGCAAGAAGTGCTTACCTACTAAATAATTATTGTGATAGAAACTTAAAAAAATATCTATATATCTACTCGTCCAGTTTGTTCCAAAATCGTATATTGTTAAATCAATAAAAAACTAAGAATAAGGATCCCATAGAACAGCTGCTAAAATAACAATAATAATCAGAGAGGGACACACTTATTACAAAAGTGGTAAGAGTAAGCAAGACAGATGTAAAATCTTCTATCTCTATCTACGTATGTGAACAAACAACAGCCCGACTAAAATAGATAGTGTTTGTTCAGTTTGACCCCGCCATATAAGAAGCGTCTTCTCAATTTATTGGGGTAAAAGACTTGCTATTTCATGCTATACGCTGATTACGGTTCTATGGTTCATTATTTTTCTAAGATAAAAAAAAAACTTACAATAAAATTAAATTATACTTAATGTAAATTTACATTATGTCAAATACCAATAGGTAATAGAATTAGATATGCAGTGATATCAAAAGAATGGAGTAGACTGTTAATAAGTATAATTACCTACCACAATTTTATCAAACTTTTAATACCTCAACCGACAGTTACAATCAAAGTTAAATGAATTCCTTAACCGTTGTTTGCGTATTCTGTCGTTAGTTGAGTCAAGTCAATTATCAGCTTTACCAGATGACAGGTCTAAATCTGAAAGATGTTAAACCTTTGATTAGCAATAAGTTAAATAACATTCGTGTTTCGGCTGAGTTTTCAAAGTTAATTTAAGTTACTGTTAACAAATTCAGCAACTTGGCTAAGTATCTCACGACCTTAACGCATCACAACAAGACTGAAAGAGGATTCCCGGGGCGTCTTTTCCGCGCTACTTTTCGTGACACACGGGCGACTAGATTGGCAAACACCATACTATTTAAAGATTTTATACAATTGCGGAATGAAAAGGTTCAAGTTCTTTCCTTTTCATGACGTGACGCGAGAATAGTGTTACATATTAAACTATTGTTTATGAAATTAAATATCATCATTCACCTCGTTATTTTAAATTTTTATTATTTTAATACTTACACTTATTTATAGTTTTATTATTATTCTGATAGTTTTATTTAATTTAACTTAGTAATATATTCCAATTCTGAAATAGCTGACCAGAAACAATCAATGTTATACCCTATGCATTTGCAGTCAAAGCATTTTTTACAGTGACACCAAAGCTGTATTGGTCCTTGGTTTTATTTCAGTTTCGAAAATATGTCTCTTCATACATTTTCGGAGATAAAAACATATTTTATTTAAAAAATCAATAGATTTAGGCCATTTTTCACATTAAAAAATGCAGCGCTCGGCGCTCCGTTCTTTCTGCCTACCCCGCCAGGGACATGGCGTGAAGATATGGAATAGAATAGAATATTTTTATTTCAGACTTTGTCCATAATATTGTTAGTAATACAAAAACCTTAAAACTATGTTAGTATATTTTACTAAACTATGCAGATATGTATGTATGTAAAAATGCAGCTAAGTTTTAACAAAAAATAGCATTAATTTTTAAACCGGCTACTTAATTTCAGATTTGTGCAAAAATGAACCCTGAGATGTCTCTGTTTCTTTAAGTGTAAAATCTTCTAGTCAACGCAACCGTGTGTCTCAATGTAAAGTATTATCTCCTTTGTAGTGTTCCAGTTCATTTTACATTCGAAGCAGGCGATGTAGAGTGTAATTTGATATTCAGCGCGCCTAGTTGTTCTTAATTTACATAATTTCACTTAAAACACTCCATCCACTTCTGAATTGCGGAGAACTATTTACTCTCAAATAAAAGCGACATGGAACAATATCGTGGCTTTGTTCAATTTCTTTAACAATATTCCTGTTTCTTAAAACACAATAAAAACAAAAACTTATTAGATAAAACACGAATTATGTTACAATTATTACAACAAACAACAGAACCAAGTTAATAAATAAAATAAAAATAATTTATTTCAGACTGAGTCCATTTTTGTTAGTACAACACACTCTTACAGACTATTGTTAGAACAAAAGAAAAATAAAATAAAATAAAAACAACAACATTATCTGCGAGACCGCCCACCACCGAAGCACCGATGCGCACGCCTACACCGCGGCCGGTGCGTGCATGCGCATGCAGCGGCCCAACATCGGGCTGTCCCACCGGTCCGCTATGCAGCTCAGGATGCCGTTGGGGCTGGCGCGCACTCTGCGCTGGATGGAGGCGCATCGTTTACGCATGATGGCGTGGAAGTCATCGAAGTAATAAGTAAATAAATTACTTATTAACTTGGTTCTGTTGTTTGTTTGGCCGGGAGGAAACTTGCGATCGATTTTTCCTCCCCGGAAACCCGATCATGCTCTGAAGAGCGCTTGGGCACCGAAATTTTAAATACTTGTGGCAAACTGACACAATAAATAGTCGGAGTGATTCGCCCGTTCCTTGCATGGCATCGAGTAAATATTATACCTGGCAACACTGCCCCAACTACAGCACTGGAGTAGTGCTACGATCGACACTGCGCCGAGCGGTCGAGTCACACGCACAAACCCATTACCAAATGTTGTGTCATTAATTAAAAGCCCCAATACCCGGGCCACCACAGTACTATTTATTCTGTGACCAGATCCACCACGCGAGAAACATTTCAAAGTTTATTGGACTACGTTATTTCTTTACAAAGCAAACAAAGCCACGGTAGGTAATACCATTAATTCAAATAACAAAAGCTGTCTAGAGCGTAACCGTATGCACTCAAAGCTCAACTATTTCCTAAATGGTTACACCAAGAAACGCAAGCTCATCGTAAGCTTATTGTAAGCTTACAACGGCACTCTGTTACTTCAAGACGGTTGTTGAAACACAGTTAGCATAGTAAATGGCTTTTAAGACCGAGATGCGGAAGTACTGCATCTGTAGTAGGTACCTATTTAATTGTCTGAAGTGAATGATAAGACTGAGCGAAGCGAAAGAGGTATGTCAGGATCGCGATACTTGGCGCTTAGTTATTCGTGCCTAACTATAAAATTTGCATTATAAAGCTTAATATTTCGCAAACGGATCCCTAATTGAAAAATGTTTTCCACACACCCGCAATATTTTTGAAGGACCTATCCAACGATACCCCACACCATGGAATTCACGAGGAAAAAAATCATTCCCATTTTACGTATGCAGTTCTATGAACATAATTTATTTTTTCGACTTTTTATGTTGGTCGACTAATCTGGTCAAAAAATATAAAAACCTACTTAGCTGTCATAGTTTTATATATGCTACTGCCGTTTTTCACATATCCAGAAGCAACCGTTTAGCTGGCTTGATTTATTTATACCATGCCAAATTTTCGTCAAAATCCGTTGAAAAATGCGACCTGTACAGAATTACAGACAGAAAGACAGACGGACAATAGCATTTTTGGCCAATCTCGAAACTTAGACGCTTCGCTCGCTCGGTCAATAATCTATCCAAAATCCGTAGGTACCTAGTACTGTAATAGTACATTATGATTCAAGTGAGCTGCGTTGGTCATTACTCTTCTTGGCTTCATTATACACTTTGCAAATACAGAGGACAGACGGACAACTTATATAAGGATTGAATGAACCCTAGAAAGGAAACCATTTTAGCGAAACCGGTCTACGAGAGAAGAATCAACTTGCAAGCAAGCAAAAGTCAATAAAGTAGGCTAAAAATAGCTTCCACTCCAAAGCAATGGCTGCGGTCGAAAATCAGTTATCCCCACGTAAATATAAATGTGGGTTATCGAAGGAATTATTCAAAGAATTACAGCCACAGTTACCGAGCTGATTTGGTTTCCTTCTCAATAAAGTAAGGGATACGTGACTCCTACGCACTAGCTACAAGTGATGAACTATCAGCGGAATTTATAGAACTATAGCCCATTTACTTAGATAGTGTCGGTACACCCGAACGGAATATGGGTAAGGCGGTGGATTTATATTTATTTCTTAAAAAATAATATACGAACATAAATAATACATGCAAGTACATTTCAAGACTTTTACAAGCTTCGGCTTAGTTTGGGACTAAACAGCCGTGTGTAAATTTGTCCAAACATTATAAATAAATAAAAATTAAAAAAAGACAATGTCGATGGACATCAATTAAAATTTGCTTAGGTAAGTACATGTTTTACAAAAATTTCGTCTTTTTGTTTTGTTTGGTTCAGCCGAAATTTCATTTTGAGACACATCTGTCTTCCCACGGGGAAAAAACATTTTCTATGAACGTTCGCAGCCATTTTAATGCAACGAACGCCTCGATATAAAATGCCAAATTTAATAGCGGGTGTACGCCGCTGTCGGCTTCATTTGTTTTCGCGGCGGCATTCTTTGACTAGATGCGGCGCGTGCCGGGCGGCATTTTACAAAGGCGACCCATCTAAGTAAACGGATTTTATCTCTCTGGTCGTGGACTCGAACCAATGAGTATCACCAGGTTTTTCGGTGAAGGAAAACATCGTGAGGAATCCTGCATACGTCAAAGATTAGAATCTATATTCTAAAACGTACGTGAAGTCCACCAAATAGGAATTGGGGCAGCGTTGGTGGACAGCGGTTTGGGGCAACAGATCCTGTAGCGTCGAAGAGTTGCCTGGTATTCCTGGCACCTAACAAGATAAGGTAAAATGCAATAACTTTGGGTCATGCTGGATTTACCGAATAGATGATAAAAGTCCAAATTAATCAATTTGTTAATTTCGGACTTTTATCGGCAAATCTTAAGTTTTACCACATGATAAACCTAACCTAACTTTATATTTTCTAATCAGCAGCATTTATAAATATCATCTCATTACGCTTTTTTTTAGAATGTTGTAAGACCCTCTGTCCATTGATCAGTAGATCGATGCCAAAAGCTTCAGAAACCTACTCCTCAGCAACTACAATGAGTCACTCCGCGTCTCCCGCTTCCCCCTACGTCGCCCCGCCGTGATAGGTACAGAGCGCAAAAACGATTGAGAAAGTATTGAGCGAAAGTGTGGGAATAAATTATTATTTATTTATATTTTCAATAAAAAATAAAACTTTGTGTAAGAAGTAGTTAGATATTTAGAGAAATCTTCATATTTATCGTCATTTGTTAACGGCACGACGTCACTTAAGCCCGACCTCTCACATTTATGCGAACGGTACTGTAGCGCCCCGACGATAGCGGGCGGGCGAGGTAGGGAAGCGGGAGGCGGAGGGAGGCCAAGGCCAAGTGACTCGTTTCAGTTGTCGGGTGGTATCGCACGTCGCCTCTCACTTGCACCGAGTAGTAACTATGCATTCCCGCAGCGTACCCACCCAAGGGGTCAGTTAGACAAATGACGTCATCAATACTGACGGATCGCCCGGAGAGCCGTCCGCTATCTCCCTCTGACGTATGGCCTTTAGGACCTATACTCACTGCACGACCGAATTTGCCGGTTAGATCTTATTCCCGATTTACACATCCATAAGTACAGTCGATCGCACGTTAGTGAAAACACCTTGACCTTGGGCCTAGCTTATTAAGGAATTGTAATACCTGAGACCAGTTTATACTGGTTTTGTTCCACTGACGTGCGGTCGACCGTACAACAGCAAATAGCGAGTCGCCTTTTTTACTTTATTAAATAATTTATTGTACACACGAAAATAAAAAGAATACTTTCAAAAAAACTGAAAATTATAATACAAAGGGTTAGGTTTTTTTTACTTAACTCGCAACTACGAATACTGAGGGGTAGCCTTTTGACAGCGTAATAAAATATTATTTCACAGTATTTATGCTGCGTGTGACACAATGTTGTACGCCGATGCGGTGGGACTAGCTAAGCTGTGCCTATGGCATTTCATCCGTATATTTACCTGTGGCGATTAGTCGCCTTGATTAGGTCGCATGCACCTTAGGTTTTTAAAGGATGACAGGATAGTCAGACATTTGTTTTTTCCTTGCTCTGTCAGTCAAGAGCTTTTCGTTTTTTGCCTGTATGATTTTATTATACCATACATAATATAAACAGTATTCCTTATCCACGGTGTTTTTCCTACCACGTCACGCCTCCCAGCTCGTTCGGGAACGGCGAGCTGAGATACAGCATACAGTTCCCAATTTGGGAACTGTATGCTGTATCAATCAAGGCGACTAATCGCCACATACCTATGATCCACAATAAATACTATTTGATTACGAATGGAACGTAAGATCGGATCGGCGAGTTCGGATCGGTCAGACGCAGTGTGTGAAGTCCTCTATAGCCGCCTCGGCCGACATGGGCGGGGAAAAAATCATTTAGTGTGGGAATAGACATTTGTGCAAATGGCAGGAGAGGAAAAAGTGGAGTGGTTGTACAGTTGATCAGATTTTTTGGGACAAAGAGGAGATTCAGACCAACAGAAATTTCCTCCAAGTCTATAGTTAGAATCATAGAGTTAAGATCTCTTTGGTGCGTGCTCGCGGCCCCTTAATCAACCAGATTTTCGTTTTTGAAAAACAAACTCTATCTAGACTTCACATAAGTCTAGTATTTGATCTTGTTTCTTGGGTCGCAAAACCCGTTTTAACACTCTGAGGGATAAAGAGGCGTAAAAGAAGCATTCTATGGGTGTCAAAATCGTGTCAAATGCATGACACTACTGTGACTCACTCACACATTCTCATTTTCAAACTCCATTATAAATTTGTATTAGCAACCTCCACCCGCTACTCCGCTTCCTTTGTCCGCACCCCCCCTGTAAGTGGCACCATTGGTTCCCAGACTAAATATGCAAGATGTAGTGTCCATAGGGGAGCGCGCGCGCCACCAAAGAAATTCGAACCCACCTGGTTAGAATCGACACGTGATTGGCCAATGAAAACGTAAGTTTGTGGTAACAAATCCTCTCGCGAAACAACCTGACTTACTACAATAAAAATTAACTCAATGAAAACAAGTAAAATAGCGCCATTATAACTGCGTCCGATGCGAAAGGCATTCGCCACTGGCTATTGAAAAAAAACATTTTTTTCAACGTTCCGTAAACTTTCAGGTCACCCTTTTACGCGGTTTTGTTCAAATAAAGTGGAATGAAACGTTTTGTGTTAGCCGGGGGAAAATGTTTTATTTTGTTGTTATCACGAGCGTGGTAAATGTTAACAAAGGATTTTTAAAAAGGCATGCATTTAAATACAGCGTAATTTTACGTGAAAATAATTGTGGTAGCATTCTAGCTAGTGCAGCCGGTTTTGTAGTTGTAACCGGTTTAGTATGGAAATACATTCAGGGTGGAAACCACTCTCCTGAAAGTTAGATTCTGTTGCATTTTTTTCATCATCATCATCATATTATTATTATCAGCTTGTAGACGTCCACTGCTGTTCAAAGGCCTCCCCCAAGGATCTCCACGACGACCGGTCCTGCGCTAACCTCATCCAGCCGGGTCCCGCGACCTTCACCAGATCGTCGGTCCACCTTGTGGGAGGCTTGCCTACGCTGCGTCTTCCGACGTACTATTTTTTTGCCAAATAAATATTAATATTCTGAAAAAGTCGTAAAAGTGTACGATACTTATTTCAACCCTAACCAGCTATTCGGGCCCGCCGGACCATTTGTGCCATCGGCCAGTACCATTGATGGTACAATTGGTACCGTATTGTCCCAGTTGTACCATTAATGGTACATCCCCTTTAAGGTTGGAATTTTGAACATCCAAGTCAGAGAGTTGTTACTAACTCTATGATTCAAGTACACCTGATTTTAAGTCAGACCACATGTCTTCAAACAAACAAAAAAATAGTCTTGACAGACGGACAGACGGACAACCGAGTGATCCTATAAGGATTCCTTTTTTCCTCTTTTGAGGTTCGGAACCCTAAAAACGAGAAAAGTGTTTTGGAGTCAGTTAAGCCTAAATAACGTATTCCATTAGTTTTTGTTTAAAGAAATACTCCCGTTACAATTTTAGTAATAGTATAGATAGATATCCACCGTAGTAAATAGCTATATATAAATACCCAATCACTCAATCGTAGATTCTTTGACTTTGCAAAAGCTGTATCAGAAGTCCGGACCTCCAAGCGCCTTTGAGCACCTTCGGGTCCCCACTCCAACCCTCTTGAAAATGTACTCCGATGAAACAGGCCCGCACTTAGGTTCTGCTAAGGGGGGTCTTCATTTTATTGCTCCACATCTTACCCAGATTAATCCATCGAGAATTTGAGAAGTTATATAATTCTTCACCGTGTTACTTTCTCTGTTACTGTCTGACTCATTGACATAGGTCCTTCCGTGAGAAATAAATAATTTATTGAAGAATTATAATAAGAGAGAGCAAATAAAATTTTATTTCATATACAATGGTATAAAATAAAACTAATTTCTTATTAGTAAATGAGATAAGTAATAGATTAACTATAGTAATATTGTTTTTAATTATAGTACTCGCGACTAATGACTCTCTTCAATCATTTATCTCCACCGCGGGCTAGCTGGAAGAGATTTCGTAGAAATAAGCTTGACCCTTTGTATAACTTTCCGTTGTTTCGTATTGTTTTTATTTTATTTTTGTGTGTACGTACAATAAATTGTGTGTACGTAAATCAAATTATTAATCTCCTGGGACCTTACGGCCTCGCTTGAAGACATAAACATTTAAAATATAACATAACTAAAACAAACATACTATACTTATTGATTGACAGCAGTGAACGGCTGCCCCAGAATTATTCTTTTTTAAGGCGTCGCCGGCTACTTTTTCGTATACTTTTAAAGTTTGGGGCATTATTAGTTGACGCTGAGCCCACGTGAGTGTAGGCAGTGCCGAGCGCCGCTTGCGTGTACACCAAATATAATCGGATTCCGGAAAATGTTTTTCACCAACGGTATCCAAGGCCGCCATCCGGAACCATGGCAACCAATGACCAATGATAGCCTTCGACAATGGCAAGTGTGCCGGTTGCCATAACAACATACTGCAGCAGCCAATCGGGAGAGGAGAAGCGACGGCCTGCCCGCTGCGCGCGCACTGCAGCAGCCAAGCAGTCATCGCTGTCATACTTGGCTGTCATAAGACTATTTTTCAGTGTTGTTTTCGTTTATACATTCTTATTTGTATATAGTTTAGGACATTTTATAAGATTTTTTATGCCCAGCCAGACGAGCACGTCGTCCCAACAGGTACTACTCGGATGTCCCATTTGCGCCGACCAAAAACGTTTCAAGGGTCAACGCGGTCTGAATATCCACCTTAGCCGTTGTCACGTCCCACGTATAGATGCACCGTCATCACAACAGAGCTCGCCTGACGACGGCACCACGGGGATACCAGTCGGCGCAGGTGGGACACCGGGAAGCTCATCGTTCTCAGCTCGCCTCGCTCATCTTAAACATACCGTGACTGTTATTAAAAGAATTCCGAAGGCAGCACGCCATACAGTCGCCAGAAGTCTCTCGGAACACATAGCCAAAGTAGTGGCCTCTAACGATCAAGCCTCATGGGAAGCATTACTTACATTCCCTTACAGGGTTCTACACATTGAGCGTGGGACCAATCGAACCAACGGTCTATCCTTATCCTCAATCATCAAAAGAAACACTGCTCAAATTAACTTTTCTTCATCAGATCAAGGCCACGATCCAGACGGTCAAGCCCGCCCCACTTGCAGAGCACGACTGGTTGAGAATAAGCTCTCTGAGGGCAATGTAAGAGGGGCTGCAAAACTTTTATTCTCTGGGGACTCCTTGGCCTTTAACTCATCCGAGACACTTCAGGCCCTTAGGGACAAGCATCCTACTCCTTCTCGCACACTTCAGCTCCCGAATCCTCCTTCACCTTCTCGGCAGCCTCTTCAGGTCAGTGAGGAGGATACGCTGCATGCCATCCGCTCTTTCCCCAACGGTTCTGCGGGCGGCTTGGACGGCATTACCCCGCAACACCTAAAAGACCTTGTCAACCCGGTGGTAGGAGACGTAGGGAAGCACCTACTCAGGGAACTCACTGCCTTAGTGAACCTTTTGCTGGCTGGACGGGTCAATGAAGAGGTGGTTCCTATTCTTTACGGCGCGAACCTTATAGCTCTTTCGAAAAAAGATGGGGGTATCCGCCCTATAGCTGTTGGCAGCACCCTAAGGCGCCTAGCATCAAAACTGTGCTGTCGCGCATACCATGATAGGCTGACTGCGAAATTCAAACCCCGACAGCTAGGGTTTGGTGTTAAAGGAGGATGCGAAGCGGCGGTCCACGCAGCTCGCACTTTCCTCAACACCCAGTATTATGAGGTTTTTATTAAAATAGACGTCAAAAATGCTTTTAATTCGGTTGACAGGAGCGTCCTTCTCAATGAAATTCAGAACGAATTACCCGAAGTTTTTGGATACTTGTGGCAATGCTATGGCGCTCCTTCTAAATTACTTTTCGGAAACAATGAAATTGCTTCCTGCGTGGGCTGCCAGCAGGGAGACCCGCTCGGCCCCGTAATATTCAGTCTTGCCATCCATTCAGTAATATCTTCTTTAGACTCAAAATTTAATTTGTGGTACTTGGATGACGGTTCACTAGGGGGCTCGGCCTCCACAGTGCTTGGCGACCTTCAGACCGTTATACACCGCTTTTCAGAAATTGGCTTATCCTTAAATTTTAACAAGTGTGAAATTTACATACCATCGGCGGTTTCAGATGCCGACCGCTCCAACTTTCTGGCCAACTTCAATTTACTCACGCCAAACATTTCAGTTCAGACCAATGAATCACTGAGTCTTCTGGGAGCCCCAATTTTTGAACAAGCAGTCCCCATTTTCATAAATTCAAAATTAACATTATTTAGTCAAAATTTAAATCGCATACTCGAAATAAAACCACACGCGGCCATATACATTCTCCGGCTCTGCTTGTTCACTCCCCAATTTACCTACCTGCTCCGATGCTGCCCAGCCTGGAAGTTTCCTCAAGCCACTACATGCGTTGACGCCTCACTTCGTGACGTGGTCTCACAAATATTAAATATTAAATTCGATGACCGCTCTTGGGCCCAGGCGTCATTGCCTATAAGGCATGGTGGACTGGGCATCCGGTCGACAACAAGCGTAGCGCTCCCAGCATTCCTGTCCTCTGTCAACAGTACGCGCGCCCTCACCGCCGAGATTCTTAACGTACCAAGCTCAGCGGATGTTGCGGTGTCGTACCTGGCGGAGGCCAGGTCGGCTTGGTTCGCCGCTTACCCGGGAGAGGACGCACCCTCCGACGCGAATTCAGGGAGTCAACGCCTGTGGGACCAGCCTTCCATAAAATTAGTGTGCACAAGCATCATGAACAGCTGTCAAGACGACAGGGACCGAGCGAGACTCATTACTGTTTCAGAGAAGGAGTCGGGGCAGTGGCTGTATGCTTTGCCGTCTGAGAATTTAGGCACGGTTATGGGTCCTGTACATCTGCGCATAGCCGTATGCTTACGTCTCGGGATCAAGGTGTGTGAGCCGCACGACTGCGTGTGCGGCCGACGCGTGGACCAGCTCGGACACCATGGGCTTTCGTGTGTGAGGAGCGCTGGCCGAATGTACCGCCACGGCGCTATGAACGACCTCATCCGTCGGGCCCTTGCAACCGCCTCCGTGCCCGCCACTTTGGAACCCAGCGGAATGTCAAGGGATGATGGCAAGAGGCCCGATGGAGCGACCCTAGTGCCGTGGACCCTGGGCCGATCACTAGTGTGGGACGCCACTTGCGCTGATACTTTAGCCGCATCCCACATCCTGAAAACGGCTCACAAAGCCGGCGCCGCCGCAGAAAGTGCTCAGGAACTCAAGCGCCGCAAATACTCGTGCTTGACCGAGCACTACGAGTTTGCGGCGCTTGCTGTAGAGACAATGGGTCCATGGTCGTCGGACACAAAAAAAATTATGCGCGATATTTCCACGCGACTGGTCCTCGCCTCCGGTGACCCCAGGGCTGGCGCGTACCTCGCTCAAAGGCTAAGCCTAGCCATTCAGCGAGGTAACGCTGCCAGTGTCCTGGGAACCATGCCGTGCACACACGAGCTGGACGACGTGTTCGTGATATGACGGGTTTTTATTATTAATTTATTTTAGGTAGGTAAGTAGCATAGTATATATATTTTATCTATCCTTAGTAACTTTTAATAATATGAAAATAGTTAATAAAACAAACAAAAAAATATTAATCATAAAATAATTGAATTTTTTGACGTTCACTCAGCGTTCACTTCTTTTGAGGACTAAAAATAAAAAAACCTGAAACATAAAAATAAATAAATAAAAATTCGTTCACTTCTCCCAGGACTCAGGAGGTTAAACAGAAATAAATTGAATGAAAGGTACATGACAAGAAAACAAAATATAAGGTGATTACATATTTGTCATAATGATTATGGTATGTATGGAATAATTAAAAGTTAAAAAGGCTTCTTTTGTGTTGTGATAACTCAGGTGAAAGCAAATAAAAGTGAAACTATTGCTCCTGGTATTATCAATTTCCATGACCCACCCCAATCCAATCCCTAAATCCGTCTCTGCCAACGTGAAAACCCTTCACATTGACATGTGGAAGTCAGCTGAATTGCCCTATTGTACCACTGACATGGGATCAATTCGGGTCAAGCAAAAACTCGAACGCAACAGACATAGGCACTTGTGTGTGTTTGAACTCAAATTCACATACCTACTCGTGTGATCTGACGAAATCTTTCGGTCGTGGTAATCACAAAACACGGAAAAAGCTCGCTACGCTCCCGTTCGCTACATGGATCAAAAAACCACCATGAATCATGAAAACCATGAATCAAAAAATTTAGCCACTCCCATATGGATCAGTAATAAAATCATTCTATGGGTGTCAAAATCGTGTCAAATGTATGTCAATACTTATACTCACTCACACATTCTCATTTTCAAACTCCATATAAATTTGTATTAGCAACCTCCTCGCGCTACTCCGCTATCTTTGTCCGCACCCCCCCCCCCCCCCCCCTGTAAGTGGCACCATCCGTTCCCATACTAAATATGCAAGATGCGATCTCCACAGGGAGACCGCGCGCCACCAAAGAGATTCGAAACTTCTTGGTTAATAGTAATCTATGGTTGTAATTCTTTATATAAAAGGTTGTCACAACTATCATCATCATCATATCAGCCTGTAGACGTCCACTGCTGGACAAAGGCCTCCCCCAAGGATCTCCACGACGACCGGTCCTGCGCTAACCTCATCCAGCCGGGTCCCGCGACCTTCACCAGATCGTCGGTCCACCTTGTGGGAGGCCTACGCTGCGTCTTCCGATACGTGGTCGCCACTCGAGAACCTTTCTGCCCCAACGGCCGTCAGTTCTACGAGCGATGTGCCCAGCCCAGTGCCACTTCAGCTTCGCAATTCTTTGAGCTATGTCGGTGACCTTGGTTCTCCTGCGGATCTCCTCATTTCTGATTCGATCTCGCAAGGAAACTCCGAGCATAGCTCTCTGGGTGACCTTGAGCCTTCTTATGAGGCCTATAGTGAGGGACCACGTCTCGGTACCATATGTCATCACTGGCAACACACTGGCAACTGTCACAACTATGTACATAATTAAGTAAGTATGCATTTGAGCGTCTCATCATCATCAGCTGCACTAGTCCACTGCTGGACATAGGCCTCCCCCGACGCGCGCCACTGAACCCGATCCTCGATTCTCCGCATCACTGCCAGCCGCCTTACGCAGGTCGTCGCTCCATCTAGCAGGGGGGCGTCCCAGTTTGAGCATCTAGTCGCAGGAATATTGGCCACCTACGAAACCCGTGTTACGTATAGGTACCATTTACGTACAAAGTTTTTTTTGTCTTCCTACGCAACCAGTTCAATGGGAAGAAGAAGCGGTGCAGCAAACTTCTGCAACACATCTTTTTAAAAAAATGAAGTTAATACAACATTATTGTACATTGTTATACCAGTTCAATTATTTATTTTTACATTTTTATTCCACGGGGTAGTACAAAAGGCAAACTTAATGACAGCAATGACATTCTCTACCAGTTGACCTTTGGGTCATATCGGAAAAACATAATAATATAAAAATAAATAAAATAGGTTAATAAATAATAGGTTTAGGTTTAGTTTATTTATTTATTTGTAGATTAGTTTTAGTTTTAGATTTTTGAAAACAGTACAGTGTTATATCTATTATTATAATTAACCTATATAATTAAACAAATAATAAAATAAAAGATAATATATTCATCACACATTACATAGTTTCATATTGATACATACAACCAGAAAACTTTTGTAGTGAGACGAAACGGTCGATGACTCAGCGACGCGCTATTTTTCAGTCATCGCCATCATTCGAACATCGCTAAATTCGAAGTATGAAATAAAGTGGTGATCGTCAACTCTGCCAAGCGCATACTGACATATTGGTAGGTACCGGCCCGGGGTTTAACTCTCTACCCTTATATGAATTTGGGGCGCAGGCACTTCCAACTAGGCTACTACAAGTAGGTTATAATAATTATGCTAGAAGTAACGACATTTTGTATGAAATATTGTGATATACATACATAGGTGGACGGATAATTAGAAACACGGCAAGATTTTCATACAATCAAAGTCACTTTGAAGCCATGGTTCTCCGTGAAGGATTGATCGGGGCATGATCTGATGACGATCATCGAGAGAGTACATGGAGGATCGCTATAGATATCCAACTGATCAGATGAGCCGTTTGGTAGCAGCATCGTCATTATAGAAAAAAACCTGCAAAATGGCATAAAAATGTATGAAAATCTTAAAGTTAAGGAATCATGACGATGCTGCTCCCAAACGGCTGATCTGATCAGTTGGACATATATAGCCATCTAAAAGTCCTCCATCTACTCTCTCGATGACCGTCACCAGATCACGCCCCGATCAATCCTTCACGGAGAACCATGGCTTCAAAGTGACCTCGATTGTATGAAAATCTTGCCCTGTTTCTAATTATCCGTCCACCTATGAATAAGATCAACTATTCCCCTTTTTCGGATTTAATCGACCTACGGAATCCTTAAAGAGGTAAGTCTGCGGGGCACATAACTAAAATCCCATTTGTGACATGTAGGTAGAAACAACCTTAGAGGATTTACCTTTGTTTTAGTTTATTATGAGGATTAAAAGGGATTTACCGTGTTACAAGTTAGCCAGTGGCCGATGTTTGCTTCAGTTGTTGTCAGGAAATTGGTCCTGTGCGTTCTACAATGGACAATAATAAAAAGATCGTCAGTGGCGTCGGGGATAAGACGCGGCCTATCATATCGAAAGGTCCGAAGTCCGATCCCCGGCTGGGCCATGTACCAATGGGGTTTTCTCGAAACTTAGTACATTTACTGACTGCTCTCAAACGGTGAGGGAAAACATCGTGAGGAAACCTGCATACGCCGAAGGAGAAATTCTTGACGTATGTGAAGTCTACCAACCCGCACTGGGCTAGCGTGGTGGACTATATCCCGAACGCCCTCGTTGATAGGGTAGGCCTGAGCCCCAGCAGTGGGGACAAGTTAATAGGCTGTCGATGATAGTCATGGTAACTGCAGTTCACGTGATAATTTCGTGGAAAATGGCGAACCAGCGAGCTTTGTAGTAACTCCTCAAGTTTAGTATTTCCTGCTGCTAATATGAAGTGACCTTTTCCCTGAAAAACGCAAAAGAAAGACGACGTAAAGGGTTCTAACACGATTTTGAGAGTAGTTCATCGTCTACAGCTGTACATAGGCCTTCGCAATGAACGCCGCCCCACCCAGTCCTTCGCCTTCCGCATACAGCCGCTTCCGGCAACTGTCTTCAGGTCATCGGTCCACTGGGCGGGCTAGAATACGGTTCTGTGACAGATGTGACCTATGCCCACGGCCACTTGAGTTTGCTAATCATTTCGCCTGTGTCTGTGAGATGAGTTCTTCGTGAGATCTTCTTATATTGCGGATCATATCCATCGAAGAGACTCCGAGTATAGCGTGGCAACTATTATAGTCCTCTGGGGTATAGCCCTCTCCACAGCTCGCTGAGCGACCTTAACCTTGTGGATCAGGCCCACCGTCGTATCCAGGTTTTTTTTTATAGCTACGGGGGCAACAAGCAGGCGGGCCTCCTGATGTTAAGAGGTCACCGCCGCCCATAGACACCTGCAACACCCGGGGGGTGATGGTGCGTTGCCGGCCGCGGTTGAAGGACTCTTTTGACTCTCTTCTTGAAGAACCCCATATCGTAGCGCTGTGGAAAAGCGTCAGAGGGAAGGTCATTCCACATTTCGCACGTGCGCAGCAGAAAAGAACGCGAGAAGCGCACAGTGCTGGTCCGCCGGGCACGTTTCTGCGCCGTAAGTCATGATATGACAGGCAAGACGCACTGGTTAAAGCTTATAAATAGGATGGGAACATTTGTTGTTGTTGTACCCCTCTGCAAGCCCACACAATTCTTAAACCTGATTGAGGCGTTACTTAAGTTTGAATCTTGAATTGTGAAAGTGAATAGTTAAGTAGATTCTAGCCTTCTTTGAGGTATTTCGTTCCATTGTAATTCTTAAGAACATCTAAAGAACCTACGCTTAAAATTTACTTCGACAAATTGTTTCTCACTTAGAACTTTGCAATATCTACTTTGTACAACCAAACTTTATTAATGTAATAATATATTGTACTTACAAAGAATCTCAACTCTTCGTTCTGGACTTATTATTTATTTATTTTATTTATTTAACACTTTATTGCACACACACAAAAATCATTTACAAAATAATACAGAGAAAAATAAGTACAAAGGGCGAACTTATCTCTCGAAGAGATTTCTTCCAGCAGACCCGCGACAGAGATAATTTGTGTATATAATGAAGGCAGACATAACTTATTTTGGGGTCCGTCAAAACTTAATGTTTAATACAACTACCAATGGAGTTCTAACTAATGAGAAAGTGGAGACCAATGGGGGCGGTCTTTGTCCAGCAGCGGACGTCTACAGGCTGATATGATGATGATGATTATACGAGTATAGTGAAACCAAACCTGTTTTTAAACAACCCGTGATTACATTTGAACTTTTTAGCTGAATAATTCACAATGACAAAATCTTATTCATCATCAACAGCCTATTAACATGTCCCCACTGCTGGGGCTCAGGCCTACACTCTCAACGAGAGCGTTCGGGCTATAGTCCACCACGCTAGCCCAGTCTTAAAAATTTTATTAAGTTAGCCATAAATCACAGTTCCACCCGCTTTGTTCCGTCAGTGTAGTCCGAAATTATAGTCCGAGCGCGGTGAGTCGAGATTTGAACTTAATTAGTAACCGGCGGTGCAATTTGTCAAACGAAAACGGTTTTTTGGACTAAGGGGATTTAACTACACACGGTGAATTGCGCGTTTTGCTTCCACCGTTTCTACTTATCCTATAATGGTCATATTTACGGTTTAAAAGGATGAGGATTGAGCTGTATAATTAGGAACGTAGAGATGTAAAGTTTACAAAAAATATGTGTATTTCAGGAAACAAATATGTATTTTACCAGGTATTAAAGAACACTGTTACTGAAATGTATACATTGGGAAAGTTCAATTCAATTCAATACTGTTTATTGCACAAAAAATAAAACAGAACACAATAATACATTACATTTAGAAGATACAACTAGGCGGTATTATCGCTAAGAGCGATTACTTCCAGACAACCTTTGGTTACAGGATATGAATATCTGAGAAAGGTAGGTTGTGCTGTAAGATGACAATATTTTAAAAACTCCATACACTATGTTATAATATTACATACTTATATACATAATAACAAGAAGTTTCAAATGTCTTTGGTCGCGCGCGCTCCCCGTGGAGATCGCATCTTGCATATTAGTATCGGAACCTATGGTGCCATTTACAGGGGGGGGTGCGGACAAAGGAAGCGGAGTAGCGGGAGGAGGTTGCTAATACAAATTTATATGGAGCTTGAAAATGAGAATGTGTGAGTGAGTCATAATTTTGTGATTATTTTGACACGATTTTGACACCCATAGAATGCTTTTATTACTCATCCATATGGGAGTGGCAAAATTTTTTGATTCATGCATAATAACATTATTGATGACAAAAAAATGAAAGTTATCGAAATTTCAGGTAAATTTTCGTATCAATTTAAAAGTAATTAATAAATTAAATAATAGCAGAAATAAACTAACGAATCTCTATCTTTTAGTTTCATATCAGTATTAAAACATTTTCTAACCGCACAGCAATCAAGGTAATAGTGGTATTACGGGCCATTGTTGGTAAATTGTGAAGTCAGAGCTATTCCGGCAATATTAGATGCAACTTGTAATTGTCCAGTTCCCGCAGGCCGGGGCAAAGCGGACAAAGCCGAGTGGCCGGCCGCAATTCAAATGGTACGTACAGTATAAGGACGCTTTACACGCTGCACTTGCTTTATGAGCGTAAAATAAAAGTACCATAACACTTTTTCGTCATTATATCCCACTGTTTGTGATTTTCACAGAACGTTTACGTTTCTAGCTATGAATTGGCATTAAAATATATTGTCGCAAAATTTCATTTCTTGCACTACCTATGTTAAACTTTACTATCGTAACAAAAAAGGAATAGTACATTGTGCATCAAGGGTAGTAAGTAGGGTATTACTAACGAGAGTCTGTTAGAAGGCTTTTAAGCGTGACACACACTGGGCGGCAGCGTTGCGAAAGCGTTGCGGCGGCGAAGGTTTGTATGAAGAAGGCGCCGCGAAGCCGCCGCCTTGATGTAAAGGGCTTCATACTATTTCGAACATTACAGAAAAAAACCGCAACGCTTTCGCAACGCCACCGCTCAGTGTGTGTTACGCTTTAATGACTCCAGTTTGTTAAACTTCCTTCCATACGAGTGAACGCCATTTTTTAAAACTAAACATTACTGCCGTAGAGAAAACTACATTGTCATTAATCTCCCGTGGGAATAATTTAGGCCATGGCGCTTCTGTATGCCTGCATATAATAAGACCCTTTACGAGCAAGCGTGACGAAAAAATAGAAAACATTCCTCAAGAAATACCAATGTATCCAATCGTAGCATTCAATGGGCTACGAGCGAGCGCTACGAACGTACCTACGTCTACGACACGCGCTACGCGACGCCGCTACGAGCTACGACGCGCTTGGATTCTCGCGAAATTTCCGTCGGCTATATTGTAACTCTAGATATTTCACCATATATTTCCTGTATGAAGCAGTTTAGATATATTCTATGCTCACATACACGAGTAACTTATGTATTTGTATTTAATACGATTCAAGAGCGTCAGTGGCGTCGGGGATAAGACGCGGCCTATCATATCCAAAGGTCCGAAGTTCGGTCCCCGGTTGGGGCATGTGCTAATGAAATTTTTCTCGGAACATTTACTAACTGCTCTCAAACGGTGAAGGAAAACATCGTGAGGAAACCTGCATACACCGAAGAAGAAATTCTTAGGCGCATGTGAAGTCCACCAACCCGCACCGGGCTAGCGTGGTGGACTATAGCCCGAACGCCCTCGTTGAGAGGGTAGGCCTGAGCCCCAGCAGTGGAGACAAGTTAATAGGCTGTTGATTTGATTTGATATAAGCTTCTACATCAAACTACCAGAGGATACATTTAACCATGTAACAAAATTCCGTATTTCTTTTTAAAAAGATGTAAGTACGTTAGTTATTTTCGTTCAAAATGTTATGTTATTTTTAAAACATTGTAATTAGACTGTTTCCCTATAATTTTGTATAACAGAGTTCCTCACGAAACGTTTGATCCGTAGTCAACTTAGCCCACTCCCGGCAAGCCTGCGGGCTGAATACTATCAAAAATGTATTTTTGTAGGCAACTCAGCCCACTGACTTGCCTTTTACAAATCGTACATTGAAAAATTGCGTTTTTAGTACAAATATTAATCATTATTTAGTTTTTGTTCTTATTAAATTATGAAGTTTTTTTTAATAAGGACAGCGGGCTAAAATACTATGTATACCCACTTTTAGGGCACAGGCCTACCCTCTCAATGAAGGCGTTCGGGCTATAGTCCACCACGCTAGCCCAGTGCGGGTTGCTGGACTTCACATGCGCCTAAGAATTCCTTCGTCGGCGTATGCAGGTTTCCTCACGATGTTTTCCTTCACCGTTCGAGAGCAGTCAGTAAATGTTTCAAGAAAAACCCATTGGTACATCTACCAAAAATAATAATATTTTTAAAGAGGACAACTCAGCCCGCGGGCTGTCCGGGCCGGGCTGACTTGACTACGGAGCCGAAAGCCCGTGGCATTAAGTAAATTACAGGTTCTGGTTACTTTATTATTCTCTGCCTGCCGTTACCATGAGTTTACAACGTTAAGGGCCTCTTTCACCGCTTGTTGATATTGTTACAGATAGTAAGCTGACAGATAAACTTTTCTATCAGATAAATCTGGCTGATAATATTTTCGCGTTTCACACTTCAAGTCTGTCTTTACAAAATATCTGACAGATAAAAATAGCCACTTGATCTTGCGGTTAGTTTATCAGGTTTATCTGACAGATAAGGCAATCAGATACCTGTGAAACAAAAAAAATAGGCTATCTGTCAGATAACCTGCAGATAGGGTGTCTGGGAGTTATCAGCAAGCGATGAAAGATGTCCTAATTCTCGCTAGCTACAACTTAAAAACTCTATCTATTTATCTCTCTCTTTCGTTATTAGTCGAAAAGAGACAGCACTAGTACCTTTTACCCCTTCGGACGCCTACGTAACCAGCTCTACGTAACCAGCTTCGTACGAATACTTTTTTTCTTCCTACGTAACCGGTGTCGTAGTGGTTACGAGTATCGACGCTGTC
Source organism: Metalampra italica (assembly GCA_949699065.1). NCBI lineage: Eukaryota > Metazoa > Arthropoda > Insecta > Lepidoptera > Oecophoridae > Metalampra > Metalampra italica. The sequence goes on along the minus strand of OX452995.1, from coordinate 2,161,388 downwards.
AACTCATAGTAGGGGTAGAGCCGTGGTAGCCTAGTTGGTTGTGCACTCGCCTCACGTTCATGAATGAGTTTTTAGAAACTTAAGTACGGTTTATTATAATACCACAGGTTTTTCGGTGAAGGAAAACATCGTGAGGAAACCTGCATACGCCGAAGAAGAAATTCTTAGGCGCATGTGAAGTCCACCAACCCGCACTGGGCTAGCGTGGTGGACTATAGCCCGAACACCCTCGTTGATAGGATAGGCCTGAGCTCCAGCAGTGGGGGACATTAATAGGCTGTTGATGATTATAAAACCATGCGAGCTTTTTCCGTGTTCTGTGGTGTTTTACTAGCATGGTACCCGACTCGACTTTTATCATGTGTTTTACTCTAATTAAGGTATAAATAAATAAATCTGATTTTAATATCTACACCAGCGCTGAACACAAATTATTTCCTTCACACAAATTGTTTCCTAGATTGCTAGTTGCAACTGAATTGCTACAATGCAATGAAAGCAATGCTTTCAAAGTGCTTTTCAGGAATTCTTGTTAAACTGACGATCGGACGAGGAGTCTTTTACCTTTCAGCACTTTGTCTCTAAAACTATTGGAACGTTTGAGAAGAAACTTTGAACATGCATAGCTTGGCATTGATGGGAAATTTGTGGCTTCAGAAAAGAAACTAAATCGTGTTAGGTATTTTCGGAAAATTAAAATAAAACTAACTCGCAAATTGCATACGACAATCGTTTTTCTGACTTTATTTCAACTTTATGCATTAGTCTTAGCGATATATTTTAAAAAAAACGGAGCCCAGGATCTGTTGTGCCAAACCCCTGTCCACCAAAACGGTACCCAATCTGTTTTTTGGTGGACTGCACCTACGCTTTAGAATATAAATTCTAATCTTTGGCGTACGCAGGTTTCCTCACGATGTTTTCCTTCGCCGAAGCGCCTGTGGTATTGTAATAAACCGTACTTAAGTTGAATTCATTGGCACGGACCAAGGTTCGAAACTACGAAACTAGACTATCACTGCTCAGAAGAAACGGGACAGTAAATTCTAAAGCGCAACACAGACAGAGCGGCGGCGGTGTGAAAGCGTTGCGGTGGAGAATCTGCGGGAAGCGAATATAAAGCGGAGCCCTTCAGACAGGAATACCGCTTGCGGCGGCGGCGGTGTGTATGAAGAACGCTCCGCACCGCGCCGCTCCCGCGCCGCTCTGTGTGGGGGTTCTCATATACTACAAAGGAATACAACGCGCCGCCGCCGCCGCCGCGCGGGGCGTACCAATCTGCGCGCGCGGCTTTATTGCTTTCGCCTTCGCACCGCCGCCGCAGCGCGCGTTTGCCGCGCCGCTTTGATGTGAGGGGCTTCATACTATTTCGAACATTACTAAAAATTACCGCAACGCTATCGCACCGCCGCTGCCCTGTCTGTATCGCGCTTTAACGTGAACAAAGTTCCGGAGCATTCGCTACTCGTAAACGAAACTGGAATCACGTCAGAGCAGGAAATTCTGGGAAAAATGTAAGTGCTACTGGAACTCCACACCGAAACGAACCTCAACCGAAAGTCGGGCGAACATCTGGTGTGGTAGTACCGATCGATATTACAAGGCAGGTGCGACAAAGTACTGTGCGATCTGAACGGATAATATATGGCATTGTGAAGCTAGAAGAGACTTAAAAACCACTGGCGATGAAACTGACAAAACTACTGAATCACTTTTTGAAGTGCATATACATTTTAATGTCATGCTGATTTATTTAGGACTGCCAACAAGGTGTATACTTGCTAATACATTACATGTGTGATAGAAAAATCTTAGTGCTACCGTAATTATAGGCTGCCACGACATGCCTTTTCTAAAGAAGTGACTGGATAATTTTTAGAATATTTGTGACTTGTAAATGAATTTTAAAGTACATTGAGATATTAAAGCTAAATTGAACATAAAAGACATCCTGCCTTGTGAGAAAACTGTGAAAAACCAAAATTAATAGCTGTGTAGTGATATTACGGATGACGGATCAAGAAATATTTGTAACAAAATTGGCGGAAAAAGTGAATCTACTGACGGTGAAAGTTTTACTACTGAAAATGAAATTAATGAAGATGACGTTAACGATGAAACTACTGACAATGAAGTTACTGTCGATAAAGTTATTGTCGATGAAACTTCTAACGATGAAATTACTGGCGTTGAAACGGCTGACGATGAAACCACTATACATTTATCGATATGTGATCAAGAGCATGAATACCAATAGTTGCTATCGTTAGTATTGATACGTTGCAAGTTTCATTCAGTCCAGTAATTTTGGAGTTATCCAACGACCGACAGACTGGCAAAGAAGCTTCACTATTAAGCCTAACAATGGTCACTTAACGTTACCACATCTAGATACGAGTATTATACCATCAGAAGTACTGTATCCGTAACAGAAATCCCGATCCGTTGAACATTCGCGAACGAACAGTGTAGTCGACACAAAAGGATTTTGTTATAGGATAATAAGATTTATGTTCGAGCATAAAGTAGCTCAAAGTGCACTCGGTTTAGGTTCGAAAGGTAGTGTTCGAACCTAGTATGTATAGGCGGAAGATATTTCCAGTATGTATGTACAGCCAGGTTCATAAGTGCAGTAGCAGTTTCGCAACTGAATAGATTTTAATAACAAACAATAACAATTATTTTTATTTAAAAATGTATATAAGTACATAATAATTAATGATTCAGATGGTGAATTAGAAATTAACAGAGTACGTTTCACAATAGTTATTTGTTATGCAAGGCTGCACAGTTGGTTATTTTGTGCGAGTACTAGTATTGAAAACTGAGCAAGCGAAGCGAGTGGTTCAAAGATGGAATCCTGAGCGTAGCGAGGGTTTCAAGGTACGAGACGCAAAATAACTTTGCTGCCGAGCGCAACACACAATTTTTCACCTCACTACAGCGAGGTAAATACTAGATGAATTGAATCCTGTCGGCGGTTTAGAACCACAAATAATAATAACCACAATTAGAATTGACCACTTCTTTAAATGTCCACCTTCTACAAATTAGAAGAAAAGTTTTAAAAAGTTTTTTTCAGGTGCAGTTTTCCACGCAGATTTCGAATGAGAAAGTATACCCTTCCAAGCTTGTGAGGTGAAAAATAACATGTCTACATAACTAGTGATTACTGTCACCTGCACTGACCTGTTGCCTGTCTCTTTGAGAGACTAGTTTCACTTACGACTTTTATATCTGTACCCACACACGCGCATATGTGCGTGTACTAATATATTCCTGGATATTACGATGAATTGATGACTTATTGCTATGACAATAAGGTTTAAAACGCGCTATTGACTTGGGTGGCAGTTATATCTAATTGGTTTTCGTGTTGTCGTGCGCACCGTTGTACTGAAAAATGACTCTTAGGGCCTCTTACGCCGCTTGCTGATAAAGTCCCAGATACCCTATCTGCAGGTTATCTGACAGATAGCCTATTTTTTTGGTTTCACACGTATCTGATTGCCTATATCTTATATATTTTATATAGTCTATCACACAGACTTATCTGATAGATTAGTTTATCACTAAGATTACTATCTGTAACAATATCAGGAAGTCGTGAAAGAAGCCCTTAGCGTGCTACTGCACTTATGAACCTTACTGTACCATGTCTTTTGCATCCGGGGGTCCGGTTGATCTGCAGGTGACTGTACAATAAAATCGAAGTCGAAAACCGAACTGTTTAAATTGAAATTTGACATTTTTAGTTAGGGTACACTAATGTTGTCAAACTTAAATTCAATGTAGATGAAAACGCTAACGACAATCTATTAGGTTGCTGGTGAGGGAAGCGTCTTTTCCATTCCGCCGTTTCATTACTTACTGTAAATAAACAAACGCACTGCACATAGCTGTGTTGCAGCTGGGTTCGGAAAAATTATTACCTTTAAAGTCATTCGGAAGATAAGCACATACTATGGGTGTCCGTGTTGCTTCCCCCTTCGTATTAAATCAAATGGAACTATAAATTATAAGAAAATTATATCAGGTGCATGCTCAAATTATTATGTAAAAATATTATCAATGTTGTCAATATAAATGTTATAATGTAACTCTCCATTGTAAATGTTGCTATGCCCTGACAGGGTCTACAATGCATGAACTTTTACAAGAACAACAACGTCTCTATAACCATTGTAGAACGCAATAAATACTTTGACTTGACTTGACTATTACTCTGCCGGAAAGGTTATACTAAATTTCACTTTAAGATTACAAAATTATTTCACCATGGAATGAAAGTAAAGGTTCAACTATTTCACCTTAGAATATGAGGAAAACAAGCTAGTACTTAAACCTGCTATCAACCTTGTCGAGAAAATCAAATACTTAAACGAAAAACAATAAATTACAGTTAAATTGAAAATATACTAAATAATAAATAAAGACTAAATAATTATAACAGCGTCAGTGGCGTCGGGGATAAGACGCGGCCTATCATATCGAAAGGTCCTGAGTTCGATCCCCGGCTGGGCCATGTACCAATAGGTTTTTTCTCAAAACCTAAGTACATTTTACTGACTGCTCTCAAACGGTGAAGGAAAACAGCGTGAGGAAACCTGCATACGCCGAAGAAGAAATTCTTAGGCGCATGTGAAGTCCACCAACCCGCACTGGGCTAGCGTGGTGGACTATAGCCCGAACGCCCTCGTTGAGAGGGTAGGCCTGAGCCCCAGCAGTGGGGACATATTAATAGGCTTTTGTTAATGATGATAGATGAAATAATTACTAAGATTCATAGCACTTGTTTTGTAGTTTGTTTCAACTGAAACATAGCCCCACAAGGAATAATCATTTATGACTGTGACGTCATATCAAATTGCGTTCAGGCTTTCGTTTCAGCCCATTTCAATAGACCTCATAAATCCTTATCTGCATCTAAGCCCGTCCGGTTTCTTCTAAGTCTCCAACTTACATAGTTGTTTTAAGGGTGGTTTTCCCTTGGCTTCCGTTAATGAGGGATACACGCTTTTATAGTCCACCTCGACGTTTGATCGATAGACGTGTTAAGGTGGTGTTACACTGAGGGGTGCAGGAAAATGTGAATAGAGAAAGAAAGAAAGAAAAATATTTATTTGCAAAGTAAAATAAACAAGCAAGTCTTTTTTGTGGAAAAATGGTTCCTCAGCTCAGCATGATGCTGCAGCAAACAAAACGATGATCACTGCAGTTCAGCAAACAGAGCAACATTAAAAAATAAAACAAGATTATTAAATAGATGGTAGTAATAATAATAAATAGTAGTCTAAAATAGATACCTTTTGTTTTCACAATACGTCGTAATAGTCGACGCGGTTTCAACATCAGTAAAAAGACAACAATTCAAAAAAATATATATTTGAAATTATTATTCAAATCATCTCTTTTTGGAGAAGGAAGTTCATAAAATGTAATTATGTCATGGTGGGTCGGTCAGATCTGAGTAAAAGAAAAATCGAAATATCGGATATATCCGGTTTCTACTAGTATTTCAGGAAGTTATTGGCAATTTATTAAGGTAGTGACGCAATTTTCATGCGAATAAATAGTTTTTCCTTTTCCACATGTAAAACTGTGTATATACACCAGTGTGTATTCAACCTTATCGTTTATAACCTCACATAAAGGTATCGGCAAACGAGAACGATTGTCCTTTGACCTTCGCAGTTCTTCCCCGGGCAATAAGTATCGAGATTTGATTCTTGATTCGATATTTTCTACAAGAGAACTGTCTTGTTGCCCGAGGCCTTAACGTTCAAAAGCCAAGGGAAAAATCCGCAGTTTTGTTGTAAGTAAGATTTGAACGTTTTTGTATGAAGCTTGGGATACCTACCTAAACTTTTTTTTTCATTTTTTTTTTGCAAGTTTTTTTTCAATACATGCGGCCAACTGGAAACTGAATATCGACAGAAGACAACATAACAATAGTTATTTGTTATGCAAGGTTGCAAAGTTGGTTATTATTGTGCGAGTACTAATATTAAAAACTGAGCAAGCGAAGGGTTCAAAGATAGAATCCTGAGCGTGGCGAGGGTTTTAAAGGTACGAGACGCAAAATAACTTTGCTGCCGAGCGCAACACACAATTTTTCACCTCACTACAGCGAGGAAATTGTGGAGGAGTGAAAGAAAAACAGCTTATAATTTCATCATTTATGACAGGTTCGAATTTTGAAAACCTTCTCCACAGATTAGATAGTTTATAAGTACACTCTGTAAGTGTCCAAACCTTTTGCACGCTAACGGATAAAAAGCATTTTTGCACGCAGATTTCGACTGCAAAAGTGTACCCTTCCGAGCCTGTGAGGTAAAAACAAATATTTTTCCCCACTGCTGGGGCATCGGCAGGCGGAGGGCGGAGGAATCTAAACACTAAAACAAAGGTTCTCGAAAGATAAAAAATTAAGGTTTCCACGCATAATGAAATGCCGATGATAAATAAATAAAATAAATAACTCAATTACTTACTAATCCGACACCATTAACTGTGTGTCTTTAATACACCCCATTCAATTTTATGCGGCCCCGAATGAAAGTCAATTGGTCCTTACGACATTTTACGACCCAGGCGGTAGTCCTCTGACGGGTTATATTGACTTTATGACATACTGCATTTTATTGTCTGGAATAGTGGATTTTACGGCCGTTGCAATGTCTAGTGTAGTGTAGATAAGTGTAGGTGATACAATTTATACTTGGAATCCAGTTACAGATAAACTAAATCCTCGCGATTCGTCGTCGAATACATCCGCGGATAATTTGTGAGCCGTGACCTTGTATTTGCAAATCCAGCTGATACAACTGCGAAAGTGTGGAAGGTTTATTGCCCAGTCACGCCATAACGGCTGAACGGATTTTGATGAAACTTAGTACAGTGACAGCTTATACCCTGTCATAACTTATAGGATAGTTTTTAACGCGGACGAAGTCGCGGGGCGTCCGCTAGTAGCAAGTAAAGTGGAATGTTGTTACACGTGCTACGCCCAGCTGTAAGATAATATGTCGTAGCACATTTCGTAGTTATGTCAGTAGTACCATTGATGGTACAAGTGACACAACTTTGTATACTTAGTACCATTTAAGAAATAATAAAGATTATTAATGACTAGCTTTTTCCCGCGGCTTCACCCGCGTAGAACAGTTGTTCCCGTGTATATTGTGAAACAGCGCCCTCTATGTAGGCGTTTCGTTACTTAGAGGGTATTAGCGGACGCCCCGCGACTTTGTCCGCGTTAAGAAGTAGCCTATATGTTATTCCAGGATATAAGCTATCACTGTACCAAGTTTCATCAAAATCTGATTGGTAGTTTTTGCGTGAAAGAGTAACAAACATCCTCACATCCTTACAAACTATCGCCTTTATAATATTAGTAGGATTATACAAGTGACACAACTTTGTATCGTTAGTACCATCAATGGTACAGTCGACCGCACATCAGTGGAAACACTTTGACCTTGAGCTGGCCTAGCCTTTAAGAGAGTTTCAATACTATGCGAGACCAGTTTATACTGGTTTTGTTTCCACTGACGTGCGGTCGACCGTACTAGTGACACTAATTTAGGATCTGTAGTACCATTATGAATAGTTGTTATGCTCGCTAGTACCATCAATGGTACTAGCGGCACTATGGTTCGATGTAGCCCTCCGTCGTTTGGATCCATGTGGCAATCAGAAAGGGGTATTTTCACTAACCTGTATTAATATATTACCACTAAGAAGGCCTAAGGCCTAGGCCTAAGTCCACTAAACTATACTTTATATGTTGCCTTAGTCTTTATTGGTTTAGTTTAGCTTTGAGTGGAGACCTAATTTCAACTTCATATTTGATACTGTGGATGGTCGTTGGAAACTCCAAGCAATAGTGGCATTAAAGTTTTATTTGGACAGAAACCGTCGCAACTTCAAAGTCAATGAAACCGTGGTAGCGCATTTGCTCTCTAGGTTTAATGAGGTCGTTTAAACGGTAATGGCGTCTCTAAGGACCAATCATGACATGACGCGACCTTGACGGGCCAATCAGCGAGCACTTCCCTCCGCCCGCACACCTCAGCGCTTTTACAGAGTTCATCATCATCAGCCTGCACTAGTCCACTGCTGGACATAGGCCTCCGCCAAGGCGCACCACTGAACCCGATCTCCGATTCTCCGCATCCAGTCACGGTCTCCACTCGAGAACTCGTCTACCCCAGTTATCGGTTCTCCGACAGATGTGACCGGCCCACTGCCACTTCATCGTGCTAATAACTTTTTGAGCTATATAGAAGGCTTTGGTTCTCTGGCGGATCACCTCGTTTCGCATCCTCCCAGAGAAACTCCGAGCATGGTTCTTTCCATAGCCCGTTGAGCGACTTTGAGTTTTCGGTCTAGTCCGTAAAGAGAGAAACAATAGAGGACGCACTAAAATAACAATAATAATCAGAGAGGGACAGACTTATTACAAAAGTGGTAAGAGTGAGCTAGACAGATACAATATCTTTTATCTTTTTCTACGTATGCGAATTTTTTGTTGGTAGGTATGCAGGCTGCATACCAACAAACAACAGCCCGACTAAAATAGATAGTGTTTGTTCAGTTTGACCCCGCCATATAAGAAGCGTCTTCTCAAATAATTGGGGTAAAAGACTATTGCTGTTTCATGCTATACGCTGAGTGCAAATCTATGGTAATATACTAAATCTATGGTCTAGTCCCACTGTCAGTGTTGACAGAGATGTCAAGAATAGCCTAAGTACATAGAAAAAGAATGAACCATAGAACCGTAATCAGCATAGCATGAAATAGCAATAATCTTTTACTCCAATAATTTGAGAAGTCGCTTCTTATATGGCGGGGTCAAACTAAACATACACTATCTATTTTAGTCGGGCTGTTGTTTGTTGTCCCCAAAAATTCAGATACGTAGAAAGCGACAGATGATATTATATCTGTCTAGCTTACTCTTACCACTTTTGTAATAAGTGTGTCCCTCTCTGATATTATTGTTATTTTAGTGCGTGCTCTATAGTTTCTCTCTTTACGCCTAAGTACGAATCAACAGCCAGTAATTGCGTCAAATTACATTTAAAATTCCAACCCTATGCCATTAAAACTCCATAATGTCGCCAGCGAAAAAAAACCACGCGCGTTCAGGAATAAATATATTCTGCGTGCCACGAATTTATACGCGAATTCGTGAATTCTGATTTTGAAATTCGAATAGGCGCCCGTGATTGGTTGGTATCGCGGAAGGGCGCGGAAGCGGATGCGTGACGTCATCAATCATGTGGCAAAGACATCTCTATGGAGGGTATATTTTATTCGGATGTATGAGATGAGATTCATTTCGCATTGTCCGTAGCTTGTGCGTAGAGAATGGAAGGAAATATATTAGTATTTATCATTAGAGGGATGGGTCCACGTAATATTTGTGCTTAATATCATAGCGTCAGTGGCGTAGGGGATAAGACGCGGCCTATCATATCAAAAGGTCCGGAGTTCGATCCCCAGCTGGGCCATGTACCAATGGGTTTTTTCTCGAAACTTAAGTACATTTTACTGGCTGCTCTCAAACGGTGAAGGAAAACATCGTGAGGAAACCTGCATACGCCGATGAAGAAATTCTTAAGCGCATGTGAAGTCCACCAACCCGCACTGGGCTAGCGTGGTGGACTATAGCCCGCACGCCCTCGTTGAGAGGGTAGGCCTGAGCCCCAGCAGTGGGGACATATTAATATTCTGTTGATGATGATGATGATCATACAGACCTTTTCTGCACTGATATCTCATGTATTTTCAGCTAACCTAATCAAATTCAAGAAGGTAACATCACTACACGTCTAGAGCTATCAATTTTGGTTTTTTCACTGTTTTCTCACAAAGGCAGGATTTCTTTTATGTTAAATTTAGTTTCACAAAATAATATTCTAAAAATTATCCAGTCACTTCTTTAGAAAAGGCATGTCATGGCAGCCTATAATTACGGTAGCACTAAGATTTTTCTATCACACATGTAATGTATTAGAAAGTAAGAGTGTAAACCTTGTTGGCAGTCCTAAATCACTTTTAGTACTTATTCTGTTTCAAACTACAAAGTTGACTTTTGTTCGTTTCTTTTAGGTTTGGTTTATAAGGGCTGGCGAGGTCTACTGTTCTCACGGAACAAATTCAAATTCAAAATCTTTATTGCGATACACAGGTGAGTTAGGTAGTGTACATTTGTTTAATGGGCTCTGTGATCTGCCTTACATACAGCATGCAATAATTTGTTGTTATCACACAATTGGTTATTATTAAACAGAAATACAATATACAATTATTTATAAAGCAATTTTCTTATAATTCCCACACATGATTACAGTTACTTATTATGAATGCTATAATACTCCTCCATGCAGTAGAATGCTTTCTCAATTAACTTTATCAACGAACTACTAGTAATAATAATGTTTGGACAAATTTACACACGGCTGTTTAGTCCCAACTAAGCCGAAGCTTGTAAATGGGTCCTCAACAACTGATAAACATACTTAAATACTTTTAAATAAATACTTAAATACATACAAACACCCAGAATCCGAAAACCAACAGTTAGGCTCATCACACAAATGTTGGTCACGGGTGGGAATCGAACCCACGACCTTTGGCGTAGTAGGCAGGGTTACTACCACTACGCCAACAGGCCAGTCGAATAAAAAATAATAATAATAATAAATAAATATCATCACCACGCTACCCCAGTGCGGGTTGGTGGACGTCACATGCGCCTAAGAAGTTTCCTCACGAAAATATACCGTTTGATAGCACAGATGTACTTAAAATTCGAGGTAAAAACCCGTCGGAACATGGTCCGACCGGGGATCGAACCCGGACCTCTCGACACGATAGGCCGTCTCCCCGCGACGCCACTAACGCTCTCTTTCTGCTCTGTTATGACAAAACGTAATTTTGTGAAAATGCCAAGTGGGTAACTCCAATTTCGAAACTTACGCTTTGAACACACTTGAGAATAAAAACTTTTCTGTTTTGTAATTGGAAAGTCTTATTGTGCTTCAGGTTAACAAGAGCTGTAAGTGATGGAGTTAGGCAGTGGACGAATTCGTTCTTAAGGGAACGTATCTAATATTTAACACTAGCTTTTTCCCGCGTATTAAAGTTTTTCCCGTGTACATTGTGAAACAGCGCCCTCTATATAGGTGTATTGTTACATAATAGGTATTAGCGGATGCCCGCGACTTTGTCCAGGTTAAAAAGTACCCTATATGTTATTCCAGGATATAAGCTATCACTGTACAAAGTTTCATCAAAATCTGTTCGGTAGTTTTTGCGTGAAAGAGTAACAAACATCCTCACATTCTTACAAACTTTCGTCTTTATAATATTAGTAGTATTGACTCTTTGTATGTATCTTATGTAGGTAGGAATGTGAAGGTATTATTGTAACAAAGAAAACATAGTATACATCATTTCGTCCCTAAAAAAAATACACGGTCCACGGGGATTATATTGAAAAATAATCAAATTTTTTTCGTTTTATCATACCTGCTATACCATCTGTCTAGACTTCTAGAGAAAGAAAATTAGAAATTCCTAATTCTACAAAGTGTTACATGAAGTGTAGGTAATTTGTTACTATTTGTAACTTGTTACTTTATGTAAAAAGTGTAATTTCTTACTTTAGTGAACTTTATTCTTGTAAGAAAAATAAAGAATCTTAAACCATATTTGTCGTAAAACAACATAGTTACACCTCTTGGCCTCGGAATGCCGGAACACATGTGCGATTCCGATATTCCAGATCGCCTTTACGATGCCGTTAAGGCTTTTAGCACAGGTAGAGAGAAGCAAGACTAGAGACAGAATGTTTGAAAATCTTGGCTTTTAGCACAGAGAGAAGCAAGACTTCAGACAGAATGTTTGAAAATCTTGGCTTTTAGCACAGAGAGAAGCAAGACTAGAGACAGAATGTTTGAAAATGTTGGCTTTTAGCACAGATAGAAGCAAGACTACAGACAGAATGTTTGAAAGGTTGACGCCTATGACTTTCGCAGGTAAGAGTTGAGATCATTTGGAATTGATTATTCCTGTTTTTGTGATCGAAAAGGTAATTAATGTCACTTTGGTTATTTGTTGTGTAAATTAACAGGAAAGGGAAACTCTAGTAGAAAAATAAATTTAAATATCCAAAGTGTTAATAAGTATTACACTTTGTTTTATTAGTTACTTTGAAAATATTTTGAGGAAACCTGCATATACCGAAGAAATAATTCTTAGGCGCTTGTGAAGTCCACCATTCCGCATTGGGCTAGATAGAAGCCTGTAGTTGAGATGGTAGGCATAAAGACTGTGGACATATTATTAGACTGTTTAATTGAAAATATGTTATTCCATGATTTAAGCTATCATTGTACCAAGTTGCATCAAAACCCGTTCAGCTGTTGTACGATTGAGCATAGAAACAAACAGAAAGGTTGTGATGTGAGCTATGCTGGCATACCTCCAAATTTACCGAACATTTGCAAAACGGACCAAACATTTGCCCCAACATTGGTCGAACCTACATCCTTCACGTCGCCCGCAAACCTGAGTTATGGACCGCAGCCGGCTCGCGATGTTAGCTACGGTTACGTCATAAGTGACGTCACGTCTCATCCCTCAAGATAGAACGGGACAGGCATTACGGTTTGCGGTATTGTAATTTGTGTTGGCGTGGCACGTATAGGGCTCTGTTTCCATTGGCTTAAATGGAACGTGGAGCTTGTAAGAAACTGTACGGTCAACTTGGGTAAATGCAGCCGTGGGGCAAATGTGACAAAATGAATTACCTACCCACTCAGTAAGGAAACAACTAGATTTTCAAAATTTTAAAGACTATTTTGCTAGTAACTAAAAAAACCTTTTTTAACTAAAATATTTTTTATATATTTAGGTTTGAAGTTAGGGTAATAAATGTGTTATTTTAATATTTGTTACATAATTAGTCTATACTAATTTAAAAAAAAATTAAGACTGATTTCTTTCTGTCGACCGTTCAAGTAAATCCTTTATTAAAATGCTATTTAACTAGTAAAATAGCAGCTAAAATAATGTAACTAGCTAATTATGTAACAAATATTAAATTAACTTTAAACCTAAATATACAAAAATTCTTCCAGCGCATCTCACCGTTTCATATCTTATTCGCAGCTTATATGCAAGAAATAACCTGCATCTTGCTTCAAGAAATCTTTCAAAACATAGAGGGTTGTAAAACGTTTTTAAGGCTGAAGGTCGATTTCGCGTACCTACTAGATTGAATATTAGGCAGCTACAAAAAAGTACAGTCAATTATTTGTCAGTACCTCTCTCTCTCTATACAACATAGGTATAGAATGAATTAAATTGGAGACTTGGTTACCTTTCTTTGTAAGTAAATTTAATTAGATGCAAATTTTTTGTTAATATTAATTATTAATTTTAGCGCCAGACCTACAAACACAATTAATTAATGCCGAAGTTTTTACATTAGGCGAGGGAAGCCGCATTCGGGCAAAAAGCTGTCTACATACTCCTGTGTGAATATTAACTTGACCCAAAAATTATGTGGTCCGCGCTCGGGTAAGGATGGTTTTAGAATGCATCAAGAACAGCTAAGAGCGTAAATGACCTTCGATTTAAAATATTAGATTTCGCTTTATATTAAAAAGTTTTTTGTTATATGTAAATCTATCCCGAATTCAATAATTTTCAGAAATAGGTTGGAATGCCTCGTGTGTCTCCAATGGTCTATTCCATTTTGTTTGTTTAATTTTAGTTCGATTAATCGAACAATTCGGAAAAACTCGTTCTGTTAGATGACTTCTTTGATTGAGACTGTTCGTTCGATTGTTATGAAAAAAGAACGAAGAACCATTCCGTTCTCTTAGATAGCTTTAAGGGGTTTGAAATGGCATTCATCAGACCCTCAAGATTGAGCGCTGCACCATGAACCTTGACGTTTGAATCCGAACCCGAAGCTCGTAAGTACTACTATCCCTGAGAACCAGTCATAGTTTAGGTACCTGATGGTCTTCAACAGACCCTCAAGATCTATAGTCTTATTTTACTTAAAGGAATTTTGATTCCGGATTGTTACAATAATCGAACGAATAGTCTTAACAAGGAAGCAATCTAACAGAACGGATTTTTCCGGATTGTTCGATTAATCGAATGAACTCTGGACAACCATATTTTTGCTTTCTCCAAAAGGAGTTGCGGAGCCTAAAAAGTTGTTAGCTTTCTTGGTACAAGGATGGTTACTCTTTCTCCATTATTTTCCATTCACCCGCTACCTCTTACACACTAAATCCGTAACCGTAATCTACACACTCGCTCCGAGCAAATGGACAATACACGGGACCTTCGGAACCCTTCTGAGTCCCTTCTAAATAGAAATTTGGGTCCCTTGTTTTGTATTTGCATTATAACATAGATATTTGGTTGTAGGGTGGTTCTATCATATGTTGTTGTTCAGAACGTTGTCATTCCAAGGTCAGAAACTGTTGTCTGACAGAAAATGCTTACTTCATACATACATATCTTTACGCTATGTCCCTGGCGGGGTAGGCAGAAAGAACGGGGCGCCAAGTATCGCGGCGATCCTGGCACACCTCTGTCGCTTCGCTAAGTCTCACCATTCTCTTCATACACGCTCGCCGCGAGTGCTCTGCCCGTGTCCGTCTGTGAGCACCCTCTATCTGATCCGCGTATGTCAGTCCAGGAGCTCTATTTTTGAATCGGCTTCGCTTCAAGCGGTCACTGATTTTTGTATCGGATGTCGACGGAAAATCAGTAGAATCAACCGCTCGAAGCGAAGCGAGCGACTTAAAAATAGGGCTGTAGGTCGTCCCCGGCTCCTACGGCCACTCACGATATTTGCGTCGTCTTATGGTGACACTCATTCATATCATAAATGCAAATGTTTGTGGCTAAAACATCTCAAAACGGCTGAACGGCTTTTAATATATATCACAGTATATATATAATCCCTAAATGATAAAATTCCATGGAGTGCCTGATGGCTGAACATAGACAAATATTTTA
This sequence comes from Metalampra italica, assembly GCA_949699065.1. Taxonomy (NCBI): domain Eukaryota; kingdom Metazoa; phylum Arthropoda; class Insecta; order Lepidoptera; family Oecophoridae; genus Metalampra; species Metalampra italica. The sequence goes on along the minus strand of OX452995.1, from coordinate 2,146,325 downwards.
ATGAACAAGCTATAGGTATGAAAGCAGGGCTCTGCGCTGTTGGGTTTGTTGCTGTTTCTTCCCTTTGGCGACGTACACGTGGAAACAGAGTAGTTTTAGTTTTAGACAGAATTGACATCAAAAAGAGAATATTGTATAAAACTTTAAACTGTCATAGCCTATGTTAACAAGATTTTGGTACCTGATAACCACTGGGTTGAACAAGTTCTCTAGGTTGGAGACCACGCGTGGGCAAGCGTATTAGCGCGTTTAAACTTCAGCTTTATTATATTTGTATAGATAGCAGCTCTCCTTTCGTAGGTAACCTCTCCTACAAGTTTGTGAAGACATAACTTTGTGAAGCGATCGCTATGCGCCGACACGCTCTAGTAAATCCCACTTCTTCATTTACATTTGTCATAATGTACACTAGGTTTATCCTTCGACTTTGTCTGCATGGTCTGGGAAAGTGTGGCGTACGTGCCATCTGGTAGACTTTAAGGACTTTGAATATTTGCAAACGCGTCTCGTCAGCAAACTTTGAATTCAAATAATTGTGTCTAAAGGAGAGACCGATTCTGATGAAACTTTAACACGTAGCTAGGTACGAAATTATTAAACTAGATTAGGTACTTTCATGAAAAAATTAGTGTTGTCACTAAATTATAGTGATTTCAAAATTTCCCCATGTAATTTTGAAATACGTTATCTATTGTTATCGCATGTATTTATATAAACAGTATCTGGGATTTTCCCTCGCAGCATCCAAACGGCTGTATAGATTTTAATAAATGAGGTGTCATTAGGTTCGTCGTAATCCTGAGAGTGATATTGGATGTATGAGGTTGTCTGGAAGAAATCGCTTAAATCGATAAGACCGCCTAAGTTGTAATTTAAGATTTTTTTGTTCCATTATCTATATATACCATTTCATTTGGTACGGTATAAGATGGTGTGTAAATTTTGGTATGTTGATAGTACTGGAGGACCGGTGGTGGCGTTGGTTGCGAAAGACCTATATCAGCAATGGACGTTGAACGGCTATACACAGGTGGATGGATAATTAGAAACAGGGCAAAATTTTCATACAATCGAGGTCACTTTGAAGCCATGGTTCTCCGTGTAGGATTGATCGGGGCGTAATCTGGTGACGGTCATCGAGAGAGTAGATGGAGGACTTCTAGATGGCTATAGATATCCAACTGATCAGATCAACCGTTTGAGAGCAGCATCGTCATGATTCCTTAACTTTAAGATTTTCATACATTTTTATGCCATTTTGCAGGTTTTTTTCTAGACGATGCTGCTACCAAACGGTTCATCTGATCAGTTGGATATCTATAGCGATCTGAAAGTCCTCCATCTACTCTCTCGATGACCGTCATCAGATCATGCCCCGATTAATCCTTCACGGAGAACCATGGCTTCAAAGTGTCCTCGATTGTATCACAGAATATATAATAGGACAAGATGAAAATCTTGCCCTGTTTCTAATTATCCGTCCACCTATGTATATAGGATCTAAATGGCTGATATAATGATCGCAATCAGGAATTTCATCCAACTATGCTCTCACCACTTAACGATCCTAAAATGACCATAGTAAACTTTATGACAATGCCATAAAAATGGAATAAGTTTTTACCATGACCCGGGCGCCAAATCACAAATTTCCCGATGACATATTGCGGTCACCTAAAAACGCCGGCAGCACTAGCCCATAAACGCGTATCTTAAGCGTTACTCACTCTCATAGACTAGGAGCCCATGGCAAATAGCTGGTAACGTTACACTACCGACCCAAATTATGACAATCCTTGTGAAATATACGACGAGAATACAGAACATAGCAATTTATTTAAACAAGTTGTTTATTCGTTTTGGTTTCTCTGTTAAAGCCATAGAGTTAGTATACTAGCTATAGAGCGCGCGCATCGCTCATTGCCCATTGTGCCAAGTGTAAGCAGGTGTTCTATGGACGCTTCTATATAGATTTTTTCTAGATCGTTCTTTTCCCTGAATCGTGTTTACAGCTTGGCGCTGCACATTTCACCATGATTACTCCAAATCTAAATTAATCTAAATTAATATGCAACAATCAGCGCTACTGACGTGTTGTGACTAGTAGCGTCGCCCCGAACATTTCGAGACTGTTCAGACCCGTGCTTACAGTTCAGACTTGCTAACGCGCGCTGTATGTATACTAACAACTCTCTGGTTAAAGCCAATTATTAATTCCGCCGCGTTGTGGACGGCAGACGGAGCGAAAAATGCTCGCGCACTTTTTGATGTGATTGACAAACGAACTATATCACCATAGCCTAAATTACAAAATCGTATGAATATACCAAAATAGACGTCAGCGTCGCCTCGCACATACGATTTGCTCGTACATACATAGCTCTGCGCTGACTATTATTTTACATTTAACTGTTACTACTAATATGAATATGATAGCTTATATCTTGGAAACGTGAGGATATTTCGCGTAATATTCATTGCTTCATATGATATGGGCTACAGTAACGTAAGTTTTTCGCAACGGCGGACAGAAGGTGAGCCAGGATTGAGTAAAATCTACAAAATCTGCTTGGCTTCAAAAAGGTTGTCTGGAAGAAATCGCTTATAGCGATAAGACTGCCTAGATCTCCTGTATTATTGTGTTCTGTCTTTTTGTATGTGCAATAAAGAGTGTTGAATTGAGTCGAAATCCCTTTGTTCCTCAAGAGATTTAGCCCAGGTACTTCTTGCGTACCTAGTAGCCGATCTTCTTCTTTGTCCTCGCGTCTTCCCGTTACGCGGGGTCGTCTTTTCTAATCTTGAGGCGCCATTTACTCCGCTGATAAGCATCGTCTACAGACAGACCCAACACCTACATGTCCCTCTCTATGGTCTATTGTCCGTCTATGGTCTGCCTCTCCCTCTCTTTGGTGTAGCCATGGATGGCACCTCTTCACTACGTGGTTCTCGGGTCTACGTATGACATGCCCATACCACCTTAGCCCGGACTCGGAAAGTTTCTCCACAATAGACGCCACTTTAAAACTGCCTCGTATGTGTTCATTGCGGACTTTGTCTTTAAGGGTAACTCCACCCGCCCATCGTAGTATACGCATTTAATAGCCCATCGTAAAATACGCATCGTAAATAAATTGACAACCGGCTCCCGGCCTATGAAAGGAGCTCGCAGACCGCTGACGTACGAGCTCGTCAGCAGAACCGCATATCATTCGTGAAATATGAGAATTCCAATACGTGCTGAGAAAATTCTTACCGGAGGGAACTGGAGAATATGAAGATATGTTTTTATTGCCGCGTCATGCAGTTACTATAGACAAGCAATAGTTACCTTTTTTAGAGATCCGTTGGAAAAGATACCCTTTTCTCATCTTGTTACAGGAATACCTGGCGACATGTCCACCCTTTTGGGATCTTTTGTGCCAAACCGCTGTCCACCATCGGTGCCCCAATCTGATTTTTGGTGGACTTCACTTTCGCCTTAGAATACAAATTCATACAGTACAGTCAGTAAATGTACTTAAGTTTCGAGAAAACCCATTGGTGGACCGGGGATTGAATTCAGACCTCTCGACATGACATGCTGTGTCTTAACCACTATGCCACCGCCGCTCAAATTATTTCTTGCGAACTACATACATTCTTACTTTCCCTAATTTCTGTATACGATACCGAATTGAGAATTTTTAATAAACAAATTACTTAAATTATACTCTGCCACGTGGTTAACGGAAGCTCCTCAAAACCTTGTCCTCCATTTCATCGTCTTTCCCATTACCAAGCCAGCTTTAAAGCAATAAATCCAAGGTTGATGACGGACTGCAGGCCATCTATTTACATTTCATATCGCCGCTGACAGGTGCTTTACTTAGCAATCAATCAGGCACTGTCATTTGTCTGCAGTTGCCATTAAGAGCGGCGTTTCAAAGTGTCAACTTCAAATTGACAATCTGTAAGCGCTTAACGGATATGTGGCAGTCTCAGACGAACCGTGGCAGTCAAATTCATGTCAGCGAAACCAGTACATCATTTCGGTTTCATATACAAATTGAAATAGCTAGCTAAAAAATGAATGCTCTTTTCTGTTAGCAGGAACATGGCCGTGTAAGCATTTTTAATGTTTTTATTTTCTTGCATTTTTTCCGTTTAATTTTAGTTTGAAAGTCTACCTTTTCTGTTCTTTTACAACTCAAATAAAACCAAGGACATAAAGATTTGGTGTCACAGTAAGTATGCTTAGGTAATTTAATATTGTTTATTTCTTCCTTGTACATTATTATAACATGAGATGGTATTTAATTACGAGGCCCAGCAAGGACTCTGTGAGGGCACAGCAAATACTACAGATTTTCTAAAACCAAACCAAACAAAATTCTAACGCTTATAAATATTATTGAACAAGTTCTAAACGAATGTAGCCGATTATTTCAATTTTATCAAAATGACTATGTACTGACGGCCGTTGGGGCAGAAAGGTTCTCGAGTGGCGACCACGTACCGGAATACGCAGTGTAGGCCTCCCACAAGGTGGACCGATGATCTGGTGAAGGTCGCGGGACCCAGCTAGATGAGGCTAGCGCTGGACCGGTCGTCGTGGAGATCCTTGAGGGAGGCCATTGTCCAGCAGTGGACGTCTACAGGCTGATATGATGATGATGATGACTATGTAGGTATTGATGTCTTTTATTTGCTTTACCAATCGCCATCCATCAAAACGGATACTTTTTATAAGATAAAATCTGATCTTGCAGTGGACTTTTAAGCTATTGTTGTTATTGTACCGAAATCAATTAATCACATCACCTGTTACAAAACACCGAATGCTTTGTAATAGTTTTAATCAGAAGATAAGCTCCAAAGTGAACCTCTATAAAAATCTGTAAGCGACTACATTTCCCGACGATGTGAACTAAGAATATCTGTGTTTGTTTCAGAAGCAGACGACGCGACGACTCAAAAGGTACGAAATTTTCCAAATTTATTCCAAAGAAAACTAAATGCTTAGCCAAGTGACGTAAATTCAGCCACTCGTGTGTAACCATTTCCACCACGTTTCCGACCGGAAATGGTGGTGTGCTGCCAAACACATACAGTTTAGCACTTTAAAAAAAACACGTAAGTGACTGAACGTGCGGCGGTCGTAGCACGTAAGTGCTGATGCGTAGGGGTGAGTTTGTATTGTCACTGGCGCAAAATGGCGGAGGTGGTAAGGTCGTCCGAGTTCTAATGGCGATTGAATGGCGTTACGTCAGCAAACTGCCACCTCCGTAGGGCTGTCAACGGTGACATTTGTTATCGATACTTCTGAATTGACATAAATTTGAAATTATTTCGAAAAATATGTAAATGAACCTTAAACCTTTTTTAAATGAACCTGAAAAATATGAGTTATTCGCTAGACTTATAGCAAATATACTTAACTTGGTTGGATTACTGGAATCATGACTAGATTTCGTCATGAAATAAATATTTACAGACACCTAGAAATCGCTAAATAAATGCAAAAACTCCTAAATTACTGTTAGGAAAATTAATTGGTTTGAACGTAATATGAACACAGCCCCAAGATTGCCTCAAAAATACTTTCTCGGGAAACGTAAAAGGCATTTTTTAGCCTATAAGTTGACAGCCCTGGCGATCCAAATGGCGAGAACAAGCGCGCCAATCCTGACTGCGTTGTCAGCTCGGCGACGGATCGACCAAACCTGCATGCTTTAACGTAAACCGTCTTACGCGAATACCGACCCTATTGCCTTGCTAATAGAGTCGGCGTAACTGCTTAACATAACGTGGCATCCCGGCCAATTATTTTGGATGTGCCATTCTATTTTAAAGCCTTTGTATTTGTTTGACCGAAATTTAAATACGATCATCTTTATTGCGGCTCCTACGGGAGTTATTAGATTTTATTTCCGGTCAGTGCAGTTACGATTACCTTTTCGTCTGTTTTTTTAGACTAAGTAGATGCAATACATAATTATTAATTAAACTACACTAACTTAAAAATAAACTTAGGTACTTAAATAATTACTGCTAAAAAAATAAATAAAATTAAAACAAAATACAAATAATAAAAATCTTACAAGTAAAAAACACCGTCCACCTCGCTGCCTCGCGGTAGGGCGCCCAGAACGCTGGCAGCGTTTCCTCTATGACTAAGTTGGTATCAGAATGACTAGATGGCAAAATGCAATAAATAAATTACAACAAATCACTATATGTATCGATAGCAAAACTTGGTTAAAGATACATCATGATTCTGAGTTCTGGGTCAGGTCTACATCGCTTAGCTTCTTGCTAAGTCATTTTGTGATTTAGCCATGGGTATATAATTTATAATCTAATGTGGTGCAATTATGTACATTAAAAATAACATTATAAAACTTAAACTAAACTACAAATAAATTATAATGAGCCAATAAAAAAATTGCCATTAATTTTCCTTCATTTCATTTCGGGACCCAGCTGGATGAGGTTAGCGCTGGACCGGTCGTCGTGGAGATCCTAGGGGGAGGCCTTTGTCCAGCAGTGGACGTCTACAGGCTAAAATGATGATGATGATGGTTGGATACTATTAGTAGGCCCATTTCTGATGATCATGACTAGATTTCGTCATGAAATAAATATTTACAGACACCTAGAAATCGCTAAATAAATGCAAAAACTCCTAAATTACTGTTAGGAAAATTAATTGGTTTGAACGTAATATGAACACAGCCCCAAGATTGCCTCAAAAATACTTTCTCGGGAAACGTCAAAGGCATTTTTTAGCCTATAAGTTGACAGCCCTGGCGATCCAAATGGCGAGAACAAGCGCGCCAATCCTGACTGCGTTGTCAGCTCGGCGACGGATCGACCAAACCTGCATGCTTTAACGTAAACCGTCTTACGCGAATACCGACCCTATTGCCTTGCTAATAGAGTCGGCGTAACTGCTTAACATAACGTGGCATCCCGGCCAATTATTTTGGATGTGCCATTCTATTTTAAAGCCTTTGTATTTGTTTGACCGAAATTTAAATACGATCATCTTTATTGCGGCTCCTACGGGAGTTATTAGATTTTATTTCCGGTCAGTGCAGTTACGATTACCTTTTCGTCTGTTTTTTTAGACTAAGTAGATGCAATACATAATTATTAATTAAACTACACTAACTTAAAAATAAACTTAGGTACTTAAATAATTACTGCTAAAAAAATAAATAAAATTAAAACAAAATACAAATAATAAAAATCTTACAAGTAAAAAACACCGTCCACCTCGCTGCCTCGCGGTAGGGCGCCCAGAACGCTGGCAGCGTTTCCTCTATGACTAAGTTGGTATCAGAATGACTAGATGGCAAAATGCAATAAATAAATTACAACAAATCACTATATGTATCGATAGCAAAACTTGGTTAAAGATACATCATGATTCTGAGTTCTGGGTCAGGTCTACATCGCTTAGCTTCTTGCTAAGTCATTTTGTGATTTAGCCATGGGTATATAATTTATAATCTAATGTGGTGCAATTATGTACATTAAAAATAACATTATAAAACTTAAACTAAACTACAAATAAATTATAAAGAGCCAATAAAAAAATTGCCATTAATTTTCCTTCATTTCATTTCGGGACCCAGCTGGATGAGGTTAGCGCTGGACCGGTCGTCGTGGAGATCCTTGGGGGAGGCCTTTGTCCAGCAGTGGACGTCTACAGGCTGATATGATGATGATGATGATTTCATTTCTGATAAAGAACCGTGCCTGAGTAAGGTTACACTCTGTTATTTATATGTACGATATAAAAGTGCCTTGACTGATTGACTGTCTGATGATGGTGTGATGTAACCGCTTGCAATTCTTCTAGAAGAGACCAAGACAGATCATCCGCTTCTTTGTCTTTCAAATCCAATTTCATTCCCGATCAAGATGAAAAATACAGAAAATCGACGCCAACGCGGTAAATAAACTGACAACCTACAGGTTCCGTATATATTCCGCATGAGATCTCATGAAAATTGTTTTACAAACTTGTGAAATTATTTTAATGTGATAGGTATACATGTCCGGCACAGAACGTAAAAATATATCTATAACCGTATTAATAAAAAAAAAATTATTTTATTTCAGGCGTAAAATCCATAGATATAAAAAGTCAAAATTAAATGAACTAAATTTAAAAAACTAATTATATTATTATTATATTCTTTATTGCACAAAAATAATTTTACAAAGAAAACCAAACAAGAAATAAATATATTAAATAAATAGAATAGAGCAAATGCTGTGCACTTGGTTATATAAGATCATTTTCATCAAGTGACCTATATTTCTCTTTGTTTTCATCTAAGGATCACAAAAATCTGAGACTGACATACATCGTGACCCTTTGCGTACGGAACTCCAAAAAAAACTAATAAATGTTGTCCCATATAATATGTCTGCCCCGCTCGCACGTATACAACTAATAGGGTGTTAAAGAGTGAGGACAAATGTGCTTTAATTTAAATTCCTTGCCGGGAATAAATCAACCGAGACATTGCCGGGATACGCCTAAAGCGGTGGGAAAATAAAACCCGGGATAGGGGTGAGTTCTGGGCACAATGAAGCTAGCACACGGTAGTGAAACTCAGATGCAATAGCGTAGTGAAAATTTTTAAGTCTATTTTTAGTTCAATTTTAATTTAAATCGAGATAACAGCCTAGTATGTCCCCACTGTTGGGGCTCAGGCTTACACTCAACGAGGCCATCAGGGCTATATAGTCCACCATCCATCCCAGGTTAAAGTACTTACATTCGCCTTAGAATTCCTTCTTCGGCGTATGCAGGTTTCCTCACGATGTTTTCCCTCACCGTTTGAGAGCAGTCAGTAAATGTACTTCGACTTTCGACTTCGGCGATCGAACTAAGACCAATTTACCAAGAATTTAATTCTTATTACGTACGTATTTTTAATCTCCACAAGCATCACCGTAAATTATAAACTTTTACCAAATATTTCAAAAGGTTTACCTAAACGTTCTTCGTATAAACAAAAATGGCGCCATCTGTCATAATTTCCGTATGACGCGTTGGTGGGAAACCAACTATTTTCCCACCTATTCACTGGCGATATTGCGACGCTTCGTAGACAGGGTCCTTACGCTAGTAATAATTATATGTCTATGACATTTACGCTTAAGAATATCGGTTTTCCGTTTTGGCATTTCTCACCTTTACGCCTAGACAGTATGTAACTTTTGTGTATGCTGCATGATACTAATGATACATACCCGTCTAGGTTCAAAATGTCCCTTTCCCAAAATATCCTTTTCCAAAATGTCCTTTCCCAAAATGTCCTTTTACAAAAATCTCATTTTCCCAAAATGTCCTTTTCCCAAAAATCAATATGTCCTTTTCCCACAATGTCATTTTCCCAATATGACCTTTTCCTGAAATGTTATTTTTACCATGCGAATGCTACGAAGAGTATCTATCACCAAATATAATCCGGTGGCGCATAGACGCGTTGTATGGCCCCTACTGTGCCCTACCTTTACTGTGGGCTTGGTTAGTCGGGGAAAATGCGAAAAAACTGTATGGCTTAATGAGCCGCGGTACAAATAAGACAAATACGAGGTTTATGCTCAAACGGCCGACGCGTCGACAGCCTTGAAATATGTTCTTTTTAAAACAAGGCATTTTAGCTGATTCACAAAGCTTCCATATTACTTTTATAGGAAAAAAATATTTTTGTGAAAATGTCGAAAGTCGAAAATTAATTGCATATTTAATATTTTATTTGTAGTAAAAATAATAATATTTTCTCAAACATGCTTGGAAATGTGAACATTATTTTGACAACCTTCTTCGAGTTAAATCGTCATTGCTGTACTGGTCAAATAAATGAGAGCAGACGGGCAAATAATTTGAATGAAAATCCATATTATGTAGTGCCTAGCGGTCAAATAATGACCATTTCATGTGACCATGGCAACCACGGAGGTAAAATAACAAACAGTTTTTTTAAAATTTCGAATTGCCTTGCAAATTGCAAGCAGTTTAGTGTAACAAAACAAATGAACAGTTTGGCGCGTGGAAATTTATTGTTGTTCGTCATTGATTTTGGAATGTATATGTATGAAATAAAATGGTGTACATAGGTAATAGTTTGAATTTCCGCGCATTTGTTTGAGAAAACTACTATGCAAGTCTTGGCCACAACCAGGCATTGATGGACTCACGTATGTGTGCCTCGGCTACCGGCTCGGCCCACATGCACACGTTCATCCATCAATGCCTCTGTTGCGGGCCGCGGCAGTAATGTACTATTTAAAAGTCGTGATTAATAAATAAAATTATGAATTAATTGCTGGCACTTTGTGCGCAACGGCGGGCGCGGCGTTCGAAGCGTAGACGTACAACGTAGATGCATGAAGAATGTACAAACAGATTTTTATACAATAAAATATTTTATTACTTTAAAGTTAAATTTTTTAAATTTAATTATACACGTCAAATTTCCAACACTTTTTCTTACAATTATTTTACCAACATTCAATCTGAAATAAATAATTATATCAAAACTAGTAATACACAGGTAAAATTGCTCAAGGATTGTGCAGATAATGTTGAAAGATATTAATATTATGAAATTTAACGTCGAACCTGTAAAATCTCAACCAATTCTCCACTCAAGTAAGTAGGTACTTACTCCTAAAGCCTTAAAGAAGATTCCCTCGTCTGTACTTAGTGGTGAAATTCATTCAGTAGATTGAACAGCGAAATCCCTTGTAATGTGGGCATTTTAAGAGACTGTAATATTCATTGTTATGGGCATTTATTTAGTTGAAAGGTTTGCAATTTCGTGTCTGCGGAAAGGGTGCGTTGTTTTCGAGACGTGAGTCACTGCGATTGATATAGAGTTTACTATAGAGCGTTAGTGGCGTAGGGGACAAGACGTTGCCTGTCATGTCTAAAGGTCCGAGTTCGAGCCCCGGCCGTGCTATGAACCGACAGGGTCTTCTCGTAGTGATTGCTCTCGAACGGTGAAGGAAAACATCGTGAGGAAACCTGCATACGTCGAAGAAGGAATTCGAAGTCCTCGCACAGGGCTAGCGTGGTGAGCCATAGAGCTTATACTGCCTCGATGGTAACGCGGTCCGGTCGCACAAAAACCCCCTTAGGCTGTTTTCACAGCTGTATGAGAGACCCGTCCGGGTCGCCGTAAGGGACTGCGCAAACTAAGCGGAAAATTGCCCGCACACGTCATTGTCAAATGAACCATATCACTATAGCCTAAAGAAAAATATCGTATAATGACTTCTGCACGTCGGCGTCGCCTCGCGCTCGAGGTCATACGATTTTGATCTTTATGGGTTTTTGACATAACGTCAAAAAGTGCGCGGGCAAATTTCCGCTTGTAGACCAAGCCGGCCCTAATACGTGAGACCCGTGCGGTAAAGTGTCCCTAAACGATCATGCTTGCTTGACATGCAACGTTTACGTGAATGTCATGCTGCATGATGGACCATCATGCTTGCTATCAATCAATACAGTGAAGCAACGGCCAGCACGTAGTTTGCATGCCATGCACGTCAATCACTACAGCTAGACAGCTAGGTCATGCATGAGTGACAGCACGTAATTGCATGTCATGCAGATTGATGGTGTAGGGACCACTTTGGCGCCCGCAGTGCTATAACACGAGTGTCTCTGTGACCCGGAGCGTCTCGCGCACGGAACAATCCGCGTCGCTGTGAAACGATATTACAGCGCCTCACGTGTGCACTCCGGGTCTCCCGTACAGCTGTGAAACCAGCCTAAGACCTGGTGGGCCGACCTAGAGCAGACGCGCATATATTCCCATCTCTTTTTAAGCTAATCACCTAATCCGTGTTTGTGGGACACAATGTAAATAGAGATAAACCCCATATTAAATAGACTACAAAGTGCACTTTGCCGTGTTTTCGAGTGACTTTACTGCGGAGTAAAAACAAATTAAATTACATCCTACTCAGTGTGTTTACTCGCTTTTCGGTTCTGTTAATTGGGTTTAATGAAACGGGAATTCGTATATAAAAGAGATCTGATTAGATTCAATTTTATTTAAACATCAATCGAATCAACAACCTATTATATGTCCCATTGTTGGAGCTCAGGCCTACCCCCTCCACGTACGGGCTATAGTCCACCAGGCTAGCCCAGTGCTGGTTGGTAGATCTCGCATGCGCATAAGAATTCCTTCTTCTGCGTATGCAGGTTTCCTCACGATGTTTTCCTTCAATGTTTGAAAGCAGTCAGTAAATGAAACGTAAGTATATTTTCATCAAACTTGCTCGTAAATGGTCATATTATTATGCATGCATACAGAAACACAATGGCCTATATTATACACCCGTGGGAGTAATGAAAATCAGTACAATATTATACCCCTAGGGCTGTAATGTGTAGCTGGCTGTACATTAAGTTAAATTGAGTAGTTAACTTGACTAAATTAACTAAACTTGATTAAACTTGACTAAACTTGACTAAACATGACTAAACTTGACTAAATTGATTAAACTTGACTTGACTTGAGTTATATTAAGGTAATTAAATTTAACTTAATTTAACTAAATTAATTTAATAAACTTAAATAATTTCAGCAAAGTCAAAGAAAATAAATTTGTTCCCTTGTGTCGTAGGTATTTATTTCCTCGCAAATGTGATGAAAAACATTGTGTGCATGACGGGTAGTAAGGGTATTACAAACTCGAGTCATTAATATCCGTCCGCCTTCGGCGTCGGGCTTCTAACAGACTCTCGTTAGTAATATCCTACTTACTACCCTTATTGCACAATGTACTATTATTATTACTAGTAGTTCCGTGAGAACAGTAGACCTCGCCAGCCCTTATAAACCAAACCTAAAAGAAACCAACAAAAGTCAACTTTGGAAACAGAAAAAGTACCTACTAAAGTGACAAAAATTAGCACTTTAAAGCTTAATATTTCGCAAACGGATCCCTGAATCGAAAAATGTTTATCACACACCCGCGATATTTTTGAAAGACCCATCCAACGATACCCCACACCATGGATATCACGCGGAAAAAAATAATTTTCCATTTTACGTATGCAGTTCTATGAACATAATTTATTTTTTCAACTTTCTTAAGTCGATCCACTATTACTCAAAAACTAATAGAACCTACTTAGCCGTAATAGTTTTCCTTGTAACTACGTTATATATGCTACTGCCATGAATTTTTTCACATTTCCAGAAGCAACCGTTTAGCTGGCAGGGGGGGGGGACACGTGACTCTAACAAAAATTACCGCTTTAAAGCTTAATATTTCGCCAACGGATCCCTAAATCGAAAAAATGGTATTCACACACCAGCAATATTTTTGAAAGACCTATCCAACGATATCCCACACTATGGGATTCACAAGAAAAAAAAAGTTCACTCCCACTTTGCGAGTATGGTAGGTACTCTAAAAAAAATGTTTTTCAAAATTTTATTCTACTCATTTTGTAGGTTTAATTAATTTATACATATGCCAAATTTTCGTCAAAATCGGTTGAAAAATGCGACCTGAAGAGAATTACAGACAGACAGACAGACAGACAGACAGACAGACAGACAGACAGACAGACAGACAGCCGGACAAGAGCATTTTTGGCCAGTCTCGAAACGTAGACGCTTCGCTCGCTTCGCTCGCTCGGTCAATTAAACCACGCTTCTCTGTTTTTCGGTTTGCGATTCGCGTAACAGTCCGTATCCTTTTTACTTAAACAAAATTGAGTTTTCAACATTACCCCAAACAACTTGGACCCCAAAACTAACAAACGAACCAATGGGGCATATCTAATTTAATTCCCCAACCAAACTACTGCGCCCACGCTCGATAGGGCAAAGGCGTAACCGAGATGTTGGCATAAACAACGTTTTATGAGTTGGCCACCGAGGGGAGGAAAAATGGAAAATAGTGGGATGTGGAGTTAGGAAAACGGATGGTGTTGTTTTTTTACGGATGAAAAACTTAGGATGTACAGTCAGCTTAGTATTATGAAATTGTCCAAAAGAATTGCAATGTTAAATTTTAATGTCTTAGGGCTTCTTTCACCACTTCCTGATATTGTTACAGATAGTAATCTTAGTGATAAACTAATCTATCAGATAAATCTGTGTGATAGACTATATAAAATATATAAGATATAGGCAATCAGATACCTGTGAAACCAAAAAAATAGACTATCTGTCATATAACCTGCAGATAGGGTATCTGGGACTTTATCAGCAAGCGGTGTAAGAGGCCCTTAATAGTGCAACACCTTGAATTTTCTAAAGTACCTACACATGAATAATTATTTACATTTACTGCAGTGATTTTTAGAAATAATATATTTGTTAAATCCAATAGTTTTTACTTGCTACATTTCATCATCAGCCTGTACTAGTCCACTGCTGGACATAGGCCTCCCCCAAGGCGAACCACTCAACCCGATCCTCGGTTCTCCGCATCCAGTCACTGCCAGCCGCAGGTCGTCGCTCTATCTAGCCGGGGGGCGTCCCACACTGAACTCCGAACAAAAACCTCATCTACCCCAGCGGTTATCGGTTCTCCGGCAGATGTGACCAGCCCACTGCCACCTTTGAGCTTGCTACATTTGATTATGAAAAATAATTTTTTTTTTTTTTACAAATACAACGTATAACGGGCCTAGAGTAAACCAATTCGTTCATTTTCTCCGACTTTTAATTTTGAAAGTTTTATGGTTATTTTTAATATTTTTAAAATCTTTTTGAGTCTTCTGAAGCTTGTATAGGTACAATTTTACAAAGGTTGTCTGGAAGAAATCGCTCTTAGCGATAAGACCGCCTAGATGTACATTACTGTATCTGTTTTTCTCTTTTTTTGTCTGTAATTTTTTAATGTGCAACAAAGTGTATTGAATTGAATTGAAATTTACAAGGGCTCTACTTTTTATTCAACAAATTAATTAAAAATGGTACTTACTTATGTGCAGCACTGCACCGGATTTGAACGTGTAACTGGTGAACTAATTCTCATGCCGACCGTACCCAATAAAATGTTTGTTCTGAAACATAACATCCAGTCCACGGGTCGGATGTCGTGATTTCGTCCAAAAAGTTACACGGTTTTTTATTTTTAATTGCGTTTCCATGCATTGCGGGCCGCCACAGGCGCCATTTTGTATTTAATTGTTTTATTTGAACACATCTGGCTGGCACAATAAAATGTGATTTACTTGTAAATATTTGGCTGTGTTCTCTTTGTGAAATGGCAACATTTTATTCCGAACAAGTGTTGCAAATTAAAAAATCAAACCTCCGACGCATAGCGGAGTTAGACAAAATGTAAAACTCTAGCCAAGAACTAATCTAATTTGACAATTTTCATGCCATCTCTTTCCTATTTTTAAAGTAAAAAAATGGTCTTGACAGACGGACGGACGGACGGACAACGATGTGAACCTATAAGGGTTCCTTTTTTTCCTTTTTTGGGGTATGGAACCCTAAATAAAAAGAGCGCAAGAGACTAAAATTTAGTTAAGGCGTACACCATTCGAATCAACAACATTATATCAAATCAAATCAACAACCTATTAGCATGTCCCTACTGCTGGGGCTCAGGTCTACCCAGTTTCACCAGGTCTACCCTCTCAACGAGGGCGTTCTATAGTCCACCACGCTAGCCCAGTGCGGGTTGGTGGACTTCACATGCGCCTAATAATTTCTTCTTCGGCGTATGCAGCTTTCCTCGCGATGTTTTCCTTCACCGTTTGAGAGCAGTCAGTAAATGTACTCAAGTTTCGAGAAAAAACCCGTTGGTACATGGCACGACCGGGGATCTAACTTCGGACCTTTCGATATGATAGGCCGCGTGTTCTTCACGACGACGCCACTGACGCCACTGATGCTCTACATATACATAATTATGTTGTCCTCTCTCTATTAGACGTCAGTTTATCCGTGCCACCGCAAAGCCATCAGGTGCTAACAAAATACACAGATACGAACTCCTTTTTGTGTAGGTAGAGGTACACCATGAATATTTACCAAAGACCCTACCCTTGCCCTACCCTAAACTAATCATACGGAGCTGACGGGAGGTCAGATCAACAGATGTACCTATTTGCACCTTTCATTTAATATTTACCTTCTTGTAATCTTTACCTTAGGGTAATCGGGTTACGTCCATACACCGGCAGTTGCTAGCGTAGTATTTGAAGGTAAAATTTGGTATAGAAATAAATAAAAATAAAAATAAAAAAATAAAAAATAAAAAAGCCTTTTATTTCCAGTTTACAATTTAGAAGAAAAAACATTTTAACTAACTTTAAACATATTAACAAAAAATATATAAATTTATTAAACCTAACTTTTTTTTTTTGTGTGTTGTGGGTGTTTGTATGTATTTTAGTATTTATTTAAAAGTATTTATGTATGTTTATCAGTTGTTGAGTACCCATTTACACGCTTCGGCTTAGTTTGGTACTAAACAGCCATGTGTGAATTTGTTCTAACATTGTTTTCTTATTTTATTATTATTTTAATTAGTAATAAATAAATAAATTAAGTATTAAAAACATTAACATTTAGGTAGATATAGGTACTTATTTATTTTCCCCTGGAACCCCTTTCAGGTAAAGGCCTCCTCCAAAGCTTTCATTTCTCTCGATCTTTGTATATAATATGTAGAGTTGGTTATTTCTTCTTTTTAATAGTTCTTTGTGATCTCTTGGTGATGTCTTTGGAGGGTTTTGGTCATATTCTTCCACGGTGACCAACCGGCTTGGAAGATGGGTTTCGCTTCTTGTTTGTGGTTTTTGTATGTGTTTCGTGTGAGAGGGGGGCTGTATAGTTGCTATTCGTTTAAGTTTTTCTTGTCCTGCTGCTTTGACACACTATTCGGGTACTTGGCAGTTAAGAATTTAAGCATGCCCGGTTTTAAAACTCCTTCTGACAAGCTGGAACTTCTTTTACATGATGCCGCGGTTTTATTCTTTTTGTTGACTTGCGCTTCTTTTCCAGATTGTCCGGGACGGTTATTTTCGGGGGATATTGAGAGCATTCTCTTATTGTTGTTTGTTGTGTTTGTATTTTTATCTAGTATAGAAATACAAAATGCCAAATAAGCAGAGTTTCTACATCTTATACAACATCATCAGTCTGCACTAGGCCACTGCTGGACATAGGCATCCGCCAAGGCGCGCCACTGACCGGATCTTCGGTTCTCCGCATCCAGTCACTGCCAGCCGCTTCACGCAGACCGTCGCTCCATCTAGCCGGGGGCGTCCCACACTACCCTTGCGCACTCGAGAACTTGTCTACCCCAGCGGTTATCGGTTCTCCGACAGATGTGACCAGCCCACTGCCACTTGAACGATCTAACCCTTTGAGCTAGGCTTTGGTTCTCTGGCGGATCACCTCGTTTCGGATCCTAATTCTCAGAGAAACTCCGAGCATGGCTCTTTCCATAGCGAATATTGAACGAATATGAGAGACTGCTTTGTTCACATTTAAGTAATTTGTAATGTGGCCTTGTAATTAATTACCTTACATAGGGTAATACCGTATGTAAATGGAGACCTAATTACCCATCTACCCCAATTAAATTACAGAGCGACAACTACCTAATTGACTATGAAGACCCCGTTTAAATTGAAGATACACGGTTTGATAAGCGAAGAAATTGGATAGTGTAAGAGTACATTCCTTGGTATAATTTATTTATTTAACAATTTATTGTACACACAAAACATTAAAAAGATACAAAACAAAACAGAAAGAACATGTACAAATGGTGAGGCTTATCTCTTTATGAGATTTCTGCCAGCCTACCAGTGACAGGAAAAATGTGTGTTAGGGCAGACAGTGTGTACTAATATACTAAATAAACTATATTATATCAAAAATATTCATAAAGTATAATACATACAAATATTATCGTACATACTTACATACATAATGGATACATAAATATATACACACATATGTATAATATATATATATGCTTATGGATCAAGAGAGAGGTAATGCTCCTTCACTCGCTTTCTAAAGATTGCGACAGACTGGCTGTTGCGTATGTCAGAAGGAAGTGAGTTCCACAGCCTGACCGCATGTACCGAAAAGGAATAGGAATAAAAGTCGGTAGAGTGGGAGGGAATATTAAGGAGGGAGCCAATGTGGGATCTGCTGAGTTTATCAACAGGGCGCATAAAGGAGAAACGTTCAGATAAATAGTTAGTATAAGCACAATTTATGGTTGACTGGCCTGTTGGTGTAGTGGTAGTGACCCTGCCTACTGCGCCCGTGGGTTCTATGTATTTAAAAGTATTTATGTATGTTTATCAGTTGTTTGAGTACCCATTTACAAGCTTCGACTTAGTTTGGGACTAAACAGCCGTTTGTAAATTTGTCCAAATTTTGTTATTATTATCTCTTTTTTTACCGACTTCCAAAAAAGGAGGAGGTACTATGTGCGGCTGTATGTATGTTTTTTTTTCCTTTTATGTATGTTCAGCGATTTCTCCGTCAATTGGACCGATTTCAAAATTTTTTTATTATTACCTTAGATTCCATAAAACTTAATAAACTGTATGGCGTCCCGCACTAAACTTTAACAAAAAAAGGAGTAAACTGATACAGTTCGTCATTTTCCAAACAAAATTATTTTTCAATAATTGTATATGTTTTTTAAACTGCTAAAGTCATGTTGTATGACCTATATATACGGGTACCGACTTATTCGTAATACATGACAATTCAATAGCTCCTTCGCAAGTTTCAATTTAATGAATTCTGTGAATAAGTATAACAGAAAAAGATTTTCCGGAAGAAATCGCTTTTAGATGTACTAATGTAAGCTAGGTACTGTATTAGATCTGTATTAATTATTGTACAATGAAGAGTGCGTAATGAATAAATATTTAAATGAAATACGTACTTTCAATAAAACACCAAATGTACAACAAAATGAAACTTTTTCGGAAGATATAAAAAAATAAACGTAAATATTTATTAGCATTTTTAACATGTCAATAAAGGCTATTTTTTTATATTTTTTTTATATCCCCAGCACAGGGTAAATTGGAACGCGGCACATGAAATCCCCAATATCGAACCTGGAAAATGGCAATAACTCGTTTAAAGATGGCCCAATGCGCAGTACGATAAATTAAACACTACAGGATGTTCCCCCGACCGTACTCGTAAACTGACACTGGACAACGGCAGATATGCAGGAGCGCTGTTACACGCCTCGTATAGTTTTATGGGATGCCTACACCCTCTACGCGCCCTTTGATACACTCCAGTTCAGTGCAAGGGGTACACTCTATGAATTGATCCCTTCATCAGATACTAATTTGGTGACAATGGGAGGGAGGCAACCTCAGGAAAATACCCTCTTAAACAAACAAACAAACAAATAAACAAATAAATTTAAATCGGTCCACAATTGACGGAGAAATCGGTGAACATAAAAAAAAATACATACAGCCGAACATAGAACCTCCTTTTTTGGAAGTCGGTAATAAAATGAAACGTCAAACCAAATTAACAGCCTATTAAATGTCCCCACTGCTGGGGCTCAGGCCTACCCTCTCGACCAGGGCGTACGGGCTATAGTCACAGAGTAAGTAATAGTCTTCTATAGTCCACCACGCTAGCCCAGTGCGGGGTTGGAGGACTTTCTACTTCGGCGTAGGTTTCCTCACGATGTTTTCCTTCACCGTTTGAGAGCAGTCAGTAAATGTACTTAAGTTTCGAGAAAAAACCCATTAGTACATGGCCAAAATGTCAGAGTGTGTTGCCTTTGAACAAATTTTTATAGTAAAAAAAAATCGTTTTCGGACAAGTTCTAACAGAAAATAGCATATTTTGCGAGCTACCTACTTTAATTTGGTCCAAAACTGTAAGGAATGCAAACGTGTTCATTCTTGTTTCCGAGGAGCCAATGTTTTTGTCCGGCAGTGTACCACCAACTTATGTGAAACATCCGACACATGTAATGCCCAGAGTTTTCCCGTTTTTGCGTCTATGTGCAAAGTTTCGCACTTGGCCCGCGGGTCACTAAACTTCGTTCTACTTTGTGTTTCGATATCTTTGCTAATAAGATTGGAGATCCGTGCTTTGTATACCTAGCACTACCGCACGATCCTGTTAGGATTGTTGTTTGGTTATTTTGTGTTACCTGGCATGGAATCCGTCAGCGAATAAAAAGCCTTTGACATAGCTCAAAGGTTTAGCATCATGAATCAAAAAATTTAGCCACTCTCATATGGATGAGTAATAAAAGCATTCTATGGGTGTCAAAATCGTGTCAAACTAATCACAAAATTATGACTCACTCACACATTCTCATTTTCAAACTCCATATAAATTTGTATTAGCAACTTCCTCCCGCTACTCCGCTTCCTTTGCCCCCTCCCGGGAAATGGCACCATAGGTTCCGATACTAAATATGCAAGATGCGATCTCCACAGGAAGCGCGCGCGCGACCAAAGAGATTTGAAATTTCTTGGTTAGCACGTTGAAGTGGCAGCGGGCTGGTCACATCTGTCGGAGAATCGATAACCGCTGGGGTAGACGGGTTCTCGAGTGGAGACCACGACTAGGCAAGCGTAGTGTGGGACGCCCCCGTCTAGATGGAGCGACGACCTGCGTAGGAGGCTGGCAGTGACTGGATGCGGAGAGCCGAAGATCGGACTCAGTGGCGCGCCTTGGGGGAGGCCTATGTCCAGCAGTGGACTAGTGCGGGCTGATGATGATGGCATGGGATACTATTTTAAGGGTTCCGTACCTCAATAAAATGAACCCTTATAGGATGACTTCGTTGTCCATGTGTCTGTTTGTCAAGACCCTTTTTCTCACGAACCCATGGACGTAACACGTTAAAATTAATATAAAATACTCATGTCTACAATCCCTTTGTGCTGTGAAAAAATCAAACTTCTAAGTCAACGTAGTCGAAAGATATGGCCGTTTTTGTCCCATTTTTAGTATTATGGTAATTAAAACCTATGGGGTACTTCCCGTTTGTTTGTCGCCGTTTAGCAACGAATGGTGGACCTCTCATTCACAGATTATAATAATGTAAGTACCTAAACTTTTTAGAAGATTTTAATCTCATATATAAAAGGCGAAACTGACTCACTCACTCACTGACTGACTGACTGATCAACGCACAGCCCAAACCGCTGAACCTAGAGACTTGAAATTTGGCACAGAGGTACCTCATATAGCACTGACGTATACTAAGAAAGGATTTTTCGAAAATCAACCCCTAAGTGGGTGAAATAGGGGTGCAAAGATTGTATGAAAGTCCCTCATTTTTAAAGTTGGAAACCTGAAAATTTGTATTTAGGCTATTCGTTAAAAACCAATGAACACGTGTTTCAGCGATTTTGAAAATTCCACCCCTAAGTATGTAAAATAAGGGATGAAACGCGCACAGCCTAAACCGCTGAAGCTAGAATCGTAAAAATTTATATTTAGGCTTTTAGTTTAAAAACAATAATGACGTGTTTCGCGAATTTTGAAAATTCCACCCCTAAGTATGTAAAATAAGGGATGAAACGCGCACAGCCCAAACCGCTGAAGCTAGAATCGTGAAAATTTATATTTAGGCTTTAAGTTTAAAAACAATAATGACGTGTTTCGCGAATTTTGAAAATTCCACCCCTAAGTATGAAAAATAGGGGATGAAACGCACACCCCAAACCGCTGAGCCTAGAGACTTGAAATTTGGCACAAAGGTTCCTCTTATAGCACTGACGTCCACCAAGAAAGGATTTTTCAAAAATCATCCCCTAAGTGGGTGAAATAGGGGTGCAAAGATTGTATGAAAGTCCCTCATTTTTTAAGTTGGAAACCCGAAAATTTGAATTTAGGCTATTCGTTAAAAACCAATAATGACGTGTTTCGCGAATTTTGAAAATTCCACCCCTAGGAAAAAAAAAAAAAAAAATAGGGGATGAAACGCACAACCAAACCGCTGAGCCTAGGGACTTGAAATTTGGCACAGAGGTTCCTCTTTATAGCACTGACGTCCACTAAGAAAGGATTTTTCAAATCATCCCCTAAGTGGGTGCAAAGATTCTCATATATAATTTATTGTAGATAACTCAAGAACGGATCGACGGATTTTGATGAAACTCGGTACATTTACAGCTTATATCCTGGAATAACATGTAGGCTACTTTTTACCGCGGTAAATTGTTCCCGCGGGAAACTCGATAACGGCTGAACGGATTCGGATGAAACTTGGTACAGTGACAGCTTATATCTTGGGATGACATATGGGCAACTTTTTACCGCGGTAAACTTTTCCCGCGGGAAAAATATTTAATTTTGATGAAACTTGGCTAACCTAACCTAACCTTACCAAACCTAACCTAACCATCAGTGATAGTTTTCCCGCGGGAAAAATATTTAATTTTGATGAAACTTGGCACAGTGATAGCTTATATCCTGGGATAACATATAGGCTACTTTTCACCGCAGTACACTTTTCCCGCGGGAAAAATTATAAAATTTTGATGAAACTTGGCTAACCTAACCAAACCTAACCTAACCTAACAGTGATAGTTTATATCCTGGGATAACATATAGGCTACTTTTCACCGCAGTACACTTTTCCCGCGGGAAAAATTATAAAATTTTGATGAAACTTGGCTAACCTAACCTAACCAAACCTAACCTAACCTAACCTAACAGTGATAGTTTATATCCTGGGATAACATATAGGCTACTTTTCACCGCAGTACCCTTTTCCCGCGGGAAAAATTATAAAATTTTGATGAAACTTGGCTAACCTAACCTAACCAAACCTAACCTAACAGTGATAGTTTATATCCTGGGATAACATTTATGCAACTTTTTACCGCGGTAAACTTTTCCCGCCGGAAAAATATTTAATTTTGATGAAACTTGACACAGTGATAGCTTATATCCCGGGATAACATATAGGCTACTTATCACCGCAGTAAACTTATCCCGCGGGAAAAATGTTATAAAATATTATAAAAATATTTAATTTTGATGAAACTTGGCTAACCAAACTTAACCTAACCTTAGCAAACCTAACTAACAGTGATAGTTTTCCCGCGAGAAAAATATTTAATTTTGATGAAACTTGGCACAGTGATAGCTTATATCCTGGGATAACATATAGGCTACTTTTCACCGCAGTACACTTTTCCCGCGGGAAAAATATTTAATTTTGATGTAACCTGGCTAACCTTACCCAACCTAACCAAAACCAACCTAACCTAACAGTGATAGTTTATATCCTGGGATAACATATAGGTAACTTTTTACCGCGGTAAACTATTCCCGCGGGAAAAATATTTAATTTTGATGAAACTTGGCTAACCTAACCTTACCAAACCTAACCTAACCATCAGTGATAGTTTTCCCGCGGTAAAAATATTTAATTTTGATGAAACTTGACACAGTGATAGCTTATATCCCGGGATAACATATAGGCTACTTATCACCGCAGTAAACTTTTCCCGCGGGAAAAATGTTATCAAATATTATAAAAATATTTAATTTTGATGAAACTTGGCTAACCAAACTTAACCTAACCTTAGCAAACCTAACTAACAGTGATATTTTTCCCGCGGGAAAAATATTTAATTTTGATGAAACTTGGCTAACCTAACCTAACCTAACCTAACCTAACCAAAACCAACCTAACCTAACAGTGATAGTCTATATCCTGGGATAACATATAGGTAACTTTTTACCGCGGTAAACTATTCCCGCGGGAAAAATATATAATTTTAATTAAACTTGGCTAACCTAACCTTACCAAACCTAACCTAACCAGCAGTGATAGTTTTCCCGCGGGAAAAATATTTAATTTTGATAAAACTTGGCACAGTGACAGCTTATATCCTGGGATAACATATAGGCTACTTTTCACCGCAGTACACTTTTCCCGCGGGAAAAATATTTAATTTTGATGTAACCTGGCTAACCTTACCCAACCTAACCAAAACCAACTTAACCTAACAGTGATAGTCTATATCCTGGGATAACATATAGGTAACTTTTTACCGCGGTAAACTATTCCCGCGGGAAAAATATTTAATTTTGATGAAACTTGGCTAACCTAACCTTACCAAACCTAACCTAACCATCAGTGATAGTTTTCCCGCGGGAAAAATATTTAATTTTGATAAAACTTGGCACAGTGACAGCTTATATCCTGGGATAACATATAGGCTACTTTTCACCGCAGTACAATTTTCCCGCGGGAAAAAATATTAAATTTTGATGAAACTTGGCTATCCTAACCTAACCTAACAGTGATAGTTTATATCCTGGGATAACATTTATGCAACTTTTTACCGCGGTAAACTTTTCCCGCGGGAAAAATAATTAATTTTGATGAAACTTGGTACAGTGATAGCATATTAGTGTGGCTGACGGAACGGAAACCTCCGTGGGCGACCGGATTTAATATTTAGGCTTTCAGTTAAAAAACAATAATGACGTGTTTCGGCAATTTTGAAAATTCTACCCCTAAGTGTGTAAAATAAAGCGTAACACACACTGGGCGGCTGCGCTGCGAAAGCGTTGCGGCGGCGAAGGTTTGTATGAAGTACGCGCCGCGCCGCCGCCGCTTTGATGTAAAGGGCTTCATACTATTTCGAACATTACAGAAAAAAACCGCAACGCTTTCGCAACGCCGCCGCGCAGTGTGTGTTACGCTTTAGTGATGAAACGCGCACAGCCCAAACCGCTGAGCCTAGGAACGTGAAATTTTATGTTTAATCTTTTAGTTTAAAAACAATAATGATGTGTTTCGCGAATTTTGAAAATTCCACCCCTAAGTATGTAAAATTGTAAAATAGGGGAAGAAACGCGCACAGCCTAAACCGCTGAGCCTAGAGACTTGAAATTTTGCAGAAAGGTTCCTCTGTGATGTCTACTACGAAATGTATTTTTACCGCGGGAAAACCTTTTTTACGCGGGCGAAGCCGCGGGCAAAAGCTAGTTATTTATAATTTGGGAGACCTTTAAACAGATTTCAGATTTGAACATTGCCTTCCTTGCAAATACGAATCTCATGATTTGTGTCCAACCCTTTATCCATCGGAGACCGTGAATTTTCAATCACATGGGCTGTTTACGATGTTTACCCTTGCCATAAAAAGCTTTCTTTAAGCTATGCCACGTACATCGCTCGTATCAGATCTGACTTATGGCTTCCATTTTCAAATAGCTCCCCAGTGACCTATCCCGTTACAATTCCAGCAAAAATAACGTTTCATTTCAGAAGCGTTAAGAATAGCTGCATAAAATATCGTTATCAATTTGCAACCGCAGAATTCCCCTTTTTACTGACATTTAATTTTCTCGTTCGTACAACGGAACGTAAATCATACGCCTCTCGCTCTTAGGGTTACCAGCTAAAACAGTTTTTTTATGCAAATATTTGCAAAAAAGTGGTCAGGCAGATACTGTCATACGAAACTGACCAAAGAAAACTGGATTAGAACTAGATAGAAGATATTCCTGATGAGTTAAGAATGTTATCGCACTTTAGACCTCCTCCATCCGTACCATAGACCAGATCAGACCACACACAGCCACCATCAGATCTCACGCAATTTATTCCTAGGCGGAGACCAGGCCTCAAAGTGACCTCAAATGCATGGAAAATACCTTTTTTGTAGTATAGTAACCTAACTTGAGGAGTTCTCACTCACCCAGCACATGACTAGAATGTCTTGTACCTGTAGTTCCTGTATGACGGCAGAAATAGGTAAGATGATCTTGACCATCTACCAAAATTCGAGCACCGGTAACTTGAAATCTCTAGAAATCTAACTTCCACCCGCATTCAAAGCTGAAAGCTATCCGACCGCATAACTCAGACCACGCCCGCGCGGTACAG
The DNA here is from genome assembly GCA_949699065.1 of Metalampra italica. Lineage (NCBI taxonomy): Eukaryota > Metazoa > Arthropoda > Insecta > Lepidoptera > Oecophoridae > Metalampra > Metalampra italica. Next base: position 2,120,441 of record OX452995.1, on the reverse strand, counting down.
GGGTGCGGTGAGTGCGCGGCAGGCCCACCCGCCCACTCCCCGCGAGATCCCCTTATTCGCTTCGCCCCGCACCCCTGTACCGCGCGGGCGTAGTCTGAGTTAACGGTCGGCCTATAAAGGCCGGGTCATACCGCACGCATACCGCACACGGGTCATAATGCAGCACGGCGCAGCACAGTACAGCGCAGCACGGCATATGACGTTGTAAATATGGGATAATAGGGGAGAGGACACACCAACGCACGATGCTGCACAGCGCTGCGGCGATTGCGTTGGGGCACAGCACGTCGCGACAACTGGCCGGTGTGACGTGCTACGCAACGCGCTGTGCTGCAACGCTCTGCGCTGCACCGCATACGCATTCGGTTTGACCCGGCCTTAAATCCGCACATGTCGGCCAAAGTTCCACCTCCTGGCAACCCTGCTCTCTTCGAAAAACTCAGCCAGCCCGCTGCCCGCCGCCGGTTTTCAGCTTTTTAAATCTTTTGCATAACCTCTTTAGTTAAATATTCCGTTATTAAGCCGATGTTGGCATTACTCTCAACTATGACTTATTTCATGTTTAGAACGTATAATTATTCTTATTTTATACGCCTCGTTAAACCTATTTGTAGTAGGTAGTTAGAGTATAACATCTGTCAAATTTGCACAATGTGCTGATAGGGTAGGTCTGAGCAGTGGGGACGGTTAATAGCAAGAAGTTTCAAATCTCTTTGGTCGCGCGTGCGCTCCCTGTAGAGATCGCATCTTGCATATTTAGTATCGAAACCTCAGATGCCATTTACCGGGGGGGGGGGGGGGGGGGAGGGGGGGGGGGGAGGGGGGTGCGGACAAAGGAAGCGGAGTAGCGGGAGGAAGTTGCTAGTACAAATTTATATGGAGTTTAAAAATGAGAATGCGTGAGTGAGTCATAATTTTGTGATTAGTTTGACACGGTTTTGACACCCATAGAATGCTTTTATTACACATCCATATGGGAGTGGCTAATTTTTTTGATTCATGGTTAATAGGCTGTTGATAGTTCACCTTTCTTTCTCCTACCAAGGAACGCACCACAATGTTTACTGCACAGTGGTTTACTGCATACGCCAGTGGCGCCATCTGAGTCGAGCCTTGAAAAACCAGTGCAAATAAGACACATTTGTGTGTAACCACAAAATATTTTCAGGAAATCGATTTAAAATAATACAATCCGGCCAAAAGGTATAAACGTTAACAATGATAACAAAGATATTACATTACATTATATATAGGCTTTACGGCTAAGGCTGGCCCGGCGAGTGTCCGACGATTGTTTTCGCTTTCGACACTTTTGGTCGAATTTCGGTGTCGAAAATAGAAGATATCTTTCGGTATCAAGGAATATTGCGAAAGATTTTAAACACCATCAATAACCATGACGCTAAAATATAATAAAAATGACTGACACATCACGCAGACGCAGCGTAGGCAGGCCTCCCTCAAGGTGGACCGACGATCTGGTGAGGGTCGCGGGACCCGGCTGGGTGAGGTTAGCGCAAGGCCGGTCGTGGAGATCCCTGGGGGAGGCCAGCAGTCCAGCAGTGGACGTCTACAGGCTGATATGATGATGAAGACTGAGACAGATTTTTTAACTAACTACAGTATTAAATAATTCTTAACCACCTTAGTCTCATTGCCTTTAAAAAATAAGTACCTACACTAAAGTTTGTCAAAGTCTACTATTCGAAAATAGATCAAAATAATTTACTTAAGATTTAAATTATGTTCACCATCATCATGTCAGCCTTTTAGCGTCCACTTCTGGACATAGGCCAAAAATTGTATTATTTACAGGGAATCGAAGTAATTTAAAACAAAAATACAAATTACCTTACAGACGCCAAGTCCGCCTTTTGGTAGAAAGGGCTGTAAAGCCGAAATTTGGGCTCCGGCCGAAAAAATCACTTTCGGTCCCACACTACAAGAGGTTTTACAAGTGGTCGCAATTTCAAATGGACCCGAGAGCAGGCACGTACGAATTCAATAAAATGCGCCTCTACCGCAAAGATTTTATCGGCAGGAAACACGCGAGACTGTGTTGCGTGAGGTCTCGCGTCGTTTTGCATTACTCTTTTCTATCAGAAATATATTTTAAAAATTGATTTTCTGTGATAAAATATTTGTACATCCATCCTTCTTAGGCACTGCGCAAACCAAGCGGAAACTTGCCCGCGCACTTTTTGACGTCTTTGTCAAATGAACCATATTACTATAGCCTAAAGAACAAAATCGTATGATCGATAAACGAAAATCTCGCGATCTATCGTCGAATACACCCGCAGATACCGTGAGTGTTTTGTGCCGGGACTTTCCAATAATACAAGATCAGAAGAGGGTAGTTTCAGAAACTACTCACAGCGATCAACACTGACAGCTCGCCACGCCAGTCAGCTCGTGACCACGGCCAGTGTAACCTGGTCGAAACGTCGGGCAAAGGTAAATAAAACTTGTTCGTGTGTAAGACCCGTATATAATTATATAATAAAAAATCGTATGAACACATAATTGACACCATGACATGATAATTAATAACCATGAGAGGTTATCTCACAAATTATGTAGTTGCCCAGGTTTCATGATTGAATGTGAATGTATTTATGATTCAGCCATGAAAGGTTATCTTACAAATTATGTAGTTGCCCAGGTTTCATGATTGAATGTGAATGTATTTATGATTCAACCATGAAAGGTTATCTCACAAATTAAGTAGTTGCCCAGGTTTCATGATTGAATGTGAATGTATTTATGATTCAACCATGAAAGGTTATCTCACAAATTATGTAGTTGCCCAGGTTTATTGAGTAACGTTTTCAGAGCTAAGGACTAAGAATTGTCTAAGACGCAGACACATAATCCAAGGTAGTCTGTTTGTTGAAATCCATCTTAAGCATGCTGTAAATTAACGGCTTAGCTAGCACGACTTAGCAAGAGTTTATCTTGCTAGTTGTTACGTACGACAAATCTTCAGTTAAACCTAGAAGTTATCATCACATTAAATGTTAAACGCTTGTCATATTATTTTATAATATTATAATTATTTATGACTTTAAATGTTAGTCTAAGGAATTAAATTATGTTACGAGTCCTCATTTTATTTTATTACAGTTAGATTTCGAAAGATGCAACACCTTTTAACTATTTGTGGCCAAATTATCCCAAAAATTTTTTTTACTTTGACTGTCCTATCCTAACCCGTTCTTATTTTAACGAACTAAGCTATCAATAAAACATGTTCCTTACACAAGAAACTTGGTTATGTTCTTTGGATTTATCGTTGTAATTTCGACTACATGTTGAGTGAGAAGCTTTAAAAAAACGCGTTACCAATCTAGTCAGATACCTTACTCGACACTTTTTATACACGTTACGTTTTACATAAAACATCTGCACACAGTCTACCCCATTTTCCCCACTAATTAGTTAATGTTTTATTTAACCCTAAGAGACCGGTCAGTGAATGTTAAAAAAAACTGGGTCGGTACTCTCTCTCCCGAGGATGTAACTAAAATCTTTGCTAAAATTTACTACTATTAGTAGTAGTACAGGGTTACGATCGCAATTCCAGCCCGTATGTTTCTCCGAGAGATCAATCGAATGAGTCAGCGGCTTCTTGAATAGGTAGAAACTATTGGCGCTCGTCAGTGACGTCGACGTTTCCTATTCTTGTTACTTTTCTTTTGCGAATATTACTTACGAATTTCTATTTGTATTTTCTATAGAATTTTTGCTTCGATCACCATATACTATAGACGATCGCCGAATTTTTGCTATTATTTTTGTTTTAAAGGTCTAAAGACAGTAAAAACCTCGTTCTATTTTCAGCCTATACACAAAACGACTGATCTGGGAGATCTGCTGATAGCTGAGCAGTTACGCTGACGATATGGTGCTACTAAAACCTTTCAATAAGTGCACTTACATCCTAATTAGCGATCTGTGGATTGCAGGCTTGACCCATCGGGTGTAATAGAGGGTGGTTGCACTAGCTAGAGTGCTATTGCCAGAAAAAAACGAACTCCATTGTAAATGATTACAATAATACTCGTAGAAATATGTACTTACTCATTAACTAATTACCTTTAATAGTAGACTGGTAAAAACGGTAGCGTCCCCGGGGGATGACGGAAATTTTGTATACGCCCTCCGTTGATAAAGGCATGGTCCTACGAATATATTTTTCAGAGGCGATATTGTTTAACAAGTTTATAAAACTTGAGAGAATAGTAGATTACACAACAAGTGAATAAAAAGGGAATTTAATTCGAGGGACTAAGTTGGATCCCGAGAGCAGCGAAGGATTCAAGGACCGAGATGAAATTTTTTTCACGTGTTGTGTACTCTACTTTATACCATTGACTGCGAGAAAATAAATAGGAGTATGGTATTTACATTTATCACATTTTATTATATGAATTGGAAGGTTGTAAAAACAATCCTTATCTGACAGTTAAGAAAATAACAGCCACTTAATCTTGCTGTTAGTTTATCAGGCAGCTATAAAATAAGGAAAGTTCGAAATCTCTGGCGCCCACCAAAGAGATTTTAGTTCCATGGTGAAATTAAAACAGTGCTCTAGCCAGCTACCTTTTTTATTTTTATTCTCTAGTGATTAAAAGAGAGTTTTATTCACTGTTTTCGAGTAACAATGATAAAAATAATCATTATTCTCTAGTGACTAAAAGAGAGTTTTATTCACTGTTTTCGATGAATAAAATACTCTTTTTAGAGTGACAATGGTATAAAGGCATTAACAAACGGAAGATCGATAGACTTCAGCGCTTGTAATGATGGCTCGAAACAATATTCGAGAGGGTGAAAATGAGCGAGAAAAAGGCGCGTTTTTGGTCCAGTCTGAGTCCTAGCTTAAGTAAGTGTTGTTACTCATAACATAACTTTAATGTGGTTCCGAAAACTCAATTTGCAAGTCCCGAAGCACGACATGAACTTTGCGAATAAATTAAACGGAAATCGGTGCTTTAATTGCGTTTTTTCGGGTCCAGTTTTTCCAGAACTTCCACCAAACCCACTTTTCCCGTTTTACGTAGTGAGGCATTAAGAGAAATTTATTTATTTAATAATTTATTGTACACACTAAAATAAAATAAAAACAATATAAAGCAACAGAAAATTGTACAAAGGGTCACGCTTATTTCTAGGAAATCTCTTCGCTAACCCGCGGTGGAGAAAAATTAATAAGGAGAGGCAGTTAGTCGCGCGTACTATAATTAAAAAACCTTATGTTTATAAAAAACTTATACTTAATAAAGACGAAATATAAAACAAACAAATATACAATACTAATAAATATACATAATATGCTAATGTATACATACATAAATAAATACAATTTAATATAGTTACATATGAATATACATAGAAATGCGTATTTCTAATAACTTCGCCTTAAAGTTTGTATCACACTGACACGGCTGTTATTCATGTAATTACATTTATCAGTAACTTGCACCATTGACGGCCAGAATAATTAAAAACATTATTTTCATTATCATTGTCCTGTGAGTGAATAATGGTACTAAATATAAACGAAATATACAGAATACGTACGACAATAGATAGTCGTATTATTCATAGAGCCATGCTTGGAGTTTCGGAAACGACGCGATCCGCCAGATAACCAAAGCCTTCCACATAGCTCAAAGAGTTAGTACGTTGCAGTGGCAGTGGGCTGGTCACATCTGTCGGAGAACCGATAACCGCTGGAGTAGACGAGTTCTCGAGTGGTGACCACGCGTGGGCAAGCGTAGTGTGGGATGCCCCCCGGCTAGATAGAGCGACGACCTGCGTAAGGCGGCTGGCAATGATTGGATGCGTAGAACCGAAGATCGGGTTCGGTAGCGCGAGAAAGTGAACGAGTTTGGAAAGTAAGTAAGGGGGTTTTAGGTATTTAAATTCTAGGAAGTGGACATTCCGGGAAATGGACGTAACGGACCAAGTGGACATTCCGGGATTAAGACCAAACGGGCCTGACGGATGTCATCGTTGTCCTAGATACATTTAGATAGTAAGTAGATCTTACGACCTCGCTAGACAGACTTAGCTTGCTGATAATGTCACAGATACCCTCTCTGCAAGTAATCAGACAGACAGCCTATTTTTTTGTGTCACGGGTATCTGATTGCCTTATCTGATAATCTAACAGCAAGATCAAGTGGCTGATATTTTTGTGATCTGTCAGATATTTTATCAGAGACTTGAGGTGTGAAACAAGAAAATATTATCAGACAGATTTATAGTGTAGATTAGTGTATCTGGCCGTTTTCTATCGGTAACAATATCAGCAAGAGGTGAAAGAGACCCTTAGGGCTTCTTTCACCACTTCCGGATATTTTTACAGATAGTAATCTTAGTGATAAATTAATCTATCAGATAAATCTGTGTGATAGACTATCGTCTCAGCCTTTTAGCGTCCACTGCTGGACATAGGCCTTCCCTAACGAACGCCACCACACCCGGTCCTCCGCTCTCCGCATCCAGCCGCTTCCGGCCACCTTCTTTAGGTCATCAGTCCACCTGGCGGAGGGGCGTCCCGCGCTGCGCGTACCGGTCCGCGGTCTCCACTCCAGAACCCGTCTGCCCCAACGGCCGTCGGTTCTGCGACAGATGTGACCTGCCCATTGCCACTTCAGTTTGCTAATCCTTTCGGCTATGTCGGTAACCTTGGTTCTCCGTCGGATCTCCTCATTACGGATCATGTCCTTCAAATAAACTCCGAGCATAGCCCTCTCCATAGCTCGCTGAGCGACCTTAAACTTATGGATCAGGCCCACCGTCAGTGTCCACGTTTCTGCGCCGTAGGTCATGACTGGCAGGACGCACTGGTTAAAAACTTTCGTCTTTAACGATTGTGGGATAGGCGACGTGAAGACTTGACGCAGTTTTCCAAATGCTGCCCATGCAGCCCAACTGGATTCTTCTGTCAGCTTCCTTATCGAAGTTGTTCCTACCCAACTGTATTGTCTGTCCTAGATAGACTATACAAAATCTATAAGATATAGGCAATCAGATACCTGTGAAACCAAAAAAATAGATTATCTGTCAGATAACCCGCAGATAGGGTATCTGGGACTTTATCTGCAAGCGGTGTAAGAGGCCCTTAAACTTGTTAAGTAAACGCTTGTTCCATTGTAAATTAGCTTAACACGGCCACTTAAGGCGCTAAGTTTTTTACTTATTCTTTGCTGGAAGTTAAGGGATCTGGTTTGTGTTAAAAATGTAGAGGAAAGTTTTAAATTAAAATATTATGGCCATAAAAACTATTTTCAACTTAGTGTCAGCTCTGGAACGGGCAAAACTATGAAAATGTATTATACTAGCGCACGCCCTGCGGCTTCGTCCGCGTTAAAAATTTAATATAGTATATAAGTAAATATCCCCTAAAGTAGAAATTTCCAAAAATCATTTCTTTGCTTGCTTACGTTGTAAAATAAATCTATCTTCCACAGCTGTCTAGACTTAATAGCTGTGCGTTGAAATATCACTGAGACAAAGTATTTTATAAGTTGAAATTTTTATAAGTTATGACCCACCCAGTAACAGGGGTGGGTCATAACTTATAAAACTATGTAGTGTTGCGTTGAACTAAATAATTCAACTTAACTGAACTAACTAATTATTGTAACTATCTGAAATCTGAAAGTAGGTTCGTTTCGCTTTCACAGCTCGACTATTCAATCGATTTCCATAAAAACTCCATAGACATAGCTTAGAACAAAGCCTTATATCACGCCATCGAAGCTACGGGCAACAACTAGTTGAAAATATTTATACATGTACACGAAAATATACGATTTTGAAATAAATGCGCAGTTTTACGGTTGAGCTAGGAGACTACGGTACCCTAAAACACTACCTTATAATGGTTCCGTAGAAGGTTTTCTCGTCTCACACCCGAATTTCAGGAGTCGGTAGTGTGACCCCTTTTTATGAGCGCGTTTGGCGGGACTCCACGCCTGCCTTTTTGCGACGTAATTCGTTTGTCAGTGTAGTGAGGGGACGTGATGTATCGATAATAGGCTGTAGATAAGAATTAAATGTGACGTTCCAAATCAAAAAGGACCTTATCGAGGCATTTAATTTCCGAGATAATTAAGGTTTTGCAAAATGACTCAAACGACGACATGACACTATTCAAATTGGGTCTCTACAAAAAATTGTAAAAGTAACATAAGGACTAGGAGATTCGTTCTTGGATCTGCAGCTATGTAGGTTTATGTGGTTTTTAGCCCTGTAAATAACTTATTTCCGCCACAAGGTCCCTTTTGTTTGTACGAGGTTTAACTAACATTATTACCAGGGCATCTTTGTCTATCAAATAATCGTCAATTTAATTACAAAGTAGTTTTTTTTAACCAACGCTTAGTTTTTCACCTTTATCTTATCATGAACTAGCTGTTACCCGCGGCTCTACCCGCATGGGATAAGTACGGTTACCATCCGGAAGAAATTATCTGAATAATAGTGAAATCCACATCAAAATCCGTTGCGTAGTTTAGCGAAGCGACTTTGTTTTATAATGTAAGGATAGACAGTGAGTTTGTTCTTTTGTTTGTTTGACTTTCGCAGACCGAACTTCACCCGACCTCCATGGAATTTTGATAACAGAAAGAAAGAAAGAAAGAAATTTTACAACCAGTGCCATGAAGATGTGCATAGGAAAATTTTAACCATAGGATAAACTCACTTTGTAAAGTAGCTATTTATTTTATTTTTATTTTTAGTTTAATGTCGCTCGCATACGAGGCACACATTTGTATGCAAATGTGCCGTTCTATGACTGTGAGGAGACTCCCTTACGTGAACTCGTGGAAGGCATGGGTCATTTTTATCGACTATCGATATTTTATTTTACTTTTACTGCCAGAATCCATAAAATAAAAATAAAATATCGATAGTCCATAAAACTGTCCCATCCCTACCACGAGTTTACGTAAGGGAGACTCCTCACAGTCATAGAACGGCACATTTGCATACAAATGTGTGCCAGTCGTCTGCGAGCGACATAACACCAGAGAAGTGGAAAAAGGACTATTAGCTAACGACTCCTTGACTTATTGTGCGATTGATACATCGCCCCCGGTCGCAAATTATTTTATGGAGAATGGAGAAGAAGAGAGAAAATAATTGGTGAGGAATATTTTTGAATAGAAAATAATGGGAGGGCGGACTTTATTAGGGGGGCGAGAAATACCTGTCGACACTTCGATCCTATGGGATCTGTTGCGCCAAACCTCTGTCCACCAACGTAGCCCCAATCCGTTCTTTGGTAGACTGCAATGATAATGACATGTCGCACAATCGTATTTCGCACGAACGATACATCGCACAAATGACATGTCGCACTATCGTACATCGCACATTCGTATTTCGCACTGACGATACTTCGCACAAGCGTGTGGCGCACTTCTGTAATAATCCCTTGTACGGGTGAGGCTTTTAAGTATCAATAGTTCAATCAAACTATGTCATTAAACTATGATAACAAAGTCAGTCTTAAGTTTCTCAGTAGTACAAATTAATTGAACTTATAATTGAACTACTGAGAATGGACCAATTATACATATAGAACAAATAGAATACTTACATAGGTGGACGGATAATTAGAAACAGGGCAAGATTTTCATACAATCGAGGTCACTTTGAAGCCATGGTTCTCCGTGAAGGATTGATCGGGGCGTGGTCTGATGAAGGTCATCGTGAGAGTACATGGAGGACTTTCAGATCGCTATAAATATCCAACTGATCAGATGAGCCGTTTGGTAGGTAGCAGCATCGTCATGTAGAAAAAAACCCGCAAAATGGCATAAAAATGTATGAAAATCTTAAAGTTAAGGAATCATGACGATGCTGCTCCCAAACGGCTGATCTGATCAGTTGGATATCTATAGCCATCTAGAAGTCCTCCATGTACTCTCTCGATGACCGTCACCAGATCACGCCCCCATCAATCCTACACGGAGAACCATGGTTCAAAGTGACCTCGATTGTATGAAAATCTTACCCTGTTTCTATTTATCCGTCCACCTATGTATATACAATGCTTGACATGCATGGACGGAACAGTGCGGTTGACATTGTAAGATTTAATGCATATTCACTGCAATATATCCTGAACTAGTTGAGAATACTGCAAGACAATCGCGAGTGTTGGTGACTGCTTCTTGGAAACACACGGCCTGCTATCACGGACGGGGCCATCATCATGTAACATGAAATAATTATTATAATGACATGTAACTTCATGAAGAAAAAAACCCGCAAAATGGCATCAAAATGTATGAAAACCTAAAAGTTAAGGAATCATGACGATGCTGCTTCCAGACGGTTCATCTGATCAGTTGGATATCTATAGCGATCAGAAAGTCCTCCATCTACTCTCTCGATGACCGTCATCAGATCATGCCCCGATCAATCCTTCACGGAGAGCCACGGCTTTAAAGTGACCTCGATTGTATGAAATTCTTGTCCTGTTTCTAATTATCCGTCCACCTATGTATATGTTAAAACGTAAGGGAGGAGCGGGAACTAGAACAGTACAGAGACGTGTGTTTCCAGCAGCCAACTGCAGGCTAAAGTAAATGCAGCTGCCGCCGGCTTGTTCTGCAAATGAATATGAATCGCCACATGTATGAGACGGTTTTATGTTAAATTAATGTTATGAATTATTAAATTCTTCTGCAATTGGTGAAGAAACTGTAGTCATCATCTTAGAATTAATAAATACACTTTAAATTTAAAGGAAAGCAGATCCCATATTATAAAAATAATACACATTAAAAAAATGTTCCATAGTAAAGTAAATTACCTATTTTCTGTGTCCTGTTGCTCATCTCGCGCGCCCTATGGTCATCAGTAATATTATTTTTCGGGTAGACTGACAAATTTTAAAGCTTGAAGTATTTCTAACTGGGTTTTAGTACCCACATTCATCGTATTGTTTAAGTAGGTACATAGATCCCCAAAACAATCGCCCCTTTTTTAGTGATTTCTCAAAATATGTTACACTTAGCGGCCTCTTCGGGCAAACTTAAGTGTAGCTTATATACTAAATAAACTAAAACGTGAGAAACTTATTTCTATCCATTACGGAAACTACATCTTTCACTTACTAATACCTATAAATTTATCTACAAATAGTCCCCAACATTGTCTAAATTATAAGATAATCCACATTTTATGGCTATTGTGTTAAACTTGTGGGAGTGGAGTGTGTCCACTGCATATTATAAAGATAGTATGGCCAGAGCATTTGATCAAAAGGAACTTCCATAAACCACGTGACCCGATGTACGGTCCGAGCAATAGCTACGTTTTTATTTGTCACAGTTACAGGGCACAGAATAAACAACGAAATTGATATCCGAGGCTATGACGTAGTTTTGACACAATTACGTGACCAGCCATCACCATTTACGTTTCGAACTCTTTTTTTTTGTGAATTCGTTCGATGATGGACAGGCAAAAGTCATAGACCATACAGCCAAGACATATATTTGTTTTTCTCCAAAAACCGGCGGTTACAGCACGGCCTCCACAAAAACAGGGCACGACCATAATAGTCGGCGATTTTCAATAAAACCGCAGCACGGCCTCCACGAAAGCACAACTAGTGCCATTCGGTGATCCACACTGCAGTTCAAGTCCGCATTAAACTGATAGTAGATTTAATGAAGATTTTAATGAAGATTTAACAAGGAACTCATAATATAAACAAACGGTACCTCACCACTTTCTCACTCACCCATTGTAACATTTTTTAAGGCTTGGTCTAGTCTAGTAACCAAGCCGTATAAGAATCTTACTATACTGGATCCATAGACTCGCGGCGGAACAATCGTTTCATGGGACAACCTATCTCTGTCCAACCCACGCCACTAATAAATTACTATTGTAACAACTTAATACTAAAACGATTGTACTAGCGGACTGTTATTCAAAAAACGCGGTAAGATTGTAAATTTAATAAGGTTTTGACGTTTAGTAGAATGACACTATAAATTGTGGTTTACTTCGGATCGTGGGTGGGCTTGGAATGTGAGACTTTAAATCAACTTGTATGTAATGATGTGTGTCGTTCACCGGCTCGAATGCCACTTTCAACGTCCACTGCTGGACGCAGGCCTTCCGCAATGAACGCCACCACTCCCGGTCCTCCGCCTTCCGCATCCAACCGCTTCCAGCCACTTTTTTCAGGTCATCAGTCCACCTGGCGGAGGCAAGGCTTTTGCAATAGGTATGCTGTTGTATCTTAAATTCTCATTTAAGCGTTATCTTAATGAACAAATTAAGTTTGGACTTGTCAGGTTAAGATGTGGGTATAACATCTTAACTTAGACCCAACTTCCATTTAACCGGGTCTGTCTAAGTCCAAACTTCTGTTAAGTTTCGTGTATTTGAAAGGATAATTTTGATTGAAAACTTAACTTTGGCTTTTAGTGTACCTACCTACACAATTTTGGTAGTTTTGATTTAATTAAATTGTTAGGTATTACAGGTTTGTTATATATACTTAATGGATTCTACCCTGCTGGTGCTCACCAGACATGGCTATGTGTTACCACTAATACATTCACTAATGAACCTTATAGCGAAGACAATTAAGTTCATTATCATAATTACGGCTGTCTTGCTGGGGTTAACCTAAGTTTTTTTGGGATAACCTTATGTTTTTGTTACCAAATGTCTCTGTTATCTTATGTTACCCCATTGGATCAATAGTGTCAGCCCCTGTGTTTACCTGTTGCTCTCCTCCCCAAGTATTCGCTGCACAAAAGCTGTTGTGCAGCTAAGGGGCAGGAGCCTGTAGTCCTCGGGTTCAGGAGGCGCTGTACCCAGGACACTCATACTTCTTGTCGCACAGCAGGTGTTCCACCGTCTCGCTGTCCTCTCCACAGGCTCTACAGATGACGAAAATGTGTATTTTACTTACGGGACCCTAAACTCAACGTGGTGGACACGCACTTGGTCGGTTTTCGTTTGAAAGTCCGTACGGTCTAGCATCCTTAATTTGCTCCAATAACTTACTGCATTTCTGAATACAAACAAAATGATTGAAACATGAACCGAACAAAGAGAAAAAGCGAAACACAATTAAGCGAAAATTGAATCGAAATTATTCATACTTTTATCTTGAAAATTATTCAGCAATAAAACAACATGCAAATTGGAATTGACTTAAAAATAAAACAAACGAATTGAATTGATATGCTTTTGTGTACTGTAAATGTACGTTATACTTGAATTGACCACAAAATACTAAAATAGATACTTATCCGTATTTAAGTTCCGAAAAACTTATTGATACGGTTCGAAATTGAACCCTATTCCTAACGAACATAAGGCGAGCAAACTCTCACTAGGCCACCGCGTCTTGCTGTACCTTCGGACTTTGTTTTCAAACCGCAATAGGCCCAAAAAATAAATGGCATTCCGTACAAGAATTAACAAAATTCCTTGCATACTTTAGAACGACGTTATCCAAAACACAGTATAAGTTCCAAGTACGGCAACTGTGGGTAGGCTATAGGCCACGGAAAGATCCTCACTAACTCCTTTATAGGCCGAAGGCCAAAATTATCTCTATACTATTTTTCCAGTTGGCAGTCTCAATTGTCTAGACGTATCATCTCCTCTTGAGAGCTTCGAAATTTAGCCGCTAGGTGTTTACGCGTAATTTTTGCGTCCCCATTTTCGTCACAAAATCGACTCGGTGGTCGCAGTATGCAACCCTAATCCTAAGAAACTGAGGTTTGTTTGTTTGTATGCATATTTATTTGTTACGCTTTCACGGCTCTACTATTAAGCCGATCTTGCCTGTCTTATGAAGGTATAGTTAAGTTTTTAGCATGGGAAAATCTGTCACAATTTTATTGTGAACTGACATCTGTTTAGCGTCTTCAGCTTCCCTAAACGGACGCAATGTCTTTACATGTATAATTATTAGGGCTGTTTTCCTGTCACGCGTGTTTGCGCCCGCGTCCTGGTCCGGATCCGTCCTGGTCTGGAGAACGGCCCTTAATCTATTTCTCCAAATAAACAGCAAGGCTAATTTAAGCTCAATTTTCGGCTCTCTATTCTTTCGCAGATCACTTAACTGTCACTACCATTTATAATTACACTGTGACCGAGTCGCGGATTATTCCGCGGCGGCCATCTTTAATGACGCTCCGAGATCAAATAACTTTTATACTTTTTGTTCGAGTATTTTTTACTCGAAAAGTATTTTTTAACTTAATTTCGGCGTGACTGTGCGAAATTGCTGAGCCTTAAAGGATAATTCCTGCTTGAGGAGTCTTTGACAGGTCATAAAAGGTTTTAATAAATCCCGCGGGCGGCGCTCTCAGCACGTTTGAAGTTAATTTTATGGTTCAAATTATAACCTAGTTAAGGCCTATGGTTTGAGTATTAATGTTTTTCTTTGTTGGATGGATGTCTCTAATTTACTGCGTAAAAGCTTTTTAAAGACCGACACGAAAGGAAGTTCCCATTTGATCTATAGAACGGTTTTCCCTGTATTTTTATGACTAGTGAAACATAAAATTGTCCTGGTATAATAAACGTGTAGAGCTAAATATAAAATTACTTCGCGAAAACAGTTTTTGCCTCACCTAGATAATCGGATTTGTAAGGATGTTTGGATGTTTGTTACTCTTTCACACAAAAACTACGGAACAAATTTAGATGAAACTTTATAGTAACATAGATTATATATCAGAATAACACATAGGCTATACGTACCTACATCGAGAAAAGCTGTTCCCGCGGGAAAACCTTTTCTACGCAGGCGAAGCCGGGGGAAACAGCTAGTGTTTAATAAGGATCTCCGATACCTAATGCTATTCTAGCTCTAACATCTGAATCGGTAAACCAAAATAATATGCTCATCACACAAATGTTGGTCCCGGATGGGAATCGAACCCACGACCTCTGGCGCAGTAGGCAGGGTTCACTACCAACTACGCCAACAGGCCAGTCGACCATGGCAGCATCTATACTTTGGATAAATCGAAAGAGATCCTTGTTTCCTTTATATCAATACAATAGTTTGTCGTATGCAATTTGTTTAGACAACGCGTCCGTTAGGCTAAGTAATATCAGTAAAGCCCTAGGATATCGCAGGCAGTATGATACGGAGCCGGAATACTAATAGATACAGCACAGGCAGGGACAGTAGGGACAGTAATTCTTGGGAGCTGGAAATAGTGATAGCATTTCCATTTATTAATATAGCTTATTTATTATTTTCTTGACAAGCGGATGATACCGAAACTAGTGACATGAAAACAATGTTGAGAAATTTTAAAAAAGTTACCACAGGGCGCCATTAATAATAAAAAATCATGATTATTATTTATTATATCATGTATATAATTATTTATGATCGTTGTGTTTATAAATGAAAGGATTCCCCTTTTACACACACAAGCAACTGTGGAGTATGAAAAACTACCAGCTTTAGTAAATCCACGGAAACCCTCAAAATATTTTAAACACAAAAAAAACAAATGACAGATATTAACGCTGCCTGTGTCCGAAATAAATGAGCTCTATTTAGGAAAATAAGTTTTTTTTACCTAATTATAATAAGTAGTTAAAATAATAACAACTTGCTAAATGTGCACATTATTAGTAATTTTAATTATTATTGTATTACACCTACTTTTATTAAGTACATCAATTAAGTATAATAAAACTAAATCATCCTAAAACTAAACTAAAACCTATATAAAACTAAAATATCCAAAAATCGTGGAGGCTGGGCGATGGACCCATAGTGCCGAGGATGCTGGCTGCATTGCCTCGTTGGATGGCCAGACTGATCCTCTGAAGGTATTCCTTGCACAGAGGATCACCCGTGGCCTCCTTCAGCTTTGCAGCTTGCTTTTATTATCAGTGTATTATTTTTACATGTCCACACTGTCCTTACGTATACTGTGGCGAGTTGTCGAGAAAGCAGATCTAGATACGACGCTGAGAGTCTCGTAATTATTCGCTTATCTGTGGCTCGGAAAACCTTTCTGTTCGAGGACAGACTTTATTCGTCGAGTACTTAAGCTTCGCAGAGGTCGCGAGAACGTCCTGCCGTAGGATTTACCTAGATAACAGCATAAAGCAGCACGGAACATAGTCTTTTTTCACTTTATTGCACACAATAGTACAAAAGCATTTTCATGACGACGTCTGAAGACTAACACTTGATTAATATTATTCATCTCAGCCTTTTAGAGTCCACTGCTGGACATAGGCCTTCCCTAACGAACGCCACCACACCCGGTCCTCCGCTCTCCGCATCCAGCCGCTTCCGGCCACCTTCTTTAGGTCGTCAGTCCACCTGGCGGAGGGGCGTCCCACGCTGCGCGTACCGGTCCGCGGTCTCCACTCCAGAACCCGTCTGCCCCAACGGCCGTCGGTTCTGCGACAGATGTGACCTGCCCATTGCCACTTCAGTTTGCTAATCCTTTCGGCTATGTCGGTAACCTTGGTTCTCCGTCGGATCTCCTCATTACGGATCATGTCCTTCAAAGAAACTCTGAGCATAGCCCTCTCCATAGCTTGCTGAGCGACCTTAAACTTATGGATCAGGCCCACCGTCAGTGTCCACGTTTCTGCGCCGTATGTCATGACTGGCAGGACGCACTGGTTAAAAACTTTCGTCTTTAACGATTGTGGGATAGGCGACGTGAAGACTTGACGCAGTTTTCCAAATGCTGCCCAGCCCAACTGGATTCTTCTGTCAGCTTCCCTATCGAAGTTATTCCTACCCAACTGTATTGTCTGTCCTAGGTAGACGTACTCCTGAACAACTTCGATATCGACATTATCGACGATCACCGGTCTAAGGTCGACGTGTGAATTGGACATGACTTTCGTCTTGTCTACGTTCATCCTAAGACCTACTCGTCTGGAAGAACAGTTGAGGCTGCTCAGCATTTCCGCAAGATCCTGCAGCGACTCTGCCAACACTACTATGTCGTCTGCAAATCGGAGGTGTGAGATGTGCTCGCCGTTTATACTTATACCGCGTCCCCTCCAGTTCAGTGTTTTAAAGACGTCCTCCAGTGCGCTGGTAAACAGTTTCGGGGATATGACATCACCCTGCCTGACACCCCATTGCAACTGGATCGGACCTGTCTGCTGATTCTGAAGTTGGACGGTCATAGTGGCAGCGCTATACAGACCTCTCAGCACCTCGATGTATCGCCAATCGACTTGGCATCGCTGCAAGGATTCCAAAACAGCCCAGGTTTCGATAGAGTCAAAGGCTTTCTCGTAGTCCACAAATGCAAGACACAAGGGCTGGTTATACTCCTCGGTCTTCTGTATAATCTGCCGCAACGTGTGGATGTGGTCTACGGTGCTGTAGCCTTTTCGAAACCCAGCCTGTTCCGGAGGCTGAAAGTCGTCAAGTCTACGGGCGAGACGGTTCGTAATAACCCTCGAGAACAGCTTGTAGACGTGGCTTAGGAGTGAGATCGGCCTGTAATTCTTAAGGAGCGTGATATCTCCTTTCTTAAAGAATAGTACCACAACACTCCTACTCCACGCCTCTGGCGTTGATCCCGTGTGCATGACGGTATTGAAGAGCTCCTGCAGCCGCATCAGGACTGGAGTCCCTCCTGCCTTGAGAAGCTCTGCTGTGATACCATCTTCACCTGGCGCCTTGTTGTTTTTAAGCTGTTTGAGGGCTATTCTAATCTCGCCCACGTCAATATCTGGTATGTCCTCGGTGTAGTGGCGGGTCAGGGGTGCGCGAGTGTCGCTCGTGTCTTGGGCCGCAGGCTTTGGCGCGTGTGTCGAGTACAGTTGTCCGTAGAACTCTTCGATTTCGGCGAGAATCTCTGGTCTGGAGGTAACGGTTCTACCATCAGACGTTTTTAACCTCGTCATGTGGCTCCTCCCAAGTCGCTTGGCAAACACTTTCGATCCCTTATTATTCTCGATCGCTTCCTCTATGGAGCGAGTATTAGAGCGTCGGAGATCGAAGCGTATTTGCCTTTTAACGCGCTTGTTTCGAGTATGCCAGTCTGGCGAAGTCGTCGACGTCTCCCGTCTCTGCCTCATAAGATCCAGAGTTTCGCTAGAGATTTTAGACTTTGTACTCTTTTTCGCCTGTTGACAGAATCTGCGGCCCTCCTCACGTACGACATCCGCGAAATCGTTGTATTTTTGATCAACAGCCTCTGTGGTTTCCAGCGAGGCGAATCGGTTACTTAGTTCCAGCTGGAACCATTCGGAACCTATCATGGTTTGGCCCAGCGTTGGTCGGAGGGTTGACTTCATCAGACGATGCCGCTCGAGCTGGAAGTTTATATTTAAAGTGCCTCGAACGAGTCGGTGATCACTTCCGGCGTTAAACCTATTGATCACTGAGACATCTTCAAATATATACCTTCTATTCGTCATGATGTAGTCAATCTCGTTCCTGGTCACGTTGTCGGGGCTTCGCCATGTCCACTTCCTATGGGGCTTCTTCTTGAAGAAGGAATTCATCAAGAATAGCCCCTGGTTTTCCAGGAAGTTGACCAGCATCTGCCCCCTGTGATTTCTATGCCCAAATCCATGTGTCCATGAGTCCACTCTCGATTCGTCGCGTTTTTGTACTCCCACTTTTGCGTTGAAGTCCCCCATAACAACGAGGTGGCTGGTCTTGGTGGTGTGATTTACGGCCTTAATGATATCTTCGTAGAAGGCCTCGACCTCATCGTCACTAGAGTTTGTCGCCGTGGGCGCATAGACCTGTACGACCTTCAGAGAATATCTCTGGGTCAGCTTAAGTACAACATATACGACCCGCGACGACACGCTACTGATTTCCACCACGTTGTTAGTGAGGACTTTGTTAATCAAAAATCCAACGCCGCCTTGGGACGTTCGGTCGCCCTCTCGATAGTAGAGCAGGTGTCCTGACTCTAAGGTTATCGCGTCCTCACCCTCTCTTCGGACCTCAGATAACCCAAGCAGGTGCCACTTGATTTTCCCTAGCTCTACCTCGAGCTCGGCGATGTGTTCGTCCTTCCTCAAAGTCCGGTTATTGAGCGTAGCCATATAAAGTCGTCGGTTTTGGTAGCCTTCCGTAACCCGGGGATTCTTAGCACCCCCCGCCCTACCGTTACCTAGACCGCTACCGTAGCCAGGAATAGTAGGGCTACCGGGAACTGGGGGCCGTGGTAATTGGTCGTAGTTCATAGGAAGTTTTGCCCATAATGGCCACGCTGGGCAGACGTGTTGGCCATCGCGGTACTAAGCCTCGCACCAGTGGCGCTGCTGCCCGCCGCCGGTCTGTGATATTTATGGCCTAGTATGTTTGAATGGTTATACCGCCATTGTCGGTCGCCAGAGCCTCGTCCGTCAACCAGCAGGGTGTACCACGTGCAGGTGAGGTTGGCATTTGGAGCGCCAGGTGTCCTTATGTGTGTCAGGTGATTAATATTATTACATATTATGTATAATCTCTATGACTAGACTAATTAAATTTAATATAATTGAAACAAATAAATATAAAAACAACTAAAATTTAAAAATAAAATAAAAAGGATAAGTGAACTTAGACTACCAGGCCTCCGCTTGTCGCACCGGGCACAAAGGAGCCCATCACACATATATTATGGCGTTGCCGCGCTGAATGGCGATGGACAGCCTCTGTGCCAGGTACGACCCTGCGCGGGCGTCGTGCCCCCCCCCCCCCCCCCCCTCTCACGAAGTCGGCGGCCAATCTCTTTTAAGAAGGCGGACCCCTCTGTCCCCCAGCAGCCCATAGTCTCGCACGCAAAGGGCAAGAACCAGTAGTTACTGCGTATAATCTCTATTACCTATTATTATTAATTTCTATTGTAAATCTGACGGACTAAATGTAACATCCCCTGTTGCATGGTCAATAAATTATTTTCATTTTCAAAGCAAACCATAATGCCCACATCGCATTCTCTAATCTCTACCAGTTGAACTTTGAGTAAGATCGTAAAGGGAGAAACTATAGAGAACGCGCTAAAATAACAATAATAATCAGAGAGGGACACACTTATTACAAAAGTGGAAAGAGTAAGCAAGACAGGTATAAAATTTTCTATCTCTATCTACGTATGTGAATTTTTACAACCCGACTAAATTAAATAGTGTTTGTTCAGTTTGTTCCCGCCATGTAAGAAGCTTCTTCTCAAATTATTGGGGTATAATACTATTGCTATTTCATGGTATACGCTGATTACGGTTCTATGGATCCTTGTTCTTTGGGTAAAATAGTTGCCTTAACAGTGTTATTTTGACATTGTTTTGATTTAATGCATGACATTCTATTCTAATTTTTAGGATTCCGTAACTCAAAAGGAAAAAGAAACCTTATTGGATCACTTCGTTCTCCGTCTGTCTTTCTTCTGTTAAGACCCTTTCTCTCAGGAACGCGTGGAGGTATCAAGACGCGCCTATCATATCGAAAGGTCCGAAGTTCGATCCCCGGCTTGGCCATGTACCCATGTGTTTTTATCGAAACTTAAGTACATTTACTGACCGCTCTCAAACGGTGAAGGAAATCATCGTGAGGAAACCTGCATACGCCGAAGAAGGAATTCTTAGGCGCATGTGGAGTCCATGTTGTCTTCCATATGCAATGTATGTGAGACTTCAGACAACGCGCGTCCTTTGCATAATATTAACTCTGCGGCCTGCGGTAGGCCGCCACCGCAGGCCGCGTGTGTCTGGAATATGCTTTATGAATAATTAGGACATCAGGTTATTGTGAAATTAAGAAGAGTCAGTACTTTTGGAAGTTCGTTTTCAGGAAGTCAGGTGTCAGCTACTTTCGACGCTGACTGTACATTATGCCTACAAATAAATCCTTTTTGCGGCCATAAAATCACGTTCGGACCGAATATAATAGAATTAACATCCGCGATTTTTTTAATAATCAGTTTACAAGCTTTTGTAGCGGCCGCGGCGGCGGCTCGGTGTGCCTCGATTTTTGTCGGCAAATATTTGGTATTTATTTTGCTTTGAATTGAGTTTTCAAGTATTCCACGAGGCATTTTTGAAATAAAGTTGTGAGAAGATATTTTTCAAGACAACCTGTTTACTAAATAAATACCTATTTGTAATACCAGGTAATTTTTATTCTTCATACAATGTAGTGCGTGCCAATAAAGCTAGTAAATGTTCTTTCTTCTTCTCTTTATTTCTTACTTTGTAATATATAGTATATGTAATATACATGTATCTTAAATTTAATTGCAAAACAGGGATCAGTGGCCACATACCATCAAAAAATCGAAAAATCTCTTCTTCTAAAAACCTATTTGTATTTAATAAATAAAAGTTGTTCTAAGTTTACAAAACTTTAATAAAAAAATCATGCTCAAGGGCAGAGGTTAAAACCATCAGTCAAAGAATAAATATTGCGCCCAATTATGTGTCTTTAGATAATTAAAACCATGTTTAATTAATTCGAAAGCCGGCGGCGTCGACTAATAATTCATAGTGTTTTTATAATGAGTTAAACAAACACAAGACTAGATATTCGGTAGTAGAGATTTTTTAATAGTTGGTCTAATTGATAAGACATAGCGTATAATTATCCTATCTGGAACTTTGAAATGAAATTTGAAAGTAAAATCGTCGCTTGTAATCATTATTGGTTGGTTCATTATAAGGCTGGTTTCATAGCTGTACGGGTGACCCAGACGGGTATTTCGGAACGGAGACACGTGACACGCCTCGGGTATAGCCCCTACAAGGGCATTTTGCTAATCTGGCATTTTACTATTCTGGCATTTTGATAATTTGACATTTTGCTAATCTGGTATAAAGCGTACAAACCATTCATACTCTATAAGACTCTCGTTTTAGAACACTGCGGGTGCTATACCGTCCGGGAGCCCTATTTTTGAATCGCTTCGAGCGGTCAATTCTACTAATTTTCCTTCGACATCCGATACAAAAATCTGTAGAATCGACCGCTCGAAGCGAGGAGAGCGATTCAAAAATAGAGCTCTACGGGCTACATAAATACTACGGACTGACCCGTCTGGGTCTCCCGTACAGCTGTGAAACCAACCTTAATGAAGGATTTGGCCTCAGGGACCCATTGTCTCTTGATTTCTCGAATGTTTGTAAATATTTTAAATAAAGTATTCATTTATTCACTTAGAAGCGGCCAGCCTTGTTTATACCACGAATGATGAATCATTGGTGATATTGATAATGCATTGAAATATCGCTTTACGTCCATTACTTGACGACTTATTGATATATTGCGTGTTAACATGAAAACTATGTTCGTTAGTGGCGTATTTATAAATCACCACAGCCGGCGTTTTATTTGCGCAACAGTCGAGAAACGTTCCACAATGAAAAATGGCCGGTAGCTTCGGCGACGAATATTTTTTTGATAAAACGAAATGTACACACATAAACAAACTGGACTGAAACAGCGACGGGTTTATCAACAGTTAGGCGCGTATCGGCCTGTGGCGGCGGAGTTCGTGCATTGCATTTTAGGCGAGCTATTTCAATTTTCAGTGATAGATAACTTGTAAATAAAATAAATAATTCAGCCACCCGCCTGTCACTGTTCTTCGGCGTATGCAGGTTTCCTCACGACGTTTTTCTTCACCGTTTGAGAGCAGTCAGTAAATGTACTTAAGTTTCGAGAAAAACCCATTGGTACATGGCCCAGCTGGGGATCGACCCCACACCACGGTATTCACACAAAAAAAATATCATTCCCATTTTACGTATGCAGTTCTATGAACATAATTTATTTTTTCGACTTTTATAAGTTGATCGACTATTACTCAAAAACTAATAGAACCTACTTAGCTGTCATAGTTTTCCTTTTAACTACGTTATATATGCTGCTAAACGGTTGCTTCTGGATATGTGAATTTTTTCACATATCCAGAAGCAACTGTTTAGCTGGCAGGGGGGGGGGGACACGTGACCCTAACAAAAATTACCGCTTTAAAGCTTAATATTTCGCAAACGGATCCCTAAATCAAAAAATGGTTTTTACACACCCGCAATATTTTTGAAAGACCTATCCAACGATACCCCACACTATGGGATTCAAAAGAAAAAAAAAACCACTCCCACTTTGCGAGTATGGTACGTACTCTAAAAAAAATATTTTTCTAGATGTTATTCTACTCATTTTGTTGGCGTGATTAATTTATTCCCATGCCAAATTGTCGTCAAAATCGGTTGAAAAATGCGGCCTGTAGAGAATTACAAACAGACAGAAAGACGGACAGAAAGCATTTTTGGCCAATCTCGAAACTGAGACGCTTCTCTCGCTCGGTCAAATAGAGACGGTATTGTCGACTTCATTTTCTGCTATTTCCTTCGTCTGTAATGTAACGTGTGGTATCTATCAATGTTGGGGCACAATAGAGGCCATTGGTGTGACGTATTCGCTTTCAGAGTCGACAAAGGCTCAGTTTTGGGGTACCGTGGGCGTTAAATAAAACCCCCAATATGTAACTAACTAACTTGAGGAATGTCGTAGCACATGGGTAACTTACTCATGTGGTCGTAGTCCGCTGGATGCAGACAGAGACGGCGTCTTTCGTTTTAACACGTTTTACTTTTAAGCTTCGCGTCCTCTCGTAGATTTTATTGAATTTTCGAAGTGACGTATTTAAGTAAATCTTTTCTGGTTTACCTTCGTTTATAGCTCAGAAACTATTTTTTGTAGGCTGCTTTTTAAACGGTAAAATGGAAAAGTTTTTTTATGTACAAAGTATAAAACAATCGCCCTTAAATATTTAAAAATTTTACTCAATTCTTTTGCACGATACAAAATCATGTATAAAATAAATACGGCTTTTCCCAATCAATACGAGTTTGAGTCACACAACTGTCGAATTATATATTAATTTAATTGTTTTAATTGGTAACATGTGCTCAAAGATTTGAAAAAGAAATAACCTTTCCATTCTATCAGATATAGATATACACGGCACAATTTCAATTAAAGCAAATTACACAGTTAGGTTCGACGGAACTCCGTTCTGAAGGAGCGACTCGCGCTTGCCAGTTCGCCGTGTGTTCCATCACGCTTCGTTACATCATGATGACTTGTTAGGACGTTACTTGAGCTTCGGTAAACTGTTACTAATAAACAACTTACGTCAATATACGAGAAGCCAGCTTATCTAATATTTTTTTTAATGGTTTAACGGCCAATTGGAAACAATTCCTAGGCTAAATCGTAGTTTAAAATCACGAATACATAAAACCGCAGCAAAGCTTCCGGCAACTAGTGCCATTCGGTGATCCACACTGCAGCTCACACCGCACTAAACTGATAGTAGGTTTAGTGTCGATTTAACAAGGGTCAATTTGGAACAATTCGGTAGAGTCAACCAGCTTATAACTTAACTTATATACTAGGGGCCTCTCCACGGTTTGCTTGCACCGGTTATACGATTGAGCTATGAAAAAAAACCGTTTAATTTAGTTGTTAGAGCGTGGGTGTCATAGTGGGGAACACGCGGCCTGTCACAGGTCTGAGTTCGATCTGAGTGCCATGTACCAATGGGTTTTACTCGAAACTTAAGTACATTTACTAACTGCTCTTAAACGGTGGAGGAAAACATTGTGAGTAATGGACTGCTGACAGAAGGAAGGAACTCTCAGGCGCATGTGAAGTCCACCAACCCGCACTGGGCTAGCTTGGTGGACTATAGCCAGATCGCCTATCCAGTCAGCTCGTGACCATAACGAAAGGAAACCTGGACGAAACGTCGGGCAAAGGTACTTAAATAAAAATATTCGCGTGTAAGGGTCGGGGCAGACCGCCTTGCTGTTTCCGCTTGGCTTGTTCAGTCCCTAAGATCCGTGTCTAATTTAATAATCGTAACCTCGCATTTCAGCGATGTTCATAATTGCGACCTCCCAAACTCGGCAAAGTAACTTTATAACTCGATTCCATACAGGGTGTTAAGTAACAAATTCATGGCATGCGATAGCTCGTATATCAATTTCTCTTACCAATCGGGTGGTAATGGGCCAATTTGCGCCTGGAATCGACGCCATCCAGTCGCTCATTGTCGCCGCCAGCCGACACCCGCTATTGGCATTGGCATTCCTGATACGGTAGCTTTATTTGGTCCCTGCATTAATTGGCAATTCATCAAAGATCTAGCGGTCGAAAATCGAAACCTTTTCACTATTAAAGGCCGGGTCAAACCTAATGCGTATGCGGTGCAGCGCAGCGCGTTGCGTAGCACCTCACACCGGCCAGTTGTCGCGACGTGCTGTGCCGCAACGCAGTCGCTGCTCGCGGTGTGACGTCAACTAGTGTGAGCCATACGATTACAACGTCACCACGGCACGGCGCGCACGCGACGTTGCCAGACCCCGCGCGCTCGGGTTGTCTCTGTGTGGCTTCACGCACGAGTAGCTGCGCAGCGCTGTGCAGCATCGTGCGTTGGTGTGTCCTCTCCCAAAATATTCCATACATTTACAACGTCATAAGCCGTGCTGCGCCGTGCTGCATTCGGTTTGACCCGGCCTTTCGACAGTTCGTAAGTGGTAAGTATAGACTTATCAAGTTATCTGTGAACTGAAGGGGGGTCTGCCAACTGGCAGAATGACATTCAACGTAGTTCCTGATTCAGCCACTTACAGATAACTTGGTAGATCAGTAGATCTATACTAAACATTTAATCAAAAGAATGTTTAATTTTCACCCACACACAGCATGTATACATTCAATTAGAATGCTTTTTGGTACAAATCATAATTTAAGCCTAATATTTTAAAATAAACCTTGTAACTTTTCTAGATTTCGTTTTGATGGAATCTATTGTCTAAGAGCCATCAGATTGTTTATACTTCTAGAAAATTTATGAGTTTCCATATCACAGAATAAAGAACCTTGTCGAATGTATTGAATGCTTTGACATTAACTGTAATACGAACTGTATCAACATGTCAAAGTCAATGGATGCTTAATTCGTCCGGCACACGGGACTATGTCACTCTATTTAGTACCCTGCCTGACGTGTCCCGCTGATTACTGAATGTAACTGAACTAACTAATTTAACTGAATGAAAGTATGCATTTTCATAATATCCGTTCAGTCGTTACAGCGTGATTGAGCAACAAACATTCAAACTTTCGCATTTATCAGCGGGCAGAGTTGACCAAAATGTTATTTCGATTACAGAATACTTTCTCAATTACTTTCTCACTTTCCCAATTACTTTCTCATTTTCCCTATTTTTTGTATGTGTTTCTTACAATATAATATGGCCGGTCTACTCCTTTATCGAAGCATAACAGTGAGACGGTTGATCGTTAAGATCTCCCCCTGTATCGTTAAATTTTAACATACGAAATCTTTTTGTTTGTTTCAGGAACTTCAGTGAACGCGTCAAAAATCCGAGTGAAATTAAGTGCTAGTGATGTGCGTGATCTTAGTGCTGTATATCGATAAGTTTAAGGTTTACTCGCGAAGCTAGTGGTGTGCCGGTATCGACAATGGTGTTTCGCTCTCACGTGGTGTCCAGTGTCATTTTGAGCTTCCTCCTCCAGTGCTGCGTCGAAAGCCAACAGGAAGTCTTGCTAGAGGAATCATGTAAGTAACCCTCAACTTAAGTAATCTTGTTTATTGTTTTCCTCATTACTATCTAGAAATTCCTCAGGTATTAAAATAGCTGCTAAAAAAGGACTTTCCTCAACTTTACTGTTACAGTTAAAATTATGTAGAGACAGTAAACGTTAAATGTAAAACAAAACCTTTATTTACAGTAAACATGGATTGTTTGCAACAGTAAATTCGCCAAAACTGTATTGCAGATAATGCACTCTTGTATTTTAAATATATTCCATTTTTCCACAAAAAACCGGATTACCTAATTTATTAACAACAATCTGAGGGAGGAATTTTCCCTTTCATTTCCGTAGGACGAAACACGCGGTCGGAACTGGAAAAACACGCTGTATGATACCAATCGAAAGGGTCCATCATGAGACTCATTTCCTTCCAAGTAACTTAGTAGGCGTCTGAAATTAAATGAAGGCGTAATTATTGAAAAATCTATGAATGCAGTTCTATTTAATTTGGAAAATAAAAAAACTTTCCTTTCGGTAAAATTTTCTTTCATTAATATTCGTTTGGTTAACCCTGTATAGTGTCCTATTTTGCCAGAAAATTTTTCATATTTGTCACATGAAAAACTTTAAGATTTAATACCCTTAACACAAAGGATTTAAGTCGCTTAAAAACTCTTAAAAGCTCTTCAAGAACCAAACTTACAACTGTGACGCCAAAAGTTTGGCCTACCTCGGAAAAATATTTATTTCGTTTGTTCCCAAAAGTGACGCTATAATTTTCTGTTATCTCTCAAACTAAAGCCATGAAGAGGTCAACAGTCGCGGGAATTTAGAAGCTTGCTATATATTTTTTCATTACTCATACTCTGAAAGTAGGTCTGAAGTTGCCTGAGGAGCGGGTTGAAAGTAATACATCTCAGCCCTAGGCAGACGCTTTCAACTGACAGCTGTCAAATTATATTAAAAAAAACTAGTACTATTTTGACATTTCTATTGGACCATGTTCCAACTGTCTATACAGCCACTCAATTACAGCGCGATGTAAAATTGAAATGACATAAAGTTAAGTATTAATTAAAGAATATATATTTTTTAATGACTTTATTTTATTTATTACTGTCAATTATTTCTTTAAAATAACATAGATTTGGGCTAAATATTTACCATTTTTTCAATGATGGAAATGAAAAATAATGGCAGAATAGGTGGCCGGCCACAGGAAAAAAAACAAAGTAGACGGGAAAGCGGCAATCCGATCTTCATTTGTTTTTTCGAGTTGTAGAGTTTTGTTTATACTTCCGTATAGCAGAGATTTGTATTAACACTCAATTTAATGAATTTGTTTTTACTTTCAGAGTATTCTTAATGAAAAGCACAGTGTTTCCCTCGGGTTCAAGACTTATTTAGAGGTCCCTCGAACTATTGGCGCCCTCGCTACGCGTCGGGCGCCAAACCCCGTCTCGGGACTTATATAAGTTACTTTCACACCTAGGTTAACAATGTACTATTTTACATCGTAAAAGCTACAAACAAAACTTAACAGCTTGTTAAAGTCTTAACTCTTTGACTCTCAGCCTACTACATGTTGTAAGATGATTTACTGTAATAATGTCCAATCTGAAAAATGTCCAATCTGGAGAACGTCCAATCTGAAAAATGTCCAATCTGAAGAAAGTCCAATCTGAAAAATGTGCAATCTGAAAAATGTCCAATCTGAAAAATGTCCAATCTGAAGAACGTCCAATCTGAAAAATATCTAATCTGAAAAATGTCCAATCTGAAGAACGTACAATCTGAAAAACGTCCAATCCGAAATAGGATGACAGTTAGCTAGTTATTCCGCCGGGTAATATGTCATAATTATCCTGACATTGTCATACATTGTCCTTGACTTAGTAAAAATTGCGGTTTTTTGAGTGACAATGTCAGGGTACTGACGTGAAATACCTCCGAGATTCAAAGGTATCGCTTTGAATCTCGCGAGACAAACGGTTAATAGAAGTTGAGAAATACATGCAAATATTTAAGTTTCTGCCTGACATTTAAAAGAAAGTTAATTTCATTCATAAGAAAGTTAATTTGGATATTTAAGTCACTAAGACACATTGTTCCCACTAATAACTACAAAAATCCTAAATCTAACTCCTCCAAGAATCTTCTAAATTTAATCTATGTTGCACTTGCTCAATCAGTTTTAGTGTACTGTATCCCAATTTGGGGCGGTACGCTCAAAACAAAATTTCTGGAGATTGAGAGAGCCCAAAGATCCTTATTGAAGGTCATGTACTTCAAACCATACAGATTTCCTACGGAGGAACTGTATCTTCACTGCGGCGTTCTTACTGTGAGGAAATTGTTCGTGGTCCACATTATGATCAAAAGACACAAAAGCTTGACCTTTGATAGTAATCTCATAACTAAAAGAAGAAACGATATTGTTGCCTAACACCAATCCTACAAAAACTGCATTCGCTAGTTATCAATATAACCGACTATCCACTTTTCTTTATAATAAACTTAACAAGGAGCTCAAAATATACCCACTAAACTTACATAAATGCAAAAGTACAATAATTGATTGGATTAAAAAACTAAGTTATGACGAATTAGAGAATTGATTAATATATCCCGTACAAGAATAAAATAAATTAAAATTAATATTGTAAATTTATTTACTTAACATTAACTTATGGTTAAATACTAAATAAACTATACACACTAATATAAACAGAAATACTTAATTATATATAAAAAAGTTAGTAAAAGTATATTGTAATACCATTTTACCTAATCTACATTTTATTTATTTACATTATAGATACCTCCATAAAATTTATTCTGATAACACGTTTATTTACATACACACAAGTATACACTACACACTCCACATGTACACTCTACACTAACTATTTCATACATAGCCATTAACTTCGTATTCTGGAATTTTTTTTTTTTTGTATTTTCTCTACTTTATTTACTTTTTTTGTAGTTTTTGAAGTCATGTTACAAATTCGGAGTATCTAAAAATGTTATTTTCTAGAAGAGCGGTGCCTTCTTCTACAAGTAATTTATTGACCGAGCGAGCGAAGCGAGCGAAGCGTCTACGTTTCGAGACTGGCCAAAAATGCTCTTGTCCGGCTGTCTGTCTGTCTGTCTGTAATTCTCTACAGGTCGCATTTTTCAACCGATTTTGACGAAAATTTGGCATATGTATAAATTAATTAAACCTTCAAAATGAGTAGAATAAAATTTTGAAAAACATTTTTTTTAGAGTACCTACCATACTCGCAAAGTGGGAGTGAACTTTTTTTTTTCTTGTGAATCCCATAGTGTGGGATATCGTTGGATAGGTCTTTCAAAAATATTGCTGGTGTGTGAATACCATTTTTTCGATTTAGGGATCCGTTGGCGAAATATTAAGCTTTAAAGCGGTAATTTTTGTTAGAGTCACGTGTCCCCCCCCCCCTGCCAGCTAAACGGTTGCTTCTGGAAATGTGAAAAAATTCATGGCAGTAGCATATATAACGTAGTTACAAGGAAAACTATTACGGCTAAGTAGGTTCTATTAGTTTTTGAGTAATAGTGGATCGACTTAAGAAAGTTGAAAAAATAAATTATGTTCATAGAACTGCATACGTAAAATGGAAAATTATTTTTTCCCGCGTGATATCCATGGTGTGGGGTATCGTTGGATGGGTCTTTCAAAAATATCGCGGGTGTGTGATAAACATTTTTCGATTCAGGGATCCGTTTGCGAAATATTAAGCTTTAAAGTGCTAATTTTTGTCACTTTAGTAGGTACTTTTTCTGTTTCCAAAGTTGACTTTTGTTGGTTTCTTTTAGGTTTGGTTTATAAGGGCTGGCGAGGTCTACTGTTCTCACGGAACTACTAGTTTACTTAATAGAAGGCTCCAATGTCCTATATAATTAAGTTTAATGAGAAACGAAATAAACATTTTTCATTTTCATTTTTCATTTTCATTTGACCCAAAATAAAACATTTTCACTGACTAAACTTCGAGTTCTTCTACCTTTTTGAAAATTAAGCAACTGTTTTTATTACTCTGTGCCTAAGATAACGGAAATTAAAGTACCTACCTAGTCCGTTTTGACGTAAAAAGAAGTCGTGCTTAATAAAAAATATTTTAAAAGGTCTTTTTAATTTTATTTTTTTGCGGCTGACACAAAACGTTCTTTTTCAGCGTAGACAAGACGGATTACGTATTTAAGAGGTACTTAATTGAAATTCATAAAGTGTCTTACAATTTGGCATGGCTTATAATATTAACTGAGGCAGTAATATGAAAAACACCACGTATTTTAAGACATAAAATCTGTAATTGCTACGGTTTGAAGTTGAAATTGTTATTGTTTTGATCTTTTTATAGTAGCTTGATTACCCACGAAAATAAATCAATAGTTTTCCTTTATAAATAGATAAATCTTCTTCGAAAGATGCTCCATTGATAATACCGATGCGGTCTTAAAAGGAAATACCAGTAAACTAGTATGTTATCTTGTTACGGAGCCCTACAGGATCTGTTGTGCCAAACCCCTGTCCACCGACGGCGCCCCAATCCGTTTTAGGTGGACTTCACACGTCTTAGAATAGAAATTCAAATCTTTGCCGTATGCAGGTTTCCTCACGACGTTTTCCTTCGCCGAAAAGCTTGTGGTATTATAAAAAAACCGTAGTTTAGTTCGGAAAAATCTCATTGGTAACGGGCCGAGGTTCGAACCCATAACCAACTACGCCACCACGGCTAAGCTAGTAAGATTAGAAATAATAATTGGAATCGCTGTTTTAGAGTAACACTGCTGGTTTCGCGACTTCCCTTACTTTGAACAGTCGATTTGTTTCACAAAATAGTTATTTGTTATGCAAGGCTGCAAAGTTGGTTATTTTGTGCGAGTATTAGTATTGAAAACTGAGCGTAGCGAGGATTTCAAGGTACGAGACGCAAAATAACTTTGCTGCCGAGCGCAACACACAATTTTTCACCTCACTACAGCGAGGAAAATACTAAGTGAATTGAATCCTTTTGAATGCGGTTTAGAACCACAAATAATAATAACCACAATTAGAATTGACCACTTCTTTAAATGTCCACCTTCTACAAATTAGAAGAAAAGTGTTAAAAAGTTTTTTTCCAGGTGCAGTTTTCCACGCAGATTTCGAATGAGAAAGTATACCCTTCCGGCCGGTGAGGTGAAAAATTCTTTTCCGTTCGGCTTTTTGGGGTTTTATGATCAAAGCTATTCTATAACAGCGAATTATCCCAATCAGAATTGACGTGAGCGAAAAGAGATTTATAAAAATCCTAATTCACCCGACAACTTACAAAATTTTGCCGAAACACTGAAGCGAGACGCACGGTCAAAAGATAATTATTTCGTAAAAACAGAATCAATTTCGGGAGCAATTTCGATAATCCGGACCTTTCGACCCGGAGGGCTCGATTGGATTCTGCTTACTGGAAACAGCCTGTATAACGACTTATTAGCGGTGCTGTATATACATTGATGCATCACTAAGACAATTTTCGCGTAGTTTTCCAACAAAAGCGGTAATGAATATGAAACAACGCGATTTGGTCGTGTCATGAGGGTTTGGTAAGATCAAGTCCTCAAATTGTTATTACGGCTCGTCCGACCAATAATAAACTTATCAGTATAGGCTATTTGAGGGGAATTTGTGTTCTACACTAAATAGAGCTTAAGTGAAGTTACGATGTGCTGTAAAAATGTATTGTGGGCGATTTTAATAAGGGAAAGGTAGATTCTGAACGTAATAAATGGTGATTTATATTAGATTGTGTTAGCTTTTGAGATTGAGTTATTGTTATAGGTTTTGTTCGTAAAGTGTACTAAGGTTAATGTGTCGGTATTATCAAACTGCCATGAGTCCAATTATTTACAATAATAATGTCCAATCTGAAAAATGACGATTCCCGGTCGTGGCAAGTACTATTTTCACGAAACATAAGTACATTTACTGACTGCTCTCAAACGGTGAAGGAAAACGTCGCGAGGAAACCTGCCTACGCCGAAGAAGGAATTTTTATGCGAATGTGAAGTTTACCAACCCACACTGAGCTAGCGTGGTGGACTATAGCCCATACGCCCTCGTTGAGAGGGTAGATCTGTGCCCCAGCAGTGGGGACATAATATGTATTAATAGTATCAAGAAGTTTCAAATCTCTTTGTCATTGTCGCGCGCGCGCTCCCTGTGGAGTTCGCATCTTGCATATTTAGTATCGGAACCTATAGTGTCATTTACAGGGGGGGTGCGGTCAAAGGAAGCGGAGTAGCGGGAGGAGGTGGAAGTATCTTTTCACTATTGAATTTGAAAATGAGAATGTGTGAGTGAGTCACAATTTTGTGATTATTTTGACACGATTTTGACACCCATAGAATGTTTTTTATTACTCATCCATATGGGAGTGGCTAAATTTTTTGATTCATGAATAGTATAGGTTGCAACGATTCCCAATTTCGCCGAAACCGTGCCAAAAGCGGTTTTTACTAGTGTACTTGTACTATATCCTATCAATATACTGTGCTGTGTGGTGATACCTATAGTATCCCAGAGGGATTTGATTACTGAATCATTATCACTCGATCAATCAAACTGGTGTTTTTTCCTTATTATTGGTCTTGGCCAAACGTATCTTTTCTTCCATAGACAAACATTTACGAACAAGAATAGGGCTGGCGGCCTTTTTCATATTATATTCTAGAACATTTTCGGTCATTGGGGCAGAGGAATGATTTAAGTGTGATCTGATGGTGGTTGGCCTCAGTACGGATAGAGGAGGTCCAGAGTGACAAAGTAGCATTCAGTATAATGCATTTTTGGCTTTCGATTCGATTCATAATGCCAAATGGAACCTAAAACGGTACACAAAATGAAAAATTCTCATAATTTTGCGTATATTAATTTTTAGTGCTTGGCATTATGTGATTGTACCAACGTGCAAAAATATAGAAATGACAAATGAAATGCACAAAAAAGTCACTTTCCTTTAAAAAAGTCATAACGTTCATTCATTCATTCATATTGTGACGTTCATTCGTTCATTTTATGACGTTCACGAACACTTCCGCATTTTCCGCGTAATGGAGTTACAGTCCAATAAACTTTACAGATCTTAAGTGCTTTTTATTATTACCACAGGTTCTTAGATCAAGAAAAACGTAAGGTTATCTGCTTGCGCTAAAAGAAGGAATTGTAAAGTGTAAAGTCCACCAACCCGCACTGGGCCTGCAGTGGACTATGCCCCGTATACTCTCGTTATGATAGTAGACTAACAGTGGGACGTAATGCCCACTGTCACTTCAACGTAGGTACCAACTTTTTGAGCAATGTTGAAGGCTTTGGCAACTATAAATTCTGATATCAAGTGTACAAGTACCTGTGTAAAATCGTAGTCATTTTGGTAATGTGGCCAGGCGCTCTATTTTTGATTCGCTCTCCTCGCTTCTAGCGTTCGATTCTACTGATTTTCCCTCGACTCCACATTTTTGAACCGCTCGAACGGCAACGAGTGGTATCGACCAATCGTCGCTTGTGACGAGCCGAGCGGTAGATTATACGTCAAATGCCATATGACAAAAGAAAAGGGACAACTATCACTGACACTTCACTTCAGTTCACTTTTTCTAACAAAAGGCAAAGTTAATATCATATACAGTGTCTATGGTTTCGACCATTACTGAGCATTTTACGTTCCGCTTTACGTTTCGGTAATTACCGGTTTTTATTTTTTCTGCTTGAAACGGATAACATTCTACATTTCTAATATTATTGGCAACACTGAACGCGAGCGAATCAAAAATGCAGAAAATCAGCGTCGTGCGACTTGGAAGTCGAGTATGACATAAGTCGCATGCGACGATACAATTCCCTACGAGCGAATCAAAAATAGAGCTCCAGTTTCGAAAAAGTGGTCATTTCTGGAAGTTGTCATTTTACAAAAAAAAATACATTTTCTGAAAACGTATTTAAAATGTTTCTTTTTACTTTGATAATCTCGATTTGACAAAAAAATGTTCTATTAATTATTTTTTATTATCTACAAATGAATTTCCTTTCGATTTTCCATACAAATAACATTTCACTTACGCCACTGCAATATTAATGGAACTAATTAAATTCAAACAATTACCGACAATTATATCTGCCATAACTTCCACAGCACTTAATATTAAATTAAGTACCACTTAATTATTAAGTACGAGCTGAGAGCCGTTCTGTAATTAGGAAGCCTACATGCGGGCGAATAAATTGTAATTGTAATGTAGGTTTTATTGCTATGAGCGTAGAGATTAGTTTATGCAGTAATATAAGGCACGTGGCTCGCATTGTACATCTACTTGTTGCCGAACTACGATCGTTTAAGAGGGTAATGTTATATTGTCTTTCATTATATGTATAGACTAGCGAATGACCCGTGATTTCGTCCGCTTATTTTTTTTTTAGTTTTAAATTATCCCATTTTTTATGCTTAAAATAGTGTCTCTTATTGATAGCTGACATTTATAAAATCAAGTGACAGGTATGACACTTAAAGTGTCCCTAAACGATCATGCTTGCATGACATGCAACGTTTACGTGAATGTCATGCTGCATGATGGACCATCATGCTTGCTATCAATCAATACAGTGAAGCAACGGCCGGCACGTGGTTTACATGTCATGCACGTCAATCACTACAGCTAGACGATCATGCATGAGTGACAGCACGTAATGCATGTCATGCTGCATGATCGTTTAGGGAGCCCTTTAGATATTGAATGTGGGGTAACCACACTTCGGGACTTTAACTATTTGTTTTATTAGAAAATTAACGTGATTTAAAGCTAGATAATTTTAACAACTCAAGTCACAATCAAGACGTGTTTTTTTAATCTTTATTAGTTTAGGGGGTTTAGTCACATGGTTGACTATGTCACCCCCGTATGAATGAGAATTAATATGAATATAACACCAATAAATGTACCTACTTAATTTAAAATAATTTTATGAAATATACGTATATAGTTTGCACAGCATCCCGGCTTCCTCCGAAAAGGGGAAAGACAGGATGCTGTTGCAAACTCCAACATTCTATTTGTTGTTCAAGACGCATGCTACCAGAAACGCAAATTACCTTATGCGCGATTTACCAGAATTTCATTACACGAACTATTTGGAGTCTCTTGTCACCTCTAAATATCTTAATAACTATTTAACATAAACACATGAAATTTGGTTTATTTGTTGAGACCCCTTATATACCATCTAAAACCCCACATTTCATAAATACAGCTCAAATTGTTTTTAGGATTTTTAAGGGGCTCCAAATAGTTCGTGTAATGAAATTCTGGTAAATCACGTATACGGTAATTTGCGTTTCTGGTAGTATGCGTCTGAACGTATTTGTCATTAAGTGTTTTGTATTACCAATTTGCAGTCACCCTGTAGTTTGTGACCAGAAAATCCATTTTCATTTTAAATCATGACACTATTTCCGATTGCCGCCATGTTTCAAATTTTATAGGATTTCCCAAACAAATGCTTTTTCCCGGCGCAGTTTCAATCTTTACAACCCGAACTAGAATTCAATCGACCGAAACTATCCTTTACGCCTCTGGTACCAGCGCTCATTGCGACTGCAGACTGTTGGTTTTAAGTTTAATCTTGTGTCCTAACCGTGTGGGTGGCTGTACTCAGAAGGGGGGCGCTGATTTATTAGGCCCCCACTTCATCATCATCATATCAGCCTGTACACGTCCACTGCTGGACAAAGGCCTCCCCCAAGGATCTCCCCGACGACCGGTCCTGCGCTAACCTCATCCAGCTGGGTCCCGCGACCTTCACCAGATCGTCGGTCCACCTTGTGGGAGGGCTGCCTACACTGCGTCTTCCGATACGTGGTCGCCACTCGAGAACCTTTCTGCCCCCACTTGTAACTATCTAATTTCCCCCACCTCTGAATTCAAATAGTGGCATCACAAAAAATAAAAATCGGCAATCATCACAATCGATTTTCCTTAAAAACGCGACTATTTTTGCACAGTACTTCCTCCACTCCTTTCATATTCATTCTTTATTGTATTAGTTACATGTCATAAAAGAAACAAAATACAAATCTGTACTCAATAGTACAATATACATGTAAGTATTTAAAAATAGGTAGCAATGTCAATAATGAATAGTTCCAACAAAAGTCAAAAAATAGTAAAAATTTTAAAAATACAAAATAAAACATGTCAATTGTAAGTAGTTTGTAAAATAGGTTACGAAAAGCTAAAATTAGGGCCCTAACTGTGGGGTCCGCGTCTGATTGCGGCCCTGACTAATCCCCTGGCCTGCCGCCAGAGAGCGCTATTTCAAAATGGCGGCCGATTATTATTCATGCATGCTGTAATGGCTACGGGGCGTAGCGCTTTGTTTAGATTTTGATTAAGAAGAAGCGACTTGGCTTAAGCCAAGCTCAAATAGTTTAATTGATAAGTAATTAACTCTCAGCGCAATTTTAACGTATCCTATATGTATAGGGTAGACGTCCGTATACTCGTCAGTGTCCATAATCGTCACATGATATAAAAAGCATATTTAACCTGTTGTCGACTTAGTGTTGCTATCTATTGTAAAAAATATGTTGTCATGAACAGCTGTTGATTTAAGGTTAAATACGCTTTTTATATCATATGACGACTATAGAGACACTGACGTGTATACCAGCTTAGGAGAACTTCGTCAGTGGCGTAGGGGGAAGACGCGGCCTGTCGCGTATACCCGTGAGATCCCCGGTCGTGCAATGTACAGTCAAAAGAGATAGGTAAGCAGGTACATTACAAGACTAAGTATAACCTTGTACTGTGCCTGCTTACCTATCTCTTTTATTGACTGTACCATAACCCATTGGGGTTTGCTCGAAACTTAAGGATGTTTACTGACTGCTCGCAAACGGTGAAGGAAAACATCGTGAGGAAATCTGCATACGCCGAAGAAGTTACTACGCGCGTGTGAAGTCCACCAACCCGCACTGGGCTAGCGTGGTGGACTATAGCCCTAACACCCTCGTTTTGAGGGTAGGCCTGAGCCTCAACAGTGGGGACATATTAATAGGCTGTTGATTTGATTTGAAATGAATAATATGTATCCGAAGACAGAAACTAAAAGAAAATACAAAAAATCCACGGACAAATAAACAAGTTTACCTTTTTTGAAGCCATTTAAGTCATCATTCATATTCATAATTTTATTCATTCCAGTCAAAACAAAAACATATTAACTCATTAATTACGAGTATAAACATTTCAGACATTGAAGTTAATTAACTGAAGCAAGTGTCAACTAGAAATGCGATATTTCACGAAGAAATGTATTTATTTATAGGACCGTATAATAGTATTCGATTTAAGTTTCACTTTCGTAATTTTCGCCCAGTAGGTATTTAAATTTAAAAAAAACAATGCCTTTTTTGTTGATTTTTTTTTACTAATATTATAATTTCCAATTAGTTCGGACCTGAATCAATTTTATTACCCGACTGCGGCGAAAAGGAGCCCATTCAAAATAAAGACCGGCTCAATCTTTCCAAGTTAAAGACTGTTAAAATTATGTATGCTATGTTCCGCATTATAATTAATTAATTGTTCTAGCTAGCTAGTGTGTATCGGTCATGAATCTATTTCGATTACTACTGGGCTTGTTTTATTTGAGGTTCAATTTTTACGCTGTCGGGTTATTTGATATTTTTATTAACTTTTTTTTTTACGATTTTATTAATATCATCTCATCATTCATAACAAATACATAAATAATAATGATGGCATTCACGTTAATTTAAGTCGAATTTTAGGTTTCGTTCGTAAAAAATAACGGTCAAATTCGCGTAGTATCTTAGTACACACCTATACTAATAATAAAGATGTAAAGTTTGTAGGGAAGTTCGGATGTGTGGATGTGAGGTTGGATGTGTGTTTGAAGTAATCTTTGTAACTACAGAACCGATTTCAATAATTCTTTCGCTGTTGGATAGGTAATACTCTCTGTGTGAACATAGGCTATTTAGTATTTGGTTTTATAAAACTTGGCGGCCACAAAATGTGTTAAAATGAAGTATGTAAGTAGCGTAAATTTTAGGAATGCATCAGTTGCTCAGAGAACGTTAGGGTAGTATTTTAACGCGAATGAAGTCGCGGGGCGTTTGCTAGTTTTTAATATAGGTATTTCAAAGTTCATTAGTGTTAGAAACTGCGAACCCTGCGTTAAGCCGCAAAGTAGAGCCAAGCGACGTTTGAATCGTTCTGGGTGTGGGGCGACCATGGATTAGATGAGAAAGTAAGGCCAAGGGAGGTATGTTCGTGAATTTTAAAAAAGTTGTCGAGACATTCTTGTGTTCGTGAAAAAATATTAAAGTTATTGACACATTCTATCCCTTCGCTGGTAATAGTTTTCCCCATTTAAAAAAACGTAATTACACCGAAGAAAAACTTTTAGGTTATCTGACATCTTTTAAATGATTTGGAATTTTATTTATTTAATAAGGAAAAAAAACATTAAACTTTTTGACCTGCGGGAGTGATTGTGCTAAGTTTTCAAAAAATTATTTAACTTTTTAAACATGACTTTATCCCGTACGGGATAATAGCGTGTCAATACGTAATGATCTTCTCAAAAATACTACTGAATTCTGATGAATTTTGTACAGACCCATAATATTCATTTAAATAACTTCAAGTCAAGTGCAAATTATCTGTCTGGAACAAATTAATTAGACTTTAATTACTCACAGAAAGTTATAATTTAATTACAATAATAGTTTTCAACTTTCTACTATTCAATTACAGTGTAGTAGGTACTAAAAGCTTTCGAGGTTGGGGTCAATTACAAAACTGTCTAAGGGTTGTCTAAATGGAAATATTTTAGAGGTACGATTAAACTGAATATTATGTCAACTTGACTCTGCAAATCCTACTGTTTTATTTTATTATTATTATTTACAGCTGTTGCCCGCGGCTTTACCCGCGTAACAGTTTACCGCGGTAAAAATTATAATTATATAATCATCAAATTCCGCTCAGCCGTTACTGCGTGAAAGAGTAACAAACATTAAAAACAAAAATTAAAACATTCTCACAAACATCTAAATTTTGATTTTTTGATTGAGATTTTTGTTGGTGGTTAGCGGTATATAGCTTTCATCTATTGCTTGGCCATCCTTATAATCAGAATTCAGAAGAGATCGACCCATTGGATACAAAAATCCTGGTCACCATACAAGCGACACGTACAGTTTTAATAATTCTCACAAGAGATTTACACCCCACGTTTTCTATGAAAATAATTTACGGCGTGCGGTTTTACGGTCATACTTGTATTTAGTAATAAACTTATTTAGTAATTATTACTTAGTAATAAATTTTGAAATACGAGTTTCCGGTCGCTCCGCCAACCATATTGCGGTATGAACTTTTTTGTATTGTTCTATTTTGAAGCAATTATCAATCCTTGGATCTTGTGAGGAAATCTTCAGGGGCAAGCAGCCTTTCACCAATATCTGTGACTTCGGTTGTCAGGTGTTTCGTAGCGGAAGCGAGTTTGCCTTGTTATAGAGGTAATACGATAATAATGTCCAATCTGAAAAACAGGAGCTCTATTTTTGATTCGCTCGTAGGGAATTGTATCGTCGCATGCGACTTATGTCATACTCGACTTCCAAGTCGCACGACGCTGATTTTCTGCATTTTTGATTCGCTCGCGTTCGGTGTTGCCAATAATATTAGAAATGTAGAATGTTATCCGTTTCAAGCAGAAAAAATAAAAATTACCGAAACGTAAAGCGGAACGTAAAATGCTCAGTAATAGTCGAAACCATAGAGACTGTATATGATATTATCTTTGCCTTTTGTTAGTAAAAAGTAAACTCATGTCAGTGATAGTTGCCCTTTTCTTTTGTCGTATGGCATTTGACGTTTATTCTACCGCTCGGCTCGTCCCAAGCGACGATTGGTCGATACCACTCGTTGCCGTTCGAGCGGTTCAAAAATGCGGAGTCGAGGGAAAATCTGTAGAATCGAACGCTAGAAGCGAGGAGAGCGAATCAAAAATAGAGGTCCAGATCTAAGATGAAATGACTACCTTTACTTGTTAAATTAAGTCCAATTTTAGATTGGGCCGTACGTATTACATTGCACATTTTGTGTTGACAGTTGGGAATTGGTCAACCTGGGAATTGGTCAATCTGGGAATTGGACGTTGGGGGACTGATTCGTGTCAAGCGGAAGGGTAGATTTTTGGGCCATGATTTATAAAACTTTCAGAGTGCCTGTCCTTTAAATATTTTTCTTGTTACCGAAAAAGATTCAAGTGCAGTGTGCGAATTACGTATTATTTAATTAAGTTGTATTTAAATAAATATCTAACCTATCCTAACTGATTTGCACATAAAAAATACTAACTGCGCATTAGAGTGCAATCAGTATATTTTGTCTGCAATTATGTATGTATGTATGTATGTATGTATGTATGTATGTATGTATGTATGTATGTATGTATATATGTATGTATTATTTATTTATTAATTCTGATTTATGTATTATAGATTGTCTTAAAAACAATACACAATAATACAGTAGATTTAGAACGTACTGCTATGTGTTCTCATCGCTAAGTGCGATTTCATTCAGACAACCTTTGTCTTGTAACCTTAAAGTCATGTGTTATTATTATTAATAATTAGAGTATAATTACCTACTTTAAAGCACTTCACTCTCACCATTTATAAAACGAGGATAACTATCATTGGCTTTTATATTTTGCAAATTTTACTATGTTACGTTAAGATTAAGTTAAGCTGTTGTTGTCCCAAATAAAGAAAATAAAAAATAAAAAATTTAGTTGATCACTTTAATAAAATCTATTTTGAAAGTCATTAAAAATACAGTGAAGGATTCGCGATAGGCACTCCGTTCTTTCTGCCTAACCCGTCGCGGACATAGCGAGAAGATATTATGCATTTAAAAATTAATTTGTAACGGAATATAATTTGTTTTGTTTGTTTTTCTCTGTATATTTATTTTTATCGACTACGCACTACTATAGACGTCAGTTTATTCCTGCCACCGCAAATCCGGCCTACGGTTATCACTAAATGCCGTAAGACTCCCCTATTTAAATTCTAGACAATCCTCTGCTTTATGCAAACGGAAACCGGCCAGCTCATTACAGAATAAACGCCAGTTTACGCGTGGCTATAATCGCGGATATAATTCCAAATCCGGCCATTGAAAACCCTACTCTATTGCCTTAAATTTAAAGGTGAAAATGGAAATATCCAACTGGAAACTTAATTTGGATTTGGAATTGGAAATGACGTCATTTAAAGTCAGACGGCGGGAAATTATTTTCACTGTTTTCAATTAGGTTAACATTGTTGGTAGAACTGTCGTGTTTTGGTCACATTGTATTATACCGTAAGTAATGTGTGGTTTTTTTTTGACCTAAAATAATGATTCATCATCATCATTTCAGCCTGTAGACGTCCACTGCTGGACAAAGCTTTCCCTAGGGATCTACTTTCCATGGGGAAAAAGTTGCCGTAATCGCCGTAAATAATGCCCTAAAATTTTGCCGTGAATAATTATTTGACGTGCAATATTTTGAAGCGTCTAAACTAAGCGCACGCACTCACTTCGTCTCAGTTTTGGAACGCTTTAGAAGAGCATCATCATCTTCAGCGGGCAGTAGTCCAATGCTGGACATAGGCCTCCCCCAAGGCGCGCCACTGAACCCGTTCCTCGGTTCTCCGCATC
Source organism: Metalampra italica (assembly GCA_949699065.1). Taxonomy (NCBI): domain Eukaryota; kingdom Metazoa; phylum Arthropoda; class Insecta; order Lepidoptera; family Oecophoridae; genus Metalampra; species Metalampra italica. Next base: position 2,078,047 of record OX452995.1, on the reverse strand, counting down.
CAGTCACTGCCAGCCGCAGATCGTCGCTCCATCTAGCCGGGGGGCGTCCCACACTACGCGTGGTCTCCACTCGAGAACTCGTCTACCCCAGCGGGTATCGGTTCTCCTACAGATGTGACCAGCCCACTGCCACTCAACTTAAAAATTTTTTTAGGTATGTCTAAGGCTTTGGTTCTCTGGCGGATCACCTCGTTTCGGATCCTGTCTCTCAGAGAAACTCCGAGCAAAGCTCGTTCAGCGACTTTGAGTTGCGGGACTAGTCCCACTGTCAGTGTCCACGTTTCGGTTATGTGGTCTTCAGGCATTGTGGTATATTTAGAATTTCATTTAGAACTACATTTCAGTTGAATACTTCAAGAATAATAGACAATATTTATGGGTTCCAAGTTGGAATACTGACTCCTAAAAATCCTCGACATGAAAAAAATATTAGTAATTTTTGAACAGGCCACCCTGCTGTTGCAGGTAAGGTTTTTCCAGTTTTGTTTGCCTGAAATACGTCGCTCTGAATTCGATATCAAATATATCTGGTGAGTGAGCTGTGACAGTCCGTCCGTCCGAACTAACCCCGGACTAAGGCCTTTGTAATGAGTAATTCAAAGGGATGTCGGACTGTCGGTAGGTATCCTTTAATCTAGCTGGACACACTGCTGTTAAGAGCAGCCAACAAAATCTAAAAATCAACCGACTACATAAACTGGTTGAAAACAATATCTTAACTTCCAGGAAATTCGGCGACACCTACCTTTTTCGGGATCTTTTGTGCCAAACCCCTGTGCAGCAACTATCCCCGAATCCGTTTTTGGTGGACTTCACATACCTACGCATTAGAATAAATTATGCTCATCACACAAATGTTGGCCCCTGGTGGGAATCGAACCCACGACCTCTGGGGATACCAACGAGCAACTATTATAATTACTAATAGGTCACAACTACAGGTAGTTTATAAAATAGTTTTATTATCAACTTTGTCAAGTTTTTTTCATATGTAGTTTTACGGCCAATTGGAAACAAGTTCTTAAGCCCAAATCGTAGATCGTAGTTTATAATCACGAACACATAAAACCGCAGCACGGCCTCCAAGGCACAATCAGTGCCATTCGGTGGTCCACACTGCCACAGATAATGATAAAAAATGCATTTATAAAATCCCAAAGGCGAAAGACCATACAGCCAGTTTTTATCGAATTTCAAAATAAAATTCACTAAAATAATTGCAAAAGTAAACTAAAACATTTTTAAAACACAAAAAATAATGCATTTAAATAAAGCGTAAATGTTTAAATTACCATTTGTAGAAGTTTCGAAGACATAAAAAACCATGTTTGATTTAAAATCTCCTTAGTGTGGATTGAATGCCATACCTGTTTGCTATAAAGTTTTTTGCCTTCGAGTGAATGCCATTTTTTAAAACTACACATTATAGTCCCTAGGGGTATAATATTGTACTGATTTTCATTACTCCCGCGGGTGTTTAAAGGCCATTGTATTTCTGTATGCATGCATATAATAATCCATATAACGAGCAAGTGTGATCAAAAAGTATTTTCATACATTTGACACGATTTTGACACGATTTTGACACCCATAGAATGCTTTTATTACTGATCCATATGGATTTTTGATTCGTGGTGCCAATAGGCCAATTTTACTAACAAAATTACTAAGGTATGAAGTGATTTTAAATGCTGTTTTTATATAAAAGTTGTTGGCACCATTCTGCTTTAAGCTGACACTGACATCGCTACGTTCCGCCCGGCTGCCCAAGTTTAATTATTCTTTCATCAGCCAAAATTAACATAAGAGCATCATTAACATTATGAACCCAGCCCGGCAATGTAAGCAAATTGGGAAAAAAAAACCCTCGTTGATATTATTATTATTGCACTTTAGAGTTGGAAAAGAGTATTTTGATCCCAACGGAATACCGTCGCAGGCCACAAAATTTGCCAAATTTTCACAATGCTGTTTTTCTTGGTAATTCTTTCTTTGGGCTGGGCTAGCGTGGTGGACTATCCAGTCTCGTTGAGAGGGTAGACCTGTGCCTCAACAGTGGGGACACACATAATAATAGGCATTTTGGACTTTCGCGCTTTGTACATGTCGTTGGCAAATTGTATAATTTTTTTCGTCAATTGTAAAATGCTTCGTCATTTTCTGTAAAGCCAAAAAGAGTTACTGACCTGGCATCAAATTAACAAAAAATCTGGTTAAATAGACGGGTGTCTCCGTTCTCATAGATAACATTCAATGCGCACCGATGCGACTTTGTCCGAATATGAATGAATTTCACCGAAACATGGCCGCCCCGCCGCGTGAGCTGGTGCCAATGAACACCAACTCGTGTTGCAAACAGTCGAGTTGGGGTGTCTTCTCTAGTACGTAGTGCATATTACCTCGATGGCTGTTGATTAATTTTTTTGACTCACTGAGTCACTGCACAGTCGAAAGACACGCTGTTATAAGATTGTTAATAAAGTTCATCAAACGCTACGACCCTGTGTCGACTTACCCCCCGGCCACCGCATCTACGCCTCGTTGCAGTGGGGAGTCAAAATAGTCCCCAGCTCTGCTTTAGGTTGCAGCAAGAGCTGCAGCGCGGATTTTAAGTGAGGCCACCAAAAGACGTACGGACGCAGTACATCACGAACAGATTACAGGAGAGGTGTAAATACATGTATGTAGTGTAATGTTATTATCTAAAAAGTACAAGTACAAATATTAGTGTGTTAATAAAGAATAGTGCTGTGCTGTTAATGGTGTTGTTTTTGTGTGTGAATGTGAGACAACGCTTATAACATGGAACTCGGGCGAAATAAATGAACAACGGACCAAACAATCCAACAAGAACATCAACAGATGTTGGTGCCTTCACTAAATAAGAATAAAGGAGATATTCTAATGCCCACAAAATGAACCTACGCAGACGAAATACCAAAACAACCTGATGCAAAACTACAAAGTAACCAAACAACATAACAAAACAGACTAACTGCTTCCACGGAACTCCGTCGCGCTGCGTGCGACTAACAGTTACGATCCAGAACCAGAACACAAACGCAACCACGTACATAAACTGCAACCAAAAGTACCCTGAGCAGCCACCAGCAAATCACAAAGACAGGAAGAAAATAAGCAAGATGAATAAATGGAAAGAAAACCAATAAGACCACTTCAAGACCCAGATGATCACTCCACACAGAACATAATGGAAACTAAGGGAATCACTATCACCAGCCCATGACATCAACGCTCATCCTAAGCATCGATACCCGTCTACACCTCATTTCCTATATTGGCTATAGGCTGAATAGTCGGCTGATTGTGGTCCACCGGTTGCGGCTAGTGGGCTTCCTTTCCCATCCCGGAGCGTGTCTTTCCTAAACAACTTGTATCCCCTGGTAAACCTGTCCTCAACCTGGGACATATCTTCGTTCTTATACCTAAAAATATAAGCGCCAACATGTGTCCGAGGTTGAGCCAGGTTGCATCCGGCTGGACCGGATCAGGTGTTGACCTGGCTGGGTGTGGTACCTCTAATCTAAAATAAAAAAATCAAACGCTACGACCCTGTGTCTCAACGTTTGTTCTATATTAATTTATCGCAATGGGATGACTGATTCATTAATATACGAGGGGAAGCGTATTTATTTTCTACTTTCGTTATAGGCTACCACCATAATGGCTATACGAACAAATAAGGCGAAAGTTTGTAAGGATGTTTGGATGTTTGTTGCTCTTTTACACAAAAATTGCAAAACAGATTTTCATGAAACTTTACAGTAATTATATAATTATTTACGGGTCTTACACACGAAATAGTTTTATTCGATAAACTTAAATCTCGTGACTTATCGTCGAATACACCCGCGGATACAGTGAGTGTTGTGTGCCGGGACTTTCCAATAATACAAGATCTGAGGGTAGTTTCAGAAACTACTCACAGCGATCAACAATGACAGCTCGCCTCTCCAGTCAGCTCGTGACCACGGCCAGTGTAACCTGGTCGAAACGTCGGGCAAGGTAAATAAAACTATTTCATGTGTAAGACCCGTAAATAATTATTTATTTATGAATACAAAGCGCGAAAGTCTAAAATGTATTTTACAGTAAGTAATGTATTTTTTAGATACCGAAAAAAAAAATTTTTTAAAGAAAAAAAATTTTAAAGAAAAAATTTTTTTTGTAAAGGTTTAGATTTTTATACCTACCCGTATTGTACCGGTATGAAAGCGGTGGTATTCGGAATAGTGCCTCAAACACCGCCTATCCGTTTCCGCATCAATTGGCCGGGCGAAATTTCAAATTTAATAATTAGATTAGGAATTCCCATCTTTAAATGTAAATCCGGTTCCGGCTATCTGCATATCGGGTCCATCGCTTCGTTTGGACGAAACTATCTAAATTTTGATCTAATTACTACTTCCACTAATTTTATAACTTTATCCCTTATTCCGCTGGGTTTGGCATCCGTATTATGGTGTTAGTATATTTCCCTAAATAATTAAGCTAGAAATGCGCCGAATATCCGGTTCAGATTCGGGATAAGCTAGAAATGGGCCGAATATTCGGTTTAAATTCGGTATCCCGAACCGAATATATATTATTAAGTGATTTTTGTGTATTAATCAGTCAGTCTTGTAGAGAAAATCCTACTAATAAAAAGGCGAAACTTTTTAAGGATGTGAGGATGTTTGTTACTCTTTCACGCAAAAACTACCTAACAGTTTTTGATGAAACTTGGTAAAGTGATAGCTTATATCCTGGATTAACATATACGCTACTTTTAAACGCGGATAAAGTCGCGGGGCGTCCGCTAACACCCCCTAAGTGACAAAACGCCTACATAGAGGGCGCTGTTTCACAATGCACACGGGAGAAACTTTTGGAAAAAGCTAGTCCTTTATATAAGGTACACAAAGACACGTAATAAGATGATTTTGATATAAAAGTAAGACACAAATAAGCTCCAAAAACGTAATATATCTCAAACTTGACACTTAGAATAAATGCGACAGACAAGAGAGCAAAGAGGATTGCCTTAGAGACTTATATGAGAGTAGCAAACTATGTTACGTGTCAGGAATCGTTACCTACTTTACCGGAAATAAAATGTCACAACTGTTTTTTCGGTGTCAAAGTCTGCGTGGACTTAGGATAACCACAGATATAACAAACATAACCTAGAAAGGGTGTTTTTACATCACTATAGAATAACAAAAGCCTTCATTAGCCCACGGTTGGACCAAACTTCTCCTAAAACCATGGGATGTTATGCGGATTGGTGATCCCAGGGTATAGGAACTTGAAATTACGAATAGAGGTTTGTTACTCTTTCACGCAAAAACTACGAAACAAATTTTGATAAAAATTGACAGTAATATAGATTTTACATTAAAATAAAACAGGCTATAGATGCCTCGGGAAAAGCTTTTTACGCGGGCAAAGCCGCGGGAAACCTATACTGCTCTTAAACGATGAAGGGAAACATCGTGAGGAAACCTGCATACACCGAAGAAGAAGTTCTTAGGCGCATGTAAAGTCCACCACCCCGCACTGGGCTAGCGTGGTGGACTATAGCCCTAACTGCCTCGTTGAGAGGGTAGTCTTGAGCCCAAACCGTGGGGACATTTTAATAGGCTGTTGATTTGTTGTTCGCTCCGAGCCTAACACCTTGGAAGCGGTGGTAGATAAAAAATTGACGCTGTATAAATGTACCATAAAAAAAAAAATTGCCACTCCCATATGGATCAGTAATATAAGCATTCTATGGGTGTCAAAATCGTGTCAAATGTATCAAAAAATTGTGACTCACTCACACATTCTCATTTTCAAACTCTATATAAATTTGTACTAGCAACCTCCTCCCGCTACTCCGCTTCCTTTGTCCGCACCCCCCGGTAAATGGCACCATAGGTTCCGATACTAAATATGCAAGATGCGAACTCCACAGGGAGCGACCAAAGAGATTTGAAACTTGAAATGTACCCAGTGTACTTACATGCAATACAATATTTTTGACTTTGATTGAATTTAATTTGTGAATTAGAAAATGTCTAAATTACGAAATGTCGTTGTCGTTCAAAGACGATACAGAATACGGTCGCAGGGCTTCCTAACGGTGCGGTCCTGAGTCAATATTAACATTACTATGTAAGGGATGAACCCTTGTTTCAGTGCAGCCCTTTGATACTCACTGCGATGAAATTTCGACGGTGGAAATCTCAAGTTACAATGTACAGTCGGTCTGCGAAGTAGATTGTCACCGTAAGGACGATAGTCGCAGAGGCGCTGGCTGCTAAGTATCGAGGGATCATTGCTTTGCGACTAATCAATTCATCACCTGCCAACCCTCAGAGTGTTAAAACGGGTTTTGCGACCCAAAAAACAAGATCAAATACTAGACTTATGTGAAGTCTAGATAAAATTCGTTTTTCAAAAACCAAAATCTGACAGCTACATAAGGGTTAACGAACTGTTTATGACTAATTATGCTGTGGAGCCAGGAATACCTGGCGACCCCTACAGGATCTGTTGTGCCAAACCTCTGTCCACCAACGGTGCCCCAATCCGTTTTTTGTAGAACATACATACGCCATATAATTTTTGGTACGGCCCTAAATTATTTTAAATCAATCAAGTAACGAATTTACGACATAGTTTCCAGAAACCCGAATACTTCTATTTGTTCCATTGAACTCGCCGACTGACATGTCCGGCTTTTATCTAAATTGACAAAGTTAACGATGCTCCTGAAAAAGACACAGCCGCCTATATTACAATGCGGAATGTGGCTCACGAGCCGCAAACGTAACTTTGTAGTTCCACTGTTGCATTTCTGGCTTGTTTCCTTGGTCTGTTATTTTTATTGCAGTGTAGGTACAATGCAGATGCATTACAATGCATGTCTGTTTAAGATTTTAAAGATATGCAAAAAACATTGTACTTTCAGAACGATTGGTCGTGGGAATCGATAAGAGCGATGGCGAATGTTTTAAGTTTGTAATATGCTATCTTGTGTACGTATACATAATGTACATCTCGACTGCAATGATTTTGGGGGCTTTTTCATACAAACAAGGTCACTTTGTATCGTCAGGGAACGTTTGAGGATAAGACGCGGCCTATCATATCGAAAAGTCCGGACCATGTGCCAATGGGTTTTTTCTCGAAACTTAAGTACATTACTGACTGCTCTCAAACGGTGAAGGAAAACATCGCGAGGAAACCTTCATACGCCGAAGAAGAAATTCTTAGGCGCATGTGAAGTCCGCCAACCCGCACTGGGCTAGCGTGGTGGACTATAGCCCGAACGCCCTCGTTGAGAGGGTAGGCCTGAGCCCCAGCAGTGGGGTTAATACGCTGTTGATTTGATTTTTGATTTAAACGTTTGGCGTGTGATCTGATGGTGGCTGTCCGGAGTATTGGGTACGGAGTCCAGAGAGACACCTAACTGATCAGGCAAGCCATAGAAGCCGGGTGAAGCCGCGGGAAACAGCTAGTAAAACATACGGAAGGTCTTATTTGTGTTGAACATAATTGAAGCCTTCCATTTAATGCTGCTTTATAATCTCACATTACGAAATCGTATCGACTTTCACACGGGCCGCGTATAATCCGCCCGTATTTGGCCCACGCACGCGGCCTTTGCCCACGGCCCAAACGAGAAGTGGACCAAACAAAACATATCTGGTTACCAACAAACACACATGTGTCAAACACTGTGTTTGTTTGTCAATTGGTTTGTCGTAAAGTGTGGTTAGAATTAACTGCCGGAGGTGGGGCTTGACGGATTAGTGGTGGGATGTGGAAGATATCGATATTGTAATTGGGTGTGTACCGCAGATACCGATATAGATAAATATCTACCACAGAATAAATAATAGTACAAGGTAACTCTACGGCCACCGTAAAGAGAGAAGCTATAGAGGACGCACAAAAATAACAATAATAATCAGAGAGGGACAGACTTATACAAAAGTGGTAAGAGTAAGCTAGACAGAAATAATATCTTCTATCTCTTTCTACGTATCTCAATTTTTTGTTACCACAACATCAAGTTACGCCTACATAGAGGGCGCTGTTTCACAATATACACGCGTAAAACTTTTCTACGCGGGCGAAGCCGCGGGAAAAAGCTAGTACATAACTATACTGGTTATGTTTAAATACTATCGAAATCGATAAAATGCTGCTATGCCCATCTCTGCGTCACCCGTTGGACGCACACGGATCTCAGATTACAAAGTATCCCTGAGACATCACCCACGCCGAAAACGCTACGTTTTTTATCTCTTTTACACACGCATGCTTGCTGTAAGAGGAAGGAGATCGACAGAGTAAGGATATCTTGAAAACTGTCAAGTGTGGACCGATTTACAGGACGTATATGGGAATCGGAGTACGATATGATTTCGAGAGCTTCTTATTTAGTTTTGGGGTCATAGAAATAAGAGCGAAAGAACGAATAAAGAAATGTTAATAAATATGTGTTTAATGTGAGAGTACGTAAGTTGTTTGTTAATACCATAATAAGCAAAAATACATAAAATACGAAGTATGTTACGTGAAGGATACATACAACACTATTGATACAGTTGTCAGTTAAAATTATCTATGCTAATAATGAGGTAAAAACTGGTGGATAATTTGCACGCTTAACTTATATATGTTGCGAAGAACCAAATGATAGCGGGGTGTAAAATACACCTAACGCCATCTATTGACAAACTTTGAAACTAAGAAACTGGCATGATTAGAACGGGTTGGAATTAAATAGAAATTCTTATGTTTGGCGAATGCATGTTTCCTGGTGAAGTTTTCCTTCATCGTTCCGAAAACTCATGGTACACGCCAAGGTTCGAACCCACGACATCGTGAGCGTGAGGCGAGTACACAACCAACTAAGGGAGACTCGTCAGTGTGTCTATAGTCGTCACATGAAAATAAAAAGCTTATTTGACCTTAAATCAACAGCTGTTCATGGCAACATATTTTAATTAATATAGCAACACTAAGGGCTTCTTTCACCACTTCCTGATATTGTTACAGATAGTAATCTTAGTGATAAACTAATCTATCAGATAAATCTGTGTGATAGACTATATAAAATATATAGATATAGACAATCAGATACCTGTGAAACCAAAAATACAGGCTATCTGTCAGATAACCTGCAGATAGGGTATCTGGGACATTATCAGCAAGCGGTGTAAGAGGCCCTAAGTCGACCACAGGTTAAATATGCTTTTTATATCATGTGACGACTTAGGCACACTGACGAGTATACGGACGTCTACCTTAGGCTGCATGACTGTACAATTACTAAGAAATAGATCTCATCAATCATCATCAACAGCCTATTAATCTCCCCACTGCTGGGGCTCAGGCCTACCCTCTCAACGAGGGCGTGCGGGCTATAGTCCACCACGCTAGCCCAGTGCGGGTTGGTGGACTTCACATGCGCCTAAGAATTTCTTCTTCGGCGGATGCAGGTTTCCTCACGATGTTTTCCTTCACCGTTTGAGAGCAGTCAGTAAATGTACTTAAGTTTCGAGAAAAAACCCATTGGTACATGGCCCAACCGGGGATCGAACCTCGGACCTTTCGTTATGTTAGGTCGCGTCTTATCCCCGAGGCCACTGACGCTCTGAAATAGATCTAATTAATAGGAAATTGTGAATCGAAAGGCAACAAGGAAAAATGGTTGCTTTTCTACCAATTCCAATAATTGCCTCAAGTTAATGACTCCTTTGAGTCGTTCGTCTCCCTCAAGGTGCCCGGTTCTTTCATGTGACCACATATTTTGAGTTCAAAGCGGGACAATTTTTTTCATAACTTTTATGATACTCAAATCAAATATACTTTATTCATCATCATCATATCAGCCTGTAGACTACGTCCATTTCTCACCATTCTTGAGCAAGTTTTTATAGCTCCAAGGCTACAGGAAACAAGGTACCTAGCTAAATAATAATAAAAATAAAAAAACAACACAAAAGTATTTAAGGATATGGAAATTAGGTCATCATCATGTCAGCCTGTAGACGTCCACTGCTGGACAAAGGCCTCCCCCAAGGATCTCCACGACGACCGGTCCCACGCTAACCTCATCCAGCCGGGTCCCGCGACCTTCACCAGATCGTCGGTCCACCTCGTGGGAGGCCTACGCTGCGTCTTCCGATACGTGGTCGCCACTCGAGAACCTTTCTGCCCCAACGGCCGTCAGTTCTGCGGGCGATGTGCCCAGCCCACTGCCACTTCAGCTTCATACTTTATTGAGCACCAAATTATATCAAAAGTTTACACTACGATAATTTACTAAACTGTGTACAATCAAAAGGCGGCCTTATCGCTTTCAGGGATTTCTTCCAGGCAACCTTAATACTCTTACGGCCTATGCTCGGAGTTTCTTTGAAGGATATGATCCGTGATGAGATCCGAAGGAGAACTAAAGGACCGTTTGGGGCAGAGGAGTTCTGGAGTGGAGACCGCGGACCGGTACCATAGTGTAGAATAAAATACAGGTACACACAGCGTGGGACGCCCTCCCCCCCACCCCTCCCCCCCGCGCCAGATGGACCGACGACGAAGGTGGCCGGGAGCGGCTGGATGCGGAGGGCGGAGGAAGGCCTATGGTCAGCAGTGGACGCTAAGGGACTGATATGATGATATTCTTGTGTATTCAAAATAGGATACACATCCTGTATAACGGAAGCGATAAATATACACAACCTGTATAGTGGGAGCGGGACACACTACATTAAGGAGTAAGACTGTGGCGGCCATAGAGTTAGTATACTAGCTATAGAACGCGCGCATCGCTCATTGCCCATTGTGCCAAGTGTAAGCAGGTGTTCTATGGACGCTTCTATATAGATTTTTTCTAGATCGTTCTATTCCGTGAATCGTGTTTACAGCTTGGCACTGCACATTTCACCATGATTACTCCAAATCTAAATAAATACCGGCGAGAGCAACAATCAGCGCAACTGACGTGTTGTGACTAGTGGCGTCGCCCCGAACATTTCGAGACTGTTCAGACCCGTGCTTACAGTTCAGACTTGCTAACGCGCCCTCTTTGTATACTAACAACTCTCTGGTGGCGGCCTACCGCAGGCCGCAGCTTCAATATGAAAACGCAGGCCGCGCGTGTCTGTGATACGCCCTAACTTTGTTAGTTGATTGAGGTAAGTACCTACATATACCCACTTTAAAATTTTGCTGGAATGCTAATTTAATCTAAATGGACATAGGTTAGGCTACTTTTTATTCCGGGAAAGATTCCGGTTCCTCAGGAAATATCGTCAACCATTTAAAACGTCACGGCCCAAAAGCTTAGTTAATACAAAACGTCTGGTCAACCTGTCGTTTTAAGGCAATTAATTATTGTCACGAAACTGTACTATTCGCCTGGCATTCGTTGAGCTGTGGCCTTGGAATTTCCTCCCCCTCGGGGTCCGGGTAAAGCCCTAACAGAGGGGGGAAGGGGAGCGCTTGATCTTTATTAAGTAAGTAATTGTGAGAACAATTAAAACAGACCAATTTCCAGGACGCAGCTGAGGTAGCGCTAACGATTTCATTGGCTCTTTTGAAAATGGAATTTTCACCTCGCCAGTTCGAACTGGCAGCTTTTGCTGCGAGAAATGTGAGGCAAAGTTTTTTGAATTTCGAATGTCGCAAACTGTGATTTCTCACACCGGGTTCATAAAGTGTCCCTAAACGATCATGCTTGCATGACATGCAACGTTTACGTGAATGTCATGCTGCATGATGGGCCCATCATGCTAGCTAACAATCAGTACAGTACGGGGTTAGGTTTACTATGCATGCTATTGACATTTAATTCTTATGTAAGACTTTTATTTTATTTCATGTGATTATTAATTATTTTTGATTATTGTTAGTGTACTTATAAATTGTGAATTATTTATGTTTGTTAGTATTAATGCCGTTCAGACACAATGTAAATTGTTTTAATGAATAAATAAATTGAATTGAATTGAACAGTGAAACAACGGCCAGCACGTAGTTTGCATGTCATGCACGTCAATCACTACAGCTACACGGTCATGCATGAGTGTCATCACGTATTGCATGTCATGCCGCATGATCGTTTAGGGAGCCCAATAGAGTTACACTCAATCAACGGCCGGGTTCGACTACAAAATTCTAAATATATGCTGACTCTTTCACTTAGCTGCGAAAGAAGCGAGTAGGAAGGAGCAAATCAATTCGAAGCTGATTCGAAGTTCCAATTCATTATAGACCCTCCAATGTTTGTTTAGTTTTAACATAAAGTTTGTAAAATGAGAATAGATTGTACATTTTAGACTTTCGCGCTTTGTATTCATAATTATATAATTATTTACGGGTCTTACACACGAAATAGTTTTATTTACCTTGCCAGACGTTTATCAGTCAGCTCGTGACCACGGCCAGTGTAACCTGGTCGAAACGTCGGGCAAGGTAAATAAAACTATTTCGTGTGTAAGACCCGTAAATAATTATATAATTGAGAATAAATTAATAAATAAACTCCACTGCCAATATGATGCAGGCAAAGATAATAAGAAAACAGCCCATTTTTCAAGTGATTTAAATACAACTTTAGGATATTATGGAGATGACAGGAAAGAGAGCATTTTGATTGCATTAAGCCAAACACACCTCAGTACAAAACCTTACGGTCTTTGAGATATTTTGTTGACATTTGCCTTGTCTCTGGCGTGAAAAAAAAAACCAGCACATAAATATTTTGCTTCCGCATCAGAACCGAATGTACCATAAAACGGTAGTTGCTAAAACTTTTCACGTTTGTAAATGGGACCCTATCTCAGGGGGAATGTGAGTAATGTCAGAGTTGTGTATATGTTTTGTGGGTTCTTGATAAAAAAAAAAATACTACCGAACGGCCCTCTACTACGTCCGCGTTAAGATGTATTTTATACTAGCTTTCTCCCGTGGTGTACATTGTGAAACAGCGCCCTCTATATAGGTGTTTTGTTACTTAGGGGGTATTAGCGGACGCCCCGCGACTTTGTCCGCGTTAAAAAGTAGTCTATATGTTAATCCAGGATATAAGCTATCACTGTACCAAGTTTCATAAAAATCTGTTCGGTAGTTTTTGCGTGAAAGAGTAACAAACATCCTCCCATCCTTACAAACTTTCGCCTTTATAATATTAGTAAGATTCAGGATAGCAATCACTGTACCGAGTTTCATCAAAATCCGTTCAGCATAGTTAAAATGTAATTGAGCAACAAACATCCCAACCCGCGTTTATGTACTTACTAGCTGTTTCACGCGGCTTCGTCAGCATAGAAACAGTTTTTTCCCGCGGTAACAGAATTTCCCGAGGTATTTTTTATTATTATTGAAGGTCGATTTCTTATAGGTATACTAGATTGAATTTGGGCGCTACAAAAAATACGTAAAAATACTTGGGTACCTTTCCTTGTAAGTATCATTTGTATTTCGACCGCGGTACCCTAAAAATAGAATAAAGTGTCGCAAAGGGGGTTTTTATGTTGGGCAAAGTTGGCCAATATTTTGTCAAAGTGCCAAACTGTTTACCCGCGGTGCCAAGTGTGGGAACATACGTATGACAAATGTTATAGCCCGAGAGTCCAAACGGAGGACTTTGTTTGTTTTTATCGGATTTTGGTAACATTCCTCTTTCTTACCGATTTATATACAGTTGAAGCGAACGAAAAGGTTCGTCATCTTGAAGTGAATTTTTACTTATATCAATGAACGAAACTATTGCCAATAAACATTAGACAGTAAACACCATGAATCCAAAAATTTTGCCACTCCCATATGGATGAGTAATAAAAGCATTCTATGGGTGTCAAAATCGTGTCAAAATAATCACAAAATTATGACTCACTCACACATTCTCATTTTCAAACTCCATATAAATTTGTATTAGCAACCTCCTCCCGCTACTCCGGTTCCTTTGTCCGCACCCCCCGGTAAATGGCACCATAGGTTCCGATACTAAATATGCAAGATGCGATCTCCACAGAGAGCGTGCGCGCGACCAAAGAGATTTGAAACTTCTTGGTAAACACAGACGAGGCTTTATCGAATATAATTATAATGATCAAAGTAATTTACAGGTAAGTGAACTACGATCTAAATTATATGTAGTTAACGCCTCGCCTGTGCAACCCACTCTAAAGCGGTCCCTACACGGTCATGCGGCATGACACGCGTTACCTTTACGTGAATTATCATGCTGCATGATGGGATGGACCCCCATGCTTGTTATCAATCATTTACAGTGAAGAGTACGCGCGATTGTCAATCAACGGCCAGCACGTCGTTTGCATGTCATTCGCGTCAATCTCTACAATTAAACGGTCATGCATGAGTGACAGCACGCAACGCATGTCATGCCGCATGATCGTTTAGGGAGCCCTTAAGATGTTATAGGTAGATCACTAAAAGGGATAAATATTGCATTACAAAGGAATAGAATGTCTCTTTTGTAGCTTAAACGATTATCTTAAAGGATTTGTCTCATGCGCTAATTAAACTTGTGTCATTGGCTTGTCACCAAGCCGTAAAGCACTCTGCGCCGCGTCTTAAACTTAATCCCTATTGTTGGCGCATCTGTTACTTAATTACTTCATCTATGACTGGCTTCAAAATTCAAATATTTTATTGCATTATCATGTGTTATTTGGTCTTAAATTTATTTTTCACCTCACCGACTCGGAAGGGTATACTTTGTCATTCGAAATCTGCGTGGAAAACTGCACCTGGAAAAAAACTTTTTAAAACTTTTCGTCTAATTTGTAAAAGGTGGACATTTAAAGAAATGGTCAATTCTAATTGTGGTTATTATTATTTGTGGTTTTAAACCGCCGAACGGATTCAATTCACCTAGTATTTTCCTCGCTGTAGTGAGGTGAAAAATTGTGTGTTGCGCTCGGCAGTAAAGGTATTTTGCGTCTCGTACCTTGAAACCTAAGCAAGCGAAGGATTCTAGGATTGAGCCACGAGCGAATACTCGCACAATAATAACCAACTTTGCAGCCTTGCATAACAAATAACTATTTTAAGTCAATTAAAAGTGTTTGGAAAGTCTTAACTGTTATTTTAAAACAACATGCTGCAACTACCTAAACGCTCTACCTTAACTCCGTTCATCATCTATTTCTTCTCAAAACACACTTTATTCCATAACCCTTAAAGAACTACCCTCACCCTTAAAGCTCTTTAACGTAGTCTTAAAATTCCCGAAATTCCCATACCGACTCCATTCCCGACGGAGTGAGTTTCCCTGTTTTGTGGTGAAATGGAAAAATTGTAAGAAATGCGCGGTCCCTCGATATATCCTCATAAGGTACGCCTGGGGCATTCCGCGGATGTTTTCGCAGTTAGGTACGGTCGGCCGCGGGTTTATACAAAACCAGTGCAACGTAAACGTACGTACAAAACGTCGGTGGGGAAGGCGCGGCCCGTCACGTGGAGAGGTCCGCGTTTGATCCCCGGCCGGGCCATGTACCAATTTGGGGTCTTCTTAAAATTTGAGTACATGTACTGGCTGCTCAATCGGTGAAGGAAAACATCGGGGGAAACCAGCATAATGAAATGGAATGGGATGGGATGGGATGGGATGGGATG
Organism: Metalampra italica; assembly: GCA_949699065.1. Lineage (NCBI taxonomy): Eukaryota > Metazoa > Arthropoda > Insecta > Lepidoptera > Oecophoridae > Metalampra > Metalampra italica. The sequence continues at coordinate 2,062,408 of OX452995.1, read as the reverse complement.
GGATGGGATGGAATAGAATAGAATATAATATAATAATCGTTTATGATCACAGAACTGATGATAAAGAACATACATTTTTGTTACTTTAAATCAACAGCCTATTAACATGTCCCCACTGCTGGGGCTCAGGCCTACCCTCTCAACGAGGGCGTTCGGGCTATAGTCCACCACGCTAGCCCTTGGTGGACTTCTAAGAATTTTATCTTCGGCGTATGCAGGTTTCCTCACGATGTTTTCCTTCACCGTTTGAGAGCAGTCAGTAAATGTACTTGAGTTTCGCGAAAAAACCCATTGGTACATGGCACGGCCGGGGACCGAACTTCGGACCGTTCGATATGATAGGCCGAGTTTTATCGACCTAGAAGATGCCTAAAGGTTTCTGTTGGAAAGTTGTTTTTATTCGTTTAGCAGTTTTGGGTAAGTATGATTGTTTTATAAGAGCGTCAGTGGCCTCGAGGATAAGACGCGACCTATCATATCGAAAGGTCCGAGGTTCGATCCCCGGCTGGGCCATGTACCAATGGGTTTTTCTCGAAACTTAAGTGCATTTACTGACTGCTCTCAAACGGTGAAGGAAAACATCGTGAGGAAACCTGCATACGCCGAAGAAGAAATTCTTAGGCGCATGTGAAGTCCACCAACCCGCACTGGGCTAGCGTGGTGGACTATAGCCCGCACGCCCTCGTTGAGAGGGTAGTCCTGAGCCCCAGCAGTGGGGAGATTAATAGGCTGTTGATGATGATGATGATTGTTTTAGTTGAGAGTAGCGTCGAGGTTTGGTTGTATAGAGACGACGCGTCCTGAAGACTCCTGCCGGACGTTCTCGACCCTTTCGTCCATAATCCTGAAACAATTCGCGTTTCAACATCCTACTATCCTACTAATACTATAAAGGCGAAAGTTTGTGAGGATGTTTGTTACTCTTTCACGCAAAAACTACCGAACAGAATTCAAATTCAAAAGTATTTTATTGCATGTAAGTACACTGGGTACATTTATACAACGTCAATTTTTTATCTACCACCGCCTTCAAGGTGTTATATAGAGCTGGGAAGAAGAAGCGGCGCAACAAACTTCCGCAACACATCTTTTAAAATCAAGTTTGTACATAACATTATTTTGTAAAGATTGTGCGAGGCTGAAGTAACATTAACACCAGGCATCTTTGTCATTTAAATAATCGACTGTCCTATAATATGCTTTCTTACAAAGTTGTTGTTTAATGTAGGTCTTAAATTTTCTGTCATTCATATTTAAGATTTCTTCTGGTATTTTGTTGTAGAAGCGTATACATTGCCCCGTGAATGATTTACTGACCTTACTAAGCCTTAACTGTGGTGGTACAAGTTTGTTTTTGTTTCTTGTAACATAAGCTGTGTTCATGTCACAGTGCCTCAAAAAGAGAGATATATTTTTGCGGACATACAAAATATTCTCAAAAATGTATTGACTGGCAACGGTTAATATATTAATTTCTTTAAACTTTTCTCTTAATGATTCTCTACAACGTAGATTATTGATTTTGATTTTGATTATAGATTACAGATTTTGATGAAACTTGGTACAGTTATAGATTATGTCCTGGTATAACATATAGGCTACTTTTTAACGCGGACAAAGTCGCGGAGCGTCGATAATACCCCCTAAGTAACAAAACGCCTACATAGAGGGCGCTGTTTTACAATGTACTCGGGAAAAACTTTTCTACGCGGGCGAAGCCGCGGGAAAAAGCTAGTTCAAAATAAACGTTTTGGTGATCACTTCCGAGTTGCGGGAAAATTATAAATTCATTGATGTTTTTATTATAATTTTCCGCCGGTTGAAACAGCAATTTACCGACCGTGCAATAAGGATATTCTGTACCCATCATGAATTTGATGTGATCACATAAAAAGGGGAAATAAAATGCGGTCCGCAACATTTTATGGGGACCACATCCGTTTTTTAATTTTTAACCATAATGCCTTTGTTACATCATACCCAGCATCGCAGTTTGGGTCGAAATAAAATGCATGGAGTTCAATATTTGTCAAGTAGCTCTAAATAACAATAAAAACTCAACAGGTAGATGCTTTCTCTGCGCAATATAAATGACTCAAATATGCAGAGCGACCAATTGCGTTGAGAGTGGGGGTAGGAGACGTTCTATGAGCCGATGCACGCTCCAGTGTGCTCCGGCCTTTATATAACAGGCTACAACGATCTTTTTGCAAGTCAATTTGAAGATGGTTAACGAAGGTAGGCTAACAAGCAATTTCGCACATGGCTCCAGTGTGAAGTGATTTAGCACAAACCAACCCGAGTGAAACACTCTGCTTTTCACTTCGATTGCGAGAAAAAATGCGACGAAGAAAGTCATTAATACTTAAAACAACAACCTCGTATTTTAATTCTGCACAATGTATACGCTTTTAAACCTTAATCTACTTTGTACCGAGTTGGATTTTTAAAATAGGTACTCCTCTTTGGTTAGGTATTAAAACGTATACTTACTACAAACTAAATAAAAAGTACGGAAAAGAGGTACTTTCCGCTCGCATAAAAAAGAAACAATGACACTTTCCGAGCCAGGAGTAAAAAAGATTGCTTTGTTTCGCTTAGGTCTTATGGCTTTTACCAATACAAAAGGAAAATGTTGTACATTATTAATTGGCAAACCTTCCTTCCGGCTGCGTTTGTGATTATTTAAATATTAAGGTAAGAAATTCGTTTCGGTATCTTTTATTTTGAACAACTGACGTACTTACGAATATTTCTTAAAAGTAAAAAGATCGAATTGAACAATCTCTAGAGGTACATACGTTGCTACTCCAACAGTACCTTGAATTATTTTATGTAACTAAACCTAACCTAGTCACGTGTCTGACGTGCTTCATCGGTCACCAATTTGAATTTGAAAAGCAGGAAGTAGACGAGTTAGGAAGTGAACGAGTTAGGAAGTGAACGAGTAGGAATTGGAAGAAGAAGAAAATTATTTACCACACAAAAACAACACATTACAATATTGTTTTATACATATCTAGCTTACCTATGTACAGTCAACCCGCAGAGTGCCGGCCAGGGACAGGCTCGGTGGACAGTTGGACGAGATAGGGAGTGGACGAGTCAGGGAATGAACGAGTTAGGAAGAAGACGAGTTAAGCAATGAACGAGTTAGAATAGAGAACTAGTTAGCAAAGTTAACTGGGTGTAAATTTTGGGCCTCAGGGATTGACATGAACATCAAACTTCAGCAAACTGTGACGTCATTTGCCCGTATTCTCCTTTTATTTAAATTGGAACATCTGTTAAAATTTATGTAAACATGGAGCTAGGATCTCTTTGGTGGGCGCCCGCGGCCCCTAGTGTGAGAGAGACATCCGATTGTAAAAAGGAAATGCTGTTTCCATTACATACTTACGTATCGAATTGATTAATCATGTCAATGACCAGAAAGTAATAAAATTCAAACACAATGAAAAGTGTATATGAATACAGAAGTTGTCGTCGTGGAGATAGGCCTGTGTCCAGAAGTGGACGTCTTTCGGCTGATATGATGACGATGATGACAGAAGTTGAACTTGATTCATAATAAAACCACTTAAAAGCTCATCAAAACCATTATAAATAAAATGACCTTACGAACCTGATGAACGAAAGACAAGTTTTGTTATTTTATTGTTTACGATAAGGCTTGTTTGTATCTTGGAGTTGTTTGATACAGCCCCACAATGTAATAGAAGACAGGGCACTGGAATTTTATTAAAAAAAAACGTTGCTGCAAAATATTATTATGAAATAAGAAACTCGAGCTCTGAAGATGCGGTGTCTTGTTTGTATAAATTAGGGAAGGCATTCTTCTTACATAATTTCATCAGGGCGGGAGGATGTATTCATTCACTTAGGACGCTATCATTTCGCAGAATGGCATCCTGAAGTTTGTTCTCGTAAATTTTCCGAGCGTCTGTGAAAGAAATATCCTTTTGAGCGATTTCACATCGGACGATAACGACACGCTATCATCGGACTATAACGATATATCGGAAGACGCAGCGTAGGCAGGCCTCCCACAAGGTGGACCGACGATCTGGTGAAGGTCGCGGGACCCAGCTGGATGAGGTTAGCGCAGGACCGGTCGTCGTGGAGATCCCTTTGTACAGCAGTGGACGTCTACAGGCTGATATGATGATGATCATTATCGGACTGGTAGTTTCACATATTACCACTAAACGATTTCACGCTGTGAGAGAGCGTCAGTGGCGTCGGCGATAAGACGCGGCTTATCATATCGAAAGGTCCGAAATTCGATCCCCGGCTTACGGCTTCAGTACGTTTACTGACTGCTCTCAAACGGTGAAGGAAAACATCGCGAGAAGAAGAAATTCTTGGGTGCATGTGAAGTTCACCAACCCGCACTGGGCTAGCGTGGTTAACTCTAGCACTAACGCCCTCGTTGAGAGGGTAGGCCTGAGCCCCAGCAGTGGGGACATGTTGATAGGCTGTTGGTTTGAGTTTTTAATTCTAACGACACCGGCAGTGTCGTGTCGGCGTCGTTAGAATAAGAATGGAATAGAATCGTTTATTGTCACAGAGCTTATGGTCGTTATCGTCGCAGTGTGAAAGAGCCCTTTGGGTCAAAAGGTTTTGTGCTGAAAGATAGGATATATTGTTAACATCATGTAAAAAACAAACAAAAAAAACCGTAAAACTTATATCTACATAGTTTTTTTTATAAATTTAAACTAGCGGACGGAACTGACATACATCCAAATTTTCGCATTTATGTTGTGGGTTTGTAATTTCATTCTCACCATTTCAATAACGAAATTATAGACCTAAGTCGTTATAATAAAACGTGACCTCTGATAAAGACTTTACAACCGAACCAAGCAGTTGAACAACGAAATCTGTGTCAGGCTTCGAATACGAAAAAATTAAAAAAGAAAAAAAAACCTTAACGGCATAAATCAACACCTACGCCAACAAAAGCCTAACTCTGCTCGCTCTAAAAAGGGCGGGTTCCCACAAAAATGCGTTCATTGTTCTTTGATATTCATTTTTTTAAAGATAAACCTGGTACATTACGTGGAGGCACAGCTAACATACCTATTCAGCCGACCTCCCGTGGTGTCAGCGCTTTGTGAAGCGGACGGCTTCGGACGAATATTGTACCCGAGGCCGTGCCGAGAAAAAAAAGGTTAAGCTTACACCTGTTCTTTGTGGTTTAATTTTGTTTTAAAATCAAATTATGAAAGTTAAAAAAACCTCTTAGAAAAAGCTCTTTGTACCCATATTTACTTCGAGGGTTCTGTCTAAATAACGAAGCAATATCATTATAGGAATTTTTTTAAAAAATATTATTATTTATTGTTCAATACATAGGTAATAATACAATCGTATATTAGTGCGTGCTAAAAAAACCTTTATAGGTTTATACATGGCACACAATTGAAATAACTGGATTGAAATAAATGGATTGAGTAGTGATAGAAGGAGGTTCGATTACTACCAAGGTACATGTTCAGCCTGTTGACGTCCACTGCTGGACATAGACCTTCTTCACGCGGGGTGCCACTTGGATCTACAATTTAATTTTATTGATTTGTATGTACTAGAATCTAGTAATTTAGTAAAATGATATATTTGCGTTATGCATATAATTATTTACGTAGTCGTAAGCGAGTACGCGGTCAACTCATTATAGGAAGTCTCACTGAAGTCTCAGTCGCAAAACCATAAACTAATCAACAAGCTCTACAAGACCACACGCATACAATAAAATAACTATCTCACTCAATTCAAATCGTTCGCAATAAACCGCTTGCTCCAGAAAGGCAATAAATGACCGAAAGCATAGAACACTAAATAATACTACCGAATGTACATTTTAAGTACAATGCAGCTCAAAACTGTTGAAAGGAATCTGGTGGTTTAATGAGTTGTCTAAAATCAAATTCGATTTATTATAATACCACAGGTAAAAGAAAACATCGCGGAAACGTGCATATGCCGAAAGATAACAATTACCATTTTAAGGCGTTTGTGAAGTCCACTAAAAGACGGATTGGGGCACCGATGGTGGACAGGGGTTTGGGGCAACAGATCCTGTAGGGTCGAAGTATCGCTCTGGGCCTTCTTAGAAGATAAGATAGGATTTGAATTATAAATAAAATATAATATACCATCAATAAATCTAGGAATTTAATTTAAGTTTCTGTATATAGTTCAAGAAATGCATCTTCCCAGGTATATCAGAACCCCTTTGAATATTAAGCGAAAGCTTTGAGCTAAAGCAAATACGCCTGAGGCTGTCAAAGGTAAATATTTGGAACTATTTTATGTTTATGTTTGTATTCGGTAAACGCTCTGTTAGTATAACCCTGTTTTGTTTGGATTTAAAATCATTTTGGCAGAAACCAGACTTATATATATTAAAATCAGTTTGTGTGTCCTGCTGTCATCTTTCTTTTCTATATATTAAAGCGTGACACACACTGGGCGGCGGCGTTGCGAAAGCGTTACGGTTTTTTTCTGTAATGTTCGATAGTATGAAGCCCTTTACATCAAAGCGGCGGCGGCGCGGCGCGTTCTTCATACAAACCTTCGCCGCCGCAACGCTTTCGCAATGCCGCCGCCCATACCAGTGTGTGTCACGCTTTAGCCGAAAGTTGGAGATGTAACGTTGTGGCTCAGCACAGGAATAGTATGGGAACAGCGCTGCACAGCGCAGCGCTGCTTATCACGTTGTAATGTATAGAATAGTATTGGAGATGACACATAAAACGCGTAAGGCGTATCCCAGACACAGGCGGCCTGCGGTGGCGGCCTGTTGTCTTCCCTTGCAATGTATGTGAGTCTTCAAGGTCAAACACGCGCGGCCTATATTTATATACTGTAGCTGCGGCCTGCGGTAAGCCGCCACCGCAGTCCGCGTGTGTCTGGGATACGCTTAATGCGTAGCTACGCGGCGCTGTGCTGCATCGTGCGTTCCGTGTGTCATTTCCCATATTAATCCATACATTACAACGTCATAAGCTGCGCTGCGCTGTGCTGCATTCGATTTGACCAGCTCTTTACTGGTATTTAATTGAATATTCATTTTTGTCCTCAACAGTACGCCGTACCCAGGTCATAATAAATGGTTCTCGGACTTGTACATATTGCCCGCTAGAGGCCATTCCTCACCCGGTTACCCTGTGGTTCGGTGGCTGTAGTGGTCAATTATTAATTTTTACCCTACAGTAGTGCAGTTTCATAAATAAACCCATATCAGGGTGGCCAGTAAATAAAAGTGACATGGTCAATTAGTAATTGTCTCTTTGGCGACTTATTTGGGCAACTGGCAATACTGGTTAACTTTTAAAAAGGTGTTTATTTATTTTGAAAACAAGTTTATTTTAGAAGCAAAATAATGAATCGATTGGAAATAGTGTGGCGAGCGTTTAGTTAAATTTTTTTGTTTTTTTTTATTACACAAAGAGAAGGAAATAACTTACGGAGAAAATGTCAAACAGCTTTACAAGAGTACATTTTAGACTTTCGCGCTTTGTATTCATAATCATATAATTATTTACGGGTCTAACACACGAAATATTTTTATTTACCTTGCCCGACGTTTCGACCAGGTTACACTGGCCGTGGTCACGAGCTGACTGGCGAGGCGAGCTGTCAGTGTTGATCGCTGTGAGTAGTTTCTGAAACTACCCTCAGATCTTGTATTATTGGAAAGTCCCGGCACACAACACTCACTGTATCCGCGGGTGTATTCGACGATAAGTCACGAGATTTAAGTTTATCGATCACTGGATTCCACGACGGTGACAATTGAAGAAGAAGTGAAATGAAATGATTGTGTTTAGTGAAGGTAAATAAAACTATTTCGTGTGTAAGACCCGTAAATAATTATATAGCTTTACAAGATTTGGTAATCGTAATTATAACTATAAATCACTATCACTATTTTGCGTTGCTACTGTTCTTACTCCAAAATCAATGAATGAGTTCGCGTGGGGTTTTTATCGTTAGATGTGTTGATTCTTCGGCAAGGTTTTAGTCTGCAAGGTATGTGTATTGTACATACATAGTACAATTTTCACGCTATGTCCCTAACGGGGTAGGCAGAAAGAACGGAGCGCTAAGTATCGCCATCCTGACACACCAATTTCTTCTTCGGCGTATGCAGGTTTCCTCACGATGTTTTCCTTCACCGTTTAAGAGCAGTCAGTAAAGATAAACTTGCCAATAAGCCATCAGTTTTTTAGAACGTTTTGGCTTGGTTACTACTTACCTTTAAGCCGTGTCATAACTAAAATACAAAGCCGTATTTCCAATGTATTATTAAACCGGCTACATACAGCACTAGTTACCGATTTGCACTGGGTTTGCATCCCCGCTAAATTTTAAAACCGGTGACTTAAAAGCCATCAGTTTTTTGGAACGTTTTGGCTTGGCTACTAGACCTTTAAGCCGTGTCTTATCTAAAATACAAATCCGTATTTCCAATTTATACTAGTTAGCTATTAGCACTAGGTTTGCATCCTCGCAAAAGTAATAGCAAATATTCATAGTAGATTCGTAGCGCCGCGACGCTCAAAGTGTGGAGTGTTGCGAAATTCATTTACCACGCGCTCAGCTCTGTGCTCCCGCCATTATCAACATGAAAGGCGCGGTAAAAGCACCAAGGATCACTTTATGAGCCGTATACTGCGAATAAATGGGTTGGTATCAGAATGACTGAATCACAATTTGACCACGTCGCTCTTAGTCCAAATCTCAAAATACCTAAGTCTCATAATGACTACATCGCAGAAAGTCCGAACAGTTTTGTAGGTACCTGTACATTGGATGATTTCAATACCCCCGGTGAACCCGTCGCCGCACTGGTGACTTATAAGCCATCAGTAAGTACAACAGGAAGCAGAAAACAGTATCTAAAATGGTGTGTGGTACCAACTTTATTATGGTGGTGAAGCCTGGGTTTGCCAAAAGACGACTGAAAGTAAAATGAATTCCTCTGCTGGTACTAAAATGACAGAGGCAGTCGGTGACATAAATTTCCAACCTCCTAGACTGAAAAGATCTCAGTTCAGTATTAATTTTCAATAAAAAATACTACCGTTTACCCGTTGGTTCTTTCGCGACAATTTGCCACCGGATTTAGCTCGAATTTGTCCAGGGGTTTGGAAATCTGACTCGAAAACGCATATTCTCCATAACCGCAAATTTGGGTTAGGTGTTTTGGCTGGCCTCTGAAATGATGAGTTCGTTTCGGGCGAAACTTTAAGCACTTTTTACAGTTTTGTTAAGGGAATGGATTTTCCCACTAGTTCCGCCACGGAACTGTACCATGGAACTTCTGGGAACATGCCCTAATTGCCATTCCCGCTATTCTGCTAAGACGGCACTAACACCCTTCAGAACCATAACTAGAAAAGAGGTAGGTACCAACAGTTACAAGTAAAATATTAACTTGGCTCCCAATGTCGAGCTTTCATAATTAATTCAACGAAGTTACGGACTTGTTGATTGCAATTAGTCCACATTCATTTGCGACCCTACGGGTTATGCTCCACTACGCAGCAAAGCATCGCATTCACATTATCGCGAGTCGATGCAATCGCGCGCGGCCGCATACGCAAGCGCCCTTACGCATGCGGACTATTGCGGACGAGTTATTCCCAACGAATCATATGATCCGTTCGGGGTTGCATCTGATCACGCAAAAAGTTCCCATCGGATCACGTTATCCGATGCAACTAAGAAGTTGTGATTATTTTTTCCCAACCGATCACATGATCCGTTGCAACTGTATTATTAATTGAATATTTTCCCAACCGATCACGGTTATCCGCAATGGTTACCACATTAATAAATATGCTTTTGCCGTAAGCTTTTCAAATACCCATTGTTTGTTATTCTACTGTCAATTAGGGGCTGGGGAATAAAACATGAACATACTTTAATTAAAAAATATGTGTTTTATTTACTACGAAGTAAGTAAGTCACTAGTAACTGTCGAACTGCATTTGGATGGCTGCATGCAAAAATCGATCGATCTCCTGATCGATGCGGACACTATCACACGCGTTTGGGCAACGCGCGCCGCGCTGCTGATTGGTAGGGCTCGACCCTCTGTCTGTATTAGTCGCCTTTCAATCGGGTTATTCTTAGAATTTCTGCCCCTCAATTTCAACCGTCGGGATTTTATTATATTTTTTAGATAGGTATTAAACGCGAAAGTCGGGCAAAGGTCAACAAAAAAGAGCCGTCTAATTCTCCTATACGTGAAAGTCTACAATTGGGGGATTTTGCAAATTTTTACCAAAATATACCAATAATTTTTGCCAAAAAATTCTGCTTTATTTCTATGAAAAGTCCAGAAACGCCAATAATTAAATGTCAACCTCCACTGGTCTTCTAGTCATTCCATTAATGTTTTATGATAAAATATACCTAAATTTTCCGAAATATTCCAGGAAAAGAAAATAAAGCAGATCGTGTACACACACTTTGCCGACTTAATTCAATTAATTACACATATTGAATGTATGTTGAACAAACAACTCAAAACGCATCTAGAAGTAAACATATTGAATGTATGTTGAACAACAACTCAAAACCCATCTAGAAGTAAACATATTGAATGTATGTTGAACAAACAACTCAAAACCCATCTAGAAGTAAACATATTGAATGTATGTTGAACAAACAACTCAAAACGCATCTAGAAGAAATAGATATCGATTGGGCTACCAACGGCTACCACGGCTCTCATTGGACGTTAAATCTATCCTACATACAACATGATTTGAAAAGTGAAGAAAACCTATAAATTCCCTTCGTACCTCGACGTTGCAACCATGGCAGGAATAACGTCTTGAAAATTCCAATCGGGATTGGAATATGAAATAAATACCTACTGGCTCGGAATTCCAGGAAATTGTAGGACTTCATTCAATTCATTCAATTATCCTATTATGTACACGAATGAATGTTGATGGCCACATGAATTGGCATGTTGGTTTGTTGGTAGTGACCCTGCCTACTGAGCCAGAGGTCGTGGGTTCGCTTCCCACCCGGGGCCAACATTTGTGTGATGAGCATATCTGGTTTTCTGGTGGTTGTATGTATTTAAGAACTCATTTAAAAGTATTTAGTATGTTTGTCAGTCAGTACCCATCCACAAGCTTCTGCCTGTTAGGGATAGACAGCCGTGTGTGAATTTCTCCAAAATAAATAATAATTTAAATAATTTGTCATTTATTCGAATAAGTTTTTTTACAATATTTTTTATTATTATTTATTTGGTTTGACAAACTCTGTGAAAGGATGCCCTTACTGACAGATTAATGATTGTCTGGTTTCAAAAACTAAAACACCCATAAACTAAAACGTTTAAATTAAATGAATTTAAACCAATGAATAGAACGAACGAAATATAATAGTCTTAACTTACGGACGAAGCCGCGGACTCAGCTTGTCCGTATTAACGCAATACTCAACGATACTTAAAAGTTGAAGAATGCTTGGAAAATTTGAGCTTACTTGACTCAAATTATAACATCAGCCCAAGAGGTCATGAATGAATTTAAGGAGACATTTTCCTTTGAGCAAAATATTTGGAGCGAGAGGGTTTTTTCCTCTTAAAATGAAGCAAGGTAACGTTATAATTACGTGTGGTATTAAAACGGTGTAAGTAGAATTAAATACATGCGCAAACATATCTTCACGCTTTGCCTTGACGGGGTAGGCAGATAAAAGGTAGCGCCAAGTATCGGTGTTATCACAAGGGTTAATAACAATACAAAACAATACACACTCCTTCATGTTGTAAAATTATGTTTTTTTATGTTCTTTGTTGTTGCACTTAGTTTGTGTGCGTCAAATAAATAATTTCATTCATTCATACCTCGAGGGGGTATTCTTAAAATTCTTTTGTAGTTAAGTTTTAGTTTTTAAGTTATTTTTAATTTACTGTTTTATTGTTCGCTTTAATTATAATTTATTATTTTGTGCGTAAATGACTCCGATTTCATTCATTCAATAAATATACATTAAACAAATTTATTTTGGAGAACGGGCTCTAACCCGAAATTTGAAGGGGATATGCGTGAAATGCAGAATAGATGTACGTAACGAAACTGTTATAGATAAAAAATTGACGTTGTATAAATGTACCCAGTGTCGAATAGTTTTGACTTTGACTGAAATTGTAACCGAAATTGAACCGAAACGGATAATCAGTTTCGTAACAAAACGTAACGAAATTTATCAGTTTCGTTAAGGTACGTCTATTCTGCATTTCACCCATAATATAATAAGCCTGGATTTACCGCTAGCTATCTGTAACGGATCGCCATGGGATAATTGAGTTTTGAGTCTAACTTTGATTGATTCTTAAACTTTTTGATCAATGTTTCAAATTATGGGAATTGTAATTTATTATGCTTACTAAAGTTAGTCTCAGAATGTGATATAACTAGCCCCGCGACTTCATTCACGTAAGAAGACTACACCGACCACCAGATGCAATACTTCGACAATACAAATAAACTTACAAAACTCCCATAGTCAAAACTATCTTCAAGTTATAGTACATACATTGTTACCCCAGGGGTGAAAGTAACTTATTTAAAGCGAGGGCGCCAATAGTTCGGGGGACCTCTAAATAAGTCTTGAACCCGAGGGAAACACTGTGCTTTTCATTAAGAATACACTAAAAGTAAAAACAAAAACATAAAATGAGTGTTAATACAAATCTCTGCTATACGGAAGTATAAACAAAACTCTACAACTCGAAAAAACAAATGAAGATCGGATTGTCGCTTTCCCGTCTACTTTGTTTTTTTTTCTGTGGCCCGCCAGCTATTCTGCCAATTTTCATTTCCATCATTGAAAAAATGGTAAATATTTTGCCCAAATCTATGTTATTTTAAAGAAATAGTTGACAGTAATAATTATAATAAAGTCATTTATAAAAATATATGTTTATTTATTACTTACTTATCTATATGTTATTTCAATTTTACATCGCGCTGTAATTGAGAGGCTGTATAGAAAATAGGAACATGGTCCAATAGAAATGTCAAAATAGTACTATTTTTTTAAATAATTTGACAGCTGTCAGTTGAAAACGATTCTCCCTAGGGCTGAGATGTATTACTTTCAACCCGCTACTCAGGCAACTTCAGACCTACTTTCAGAGTATGAGTAATGAAAAAATTAATACCAAATGGTCCTCAGGTTTGCAATCCCTTGGAGCTGTAAAAATACCAAACTTTTAAGTCAACGCAGTCAGAAGATATGGCGTCGCATTTTTGAGTATTTTGGTAATCAAAATCTATATGGTACTTCCCGCTGACCTGGAATCATGAAATTTGGAAAGAAGCAAGGTCTTATAGCAAAATTAAAATGTAATTACATCACAATTTTATTTATTGTACCAACAAACTTAACTTTGCGTATGAGCAAGTCATCCTAGTACCATGTGATATAACTACACATTTTATTAACGATTTTCTAATTATTCCGTAATTAAGTTTGTAATGAACCCTCAGGGCGCGAGTCCTACTCGCACTTGTCCAGTTTTTTTATTGTTTTGCCCCGTTTGAACCGAGGACTCACCTTTATACACGAACTACTGTTTAATGAGTATTCCTAGTAAGTTCAAAACTTACATGCCCACGTTTGCAAAGAGCTTCCGTCTGCACTAGACTTAGTTCAATATCAAACAAGACTGCTAAATCACAAATCCTGTTCCACAACTGTGACATACTCAGGGATAGAGTTTGAGGCAGATTATTAGTGGTTCCTGGGTCACTACACTAGATATGCCAGTTTATAATAATATGGTTTTTGCATAGATCTAGGATGTACAAAAAAAGGTTTTTGGGTGTTTGTACAATGTCAAAAACAGATAAAAATGCATGTCTGAAGACAAAACTCTTCAATTTGACTGGCCTGTGGGCTTAGTTAGTAGTGACCCTGCCTTCTACGTAAAAAGGACGTGGGTTCGATTTCCACCCGGGACCGACATTTGTGTGATGAGCATATCGGTTGGTTTTCGGATGGCTTAAAGATCTAAGTTATCAGGGCAAACCTCCTAAAAAGAAAAATAAACATTTGATTGATGTACTAGAGGTAGAAGAACAAGTCATCATCATCATCATCAGCCTGTACCAGTCCACTGCTGGGCATAGGCCTCCCCCAAGGCGCGCCACTGAACCCGATCCTCGGTTCTCCGCACCCAGTCACTGCCAGCCGCCTCACGAAGAAAGGTTGTCTGGAAGAAATCGCTCTTAGCGATAAGACCGCCCAGATGTACATTACTGTATCTGTTTTTGTTTTTGTCTGTAATTTTTAAACGTGCAATTAAGTGTATTGAATTGAATTGAAGATCGTCGCTCCATCTATCCAGGAGGCGTCCCACACTACGCTTGCCAAGTCGTGGTCTCCACTCGAGAACTCGTCTATACCCCAGCGGTTATCGGAAGAACTAGCACCAAGACTAAAAAGAAACCTGTTATTGTCAGCATTGACTGTTATTTAGACAATTTCTAGAGGTCTTGTTCGCTGCCGCTCACACTGAGGCCCCACCCCGAACTAGAAGCACCAATCCGCACCATCTCCACATCTGATTAAACATTCACTATCTCTACGTAATTGCGCTTCTGCCTCGTACGAGCGTTATGGAAAAGTGGTTTAGTCGCGGTTTTCGTGGCCCTACGCTCTCTATGAATTAATAAGAAGCTGGTGTTTAAGGAACTTCGAAGTTATTTGTATGTGGGTGTCGTAAGAGACGACTAAGTGATAAATCTAAGTGATGAGAGGCATTAGGGTTGTACCCTAATACCGCTCACTGCCTGTAAGTGTGGCCAGCCGATGATTATGCCGTAAATTTAAAAGATATTATAAAACATTAAACTGTTATAGAAACGGTTTTGTTTCATGTATAAAGTCACGTTTAAAAAACTCGTAAAAAAACGCGGACGCAGTAAAATTTTAACGCAATACCTGGCAACACTTCAACCGTACAGGATCTCTTGTGCCAAACACCTGTCCACCAATCCGCATTTTGGTGTACTTCACATACGCCTTAGAATAGACATTCTAATCTTTAGCGTATACATGTATCCTCACGTTTTCCTTGACGAGAGTCTAGGCTTACCTACTAAGTCTTCATAATCATTATATCAGCCGAAAGACGTCCACGGCTGGACCAGATCTCCACGACGCCCGGTGCCGCGCTAACCTCATCCAGCCGGGTCCCGCGACCTTCACCAGATCGTCGGTCCACCTTGTGGGAGGCCTACGCTGCGTCTTCTGGTCTACCTTTCTGTCCCAATGTACCTACTACTAAGTATCAGAAGATATTTAATTTTAAACTAATTTAGTCTTGTAAAAGCTTTAAAATTTTCTTCGACCAACTCGTGTAATTGACGAAACTGAGTTATTCTAAGTGACTGTTCTACGCAGAAAGTTTAAAAGCCTTTACAAATGTACGCAAATTCAATATTATTTCATAACGTGGTACAAGTTGTAGGCGGAGAGAAAACTTGGAAAATATTCATTGCCAGGTCTTGTAATCTTACAAATATTATAAACGCGAAACTTTACAAGAATATTTGGATGTTTGTTACTCTTTCACGCAATACATATACTGATGAACCATTAAGGGCTCCCTAAACGATCATGCGGCATGACATGCAATACGTGCTGTCACTCATGCATGGTCGTCTAGCTGTAGTGATTGACGTGCATGACATGCAAACTACGTGCTGGCCGTTGCTTCACTGTATTGATTGATAGCAAGCATGATGGTCCATCATGCAGCATGACGTTCACGCAAACGTTGCATGTCATGCAAGTATGATCGTTTAGGGACACTTATATATACCTACTTATTCGTAATACATGACAGATCAAATAGCTCTAAATATTTGTGAGTAAATCGCAAGTTTCAATTTTAGTTGTAGGGGAACCATACAAATAAGATTTTTCCCAGACCAATGGGCATTACTATGTCATAGACAAACTTATGCAACTACAACATGCAACTTTTCATCAAAATTGTTAAAACCATGTTTAAAAAAAACATTTTTTATTGTATGACAGCTTTGGTCCCAATCGGACCAAAGGTTTAGGCTCCAGAGCCAAGCGTGACAGACAGACCGACGGACGGTCGGACGGAATTGAGTTATTTGGTAATTGTGTTATCGACATTGAATTGAATACTTTTTCGCGAAAATTGGAAAACTTTTTTTATATAAAATTCAATACAATACTTCCTCTACCTTGCTTACGGGGGGGCGAGAAAGTAATATTATTATTATTTATTCGCAAACATTTTTACATTGCGTTCGAATCCAATTATATAAAAAAGTAAAAGTATAAAAGGGTACAAATTACAATTAACAATTAAAAGTGTAAGTATAAATTACATACGTTATGCTAGCCGCTACATCTCATGACTTGTTAATGTAATAGTATACATACATACTGTATTTTTTAACCTACATTTTAACCAAGAGTACGGTGAAGATCCTAAATAAACAGAATTTTATTTCACGCGATTTAATGAGATGATATTTTGATACTCAACTTCACTTCCACATAAATTTTATAATGAGGCACTGAAAATTAAATTAAATTAACGTTTTGCTGGTAATTATAGTGGCCACAAAACCTTTCTAATTGGGTTTAAAATAACAAGATTAACGCTTTGTAATAGTAAGTAAATGTTAAATACGGAGTATTTTGAAACCTATTGGATATCTAACGATTTCAATTGGTGGTTTAGGGTTTTACACCGGCCTAGGCATTCAATTGAATGTCTGCATTTAATGGACGGGCTAGCCGTCCTGATTGGACTGACTGCTTTTAGTCAGCCGTCTCCAAAGGCTAGCTTTCAATCAGCTAAATCGGTAAACGTTGAGTGATCCTAGTTCAGTTAACGACCGACATTGCCATTCAATTGAACGTCTGCATTTAATGAATATAGTGCATATAATATACAGGATGTCCCTTTACGATGCCACACGGAGGGAAAGTACCTTAAATATGGAATATTTTACTGAAAGAAGACATCGTTTTATTTTTAATATTAAGTAGAACTGCATTCACAGATTTTTGAAAATCGCCTGCCTCAACCGGGAATCGAACCCGCCAAATTTGAAAAAACAAACCACATGTATTTTTTGATAACGGTCGAAAGGGTCAATCATAAGGATTATTTTTTCCTAAATAACATAGGATCTTAAATGAAAGGAAAATCATGAAATTTAATATTTTATTTAAAATAATTACAATTTAATTTATCAAATGTTCAAAATGTGGTCCATTCTGTAGTACAAATTCTCACTCCTTTAATAATTTCTCTTCCTGTCGATTTACTTAACATGCAAAGATAAGTAAATCGAGAAAAAAAGATGATTGCTGGCGGGTTTGATTCCCGGTAGAGGCAGGCGATTTTCAAAAATCTGTGAATGCAGTTCTACTTAATATTAAAAATAAAACGATGTCTTCTTTCAGTAAAATAACCTATATTCAATATTTAAGGTACTTTTTCCCTCCGGGTGGCATCGCCGTGGGACACACTGTATAGACAATATACGTAAAGATGGAATTTGCAAAAATGTATTAAAGGTATATGTATTTAAACATGATAAAACAGATAATCGTTTTAACGGAAACCATCAAATTCCGTTTACCGTAATGAAATAAAAAGTTAATTCAGTAATTGAAATAACTTGCTATATCAAATTAAAAACTAATTACGGACTTCGACCTGTCCGCCATTTAGGCTAATTAACAAAGCGAAACTGAAAGGAAAAGTTCTCGAGCTGAAAGAATTGTTACGGAAGCCCGCACCTAGGTACATAGTACATACTTTCTCGGTCAATTTCTATTTTTACTTATATTGAAAATTCACAGGATTTTTATTTTATTTTATGGATCCGTCAAAAAAATTTTTTTTGTCTGCCTCTCCTCCAAATAACTCGAAAGGTACTGGAGGTGACTGGATGCGGAGAACCGAGGATCGTGCTCAGAGTCGCGCCTTGGGGGAGGCCTATGTCCAGCAGTGGAATAGTACAGGCTGATGATGATGAAGTAGAAATAGAAATTGACCGAGAAAGTAGGTGAGTCTACGTTATAATGACAGAACCCTAAAAGACAATGGGCAACTATTGGTCAAAGGTCAATGTTTACGATGTCAGCGCCCAGTCTGTTTCTTTTTAAACCATTTATTGAACTATTGTGTGAACAAGTATAATAAATCTTACGTCTACGTCGCATCGACGTTGGTACGTATCCAAACAAATTACGGCGTGATTAATGGTGGCAACCTTACATGGGTTGTTTGTTGTATACGATTCTTCGTCGCTTTTATTCTATTTCACTGCACAATCGCTCCGAGAAGTTGTTCGCCACCTTATGGACGAAATTCTGATTAGGGTAAAACTCGGTAACACGCCCCACTTGACAAAACGCCCCACTCACCTAGCACGCACACTTACAAAGCTACGCAGCACACGAATAGAAACGCAAGTAGCCATACAACGTAGTAGACAACTTGTCGGGCGACTGATGGCTACTTCCGTTTCTATTCGTGTGCTGCGTAGCTTTGTTAGTGTGCGTGCTAGGTGAGTGGGGCGTTTTGTCAATGTGGTGTGAATACTCAAAGCCCAGCTTGAAGTTGACCAGTTGTTGTTTAGGGACCTCATCATCATCATCAACAGCCTATTAACATGTCCCCACTGCTGCAGCTCAGGCGTACCCTCTCAACGAGGTCCACCACGCTAGCCCAGTGCGGGTTGGTGGACTTCACATGCGCCTAAGAATTTCTTCTTCGGCGTATGCAGGTTTCCTCACGATGTTTTCCTTCACCGTTTGAGAGCAGTCAGTAAATGTACTTAAGTTTCGAGAAAAAACCCATTGGTACATGGCCCAGCCGAGGATCGAACTCCGGACCTTTCGATATGATAGGCCGCGTTTTATCCCCGACGCCACTGACGCTCCTATTTCTTCTTCTTCCTGACGTTTAGGGATCTCTTCCATTTAAATTGACCTTAGGGTAACTGAAAGAATTAGTAAAATTTTGATAATAAAACAAACGCATACATTCGCAAAACCGTTGTTCACACTACCCCCACTCTGCAAGGTGGAAGTGTGACCCACATAACTATGACGTATTCAAAAAAAATCCAAAGGGACCCGATAAGGATAATTGACAAGGGTAAGGGACCGGATTCCAAATTTTGTCAAACTCTATTAGAGAGAGGCGCGAGTGTAATAAATTTTCATAAATTCATTATGTATACTATAGTTTTGTCATCCGTCTGTTCGCGAGGGATCGGAAGGCCTAATTTTATACCCGAAGTGGTTCCACAAATAATCTGTTTTAGTTTGGATAAGGGATGCGGGTAGTTTGAGAACTCCATGTCTACAGGGCGACTTCGAATTGGTGATACAAAACACATGATCGTGGCTCAGAGAAAGAGAAATAGTATATTTCTAACTCGGTTGTTAAAATAGCTGGCTCTATATTATCGTTAATTTTCTAATAAAACAAATAATTAAAATCTTTAAGTGTGGTTACCAACGCTGAACGCGTGAATGCTGAGTAAACGTCTAAAAATTCAATTATTTTATGATTAATATATTTTTTTGTTTTAATTATGATTTATTTTTAACGTTTATGTCCTCAAGCGAAGCCCTCCTTTACCAGGAGGTAAAAAAATATACTTTTGATGATTTTAAAAGCATTAGACAGACTTAGTGGAGGAGCAAGATATGTGTAAAACATTGATTTTGTATAACGAATTTGAAGTCGCCCTGTATAATTACAGGGTCTCAGCCTTCGCGGAGACCTTGGGGTTACTGCAAAAAATTTTAACGTTACTTAGGACGACGGACTTACTTAAGGTAGACTTAGAATCCGCGCGTCAGTCGTTGCGTCATTGACGCCGCGACAGAGTGACAGTGCACTGACGCGCGTCAGTGTCGCGCTGCTCCGACGCCGGTCCGTACACTTTCATAGTTATTTATACTGACCCTCTGTCGCAGCGTCAATGACGCAGCGGCGTCACTGACGCGCGGATCCAAAGGCGCTGGCAGCAAAGTATTGAGAACGAAATCAGAATTACTAGGCTATGTAACAAATTACTACATATTATTATTAATTTACATATTATCTGACTGACTCGCTGACTGATAAACGCTGAGCCTACAGACTTGAAATTTTGCACAAAGGTTCCTCATATATGGCTCTGACGTCCAAGAAGAGTTTTCCCGCGGGAAAACTTTTTTAAGCGGGCGAAGCCGCGCTAAACAGCTAGTTACTAAAGCCTTCGACATAGCTCAAAAAGTTGTAAGCTGAAGTTGAGAACAAGTTGGGTGGACGTAGTGTGGGACGCCCCCCGGCTAGATGGAGCGACGAGCTTCGTGAGGCGGCTGGCAGTGACTGGATGCGGAGAACCGAGGATCGGGTTCAGTGGCGCGCCTTGGGGGAGGCCTATGTCCAGCAGTGAACATGCGTGCGTACATTGTACCCCGCGTAGATGTTTCGCATTAGAAGATAACGTAATGAGATGTCGGTCGTCCCCTTTAGGGTTGATACCCGGCGGTTGTCCTTAAAGTGTCCCTAAACGATCATGCTTGCATGACATGCAACGTTTACGTGAATGTCATGTTGCATGATGGACCATCATGCTTGCTATCAATCAATACAGTGAAGCAACGGCCAGCACGTAGTTTGCATGTCATGCACGTCAATCACTACAGCTAGACGGTCATGCAAGAGTGACAGCACGTAATGCATGTCATTTTTGCAGAGCTCATTATATACAGGGTGTTACAAAACAAGTAGTAAAGCCGAAAGGAGGTTAAATGGGGCCTTATAACGAGTCCATTCACATACTCCAAAAATTTAAAAAAATTTAAAAAATATTTTTTTCATTTTCACTGTTGTGCATACACAAAAATAAAAATAAAAAATATTTTTATTTTCACTGATGTGCAAACCCTATTTAGAAAATCTATTTGGGTCCCTGACATGACAGCTTACTAGGTTTGGCTTTGATAATTATCTATATTTTAATAGGTATTTTGTAACACGTCGTATATAAACCTAACCTATAAGTTGAATTCGAATCTATTTCTAAACTTGTCAATCATAAACGCGGAGTTTGTCCATTATTTTACTATTAACCCTAGTGGAACTTGAATTATTTATAATAATTCAATTCTAATGATAAATCCATTCTATACATTTAGAAAATAATTATAGATTTTATTATTTATCGCAGTTTATAGTCCGTCACTATAAGGAAGGTTCACTGAAAGAATGTACGCGTTTGTCAGATGAAAAAAAAAGTTTGTTCAATGTTCTTCATACGATTAATTATGACAAAGGTGTAAGTAAACAGTCGAAATAACTCTTGGTGTAGCATGATAAGCTTTTTTTCCGTCTGTCAGTCCGACGGATAACTCGAAAAGCGCTGAACTGTTTTGCTACGAAAAACTGCCGGGCAATAATTGGAAAATTGTAGAAAATTTTTCGGTTAAAAAAATCCCAGAGATATTGTAGGAAAAATTATATACAACCTCAATTATTTAAGTCGGGATACCGTCGACTGGTTAAAATATCCAATTCCCAAAATGTTGATTCCCAAATAATGTGTGCGACTATTTATATAATCTGACATACATAATCATGCAAACAAAATGTATAATTTATTATAAATAATAATAATGTTTGGACAAATTTACACACGGCTGCTTGTCCCGAACTAAGCCGAAGCTTGTAAATGGGTACTTAAACAACCTGATAAACATACTTAAATACATACAAACACCCATAATCCGAAAAAAAATTAGTATAATTGACAGATCAGTTTTGTAATTGTACTACCTTTCCTATCCGTGACTTGATAGTTTTTGCCTATATTAAGCCAGCCTACTCACTTACACATTGATTGTTATTACATACATCCATATCTTCACGGTGTTGTTATGCTTTCTATAATATCAAAATTGTCTATTGCGTCGCAGAATGTAATAAAAACGCCTAAAGGCGGCCGTAAACGTCCCACCGTGACTGTATCCTCGGAGCTGTCGGAGGCGCAACAATATAATGGTAAATTCATTCGCTTGCACTACCAAGCTAAGAGATAAAGGGTGTTCTTGCAGCAAAGATGCAGAATCTAAAAGTGTCTCTAAACGATCATGCTTGCTTGACATGCAACGTTTACGTGAATGTCATGCTGCATGATGGACCATGATCCTTGCTATCAATCAATACAGTGAAGCAACGGCCAGCACGTAGTTTGCATGTCATGCACGTCAATCACTACAGCTAGACGGTCGTGCATGAGTGACAGCACGTATTGCATTTCATGCCGCATGATCGTTTAGGGAGCCCTTAACTTCTATCTACAGACAGGGTGACCCAAAAGTCAACGCTAACCCTTCAGAAGTAACACAACCTAAATATGACCTCAGTAAAAAGTCGGTAGTTTTCTCGATATTCGCATTTTTTTTCATCCATGACTTGAGCAAATATATATTTTTTTCAAACTACCAAACAAAACCTAATCTAACTATCAAATATATGTATATATTTTTGTTTAACTTCTTTATTAAATTTTACTGTTGGTCAAATTATTTATTATTAAAAGAACATTTGAACATTAAAAAAACAATGTTAAATTTTGTTTTCATTGATTTTTAAGAACACTAAACTTGTTAATCTATTATAACTGTAAACAATCTGATGCCCTTATTTTGTTTGAGTAGTATATTTTCAGATCAATTTTCTCTGCAAATGACGGAAAATCCTTTTGTTTTCTTGTTTGAATTTCATTGACGCCTTGATAAAGTATCAACAGCCTGTATCTAAAGTCTAAACAAAGCATCTGCTCCGCTGGAAATCAGCTCAGATCGAGTGGAAGAGAGTAAACCCCAGCTTCGATACCTTTATTGCAGTTGAAATAATGATTTTCTATATAAAGACGATTAGAAGACAGTAAACTACTTGGCCTTTATGACTCCTATACGCCTTTATTGTAGTTTAAATAATGATTTTAAACACAAATGTAGAGTTTTGAACTTATTTTATAGCGCCGAAGTCGTAAAGTCAAATTAAGTTGGGCCTCCTACGGATAAGGGCGCGCACAGACTCGCGATTATATCATACGACACAGTGTCGAGACGGGTAAGCTTTTAATTTATATACCATAAAAATAAAGATTCTCAGTAACGCCTCTAACGGCCGAATGCCGAAACTTTAGTATTAATTTACATGTGGTTGGTTGCAAAATTCAAATTCAAAATATCTCAAGTACGCCTTGTCAATTTTTAAGTGGCATTCTTTTGGGCATCCTCTTTATTTTGCCGCTAATGAACGCTCTGCCAATAAAATTTTAAGCAAATATGCATCTTTTGTATCGAAACTAACTCTAAAATATGTCACTATAGGTAGTTAAATAATCTAAAGCTAAAAAATCTAAGTCTAAGTTTTATTTTGTATATAATTTATATATTATTGTATATAATCTGTATAGTTAAATTAATTGTATTTATTTCACTAATTATGTTATTTTATTGACTTAAAATTAAATAAATAATTCAGCTATTACCTAATATAAAAAGTGACTGGAGCGTACGTAGCGAGCTTTTTCAGTGAAAAATCTAAGTGCTTATTCTATTTCGTTTATGCATTACGTGAGTAGGTAATATACCTAACAAAAGAGTAAAAACGGCTGCTCTGACGTCTACTATGTAATATAGGGATTTTTCCCGCGGGAAAAACTTTTCTACGCAGGGGAAACCGCAGGAAACAGCTATTCATTCAATAGTTTTCCTATTTTTTGTGAATCCAAAAAATATATATCTCCGAACTTTATCTATATCTATACTAATAATATAAAGAGGAAAGATTTGTATTTATTTAATTTATGTTTGTAATGAATAAACTCAAAAACTACTGTGCCGATTTCAAAAATTTTTCCACCATTGGAAAGCTACATTCACCCTGAGTGACATAGGCTATAGATATCTATGTCCACCCGTGCGAAGCCGGGACGGGCCGCTAGTATAAAATAAAAACATAATATTCCAGTCGCAAGTCCGTGGGTGGCCTTAAACTTATGCAAATTCGTCGTTTTTATTAGAAATTAAGGAGGCCAGAGAGGAAAGTATTGTCTCATTATGGAGAATTGAATCTTTATCGATTCAGCGAGGCAGGAAATGAGCTGTCAATGTTTATTCTTGTTAACTTCGCTTAGATAAACAAAATGTCTTTTACGCCAGTTACGTTTTGCCTTTTTTTAAACGAAAACTAGAGATATCGGTGTTCGTTTAAACTGTGTATTGCTTTTATCGACTGACCTGTTGGCTTAGAGTTGGTGGTGACCCTGCCTTCTACACTTTTATTCTGTGCTTCTACGCCGAAGGTCGTCGGTTCGATTCTCACCCGGGACCAACATTTGTATGATGAGCATGTCTGTTGGTTTTCGGATTCTGGGTGTTTGTATGTATTTAAGTATTTATACAAAAATATACATACGTACGTATGTTTATCAGTTGTTGAGTAATGAGTACCCATAGGATAAGCTTCGGCTTAATTTGGGACTAAACAGCCGTGTGTGAATTTGTCCAAAACACTTTTTTTTATCTAGCCGATTACTCAGTGCAGACTTATTATTTGTTTATTGTCGTATATGGAAGTATGTAATTATGATTATAATATTTTTAAAACTATATTGCTTAATCAACATTAACCTAAGTTATGGGCTCCCTAAACGATCATGCGGCATGACATGCATTACGCGCTTTCACTCATGCATACCGTCTAGTTGTAGTGATTGACGTACATGCCATGCAAACTACGTACTGGCCTTTGCTTCACTGTACTGATTGACAGCAAGCATGATGGCCCATCATGCGGCATTATAATTCACGTAAACGTTGCATGTCATGCAAGCATGATCGTTTAGGGAGCCCATAACTTAGGTTAGTGGTGATCAAGCAATACAGTTTTTAAAATATTTTAATTATTACTTACTTCAATTTAAACCGGCGGTTACAGCACGGCCTCCACAAAAACAGAGCACGACTAGAGTTAGTCGGCGATTTTCACTAAGGTTCATATCCTCACTAAACCGATAGTAACTTTAATGAAAATTTCTAAATGGCAATTTAGGTACGAGCTGAAAGAGTTGTTACACGCTTTTATTTTAATTTCCCGCACAATATGCTCAACCACAAGCACTTAATGTGTAAAATACTATCACAATTACACCTTAAAACCCGCATAATTTAAGAAAATAAAATAAAAGAGACGACCATGACACTTCGCTCCCGCCAAAAGAGTCCTTTGTAATTTTAATCCAATAGTGAGCGATAGAGATGTGTAATTTCAAAATATATAACCCTTCGGTTTGTTACATTGCATACCAGGTTTAAAATATTCACACAATTTGCATATTGCATACACGAGGCGGCCGCGCGATCCGCATGGTGGTTGACGGTTACTAGAGGCGACAGTTTTGTCATGTCCAGTTACGGGACATTGGGATTAAAAAGCGGGACACGGAGGACATTGTTCCCCGCGTAGCAGAGTTGGGCAAAATGTCAAAATAATCACAATTGCTTGCTAATTAATTTTACTTTCCCGATTACTTTCTTATTTCCATACCTAATTTGTTTATATTGTCCAATTCGGTGTCACCTACCGAAGTTAAAGAAAGTAATTCCCAAAGAGTGTCATATCGAGCGAGATGTCTGAGTTCAATGGGTTTTTCTTAGAACTTAAGTATATTTACTGGCTGCTCTCAAACGGTAAAGGAAAAAATGATGAGGAAACCCGCATACGCTGATGAAGAAATTCTTAGGCGCATGTGAAGTCTACCAACCCGTACTGGGCTAGCGTGGTGGAGCCCTAACACTCGTTGTGGGGTAGGCCTGAGCCCCAACAGTGGGGACATAATTTTATGGTAAGCACTCACTTTTAAAATGAGGATGACGGCTTTTATTTAATTTCGAAGAAAATGTATTTCTGTCAAATAAAAAGTAAGTCACAGAGAACTTCTACTTTGTGAATTGAATGTCCCGTAAATATTAGATCATCTTATTGGTAACTCTACCGTATCCATAATGCATATTGCGGTTTATTCCCAACTGATATAAATGCCACCGTACACCGTAGTATTCGGTCAGCTGTAAAAACAAAAGCCTAGTTTGAGATTGATATTTTTCAAACGAATTATAAGTCACATATTTGGGTGGGTAAGTCACATATAATATAATCGTGTCGATTCGTAGGTGCACACGAAATACCTAAATTTAGTCTATTGTGCTCTTTTTTATCTGTAGAAATAAGAAAGAGATGGCATGAATTCTAGAACTGTCAAAGTTGTTCCTGTCAGACACAAGAAAATGTACCACGTTTCTATTGCAACTTAAAACAAGGCGATTGAAATTCCGTCTGTCTGACTCTGACATATTACATTATACAAACTAATTTGACAGTTCTAAAATTCATGCCTTCTCTTTCTTATTTCCATAGATAAAAAAGAGCACATAAAGACTAAATTTAGTTAAGTCGTGTGCTCTCCTAATCGACACCGCTGGGTTATTTAAAAATGTGTGACTTATATAAGGGGCTCCCTAAACGATCATGCGGCATGTCATGCATTACGTGCTGTCACTCATGCATGAACCTCTAGCTGTAGTGATTGACGTGCATGACATGCAAACTACGTGCTGGCCGTTGCTTCACTGTATTGATTGATAGCAGGCATGATGGTCCATCCTGCAACATGACATTCACGTAAACGTTTCATGTCATGCAATCATGATCGTTTATGGACACTTTATGACAGAATTGAGGTACCTACCTATAGAAAGGTTTTGTCTATGTATGAAGGTTGCTAAGCCTATATTTGATTAGGACGGTGAATAGAACCTTCTTACGTAGGTAGCAAATCAAATTATACGGGTGTATTCGGGTAGAAACATGTGTCAGTTTGAATTGCAAGTAATTTGGGAAATGACTTTGAAAATTCGTAAAATATTAACTTATTCGGACTATTCTGTTAGTACTTTAACAGTAAGTAGTTTATCCGGGATAAGACGCGGCCTATCATTTCGAAAGGTACGAAGTTCGATCGCCGGCTGAGCCATGTACCAATGGGTTTTGTCTCGAAACATAAGTGCATTTACTGACTGCTCTCAAACGGTGAAGGAAAACATCGTGAGGAAACCTGCATACGCCGAAGAAGAAATTCTTAGGCGCATGTGAAGTCCACCAACCCGCACTGGGCTAGCGTGGTGGACTATAGCCCGAATGCCCTCGTTGAGAGGGTAGGCCTGAGCTCCGGCAGTGGGGACATGTTTGTTAATAGGTTGTTGATGATGAATTAATTTAACAATAGTATCAATTATGTGTACACAAAGAGATCTTTCCAATGACATAGGTAAAGCTCGATCGTAACGAAATCCTGGAGCTTTGATGTTTTATATATAACTAGATTTTTCCGCGGCTTCGCCCGCGTAGAAAAGTTTTTCTCGTGTATATTGTGAAACAGCGCCCTCTATGTAGGCTTACTTTACTAAGGGGGCATTAGCGGACGCCGCGCGATTTTGTCCGCGTTAAAAAGTAGCCTATATGTTATTCAAGGATATGAGCTATCACTGTACCAAGTTTCATCAAAATCTGTTCGGTAGTTTTTGCGTAAAAGAGTTACAAACATCCTCACAAACTTTCGCCTTTATAATATTAGTAGGATTTTATATCCGATGTTATTAAGAATGTTTGAGATTTTCGAATTCAATTCTAATCCGTACCACATTATTAATATTTTTTTAAACGTACATTTTCCGACTCATAAATATCACCCCAACTCATCTGAGATCAAAAGTACAGTTCAACGGTTGTTACCCGTAAAACGTTGCCTTTGACGGGATTTACATTACGTTCAGAGGTTATTAGTTACCCTCCAGAGAAACGAACAGACCTGTATGCTTAAAATGTCGACAGAAACCTAAAACCCTTACCGTACTGCAAGTAGAGACAAAACCAATCTAAACTGGTCTCTCATAGTATTGGAACTCCCTAATAGGCTAGGCCATCTCAAGTTCAAAGTGTTTCCACCGACGTGCGGTCGACTGTACAAGCCTCGAACCACCATTCTAGTCTAGACTGTGCCATTTGGCACTGGATTCCGCCACACATAAGTTACACAGTTTATGTAGGTCCAAAATATATTACTAGTCTAGTTCTTGTTTGTTTTCAAAACTATCGTAGTACTGGTTGCATATACTGTGCCACTAGAGTTGCTGTAATTTTTTCATCTATGTGGGAACCGAATGCTGATAATGAAAATAGCCGCAAATTTAAAAATACCACGCTGGTAACCCTTAATGTAGATGACATTGACAGGTGACACATTTGATGACATTTCTTTTTTTTATAATGAGTTTTACGGCCATGGTAACCGAGGCCTTTTAAACCTCTCGTTATTTGTCGTTCTTAAACAAAAAGCATGGGCATGACTTCTACAAAATACGATTATACGACTACTATTTATTTATATGACACACAGAATTTTATATGACCAACTTCGGCTAGGTATTTAATTTTTTTTCCTCCGATACAATGAAATGACTCTTACATGAAACGTGGTCGATCCACATTAATTTCTTTGTGAACTTGCGCTTGACCAAAAAACTTGCTGTGCCAAGATTGTTAATGAAAGACCTAATGGTTCACACAGTTTCCCTATATCTTAAAACAAGGATAGGACAATTCGCAAATATGAACCAACTTGTACAAATCGTACAAAGTTTGTCCCTAGTGGGAAGAACCCAATCAAACTCATATAATATCTAATTCCCAATAACATTTTTCTCGCTCAACGTATATTTCATCAATATTTCGATATGGCCAAAAGCCTCCGTCAGACTCGCCAGAAACCGAAATTTCGGTCAATGGCCCCGAAATCAAAACCGAAACTGGTCGAAGGTCGGACACTATTCGAGTAGGTACTTTAAATAGCAAAACTTTTCAATTTGTAACTCTAACCATAGTTTGGAGGGTTGGAATAAAACACATAAGGGCCGACACTCTATTTTGAGTTAAACAGTAGTTTGTTCTTCTGTGCCAGTGGTGTCGGGGATAAGACGCGGCCTATCATATCGAAAGGTCCGAGTTCGATCCCCGGCTGGGCCATGTACCGATGGTTTTTTTTCTCGAAACTTAAGTACATTTACTGACTGCTCTCAAACGGTGAAGGAAAACATCGTGAGGTACTAAAATATTTAGACAACTAAAATGACGAAACGATTTTTATATTCATCATCATCATATCAGCCTGTAGACATCCACTGCTGGACAAAGCCCTCCCCCAAGGATCTCCACGACGACCGGTCCCGCGCTAACCTCATCCAGCCGGGTCCCGCGACCTTCACCAGATCGTCGGTCCACCTTGAAGGAAGCCTACGCTGCGTCTTCCGATACGTGGTCGCCACTCGAGAACATTTCTGCCCATATTTGATATTTATAAACGATTTAATTTACGGATTTGATTTTTATATTATAAACGATTAAAATTTTTGTATATTGGTTTCAGGTAAGTTCCAGACACCGGATGCTTCGAACTAAATCATGCCATAGTCATTATCATTGGCCGTGCGTGTGGTACCCGGCTTAAGGTAGGGCTACCCCCAATCTTCCCGTGGGTGTCGTCAAGACTCAGGGATTGCACCAGTGGCGAGCAGCAGCGTTCATTTGTGCATATCGAGATCATTGCTACGATCACCAATCCGTCTGCGCCAAGCTTGGTGATTATGGCAAATCCTCCAACCCGTAGTGCTGTGTCATGCAACCTCCATGCTGTGTCCTCAGCATGTAGGTTTTCCAGCTGATGATGATGATGTGAGCATATCATACACGTAACGTAGGTATGTTCCGAGTTCCGTCAAAACGGACACGATTACAGAATAGCGAAGCTATTTTACCCATCTCATAAAAAACTAAAGGAAACTGCACTAGAGAAAATTAAGGGTGGACTTTGTCCAACATTCGAGGATTAAATTCTGATGGTGGTTGTAACGAGTGGGGTATTTATTGTTATTTTGATGGCAATACCTTACACACGACAGAGCAATTAATTAATTTCAATATTGCTTTGAACTGGCCATTGAAATGAAATTTGCAAATTTAATTTAATTTCACGCGTTGTTTAGCTCGCTCAAAAGGAATATTTCGTATTTCAAATGTTGTTTCCGTAATTTCAGAAATATTGAATTTGGTCTCGCGCGACAACTGGATCAAAGGTAGAGTTATATTGGGTGAAACTCAACTGAATTGAGGTGATTATAACCAGAACGGAAAGGGCTTTTAACAAACTAGCCCTCAGCATTAATTAATAATTAAATTTACAAATTAATAATATTATTATAATCCAGGGTATTTATGGGGGGCGGAGGACCGGTGGCGTTCACTGAGGAAGGCGTATGTCCAGCAGTGGACGTTGAGGCGCCGATAAATATGTGTGTAGATATGTATGTGAGTTATAGAGCGTCAGTAGCGTCGGGGATAAGACGCGGCCTATCACATCGAAAGGTCCGAAGTTCGATCCCCGGCTGGGCCATGTACCGATGTATTTTTCTCGAACCTTAAGTACATTTACTGACTGCTCTCAAACGGAGAAGGAAAACATCGTGAGGAAACCTGCATACGCCGAAGAAGAAATTCTTAGGCGCATGTGAAGTCCACCAACCCGCACTGGGCTAGCGTGGTGGACTATAGCCCGCACGCCCTCGTTGAGAGGGTAGGCCTGAGCCCCAGCAGTGGGAACATTTAATAGGCTGTTGATGATGATTTATGTGAATAATTTGATTTTCTTCGCAATGAGTTCATACTGTTTGAAGCGGCAAAGTTTTATCAACTGAGTGTTCGTAACAAACATGCTTATTCTTATAGATACCTATATTTCACTCTGGTAACACTGTGTTTTTCGCATTGGCAGCATTGATAATTTTATAGTTTTTTTTTACAATTTACAATTTAATATTAACATCAATCATTGCAAAAAGTTTAATAAGTACTTGTAACTAAATAAGTACTAAATTAAAATATAATATTATATCTAAAAATATATACAGGTTATATACAAATTAAAATAATAAATTATATACAAATAAAAATAGGTTTTATAGTTAGATTTTACCGTACCGCATGGCATCCACTTGTGATTCTGGGTTATTTATCCTCTTGGGCAATACCGCAATGCGATCGCCAGAAGTTGCATTCGGCTGCGGCAAAATTGCAGTGTTTTTTTATCGCTGGCAATTTCAAAATGAGAAACTGTATTTTAACTTTTCCTGCAATTAATAGTTTTCCAGGAATATCACGGAAATGAAATTTATTCATGAATTTTCCACTATTGTCCCTAACTTGAGTTTAAGTTACTTTTCGCAGATTGTTTTATTTGTATGTGTTTTTTTAATGTCGACATCTTTGAAAGTAATAAACATGAAATTCCTGAAGTTTAATTTTTGCCATGAAAAATCCGACCGCAATTCATCAGAAAATACGTTTTACAGCTGTTTTAGTTTCGTGGAATTTGTCTTAGCTGGATAGGTAAGTAGGTACTATAAAATATTTGATTACATTGCTGAAATTCACAGAAAGTTTTTCATTTTATATTTGAGTGATAAACAAAATGAAAAATTTGAAGCAGCTCAAGTTTTTTTATTAGCAGGTTGCAGGATCAGAATTAAACAGTTAATATGCAATGAAGTTTTGCATTTCATCATAAAAACGGTGAAAGTTTTAAAATTAAATTGGATTAAACTTAGAACTCTCTTACGATATTGTGTTTTGTTAGATTTAGGAACAATATACCTAATAACTACCATAAAATATTGTCTAAGATTCTCATTTCGCACTTTTTAGTATCATTAGATTTTATTTTTGTTTCCAAATCAAATCAAAATTCGTTTAATCAAAAAATATTTAAAAATAGTCATAATACTTTGTTACCTACTTATTAATAAAATTCTTAGTCATCAACAGCCTATTAATGTCCCCACTGCTGGGGCTCAGGCCTACCCTCTTAACGAGGGCGTTCGGGCTATAGTCCACCACGCTAGCCCAGTGCGGGTTGGTGGACTTCACATGCGCCTAAGAATTTCTTCTTCGGCGTATGCAGGTTTCCTCACGATGTTTTCCTTCACCGTTTGAGAGCAGTCAGTAAATGTACTTAAGTTTCGAGAAAAAAACCCATTGGTACATGGCCCAGCTGGGGATCGAACTCCGGACCTTTCGATATGATAGGCCGCGTCTTATCCCCTACGCCACTGACGTTTCTTAGTAAGTTAACACAACTATTATGACAGAGTCTATAAAATAAAATTTCAATACAAAATTAAGTAATAACCATATTTTAAAGCGCAATTATCTCCGTAGGACTTCAAACAATACTCTTATCCCTATAAAATAGAATAAAACTTTATCAAACGATCTACTAAACTGGACGCAATAAAACCCATAGGAACCCATAGCGTTGGATGCCCACGGTAATCTATGCAGTCCTTTTACCTTGATAGTCCTGTCTGCGCTGGTTTATGGGGAAATTATAACATAAAACTCGATTGTAGTGAAGTGGTACCATTGGATAGTCGACAGTTTGTATCGAGGATTACTCGCTTGTTTGTTCGGCCTTTTCTGGTTTATTAGCATCGGATTTTATTAGCCATTAAAAAAATCAGGTTATTTTACCTCATCTTTCACGCCAGGCAATGTTTTATGCCGAACTCCTGTCCACCAACGGGGCACCAATCCGTTTTTGATGGACTTGGACGATGTTTTTCTTCACCAAAAAATTTGTGATAACCGTAACCGTACTTTATTACTCCCGAAAACTCATTGGTACAAGCCAAGGTTTGAACCCACGATCGAGAGGCGAGTGCAGTACCAACTAGGCCACAACGTGAGCATAAGTGCAATTATCAGAATTACGCTTAACCTCAATCTCACCTGATGATAAAATATAGATGAGACTTCGCTGTCATTTACGGAACGCACTTTTACTATTCCTATAAAGAGTACAAAGACTTCGTTAATCGAAGTGGTAACTTTTAATATCTATGTCTCATTCGAGAACCTATGGTTCCACTGCACAGTAGTGCGGGTAACGATTCCCCATTAAAATCTGACGTAAATTTATGATCAGTTTGTGGTCAACCCTTAGTTATTTAAACTACAACATTTATTTAAATAAACTACCGGCAATCTGGTCCAATTTCGGATGTTTTCAAATCGATTTGAAAAATTGAGGTATCGACCGCGGCCCCTCGAAGCTGTCCTGTTTAAATTATGTTCACTTAGTAGTTCACACATTTTTATCAAGTTACATAAGTTGAGGTAACTTGTAATGAGGAGCTAAACCATCTTTTAACAAGCGTTTATTTAACCTGCCTTGTGATTTCGGTTCAAATCTTGCAACTGAATTTTAAAAAAGGTACTTATCTCCAACCGATTGAGCTGCAATTTTGCATACACGTTTAGTTTGGATGACAATGCCAAGGTTTGAACAACGAATGCATGAACGAGAGGCGAGTGGACAACCAACTAGGCTACCACGGCTCTAACGGAACTCTTAGTCAAGGAACGTACTGGTGAGACGCAATAAGCAACCAATAAGTGGAAAAAAAATCATGTAGAATAGAAATTAAGATAAGTTCGTCATGTCGTAGTGTCCTGGGCACGTCGCTCGTAGAACTGACGGCCGTTGGGGCAGAAAGAGTCTCGAGTGGCGACCGCGGACCAAAAGACGCAGCGTAGGCTTCCCTCAAGGTGGACCGACGATCTAGTGAAGGTCGCGGGACCCGGCTGGATGAGCTTAGCGCGGGACCGGTCGTTGTGGAGATCCCTGGGGGAGGCCTTTGTCCAGCATTGGACGTCTATAGGCTGATACGATGCAGCAGCTAGGTAGTACCTTATTTTAATTACGCGCTCAACTTCCGTTCACTCGCTTTGTTTTTATTCTAAACTCCGGGTAAAGCAATAAATCCGTATTAGAAATCACCCCGCGGTTAATCCCCACAATTTTGTACCAATTCCAGCATTCACAATAAATATCGTGATTTGTTGTATTGTATCAGGTTTACGGTACTGTCGCGCGTGGAAGCGCTCCGATAAAAAATCCTTGAATACGATCCTGAGAAGAATTTTATTGTTCTTGCTCAGTCTTATGTTCGAATTTTAACGAACTGGCGACTTGCTTCGCCTTTAGTTCCACCACTTCCTTACTCGTCGAATTATCACAAAAACGTACTTTCAAAGTGTAAGTTGTATATTTGCTGTATACTTACAGATATTATGTTTCTTCATAATACCAAATAAATACTAGTAATACCAACGTATCCAGTGTGCATTATAATTTTTCTTGTAATATATAATATACATTATATTACTAGACCTAAATGTCGATTTGGTCTAATTAGATAAATTAAAAAATAACAAATTGTCTTACTTTCGGTTTAGAGGAAAAGTTCCCTTGTTCGAGTTACCATACAACCGAGACAGAAGTAAAAACTCTACTTCAATAATTTTTATTTCAATAATATTCACATCTCGTCGTTGGCCAAAGTCAAATATGCCTGTGAAACTACACTATAGGTATTATTTTACAAAAACGTAAAATCCGCCCGAATAAAATGACTTGTAAAGTTTTCTGAGCTTCCTTTTCATGTCGAACGTTATTTTATTTTTTATCCAAAGTCACTCTTACAATAAAATATAAAAAGTAGGTATACAAACTTCTTACCTTGCATATGACTGTGAACATAAAAAAGCTCGTAAAACATACCTTACATTCGAACTTCCCTCATTTGCCTGAGTAATCTTCCATATTTATTTTAGTGCGCGACATTTATACTTTTGCTCGCGGCTGTACCAATTTCGGTGCGGTTGTAAAATGAACGATGGGTGCGTAAAATGCCGCTGATATATTGCGGGCCCGATTGCCGAGTTGTCGAGCAACAGAGATGTCATAAAACAGACAAACTGTTACAATACGGAGTCATAAAATCACTATGTCACATAGGTAGACACTTTCTTATACAACATACCTACATACAGTGTATGTATTTGTTTGTTTGGTCTTTATGTTAAACTAGCCGATGCCCCGCGACGATCCGCGTTATAAAGTATACTATTTATATGTTATTCAATTTTTTTAACCCGTTCTAATCATGCTAGATTCTTAGTTTTAAAGTTTGTCAATAGATGGCGCTAGTTGTATTTTACACCCCACTATCATTTGGTTCTTAGCAAGATATATAAGAAGGCGTGCAAATAATCCACCAGTTTTTACTGACTTCCAAAAAGGAGGAGGTACTATGTTCGTCTGTATGTATGTTTTTTTTTACTTTATTAATAGTATAGATATAGAGTATAGATATAGATACCTACATACAACAATGTAATTTGTTTGTTTGGTCTTTATGTTAAATCACGATGTCGCGAAAGCGATTTTAGATGTGGTAGGATTGGTTTTAACAGTGACTGATTGACTGATTTATTCACGCTCACTTAAAGCAACACGGTCGCTGGCTCGGCTCGGGACGCTCATTGATGCAAAACATTCTGGTACTTAGGAGATCTGCGTACAACTAGTACAGTCGACCGCACGTCAGTGGTAACACATTGACCTTGAGCTGGCCTAGCCTATTACGGAGTTTCAATACTACGAGAGACCAGTTTATACTGGTTTTGATTCCACTGACGTGCGGTCGACTGTACGCTGTCGCTATGAAACACGTAACCACAGAACTATTATAAAAGCATAGCGAGATTTTTTTGTTTTCTGGGGGATAATTTTTTACCATAGGTAATAGAATGGTTGTTCGATTTGTTACGTGCACAGAGGTCAATGGCGTTAATTCTGAACGATATTACCAAATGCAAAGCGTAACCAAAAGCGTTATGCTGCAAACGTTTGGCAAACCTCTGCAAACGCAAACGTGTGGAGCAGGTGTTTGGCTTGCGTTTTAAAAATTTGCCAAACGTGTGGATGCAGCATAACGTTTTTGGTTATGCTTTGCATTTGGTAATATCGTTCAGAATTAACGTGGGCCCCTATAGTAAAAAAAAAGAAATGAAATAAGTAGTGAAAAAAAGACGAAACAGAATAAAATCTCTCGTTATGTCCCACTGTTGGGTGAGCCTACCCTCTAAAAGAGGGCGTACATACAAGCTATAGTCCACCACGATAGCCCAGTCCGGGTTGGTGGACTTCAATGCGCCTAAGAATTCCTTCTGTGGCGTATGCTGGTTTCCTCACGATGTTTTCCTTCGCCGTTTGAAGGCGGTCAGTAAAAGATACGTGCATCATTGCATCGCCGGGGATCGAAGTCGGGCCTCTCGGCTTGACATACCGCGTCATCCCCACTGCGCCATCGACGCTCTCGATTATTGACTGATCAGATCATGCACAAAATGGGTACGTTGCCCACTGTGCGGATTTTTTTATAGGAAAATTAATGGTGCACACCAGCAACTGTGTCCGATTTTTGTACAAAAAGTTTTTAAAACTATTTTATTTGACTTGTTTACCTTCGAGTTATTGTAACCGTTAGGTTAGATTTATATGCAGAGATTGCACTCGCTACAAAATTCGAATAGTACTTTTAGCACGATTGTTTATATACGAACTGCTATTTGGTGTGACATAATTGATTATTATCACACGGGTTATCCGTGTGGTAATGAAGTTCAAAATCAAATCAACCGTGCGCGGTGTTTGTTTGGCGCTAAAGATCCGTCTACCAATCCTAAAATATCATAATCATATTTAGTAGCTGAATGAACATTTTCTTTTTATATTTTTGTTTTTTCTCTATACTATCCTAGGTAGTAAGAAATAGGATTTACGATAAAAATGTCCAATCTGAAAAATGTCCACCCGTTGAAAAATGTCCAATCTGAAAAATGTCCACCCGTTGAAAAATGTGCAATCTGAAAAACGTCCAATCTGAAAAATATTGTATGCAACTGCACATGGAATTAAAACATTCGTGAAACTAGGCTATACGATTTACAATAATAATGTCCAACGACCATACTCGAACTGAAAAGTGTCCAGTCTTGTTTTACAACTAGGGCTCGTGTGTTAATACATTTCATTATGAGACTAAAGGCCCAAACCGTTTCGTATGCGGTGCAGCGCGTTGCGTAGCACGTCACACCGGCCGTTGTCGCGACGTGCTGCGCCGCAACGCAATCGCCGCGCGCGGTGTGACGTCAACTAGTGAGGGCCATACGATTACAACGTCACCACGGCACGGCGCGCGCGCGACGTTGCCGGACCGCGCGCGCTCGGGTTGTCTCTGCGTGGCTTGACGCACGGATACGCGCGTAGCTGCGCAGCGCTGTGCAGCATCGTGCGTTGGTGTGTTTTCTCCCGTAATATTCCATACATTTACAACGTCATAAGCCGTGCTGCATTCGGTTTGACATAAATAACTATTAAAAAAACAAGACTATTGCTATCTATAGATAGCCTATATTGAAAATGGTTTAGCTATGGTATTTCCTCATTGTACAATCCAATCGATTGACCAAGAAAAGATAGAACATTTTAATAAGTCCAATTAATTCATTGTAAAAGGAACAAAAGATAAACAAGTCAAGAGAATCGGGAAGAAGGAAATTGAATGAACATGAATAGAGGTTCCATGGCAACCGTGATTGAATATTCAGTTTCGATTTTAAGTGGATTTGATCGAACGGTATCGGATCCGGCTGTAATTGGGAGTCTTTATTAAGTGACACACGGCCCAATTCACGGGCTGAACCTACAGTCATCATCAGCCTGCACTAGTCCACTGCTGGACACAGGCCTCCCCCAAGGCGCGCCATTGAACCCGATCCTCGCTTCTCCGCATCCAGTCACTGCCAGCCGCCTCAAGCATGTCGTCGCTCCATCTAGCCGGGGGGCGTCCCACACTACGCGTGGTCTCCACTCGAGAACTCGTCTACCCCAGCGGTTATCAGTTCTCCGACAGATGTGACCAGCCCACTGCCAACGTGCTAACCCTTTGAGCTATATCGAAAAATCTATAAGAGGATGCACATAAATAATCCGTTTTGCTTTAGGTGTCTTTAAAAAACAAACGCATTTGCGGCTGAATGCGAAATAAGCGGTAGATGATGTTCCTAAGTGGTCCGCAAAGTTTATATGGTAATACAAACTTGTTTTTGCTGCTAGAGTACCTCGCACGCACATGTAGTGGAGACGTAAATAGCATTGTCGTAAGACACCCAAGGAAAAGCGGAATTGGAATTCATACATATCTTCACGCTATGTCCCTGGCGGGGTAGGCAGAGAGAACGGGGCGCCAAGTATCGCGATCCTGACACACCTCTTTCGCTTCGCTCATTCTCATCATTCTCTTCACACACGCAACTAAAGACGCGAATGTTTTCAACCGACGAAAAACAAAAGCGGAGGAGGTTCTCAAGTCGACCCGTATATTTATTTTTATGTATGACCACCTGCGATCGTTAATGGTATTGACGATCGCCGATGACCACGTATAACTTTTTACAGAGCAGTCCAATTTTGATAATTCTTTTTTATTGGATAGGGCGTACTTCGAAGTTGGTCCCATTACTCATAATTATGTCATTTTGCGTATTAATTTATTTTTATGATAGTCATTATGCGTATAGGTCGTTATGCGAATCGTCCAACGTCCTTAGTTTCACAGCTGTGTGTCTCAAATGCAAATACTTCGCGTTAAGTTCGCACAATAGATTACACCAAATACCAATAGATAATAATTAACGCTCGCGCGCTTCCGTTCGCGATCGCGATTCGCCTGTGTATGATATTGATATGATGAATATCTGTGGGGCCACGAAAGCGATTGTCTAGGCAACCTTAGTTCAGAAAAAATGTCTATCTACTAATAGAAACTATAAGGGCTTCTTTCACCGCTTGCTGATAAGGTCCCAGATACCCAATCTGCATGTTATCTGACAGATAGCCTAATTTGTCTCTTTCACGGGTATCTGATTACCTCATCTGTCAGATAAACCGCCTGGTAAACTAACAGCAAGATCAAGTGGCTGCTATTTTTTTATCTGTCACATATTTTATCAGAGCTGAAACACGAAAATATTATCAGACAGATTTATCTGACAGATAAATTTATCTGTCAGCTTCCTATCTGAAACAATATCAGCAAGCGGTGAAAGAGGCTCTAAGGCTTATAATAAAACCAAAATGGTAAGGTAAGAATCAGGGCTCGATCGTGACTAAAACGTTAGAGGACTATTAAAATTTAAAAAAAAAGTTTTTTGACAAATTCACACACGGCTGTTTAGTCCTAAATGAAGCTGAATGTTGTGGATGGGTACTCAACAACTGATAAACATACATATATACTTTTAAATAAAATATAAATAAATACACAAAAACACCCAGAATCCGATAACCAACAGATATGCTCATCACACAAATGTTGGCTCCGGGAGGGAGTCGAACCTACAACCTCTGGCGTAGTAGACAGGGTCACTACCAACCAAAGTCAACAGGCCAGTCTACTAATAAAAATAATTAGCGGTTGCAGTCAAATGATTAGAAATAGACAGTTTGTGCTTAGGTGTTTCACGAATACAAACGCGTTTGCAGCTCGAAATGAAAGTAAATAATAGATGGTGTTCCTAAGTGAACCGCAAAATTTACATGGTATTATTAGTGATTTCTTATGAACTGTGGATTTTTTGAACATAAAAAAACCGAAGCCGATGCTAACATCTGCCCTAACCTAAGTTAGGGCAGATACTGTCTTACCGCTACTCTTATGGCCATACAACACCTGTAATACAATCCCTGTCCTCATGGATAATCTCTAATGTTGTGCATAATGTAGCAGCTTGATTTCAAAACTAGTGTATTCGCAAAAAGACCAGCTTTCAAACGATGCGAGACTTATAACCATCAGCTACATTGGAACGTCAAAATTCCACTAACCATTCCAAAATCAATGACGAACAACAATAATTTTCCAAAATGTTAATTTGTTTTTTTTTTTCACTAACGAGCTTTCCAAAACTTTTGATAAGTTACCTTCATGATTGCCATGTTTCGGAGTAAAAAGATCGTTCCATTTTCAAATTACACGACAGATATGAGTTTTCATAGTAATTTATTCGGTCGCTAGCCACGACAGACATGGGTTTTCATACTAACATTACCGGCCGCCTGCTCGCATGTATTTGACCAGTATAGCAAAGTTGTCAAAATAATGCTCACATTTCCAGGCATGTTTGAGATAATTGCATTTATTTAACTATTAAAGGGTTTCCTGTAAAATGTTCTGAGGTTTTCATTTAATGAAAACAGGATTATAATTTTGTCTTTGACACCGAAAAAACAAAGTCTAGCCTTTTCACAAACGGACTTATTTCGCACACGGCTGAGACACATTTATCAAACAACGCGCTCCGTCGGATACAGTAAGCCTAGCTGTCATAAACAGGACTACAATTTATGTACATACATTATACACTCAATTATTGTCTACATTAGACTGGTGAAGGGTGAATACAGACGACAGGACAACTTTACCCTGTTACGAATAGAATAGATAATGGGCTCGTTTCTAAATTCACGCATTTTAAATTTGACAGCACTAGAATTAGTGTTGTTCTCATCTTTGATACTGTAGGACATTGATAGAAACAGTTCTAGTGCCGTCAAATTTTAAATGTGGGCCTTTGCCTATTCCTTAGCAGTTGTAGGTATTGGAACTTCATCATCATATCAGGCTGTAGACGTCCACTGCTATACAAAGACCTCCCCCAAGACATCGTGAGTGAGGAAACCTGCGTGCGCCGAAGAAGAAATTCTTAACGCGTGTGAAGTCTACCAACCCGCACTGGGCTAGCGTGGTGGACTATAGCCCGAACGCCCTCGTTGAGAGGGTAGACCTGAGCCCCAGCAGTGGGGACATCTTAATAGGCTGTTGATGATGATGATACATATGTATATAAATTTAAGGTACCTACGGGCGAATCACAGCGAACTACTCAAATATAAAATTGTAACATTCTCTACCTGTGTATCACAATAAAATGATTTGGTTGATGGGAATTAGGAAGTAGACTTGAATGGGCTCCCTAAACGATCATGCGGCATAACATGCATAACGTGCTGTCACTCATGCATGACCTTCTAGCTGTAGTGATTGACGTGCATGACATGCAAACTACGTGCTGGCCGTTGCTTCACCGGTACTGATTGATAGCAAGCATGATGGTCCATCATGCAGCATGGCATTCACGTAAACGTTGCATGTCATGCAAGCATGGTCGTTTAGGGACACTTTAAAGATCCTTTTGATTTGGAACGCCACATAATAATAATATGGTTTACTGTTAGTGAAACTAAAACATTCAATATTGCTGGCTAGTGTTATAACATTGCACTCAATTGCAATTGCATGTACTTTATACAATGTATGACAATATTGTATAGGAGCTATGTTGGCTGGAATATGGAATGGTGCGAATAAGCCAATTGATTGTGTACAGCTGGCAGAAAAAGTATAAAAATACAATAGGTACTTAAATTATTCTCAATTTTATCGCTTTCGCTTGCGAATTAATAATAATAGGCCCGATTTTTAACGTGCTTAATTAAATTTTGACAGTACTAAAATTTGTGTCGTCCTTATCTTCATAATAATGTGTGACAGTGATAGAAACAATATTAGTGCTGTCAAATTTTAACATTGCGCCTTCAGAATTGGACCCAGTTGGACAAATTTACACACGGCTGCTGAGTATCAAACTAAGCCGAAGCTTGTAAGTGTTAGATAAGCAAGGTCAGTCGTTCACGGGTTCAACCGTTTTCACCATGGACTAGTCAGAATAAAAAAGATCTAAAATTGCTTCAAAATGTATGGAAACCGCATACGTAGGATTCTATCTAGTCTATGGTGAAAACGGCTCGCCTGATCAGAGGTGTGTCTCTGTACCTCCTCCATTCGTACTGCGAACAGCCATCATCAGATCTAACTCAAATCATTCCCTGGCTGAGATGTCAAGCCCAAAGTGACCTCGTTTTATGAAAAGGTATACATAAACTCGGGTTTATTGCAGCTGAGTTTATATATTTTAGTATTTTACAGTATCTATTTTAGTATTAATATAATATTTAATATAGTATTTTACACACCTATAATTTGTTAACAAAACTTGTTACCTATTTTCGTTTCTTACGTTTTTTCTGGCCGTACACATCTGTTCAATCTTCGCCTATCAGCGCAATTGGCTCTGATTGATCGCGACATCTCCCTCTAATTACAACAATAAGAGAAATTGGGTTGATTTTGGGCCGAGTTTTTTTTACGTTTCCCTATAGCTCTTTGTTTTTCTTCCATAGGAATCAAGAGAATTTCCAAGGAAAGGTTTGTCGTTTTATATTGGAGACAAAGGTTTTGTTTTGTGTCAGACAGACAATAAGTCTAGAGACATTCTTACTGTATTTCCTTACAGAAAAGTATTTGAAGTAGAGTCAAGAAAAAAGTATCATTAATTCATTTAAAAAATGTTTGGACAAAACACACGGCTGTTTAGTCCCAAACTAAGCCGAAGCTT
Source organism: Metalampra italica (assembly GCA_949699065.1). NCBI lineage: Eukaryota > Metazoa > Arthropoda > Insecta > Lepidoptera > Oecophoridae > Metalampra > Metalampra italica. Next base: position 2,019,750 of record OX452995.1, on the reverse strand, counting down.
GTAAATGAGTACTCAACAACTGATAAACATACATAATTCTATACATTTTAAATAAATACATAAATACATAAAAACACCCAGAATACGAAAACCAACTGATACGCTCATCACACAAATGTTGGCCTCGGGTGGGAATCGAACGATTTTTCTAAAAGTTCCGTCTTTAGTCGTTACCTACCTGGACGTGTATGTCACATGCGTTACAATGCGCGTCAATGAAGAACGTATAGATTTCATATTTGAACCATCGCGTCGATACACCTATGCCAATGCCCAACAAACTAATTGATTGATAAAAGATGACATACAATTTCATTGCTCCGAGTTACAAACCGAATGTAATGTGTTTTTGCTAACCGTACCACATTTCTCCGGCTTCGTGACTGATCAGAGGGTAGTCACAAATTGATGCTGATTGGCTGGGACGTGCATACGCCGTATACGTAGGTATGTCATGTGTGTGTAGCTATACCTGCGGAATATTTATTACTAGCTAGGTACTCACAAACGTGTCAAAGTCAAAACTATTTTATTGCATGTAAGTACACTGGGTACATTTATACAACGTCAATTTTTTATCTACCAACGCTTCCAAGGTGTTAGAACTGGGAAGAAGAAGCGGCGCAACAAACTTGCGCAACACATCTGTTAAAATCGAGTTTATACATAACATTATTTTTGTAAAGGTTGTGCGAGGCTGAAGTAACATTAACACCAGGCATCTTTGTCATTTAAATAATCGACTGTTTTATAATAAGCTTTCTTACAAAGTTGTTGTTTAATGTGGGTCTTAAATTTTCTGTCATTCATATTTAAGATTTCTTCTGGTATTTTGTTGTAGAAGCGTATACATTGCCCCGTGAACGATTTACTGACCTTACTAAGCCTTAACTGTGGTGGTACAAGTTTGTTTTTGTTTCTTGTAACATAAGCTGTGTTCATATCACAGTGCCTCAAAAAGAGAGATATATTTTTGCGGACATACAAAATATTCTCAAAAATGTATTGACTGGCAACGGTTAATATATTAATTTCTTTAAACTTTTCTCCTAATGATTCTCTACAACGTAGATATCTCTCTATAAAAGTAGATATCACCTGCCGAATATTTATTACTAGCTAGGAACTCGCAAACGTGTCTATAGAAGTGTGAAGAACAAAGTACAAGTCCGATTGTACGCAAGTTTTTTTAACATCCCTTTTTCAAAAAATAATCTTGGTTGAAATGAGCATATTGTAAATCCTCCATTATTGGCAGTATGAGCAATGTAACCTTAATAATAATTATTTTTCTAAGTGCTGTGGATTTTGTGAAAATAAATAAAATAAATAAATGAAAGTTTTATGGCAGCAGATAGGTGCTCTTTTGTATTTTACTGATATAAAAATATCGTATCTTTTGACTGCGTTGACTTAGAAGTTTGATTTTTTACAGTTCCAAGGGATTGCAGGCCTCAGTTTTTGGTATTAATTTCAACTTGATACCTCCACGCGTTCCTGAGTAAAAGGGTATTGACAAACAAAGTGATCCTATAAGGGTTTCCTTTTGAGGTACGGAACCCTAAAATAGGGCCAAGAATATTCAGAATAACCTTCCATATCGATCGAGTCTCCAGACCCTGTATAAAGTTAAGTGGTCTCTACACGATCATGCGGCATGACATGCATTACGTGCTATCCCTCATGCATGACCGTCTAGTTGTAGTGATTGACGTGCATGACATGCAAACTACGTGCTGGCCGTTGCTTCACTGTACTATGTGATTGATAGCAAGCATGACGGTCCATCATGCAGCATGATAATTCACGTAAACGTAATGCATGTCATGCCGCATGATCGTTTAGGGACCGCTTTACATGTACGCCAGTACAGTCACCGACCGAAACGTCTAACCACAAATCCTTATTGTAAAATAATAAAGTACAACTTCTGTTTCCAACAAAGTAAATTGGCAACTCATAATGACTGTATCACCAAAATTACAACAATAAATACAACTTTCGTTTGTTGTCCGCAGTTTAATTGCTTTTGGAAATTTATTCGGTACAAGTTCGCGGGCATGTTCGTTATTTATAGCTGGGCCTTTTCGCGACGGTGTAGCCCTTAAAATAGCCTTTTACACCTTTCGTTGTTTGGTTAATCTAAGATTAATTTTGTTTAATTTTGAGACTGTCATAAAATTTATAGGTATTAATAAAATAACGCTGAGGAGTTTTTGTTTGTTTGTTTCTTATCCCCTGGTAGTTTGTTGTAGAACCGTACAGTAAGGTTCATAAGTGCAGTAGCACGCTAAGAGTCATTTTTCTGTACAACGGTGACCACGAAAACCCGAAAACCAATTATACGTAACTGACTATTCAGGTCTTAGTGCTTTAATCCTCATTGTCAAAGCTGTAAGTCATCAATTCATCGAATATATTAGTGCATATGTGTCGGTGACGTCAGTGGCGTCGGGGATAAGACGCGGCCTATCATATCGAAACGTCCGGAGTTCGATCCCTGGCTGGGTCATGTACCAATGGGTTTTTTTTTCGAAACTTAAGTACATTTACTGACTGCTCTCAGACGGTGAAGAAAAACATCGTGAGGAAACCTGCATACGCCGAAGAAGAAATTCTTAGGCGCATGTGAAGTCCACCAACCCGCACTGGCCTAGCGTGGTGGACTATAGCCCGAATACGCTCGTTGAGAGGGTAGGCCTGAGCCCCAGCAGTGGGGACATGTTAAGGCTGTTGATGATGATGATGTGTGTCGGTACAGAAACAACTTGATATAAAAGAAGGTCGTAAGTGGAACTGGTCTCTCAATCTATTTCATTGCGAAAGTGCTACTGCACTTATGAACCTTGACTGTACATTGTACCATAAGTGGGGGATCGAATCTCGACCACACTCACTCGAGGCAAACGTAGGTTAACAAGGCGGTCGTCGAATATGTCAAGCTATTGAAAATATGATTGGGCAACGATCCATCATTCTTTGAAGAGCTCAATCATTGGCTATTGATGAGTGACGACTCATTGTATGTCTACGCAATTTGTTCTGTAGCCTAATTAATGCCATCAGCCATTCGAAGTCCACTGCTGGAGGCCTTCCCCAATGAACGCCACTACACCCGGTCCCCCGTTCTCCGCATCCAGCCGCTCCGGGCCATCACTTTCACGGCCAATAGAATGAGTATAATAGTAAATAAATACTAAATTGACATGTCCTTTTTGTCAGTATTTCTCCTAGTTTTAATGTGTGTTTTGAAAATTATAGAATTGTTGTAATATTTTACTGGAAATAGAGTCGCGAGAAACGTTTACTTTAACGCACTTAACTTTTGTTGCGATTTTAGTATGAAATATCTATTTATCACAGTTTTACGTGTGGATATTTTTTTTAGTATTTAGACCTAATGTTTATTTAATAAATTAAGTAAGTATACTAATTTAATAAAGCTAATCCCTGAAACTACCAGTCGGATTCTGTAGCCCAATTCTTGGAGATGGTTATAGGCTATTTAACATCACGCTACAATATGCAGGCGAAGCCGCGGGAACAGCTAGTTGATAGTAAAGTTGCTGCACGACCCGTTTAGTAAAAGAAAGGATAAAAGATTACCCGTGCCAAGAATTTCCCGACCTCTATATTTCGGCAACATTAGGTACTAACGAAATGTTAAGTGACCGTGTAAGTTTTAAAGCTTCGTCGTCTGTTAATTATCCCCAATTTCGGCTACCCGGAGTAGCCGAACGAAATTAAAAGTAGCCTGAAATAGCTAGTTCGCAGCGCGTTTAAACTTTCCTGGCTGGTCGCCAAAACTGGAAGTAATTTACTAAATAGGCTTTGACAATTATCTATACCTACCGTGGCTAATTTCGAAAAAGTTTCTCGATAGCTTCGTAAAATTTTAGTTATGGGTTATTCTACCAGGCACGTACTCAGTGGCCAAAATTATTGAGACGTGGCACCAACGTCTCAATAGCGCCCGCTAGATTCCAGAAAAACGTCAACTGTGCTATTCTTAATCATCATATCAGCCCGTAGACGTCCACTGCTCGACAAAGGCCTCCCCCAAGGATCTCCACGACGATTTTTAATACATATTTAATGTCAAAGTATTTTATTGCTTAAGAGCACATTTCGTACTTAAATACATATCTTTTTTACTAACATTAAATGCACAAATTACCTAAGTTGCCTACCAACGACGAGCAGATGGACAACTCGGTGAAATCTAGCCAGCCAGAAATTAAGATCAAAGTCAAGAAGTTATGGGATGCTGGATTGGAAGGCAGATGACACTAGTATAATTATTCGAAATCAGAAAGTCCATTTTTGAAATACCTTAGATTTTATTCTCTTGTAGAAAAGATCAGGTTGCAATGACTATTGGGCATACTAACTTATCAATCACATATCCATATTATTACCAAATCAGAACGTAATAAGCAGAGGTCGGCGGGGGTGTGCTGTTTTCAGTTTTTGCATAACATGGACATACCTTATCATTGAATGATAAATGCCCCATGAGCAATTATAATGAACTAAAGAAATGATTTTATTTAGGCTGCCTTTCTGCTACGAGCTTAACGTCGCCATCAAAACAAATGAATTTTATTAGAACCTACGGAATGTGATTAATGATATTCTCAAGGCGAAACTCATAAAAAATTGAAAATATAGAAAAAATATAGTTAATTATTACAATAGCACAGAAAATTTACCATAAAAAAAATCTGTTGTCTTCTTTCTTTAAGGGTCTTATCCATATTAATGTCTACAAGACACAACTACATGACATTAATGACGTAAAAACAGCACACCCCCGCCGAGCTCTGGTAATAAATGTAAAGACTTGAAAGTCGAGTAAGTCGCATGCGACGATACAATTCCGTACGAGCGAATCAATAGAGCTGGTATTACTATTACCGATCCCTCGCCTGCGCCCGGCCCTGTCTGCATTTAATTTATACATACAAAAACAAGGCCATTTGTGGAATACATAACAGTAAATATTTCCAACTTTTAGTATGCAAGTGGACCCGTCACCCGCAGTGATTAATCCTGCAGCGGTGTTGAATTATGTACCCGAGTGTACCCAGTTCCGATGCACTACCAATTTGTGCGCAAATATCGTGTTCGCTGAATAAACGTGCCCGCTTTTATGATAAACTAGTAGCATCCCGCGGTTTCGCCCGCGTATATTGCACTAGCTTTTGCCCGCGGCTTCGCCCGCGTACAAAAGGTTTTCCCGCAAGTTTTCCCGCGGTAAAAATGCATTTCGTAGTAGACATCACAGCTATATGAGGAATCTTTCTGCAAAATTTCAAGTCTCTAGGCTCAGCGGTTTGGGCTGTGCGTTGATCAGTCAGTCAGTGAGTGAGTCAGTTTCGCCTTTTATATAGGAGATTGACTTTTTTCTTTTTGCTCGGCTCCTAAGGGTCGTAGCGTGATGTTAAGTAGCCTAAATTACCTTCATCGAGAATTGGGCAAGTCTGGCCAAATTTACACACGGCTGTTTAGTCCCAAACTAAGCCGAAGCTTGTAAATGGGTACTCAACTGATAAACATACATAAATACTCATAAATAAATACTTAAATACATCCAAACACCCACAATCCGAAAACCAACAGTTATACTCATCACACAAATGTTGGTCCCGGGTGGGAATCGAACGCACGACTTTTGGCGCAGTAGTCAGGGCCACTACCACTACGCCAACAGGCCAGAATGTAAGAGACTAATGCGTAATGTATAATTTGTGAATTAACCTAGATTTGTCCAATCATACATTTTAAACAATAACATAACAATACATTAGGTAATTTTGGTATTGTATTAACCTATGTTAAAAAAATTTAACCTACTTATGTTTAAATAAGTTGTAGCCTATTTTTAATTTGCATTTCCCTAACCGCGAATGTTGTAGCGGTCACCCTGCGAGACGGCCAACAGGTCAGTGCAGGTGACAGAAACCACCAGTTATGTAGACATTTGTGAAACCTACTCTGTTATTTTCTAATTCAACTTATCAATAATAATTATGTACTTATACATTTTGTGATCTAAATAAAATATTTGTATGTATGTATGTAAACACTTTATTGTACTAAAAATTTACAGATACAGACAGTTAAGAATAAAGCTAAGTACAAAGGCGGACTTATCCCACTAGGGGATCTCTTCCAGTCAACCTTAGAGTTACTGAAAGGATTAGCTTAAATGCGTTTAGTACCAAAATTACATATATAGTAAAGTAGGAGAATGAGCTACCTGTAAACTTACCCTAAAAATACATAAACCAAAATGATACAGTACAAATACATAGATCATACTATTACACAGATTATTTATTTACTACAGTAAGTACATATATAATACATATACAATACACATATATATTTAATATACATAATATATATTTACTAAATAGTTGATAATATACTACATAAACTATATATACCTATTAGCTCAAAGCATCGATATTGAACCCAGAGTTCATTTTTAATTTATTTTTAAAGGATGCCAGTGAGGGGGACTTTCTTATATGAATTGGGAGTTGGTTCCAGAGCCTCGCTGCCAGCACTGTGAACGAGTTGGTGTAGCAATGTGTGGTGTGGGGGGGGGGAGGGTGAGCGCTCGAGTGTCGCTGGAGCGCAGCCGTCCGCCGCTCACTTCGGCGGATTTGTATGTATGAATGCAATATTAATGTAAAAAAATATTGCTAGAGCAAGTGAATAATCCAATATTGTTGAATTATTTCACCCGACGCAACAGCGGTGTCGATTGCATTGCCAATTTGTTGTGACGTTACAAGCCGTTCGATGAATATATGTGCGCTTTGGTTGTTTGGTTCTTATTTATATGTTTGTTTGAAATAGTTTGCAATTTGATTTTTGTATTACTAGCGGACGCCCCGCGACTTCATCCGGGTTAAAAAGAATCGTATACCTATAAAGTTATAAGCTATCCAAGTACCAAGTTTCATCAATGTCGGTTCAGCCGTATAGCGTGATTAAACAACAAACACCCAAACTATCGCATTTTATATTTATTAGTGGAATTGGATATAGTTCTAGACATAAATCGTTATGTACCTATGTTCACAGACGATCTATTGTAACTTATTGCCTTTCGGCCCACTATGTAACTAAATTTTGTAACCAGCTACAAAATGGTAACTATTTTTAGCAGTTTGGTAACCAGGTACAAGTAGTATCTGGTTATCAACTGAGAAACTGCAGTTACATAATGCGACATAGGTATGTATTTCAATACGTAACTTGGTTTCCAACTAGGACAAATATCTCCCACTTCGTAGCTGGATGTTAACAGGGTAACAGTAGTTACTGAATGAGACTTGAATATCCCAATACGTAACTTGATTTCCAATGGGAATAGCATTTCTTATTTTGATGATTACCAAACTCAGTTACGTAGGGGGCGAATTGACTTATTTATTCTTAGGACGTTAATTTGTATAACAAATTCTTATGAAAAAGTAGATTAACGTTGGCTAAATTGAGGTTGAGCGAAACCTTGTAAAAGGAAATTGTAATTAGTGGATATTATCTTCAAGGTACTTGTTTGTCAATTTTGTTTTTATTGTTCGTTTAGGCTCGTGATTACGTCACAAATTGAGCCAATTACGTCACAAATATTGTGAAATGAGCCTTTTGTTGAGGCCCAATTTTGCGTTCAGTCATTCTGTTGTTCTTGCTTTCTCCCCAGTGAAGTGATAAAAGCCGATTTTGATGGTTGCCTCTGTTTTCAAACGACTGAATCTTGGATGTAAATGAAAAGTACGCTCTAATTGGTCGTACGTTTTTTTTTTTCTCGCGTCGTTTGATCTTAGTAAATTTTTCAACCGACGAAAACAAAAGGACGAAGTTCTCAAGTAGCCCGTATATTTGTTTTTTTTGTTGCACATATTTGATAGGGTGTTTTGCAGAAAAACACATGTCAAAAATATAAGAGAAACAAAAATCTTGCAGCATTTTATTTTCCACGCATGTGAAGTCCACCGACCCGCATTGGGCTAGTGTAGTGGACTTAGCCCAAACGCCCTCTTTGAGAGGGTAGGCCTGTGCCCAACAGTGGGGAGATATTAATAAGCTGTTGATTTGAAACTAAGTAAATTTCGGGAGCAGAAAAACAGTATTAACACACCTATTATATCAATTCTATTTGATATTTCTATTCTATTTGATATTTTAAGTAATTTAGTAATTGTACGTAATTACACATTTTGCCTGACAGTGGTCGTATGTTGTTACTTGTGTTGTAAGGTTAATTTAAAAGCGTTCGGTATATTCGGTTGAACGTATTCTTTTGAATTCGGTTGAATGTTTTGGCGGCGATTAAGTGGTAGAGCCAATTATGTTGGGTATTTCGTGAAATTGACGCGTTTTGAAGCGCATTGTTGTGCAGTCAGCGTCAAAAGTAGCTTGTCACTTTAGTACTTACCTTGTCACTTTAGTTATTGATGAAATGACACATTCGCTCTTTACATTAGAGTGACAATAAAAGTGACAAGCTACTTTTGACACTACGAGACAGTGTCCAACAGTAATTTCTATCGAGATCAGTACCCCTACTATGGTTTACAGCGATACACACTAGCGCCTACGTTAACTGGCTAATTCTGTATTTTGAGTTCATCACATATCAGCCACTGTTTGATATAAACGTCACCACACCCGGTCCTCCGCTCTCCGCACCCAGCCGCTTCAGGTCGTCGGTCCACCTGGCGAAGGGGCGTCCCGGTCCGCGGTCTCCACTCCAGAACCCGTCTGCCCCAACGGCCGTCGGTTCTGCGACAGATGTGACCCGCCCATTGCCACTTCAGTTTGCCAATCCTTTCGGCTATGTCGGTAACCTTAGTTCTCCGTCAGATCTCTTCTCATGTAAGATCATTCAAAGAAACTCCGAGCATAGCCCTATCCATAGCTCGCTGAGCGACCTTAAACCTGGGGATCTTAACCCATCAGTCATAAAAAAACTCTAAACAAAAAACATCACCATAATTATTATTTTCGACAGTACAACGTAAACAACTATAGTCAGAGAGAAGCAGCTGGAAGTATCATAAATTCATAACGTTCACAAGATATGTTCCAAGCAGCGTCATAAACAATGTTCATACATTTTTGAGCACTCCGAAAGAGGAATTGTCATTCCGTAGCCAACAATACGGGGAATGGAGCCACTACCGCTTCTGTGGCCCACAATTCCTCGGAATGGACCCACTTTAGATTCAGTTCACGGAATAAATATGGCCCAAATCGCAATATCCGAAAGCTATATCCCTTGTGGGGACCGATTCGTCTACCGGAGCTGTTTGGACAAATATAATATATGAAATACTTCCGTATATGGAGGAAACAATGGAGCGAAAGCGGACGGCGCTTCTGTATATTCATCATCATCTGATGATGATGATGCCTTTGTCTAGCAGTGGACGTCTACAGGCTGATATGATATCAGCCTGTAGACGTCCACTGCTAGACAAAGGCCTCCCCCACGACGTCAACGAAACGCCCCGCGACTTCATTCACGTTTTCAAAAACTACACAGTCAATAATTAAGCTGTACATGCATACCAACATACAATACAACTATGGAGTTTCTTACGTTTCCCCTCTCTCCCTTCTTCTCTCCCACCCCCACCCTAAATTCTCTCCTATCCCTCCTTTCCCGCGTGTCATAGTTTTTCTCTGAAATATCATAATTTTGGCAGGCCGTCGTCATAATTTCTGAGTTGGTATCCAACACCCCTGGACCAGGAGCCTGTATATCCAAAATGATCAATTCTTAGCCTCACGTAGTATATTCCATTCCCACAATACACACAAATACTCACAATATATTTGTATAATAACCGCGCAAGTACCTATATACATATTTTCTGGTGCCTCTATAGTGCCTAGTGTAAGGAATTCACGTTTGAATGAAATATAGAAAATTATATTGTTTCCTTTTTCGATCGATACCGCCATTTTGATTTTCACAAATAATTTAACATTTACAGAAAATACAAATGAGGCAAATATAGATATTTTGCTTTAAAAATAATCAGCCCAAAACGCCGTCCTATAAGACGAATTCCAACTCCGCGTACCGAACAAATACCAACAAAGTTTGAAACATCGCCGATGTGGTAAAGACGTAAATAAGGTCCAAATTGGTGTGTCCTAGAAAACTTGATAAAAGCTCTCCTTCTATATCATGGAAGTATGTAATGCGAGGGATACTAACCCTACTTGGCAAAGTTTCATTCGATAAAGTCTGATCAATGCTCTATGCGAATATGAAAGAGACAATAACGTATTATTCTCTACTATTGACTACCTAAATGATGAAATTCCATGGAGTGCCTGATGGCTCAACATAGATAAATATTGTAATGAACAAGCTATATGTATGAAAGCAGGGCCCTGTGCTGTTGGGTTTGTTGCTGTTTCTTCCCTTCGGCGACGTACACGTGGAAACAGACGTAGTTTTAGACAGAATTGACGTCAAAAAGAGAATATTGTATTCCGATTTTGAATAAACGAATAATTTTTTATTTTCTCAAAGAAAACTATCAAAAGATTATGAACTTATGAAAGAAGATAATTATATAATTATTTACGGGTCTTACACACGAATAAGTTTTATTTACCTTGCCCGACGTTTCGACCAGGTTACACTGGCCGTGGTCACGAGCTGACTGGAGAGGCGAGCTGTCATTGTTAATCGCTGTGAGTAGTTTCTGAAACTACCCTCTGCTGATCTTGTATTATTGGAAAGTCCCGGCACACAACACTCACGGTATCCGCGGGTGTATTCGACGATAAGTCACGAGATTTAAGTTTATCGATCACTGGATTCCACGACGGTGACAATTTAAAACCATCTTCCCTATTAAAATTTTTGAATTTCTTGATTTCAATAGCTTCTCGCACTATCCGCGGATAGTAGTGGCGATCGGTGGACAGGATTTTAGGTTGGTTGGATACCGTGAGTGTTGTGTGCCGGGACTTTCCAATAATACAAGATCAGCAGAGGGTAGTTTCAGAAACTACTCACAGCGATCAACAATGACAGCTCGCCTCTCCAGTCAGCTCGTGACCACGGCCAGTGTAACCTGGTCGAAACGTCGGGCAAGGTAAATAAAACTTATTCGTGTGTAAGACCCGTAAATAATTATATAATTATGAATACAAAGCGTGAAAGTCTAAAATGTATTATGAAAGAAGATGTAAGTGGGTTCTATCCTACGTGGGAACCGAACCCACAACCTCTGACATTTAGTTGAACGACACGCCGCTATGCAACAAGGCAGTGGAGTTTCCATTATAATCTATCCCCTAACGAATTTAAAGCCGACCCATTTTAATTTAAAAATCGCATCCATTGGCGAGCCGATAAATTATCAGACTCCACTAATATGAACTTTCAATAATCCCCTCTGTAAATCGCCATCTGTGGAAACGGCCGTTGTCCACAATAGGGCATTAAAGTGTCCAGTGGAGTTATAATATAATTTGTGAATTTTACGGACGGTGCTCATTTCGGCTCGGGCAATAGCATTCAATAAGTTAATTTAGTTAGTAATTTATTTATTGCGTCATGTGAAACACATCTTAGAATTAAATTTTGTAAAGCAACATTTTTACATTTTAACCGATTGCGCAGATAAGAGAGCATTCACTATTTTTAGTTTTATACCGTCGCATATAAAAAGACATGCTTCATTGGTTCGGTCGGACATGTTGAGCGAATGAGTAATGAACAAAATATAACGACACAAATATATCGAGCGAATGTGATTGGTGATAGGAGCCGGGGACGACCTAGACTGACATACGAGGATCAGATAGAGCGGGTGCTCACGGACGGACACGAGAGGAGCACTCGCGTCCCCGCGGCGAGCGTGTGTGAAGAGAATGGTGAGACTGAGCGAAGCGACAGAGGTGTGTCAGGATCGCGATACTTGGTGCTCCGTTCTCTCTGCCTACCCCGTCAAGGACAAAGCGTGAAGATACTTAGGTATGTATGTAATTAGCAACTACAATAACAAGCATGAAAAAATTTCTGGGATATTGATAAACCACGGGTGGAGAGATTAGATACTAGGTATCTTATGTAAGTCATCAACAGGCTATTAATATGTCCCCACTGCTGGGGCTCAGGCGCCTATGAATTTCTTCTTCGGCGTATGCAGGTTTCCTTACTATGTTTTCCTAAGTTTCGAGAAAAACCCATTGGTGCATGGCCTGTCCGGGGATCGAACTTCAAACCTTTCGATATGATAGGCCGTGTCTTATCCCCGAGGCCACTGACGCTCTTCTTCTTATGTAAGTGGTCGTATCGTATCAAATGAATGCAATCATCCGATCAAGTTGTAAGCCTATAAGTGCTTTATTGCCAAAATAAAATATTCAAAGAGAGGAAAATATGATACGTATTTTTTATTATGGAAAAGGGACGTACCGACCCTTTACGCTAAAGGGTCGGTACGGGAATCAAATCAGCAAGGACACATTAGGGTTGTGGTGCAATGCATAAGCGATTCCACCAGTGTGTACAGCGCGTTAAATAGTGGATCGTCGACCAAGTCAAGATGGTGGTCGGAAGTGGATACGGAGGGCCGGGTGTGCTGGCGTTCGTTGGGGAAGGCTTATGTCCAGCAGTGGACGTTGAAAGGCTGATATGATGCCCTCCGCATCCAGCCGCTCCCGGCCACCTTCTTAAGGTCGTCAGTCCACCTGGCGTAGGGGCGTTATAGCAAATAGAATTAGTATTGAAAGCAATGATGAGGTTAGCGCAGGACCGGGCGCCGTGGAGATCCCTGGAGGAGGCCTTTGTCCAGCAGTGGACGTCTACAGGCTGATATGACGGTGATGATTGAAAGCAAAAAGAAAACAAATCATAATCATAATAAGCCCAATCAAAATATTTGACCAAATAAATCATTTCGTGAATCAGGTGTTTTGGGAAATTTTGGGAATTGGACATTTCCAGAAGAGCTTTGGTAGTTGAAATTTTAATAGGTTTTTTCATTTTTTCATTGCATAAAAAAGTGGAGTTTGTGGACCGCTATCTCCTGTTACATGATTCTGTTAAAGATACGCAGAATATCTTAATAATAAAGGAGTAATCCTCGATTTATCTCGCATAGTCTTTATTAAGGGCGACCCCGGGGAGGCCAGGAATTTAGATTTTTTGTCCTCGTACGCCTCACATAGGCATGTACCCGCGCCTTCATCATTACCAGCCTGCACTGGTCCCACACTCAGCTGGCCCGGCCCTCGCGTGGTCTCCACTCGAGAAATCGTCTACCCCGACGGTTATCGGTTCTCCAACATGTGACCAGCTCAGCCGCTTCAGCTTTTTGAGCTATGTGGAAGGCTTTAGTTCTCTGGCGGATCACTTCGTTTCAGATTCCATCTCTCAGAGATGCCTCTTTCCATCGTTGAGCGCCTTTGAGTTTTCGGACTGACTAGGTCCACGTTTCGGCGCCGTAGGTCATTGTGGGTAAGACACACTGATAAGACTTGTTGTGACCAATACAATACAGTACAGCACAGCACAGTACAATACAATACAATACACCAACTAAAGGTGGTCTGGGCAGCCCCTTACTTAGTGAAGATGAGGCGCATCTAGTATCATGACTAGCCTTAGTTTACATAGTATCATACCTAGTATCATACCTATTCAGAGAGTTGTTAGTATACATAGAGCGCGCGTTAGCAAGTCTGAACTGTAAGCACGGGTCTGAACAGTCTCGAAATGTTCGGGGCGACGCCACTAGTCACAACACGTCAGTAGCGCTGATTGTTGCTCTCGCCGGTATTTACTTAGATTTGGAGTAATCATGGTGAAATGTGCAGTGCCAAGCTGTAAACACGATTCACGGAAAATAACGATCTAGAAAAAATCTATATAGAAGCGTCCATAGAACACCTGCTTACACTTGGCACAATGGGCAATGAGCGATGCGCGCGCTCTATAGCTAGTATACTAACTCTATGTACCTATTACATACAATGAAGTTATCTTAGTCATTTCAGACAACATTTATTCGCAGTTTTAAAATTTTACGTCACATAAACGCTCTTCCGAGAGTCGTAACGTTATAAGAGCGCCATCATACATCAAGAATTTCATTAAGCCCTGAGTTTGTAAGGAAATCCCATAAAGTCGTTTCACACGGCATGCAAATATGAGAGCCTTTTATGTGATGTGTACGCGGCTTAAGCACGTGTTAATAACAAGTGCGTGCTTAATGGGGAACGCCGAACATGTATGGGGCTAGTCCACGGCTAGTCGGCATTCGGCAACTTCAATACTCTTTATTGCACATCAAAAAATAACAAGAGAAACAAATACTTATTTAAACTTATTAATTGCTTACTAAAACATCTAGGCGGTCTTTTCGCTAAAAGCGATTTCTTCCAGACAACCTCAGTTGTCTTAACTTGTTAATTGCATCATTTTAGGGATCCGTTAAGGATACCCTAATAGTGAACGTATTTTTTCCGTCTGTCTGTCCCACGGGCAACTCAAGAAATACCGTACGATTGCGCTGAAACTTGGAACATATGATATTGCCTGAAATTGATGATTATTTATTTATTTTATTTTAAATGGAAAAGCAGCTTATAGCTGATGATTCGATATCAGCAGTCGACTTGCTTTCATAATTCATTATTTATTTATTGCGTTTTTTTTAAGTTTGAGAAAGTTGTTTAGTGTGTTTTTGAACATGCCAGAATTGAATGTGTGCCAGAAGTGGCAGCTACAACAGATTCTGGCAGATTGTTCCATTTGGATACAACCCTGTTGCGTAGAAAATTTCTGTGGGGGTTCAGCTGTGCATTGGCTCTATAGGGTTATGGAAATGATTTCAAATTTTAATTTCAATGAACTCTCTACGCGGCTTTGTTGTTCATAATTTTTTAATTAATCCATTAAATTCACCTACATATGACCACTGAAAGTCTAAAAGGCATTTACTCCGGGATATACGGCCACTTTTTTCGTTATTTACGACAATGCCTAAGGCTTGAGGCGTGTTCCCAGCGGTCCTATAAAAGGCTATTTAGAGACACATAAAAAGTTTTTTACCATTCCGAGCCTAAGCAGGGATTTAGCGTAGTGTCATAGCTGATTATTATAAGTCACCATCATCATCCTAGCTCTTCATTTGTCCGTTCGTGGATATCATCATATCTGGCCTTGAACGTCCACAGCTGGACATAGGGCTTTTCGTCCATCCTGACATCCGCAAAAGCCTTACAATCAAATCCCAAACCAAAGCATTTAATATCTTGAACTAGAAATCAATAGGAACCGACTTCGATGATAAAGTCATAAAATAAGTGTAAAGACGAACATAAAATTCCCTAAAACTATTTCAAATGACCACATCCCGATCTCTAAATAACATATAGAGGTATATTTCTATAAAAACAACACGAAAAAATTCGAATCCGAGCGATAACAATTCCTAACCTATTGAATAACAAACCTTGACGCGCCGCCATTTTCTTTTTCTTTTTTTATTCTCGCCGTGCGAGGCGTCAATGGCATCTCATTATTATTCCACAAAATAATGATTCGAACGATTTTAGAAGGTCCCGATTATCTCACTTTCCGAGAACGATCGAGATTATAACAGATGCTTTTGTTAAAAATGGAGCCTGGATCAATGATTGGGAACACCTGGTGCGGGGTTTGTAATAGTGATGTAACCAGGTCGATTTATAACTAGATATTGTTATCGATGACCTATTATAGTAGACATGTTTTCAACAGGTATTTATCGTTTCAAATTTCAAGTAGGTGAAATGTGAGTTTCATTGGGATCTTTAATTTTTCAATTTATTTTTAATTTTTCTTTAAGATAAAGTTCAAATCATCTTCTGTATACTTGTATGAATAAGTTTTAGATATTTTTATATTTATTTTCACAAAAATTCCGGTTTACAGACAAGTGTCCAAAACACCCCAAATTACCCGGCTTTTTCCCCACCTTATTCTTTTACTTAGCAAACCTAATTATTTTTAAATGTCATGTCGTTATTTAGTTTTGCAATTTTAGTAGGCCTGGCCGCTTCCTAACTCAACAGTGCAAAGCAATTAAACTTTCTTATTCTGTAATTAGTATGCTGTGCTAGTTTTGTCTTTGTCTTAATGACATTTTTTGCAAAGTGATTACTAAGCACAAAAGTTTACAGGCTACGCAGGACTTTATGGGAAACGAGAACTAATTACCTGGTCTCTGTTTCTTGACTAATATTAACAGAGAAAGAAAGTATATAATATTATGTTTGAACCTTTGTTCTATGGTCAGTCCTTTTTATTTGTAGTAGCCTGACAGTCAATGACTTAAGTATTATTTAAATAAAAATAAAGAATTTTTATTCTTATTGTCGATACTTTTGAAGCCCCACACTACGTAATAGACCAGTTCGATCGTAAAACTGCATCAAAGGAATTCCATTCTCAAAGCTCAGTTTCTGAATAGAGAAGCATTATGCATAAAATAATGACAGCCTTATACTATGAGTTGAACAGTGAGTGATTCTCTATCTACACGTGTTTCAGGATAAAATGCTATTGTTTTAGTTAGATTTTATTAGGCCTATGTAGCGGTATTTCTTGACGGAAAAATGAGCTAGGGCTGCTATAAGAAAAATGCATGAAGTTGACGTTCTGGGAAGTTTACATTCCAGGAAGTTGACATTCCGGGAAGTGTATATTCCGGGAAGTTGACATTCCGGGAAGTTGACATTCCGCGAAGTTGACATTCCGGGAAGTTGGTATTCTGAGAAGTTGACATTCCGGGAAATGTACATTCCGAGAAGTTGACATTCCGGGAAGTTGACATTCCTCACACTAGACTGATTATGGGCGAATTTTAAATGGCGAGAAAGTTTAGTGCAGGTCGCGCTACGGGTTATTTAATTAGAAACAGATACTTTGATCTTTTTCAATGAGGACTGTTGACTTTGATTTTATTCGAAACACTGATTGAAAGGGCTTGCGTTTCAACGGAACTCTAAAATTACAAAACAAACTTACGACTACAATACAAAACGTCATAAGTCATAACATAACAAACGCCCACCCACCCACCACGTAGTTTTAAAAAAAATAGGCCGAGCATTGCGAAATATTTTTAGGCTTTGTAAGCGTTGAAAATCGCGTTGAAGGGTTTTATTTTTTAAAACACGGGTTTGTTTTTATTGTGTACAGGTGTAAGCTTGAAATGTGTTGTATTATTTTACTACTGAAAATAAACCAGGATTGTCACTAAATTGTTTATTTACACTTTTGGAAAACTTTCTTTAAAATCTTTAAAATTGAAAACTAACATTTGTTTTGTTTACATTTGTAGCATTTAGTCAACGTTAAAACGAAGTAATTAAACTAGTAAAACAAAAAAAATCTTAGATTTGGATTTGTTTTAAAAATAAAAATTTAAAAACTGACATGACCTATGAGTGGTAATTATATATTCTAAAAATATTGTAATACTTACCATTAATAAATAAATTATAATATACAGGCTGTTATTGACCGAGCGAGCGAAATGTCTAAGTTTCGAGATTGACCAAAAATGCTATTGTCCGTCTGTCCTTCCTTCTGTCTTTCTGTCTGTAATTCTCTACAGATCGCATTTTTCAACCGATTTTGACGAAAATTTGGCATGAGTATAAATTAATCAAGCCGACAAAATGAGTAGAATAAAATCTTGAAAAACATTTTTTTGAAGTACGTACCATACTCGCAAAGTGGGAGTGAACTTTTTTTTTCTTGTAAATCCCATAGTGTGGAGTATCGTTGGATAGGTCTTTCAAAAATATTGCGGGTGAGTGAAACCCATTTTTCGTCACAAATTTTTGTCACTTTAGTACTAATCTCCAACTGCTAAGTTGACTTCTGTTCGTTTCTTTTAGGTTTGGTTTATATGGGCTGGCGAGGTCTACTGTTCTCACAGAACCACTAGTAGTATATGTATCAGGAACAATGAAAACAAAGGCCATTAACCCCGATGTTTGTAAAAAGGGTTATTACGCTTTAACTTCAGAAATAATTACTGCTATCATCACAGGGCAGAGAGCCTAGTATTTTCCTATAATAATACTAAATAGTATCAATAGGCAAGGCACACGCAAGACCTATATTTACAATATCGTTTATCAGTCAACATCAAAATGGTAACTATTTTTTACCATTCCATTACGGTCTTTATTAAAATTGAAGGGATAATAGTTAGACTATTATATTCGTATCCAATTCTTATTGAGTAATTAGCGATCGATAGTCAGGTAAATGGTATCTATAAATATTTTGTCTAATCACAAACTACTATTTTTCCTATACTTTTACTGTCCCTAGTAGGTCCCTCTCACGACCAAGCCACTTGGCCAATAACGCAATCACCAAGCCACAAAAACAAATAGGCGGTCACCAAACCACTAATCCAACTAGGTGGTCACCAAGACACTAAACAACTAGGCGGTCACCAGGCCACTAAACCAGCTAGGTGGTCACAAATCCACTAAACCAGCTAGGCAGTCACCAAGCCACTAAACCAACAATGCGGTTACCAAACCACTAAAACCAACAATGCGGTAACCAAACCACTAAACCAACAATGCGGTAACCAAACCACTAAAACCAACAATGCGGTAACCAAACCACTAAAACCAACTATGCAATCACCAATCCACTAAACCAACTAGGCGGTCATCAAGCCACTAAACCAGCTAGGTGGTCACCAAGCCACTAAACCAACAATGCGGTAACCAAACCACTAAAACCAACTATGCAATCACCAAGCCACTAAACCAACTAGGCGGTCATCAAGCCATTAAACCAACTAGGCGGTCACCAAGCCACTAAACCAGCTAGGTGGTCACCAAGCCACTAAACCAACAATGCGGTAACCAAACCACTAAAACCAACTATGCAATCACCAAGCCACTAAACCAACTAGGCGGTCATCAAGCCACTAAACCAACAATGCGGTCACACCAAGCCGCTAAACCAACTAGGTGGTCATCAAGCCACTAAACCAGCTAGGTGGTCACCAAGCCACTAAACCAACAATGCGGTAACCAAACCACTAAAACCAACTATGCAATCACCAAGCCACTAAACCAACTAGGCGGTCATCAAGCCACTAAACCAACAATGCGGTCACACCAAGCCGTTAAACCAACTAGGTGGTCATCAAGCCACTAAACCAGCTAGGCGGTCACCAAGCCACTAAACCAACTAGGCGATCATCAAGCCAATACAAAGCGTAATAAACTAATTACATATTGAGTTATATTACTACTAACAATAAGTCAAGTGATGAAAATTGGCATGTGAGTAATTTGATAGTATCGACTGAAGGGTTAAAGTTCAGGGAACTTGATTAATTTGAACTAACGCAATCATTTAAGGTAAATTTGATGCTTGTGTGCTTCCCCCATAGTTCTGAATAATATCCGAGTACAGAGCGAACGGTTGAATTTGTGACAAATAATATATCACGTTACGTCACGTATTCTATGGACAGCTGCCTGTAATTATGGATATTGACAATTAAGAGGCCTAAAAGGACGTTGTTGAAGACGTGAAACCCATAAAAGGGATGTAATTTTTAACCCAAGCGAGCGACAGGACAGGCATGGACAGGAACAAGAAAATGACTTAGAAACATTTTAGTTCCTTGAGTTATTTAGGTTCAGGTTTGCTGGAGACCATATATTAAGTACGATTAAATACATTTTATTTTATTTATTTTATTTTATTTAAATGGAAAGGCAGCTAAAGCTGATGCTTCCATATCAGCAGTCGACTTGCTTTCATAATTTATATTAATTTATTGCGTCTTTTTAGATTTGAGAAACTTGTCTAGTCTGTTCTTGAACATGTTTACGGAAGTGGCAGATACAACAGATTCTGGCAGATTATTCCATTTGGATGCAACCCTGTTGCTTAGAAAATTTCTGTAGGGGTTCAGCTGTGCATTGGCTCTTTGTATTCTCATGTTGTGCCCTCTCAGTCTCTCTATGGGGTTAGGGTTAAATATGTTCCTTATGACAGATGAGTTGTAATGGTTGCTCAGAATCTTGAAGGTCTCAATTAGATCACCTCTATCTCTACGTTCTTTAAGTGTAGTAAGGTTCAAGCGCATAACAACATCCCTAACAATAATCAATCTAGAGTAGGTATCTGTATTGAAGTCAATTCAAATATTTTATTTATACTCCTAGTCCTACCCGTAATGACGTACGACGCCGAAACGTGGACACTGACAGTGGGACTAGTCCGAAAACTCAACGGGCTATGGAAAGAGCTATGCTCGGAGTTTCTCTGAGAGATAGGAAACGCGGTGATCCGCCAGAGAACCAAAGCCTTTGACATAGCTCAAAGGGTTAGCACGTTGAAGTGGCAGTGGGCTGGTCACATCTGTCGGAGAACCGATAACCGCTGAGGTAGACGAGTTCTCGAGTGGAGACCACGACTACGCAAGCGTAGTGTGGGACGCCCCCCGGCTAGATGGAGCGACGACCTGCGTGAGGCGGCTGGCAGTGACTGGATGCGGAGAGCCGATCGGACTCAGTGGCGCGCCTTGGGGGAGGCCTATGTCCAGCAGTGGACTAGTGCAGGCTGATGATGATGATTTTATACTCGATTACGTAGCGTATCGAAAATGTTACTCGTTTAAAGTACCTATACAAGTCTTTTTTTTTTATGTTCGCGAAAAATTACCCGTTTAAAATCGTACGAATTCGGGAAATATGTGGCCGCTTTTACTTTTCCGCGGGCCTCTAAAATTGTGTTTTTCGTAACGCAAAACGTGCATGCAGCAAATTGGAATCCGTGGTTGGAATCCAAATTATTATTACATCGATTACCATACTGATCCGACGCTAAAATACCGGAGTATAGGATTACCATATCCGTGGAGAAATTCCCGGATATACTCTCTGCTTTCTTGTATTCAGAAAGAAATAATAGATGTTGTCGGTAAATATTACGTTAACACACGTACGGAGTTGAGATTTCGGGAAAAAGATCGTTTTTTTTTTCGTTTTTTTTTCTTATTAATTACTAGCTGTTTCCCGCGGCTCCGCCCGCGTAGAATAGTCGCCTTTATTATATTAGGAGGATCGTCGATAGGCTGATCTGAAAATGTTTTTCCATACAAACTGTGAACCGCTATTTTACCCCCTTCGGGGTTAAATTATGAGTAACGCTTGTAATAAGCCCATCTGCCCCGAAAACGTCAAAAATCGACGTCCAGCTGTCATTTGATGACTGAGTTAGAATACAAATTGTCTTTGTCGCCGTTCATTCGGTTTATGGGCCCATTCGAAAGGCATTATGGTTAGCATTTGACTTTCGGTCTTCATGTCGATGGTAATTTGTATGTCATTTGTATGGAAGCCATGTCAGACGTAATTGATGGATGACAGAGTTAGCATTGCGTTGTCTCTACCTTTTCTTCACAAGTCGTGGTAGTCTAGTTGGTAGTGCGCTTGCCTCACTTGTTTTAACTCTGAACTTACGAGTAAATACGGTTTCATCATATCAGCCTGTAGACGTCCACTGCTGGACAAAGGCATCGGTCGGAAAATACGGTTATTCGGTCTCTACCCAAAATGACCAATACGCTCGGATACGCAGAACGACCAGTTCTCTAAATGACCAATATCGTATTCCCATGATGACCTATACAGTAAATTATCACTTAGATTTATAATGGGTATAAGTAATGGGTTAAGACTTGATGTATTGGGTATTGATAATTTTGCTTACAGAGCGTTTACTTTGTGTTACCACAGTATTTTCAGTGAAGGAAAAACATTTCACACACATAAACACACACAAAAACATTTAACACTCAATTCCACATAAGTTTTGTTAGAAAATATAAGTTTGGATTGATCTGCCACTCGACGCTCACGCGCCATATTTCAAGCACGCGTTCGTTCAAGACAGCTCACTCAAAAGAACATTCTTACATTTTATTCCCACTCAACTATCGGCACCTAATCGAAAATCGATGGGCTCTCGCCATACAATAGCATAACGAACATATGCCACAGGGCCGAACTTAGGTTTAACACTACACGGTATTGAGGGCCCTATGTGGCAAGGGTGGGCATGGTCCCTTACTAGGGAGCCGCTTATTACACGAGCCGGTCGATCGGACCCTAAGTGCCCTAACTGATTCAGTTGTGAATTGACCGTCACAAGTGTAGCACGTCCACTATAATGGTTCCACGTTCGCGTAGTGTCAGTAGTACCATTGATGGTACAAGTGACACAACTATGTATCGTTAGTAACATCAATGGTACTAGTGACACTAATTTAGGATCTGTAGTACCATTATGAAGAGTTGTTATGCTCGGTAGTACCATCAATGGTACTAGTGACACTATGGTTCGATGTACAACTCATCATTTTGTGGTAGCCACAAAAATTGCCGATGCTGTAGCCGTTGCAGTTGCTGACATCATCAACATCATCATCATATCAGCCGAAAGACGTCCACTGCTGGACAAAGGCCTCCCCCAAAGATCACGACGCCCGGTCCCGCGCTAACCTCATCCAGCCGGGTCCCGCGACCTTCACCAGATCGTCGGTCCACCTTGGAGAGGCCGGCCTACGCTGCGTCTTCCGATACGCGGTCGCCACTCGAGAACTTTTCTGCCCGTGAACCCGAGAACGCCCGTCAGTACTACGAGCGATGTGCCCTGCCCACTGCCAGCTACATTCGCAATTCTTTGAGCTATGTCGGCGACCTTGGTTCTCCTGCGGATCTCCTCATTTCTGATTCGATTCGACTAGCTAATATCTTCTGAATGGTGGTGGGGCCTCATTTTTGGAGCCCTAAAGCATCCTAGCTACGTCTCTGCACCCGTAAAACCAGCCCTGCGGCGAACGGCAGCTATATTCCTTCTCTTACAGCAATCGAGACGATTCCTTGATTGCGATGCAAATCTTACCCATTCCCACAAGATGTGGGTAAGTCACGGTTTTATTATCTGCAGTAAAATAAATGGGAAATCCATGCGAAGTCGGGCATTGGAGACAGATATCATAAACTTCATTGCTATTTGATTAGTTCATCACACTCGTTTATCACGTCAAATTCGACCGATATTCGGGTAAAGACAGGTGTCATTCGGCCGAGTTCAATTGATTCAGTAGTTATGGAGTTATCCGGACAGACAGACAGACGGATGGACGGACGGACAGACATATCTTTGTGTAGAGAAGTCATAGACTACCTACCCGAAGTGAAGCTAAATTGAAAAAAGTGGTAACTCATCAAGAGATGGCGTTCTCCATATTTCTTTGTATTTTTAGGGCTTCTTTCACCACTTCCTGATGTTGTTACAGATAGTAATCCTAGTGATAAACTAATCTATCAGATAAATCTATGTGATAGACTATATAAAATATATAAGACCTGTGAAACCAAAAAAACAAGCTATCTGTCAGATAACCTGCAGATAGGGTATCTGGGACTTTATCAGCAAGCGGTGTAAGAGGCCCTTAGTAAAGTAGCCACTAATTTTCCTGCGCATTCAATGGTGCCTCGCATTTCGTAATCGATCCAGTAGTTTATAAGACCACGTTTATGATATACTAGCTTATGCCCCGCGACTTCGTTCGTATTTAAAAGTATCGTATAAGTATGTGACTAACTGCTCCCCGCGGCATGTAAATTTGATCTGTAAATTTTTGTTCCCATACAAACCTGAACATCCCTTTTCACCCCTTTAGGATTAGAATTTAAAAATACCAAGTACACCAGATTTTTAATCAATCCAGATGCTTTCAAACAAAAAAAAACTCGGTTCTAATCGGAGCAGTAGTTTTAGCGTGATGCAGGTTCAAACAGGCAAGAAATTTTTGAAGTGTTTTGAGGTCAGTTAAGCCCAAATAACGTATTCCAATTGTTTTTTTGAAAATCCCTTCAATGTACAAAATTACAATTTTATAAAAAAAAATTAATGTATGGCGTTAACAAAAATAGGTAAAATTAGCCATACGATTATATAAAAACAGAATGAATGTTGACCTATGAGCTAATTTTACCTATTTTTGTTAACGCCATACGATTCAATTTTATAATAGTATAGATAGATAGAAGATAGATAATATACATACTGCTAATATCATAACCCTCCTCTTGGCTTCGCCGCTCAGATAAACTACTACATACTTTTCCAGAGATACTAAACGGGGTTTGCAAAAGAACCCCGGTCCCGAACCCAATAATTTAGCTCTCGACGTACAACATCTAAAAGCAACGGCCGATCATCGATCGCAGCAAGATTCGCCTCGAGGTGTTATCGATACCGCCCGATAAACTCATCCGAAGGGATACTCTACAAGATATATTGTACCAAAATTACAGTCGGGAGCGAGGGTATTATTTTAATGATTGTTATTGCGGGGTGTCGTGTCGTAATTCGTAACTGATGAGATGACGGTTTGTTACGCTCGTTGGGCGGGTAAAGGCACAATGGCGCGGTTGCGGCTTGCGAATATATAGTATTGACGGGGACTAGAGGCTTCGCCGTGTTGAATAATTTTCCCGTTAAATTCCCCCCCTTAAAATGTGAAAATCCAAAAACCTTGAAACACGCCATTATTTATTTATGCTCTGTAGCTGTAATTCAAATTTTCACTTGCTTCTTCCTAGCGCTAATACCTTGAAATCGGTGGTAGATAAAAAATTGACGTTGTATAGATCTACCCACTGTACTTACATGCAATAAAATAGTTTTGATGACTTCATGTTTCTAATCTAACTTCAAAGAACAAAGACTTTCATACAAAGTTCCCCCCCCCCCTCCACATTTCTTCCTTTATAGTTGAAATTTCCACAAATCTCGCCAGCAATTTTGTATGGAGTCTAGGCCATGTTATGCCCGCACCGATGCTTTGACACCACGCGAGTGTGGGAGTGGCTTTATGTTGGTGTTATGTTTTTAAGTTTCGCGATTGGTTATCTGTTTTGTATAATACGGCTATCAATTGTGTGAAAAATTGTTGGGTTGGTATCACGATTTAAGATTTTTAAGAGGTTGGTAAGTGCTTAGTTCTTTTTGTAAAGAAAAGGTCGACCATATGGATTATCCTCTAAACTTAAAATTAGTTGCTAATGTTGGCAATAGATGACGTATAGGGTCTCTTTTGGCGGGAAACGAAGGGTCAAGTTTGTCAGTTCTATTCTGTTTTTCTTAGGAATGTATATTTCGGGTTTTAATATATAATTAAACAATAAGTGCATATGGATGTGTATATTATGCGAGAAATTAAAATAAAACGTGTAACGACTCTTCTAGTTAATTTCAATTATCTTCATCAGTTTAGTGAGGATCTGAACTACAGTGTGGATCGCCGACAGGCAATAGTTGTGCCCTATTTTTGTGGAGGCCGGCTGTAACCGCCGCTATTTGTTCTCTGAATATTATAAACTACTGGCCCAGAAGCACTTTCTTTCCAGAGCCGTAAAACCCATGAAAAATTAAGGCCTTAAGTGTTCTGTAAGTCCCTAAGGTTTCAATCAAACACATGTATGTATGAGTTTTGCCTGATTTGGTCTCATTTTGGCCCTCCTTCGCTCTATTTTAGCTTTAGTTGGTTGTTGTACTCTCGTATTGAGATGTTTTTTGTTTTTTTTCCAGCGGCCATAGAGTCCCTGCACGCACCGACCGGCGGCGGCGTGGAGCTGCCGTGTGACGTCACGCCGGCACTACCAGATGACAGAATGGGGCTGGTCATCTGGTACAAACAAGGCCACGACTCGCCCATATATTCGTAAGTACTTCATTTCTGCCACAGGTACGGTCGACAGCACATCAGTGGAGACAAAACCATAAATAAACTGGTCTCTCATAGCATTCAAACTCCATAATAGGCGAGACCAGCTCACGTTCAAAGGGTTTTCACTGACGTGCAGTCGACTGTATACAATTTTTTTTTTAAGTTTTACGGCCAATTGGAAACAAGTCCTTAAAGGCCAAATCGTAGTTTATAATCACGAATACATTAAACCGCAGCACGGCCTCCAGGGCACAACTGGTGCCATTCTGTGATCCACACTGCAGCTCACGCCGCACTAAACTGATAGTAGGTTTAATGAAGATTTAACAAGGGACAATTTGGAACAATCTGGTAGAGTCGTTTAGACACGCTTTTATTTAACTATCCCGCACAATACATACTTTAATAGGCACTTGTTGCATATAAAACTATCACAGATATACACCAAAACCTACAATATACATTTTTAGGAAAACTAAACAGAAACGACAACCATCTCTGACAAAAACCCGCCTGAAAGCTTCGACTGTACAAAACGTTTCACGACCGAGACAAAAAAGTCTCGGCCAAAGTGATAATCATAATGTCGTCAGCGTAAACAGTTCGGAAACCCGTACTGAAATTGACACGGAAAGGGTTTAGCTTGTTCTAAACTTTTCACGCAACATTTGGGAAAACTTTTTGTTAGGGTCGCAAAGTTGCTCACCCTGTACAAGATGTGAGCTCTAACTTTTGACATTCGAGCCCGTCCGGGGCTGTTTGCGTGTCAATGTTGGAAAACGTTATAATAAACTGTTTATGTAACTGTTTCAATCTTTATTGCATCCAAATTGCGTAACATGCCATTTTATCCCATACTAGCGGCCCGTCCCGGCTTCGCACGGGTGGACATTTTTTTGCAATAAATATATCATATGTCACTCAGGGTGAATGTAGCTTTCCGATGGTGAAAGAATTTTTGAAATCGGCTCAGTAGTTTTTGAGTTTATTCATTACACACATAAAAAAATACAAATCTTTCCTCTTTATAATATTGGTATGATAGACATTTCTCTAGTTGATTTTTGGGTCTTGACAAATGACGAACAGTTTACCGCGTCAAAAATTACCCTATTTGTTTTTCCAGGATATAAGTTATCACTGTACCTAGTTACATCAAAATGCATTCAGCCAGAAAGAGTAACAAACATCCTCACAAACTTTCCTCTTTATAATATTAGTAGGATATACTAAAGTAAACATAATTACCTAATAATTAATTTTAAAAACGTTGATTAACATTCCGAAATTCCAGTGACACAAGTTTACGGGACATTGTAATCCTATCTCGTTAGTCCACTTCTATCATCTGGGATTGGCCCAATTTCAGTTTCGATCAAAAACGCCGCGTTTAAAATATTAATGGGCATATTTTCTGGTGGATTAACCACCTGAGTCTCAGCTATATTGAAGGGATCTTCTCGGAGGCTGCTTTAAGATTTAGAGTAATCTTCTGGTCGGTATAAACTGGCCTTATTCCACACTATTGACTCAAAATAATTACCAAATATACCTTGACCCTTAGCCTAATAAATGTGAGAGTTATAATTTGTATTGTATTTACTTTATAAATAAATCCTACTAATATTTAAAGGCGAAAGTTTGTAAGGATTTTTGTGAGGATTGATGTTTGTTACTCTTTCACGCTGTAACTGATGAACGGATTTTGATGAAACCGGGTACCTACTGAGATAGCATATATCCTGGAATAACATTTAGGCTACTTTTTACCGCGGTAAACTCTTCCCGCGGGAAAAACTTATTCCACGCGGGGAAAGGCGCGGGCAACAGCTAGAAAATTGTAAAAAATGAAAAGTTGTTTGTAAGTATGTCTGTCCGGGAGGAATCTTGCGATTTTTCGACCACTTCTCGATATCCGATCATGCTAAAATATTGCACCCATCTTTAGTTCTGAAGACAACTTTACACAACTAATAGGTAGTTTATTTATTTGAAATTGGGAACAGAGATTGACAGCCCCCGACGGATTTTCTTGGGTTTGTAATTATATTATTACCTAGACAAAACAGACCATTAAGAGACTAATGAATGACAGACCTCGTGACAAATTAAATTCTTTTTAATACGGTTTTTTGTCATTCGTCACTTACTTCCATTTAGTCGGGGGTTTTTCAAAATTTTATTTCATCCTTTTTCAATTACCGTCGTGGGTTTTAAGTTCATGTATAGGACATCCCTGCGATGCACTTACGTGGCACTAAAACGTATCCGTTACACCGGCTTAACCAGAAGTAGGTCACCAATCCCTAAGTGTTCGTTAAGTAACAGTCTCAGCCGTCATCTTGACTTGCGTCAATTCGGCACACATCAAAGAGTTCAATATCTAAGATACATTAAACGCACCTGCCCCCGCTATGCGGCTACTGTCTTCGATGTCACTTTTATTACACACAAGAAACGTTTATTCAAAATCGAAATAAAAATAAAAATTATTTATAAACAGCAATAGATGAATCACGGAGTTCAGGACAAGAAAATTCTTGTTTTTGTAGTAGTGTCATAGAAATCGAAAACAATTCCGTAATGTATGACACTAGTAGTACATAAATGCAAGAATTTTCTTATGATGATTCATCTATCAAATAGTACGTAGTAACTATTATAGTCATCTGTGATAGTACATAAAAATAATAATAATAGTACGTTTTATTACAAACATAAATAGAAAGAAATAATAATAAAGAATAAATAGAGTTGATTTTAGAAAAAAGTAAAACTGCATTTATAGATTTCATTGACATAGGGCGCGAGTTTCAGTGGTATACGGCCCTTGGAAAGATAACTTAATACTCCTATTTTGAATACCTCCGTATAAACGAAGACAGTGACGGAGGAAACACGTATAGCTACACGCCACTTCAGTGAGTGCGTCACGGGAACGTTACAAGCCAATAATCCACTAGCGCCCGTCAGTGTGAGGCGCACCAATTAGTGTTATTATTAACGTCAGTGTAGACGGAACCATCAGGGGGCGAGTGAACGACCCTGTTAATACGTTTCGATATTGGTGTCGAGGAAAGAAATAGAATTGGAAATTACGGGGCAATGTGTACGCTTCTACAAAAAACTATGAGAGAATATCTTAAATATGACGGACAGAGAATTCAAGAATCACATTAAAAAGCACGACAACACCGAGCCTCAGAACCAGGGAACCCTATATTATCATCATACTAATCAAGGCCGGGTCAACCCGAATGCAGCACGCCGCAGCACAGCACAGCACAGCACGGCTTAGACGTTGTAAATGTATGGAATATTATGGGAGAGGACACACCAGCGCACGATGCTGCACAGCGCTGCGCAGCTACGCGCGTATCCGTGCGTCAAGCCACGCAGAGACAACCCGAACGCGCGCGGTCCGGCAACGTCGCGCGCGCGCCGTGCCGTGGTGACGTTGTAATCGTATGGTTCTCACTAGTTGACGTCACACCGCGTGCGGCACAGCACGTCGCGACAACTGGCCGGTGTGACGTGCTGTCACGTGCTTAAAAAGGCGCAAGTTTGTAAGGATGTAAGGATGTGTGGATATTTGTTACTCTTTTACGCAAAAACTACCGAACAGATTTTGATGAAACTTAGTACAGCGATTGCTTAAATCCTGGAACAACATATAGGCTACTTTTTAACGCGGACAAAGTCGCGGGGCGTCCGCTAATACCCCCTAAGTAACAAAACACCTACATACAGGGCGCTGTTTCACAATGTACACGGGAAAAACTATACTACGTGGGTAAACCCGCGGGAAAAAGCTAGTAGTTACATAATTCATGGGCTGGGCGTCGTACGCCTGCCCACGCGTGGTCTCCACTCGAGAACTATCCTTTACCCCCAGCAGTTATCGCTTCTTCGACCGATGTGACCAGCCCACTGCCACTTCAATATACTTTTTGAGCTATGTCGAAGACTACTTCTCTGGCGTATCGCCATGCAGATATTTCTTGATTTGATTCCTCAAGATTCTCCAAATACTTCGAACGAAAACAGATGACAATAAAATGCTTCAGAAAAGTTTATATGGGGCTATAAACCCATGACGGGACGTCTCAACCAATTGAAAACTAAACCGGTAAAAGTTTCTGCATAAAGACAACATCCGGGTTTTATGGGCTCTGTGCCTGTTTGTAAGGGGGCACAACAACATCAATTTTATCATCATTCATCTTCCCTGACTCTTGAATTTTTTGAAAATTTGTGGTAGGTAATTAATAATTTTATTCTACTAAATATTATAAAGGCGAAAGTTTGTAAGGATGTGAGGATGTTTGTGACACTTTCTCGCAAAAACTACCGAACAGATTTTGATGAAACTTGGTACAGTGATGGCTTATATCCCAGAATAACATATAGGCTACTTTTTAACGCGGACAAAGTCGCGGGGCGTCCGCTGATACCCCCTAAGTCACAAAACGCCTACATAGAGGGCGCTAGGAAAGAAAGAAAAAAATGTGATATTGATTATAGTAATACCACTAATACAGACTAAGAAAGCTGTGCGGAGTCATTCCTGGAAATAACATTCTGACTACATAAGTAATACTGCCTGTCACGTCGAGAGCTCCGGGTTCGATCCCCGGCCGTGCCATATACTAATGGGTTTTTCTCGAAACTTAAGTACTTACGTTTACTGACTGCTCTCAAACGGAGAAGTAAAACATCGTGAGGAAACCTGCATACGCCGAAGAAGAAATTTTTAGGCGCATGTGAAACCCAACCCGCACTGGGCTAGCGTGGTGGACTATAGCCCGTACGCCTTCGTCGAGAGCCCTGAGCCCTAACACTGGAGACGTATTAATAGGCTGTTGATTTGATTTTTGATTCTAACAAAGTCGCGGCAATAGCTGGTTTCCCACTGAAGCCAACTAAAGACATTCATGATTGTAAATATAATTGATGAACTCTACAATTAGCTGGTAGTTATGTAATTTGGTCTTTGAAATTTACATAAGGAAATTGCACAGTTTCGCTCGTGTACTGGCGCGGGGGAGGGAGGCAGGGCGAAAGGTAATGTTGCCCGTTGACATAATTGTAATACCTCTACTAGAATATTTATAGGTTTACCTACTTTGTATTTTTAGAGTACCGTTTACATATATATTTTTTTCTTTTTCTCGTCAACTTCGTAACCCGTTCACTTTTTTAACTCGTCCACTTCCTAACCCGTTCACTTTCCTAACTCGTTCACTGTCTTAACTCGTCCACTTCCTAACTCGTTCACTTTCCAGCTCGTTCATTTTCCTAGCTCGTCCACTTTCCTAACTCGATCACTTTCTTACCTCATCCACTTCCTAATTCGTTTACTTTCCTCCTCCGTTCTTTTTTTCTCCGTTCGTTCACTTTTCCTCCTCGTTTAGCTCCTCCATTTTCATAACTCGTCCACTTTCCTACCTCGTCTACATCCTAACTCGTTCACTTCCCGGACTCGTTCATCAATGCTATGAATTGGTTTTGTTCCACTGACGTGCGGTCGACCGTACATGCAAGTCAGTTGATGGGATAGATACTTCTATTAAATGTTGTATTTGATCCCACAAGTCAAGTAGGTATCATGATAATCTAAATAATCTGTCGGCTCCACTGTCGGCCATTTCCTGCAGCTGTCAATTTAAAAAGTTCGCTTTTTTTTTTAAATCAAGGCTTAGAGTCGCTCGTGATGAAGAGATTTTGTGAACGAGTACGGTTGTAAGTGTCATGTTAGGATCAACGTACACAGTTACCACTTAATTGTATGTATTTAAGTATTTATTTAAAAGATATATTATATATGTTTATCAGTTGTTGGAATATCTATTCACAACCTTGCTTAATTTGGGTCTAAATACAGCGGTGTGTGAACTAGTCCAAAACATTTTTTTTACTTGCTACTTTTTACCTTTAGCGTGTGTCAAAGAGTTTGGAATACTTAGGTAGCCGCCGTAGGGCCGTGTGGCGACGCACACGCATTCGCTTTCTGTGCTCTGTAGCGTGTGTGAAGAGAATGATGAGACCGAGTACACCATTTTATTTCATACATATACATTCCAAAATCAATGACGAACAACAATAAATTTCCACGCGCCAAAATGTTCATTTGTTTTCATTACACTAAACTGCTTGCAATTTGCAAGGCAATTCGAAATTTTAAAAAAACTGTTGTTATTTTACCTCCGTGGTTGCCATGGTCACATGACATGTTAAGAATTAATATGGTCATTATTTGACCGCTAGGCACTACATATATGGATTTTCATTCAAATTATTTGCCCGTCTGCTCTCATTTATTTGACCAGTACAGCAATGACGATTTAACTCGAAGAAGGTTGTCAAAATAATGTTCACATTTCCAAGCATTTTTGAGAAAAGAGCTTTAACATACTGTAAAATGTAAATATTCTTACATATTTCATCTATAGAGACTATTACTGACAAAATTATATTAGCCTCGATCGTATATTAGCATTTTATATATTTAACGATCGCTTCGTTGAACGCTGAGGCTTACATCTATAATGTATTCGTTGTCGGTCTGTTTGTAACCGTATACGGGGTGTTGACGAGTGAATAGCTAGTTAACTGGTTATTTTAACTGGCAACAACTTTATTTATTAGTGAATTGTTTATGTGGTTTTAACTGAGATACCGCTTTTTAGTCATTTACATTGATTGGATTGAGTTTTATTAGGTAGATAGATAGATATACATTTTAAGAGTGGAAATTCTAAACTAGGTATAGTCCCCGTAGAATTTCTTGACGGCTGAATGAATATAGTCACAAATTGTTTGCACATCGCTGACAGTATTTATCGTCTATGTGCGTAAGCGAGATATTGTGCTACATAGAGATATCCAAAATCTTGAAAGTTTGATTCGGTTGATCGAATCAATGAACTATTTCTTGAAATTGAATGAGCGTCTATAGAGAACGCACAGCTCCCCTTTGACACCTAGGTTTAGACATTGCGCAGAAATCAGCTAACTTCACACAGCCGCCATTAAACTCTATGGGGACTATAAGTGATTTATAGTTTTTCTTCAAATTTTTGTTTGAAATTTAATTTACTTTTTATCATATTGTTTTACTATTAAATACCGTCTACAGACGCCAGGATATTATTTTAAGCTCCCACGAACAGCGTGCTAGCCTAGTTGGTTGTGCCTCGCGTTCAGAGCTCGTGGGTTCAAACCTTGGCGGGTACTGATTAGTTTTTCGGAACTTAAGTACGGTTTATTAAGCCAAAGGCTTTTCGATATATCCTAGAATAACTTATAGGAAACTTTTTAGTCTGCTGTCCGCTGTTTTATATAAATTACTAATTTACCATTTTGTTTTGCCAATAGATTAGACACGCGAGAGGGTGTGACGTCTCACTGGTCGGACCCCTCGACCCTGGGAAGCAGAGCCACCTTCAGGAGCGACACCAAGCCGGCTGTGCTGGTGCTCACTAAACTAAGGTAACTTGATAATGAAAATAATTTATTGACCACTAGCTGTTACCCGCGACTTCCTTTGCGTGGATAAATAAATATGACAAGTTATTTTTCCAGAACCATATAATGGTACAGTCTACCGCACATCAGTGGAAACACTTTGACCTTGAGCTGGCCTAGCCTATCAGGGAGTTTTAATACTAAGCGAGACCAGTTTATACTGGTTTTGTTACCACTGATGTGCGGTCGACCGTACTACCGACCCAAAATTAGTGTCACTAGTACCATTGATGGTACTAGCACAGAGTAAGTAATAGTCTTCAGTGATACAAAGTCGGGTCATTTGTACCACCAATGGTACTGGTCAGTGGTACAACTGACACTACGCGGAAAATATTTACAAATTACTTAGATATTTGTAAATATTTTCCGCGATTTATTATTTATATTATTTAAATATTTTACCTAGCATAGGTACTTACATAATGTATCATGACATTATTATTTTATATCTTATTTTGACATTATATAATTTTATTTAATTAGATTTATACAAAATAGTGACGATCCCTTTTACACATAGACTCTATAATAATGTTGTATATAATATTGTATACTGTTTTATGATGTAATAGCGAAATAAAGAAATCTAATCTAATCTAATCTATTTTTATATTATTATTTAAAGTCGTGCTTGAACCCGCTCCTTAAAATTAGTAAATATAATTTGTCTTTGTCATTTATCCACGCGGACGCAAGCGCGGGCAACAGCTGGTTTATAATAGGACACCTATAGGTAGATTCATCATCATCATATCAGCCTATAGACGTCCACTGCTGGACAAAGGCCTCCCCCAGGGATCTCCACGACGGCTGATCCTGCGCTAACCTCATCCAGCCGGGTCCCGCGACCTTCACCAGATCGTCGGTCCACCTTGTGGGAGGCCTACGCTGCGTCTTCCGATACGTGGTCGCCACTCGAGAACCTTTCTGCCCCAACGGCCGTCAGTTCTACGAGCGATGTGCCCCGCCCGGTGCCACTTCAGCCTCGCAATTCTTTGAGCTATGTCGGTGACCTTGGTTCTCCTGCGGATCTCCTCATTTCTGATAGATAGAAGATAAGATATCATGTGAACGTGTGCCCGCGGGAAGAAAATCTTATCCCACGTCAGCCAGTCGGTTATAGCCTCGGAGATATAATGTTACGTCTATTTATTTGTCGTAGGCTCACAGGGTATTGGTTCCTTTGATGCCTGATATTGGCACGGCATCGAATTATTTGTTCGGGATAAATCTCATCTTTGACAATCGGGCACGTGTTAGGCCAAATCAATAACCGTTTACTGACTAAATAAATACGCGTTCAGCAAATGATGAAAACTAACATTATGCCTGTTTACCGAAACTTAGGCGTAAAGAGCGTCAGTGGCGTCGGGGATAAGACACGGCCTATCATATCGAAAGGTCCGGAGTTCGATCCCCAGCTGGGCCATGTACCAATGGGTTTTTCTTGAAACTTAAGTACATTTACTGACTGCTCTTAAACGGTGAAGGAAAACATGGCGATTAGCCCGCAGTGGGCTAGCGTGGTGGACTATAGCCCGCACGCCCTCGTTGAGAGGGTAGGCCTGAGCCCCAGCAGTGGGGACATGTTAATAGGCTGTTGATGATGATGATGACCGAAACTTCGTAACACCATAGAGCGCTTGTACACTGCATCTGATCCGAATTTGTCAAAATACAGTCCGAAGTAGTCGTATAGTCTAGAAAAAATAAAAATTTCCAACGGTTTATTTCGCTGCTTTGATCGACATGCATTAAATTTTCCCCGATTTTTATGGTGAGCTAAAAAACACATTCGAAAGTGGTGACCAATTGGAAACCACCTTTATTCTGTTTGAGAGTGTTTGTTATTATTATATTCCTTCCGACGCATACTACCAGAAACGCAAATTACCTTGTACGCGGTTGACCATATGTGCATGTCGCAAATTACCAGATACGCGTATGACCAGATCAGTGCATCCGAATTCGTCGAGTTTCGACGGTCTGTATTTAGACGGTTTCGGAATATATCGGAATTCGGTTAGGACTCAGTGTACAAGCGCTCTTAACTGGAATTTCCTGGAATCCTTTCTTAATACAGATACCGCATCAGTGCTCAAATAATGACTTAACAAAACAGTGCTTAAATATTATGCTCTGAGCATTGTTTTATAATCAGTTGTATTGTGCGCCTTACTTCAATATATTTTTAACTCATCATCATCATCAACAGCCTATTAATCTCCCCACTGCTGGGGCTCAGGCCTACCCTCTCAACGAGGGCGTGCGGGCTATAGTCCACCACGCTAGCCCAGTGCGGGTTGGCGGACTTCACATGCGCCTAAGAATTTCTTCTTCGGCGTATGCAGGTTTTCTCACGATGTTTTCCTTCACCGTTTGAGAGCAGTCAGTACATGTACTTAAGTTTCGAGAAAAAGCCAATTGGTACATGGCCCAACCGGGGATCGAACCTCGGACCGAGGCCACTGACGCTCTATATTTTTAACTAATATCTTCCTTCTGTTTCAGACCCGAGGACAGCGGGCAGTACAGGTGTAGAGTTGACTTCATAAAGTCTCCGACCAAGAACACCAGGCTCAATCTCACTGTGCTCAGTAAGTAACCCCATTAAATTAGGGCTATGCCCTCCATCATCATCATATCAGCCGAAAGACACTCCTGGAAAAAGGCCTCCCCAGGGATCTCCACTACGCCCGGCGCCGCGTTAACCTTCTTCACCAGATCGTCGGTCCACCTTGAAATCCTTCAAGATTACTACGCAGCGTAGGCATCCGCCTACGCTGCGTCTTGCAGTACGCGGTCGCTACTCGAGAACCTTTCTGCCCCAACGGCCGTCAGTTCTACGAGCGATGTACGCCATTACGCCAATATTCCGATTGTCAATGCTGACGTCTCCTTGTTACAGTACCTCCAGAGAGGCTGATCGTCCTCAACCAGGAAGGCACCGAGATCCAGGGCGGTGTGCTGGGTCCTTACGATGAGGGCACCGAGGTCAACTTGACTTGCGTCGCCGTTGGAGGTCAGTGTGCCCTTAACCATTCAACACACGCGAAGTTGTATACAGCTTTTTAATTTATCTTACCTGCTAATTTAAGATGTTAATTTGAAAACATAAAGATTATCTATACACAATCTCATTTTGCATTGTGACTTACGTAATAATTCCAGTACCACGACAAACTATTTAGGAAGGATTTTCTAGAAAGCTGCCTCCTGCCTGATTTTTGAGGCTACGTCACGTTGCAAACCGGCACTGTTGACTCGAAGAGGTGTGCTGCCACTATTCTAAAAGTGTCCCTAAACGATCATGCTTGCATGACATGCAACGTTTACGTGAATGTCATGCTGCATGATGGACCATAATGCTTGCTATCAATCAGTACAGTGAAGCAACGGCCTGCACGTAGTTTGCATGTCATGCACGTCAATCACTACAGCTAGATGGTCAGGCATTAGTGACAGCACGTAATGCATGTCATGCCGCATGATCGTTTAGGGAGCCCATTATTCCGACATTTTATTTTTACGTGTTCCTCATCGTCCAAAGAAGATTAGTATTAAATTGATTATGTCTGTTCGTCAATATTCACATTTAAGTCACATACGAGAGTCGTATCGCTGTATTCTAGCAAAATGACACCTATTTATTCCTAACAAACCAACCGGGGAAAAACTCAGGTGGTCGGTTGGAAACGGCTAATAAACAATGAAAATAAAACCAAATGAACATAACATTTTTATTATTAAATCAGTTGTTGCCGAAGCCGTCCGGACACGCTGACCCCTATCAAACGTCATAGAGTTGGCGAGTTGCGTACACTGGTGCGTTTAACCGACAAAATGTCCAGTTCACGCGCCGCGCCAGAGGGGCTGAGGCAAGAGCCGAGGCGGAAGCGATTTGCTTAGGGAGACGTAAAGGATTTGCGATATGTGCAATTCCTGGTCGGCATCATAACAGTACACTGTTACCTGAACAAACACATGCACAAATTGGGCATCACAGACAGCCCACTGTGTAGGGGCTGTTTGCAGGAGAGACGAGACAGTAGAGCATGCAGTGATACACTGTCCCGCAACACAGGAAATCAGATCCGGAACGGGGCTGGCAATAGATCCCGACCTCTCGGCAACGAGCAACCTGCAACAGTGCTGCTGTCGGCCAGAAGTCCTACTCCATTACTTCAAGGAGTTGGGATGGCTGGACTGACGGCCTGGGGGGAATTGCACAAAACTCCCGTTTCGTGGAGTCGGTGCAGGGACTGCCACCCCCGTCTAAGAAGTAGAATATGTCCAAGCTCAGAAAATTTTCCAACGACCACGTTCGTCCAAACTAGAAAGTCCAACGTAGAAATGCCAAATATTTCTCGTACCAGCAGATATCCCTCATGATAAACACTGTCGCGCAACATAATAAATGGACTGTGTGATCTGTTTGACGGGTGATGAAAGTAAGACCATAACAGTACCTTATAGATACAAGTGATCTACGTTTGTCAAAATACTTGAGGCTGGATTGCACAGCCAGAGCCGGAGGCGAGGACGCAGGGAACGACCCGATTGCAATGACCAACACGTCTAGTGCATTTCATACGACGTTTTCAACCAACCACTTGCATTTTGTGCCTCAGTTTATAACGAACCTTAATAAATATTACCGCTAATAAATCAGCCAAGGCAACATTGACACACCCGCTTCCTCTTACGTTTTGGGTCAACCCTATATCCCTTGACAAGGGTTCGCGCCACCTCGCCGAGAGCTTTTGTTTTACACGTTTTTTATGTACTTTTGTTCGCGTTCCGCTTCCGGACGTTGTTTTAGAATTTCCCGCGGAGTTTTAGGAAGTTTTGCTGGAGCTTTTGAGTTTTTGTACGAGGACTATTGAGTTACTGTTTATTCTAGACAACGAGTTCTAAACTAAATCTTTCTTAGGAGTTTCCCAAAGTTGTGCACGTGTGGATAATTAATCTAATCATACTCGTTCACACTAAGAAGTATCCTCAACTAGAGTATGTTAAACCAGAACATACGTTGACACTGTATCGAGTTTCATAAATAAACAAACAAAGAAAAAAAAACAAAAGAAAAAATCTTTGTCTGCGACCACAACGACATACATTCCTAAGGTGGTAACACCGCCGTTTGAATCCTGAACACGCTTAGTCGCTTACGCAGTAAAAGATGCAAATTCGCAAATATCGTAGTATCTGCGCAGCGTAACAGTACCAGCCGACCAATCACAGCACAGTATGCGACAAGGGCGCTTAACGCGATGGGTCCGCGCATGTGCTGCTATCTTCTGTCCTGTACGCAGCTACACTTTATCCTGAAATAACATTAATAATAGTTACTTTGTCTGTCTGTTTGTTACCTTTTTCCGCCTAAACCGCTGAACGGATTCTAATGAAATTTGGCGGGGAGATACATCGAACCCTGGGTCAGGCTGACATAGGCTACTTTTTACCGCGATAAACTTATCCTGTGTGTCCTGTTGTAGGTCGACCGACAGCTCGTGTGTCGTGGTGGAAGTCTCACGCTCTCCTCGCCAACTCGGAGGCGAGGGCCTCGATGTCGTTCAGGTTGCAGAGGTCGGACCACGGCACTGATGTCACTTGCCAGGTATGTGTATCATTCGGACCAATATGAAGGTAACTGAGTTGGTCCGAAGAATGGAGGCAGTATCATGCATATCATCTATCATCAAGTATAACTATCATTGGCCTACAAATGTATGAGTATTCAAGCTATTGATTTTCCAATAAATGTAAAAAAATCCTGTGAGTAGTGGTCTACATATTTAATGAATAAGGATAAATAATATTGTGGGTGTGACGTCATTTAATTTGAGAATTGACGAGTGTGACGTTCTTGCACTAACTTCACTTTTGAATGTCAGTCGAACTGTCAAATTACAAGTTAGATTTTAGACCTCCAAGCGGTGGATCTTTGGCGTTGCCACAAATTTGTGTCTTTTTTTTTCTTGGAAAAATAGTCTAATATAAAATAGTTTAAAAAAATGGTCTAATATTTACATTTGTATTTACAGGCGGTGACAGACCCTTCCTTGACGCCGGTGTCCGAAAACCTGTCCATAGACGTAAATCGTGAGTAATTTACCTTTTATTTTGAAACTGGCAACCCTTTAGTGGTGGAATTCTTTTTGGCGGGAGCCGAAGTGTCATTTCGTCTCTATTTTATTTTCTTAGAAAATGTATTTTGCGGGTTTTAATGTATTATGGTGATAGTATTTTATACAATAACGCTTGTGTATATTATGCTTTCGTTTTGTACCAAAAATGTTCCATTGTAAATCTCCATTAAAGTTTTTATCGCTTTAGTGAGGATGTGGACCTTAGTGAAAGAAACTCGCCGACTACCTCTAATCTTGTCCTTTTTTTGTGGAGGCCGTGCTGTATCTACCGGTTTTTGTGTTTGTTATAATAAGGATAAATTAAAACTATAATGGGCCAAAAAGGACTTTGATTCCAAGGCCGTAAACCCTATTAAAAATGCGGTCGGATGGAGGAAATAGATACGACACTCGGCACTCATCTTCCGTCTCTGGTTTCGTCTAAGTTCAATCCAAAAACAACAAAACTTGCATAAAACAAGAACTGTTCAAGTCCGCGGGATATCGCTTTACTACGTACAAAGTTTCGCGGAGTTCCGCGGGATTCCCGCTACACTAGTGATGTGTCGGGTTTTAGTTTTATAGTTTGGAAAGAAATACTTTCTTTAGACCGAAGATGAATTGGAATATGCTTTGAAGCTTGTTATTATTATTTCTGATATGGATCGTTCAAGGCTTACCTTACCCAGCTTCTATGGATTTCTTTGCCTGAATAGTATAGTATAGTATTTATTTATTAATCACAATATAATATGTACAATGATAATATATTACGGTGCATCAAAAACCAGACTCGAAATGTCGAATGCGCGACAGCAAAGGCAGGGTTATGTTTTTCACACAATGTCAAATATCTAGGAATCACTGTAGATCACCATCTGTCTTGGTACTTACAAGTTGAAGCCGTCGCTAACAGAGTTAGAAAATTAGTCTGGATTTTTAAAACATTACGACATGTTGCCTCAAGAAATTTGCTTAATAACATATATGTAGTCTTGGCACAGTCAATTCTTTCATACTGCATCGCAATATGGGATGGAGCCTTCAAGACTAAGTTTATTGAAGTAGAAAGAGCGCAGCGAATACTATTAAAGGTTATGTACTTTAAACCTATCAGATTCTCCACTGATTTGCTGTACTCGACATATGACGTGCATACTGTAAGAAAATTATTTATACTGCATATTATACTTAGAAAGCACAGAAACTTAGCCTTCGATGCCTCCGTCTTAAATAGAAGAAATAAAGCTGTTGCTCCGGTGCATGCCTGTAAAACCACGTTTGCCAGTCACCAATATGACAAACAATCATCTCACCTATACAACTACATAAATAAAAAACTAGATATATATCCTAAAATAATTTACGAATGCAAAACCTCAGTGACTACATGGCTTAAGACACTAAACTATAACGAGACTGAAGCACTCATGCAATTCATTATTTAATCTTTTATATATTTACAACAATTGATATAATTATATATGTACACCATTTATGTCCTAAACACACCCACGCACACTTGCTCACACGTAGCCAACCACAATTTCACATTGTTTGTATAAGATTATAGTATAGTCTCACTATATCAATAACAATATTATCTAAATAAAAATGTAATTAACTAACTAAACTTATTTACTAACTTTAAAATTACTAAAATATACTTTACCTTTAAATGTAACTGATGTAATATCCAGTTAAGCTATTTGATATTTGTAAGGAAGAGCGAGACCTCCTGCCACAAGTATTTTTTATACTAACTAGGAGGTCTCAACAACTATTGTTTATAGCTATTAAGTTTAACGAAATAAACATTTTTTCATTTCATTTTCACACGTATCGGCCTATGTACGTGAGCGAGTGAGTTGGTTTATCGGGTATATATAAATTATGTACGGTCGACCGCACGTTAGTGGAAACAAAACCAACATAAACTGGTCTCTCATAGTACTGAAACTCCCTAATAAGCTAGGCCAGCTCAAAGTTAAAAGTGTATCCGCCGAGGTGCGATGTACCTGAACATTAGATTGGCATAGGATGCATAAGGTTGTCTGGAAGAAATCGTTTGAAACGATAAGACATAAATTATGCTAAGTATATCTGACATTTACATTCTTTTTTTACACAGTCAGGTTTTTTGTACTTAAATCTTACATAGACTGGTCTAGTCCGCTGCTGGGAGTATTTGAACAGTACGTGGGAGAGGAACAAAAATCCGTTAATTCAGTTAATCTTTCAGCTTCGCCGGCCAAAGCAAAGAAATCGCGGACTTTCTTTACTTTCCGCCGAGGTTGTGCAAACTTTTAACTAACTAAGCCGAGTTAAGCCCCTTCTGTTAGAGACACTCATTAAACATGAATTAGTGGAACTTTTGTCTAATAACAGACTAAAGCTGCATCGTGACTACAGGGGTTCAAAAGTCAAATATGTATATTTAATTATGCTACGTGGACATTATGAGAAGTAGTAATTTTGCGTATTCGACATTTCCCAGCATAGACTTTCTGCGATATAGGCAAATGCCGCCCGACCCTGTATTTATTTATTATTCATACTAATGTTTCTATATATAAGAGCGTCAGTGGCCTATAATTAAGAGCGTCAGTGGCCTCGGGGATAAGACGCGACCTATGATATCGAAAGGTCCGAGGTTAGATCCCCGGTTGGGCCATGTACCAATGGGTTTTTTCTCGAAACTTAAGTACATTTACTGACTGCTCTCAAACGGCGAAGGAAAACATCGTGAGGAAACATGCATACGCCGAAGAAGAAATTCTTAGGCGCATGTGAAGTCCACCAACCCGCACTGGGCTAGCGTGGTGGACTATAGCCCGCACGCCCTCGTTGAGAGGGTAGGCCTGAGCCCCAGCAGTGGGGACATTAATAGGCTGTTGATGATGATGATGACTAATATTATTAATGTTAAAGTATCTTTTTTTATTTATTTGTTACCTTTTCACGCCAACCGCTGCGTCTTCCGACACGAGGTCGCTACTCGAGACCCTTTCTGCCCCAATTCCTTTTTCTCTTTCATCTATACTAATAATAAAGAGGTAAAAACTGGTGGATAATTTGCACGCTTAATATAAATACGTTGCGAAGAACCAAATGATAGCGGGGAGTTAAAATACACCTAACGCCATCTATTGACAAACTTTGAAACTAAGAACAAGGCATGATTAGAACGGGTAAAAATTTTTTGAATAACATTTTTAAATAGCTTATAACGCGGATGCAGTCGCGGGGCATCGGCTAGTTTATAATAATGTACATAAAATATGTAATGCTTATAATTGATGAGTACTTTCGTACCATTTGCGGTAAGTATAATATACCTATAGTTCACATCCCCCAATCCCATTCCCACTTCCCTATCCCTTCACACACGCACACTTGCACACACACACGCACACACCTATATACGTTAATGTCTACTTATTACTTATAACCTTTTTTCCTTTTTTTTCTTTCTTTCACTGAAACATTCTTATTTAATAATAAAACCTGTAATTAGCTATACAAAATGTTATTATATCATACACTGAAATTTTACCAAACTGTATGCTGTTGGTTTTCCAAGTAAAATAAAATAAAAGTGTCTTCCTCTTCTTGCTTTAATCTAAGCGTAAATGTGAAAGAAAAATTATCATTATCATGTTCATTATTATTCATCTCAAAACCCTATGATTGACGCGTCATTACTGCCAAGGGATATATTGAACGTGACTCGTCTGTTCGCGTCGTCTCGCGTCCCTTTCACACTTTCTCGCGTGTCAATCTTGCGTCCCTTTCCACCTATAAGATAGGATTATGATGTCGGTATTAGATTAATGTTATGTGATTGTAATATTTGTAATGGCGGGCACAGAAGTGTTTGAAAAAATTCAGGACCACGTCTTAAAACTATTATAGTCATATATCTATAGTCTAATAGTAATAGTCATATATCTATAGTCTAATATTAATAGTCATATATCAATCTATATCTATAGTCATACCATCAATAGTCGAAAATCTGTAAAAAAATATTAATCGGTCAGTTACTTCATCATCAACAGCATGTCCCCACTGCTGGGGCTCAGGTCTGCCCTCTCAACGAGGGCGTTGTTGATTTCTTTATATTACTTTATTTGGAACAA
The DNA here is from genome assembly GCA_949699065.1 of Metalampra italica. Lineage (NCBI taxonomy): Eukaryota > Metazoa > Arthropoda > Insecta > Lepidoptera > Oecophoridae > Metalampra > Metalampra italica. Next base: position 1,976,112 of record OX452995.1, on the reverse strand, counting down.
GTCTTAAGTTAAACCAATTTAAGGTATCTATTACCCATCCTTCGTATCAGAACGGCTTAAAACCAAAAAACCTAACATAATAAGCGAAAACAAACTCAGAATTAAAACAAGTTTCAACAATCTACCGCAAAATAAACCGCTCTCATATAAATCTTCACAAAAATGTCCTTTTTTCGGCTTACTTATGCCGCGACGCGATATAATCTCGCTATACATCGCGATGCTAATCTACAGTCGGAACTCTTTAATTGACAGCTTGATATACTTTTGTGCGCGATGGTCCTCGGAGAGAAGAATTTAAATCTTTTATAACCATAAATGGATGTGTTAAGTTGAGTACTTTTAGTTTTGTAAATAATCAATTTCAATTAGTTAATTTGATGATTTTTTAGAACAGGTACTTTCTCTGGTAACATGGTTAAAAGTTAGTACGTGGAAGTGGCAGTGGGCTGGTCACATTTTGTCCTAAAACCCAATCTACGGCCCGTAAATAATTTAATTATATATTCATTCCTCTTTTATATAAAATGAAAAATCCTTAATATTAATGTTATTGTCTTCGCACCTACCACAATCTATCAGCACGACCCAAAGGTAAACTGGTAGAGAATGCCTTCGGCATTAAGTTCGCCTGTTGTACAATACAATGCAATAAAGTTTAAATAAATAAATAAACTCTACGGAAAATGTTGATTGTTTGTTACCGATTTCACCCTGTACGTCTCAGACTCAAGTTTAAAAAAAATAATATATGTATGTTCATAGTAGTAAGAAAGTAAAAAAAATAAAAAATAAGAAAGTTAGTAAAAAAAATTTATGGGTAAGTAGGTAGTGTGTATAATACGTATAAAAACAAGACCTTATCAGTTAATATCTGGTAGCGTGTATATTTTCTTCTTAATAATAATCTTCCTTGTTTCACGTTCCCTGTGAAAACGGTCGGCTTCCGCCATTTTTTATGATACAAGATAAGATGCTGCATTATGTTCAAAATGGCGCACGGATTTGGCTTTCTATGAAATTAAGATATTTTTGTTCTGCGCCGTTACGAGAATATGCAAAATAAAACATATAAAAACATGATGAATATGAGAAGGCGAGCGTAAGTTATCCGAGAGCAAACCCGCGAACACGCGCTAGTCAACAATAATGAAATATGAAGGAAGTTGCAAAACTTTGTAAGATGTAACAAAGTTCTCAAAACTGGGCCGTGGCCGGGTAGCGTATTTTCAAATTCAAATCTGGACGTCGCTCGCATGAAAATCATGTGTATAATGTACAGGGCGACTTCAAATTGGTAATAAAATAGTATATTACATTAACTCAGTTCCTAAAATTAGCTGGCTTTAATTATCGTTAATTTTCTAATAAAACAATTAATTAAAGTCTCGAAGTGTGGTTACCCCACATTCAATACCTAACTGTCATAATGTCACTCGATGTTATCAATGTCAGTTAATAATTATCGATATCATTAAAAGAGACACCATCCTAAACCTTAAAAAATGGGATAATTAAAAATTTTGAAAAAAGTTTTTATTATTTAGTTGTTTATCTAAAAGATATTTTTATTTAGTTGTTTTAATTTCTTAATGTTAATTTCAATAATGTACAAAAATTCAAACACAATTGATATTGTTACTGAATAAATGAACTTGATACTTTTAATCATTTTAAAAGCACGAGACTTAGTGGAGGGACGTAGTTTAGGGAAGAAGTGTGTATAACATTGGTTTTGTATTACCAATTTGAAGTCGCCCTGTACAGTTTATATCCGCGATTTGAAAGTCTAAATATTTTATTGCATTATGAGTACACTGGGTACATTTATACACGTTAAAGTTTTATCTACCACCGCTTCCTGGGTGTTAGCGCTGGGAAGAAGCGGCGCAACAAACTTATGCAACACATCTTTTAAAATCGAGTTTGTATACAGATTGTCCGCGGCTTAAGTAACATTAATACGTACCAGACTCTTTGTCATTCGAATAATCGTCTATTTTACAATAAGCTTTCTTAGAATGTTATTTTTCATTAATTATGATTGTTAAATTCTCTGTTCTTCATATACAAAATATCCTCTGATAGTTTGTTGTAGAAGCGTATATATTGCACCGTGAACGATTTACAGACCTTAAATCTTAAATAACTGTGGTACCAAGTACAAGTTGGTTTCTAGACGACTGCAGTTACGATTAATAAAACTTATTTTGAAGCTGGTTACTAATCTTACCCTAAGGATCGTTTTCAACAGGGACAATGAATAGCTTTAAGAAATACGCGGCCGGCGAAGGATCATATTTCACAGGCGCTAACTTTTGGAATCATGCTTCGGTTGCTACGCCCCGCCCCGCGGCGTCGCTCGCAGACTTGTTTAGTGGACCCGTGGGGTTACTAGGAAAATAGTGCGTGTTTTATGTTTCGGCTGGTGTGACGAGAAAAGTTTCGATCTGCCGTTTACCCGGCTACTGTTGAAAACCGAGCCGTTCACTCGAAGGCAAATAAATATGCAAGTCTAAATATGCAAAAATAAAGTTAATACTACCGCATCTATTTCTTATTTCGGGAAGCGAAATGTGTAAATAATCGGACTAAAAGGCTCAGTAGTCCGATGATCTATAATCATCTGCATCATCGGACTACTGAGCCGAAAAAGTCTCAGTAGTTCATCGGACTACTCAATCGGACTACTGATACTAGGCCGTTTGTAGTATGAAGACTTCTGTATCACATTTTCAGTCGACGAAACTTTGCTGGGTTGTACGAGACCAAACTTATGGTAAAGTTTAAAAGAAAATCTATGCCGACGTTAGGTATTATGTAGTGTCTAAAAGTACATACATGTGTACATATTTTCAGGCTATGCCCCTGGCGGGGTAGGCAGAAAGAACGGAGCGCCAAGTATCGCGGTCCTGACACACCTCTTTCGCTTCGCTCAGTCTCATCATTCTCTTCATACACGCTCGCCGCGGGACGCGAGTGCTCTTTACCTGCCCGTCTGTGAGCACCCGCTCTATCTGATCCTCGTATGTCAGTCTAGGTCTAGTCTAAAAGTACATTAGCTTAATATATTGGTCTGAGTATGCCCTTAGTCCAATTTTTTTAAACAAATGAGAAAGTTAAGGTATAATGATACTTGATAGAAATCCAAAACATTATTCAAACGAAGCTGTATGTACTTTCTACAGATATTCCTTATTTGTCTCAAAAATTAATCATGCGATATTATTTATCTATCAAAAAACGATTTTTTTTTAATTCACCGATCTTTTTTCCATACTTTTCGTCTAATTTGAGTCGTAGCCTCCAACTGATATTTTTAAATGATACAATCAACAAACATTCTTTTTATTATTAGAAAAACAAAATAAATAAATAAACTTATAATACACCTTTACAAATTGCTCTTATCAGGCAATTAAAATCAACCCCACAATGCTGCAGCGCCAAAAGTTCGCACCAAATGTAAAATATCACACTTTACGTTCATTGGTTAGGTACAGTTGCACTGGGAAAAAACTGCTTTTAGATAGTAGTATCGCGTTTATATTTAGCAATGAAATGTTTTAATATATAAGTAAGTATTTAACGATACCGTGTCTGTATTCGGCATTGATTCACTATCCCCTGTCGTAAAGGCAACTAAAAGAGGCCTGCGGGGACGCAGGTGCATAGAGTGGGGGATCTGTGTACCCATCCCAGCGTCCCCCAAGGGGACATCCATGCCTGCACTGGACCAATTTGTACTAAATATATTTTATTGATTATCGAAAAAGACTGCCGTATTTATATGTTAACGTTTCATTTTCGATGCACGAAGTGATCTGATATTTTGTAATAGATGTATATGTATTTTCACGGTTATTTTATCTATCACATCAATATAAAATTATGCCTGTATTCTGTATTGCTAAGTAAACATAAGTAACCAAAAAATTAGTGTCGACAAGAAATCTCTAGAAATTTTCGTTCGTGATACTAAAAGTTTTATATGTCTGATCATTACGCGGCCGACTGTACTTTCACAACAAAAAAGTAGGGTTAACTTAACAAAACAACGCCGATTAATTGTCTTAAGTGGTCGGGAAAGAGTTAAAAAAAGGTTTTTGAATAGTCGTTAAAGCACACCTTTTGTTCAACTCTGTACTTTATAAAGAATCGGGACAAAGGCCTGAATAAAGTCGACCCTACTTTTTTAATTAAAAAAAACGAAGCAAAGGTGTTGATTTGTAAAGGGCGTACTCTATTTGTGTTGGGGTAGAGTCGAGAATCGGGAGTTCTGATTGACTTTGATAAGGAACTTAATAGAGCTTTCATTATTATAAGAATAAAAAGATTGATGTCAAATCTGGAAAAGTGCGAAATTATTTCAGCTGTAGATGACATTGAGATATATTTAAGCTTTTATTCTTCACGCGATGCCCCGTGCTTCAAGCGTCCCTAAACGATCATGCTTGCATGACATGCAACGTTTACGTGAATGTCGAAGACGAACGGAAAAACTTCGAAGTTCGGTTCCTGATCACAAAAAAAAGTAAAATAAAAAAATGTAAAAACCCGCCTGCGTAAAAATAAAAAAATTGAAAAGAACAAAATAAGTCCAGTAGTCTAGAAATTGTGTTAAGTAATATTGAATAACATAGCTACTTTAACAGTCTGGAGCCATTATTGGGGGGATTTGAGCCGGTCTTGATTTTTTTTTGTTTTTACTTTTTTATTTTACACTTTTTAGTTACATATTTCCTTTTGGGCTTCCCCGCAGTCGGGTAAAACTAAAGACGAGCCGCTGGCTTCTTCTTTGGAGCGCATTAATTTCTTCTTGACCACTGATGAATGGGCTCTTGACATGCATATGGAAATGCGACGCGTTTTAATCTACCTTAATGGAGTGACCGACATGGAAATTGAATAGCCCGGTAACCCTCAGTATTTTTTATTGAACAAGAATCATTAAAATTCAATTTACAAACTCCCGGACATACAGGCATGTGGAACGGCTAGCGGAATCTAAAAAAACTGTACGGCTAGCGGATCATTAAATAAATGAAACTGAACGTCAAGCTATTCGAGATATGACAACTTTTAAAAATAACGATTTCTTAAAATGACGACTTGATAACAACGATTTCTTAAAATGACGACTTGGTAACAACGATTTCTTATTATTGACGACTTATTATGACGGTTCTTGTAATGACGGAATCGAACCCGCGCCCTTTGTCATAGAAGGCAGGGCCACTATCAACTATGTCAACAGGCCAGTCAATTCAACTCGAGTAAGTATAATAACTGTAAAGGGATCCCTAAACGATCATGCGGCATGACATGCAATACGTGCTGTCACTCATGCATGATCGTCTAGCTGTAGTGATTGACGTGCATGACATGCAAACTACGTGCATGACATGCAAACTACGTGCTGGCCGTTGCTTCACTGTATTGATTGATAGCAGGCATGATGGTCCATCATGCAGCATGACATTCACGTAAACGTTGCATGTCATGCAAGCATGATCGTTTAGGGACAATCCCACCACCTCCCATGGCCTTCGACGTCTAGGTCATATAGGCCGAATCGCGGGGGAGGTGCCCGGTACTTGCTCCGGGCTCTTTCCCGGACACCCTGCTTGATCCCCCTACAAGTTATTTATCCCGTCCCTAGGTGCTTTGCACACGCAACTCTCCCCATTCAGGGGCAAGGCACCACAATAACGCCTTCGTCGTCGGGCTGCTCTGTAGTCGGTCCAGTCAGTCGGGCTGTCAATACTGTCAGATAAATACATGAATAAATAACGCCAAGCTCCTCTCTCAATATATATATATATATATTTTTTCCAATTGTTTTTTTTTTTTTTTTTTCCCAAACTTTTTTTTTTTCTAAATCTCTTTATTTCAATTTTTTTTTTTTTTCCCATTTTCCTCCTCCGTCTCTTCCTGTCGCTGCTTCATTCTGCTCTCTCGAGCCGGCTTCTTATGTTGTGCCACCCACGCGCAAATTCGCGAAGCCTGCCGAAGTTCGCCTCCGATCTCACGAGGTCGCAGTAGTAAACCGGGCCTTCTTCCTCACGCACTATCCCATCCATCATCTTACACCTAATCTCCTCATACAGTGGGCATTCCCACAACGCATGATGCATATCCTCTTCCGCTTCACCACAATAACACAAACTGACCTCACTCAGCGTCATTTCATGCAATCTCTTTCGGAAGCAGCCGTGACCGACCAGGATCTGCGAGGTTTCATAGTCCGGCTCGACCCAAGTTGACTTGAGTCGAACCGCCACGTCCGGGAAAAACCGATATATCTCCCTACCTTTTTCTTCCTTGTCCCATCTCTCCTGCCAGGCCAGCACGATCTCGTTAGCGATCTCACGTTTCCGTTTACGCCACTCCCTCTTTGCCGCGCCCTGGCGCGCATGATCCACTCTACCAGCGCGGATTACCTCAAGGTCTGCCGGAAGAACACCAGCCAGTACAGGAAGAGCTGCCGTACTCGAGGACCTGTAGGCCTTCGTGAGTAGGATCAGCGAAGAGCGCTGGGTCCGCGAGAGTGCGCTGCGCACTACGTGCAAAGATGCACGTTCATACCAGCAAGCTGCCGCATACGTCACCGTAGCTATGAAGGTGCCCACGTAGAGCACCCTAAGGGCGCGGTACCTGATTCCCCAGGAGGACGTCGAAACCCTTGACATCTTGCCGAAGCATTTTGCCGCGCGTTCCCCAATGGACGTTGCGTCCTTTAGGGACACTTTAAGAACGACCCGGGATCTATTGTTGTTGACCGTCCGCTGCGGCCGTGTGTCCGATCTAAAATTAAAAACTTTTCCGTGTAGGCCGGGCGGCGGCGGGCGGTGTATTACAATCGATTTGAGCCCGCTTTGATTGTTCCCTCATTACTTTTTAACGAGCCAGTTTTGATGTGATTTCTGTAAATATTTGCATTTCTCGCACAAAGTTGAAATGTCGGAATTTGAATTCGGCCTACCGATTTGGTTGTTTTGGACTTTGTTATTTTTTGCCCGCGGCAACATTATAATTGTTAAAACCAGTGGGCAGAGCCATACTAGACAACGAGCTAGATATGTAGGCAGGCCCTGTGCTGTTGCGTTTATTGCTGTTGCTTCCCTTCGGCTATACAGGTGGAAACAGACGTAGTTTTAGGCAGAATTGACGTCAAAAAGAGAATATCTGACTTATCTTATTTTTTTTAATAAAGATAAGTCAGATATAAGTCAGTAAAAGAGAATATTGAGTACACGAATTTTCATTTCATTTCGAACCTAAACAAAATCTTGCGTAAGAAATGTCTCTGACAAATAAGTACCTATTGCGATAGAGCGCGGGATTGTGCGTTTTTCCTAAGCGCTTTTGTGGCTGAAAGCAAAATGTACAGTCGACCGCACGTCAGTGGAAACACTTTGAGCCTGAGCTGGCCTAGCCTATTAGGGAGTTTCAATACTGCGAGAGACCAGTATATTACTGGTTTTGTTTCCACTGACGTGCGGTCGACCGTACGATAGACGAAGTTCCCAAGTGGACTGCAAAGCTTATAATGGTAATACAAACTTAATTTTGCTGCTGGGTGCCTTGCACGCACATGTAGACGAGACGCAAATAGCGTTTGGAAATACACAAAATGAACCTAACCTGTACATTTTGTCCACAGTGCGACCGTTGTGGGTGCGCCTCCAAGGCGGCAAGCGTCCGCTGGTGGCCGGCCAGAGCACCGAGCTGGTGTGCCAGGCCGTCGGCGCCAGGCCCAAGCCCACCATCTCCTGGTGGAAGGGGGGCACCCGGCTGAAGACCGTGAGGGAAACGGTGAGGAATACATCACTATTTATTTACTGGCTGGTTTACGCGTAGAAAAGTATTTCCGTGTAAAAATACCCTTTCCTGGTGGACGTCAGCACACACGTTTAAAAATCATTAACAATACAATGAAGAAAAACAAAGGGCGAACTATATCCTTATAGAAATTTCTTCCAGCAAACCCGTAAGAGGATATTTTACAAGAAAGCCAGACAAGTTGTATACATACATATAATATGTATACGTTATTACTTATCTTCGAAGATTTTGGAGTCCACTGCTGGACATAGGCCTCCCCCAAGGCGCGCCGCTGAACTCGATCCTCGGTTCTCTGCATCCAGTCACTGCCAGCCGCCTCACGCAGGTCGTCGCTCCATCTACCCGGGGGGCGTCCCACACTACGCATGTCAAGTCGTGGTCTCCATTCGAGAACTCGTCTACCCCAGCGGTTATCGGTTCTCCGCCAGATGTGTCCAGCCCACTGCCATTTCAACGAGCTAACCCTTTGAGCTATGTGGAAGGCTTTGGTTCTCTGGCGGTTCCGGATCCTATCTCTCAGAGAAACTCCGAGCATGGCTCTTTTCTGTCCACCAACGGTGCCCTAATCCGTTTTTTGGTTGATGTATACGTCTTAGAATATAAATTACTAGCTTTTTCCCGCGGCTTCGCCCGCGTAGAAAAGTTTTTCCCGTGTACGTCGTAAAACAGCGCCCTCTATGTAGGCGTGGGGTATTAGCGGACGCCCCGCGACTTTTCTCGCGTTAAAAAGTAGCTTATATGTTAATCCAGGATATATGCTATCACTGTACCAAGTTTCATCAAAATCTGTTCGGTAGTTTTTGCGTGAAAGAGTAACAAACATCCTCACAAACTCACATCCTTACAAACTTTCGCCTTTATATTATTAGTAGGATACTCTTTGGCGTAAGCAGGTTTCCTCACGATGTTTTTCTTCACCGAAAAAAGCCTGTGGTATTATAATAACTTCTGTACTTTAGTTCCGAAAAACTCATTGGTACGGGCTGAGGTTTGATCGAACCCACGACCTCTTAAACTATAGGCTACCACACGGTCCTTAAATGCCTCAAAGATTAGGTGTAATTGATTTTGAAAACAACCAAAATACACGATGGTGAGATGACGACCTTTATTTGAAAGATAGGTAATTAATTAATGTAGGTAATTAAGCATGCTTACCTACGACCAGAATCCCATTCAGTACTTCTTCCTGAATAAGGAAACCCTGTCAAACATCAATCTATTCTATATCGGTACCAACCAACAAACAACTAATGTCTATTTATAGTTGGGAGCTTAGGGCTGCCAAAAGTCAGTCTATCTGAACGTATAGTCCCGAATTGAGAGTGTCCCGAAAAATAATTAATTGTCATCGAAAAGGGCCGTGTTTATAGACTTTTAATTTAATTTTAAGGCACCACGTGCTTTAAAGTAACTCAGACGAACGATCACTGGCGGTTTAACCATTCAAACACTAGGCCAAAATGCCACAGACCGGTGACGGATAGTGGTTATACCGGTGCAAGACCTTATAATAGGCAAGTCCAATTTTATTGTGTAGTCAAAGTTGCTGTATATTTAGTGGATTATTCGGCAACGTAGGTCTCGTTAGTGGTGGACATTTGGACCACTTTTGCCCGTTGTCCTTTCAAATTTTCCGATACAGTGACTACGCAACATTTGTAGGTTTAGTTTTCTTTAGGTCTGATTTCTTTTTCGAGTATTTTCTAAACTCGAATTAAAAGTCACTGAATGTTCAAATTAAAAATGTCCCGTATTCGAGTGAATGCCTCGCTTAATGAACTGTAATATTTTACTTGCAATCAAGCAACTAACAAGAGAGCTGATGAGCCTATCAGAATTGTCAAAAAGAAAACTTTAAGCCAATACACGTCGTCGGCCATATCGCCAACGAAAACCGTGTCTACTACACACTACATTTCCCGCTGTGGCAACCCTAGCTGCAGCTTGACAGCACAATACCCCCTGTCATTGTTACTGAGACTATTTGAATCGAGCCAGTCGACAATCGATTTCGACTAATAAGCCAGCTTGAATCGATTTCACCGATTGATGAGTGGCATTTGTTTGTGTGTGTTTCGCTGCGATCAGATAAAATTGTTTGGCTGTTGACGATGGAAATAGAACATTCAAATAATCGATAAATCAAAGCAGTGATTTGTACTGTTTGGGTAAATAAAACATCATTAGGATGGCTTTATTTATACCACACTGATGGGCAGGGCAATCATCATCAAACTGACAACGTCGACTACTGGACAAAGGCATACATACTATATACCACATGGTTCATGGAGGCTGGGGAAACAACGGCGCATTTACTATTTGAGTGTAAGGTCGTAGCGGAACAACGGGCTGCAATCCTCGGCATGCCGGGGACACTCACAAAGGCCTGCCAGGACGCGAAGAGACTGGTGGAGTTTCTGCCATTTCACGCACAACGGGCCCAAAAGGCCTAATTGCGGAAGAGACCGGGAATCAGAATCAGGCATACATATCATCACGTTTTGTCCCTTACGGGGTAGGCAGAAAGGAGCGCCAAGTATCGTGATCTTCGCTTAAGCCAGCCTCATCATTCTATTCCTCCCATGCTCGCCGCGGGACGCGAGAACTCTTCACTTGTCCGTCTGTGAGCACCTGCTCTATCTGATCCTCGTATGCCAGTCTAGGTCGTCCCCGGCTCCTATTACAAAGGCCTTCCCTAATAATGCCCTCCACCACACTCGGTCCTCGATCCGGTCGCTTCCGGCCACCTTCTTCAGGTTGTCGGTCCATCTGGCAGGGGGTCCCACTCTGCGCTTACCGGTGCGGTTTTTCCACCATTCGTCTGGTACAAGGACAATCGGATCGCGGCAGCTATATCCTGCACTTGCTACTTCAGCTTGCTAATCCTTTCGGCTATGTTGGTAACCTTAGTTCTCTAACGGGTTTCCTCCTTGCGGATCATAACCTTCAAAGAAACCCCGAGCATAGCCCTCTGCATAGCTCGCTGAGCGTCCTTAAACACGTGTGGGTCAGGCCCACCGTCAGTGTCCGCGTTGCTACGCCGTAAGTCAAAATGGACACCATTGAACAACAGGTCTCCTCCTGAGTCAGGAGGCACTCTTTTGTCATCGGTCCATCTGGCAGACGGTCCACTTTGCGCTTATAGGTGCGCGGTTTCCATTCCAGAACTCATCAGTACCAACAAACATTTTTCGATTGGGAGAGGATATTTCGGCACCCGGAAGTAATGTCACAATTACTATGAATGACATGTCAATACGGTTCGCTGGCGGTAATGACTAATGACGTCACAATTTACTTAATACGGTAATGAGCCCAGAGTACGTTTTCATTTCCGGCTCATTGTGGCGGTAATGCCTTTTGTAATTTCAGCTTACGTCGCCGCGTCTATTCATCGTAAATGGGGCATTAAAATATAATTTTTCTTTCAGTTCAGCGTGAATTGAGATCTTTTGTCGGTGATGTAATGAGGTAAATAAATAAATATTTCTTAAATGGGCGAAGCTGCGACTAAGTCTACTTAGTAAGTCTCAGAAAAGCAGCACAAAAGTTATGTAAAGCTTGAAAGCTAAATAACAGCTTACAAAAGCTCATTTCACATCCCAATATAATAATACTATACTTATTATAATATTCCTGGCTATCTTTCAACCCGTTCCGTTTTGTGCAGAAGTTTTCGCCGGTCGAAACAAACATAGAGACAGACAAACATTCTAAAAAATATTTTTTAGCTTCTATTGCTCTTATAAGGTGTATCACAGACACACGCGGTCTGCGGTGGCGGTGGCGGCCTGTTGTATTCCATACGAAATGTATGTGAGACGTCAGACACGCGCGGCCTGCGTTTTCATATTGAAGCTGCGGCCTGCGGTAGACCGTCACATACATTGCATAGGGAAGACAACAGGCCGCCACCGCCACCGCAGACCGCGTGTGTCCGTGATATACACCTTATAAGAGCAATAGAAGCCAAAAAATAATTTTTAGAATGTGTGTCTGCCTCTATGTTTGTTCTATAATACACCTCAATTACGCCTGAGGGGGGCCTCACATCCATTTTTTAAAATATCTTCTCTAATGATGATCAATCATAAATTACTTACGTCCCGCATTCTACCCAAAAATAGAACGAACGTCTCTACTTAAACAGTGCGTAATATTGTATGAAACTACAATATATTAGTGTTGTATTTTTGACTAGATTTAGTTTCGCCTCCCGGTTTTTTCTGTATTTTAGAGCTGTATTCTGCAAATACAGCGTTGTTTATTGTTTTACCCGTATCTGGCTGTGATTGAACGCAGCATTTATAAACAACGTTCGTTAAAGACGGATCTCTAGCATATAAACTGACCTGTCGGCCAATGGGCAGACTCACCTGTCTCGTTTTGTTTTTAACAATCAGATTGATCCACTGGCTACTGGCCACATTTATTTAAAACTTTATTGCACTAATTTGTACAAAAGGCGAACTTCATGCCAATGGCATTCTCTACCAGCTGACCTTTGGGCCATGCAGATAAATTAGTGGTAGGCGCAAAAGATAGTTTTGTTTATTTAATAATTAAAACTTATTTCACGCAGGCGAAGCCGCGGGCAAGAACTAGTAGAGTTATAAACCCTATAAGTAAGCTTTCTGCGGGAATTTGATATTTTTGAAGTATACACATACAGGTGTGTAAGAGCGTCAGGCGTCCAGAGCAGGTTTCTGCTCCTCAAATGGACCTTTGTTCTAAGACTTCAATAATACACGAATAAAGCTGGTGAGGTAGTTTCTTTATCAGTAAAAAGTTGTACAATAACTTGTATAGTTCAGGAATAATCGAGAGAGATCACTATAAATTATATGATCAAGTTTCTAATCCTAGCTGTTCGAGCTAGGTATTGGTAGATTGAGCGTCAGTGGCATCATATCGAAAGGTCCGAAGCTCGATCCCCGGCTGGGCCATGTACCAATAGGTTTATTCTTGAAACTTAAGTACATTTACTGACTGCTCTCAACCGTGAAGAAAAACATCGTGAGGAAACCTGCATACGCCGAGGAGAAACTCTTAGGCGCATGTGAAGTCCACCAACCAGCACTGGGCTGGCGTGGTGGACTATAGCCCGAACGCCCTCGTTGAGAGGGTAGGCCTGAGCCCCGGCAGTGGAGACATATTAATAGGCTGTTGATATTGGTAGATTTAGGGCCTTTTACACCGCTTGCTGATAAAGTCCCAGATACCCTATCTGCAAGTTATCTGACAGCCTGTTTTTTTGGTTTCACATGTATCTGATTGCCTATATCTTATATATTTTATATAGTCTATCACACAGATTTATCTGATAGATTAGTTTATCACTAAGATTACTATCTGTAACAATATCAGGAAGTGGTGAAAGAAGCCCTTAGTCTGTCATTCAGTCAGTCAGTACCTGTGTCAGTACACAGTTAGGGTATCCTTTATATACAGATATCCTTAGATAATCACATAGATATCTTCACGCTATGTCCCTGGCGGGGCAGGCAGAAAGAACGGAGCGACAAGTATCGCGGCGATCCTCACACACCTCTGTCGCTTCGCTCAGTCTCATCATTCTCTTCACACACGCTTGCCGCGGGACGCGAGTGCCTTTACGTGTCCTTAGATAATTAATCATCATATCAGCCTTTAGACGTCCACTGCTGGACAAAGACCTCCCCCAAGGATCTCCACGACGACTGGTCCTGCGCTAACCTCATCCAGCCGGGTCCCGCGACCTTCACCAGATCGTCGGTCCACCTTGTCGGAGGCTTACGCAGCGTCTTCCGATACGTGGTCGCCGCTCGAGAACCTTTCTGCAGATAATTAATACAGTAATTAATTGTCTATTTATCTTCCATCAGACTTCAACGGACGGCAACGTTACCAACAGTATCCTCACCTTCGTGCCGGCCATCGACGACGCCGGCAGGGTCCTGTCCTGCCGAGCCGTGCAGCCCGCCCTGCCGATTTCCACCCACGAGGATGGCTGGAAGATGGAGATACAACGTGAGTACCTTAACACCCTCATCGTCATCACATATCAGCCGAAAGACGTCCACTGCTGGACAAAAGCCTCCCCCAGACATCTCCACTACGTCCGGTCCTGCGCTAACCTCATCCAGCCGGGTCCCGCGACCTTCACCAGAGCGTCGGTCCACCTCGTGGGAGGCCTGCCTACGCTGCGTCTTCCGATACGAGATCCTTAACACTGTTAAAAAAAGAATTTACTGTTTACACCCTAATGTTACCTTTCTCAAGAAAATTCTTATTAGGTACCTACTGGGCTTTTGCCCGGGACTTCGTACGGGTGTATTTTAAAATGAGGTAACTATCTCTCCTATGTAGGTATAGAAATTTTAATTTAGACTTTCAGGAACATAAAACCGCATCCAATTTGGTGCAGTAGTTTTTGCGTGATGCGCGAACAAACATACAGACAGACAAGAATTTAAAAAATATAGTTCTTGCTTCTATAATCTCAAAACAATGTTTCTAGGAGATCAATGTGTGTACGGTCGACCACACTTCAGTGGAAACAAAATCAGTATAAACTGGTCTCTCATAGTATTGAATCTCCCTGGGCTCAATGTCAAAGAGTTTCCACAGCGAAAAACCGAAATAAAATTGTAATTCTGTACATTTTTGTGCAACTATTATATTGTTTTTTGCTAGATTTGCCGGTGGTGAAACTGGAGTTAGGCGCAAATTTGGATGCAGGAAAAGTGGTTGAGGGGTCAGACGTGTACCTGGACTGCAGGGTTCGGGCAAACCCGTGGCACAACCATGTGTATTTCAGTCACAACGTAAGTACAATCAGGCGCTCTATTTTTGATTCGCTCTCCTCGCTTCTAGCGTTTGATTCTACTGATTTTCCCTCGACTCCGCATTTTTGAACCGCTCGAACGGCAACGAGTGGTATCGACCAATCGTCGCTTGGGACGAGCCGAGCAGTAGAATAAACGTCAAATGCCATATGACAAAAGAAAAGAAACAACTATCACTGACACTTCACTTCAGTTCACTTTTTCTAACAAAAGGCAAAGATAATATCATATACAGTCTGTATGGTTTCGACTATTACTGAGCATTTTACGTTCCGCTTTACGTTTCAGTAATTACCGGTTTTTATTTTTTCTGCGTGAAACACCGAACGCGAGCGAATCAAAAATGCAGAAAATCAGCGTCGTGCGACTTGGAAGTCGAGTATGACATAAGTCGCATGCGACGATACAATTCTCTACGAGCGAATCAAAAACAGAGCTCCAGATACATTTAAAAAAGAATAAATTATAGTACAGAATACGCAATGAAGAGACATTATACGGCTGGACTGAATGGCAGTGTCATCATGTTGAGCGAATGAGTGATGAACGAAAGGCGACACAAATATATGGAGCGAATTCGAGTGACAGTAAAAGCCGGGCCGAGCTGGACTGACGTACGCGGAGCTGATGGGCTCACAGACGGACACTTGGCGAGCATGTGTGAAGAGAATGGGTCCCGCGGTATATAACAAGCTCCCAGGGACCATAGCAGAGGCGTCCAGTGACACTATTTTTAAGACAAAACTTTAAAAGTGTCTTGTCGAGCAGACATTCTACACCTATAGTGAATTTTTAGCTTTTAAAGCTAGTTAGTAAATATCACTGTGACATTTAGATACTAAGATTATTTTATTTTATTTGACATTTTATTATTTTGACATTATTACACTTACAATTAAGTAAGAATGTTTATAAAGTTTATGAACTGTGATCAATATTACCAATAAATTATGTCTATGTGTTTGAATGAGCCAAGTGAAAAAACTAAAAACTGAGTTTTAAATTTTTATTTATTTGTGCAGGGTGTCACAGTAAAGCCAGGCCTAGGAGTGCTACTCGCCAACCAGAGCCTCGTTCTGCAGCGCGTGTCGCGGAAGGCGGCGGGTGCGTACGTGTGCACGGCCAGGAACAGCCTGGGGGAAGGCTCTAGCGAGAGACTCATGTTGGACGTCAAGTGTAAGATATTTACCCTCAGATTCATTAAACTAAATACATAATCCTACTAATCCTATCCTATCCTACTAATATTATAAAGGTGAAAGTTTGTAAGGATGTGAGGATGTATGTTTGTTACTCTTTCACGCAAAAACTACCGAACAAATTTTGATTGAACTTGGTACAGTGATAGCTTATATCCTGGAATAACATATAGGCTATTTTTTAACGCGGACAAAGTCGCTGTTTCACAATATACACAATATAAACTTTTCTAGCCGCTAGAAGCCGCGGGAAAAAGCTAGTCTTATATAATTATAATAATATAGCTTAGTGATAAGTATACTACTCAAAAAAAAAGGACCAGGGGCCTTTTTCATACAAACGAGGTCAATTTAAGCCCTTAGATCTTCGTCAGGGAACGATTTCGGTAAGATCTGATTGATAAAAGTAATTTTAAAAATAATGTAAGTACATGTTTTTACCTATTGTAATTTCTGTACAGACACACCGACGTGCAAATCATCACAGCCCACCGTCATGAGGGCGGCTCGAGGCGAGATCATTGAGATCGAGTGCGACTTGGACGCTAATCCTAAGGTATCAATAGCAAATGATCTTAATAACACGTCATGAACGAGGCGAATGAACAAGTAACTAGGCTACCACGACTTTTATTAATAAGTAAGGCCATACTGTACCATAACTATACTATGGTTTTACTATCAAACAAAAATGTTAAATTTTGGTTTGTTTAGTTTTTTGTCCCTTGATTACGAATTAACTGCGAAATGAATTGTAATCATTAAATGTACCACTAGGGAATAAAACAATCAAATCAAAAATCAACAGCCTGTTAACATGTCCCCACTGCTGGGGCTCAGGCATACCCTCTCGTCGAGGGCGTTCGGGCTATAGTCCACCACGCTAGCCCAGTGCGGGTTGGTGGACTTCACATACGCCTAAGAATTTCTTCTTCGTTTGAGAGCAGTCAGTAATTAATGTCCAAGTACATGGCCCAGCCGGGGATCTAACTTCGGACCTTTCGATATGATAGGCCGCGTCTTATCCCCGACGCCACTGACGCTCTAACAATATTTCTCTTTATCAAAATTTCAACTTTTGACTCACAAATTATTAAATTAATTTAATTTAATGTGTTTAATATAATACGTACCATATCATTCTGAATAAATCCGTAAATTCCATCCGAATGTACGTAGAGTCGTCACATCGGAAATGCATTACGTACGGTGTATTAATTTAAAATTTACACGTTTCACGTACGTAGGTAGTTTTTATTTAATTCCGTTTGTAGGATTACGATCTGAGTAAATATTTTTACGCCGAATGATTTCATTTATCAATTAACAGTGTGTCGGATTGAATTTCAATGAATATTTTAATGTTGATTATTGTATGTGGCGTTTTGGGATAATTATTTAGCAAAATATTCATAAAATATTGGATAATTTTATTCGCATTGTTAATTTTTCCTTGGTATTATGATTGTCACCACCTCGTTCCCTTGATTCAGGCCTCAAACCTAATCCCAAACCAACTCTTATTAATTTATCTAAACTAGGACTAGAATCATGTACTTTTTTCAATGATTATTCATATATACCGCTGGGGATAAGACGCGGCCTATCATATCGAAAGGTCCGGAGTTCGATCCCCGGTTGGGCCGTGTACCAATGCGTTTTTTCTCGAAACTTAAGTACATATACTGACTGCTCTCAAACGGTGAAGGAAAACATCGTGAGGAAACCTGCATACGCCGAAGAAGAAATTCTTAGGCGCATGTGAAGTCCACCAACCCGCACTGGGCTAGCGTGGTGGACTATAGCCCGAACGTCGAGAGGGTAGGCCTGAGCCCCAGCAGTGGGGAGATTAATAGGCTGTTGATGAATAAACATAATATAGCATAATATAGCCTAAAGACATAATTGATTTATGATATTGTTGCAGGAAACGATGATCTACCATTGGTGGTTTAACAGTTCTACGCACAGCAAGCACGAGTTGACTACGTCCTCTATTAACACTGCTCAAAATATACAAGGTAAAAATATACAAGGTATACAAAGTAAAAAAAAAGGTGCACCCCACTTTTTTAATGGTTTCTCTGTTATTTTAAGTAGATAACTAGTATTTTGTGTGTTTTATTTATTTCTTTTTAATTTTATTATTGTAATTATTGTTGTATGTATGTTTTTAGCAGCAAATAAATATCATTCTATTCTAAATTACAAGACCCCAAGGGTTGCTAGGTTATTCCCCTAAAATTTGGGATTTCTTCCAACAAGTATCTAATTGCTACGGTAGTTGACTGGCCTGTTGCTTAGTTGGTAGTGACCACAGGTGGTAGTGACCCTGCCTACTACGCCAGAGGACGTGGGTTCGATTTGTGTGATGAGCATATCTTTTGTGCAGGTACATTTCTGTACATGGTGAACACATCTGCGGATTACGGATGGGTGCAGTGCTCCGGGACCAACTCGGTGGGCCGGCAGACCAAGCCTTGCTTGTTCCACATTCTACCGGCCGGTGAGTCACTTTTGTATATTTTATATTCATTATTGTCGGGTCATCATCATCAACAGCCTAATAATATGTCCCGACTGCTGGGGCTCAAGCCTACCCTCTCCACGAGTGCGTTCGGGCTACAGTCCACCACGCTAGCCCAGTGCGGGTTGGTGGACTTGACATGCGCCTAAGATTTTTTTGCTTCGGCGTATGCAGGTTTCCTCACGATGTTTTCCTTCACCGTTTGAGAACAGTCAGTAAATATACTTAAGTTTCTAGAAAAAACCCATTGGTATATGGCCCGGTCGGGGATCGAACTTCGGACCTTTCGATATGATAGGCCGTGCCTCATTATCGCCGAGACCACTAACGCTCTATTGTCGGGTGAACATAAAAAAAATACGGCCAAGTGCGTGTCGGGCCACGCGCAATGTACGGTTCCGTAGTCTAGTTCAACAACGAACAACAACTAGAACAAGCGTAGTCTAGTTCAGCTTGTATGCAGTTCTAGGAACTTATTTTGCTATTTTGTACTGTTATGAGTTGGTCGACTATTACTAGAAAAGTAATGGAACCTACTTAGCTGTCATAGTTTTCCTTTTAACTACGTTATATATGCTACTGCCGTGAATTTTTTCACATATCCAGAAGCAACCGTTTAGCTGGCATACACGAGACTCTAACCAAAATTAGCACTTTAAAGCCTAAATATTTCGCAAACGGATCCCTAAATCGGAAAACCAACTGTGGGGACATAAAAATAGGCTGTTGATTTGATGATTCATTTAAGTATTCCTACGAAGTACTTACTTACAAGATAGTGGTAAGTCAAAACCTGATTAAAGGTGATTCTGATCATTCTTCACGTGGACTACATCTTCTTCCACACAGACAAGCCGTCAGCTGTGAAGGCGTGCGAGATAACCAACGTCACTTACGACTCTCTGACCCTCAACTGCACGCCAGGGCACGACGGCGGGATCCGGCAAGCTTTCCAGTTGCAGGTGAATCTTCATATACATACATTATCTTCACACTATATCCCTGTATGTATGTAAACACTTTATTGTACTAAAAACATTACAATAACAGATAGTTAAACCATTAAAACTAAGTACAAAGGCGGACTTATCGCACTAAGGGATCTCTTCCAGTCAACTTAGAGTTACTGAGAGGATTAGCTTTTGCGTTAAGTACCACAATTTCGTAGTAAAGTAGGAGAAAGAACTACTTGTCTGTAAACTTACCCTAAAAATACATAAACCAAAATGATACATTACAATTACATAGATCATACTATTACACAGATTATTTATTTACATATAAAGTAAGTACATGTATATATAATACATATACTTATACATACATATAAATATATATAATAATACATATATTATATATTTACCTAACCTAATATATATATAAACTAAATAGTTGATAATATAAACTATATTTGTTAGCTCAAAGTAGCGATGTTAAACCCAGAGTTAGTTTTTAATTATTTAATTATATTATTTATTATTTAATATCCCTGACGGGGTAAGCCGAAAGAACGGAGCGCTAAGTATCGCGATCCTGACACACCTCTGTCGCTTTGCTCAGTCTCACCATTCTCTTCACACACGCTGGCCGCGGGACGCGAGTGCTCTGCACGTGTTCGTTTGTGAGCACCCGCTCTATCTGATCCTCGTATGTCAGTCGAGCTCGTCCCCGGCTCCTAGTACATTTGAAATTTAATAGTACATTATTGCAGAGCCGCGGGAGTTAGGCCTGATGAGGCCTGCTAAAAATACAAGTCAGCAATTCCCGTTTAGGCATTTATGTGTAGTGCTTTTCTCAAACAATGTGAGGAAATAAAAAAATGTATCTGCAAATAAAAAATAATTGAACAATATGAGCAACCCAGACGTCGTTCGTTTTGCAAATGTTCGTCAAATTCGCCATTCAAGAACATCGCAGGAAATGGGCGGTACTCATAAAGATCTTATAGCACTTAAATAGACGTACAGCAAATAAACGGCTTATAGGTATAGGTCTGTTTTCCTCATAATTATGTCACATCACATAAATTTTCGCACAGTTTAAGCTTTAAAAGAGCCCAGCTCTGAAAAGCATAAACATTCCACTTGAAAATAATAGCGTTTTCAATTTCCATCAAAGCACTCGCGGCGAGCGTTCTCAAGAGTACTTCAAAGTGTTATTTTGTCACCTGGAATGAGAGTGAATTTGTTTTTGCATTTTATACGTGTTTGCTCTTAAAGGAATTTTTTAGATTCGATTTTGTCTCGAATCTGCTGGGTATTTGGTATAACAGGAGCAATTTTAAAAATAAGTTGAAAATCTAGACTACTACTTCTGCTCAGAAATTAACACGCGTAACAAATTACAGGTTTTTGAAATGTTGCAGGTCTAGGTTTATAACTAAAATCCAAGCTTGTTTGTTACAAGCTCGGATTTCCAGCTCGATCCAAAATTTTCTCTTGTAAATCTCCATTTATGCTACTATTACTTTAGTGCCTTAGTGCTAATCTCCAATTAGCTCTAGCTGTGCTGTATTTATGATTTTCTTTTTAAAATAAAATATGGCTTGAAGGTCTAGTAACCAATCCAAAACTTACTTTTAAAAAACGTCACAAGGGACGGTTCTCGATCACAATGCCAATGGCGACTTATTCTGAGAACCAAGTGAGAACCTACCTTACTTAAAATAAGGACTAAAAAGTCCTTATTTTTTCTTTTAGGAGATTTGGCTTGTTAACTTAGATCTTTAAGCCATATCCCCCAGTCTAAGAAGCAGTCGGTTTAATTAATAAGAAATATTTTTTACTTTATTTTTAAAAGGCTTAAAGGTCTAGTAACCTAGCAAGAACCTCCTTAAAAAAATATTTTTCCACAGGTTTTCGACGTGGCCACAGGAATTCTTCTGCGCAACGTTAGCAGCGATGAACCAGAGTTTGAAGTGTCTGGTCTATCCGCCAGCCACTCTCTGTCGGTGGTGGTTAAAGCCTTCAACAGGAAAGGGTACAGCGAGCCTCTGACGCTCACTTCAAGTTTGCTGAAATACCCCGAGCGACACACAGGTTAGATTTTTTTGTTACGCATCATAAATTAGACTTAGTCATATCAGCAATTCAACGTCCAACTGGACTTAGAACTTCCCCAATGAACGCCACCACACCCGGTCCTCCGCCCTCCGCGTCCAGCCTTGGTCGTCGGTAGGTAGGTGTCTTTACCCGAAGACATTATCCATGGTCTATTCCAAACATTTCTACTGATTGGAAGTATTGGAAAGTAAAGGTACGACCTGGGTACGACTCTGTTCTACTGATAAAAGTAATAGAACATTATTACCAAAAAAATTCTACTGGTACAGTCGACCGCTCGTCAGTAGAAACACTTTGACCTTGAGCTGACCCCATTAGGAAGTTTCAATGCTATGAGATACCAGTTTAAAATAGGCCTTCTCCGCCATTCAATATGTACATACATGCATGGGATAATCGAGTTTGTAAAAAGTGATTATTAATTTTTCAATCATTTTGTTTTAGCTCAAGTCCCGGTGAAGGTGGAACTGACAACTGTGCTGATCATAGTGCTAGGAGCTATAGGGGTCATAGCCGCCATGACAGCTGTGTCGGCCGCAGTGTTCTGCTGCAGATACTGCGGCAAGAGGGACAGTAAGTAGTCAATACTCACTTCATCATCATCATGAGCCTGCACTAGTCCACTGGCAGGACTAGGCCTCCCCAAGGTGCGCCACCGAACCAGATCTTCGGTTCTCCGCATCCAGTCACTGCCAGCCGCCTCACGCAGGTCGTCGCTCCATCTAGCCGGGGGGCGTCCCACACTACGCGTGGTCTCCACTCGAGAACTCGTCTACCCCAGCGGTTATCGGTTCTCCGACAGATGCTACCAGCCAGCCCACTGCCACTTTCACCTCGTTTCGGATTCAGAGAAACTCCGAGGAGCTCTTTCCATAGCCAATTGAGCGACTTTGAGTTTCGGGACTAATTCCACTGTCAGTGTCCACATTTCGGCGCCGTACGTCGTTACGGGTAGGACGCACTGTGGCATAATATGGCCATAATACTCATTTATGGAATATGCCGAAGATGGCCGAGTCGCTCTAAGGTATCGGTCAATATGAATATGCCCTTTGCCGATACAATTCCAATTCTGTAAATAACCAACTGTATTCATTGATTGATACCGCAATAGATTTTATAGTCCACCACAAATCGAAAACTAAACCAACTAACTCCATATAAGGCAAGCAATCTATTCGGTTTGTATGAACCGAAGTTACAACTACAAGTTGGCCACGACCCGAGTTTTGCGGTTAAATTAGCTGGACGCCAAATTGGCAGATATTGGCCGGAGGACTAACTTTCCGCGTTTCATGAACCAGATGTGTTTAATAGGCTATATAACCGCGCAAAACTTTTGAGAAAGTCAGTCATTAAATGTGACCTCAGCTATTAACCTTTTTATACTATATGCATTGACTTACTATTTAAATTTTAAACTAGAAAAATAACCCAAAGTTGTACTTACATCATATTCGAAAATAACGCGAGAGTTTTCTTAGATCCCGACAGTGGTCTTCTGAAACAAGAAGCCTGGATTAATTTATCGTAAATTCATTCGTTTCCTGCTACGCCATGTTTGTGTGAGCGACGAAACAAGCGCGCTGTCGCCGTCTCGCTCGCACGACTGTTCCGGCCCCTCGCACTATCTCTGTCTATCATTGACATTGAACGAACGCAATTTTGATGTGTTATGTTTTATTTCAGACCGCAACGAGAAAGACAAAAGGCAACAAGATGAAACTTCTAACATACCTTTAACTGGTACAAAAGAGTCTGAAAGCGTTGACAGCTTAGGTAAGTTTGGGAGCTCCCACATCTACCGACGCTAAATTGGCTTTACCTTGGCAGAAACTGCTTCATCCCAAGGGAATACCGACGTCATACGCCTCTGCTCGGCTTGACTCGTGTTAACCTCTATTTCGGTGAGATAAAGTTGCTTCTGCTCTGTATTGAAGCCGCTTCCGCGTCGATAGACGTGGGAAGACCCTTATACATTAGTTACATACATAGATATTTTGTAATAGGGAGCGATCGCCGATATATAGTAGTGTACTGAGAGTGTAGACAAAATTTCATTAAATGAAATCATTTTTGATTAGAATAGTTACCTATTATGTATGTCAAAATCATATCTGCCCTTCAAAGTCCACTGCTGGACATAAACCTTTCCCAGTGAACGCTACCACACTCGGCCCTATGCACTCCGCATCCACCCGCTTCCGGCCCCCAGGTCAAACAAGTTTTTTCCCGCTGTAAA
The DNA here is from genome assembly GCA_949699065.1 of Metalampra italica. NCBI lineage: Eukaryota > Metazoa > Arthropoda > Insecta > Lepidoptera > Oecophoridae > Metalampra > Metalampra italica. The sequence continues at coordinate 1,952,401 of OX452995.1, read as the reverse complement.
AAGTTGCCTATGTCCTGGCCCAGGGTGCAATGTATTTATACACTAAATTTCATCAAAATCGTTCAGCGGTTTAGGCGTGAAAAGGTAACAAACAAATAGAGTTAAATTCTCATTTATAATATTAGCATGGACAATATAGGGAAATTCGGCATTTCTCATTGTATCAAAAAAATTTAAAATATTATTTTACTTGCTATCTTGTAAACTGGTTGTTACCCCAAAGTCATTTCAACCCTTAACTCGTCTCGCAGGACTGGTCTGACCCAAAGATTATCTCGTCCCAAATTGACCCGAAAGCTAATTAAGATAATCATTTGAACTCCCACGCTGTAGTCGAAGGGTTAATTATTCAAATTAAAGTCTATCAGATAATATGTATTATAAAAAATATATCAAAACGGCACCCTGTAATTATGTTTTTGATCAAAAAGGGGCTCGCTACTTAATAAATATTTTTGTTGAGATTTTCTTCACCATAAATACATATATAAATGTAGATATGTGTCTCTTAGATACCATAGTTTCGTTATCAGTTTAAGTTTCTCAATATCAGAAAACCCATTGCTACGTGGCACGCCCGGGCATCGAACTCTGAACTCTAGACGTAACAGACCTACCTAATTCATCATCATCATATCAGCCTGTAGATGTCTACTGCTGGACAAAGGCCTCCCCCAGGGATCTCCACGACAACCGGTTCTGCGCTAACCTCATCCAGGTCCCGCGACCTTCGCCAGATCGTCGGTCCAACTTGTGGGAGGCCTACGCTGCGTCTTCCGATACGTGGTCGCCACTCGAGAACCTTTCTGTGCCAACGGCCGTCAGTTCTGACGTTATCTTCATCAACAGCCTATTAATATGTCCCCACTGCTGGGGCTCAGGCCTACCCTCTCTACGAGGGCGTTCGGGCTATAGTCCACCACGCTAGCCCAGTGCGGGTTGGTGGACTTCATATGCACCTAAGAATTTCTTCTTCGGCGTATGCAGGTTTCCTCACGATGTTTTTCCTTCACCGTTTGAAACCACTCAGTAAATGTACCTACTTAAGTTTCGAGAAAAAACCCATAGGTACATGGCCCAACCGGGGATCGAACTTCGGACCTTCCGATATGATAGGCCGCATCTTATCCCCGACGTCACTTCTTCTTCGTTCTGACGTCAGTACCTAATTATTGTGATTAAAATAAAGTAATATTTTCAGACAAAAACCCGGACATAATCCCTCTCGACGGAAAGATATCAGACAGTTGTTCGAACAAGTCTTCCACCACGGACTACAGCTCCATCCGGCCGCTCATATCGAAGACGTCGTCCGACAAATACGACATACCTCCGAACTGCGACAGATTCTACGACCACAACATAGATCACTGCAACCAATACATACAAGTTCGTCCCATCGAGTACAGAGTGCGTCCCACGTACCAGCCGAACCTTCAAATGCCGAATCTTGGCCCCAGCATACAAAGTTTGGGCCCAATGACCAGTTTAGGCCACATGGCCATGGGGTCTAACGACTGTCACAGACAACCGTACGATAAAGTGTACGAGGATTGGTTGAAGTATAAGAATGCTCTGCCGTTGAACACGACTGGATTGGTAAGTTACGTTTAAAATCTTAGTCCTCGGGGGAATTAGAACTGAAATTGCCATGACAACATTGTTCTTACGATTTTCTTTTCCTTCTCCATTTGAGAGCAGCCAGTAAATGTCACTAAGTTTTGATAAAACCCACAGCGCGGCCCGGGGTCGAACTTGGAACTCTCAACATGACAGCGTCTTCCCCACAATGGCACAGACACCTCTACCAGTTAAATGATTATTTGTTTTCCCGTTACCAGTTAAATGATTATTTGTTTTTCAGTTACCAGTTAAATGATTTTTTGTTTTGCTGTTACCAGTTAAATGATTATTCAATCAATCAATCAATCAAATATTTATTGTGGATCATAGGTTATTGAATACATTGATGGAAATATCATAGAGCTCAGCTATGTCCCGCCACATGGGCATACAACATTATGTTACACACAGCATGCATTAATTAATAATATTAAACAATTATCATTACTATCTATTAGTGTTAATACAATACAATATTATTCAATGTCAAAAAAAATAATTAAAAATTAAAAATGTCAAGAAAGAAACTAAAAAGTAGGTACTTAACTAAAAGAGAAAGTAATACCTTTGAAAGTAATACACGTTATTTGTTTTTCAGTTACCAGTTAAATGATTATTTTTTCCAGTTATCTTGTTTTCCCGTTACCAGTTAAATGATTATTTGTTTTCCAGTTACCAGCAGAACAGCTGATGCCGCCAGAGTTGTACGCGACACCACCGCCTCCCTCCATCTACAGCAACCCGCGAAACCCCCTCAACCTGGCCCAAATGCCAGAGCTGGAGCCGCGGTACCACCTGGAGCCCCGGTCTCTGGCCATGGCCCAGGACTCCAGAAGCTGTTCGAACTCACCACCTGTGAGATTCAACACAGACAACAGTGTATACTTCAGTAAGAGCATGCTGGAACGGCCTACAAACACCCTGCCTCATTTAAAACCTAGAATAAATGGTGAGTGAAATCCTACTAATATTTTAAACGCCAAGTTTGTAAGATGATGTTTTGTTTGATGTTTGGATGTTTGTTACTCTTTCACGCAAAAACTACAGGACAGAAATTTAATGAAACTTTACAATATATAGATTATCATCAGAATAACACATAGGCTATAGATACTTCGGGAAAGAATGTTCCTGCGGGAAAAAAATTCTACCCGGACGAAGCCGCGGGAAACGGCTAGTGGTAAATAATTTAGAACTGTTTTTATAGACACCAGCACCCGTACCGTGTCCCGTACAAATGACGGCTAATAAAATGTGCCGATTTGTTTGTATGTTTTAGCGACATAAAAAACTTTGAAATGTAAAATTTTAATTTCATATTAAGTGACTTTATGTTGTTTCAATTTATTGTTAGAGGTTTTTCATTCATCAGAAAAGCAACAAAATTTACCCAAGATTTTCCTAAAATGTTGAATTAGCAAAATGTTGAATCACAAAACACAACATTCATTTGTGAATTAATATTTAAGGAATCAACATTTTAGTCCGAATAAGGCCGGCTATCAGTCTTCGTTTTTTATTACCTAGTAGTTATTAAGATTTACGATAATAATTTCCTATCTGAAAAATTTCCAACCGTTGAAAAATGTCCAATCTGAAAAACGTCCAATCTGAAAAATGTCCAATCTGAAAAATGTCCTATCAGAAAACGTCCAACCTGAAAAATGAGTAACTATGCGTTTTGCAAAAAAAAGAACAATTCTATTTCATTCTAAATTAAGGATTCTTTGTTACAGGGAATTCCCCCAGCCAACCCCCAGGTGAAGTGAAAACTAGTGCAACGAAAGCAACTGAAACAAACTTAGAACATGTGAACATAGGTAACCAAGATTGTTGTTAAATTCTGTGAAGTTTTACCAATAGATATAGTGACTTGTGCTACTTTATTATACTGTAAATTGTAAACTTTGTCTACAAATCCGTCGCTAAGGCATTGCTGTATAAGTGCGAATCATATTTCATTTTGGCCCGAAAATTATATAGCCGACCAAAAAATTAATACATCTTTCAATCAATTTGGGTCAGAAGGCCTTCTTCTTTCAAACGAGGCCTTTAGATCTCCGTCAGGGTACGATTGCATGAGATCTGATAGTGGCTGTCAGGAGTACGGATGGAGGAGGACCAGAATGCCGTGTGCACGTAACTGATCAGGCAAGCCGTTTTCACCACGGACTAATCAGAATCCGCATACGCGGTTTTCCACACATTCTGATGCCATTGTATTTTTTATTCCGATTTGTTTATGGTGAAACGGCTTGCCTGATCAGTGAGGTGTGTATGGCTCCCTGGACCTCCTCCATCCGTACTGCGGACTTACATCAACACGTCTCACCGAAACCGGTCCATGACGGAGATCTGAGGGGACAAGCCAAGTGTATTATTTTCTGTTATAACTTTTTTTTTTTAATTTTTCAAATTTCTTAACATTCACTTTTGACACTTAGTTGTGAGCATAATAGTGATTGCTCTGTTTCAATTATGTATGAATGAGTGAGTAATCTAATTTTGAGTGAATGATCCTTGATGTCCAACAATGTCATCATCATCAATTAAAAGAAGAAACAGACTCACTGACTGATCAACGCACAGCCCAAACCGCTGAGCCTAAAGACTGTTATTTTGCATCTACGCGGGCGAAGTTGAGGGAAAAGCTTCAGTACTCCAAGTGGCCTTAAAGCCTTTGGATTATTCCACATAGCCATCGAAAGGTTGTTCTCCACTCCATAGCGTAAGAAAATCACCATCTCTTAGCTGGAGATGTTTCCTAATTTACAAAAAATAATTTTTATATTCTACCCAAAATAAATGTTACTTATGCAGCAAAGCAATGCGTGCAGACGTCCTTACGTTATCAAATTGTAAAAGTGTACTGTTAATTGTAAATATAACATTAAAATATACAAAGAAATGATTCATATTTTTAAGTATTTGGACCCGTCCGAAATTTCGTCTCTACTTTTAAATCGTGAACACTTTAATTTGCATCCAAATCAAAGGCTTTTATTATTATCTCAAGTCGTTTTAGTTAACTTTAAAGCATAAGTGGTCCCTACACGATCATTCTGCATGACATGCATTACGTGCTGTCACTTATGCATGACCGTCTAGTTGTAGTGATTGACGCGAATGACATGCAACTACGTGCTGGCCGTTGCTTCCCTGTACTATGTGATTGATAGCAAGCATCCATCATGCAGCATGATAATTTACGTAAACGTAACGCATGTCATGCCGCATGATCGTTTAGGGACCGCTTTACACACGTTATTTTGCTGACGATATAAAAATATATTATACTATTATGTATGTATATCAATGATAATTGGAATTCATGATATTAGTGTTTGTCATAAAGGTATGCTTGCACTGTCTGATGTTCAATAATGACACAAATGACACCTAGAACTAAAATATAAGGAACTAACTACCTATAATATACCATATTGGTGTAATATATTTAAATATCTCAGTATCTAATTCTCACCTCCTATGTATTTTTTTATAAAATATAGTTTGTCATTATTGTAAACACTAGACTTCTAAAACAAGTCATACAAAATGTAAGGCTGTATTATGTTAGCTAGGCATCAAAACATCTGACATAACGTGTGTCGGACCGTGGTGGACTTTGCTGCCTTTGAATTGAATTTCCGGAACACAGACAGTTGAAATGCTCTTCACCTGCCGTCTTTCTAACAACTAGGTACACTTTTAATCATTTTACACTAATATTGTAAGAGCTTATATGCAAAAAATGTTTATGCATTGTATTTATTTTACTCGCTAAAATGTGTTGAAAAACGTCGTATGACACACGTGAGCATTGGCTTCTGGGCGTCATTCTACTTCATACTCGGCTATACCTTTGTAATATGTAAAAAAAACTTGTTAGGTAATCATTGTTTAATTTGACATCACCTACCTACCTACAACCTACTCAAAAACCTGATTTTTTGTCATTTTTAACGAAATTATTATTATACTTTGTCACAACTGCATGCAACTGCTAGGACACTGAACATTTATGGGGTTGGTTGTATTATTCATAGCACTGTCAATTTGTAATCTAAGAAATAAGACATCGTAGTTTTGCACATCTCTTCCAAAAGATGTATTAAGACTGAATTTGTATTAGACAAAGTGTGTAGATATATAAATGTGAATTCATCTTTTCGAACATACATACATTTTAAGTTAAGTACCTACATTTAATATTTAAATAAATATTAACTTTAACGATTCCGTTGAAATAACAGACTGTGCAACCGAAATATCAGGTCTTGTTTTCACAACTTGCCGCATCAAATACTGCCTAAATTATTAGACTGTCTCTGTTAAGTTTGTGTTCTAATTATTTGATAATGTTAAAAAAATTATGATAATTATAAAGCCACCTTTGACAGGAAAATTATGATAGTTGTATAAGCAAACTGGGCGTGGTTTTTAAAAGTTTTAATTTATTGTAAATAGGTAATTTATGTAAATAGCAAAGTATGTTATACGAAGAGTTGCCATACTAGTTACAATGTAGTAATAATGACACATTTAAAAGAAAAATGTCTAAATATACCTAATTATAATAATACGAAAAATCGAGCTTTTTGTTGTGGAAGTTGGAATTATTTATTTTTAACTCTTGGCAAATTTACTTTACTTGGTCACACTGTGACCCATGGCTCAAAAGGACTTTGCTTCCAGAGCCGTAAAGCCCAGTAAAAAAAAATTACAAATCTTGCACTTGAATCTTTTATTACACACTTCAGAAGTGAATATAAATATAGTATATTCTTTATTAAATATTATTACATGCATATGTATATTGAATATATATAATTTTTTTGATTGTTATTGAAATTTAAATACCTACTTATTAAAAATCTCGTTGGGGGATGAAAGCATGTAGTTTATGTGTAAATTATATGAGTAATAATGGATATTTAATGTGATAATATTTTTTGGTAATTTAATTTAAGACTCCAAGTCAATGAGTTATTTTTGCTTTAAATCCAAGTCAAATTTTGTAATTCAAACTGTTAACACCAAAACAATTTTAATTTTTTAAAAATGCTGCTATTCAAATAAATTAGAACCGATATTTTTTTTTGTTAATCAATTAATAATTTAAACATAAAAATAACTCATAGGCCATAAACTTTCAATTTATTTTATATGCTTACCTAATTATCGTTTTAAGTTAAACAGACCAAATCGTTTGTGACATAAATCAACATAGGTTTAATTTATTTTTAAAATAAATAAAAAATCCATGACTAAGATGTATTTATTAACCTGGCAATGCTAAAAGTGCACTTGAGGTGTTTAATACAAGAACTATAGGGATGTGCCATTCAAGCTATCGATAATCGATAGCAGGCATATACATAGGCGGACGGATAATTAGAAACAAGGCAAGATTTTCATACAATCGAGGCCACTTTGAAGCCATGGTTCTCCGTGAAGGATTGATCGGGGCATGATCTTATGACGGTCATCGAGAGAGTAGATGGACGACTTTTAGACCGCTATAGATATCCAACTGATCAGATGAACCGTCTGGAAGCAGCATCGTCATGATTCCTTAACTTTAAGAATTTCATATATTTCATATTTTATGCCACTTTGCGGGTTTATTTCTTCATGACGATGCTGCTCCCAAGCGGTTCATCTGATCAGTTGGATATCTATAGCGATCTAAAAGTCCTCCATCTACTCTCTCGATGACCATCATCAGATCATGCCCCGATCAATCCTTCACGGAGAACCATGGCTTCAAAGTGACCTCGATTGTATGAAAATCTTGCCTTGTTTCTAATTAACTGTCCACCTATGTATAACGATAGTTGAATGCATGAAAACTATCGGATATTTTATTATGCCTCGGTCAAATTGCGCTGTTACGGTTCCGTACGTACTGCAGCGCTCTAGTCTGCAAACTCCCTTAGCTTTGCCAAACAATATGTAAACAAAAATAATTATATCTATGAGAATGATCGCCTAATGTTTTAATTTTCATTAATGGAAGCCTAATTTTAAGTTGATTTCATTTCTTGTGATGTAAAATTCCTTTTGAAAATAATAAATGTGAGTTTTTAATGTAATGTGTTTTAGTTTCAATAATCCCTGATCATTATTTTTTCCATTTAGACACTATTACACGTGGTAAATATTTATTTACTTTTTAGAAAGATTTTCAACTATATTTATAACTAGTTAAGAAAATACATTAGGTATTATGAACCATCGAGAAAAGGTAAAAGAGAGCTTAGCAGATGTGAATTCGGTGAAACAAGACCAGAGGCCTACGCTATGAAAATAAAATTAATTTACTATTGACAAAAATTAAGTTAAGGCTTAACTTAATTTAATTCAATTTGTCTTTTGTCAATTTTATGTGTCTTTTCTATGGGCTATATCGGCCTGAAATAAATTCGATTTAATTTAATTTTTAATAACTTAAAAGACCAACCTAAAAAAATCAGAGCATCTCTTCTAATGAAGAAGTCAAGTATGTATTTGTTTATTTGAATACTTATTTGAGGTTCCCATTGACTCCTCATTTGTACGTGATGGGAACCAATGTTTTAAGCAAATAGACGTACAGTATTAAGATTACTTTAGTTAAATACTGGATCGATCTTCCTACTTATCGAACTACACGAAAGTAAGGATTTTTAGTTGTATGTTTGTTACTCTTTCACGCAAAAACTACTGAACAGATTTTGATTTAATATATAATTAAATATTATTCATTGGAAACACTTACTTACACTTACACTTGGAGACACTTACACCAGATTTTAAGTTACACCTCCTGGAACACAACTGTGAAAACCGCATCCAATTTGGTGCAGTAGTTTTTGCGCGATGCCCGAACAAACATACAGACAAAAACTCTAAAAATTATCGTTTTGTCTTCTATTACTTTTATAAAGACCCCTTAAATTAATCGACACTGATAAAGAGGTAAAAACTGGTGGAAAATTTGCACGCCTATCATTAAGTCTTGCGAAGAACCAAATGATGGCGGGGTGTAAAATACACCTAACGCCATCTATGGACAAACTTTAAAACTAAGAACTGGTATGATTAGAACGGGTTAAAAAAAATTTACAACATTTAATTGTATACTGTATAACGCGGATGAAGTCGCGGGCATCGGCTTGTACCTCGTATGTATAGACATCGTCTAGTTACAATTTTATCATATTTATTGATATGATTAGTGCATATTCCAATTGTTTTAAACTCCATTGCAGCAATATTCAAAACTGAACTGTTTCTCGCAAAAAATAATTCCAATTTCGCGTTGCAAACGTATTCCCAGGGCTTGCGGCCGCGGCGCGTGGCACAACGGGTTATCGCGGAAAGTAAATAAGAAGAGTCGATGACCTAAAAAATTTCAGTTAAATTCTGATATTGCGAACTGTACAGTTCTCCCGTGGGGTTAAGTCCTACCTCGTCAAATGAATGAAAGAAATTTAAAACTCGATAATAAGCGAAAATAAATTTTATCAATAAGTCATAATAGAAGTTTTATAAAGCATGATAATTCACGTAAACGTAATGTATGTCATGCCGCATGATCTAGGGACCGCTTTACCCACTGCGCCACCAAAGCTTTCTCAAAAGAAACCAGTCGCCTAACACAAAAACACTACTTTCTCAGCACAAAAAATATTGCCAGAAAAGGAAATGACCCCGCGACTCGGGTAATTCAGAAATACTGTCACAGATAAGATAAGGTCCGCTGTTATTTATAAAAGCCGCAGTGGAATTGGGGATTAATGTTGTCACTTCACTTTTGTTCCTTAGTGTTGTTACAGAATACCACAATGTAGTAACTCAACTCCTTGCAACACGAGAATAAAATCGGTAAGTATACGTACGTTAAAATGAAATCTAAACAAAACACGGCCAGAAAGATATTATTTATTACTAGCTACTGCCCGCGGCTTCGCCCACATGGGATAAGTACCTATAAACCATCCGGAAAAAAATATCTGAACGACAGTGAAAACCGCATCAAAATCCGTTGCGTAGTTTAAAAGATCCAAGCGTACAGACAGACGCGGGAAGCGACTTTGTTTTATTGTATGAAATAGGGTTGTAAGGAAGGATTAATCCCTTACAGCATGGATTTTTTTTTCAAACGAAAAAAATCCACCTCCTTTCGCTTGGTAGTAAGTAATTCTGTAGTAAAATCAAGAGTTAGGGTCAGTTCAGACCAAGCGTAAATTTGCCCGAGCACTCGTCTAACCACTCATTATGACCTGTGACAATACGTGACCTTTGACGTCATTGTTAAATAAACCATAATATCACAAATCCTAAAGAACAAAATCGTATGAATGGCCACGGAAGTCATTCATAAGATTTTGTTTTTTATTGTATAGTGATATGGTTCAATAGACGTCAAAAAGTGCTCGGCCAAAATTCCGCTTGGTCTGAACTGACCCTAAAACTCACCAATTCAATTCTACTTTCCATGGAAAGCACCACGATGTTTACTACATACTCAAGCGCCACCTGAGTCGAAATTTTAGTTATATAGGTAGGTATTTCCCTGTAAAAGGTTGGTCCCGTTTAAAAACTTGAAGCACTGCTTTCAGTATACTGTGGCGACGGAGAAAGATGGGATTTACTTGTTTTTCTAGCTCGTCTATTCAAACAGAGAAGAATTCACGACATTAAAGATTATACAGGGTGTAATGAAACACCTGTAGTGAATACTCGTCTTGGATACTGTACAGCTAAAGGGATTTGGAAATTTTTTTCAAGAGACTTCAATTATTGTACTTTTTATTTTTTATTTTATTTTTTGTGTAGGTACTACTTGTTACACCATATAGTCCCCGCGGACTTTAATGGCGGCTGTGTGAAGTTGGCTGATTTCTGCGCAATGACTAATTAGAGGTGTCAAAAGTGATGTGGGGTACAGTGGACACGCTCATTCAATTTCAAGAAATGGTTCATTGATTCGATCACCGAATCAAACTTTCACATTTTTTGGACAACTCTATGTAGCTCACTATCTCGCGCACACATAGACTACAAACACTGTCAGCGATGTGCAAACGATTTGTGACTATATTAATTCAGCCGCCAAGAAATTCCGTGGGGACTATATCTTCGCCGATTGTGCACCGATTTGAATTTTCATCTTCAGAGATGCAAAAAGAAAGAGAGAAAAAAATAATAGGGAATCATCAGAAAGTCATTTTTTTTTTATCTGATTATTATTGAAAATTTTCCATCGAAGCGAAGATTGTGATTGACATATATTAACATGTAAATGTTTCTTTTCTCAATTAGGCTATAAAAGTTGTAATCTTCCTTTAGGTAAATAAATAAATAAATTATCTCCATGGTTGCCATATTTATTATCCCCATGGTCGCACTAGACAGTAGCGCCATCATTCAGGTCCATTCTCATCGAAGTATTATCCATTTCCCATCGCTCCGACGACACTGATAAATTACTTGTCATATCAGTGGTAATAACGCCAGCCTACCGAGACCTGCCACCCTTACCTAGACAGTTTAAAAACAGACGATCTCGATGTTTTACTAAGTATTAACACAGGTCATAATGAGTGGTTGGACGAATGATATTCGAGTTCGACCGGCGTGATATGTATGAGGTGCGTTTATTATGACGTAGTCGTGTGAATTCATACAACTGTTATTGCATCATATTTAATAAATTCGTTCACTCTGTATAAAGATCAGGAGCTCTATTTTTGAATCGCTCTCCTCGCTTCGAGCGGTCCACTCTACAGATTTTTGTATCGGATGTCAAAGAAAAAACAGTAGAATCGATCGCTTGAAGCGAGGAGAGCGATTCAAAAATAGAGCTCCAGGAGCTCTATTTTTGATTCGCTCGTAGGGAATTGTATCGCATGCGACTTATGTCATACTCGACTTCCAAGTCGCACGACGCTGATTTTCTGCATTTTTGATTCGCTCGCGTTCGGTGTTGCCAATAATATTAAAAATGTAGAACTTTATCCGTTTTACGCAGAAAAAATAAAAACCGGTAATTACCGAAACGTAAAGCGGAACGTAAAATGCTCAGTAATGGTCGAAACAATAGAGACTGTATATGATATTATCTTTGCCTTTTGTTAGAAAAAGTGAACTGAAGTGAAGTGTCAGTGATAGTTGTCTCTTTTCTTTTGTCATATGGCCTTTGACGTTTATTCTACCGCTCGGCTCGTCCCAAGCGACGAGTGGTCGATACCACTCGTTGCCGTTCGAGCGGTTCAAAAATGCGGAGTCGAGGGAAAATCTGTAGAATCGAACGCTAGAAGCGAGGAGAGCGAATCAAAAATAGAGCGCCAGGCTTTGTAGTGGCATAACGTCAAATTTGTTAGCCCCTTATTGCATGAACCATACAATGTACATAATAATAAATAAGATCAGCAGATACTGTACAAGTGGTTTTTTTTCCTGAAGCCAAAAACCACTGGGTATTTTTCGTTTGAAGAAAAAGTCCATGCAATAACGGGTTAAGTTGTCTTTTTACGGATGGACGTTCCCTTTGTTTCAATTTTTAAATAAGTTACTTTGACTAATAGTTGGATAATTCATACTCAAGGCAGCGTATGGACTCGTAATGATTATAAAACTGTCTTTTATGTAAATTTTTGCTTGAATAACATTTTTAGAGCATCCAAAGTCAGCAATGTTATTACTAGTAATTAATATACATTATTATTAGTAATGATGGTTTAATGGTTTAGTTTATTTACATTTTCAATAACCGAATTTTGAATTCAACTCTTTTGGGTCGAGGTGTAAGAACTTGACAAAATCTTCTTCAAGTAATCAGTATTTGTGTATTTATATTTCCTATTTACAGTTGTTATAGTCTTAAGTATTTCTGTATTTATATTTTCTTTAAGTCTTCCCACAATATAATAAATAAATATGATATCGGCGGATTGGGCGGGATATCCGCAGGTTCGCTGCCGGAAGTGACCGCCATTCCGGCGATCGGCGTTCCGGAAGTCCCCTTGTTTGCCGCTCTTGTGAGGATGTAGACTTCACTGCCTTGATGGGTTTCGGTGTTGCCATTTCGTAGAAAATCACAAACACCTCCATTCAGGCAATTTAACACAGATATATGCATAGAGTCTCTTTGGTGCGTGCTCGCGGCCCCTTAAAGAGGCGTAAAAAAAGCATCCTATGTGTGTCAAAATCGTGTCAAATGTATGACAATACTGTGACTCACTCACACAGTCTCATTTTCAAACTCCATATAAATTTGTATTAGCAACCTCCTCCCGCTACTCCGCTTCCTTTGTCCGCACCCCCCCTGTAAGTGCACCATTGGTTCCCATACTAAATATGCAAGATGCAGTCTCCATAGGGAGCGCGCGCGCCACCAAAGAAATTCGAACCTTCCTGGATATATGTATAAATAGTTTGAATTTATATAACACTAGAGGACGTCCCTAAGAACGTCAATGGCGTCGTGGGGAAGAAGCGGCCTATCAGTTCGATCCCCGGCTGCTCCATGTACCAATGGTTTTTTCTGGAAACTTAAGTAAATTTACTGACTGCTCTAAAACGGTGAAGGAAAACATCGTGCCGAAGAAATTCTTATGCGCATGTGAAGTCCACCAACCCGCACTGGGCTAGCGTGGTGGACTATAGCCCGAACGCCCTCGTTGAGCCCCAGCAGTGGGGACATGTTAATAGGCTGTTGACTGAAAAACTCACCCTTTTATAATCATAGACATACTAAGAACACCTATTATTGTACAGCCGACCGCACGTCAGGGGAAAAACTTTGACCTTGAGCTGGTCTAGCCTATAGGAAGTTTCAATACTATGAGGACCAGTTTATACTGGTTTTGATTCCACTGACGTGCGGTCGACCGTACCACAGTAAAGTTCTCATTAACAATACAAGCACTGCAGCTATTCTGAATTTCTGATTGTCTCTCGGCTTTACATCTTGAGTCTTGAAATGAATGTCTCACTTATACAGGGTGTCCAATGTAGCGTTGGGTGTTTTATGACCTCTCAGCATTTATAACAAAGCTCGTCGAATGTTCATTTCCACAAATAGTATATTAATTATAAGAAGAAACAAAAAAATGCCTACGTCTAGAAAAGGTGAGGTTTTCTTTTCGCTCTGAGATGATTTTATTTGTGTGGCGTTCCAAATCAAAGGCGAAAATGAGTAGATAATTCATTAGAGTCAACCCTGAAAACTGAATCATCATATCAGCCTGTAGACGTCCACTGCTGGACAAAGGCCTCCCCCAAGGATCTCCACGACGACCGGTCCCGCGCTAACCTCATCCAGCCGGGTCCCGCGACCTTCACCAGATCGTCAATCCACCTTGTGGGAGGCCTGCCTACACTGCGTCTTCCGAAAACTAAATAAATATACCTAATCATAAGTAGATCCAATAAACCTATAAGGTTATATTTTTATAAAAAATTTTAGTTACTCAATCGTGTCGTTTGAGTCATTTTACAAAACTTTTATTATATTGGAAACTAAATGCCGCCATAAGGTCTCATTCATTTTCATTTACAACGTCACATTCTGATTACTCATGAAAAGATCCATCGCTTTGGTTATCATTACTTACTGAACACCCTGTATGAATACGGTACGGTACACACATCTCTGGCCTCTGGCGTCTTTGGTAGACCGGTCATATAAATCTCAAGTAAAGCTTTAAACGGTGTAAGTAATGAATGTAAAAAAACTACTTCACTTGTAACATTGTCCTTTCCTTCCAAGAAAGTTTGTTGAACAAACGAGGATAGCGCAACAACTGCTCACAAATGTGTTTTAAAACACGTACAGTCTCGAAAAAAGTTTATCGACTTTATTTTTTATAACGGGTTTTCCGGCCTTGGAAACGTGGTCCCATTTTAGTTTTACAATAATCATGTACAAAATACCGAAGGATACAGCATGGCGTCCAAAAATCTTTCATGAATTCATATACGCGCTAAGCGATAATAATTTCAATAGAGATTTACAATGGACAAGTTTTGGTACGAACTGAAAGAGACTATTAATTGCTCCGTGCTGAAACAGTTGTTACACGCTTTTATTTTAATTTCCCGCACAATACACGACCGCAAGCACATATTGTATAAAACACTATCACAATGAAAACTCGAAAAGTACATTTTCTAGGGAAATAAAATAGAGACAAAAGTAGCTAACACTTCATAAACATTGATTTCGTAACAATTTCATAAAACATTTAAGTGACAGGACAGAACTAATCTAAATACTTAAACAATTAAGGATCAATACACATATTCATCATCAGCCTGCACTAGTCCACTGCTGGACATAGGCCTCCCTCAAGGACTGAAGAGTACGTTTTTTGTTTGACCGCGTCAAACAAAAAACTTAGGGCTTCTTTCACCACTTCCTGATATTCTTACAGATAGTAATCTTAGTGATAAAGTAATCTATCAAATAAATCTGTGTGATAGACTATATAAAATGTATAAGATATAGGCAATCAGATACCTGTGAAACCAAAAAAATAGGCTATATGTCAGATAACCTGCAGATAGGGTATCTGTGACTTTATCAGCAAGCGATGTAAGAGGCCCTTACTCTTCAGTAATTATATCAGTATGGAAGATACAAAATTAATAATGGATTTTAGTGGATCTCGCGGAAAAAACTTGGTAGCTTGCAGCACTAAAGGTCCCTAAGCTTTGTTTTTCCCCTGCGACTGTACAACAATTAGTCGCAGTTACAAATTATGTGCAATAAATACGCGAGTAAACTGACACGCTTGACGTTCGTGCAAAACGACCATTATTCTGTCTTTTCCCCGATCTCCCTTGTTTACCCCGAGCCGTCAAACTGCATTCACAATGTTAGGCAAACTGCCTGATTTATGAATAACTGATTGAATGAATGAATGAATCGACAAGAAAATAATTAATAATTATCGTGAACAACAAAGTAAGTAAGTACTTTTATTTCAGGGAAACAACTAATTACATAAGTATAAATACACAGTTGATATTAGCTAGATACTAGATATTACAGTACAAGACATAGCTATACATAATTAATTTTCTTGAAACCAGTTGTCGCCGTGAAAAGGGTCTCAATCTTATTGAAATTTTAACTAATAATCACTTATTAACATGTACGATAAGTAGGTTACTAAAGCTAAGCTTTTCTTAGTTCCCTTGTGAATGCAACTTCTTTCATGTTGACTTAATTATTAGCCTTACGAGGCAAACTTCAGAGCCGCCATTGTTGAAAAAAAACGTATAGGGAGAAGAAGGAAGAATATACTGTTAGAATGTGTGTGTAATAGAGAGAGAGATGGAGAGAGATTTAGAGTACACAGACACACCCCCAAAAACACATAGACACGCAACGTCTGATTGGGTAACAATCCACCAAAACTTTTACATTTGCGTTATTTATTTCATCAATGGTCAGTTATCAAACTCGAACCTGTGCACAAACATGTCTCACAAAACGAAAATTAAATCAACGTCTAAATAACGTGCAACCTTCGCCTTAAGTGCCATTTAAACTTTAACTACAAAGTGGTTGCTACAAATTCCAGTCGGATAAAGAGTTAGTGAGAAGTTTTAAGTCGACTTTTCGAGGTCGAAAGTTACAGATTGCTTGTTGGAATTCTGCAAGAAAAAGTAAGTTAAAAACCGTATTGAAAGGGCTTTTAAATTCACAGGTAATTTCTACTAAGGTCTTACTGGAACGAATTGTTTTTAAGGACTATTTTACTGTTTTGCAGTAATTTGTGTTAACTTTTCTTTTTAAAATTTAAACTCTGTATTTGGTGGGATTTTAAATTATCTTGTCTTATAGATTGCCTATTTATTGTTGGATATAGCAACACTAGAAGAGTCCTACTCATACGTTTGTTATGGAAAATATTTAAGATCAACTGGTCATGCGCGAGTATGCCTAGCTACATTTGAGGAAGCTCTATTCTAAATTTCAAGTTTCTAGAGTTGCGAATTTGACACCCACTACCCCTTAACCTCCCCCCACCAAGGAAAAAAAATCCAATAAGAATATTTAGGTCTAGTTCCGATTATTGAAACGTGATAGCTAGCAAAAGTACTACAGTTCTACCCAAAAAATACGCAAGAATAGCTGAAACTACAAAATCAACTTTAAAAATTCGGTTCACCCAAATTGTCTGACAGGCAGACCAAGGTCAAAGGTGACATTTACTTTATTTTAGGTTCCTAAAGTCCCAGGACGATTGAGTGGTTAAACAGAAACCAAAAAGGCCACTTCGAATCAAAAATTGAATCATATAACAGAATAACCTTCAAAAGGCTTTCTTTCCGCTAAAAATATCTTTTCTCCGTCGAAAGAGTATAATAATGGATGTATAGAATCCAAAGGGAGTTGGTAAAAGTTTAAATTGGCTGGGAATCCTGGGGGTGATGGCGGCCGATAGCTCCCGACACGAATTAGATTCAAATAAAAGTATCAAATTGCACGTTGTAGGTATAGAAAGCGTATGTGGCGAAAAAAACGTTTTTGTCAGACCATAATCAGATGGGACTGGAACTTTGTCGTAATATGTGGTCAGGAGAAAGGAAGGTGAATGAATTTATTTACAAAGATCCTTATCTATGTACAAAATGCAAGTTCGCAACTAGCCTGGTAACGGCACAGCGTAACAATACCCGCGGACCAATCACAGCATAGTAAGCAGACGTAATAAGACGAATCATCGCGCGATTTGCAGCTAACTTCAGTCTGTCCTCTGTACAGCTGAAAGTGAAATTTAAAATTAGAATCGTAGCTTGCGTAGGGTCGTAAAAACTGTTCATTTTAATTAATTAACCGACCAATAATGAGCTACCATTTCACTGATGTACTGAATCTGAGGTTCCAAATTAATGAATGAATGAATAGAACGACTTGAACTAAAATAAACCACGCAAAAAACTTGTTTTTACTTTTTTCTAAGTCGGGTTTTAGTTTTTTTACCTTACTTTATCTATCTAAGAGCACAAGACAGTAATGCTCAAACAGTTCCTCATGTTTCCAGTATACATGTTTCAAATTGGCTACCTCCGCCCGACATCCGCTAATATGTCGTAAACAAGCGCGCGCGGCAATAAGTCGCACAAAACCTCTTACATCCGACACCGCCGTGCTACACACCGAACCACAGAGGTTTATAATAGTGACAATAGTCACAAACTTGACAACATCAACCTTGGATTAACAAGGTTGCAACAATATTGTCACAAACCTACCTTGTCATATATGACATCAACCTTAGATTATCAAGGTTGCAGCAATATTGTCAAAAACTTGACAACATCAACCGAGTCGTTCGTCGTTAGACCCCACAACCGAATGTCCCACATGGGACGTAACGGGAAATTCAATTTTAATATTATTTCTATTCGTCATTAGACCCCACTCCGTTTTTTTACTCATTTTAAATGAAAGTAACGTCAGTAAGAAAAGTCTTTGGTAGTTCCTTTTAATCGATTTTATTTTATTTTACTATAAATTTGAAAAACGAGCACTACTGACTCTGTAATGACGTATTTTTTACTTGTATTGGCTAGGTGCCATATAGCGGGGTACCGACGTATACATCAATATTTTTGTCAGTATACCATTATAACTGTGATTTTAGGAAAAATTAAACTGTATATTTTGAAGGTTGATTTTTACTGTTATTTTAATATTTTTTTAAAATTTAGATTTATATTTTCAATTTTATAACACTGATAATTGTAAATTATATTCAGAAGTGATTTTATAGGTGACTGAATAGTATCTAAAATGTTGGTTTTTTTTTAAATTTTTAAATAAATCATAAAATAGCATTTCTGTCTTACAATATATATAACTATTTAATATTTTTAATGCGAAAATATGAAAACATGTCGAAACGGCTAAACCTGTTTGGATGAAACTTGGTACATACGTAGATTATGATGTAGATTAACATCTATCCTGGTCCACGTGGGCAATGCCTCGGGCGAAAGTTAGGATTAGGAATATATTCAATTTAGTAAACATTTTTAATTCAAAGCATTTTCTTGCTAACTGTACTCAGACTACTCATAATTGGCGAAAAAAACGGAGTGGGGTCTAATGACGAATAGAAATAATATTAAAATTGAATTTCCCGTTACGTCCCATGTGGGACATTGGGTAGTGGGGTCTAATGACGAACGACTCCATCAACCTTGGATTAACAAGGTTGCAGCAATATTGTCACAAACCTACCTTGTCATATATGACATCAACCTTAGATTATCAAGGTTGCATCAATATTGTCACAAACTTGACAACATAAACCTTGGATTAACAAGGTTGCAGCAAAATTGACACAAGCCTACCTTGACATATTTGACATCAAACTTAGGTTATCAAGGTTGCAGCAATATTGTCACAAACCTACCTTGTAAAATTTGACGTAGCAAATCAAA
The DNA here is from genome assembly GCA_949699065.1 of Metalampra italica. Taxonomy (NCBI): domain Eukaryota; kingdom Metazoa; phylum Arthropoda; class Insecta; order Lepidoptera; family Oecophoridae; genus Metalampra; species Metalampra italica. The sequence goes on along the minus strand of OX452995.1, from coordinate 1,933,324 downwards.
ATCAAAGAAAAATTAAGTTTGCTGCAAGCTTACTTGCTATCTGGGGAGTAGCTACTTCAAACAAAAATTATGGTATATAATTATACACAGACCTATGTTATGGTATAACTAGCTGACGGCGGGCGGGGCACGCGGGGTGCGCGCGGGGGTGTCTCCGATAACATTCAATGCGCACAGATACGACTTTGTCCGAATATGAATGAATTTCACCGAAATATGGCCGCTCGCCACGTGAGTTTGCGCCAATGAACACCAACTCGTGTTGCAAACAGTCGAGTTGAAATGTCTTCTCTAGTACGTAGTACATATTACCTCGATGGCAAAAATGACGTGAATTCGACCGGCAGCGCCCAGCGAGCATTCCGGAAATAATTGCATAACGAAAAACATGTACCTATACTATAGAAAGCTTTACTTCTAAACTTTAAAATTTACAAAAAGCTAAGTTATATCGTTGTAAAGATTCATCTGTTGCCAACACAAAAATGTGTGTTTGACCCTCCACTCCCCGCGATGACGTCAGAGACAGCGGGAGTAAAGCGGAACACAGACAGGGCGGCGGCGGTGCGAAAGCGTCGCGGAAATTTTTTGTAATGTTCGAAATAGTATGAAGCCTTTTACATCAAAGCGGCGCGGCGGCGGTGCGGCGCGGCGGCGGTGCGACGGCGAAAGCGACAAAACCGCGCTCACAGATTTGACGTTTTGATTTGACAGATTTCCGCAGACAGGCGTTGCGGAGCGGCGGCGGCGCATTGTATTCCTTTGTAGTGTATGAGAACCCCTACACAGAGCGGCGCGGGCGCGGCGCGGTGCGGAGCGTTCTTCATACAAACCGCCGCCGCGCCGCCGCGCCGCCGCCGCTAGCGGTATATGTTGTCTGAAGGGCTCCGCTTTTTATTCGCTTTCCGCAGATTCGCCGCCGCAACGCTTTCGCAACGCCGCCGCGCTGTCTGTGTTACGCTTAAGCGTGTTGCGCGGGCGCCGCTCAGTATAAATTTTAGCAAAATGGAAACCATCGAATTCATGAAAAATTCTAACACTTTGTACATACATCTATTACCCCCTTTGACATCAATTAAACTAATCATACTATTCTGGGATTTTGCAAAGGTGATTTTCTTTAAAATATAAGGTACTGATGAGAATCGAAAAAAACCCTATTTACCTCACCGGCTCGGAAGGGTATACTATCTCATTCGAATATCTGCGTGGAAAACTGCACCTGGAAAAAAACTTTTTAAAACTTTTCTTCTAATTTGTAGAAGGTGGACATTTAAAGAAGTGGTCAATTCTAATTGTGGTTATTATTATATGTGGTTCTAAACCGTCGAAAGGATTCAATTCACCTAGTATTTTCCTAGCTGTAGTGAGGTGAAAAATTGTGTGTTGCGCTCGGCAGCAAAGTTATTTTGCGTCTCGTACCTTAAAACCCTCGCTACGCTCAGTTTTCAATACTAGTACTCGCACAAAATAATCAACTTTGCAGCCATGCATAACAAATAACTATTTTTCGTGTTGGAGGGTTCGGGATCGCGACCTCCCTTGTCAAATCCGGGTGCCACACGGGTGTCCTGTGTTACGCGACGGTGTGAATGCCGCTCGGGTTATGTTTTAGCAATTTCATGTTCTCTCTGTGAAAAATGTGCGCGACCTGAGTCGCTCCAGCACCAACAGCTATTTATATGACAACTTTTTGCCGCGATTTTTCAAGTTTCCACAAGAGTTCGAAGTACCCGCAAATAAGTATGTCGAGAAACAATGATTTTCCGAAACTTTTCAATTTCAATGAATGAAAATCATCGTTAGGAGCTGGTTGCCTAGTTGGTTGTGCACTCGCCCACGAGATCATGGGTTCGAACCTGGCCCGTACAAATGGGTTTTTCGGAACTTAAGTACGGTTTATTATAATACCACAGGCTTTTGGTGAAGAAAAACATGAGGAAATCTAAATACGCCAAAGATTAGAATTACTATTCTAAGGCATATGTGAAGTCCACAAAACGGATTGGGGCACCGTTGGCGGACAGGGGTTTGGCACAACAGATGCCAAAAGGGTCGAGTCCCCAGGTATTCCTGGGCTGCCTAAAAAATAATATAAAATAACATCGTAAGGCTTTGGATTACAATCGATTAAGTACAGTTTTAGGGTTGTAATTAAATAACATTCTTAACCAACATAAAAAACTGACTTCCGCATCAAAAATACCGATTGCACACAAATGCGAATTCAGTATGTTTGGTCTACAATTTAAGTATTTTTTTAAAGTTTTTATTTAAGCATGCTACTTGGCAGTTTAATTTTTATATACTTAATGACTTTTTTTGGTCTGGTTATTATGTATTGTTCTAATTATTAATTGTTTTTGATTATTGTTAATGTGAATTATTTATGTTTATTAATATTAATTTTGCTAATAAAAACTGCCGCGAATAACACATTATAAACGTTTTATTCCAACAAAATATAGAAATATAAAATTGAGCCGGCATCACTTATTTCCCAGTTTTCCACAAGTCCCCATGGCAACGCACCAACAATGTTCGAATGCGTTCCATTCCATAACAATTAATTGACCGAGCGAGCAAAGCGAGCGAAGCGTCTACGTTTCGAGACTGGCCAAAAATGCTCTTGTCCGGCTGTCTGTCTGTCTGTCTGTCTGTCTGTAATTCTCTACAGGTCGCATTTTTCAACCGATTTTGACGAAAATTTGGCATATGTATAAATTAATTAAACCTACAAAATGAGTAGAATAAAATTTTGAAAAACATTTTTTTTAGAGTACCTACCATACTCGCAAAGTGGGAGTGAACTTTTTTTTTCAAAGTTGACTTTTGTTGGTTTCTTTTAGGTTTGGTTTATAAGGGCTGGCGAGGTCTACTGTTCTCACGGAACTACTAGTGTAAATTCAGACACAATGTAAATTGTTTAATGAATAAAATGATTGATTGATTTATTTGATGTAGCCGCCAGGTATATTTTTCTTAAGCCAATAACGCTAGCATAGTCGCATTGCAATCTACTTAAAACCTTGCTGACTTACTTAAATGGCAGCCCAAAAATACCGATTGCACACAAATGCTAACTCTGATGCGCAATCAGTAGGTATTTTGGTATTTTACAATTTACGTATTTATTACATGTGCACTCCAATAAAATCCTACTAATATTATAGAGGCGAAAGTTTGTAAGGATGTGAAGATGCGAGGATGGATGTTTGTTACTCTTTCACGCAAAAACTACCAAACAGATTTTGATGAAACTTGGTACAGTGATAGCTTATATCCTGGAATAACATATAGGGTACTTATTAACGCGGACAAGGTCGTGGGGCGTCCGCTAATACCCCCTAAGTAACAAACGCCTATATAGAGGGCGCTGTTTCACAATGTACACGGGAAAACTTTTCTACGCGGGCGAAGCCGCGGGAAAAAGCTGGTATTTTTTATAATAAGTTCGGGACACATTTTAAAATTGAATTTGTAAGTACGTACAATAAAACTAGGCATGAAACGAAACGTACAAAACTTGCGAACGGACCTCAGTTATTTCCTATTCCGAGCAGCTGCGACCGCGACCCGGATCTGCACTTAATTATGTAAGTTCTCCAACTTAATGCATACAAATGTCAGCTAGTTAGCATCGGCTGCAGTCGAAGAGGTGGCGCCGCTAAACCTATTTCAAAAGGTTTCCACTTCTGATATATAGTTTTAGCCTGCTACTCAGATAACCCAGTCAAACCGACAAGTCGGTTTTGGGGGACAACTATATACTTTAAATGAATATGTATTTTAATAATAAATAAATAAATAATTAGAGAGAATTTACCAAGTGATGATGGTAGATTTTGGCTAACCTAAAACCCTTGATTTTTATCATGATATTTCTGAAGACACAAATTTAAATTTAGACAGCACTAAATAGACTTTCGGCGATGTAGGCAAATGCCGCCCGACCCACTAAAAATAGTTTCTATCCCTGTCACGTAGTATTATGAAGATAAGGACGACAGACTTCATAAAATTGTATTGACTTCTGTTAGTATTAATCTTATTGCTACTCTTTAGTTTTTAAATATAGGTGGACGGATAATTAGAAACGGGGCAAGATTTTCATACAATCGAGGTCACTTTGAAGCCATGGGTCTCCGTGAAGGATTGATGGGGGCATGATCTGATGACGGTCATTGAGAGAGTAGATGGAGGACTCTTAGATCGCTATAGATATCCAACTGATCAGATGAACCGTTTGGCAGCAGCATAGTCATCATTCCTTAACTTTAAGATTTTCATACATTTTGATGCAATTTTGCGTGTTTTTTTCTTCATGGCGATCCTGCTTCTAAACGGCTCATCTGATCAGTTGGATATCTACAGCGATCTAAATCTCCTCCATGTACTCTCTCGATGACCGCCATCAGATCATACCCCGGTCAATCCTTCAGGGAGAACCAAGGCTTCAAAGTGACCTCGATTGTATGAAAATCTTGCCTTGTTTCTAATTATCCGTCCACCTATGTAAGTGGATAGCTATATCTTGTATCCTTGTTTTTTTTATTTTTTTTTTGTAATTTTGTCTGTTGTTATCCCTGAATAAAATAAAAATAAGATACTAATTTTAGTTCAGCCAAATTTTAAATCCTTGATTTCGGAATCGGAACCCATTGTTGTGGTAAAACGGGTAAAGCCTAAGATTTGCCGGTAAAAGTGGACATCCCCTGCTAGATGGACCGACGACCTGAACAAGCAAGCCATAAAATTTCCCAATGAATAATGTGTATACAACTTAATTTAATTGGATCCGATTTGAAACCACAAAGCGGCTATCTAACGAGAATTCACGCATCGCCGAACATCTACTGCAAGGAATCCAGACTCTAGTCAGACAGGTACGCATCCAGTAAAATATTGCAAAAGACTCGAGCCTACGAGTCCGGCTTTATTAAATAAAACAAAAAACAGTAAAAACCTTAAAACTTAAACCTCAAAACCTTAAAAACCGTTTAAGTATTATTTTAATAGTACATTGTTAACCTAGGTGCGAAAGTAACTTATTTAAGTCCCGAGACGGGGTTTGGCGCCCGACGCGTAGCGAGGGCGCCAATAGTTCGAGGGACCTCTAAATAAGTCTTGAACCCGAGGGAAACACTGTGCTTTTCATTAAGAATACACTGAAAGTAAAAACAAAAACATAAAATGAGTGTTAATACAAATCTCTGCTATACTGAAGTATAAACTAAACTCTACAACTCGAAGAAAAAACAAATGAAGATCGGATTGCCGCTTTCCCGTCTACTTTGTTTTTTTTCCTGTGGCCGGCCAGCTATTCTGCCATTATTTTTCATTTCCATCATTGAAAAAATGGTAAATATTTTGCCCAAATCTATGTTATTTTAAAGAAATAGTTGAGAGTAATAATTATAATAAAGTCATTTAAAAATATATATTCTTTAATTATTCCATAACTTTATGTTATTTCAATTTTACATCGCGCTGTAATTGAGTGGCTGTATAGACAGTTGGATCATGGTCCAATAGAAATGTCAAAATAGTACTAGTTTTTTTAAATATAATTTGACAGCTGTCAGTTGAAAGCGATTCTCCCTAGGGCTGAGATGTATTACTTTCAACCCGCTCCTCAGGCAACTTCAGACCTACATTCTGAGTATGAGTAATGAAAAAAATATTTTAGGTTGATTTGGCACTGAATCACGCACAATCCAACGATTGAAGAAATATAATTTTTAATTAAACATTTTTTTGATCATATTTTGAAGTTGTATTTTTATTTCGTATCTTTCCCACTCATGTATATTTTATTATTGTTTAGTTTATTTATTTGTATTATAAATAATTATGTTAAATCTCTACATATAATAAATAAATGAATTCCTCATCTCCTTTCACTAATCATGTGTTTTATGAAAATGCTATACAAATTAAGTTGTTTCGCGTAATCACTAGCGTGAACAGAAGCCGCTCGTATCCTAGGGACTTCCCGTAATCACTAGGAATTATGTAAAAACACGAATCGCAGTATCCCTGAGTGCGTACCTGCTATTGAAATCTGCTTCACGAAGCTAGTCTACAGCTCGAAAGACAGTCCGGACTATCGTAAATCAGCTGGTTAGTCGCTAGCAAGTCAGCAAGGTTTTAAGTAGATTGCAATGCGACTATGCTAGCATTATTCGCTTAAGAAAAATATCATACCTGTTAGGATTGAATTGAATTGAATAGGCACCTTATTACTTGTGAAAATTGTACGGGAGAATTGAAATGCAGATGCAATACAATTTTGGTATTGTACTTTTGCTGGGTGTAATATTTTGGTATTATTTTGTGCATCCGGTGGGGATTTCGCGAATACCTACCTACTTAATTGGATATTGGAAATATCCCCACTGACATTATGCCTTGGAAAATGCGACAATCCTATTTGAAAAAACGGAAAATTTATTCGGATTTAGCGAATATACCATACGTTCGTCCACAAAAATGGTGTTTAAAAAAACAAGTTGTCAGCTGTGTGATTCTGTAAAGTACGAATTAAAACTCGACCATCACATCGCAAGTCACTTACTTCACTTCGCATCCGATCATGAAATACCTTGATATCGCATTGTGTAAACAAATACAAGCTACACAATAAACACTTCACTTGCGAAGTAAAGTAAGTATTGAACTGTGAATCATTGAGTTAGAGACCGATCTCGCTGCGGATTCAGGATCGAGTTGCACAAATACGCTTACAGAATAGCAGGGCAGTTGTCAAATTTTTTGAAATAAGAACAGCAAGTAAGTATTTTAATATTGTTTTGATTTAACTATGAAAATAAACCTAATTGTTCTATGACGTACAAACGAATGTCAACCAGAGAGCCCTCAACTAAATCAGTTTTTACGACTTTTTCGACTTACAAAATTACTACACAAGCTTAATTGGCAGTTAGGAACTTAATACTATTTCTTTCCATTACTGTAAAAGTAATTACTCTGTGACATGCTGGGGACGGACGGATGGACTGGGGGATCTTAAGGGTTCTTTTCCGTAGACTAAGGAATCCTAAATCCTTAAATTTCATCCCACAGTACCACAGAAAGGAACCGATATCCTATTCCACGCTATTGTCTTGTATTGGACATGCCTCTTTGAACACGACTCTCCGGAATTCTAATAAACGCGTTGCACAACTGGTTGGCTGGAGGCGATATTCGATACTTAACTGGAATACCCTTAAGTTCTTTTTACACTTAGCCAGTAAAAGAGGAGAAGCAAAGCCGACATTATTCGAAGAATTGCTAAGCTTAAAAAGCAGGGCACATCGCTCTCAAAACCAACGGCTCGTTGGGGCAGAAAGGTTCTCGAGTGGCGACCTTGTACCGGAAGACGTACTGCAGGCCTCCCTCAAGATGGACCCACGATCTGGTCAAAGTCATGGGAATTAACTGGGCACGGACAGAGCAGGACCGGTCGGTGGACGTCTTCCGGCTGATTATGTTGATGATGAAGTATGAATACGTGCAAAATTCGCATTAATTCCAGGATATAACCTATCCTGTTCCAAATCATCAAAATCCGTACAGCCGTTTAATGTGATTGAGCAAACATATCCACATTTCAGCGTTACTAGCTGCTTGCTGCCCGCGACTCCTTCCGGGGAATTTAAAACAAAGTATTGTTTACGTCTACACGTACATTGTTTACCAAGGATCTCCACGACCGGTCGTCGTGGAGATCCTTGGGGGAGGCCTTTGTCCAGCAGTGGACGTCTACAGGCTGATACGATGATGATGATTGTTTACGTAAAATGTGGGGGCCTCTCACTAAATAAGATTCTTACTTGAATATTACCAAAAAATTTTGTGTATTAGGTATTATTCTATGTTGTCTCTTTCACTGCTGCCAGTGAACTCGACGTCAAGTAACCTATTGGCCCCGTGTAAAACGGTCCTTATTAAAAAGCGAGAAAACAGTGTTTTTTCGCTGCCGGCGTTAAATACATTGCAGTTTGCATTTGGCTGCGGGTAATGTAATGGGAAAAACTCACCAGTGTATAGACCTAGCACAGAACTATTCTGGGATCAGTCAGATTTCATCATAAATTACATTAAAGGTATTATAAAAACACAACAAATTACAATTATTACAAGTTATAGACGCGATGGGCGGGTCCGCCCTATGGGTAACAGATTCCTCCAGCTCTGCAGAGCCCTTGATGGTTCCGAGGACGACCGCTGCGTTGGCCCTTTGAATCTCCAGACTGATGCGAGTCCTTCAACGTCCACTTCTGGACATAGGCTTTCCCCGTGAACGCCACCACACTCAGACCTTACGTTTTTTTTTTTTACGTTTACCTGTTTGACATGTCCCATAGAAATAAGACGCAGCGTGGGCAGGCCTCCCACAAGGTGGACCGACGATCTGGTCTGGTGACCGGCCGTCGTGGAGATCCCTGGGGGAGATCTTTGTCCAGCAGTGGACGTCTACAGGCTGGCTGATAATGATGATAATTTTGCTGGGATTTCGCTTACGCACGGAAATAGTATAAAACTGGTCTCCCATAGTATTAAGCCTCCCTGATAGGCTAGGCCAGCTCAAGGTCAAAGTGGTTCCACCGACGTGCGGTCGACTGTACCACTAGCGGCAAAATTCGACCAATCTGAGGTTCTTCGTTTCTGACGGCAAATCTTGTTTCTTTCAGAGTTTCGGAATTCGGCCGGTAGAGGCGCTATTAGTGAGAATATTTGCATCGGCAATTATGAACGAGCTCCGTCTATGTAAGGACCTTTGTCACCGCGGCACGTAGCGCGGTTCCAAACTCCATCAAAGCAAAGATCGGGCGAAGTTATAAGTGGGTTGTCTTGACTTTGACTTTAGCGAAAATACGTCTTTATAGTTTAACAAGATGGTTGCTTCCGTGCATAGCGACACTGAGGCGACGTCTGCCAAAGGTACGGTCGACCGCACGTCCGTGGAAACAAAACCAGTATAAACTGATCTCTCATAGTATTGAAAAGGGGTAGGCCAGCTTAAGGTCAAAGTCTTACCACAGACGTGCGGTCGACTGTACAAGACCGTATATCGATGTGTATGAGAGGTTATGATACTGTTATTCTATTATTTACATGTGTATTTCGTAGCGACATCGGTAAGGGGTAAAGTGTGCGTGAGAGCGTTGATGCTGATAGACGAGGGCCCTGGGGGTCATGACCCCACCCCTCCACCCCAAAGGTCTTAATACGTGTGCAGAAAATGGAAAAAGAATTAAAATTGTATCCTTTATAAATTCATGTAATTAACCCTCCGAAAAATGACACGCATTTGTATTTTTTTATATCATATTAGCAGAAAGACGTCTTGCACTGCTGGACTCCATATTCTGCACATTATCCTACGGCATATCGGTGGGGTCGTGACCCTCTGGACCAGCACCTGACGGTATTCAACCAACGTAATAGCAACAGTATATAGGGGACGTACAGTATCCTATTGGTGGTCTTAATATGGCTATTATACAATTTCTTAGTTGCATCGGATAACGTGATCCGATGGGAACTTTTTGTGTGATCAGATGCAACCCCGAGCGTCAGTGGCGTCGGGGATAAGACGCGGCCAATCATATCGAAAGGTCCGGAGTTCGATCCCCGGCTGGGCCATGTACCAATGGGTTTTTCTTGAAACTTAAGTACATTTACTGACTGCTCTCATACGGTGAAGGAAAACATCGCGAGGAAACCTGCATACGCTGAAGAAGAAATTCTTAGGCGCATATGAAGTCCACCAACCCGCACTGGCTAGCGTGGTGGACTACAGCCCGAACGCCCTCGTCGAGAGGGTAGGTCTGAGCCCCAGCAGTGGGGACATGTTAATAAGCTGTTGATGATGATGATGCAACCCCGAACAGATAATATGATCCGTTGGGAATAACTCTATTATTTTAATAGTGTCGCTCGGTAGTCTGAATGTTTTTAAAAATAAAAAAAAAGAAAGTCATTCTACAGAAAGTACCTACCAACAACAACGGGTCTTTATCAACTACCTATACATCTGACTGTAAGTGATCATTTAAAAGAATACATCATCATTTAAGGCTGTCGTGAAGCGAGGCCGTGTATAATTTAAATCAATAAACTCTCCGCGGCGGGCTACTTACGGCGAGGAGTGCAAATTAATGGGTAATGATATCCTCTTAACATTAGCTAGGGTGGCCATGCGACGGGAACGGTTCGAAGGACCTCATCTTATCTCATCTCACCTCACCTCACCTCATCTCATCTCATCTCATCTCATCTCATCTCATCTCATCTCATCTCATCTCATCTCATCTCATCTCATGTCATGTCATCTCATCTCACCTCACCTCACCTCACCTCACCTCACCTCACCTCATCTCACCTCACCTCACCTCATCTCATCTCACCTCACCTCATCTCCCTCACTTCACTCCATCTCATCTCATCTCAAGTCATGTCATGGTATGTCATCTCATGTCATGTCATCTTATGTTATGTCATCTCAGGTCGTAGACAGAGAAAAGATCTATAGATCTATATACCAAGTTATCTGTGAAGTGGCAGACTCAGGAACTGTTCAGGATGTCATTCGGCCGTCAGCACAAAATATATAGTAGGACGGGCATGGGACGATGGCAGAGCCACCCTTCAGTTCACAGATAACTTGGTAAGCCTATGTCTCAGGTCATGACATCTCATGTTATGTCATGTCATGTTGTCATCTCATCTCATCTTATCTTATTGACCGAGCGAGCGAAGCGTCTCAGTTTCGAGATTGGCCAAAAATGCTATTGTCCGTCAGTCAGTCTTTCTGTCTTTCTGTCATTCTGTCCGTCTGTAATTCTCTACAGGTCGCATTTTTCAACCGATTTTGACAAAAATTTGGCATAGGTATAAATTAATTAAGCCGACAAAATGAGTAGAATAAAATTTTGAAAAACATTTTTTTTAGAGTACCTACCATACTCGCAAAGTGGGAGTGAACTTTTTTTTTCTTGTGAATCCCATAGTGTGGGATATCGTTGGATAGGTCTTTCAAAAATATTGCTGGTGTGTGAAAACCATTTTTTCGATTTAGGGATCCGTTGGCGAAATATTAAGCTTTAAAGCGGTAATTTTTGTTAGAGTCACGTGTCCCCCCCCCTGCCAGCTAAACGATTGCTTCTGGAAATGTGAAAAAATTCACGGCAGTAGCATATATAACGTAGTTAAAAGGAAAACTATGACGGCTAAGTAGGTTCAATTAGTTTTTGAGTAATAGTCAATTAACTTAAGAAAGTCGAAAATTTTAATTATGTTCATAAAACTGCATACGAAAAATGGGAAATAATTCTTTTTCGCGTGAATTCCAGGGTGTGGGGTATCGTTGGATAGATCTTTCAAAAATATTGCGGGTGTGTAAAAAACATTTTTCGATTCAGGGATCCGTTTGCGAAATATTAAGCTTTAAAGCGCTAATTTTTGTCACATTAGTACTTAATCTGTCTCCAACTGCAAAATTGACTTCTGTTCGTTTCTTTTAGGTTTGGTTTATATGGGCTGGCGAGGTCTACTGTTCTCACGGAACTACTAGTCTTAACTTTTTAGGGTTCCAGGGATACCTGGCGACACTTCTACTCTTTAGGGATCTGTTGCGCCACACCCCTGCCCACCAAAGGTGCCCCAATCCGTTTTTTTATGGACGTCACATACGTCTTAGAATAGAAATTATAATCTGGTTTAAGTAGGTACTTAAGTTTCCTCACGATGTTTTCCTTCACCGTTTGAGAGCAGTCAGTAAAGTTTCTAGAAAAAACAAAACCCATTGGTACATGGCCCAGCCGGGGATCGAACTTCGGACCTTTCGATTGATACGCCGCGTCTTAGCCCCGACGCCACTGACGTAGCTTCGCTAAGCTTTGCCGAATTCCCAACACTTCTTCAGTTTAACACAAAACGTGGTGTTTCTACGGTAACGACCGCTTGCCGAGCCTTAAACACGATTGATGATGCTTTAAAAAGGTGAAAAATTAACCGACCTGTGCGGATATTTAGCGAGTCTACTTTTATTTTTTGATCCACACAATTGCAGCTTTGGTTAAATGTTAAATTACTACCCTGTTAACAAGTTGATAACAACAGAAAATTTACTCTTTTGGCGGAAACATTAGCGTCATGTTTTTTTTACATTATTTTGTCTATTATCCTTGCAGGTTAATTAAATAAGCTCGAATTTTTGGCGGAATAAATGAAAATTTGGCGAAAGAAATAAAAATGTTTTTCTTAAACATGCTTGGAAATGTGAACATTATTTTGACAACCTTCTTCGAGTTAAATCGTCATTGCTGTACTGGTCAAATAAATGAGAGCAGACGAGCAAATAATTTGAATGAAAATCCATATATATGTAGTGCCTAGCGGTCAAATAATGACCATATTAATTCTTAACATGTCATGTGACCATGGCAACCACGGAGGTAAAATAACAACAGTTTTTTTTAATTTCGAATTGCCTTGCAAATTGCAAGCAGTTTAGTGTAAAAAAACAAATGAACATTTTGGCGCGTGGAAATTTATTGTTGTTCGTCATTGATTTTGGAATGTATATGTATGAAATAAAATGGTGTACATAGGTAATAGTTTGAATTTCCGCGCATTTGTTTGAGAAAACTACTATACAAGTCTTGGCCACAACCAGGCATTGATGTACTCACGTATGTGTGCCTCGGCTACCGGCTCGGCCCACATGCACACATTCATCCATCAATGCCTCTGTTGCGGGCCGCGGCAGTAATGTACTATAGTTGTCATGAAATGAATAGGTCATGTATTGAAAGCTTTTTACACTGGCGAAGCGATGTTTTTTAAAAACCCGGGTTTTTGTTTCAAAAATAATAACTAATGGTAGTACATAATTGGTCTGATGACAATTTTCATCTTGAGACATGAGACAAATCAGTGAGTACCTACAAAGAAGTGGACATTCTAATTTTTCTTGCAAGTGTCTCAAATTTTACTTCTTGCTACCTACTCATACTCGTACAGATGGGGTCAATGTACTTTAATGCAGATACAGCTGACACAAACAATCAGGGAAATTAATATTTTTATTTTCACAGGAATCCATTTACAAATGGGATCATAAGGATGAGTGCCATTTGCTACGAAGGGAAAATATACTCTAAGAGCTTGTGCCCTTTATTGAACCACACACACATTCCGAATAAAAAAAATGGTATTGACAGACGGACTGACAGACAGACGGACAACGGAGTGATCCTATAAGGGTTTCTTTTATCCTCTTTTGAGGTACGGAACCCTAAAAACCGCACTAGCACCACAACGAGGTGAAGTCGCTCAATGGGCTGTGAATAGAGCCATGTTCTGAGTTTCTCTGAGCGACAGGATCCGTAACGACATGATCCGCCAGAGAACCAAAGCCTCGACATAACTCGAAAAGTTAGTACATTAATAATAATAATATAATAAATGTTTGGACAAATTCACACACGGCTGTTTATTCCCAACTAAGCCGAAGCTTGTAAATGGGTACTCAACAACTGATAAACATACTGAAATACTTTTAAATACATACAAACACCTAGGATCCGAAAACCAACAGTAATGCTCATCACACAAATGTTGGTCCCGGGTGGGAATCGAACGAACGACCTTTGGCGCAGTGGGCAGGGTCACTACCACTACGCCAACAGGCCGATCAATGACATATCGCACAATCGTACATCGCACACTCGTATTTCGCACGAACGATACTTCGCACAAATGACATGTCGCACAATCGTACATCGCACATTCGGGGTCGCACTTAATAATCCCCGAGTTATACTATGTTATTGAGCGGCGCCCGCGCAAATACTCATTTTTAGCGCTTACTCCCCATATCTGTCTATGACGTCTCGCTCGGGAGTGGATATATCTAATCTAATCTAGTGTTTTCGACAGATGGCAACGATAAATAATGCTATTTGTACCCTTTTAACTTTAGAAGTATGTAGCTTGAAGTGTGCACTTTTGCACACACACACACACAAACACATATTTATTGTACGCGACGTCTCGAGTCGAGACCTCTCGACTGCTGTGGAGGTCCACTGTCCCCTGGTACACAGGTCACTACCTAGCCTAGAAGCCAGGAGTCCAATCCCCTTTGTTGATTTGTACAATCTCCTCTTATTTCAACCTCGTATCTTTCGCTAAATTGTACTCTTTGGAAATAAATAAATTTATTATTATTATAATTTATTATTATTAACTTTCAAAAGTAGCTACATACAGTGTTTCGTTATAGAATTTTTCCGGAAATCCCGCTGTAACGACGAGGGAGACGTTCATCGAATTCACATCAAAATAAATAGCAAGGGAAACTATTTAAGTAAGTTTCATTTCGTTTACTATTTCTATCTATTTCTTATTTATTTCATTTACGCTGGAAACAGGACACATTCGTATAATATAATTAGACCATGAAAAAGTGCGCAGTCCTCCGGACTACACCGCCTTCGTGGGCAACCAGAAGCCGGAGAAATGGCGTGTCAGAAATTAATGAAACCATCGACTTAACAAGTGTTACCATTTTTCTCTTTGCCTCCCTCCACCACCAACCCCCACCCCTCACATTTGTTTATAATATAAGCAATTTCATTTGGAATGGATCATGAATTTTAAAAAAAAGCTACTCCCATACGGATGAGTAACAAAAGCATTTTAGTGGGTGCCAAAATCGTGCCAAATGTATGATAATATTTATACTCACTCACACATTCTCATTTTCAAACTCCATATAAATTTGTATTAGCAACCTCCTCCCTCTGGGTTCTGGAGTGGAGACCGCGGACCGGTACGCGCAGCGTGGGACGCCCCTCCGCCAGGTGGACTGACGACCTAAAGAAGGTGGCCGGAAGCGGCTGGATGCGGAGAGCGGAGGACCGGGTGTGGTGGCGTTCGTTAGGGAAGGCCTATGTCCAGCAGTGGACGCTAAAAGGCTGAGATGATGATGATGAACCTCCTCCCGCTACTCCGCTTCCTTTGTCCGCACCCCCCTGATTTTGACACCGAATTTTTCTTCGTTTCCCATACTTACTAAATATGCAAGATGCGATCTCCACAGGGAAGCGCGCGCGCGACCAAAGAGGTTCAAATCTTCTTGTCCCCACCACATTTGTTTATAATATAAGCAATTTCATTTGGAATGGATGCACTAGGTTTAAGAAGGCATTAAATGTATGGAAAACCGCAGACCACCTTGACTCTCACCACTTGCTGATATTGTTACAGATAGTAAGCTGACATATAAACTTATCTATCAGATAAATCTATCTGATAATATTTTTGTGTTGCACACCTCTAATCTCTATTAAAATATCTGACAGATAAAAAAAGCCATTATTTTCTTTTGAGTAGTATTATACAATCGCAATTAATATGTGAAAACCCGCAATAGGTTAAAGTTTTTAAGGAAAATAAAATAGTAGAAACAAAGGTGGACCGACGATCTGGTGAAGGTCGCGGGACCCGGCTGGATGAGGTTAACGCGGGACCAGGCGTCGTGGAGTTCCTGGGGAGGCCTTTGTCCAGCAGTGGACGTCTACAGCCTGAGTGATGATATGAATTAATAATGAAAGAATAGTTTTATGCCTATAGAAGGAAATTGCCATAGCATGATTTGCACAAGAAAGTATTCACGTTTCAAGGGCAACCAAGTAAGCAATAAGAATTCACTTTGTACTTCGGTATTCCTAAACTCCAAACTTTAAGCTATCCATCATTTAGTTCAAAAGAACTAAATCATTCCCACAAACTTATAATAACCATCTCATCAACATCTTCTGCATTTCAATTTCATCTTTACCCTTAAGTTATAAAGTTCAAAGAATCAAAAAAATTTGGTTTATTGTCAGAAAACTTTTGTTTGTTAAGATATACCTACGCGCTTTTCAGAACAAAGTTTAGTTTTCAGACCAATTCATCTTTAAGGCGGTGCGATAGAGGCTATTTTCGTGTAGTTTTATTCTGTGGATAACTTGCACAAATGTGGCAAAGTCGCTAAATTATCGAAAGCTAATTTTAACTTTGGTGTTCACAAAATCTTATGTTTAAAAGCTTTATAAAGGGAGTTAGGAAAAATGTTGTAAAAAGATATTGCGATTTAAATTATCATAAATCTTAACCGAACCAGCAAAGCGACGAAACAATGGTAAATTAAGTCTTCATTAGACTCACTATCACATAAGTGAGTATGTGAACTGTAGTGTGAATCGCCGATTGGCACAGTTGTGCCTTAATTTGTGGAAGCCGTCCTGAAACGGCGGTTTAATATTACATTTTTTTATTATTTTTTAAAATTAAAACAGGCCTAAAAGCACCTTGTTTCCAATGCCGTAAACCCCTAAAAACTGTCATTTTTCTCCAGCTAAAGAATCCTAGTAGTAGTAGTGGGTAAGTAATTATAAGTACGGTCTATGGTATAAACAAAATTGTGCTGCAGACCGCATCTTGCCCGCGTCAGCCTCCATACAATCATGTGTATCACCGCGCTAGTGTGGGGGAGGCTTAAGCCATAAGCCTCCGCCAGAATATGCATGCAGAGTTATGTTGTCGACGTAACGTGACATTGACAAAATGGCTGCCATGCCCATGTTGCGGGCTATTTGGTGGAATGTTCGGTTATTCACAGGGCTGTTGCTGACTTGACGTGGTCTTGTACCAGAAAGTAATAATTATTTTATTTTAGAGGAAGGATCTCCTCGTTGACATAGAGTGTGGTTTGGTCGTTAGACTTACAACTTTGTGCGAAATATAAAGTATATTATAAAATACACGATTATTTGAATGACAAACCGGTGTTATGTTACTTCAGCCTCGAACAGTCTTACAAACTTGATTTTAAAAGATGTGCGCCGCGCTGCTTCTTCGTCTCTACCAAGCGGTAGTAGATAAACAATTAATCGACCTGTTTTTAATTGTAAACATACCTACCCAGTGTGCACATGCAATAAGATCGTTGCTTAATTGCTTCGCTCGCTCCAAGAGGTCATACCAACCGGCAACCTAGTTCACAATTTTTTAAAAATTTCAAACCATGTCACTAACTCTTTTTGACTTTATAGAAAACTTATAAGGTTTTCCCGCGGGAACAGTTTACCGCGGTGTGTAAAGTAGTATTTAAGCTGTCACTGCACCAAGTTTCATCAAAATCTGTTCAGCCGTTACAGCGTGAAAGAGTAACAATCATCCATCCTCACAAACATCCTAGACTTTCGCCTTTATAATAGTGGGATAAAATGAAAAAGCATTTTACAAAAATCGCAAAACAGCGCCTAGAAATTGACGACGCCCCGTTGTGGGAAAGTCTTTTTGATTATAAAGTCATAACATTTAACGGGGATCCAGTCCTAACAAGCCGCACGCAACGGTCCCTAAACGATCATGCGGCATGACATGTGTTACGTTTACGTGAACTATCATGCTGCGCGATGGACCCTCTTGCTTGCTATCAATCTCACAGTACAGGAAGCAACGGCCAGCACGTAGTTTGCATGACATGCACGTCAATCACTACAGGTAGACGGTCATGCATGAGTGACAGTAATGCATGCCATGCAGCATGATCATGTAGGGACCACTGGATGTTTCAGTAATTGGTTTTTTTTTGTTGGATACAGTTCAATTGACGTAACAAGGCGAGTTGTGTAGGAACCGATACGGTGCGACAAATGATGTAATATATTTGATTTACTGGCGTCCCAATAACACCATAACTTTTGGGACACTATTTGGTTTAAGTGAGAAGCGATGAGATGCGCTGCATATTTATTTGAAATATTTATTATAATTGTTTGGACTGATTTAGACGCGGCTGTTTAGTCCCAAACTAAGCCGAAGCTTGTAAATTTTTCACTTGTATATTTGTTGTGATTGTCGAATAAATTATTTTTCTTTCTTTCTTTCTTTCTTTCTAAATTACAACTAATACAACAACAATTCAACAACTAAAAAATTAATAAAACATACATATACATTTTTCAATAAATACATACAAACACCCAGAGTCCGGAAAACAACAGTTAAGCTAATCACACAAATGTTGGCCCCGGGTGGGAATCGAACCCACGACCTCTGGCGCAGTAGGCAGGGTCACTACCAACTACGCCAACAGGACAGTCAAAACATTAGACATAACAAACAGGTTCATTTGAAAGAAATGTGAAATCAACTTGAAATCAATGAAAGGCAAAAAACAACAACTTTTCAACCGACGAAAACAAAAGGAGGAGGTATATACATAGCTACATTTTGTATGAATCTATGATCTGCTGTGTGATTCTGTAAAGTATGAAATAAAACTCGACCATCACATCGCAAGTCACTTCACTCCGCATCCGATCATGAAAGACCTTGATGTCGCATTGTGTAAACAAATACAAGCTACTTAATAAACACTTCACTTGCGAAGTAAAGTGAGTATTGAACTGTAAATCATTGAGTTAGAGACCGATCTCACTGCGGATTCAGGATCGAGTTGCACAACAGAAATAATACAATATTTTTTTATCTAAGACATTTAAAATTGAGAATTAAAACTAAAGACCAGATTCAATTTTTTTTCCCTGAATTGATCTGCCATCGGCTGTAGGAGTCATAATCAGATTTTAGGAAGATTCAATTTTGTGAATAATTTGTCAATTTTTTGGCGTTTAGGGCATTGTGCGTTTAAAGACATTGCGTGTTTAGGGCGTTATGCGTTTTGTAAAAATTATGGATTTAGGGCATCATGCGTCTGACCCAATATGTATTTTTAAGATGAGCGTGTTTGCGTGTTTCCTATGTGAATATAGATTAATAAATAAACAGAGACTATCGCTTGTGGCTTGGACCACACAATACACTGTAGCACAAACCATTACTCTTATTGATAGATTTTTTGTATTACGCCTTCTGAAGTGCTATTTATTTTTACGGTCACTAATGGGTTTCCTTAATACAAGACAATGCCTCTGTATTATGTACTCTACTCTGTCGTGTATGACATTTATGTAATTTAATTAAGTATGCCTATATACAAGCTAACATTCATTATTTTAAATATTAAAACTATTAAATGTATTCTTTAAACCAAACCCCTGTCCGCCAAACGGTGCCCCAATCCGTTATTTTGGTGGACCTCACATACGCCTTAGAATAGTAAATAACAGTCTTTGGCGTATGCACGTTTTCCTCACCATGTTTTCCTTCACAGGAAAACCTGTGGTACTATAACCGTATGTACTTAAGTTTTCGAGAAACTCATTGGTAGGGGCCAGGATCAAACCCACGATCACATGAACGTGAGGCGAGTGCACAACCAACTAGGCTACCACGGCTCTACTATCGTCCTTGGCTTAAAATTTAATTATTCTCAAAATTTAATTTAGTTTTCGCTATTTCATGTTCCTGGCCCAAGCAATGTTTAAACTGGTCCTACAAATACCATTAATGCATACTTAGGTATATTAGAAGTCGAACCGGCACGTCCCCAAAAGGTCAGCCAAGTTTATTGCATGGGGACATTACGATTCCACGCGCGTCCCGACGCCTATTGCTAACACCCGGATTCCGATATGGGTACTATTCACTTCTGAACATTTTATTAGAACTACAACCTACTACATTTTAAGAGCGTCAGTGGCGTAGGGGATAAGACGCGGCCTATCATATCGAAAGATCCGAAGTTCGATCCCCGGCTGGGCCATGCACCATTGGGTTTTTCTCGAAACTTAATACATTTTACTGACTGCTCTCAAACGGTGAAGGAAAACATCGTGAGGAAACCTGCATACGCCGAAGAAGAAATTCTTAGGCGCATGTGAAGTCCACCAACCCGCACTGGGCTAGCGTGGTGGACGCCCGAACGCCCTCGTTGAGAGGGTAGGCCTGAGCCCCAGCAGTGGGGAGATTAACAGGCTGTTGATGATGATGATGACTATTATATACTTCTGAACATTTTATTAGAAATACTACATTCATGCAAATAAATGATTTACTTACTTACTTACTACATTTTACGGCTGTTCTCTGTTTCGTACATACAGTATCCAGAATTATGGTCGCAGCACACACATCAACCCGGAAAGGGATCGTCACCGCCTCGCCGTCAACCAGGCGTCAACCAACGTAAGCGCGTTACCAACGCCGCGCTTACGGCTCGCCGGCCGCTGGTTGACGGCTAGGCGGGGTGCCGCGCGGTGTGACAGCACGTTCGCCGACGCAGCGCAGGCCGCGGCGTGGGGGGTGGACGGAGAAACGTAAGCTAGGGTACGGAGAGTCGTAAGATAGCGTACGATGAGACGTAAAGCGTAACACACACTGAGCGGCGGCGTTGCGAAAGCGTTGCGGTTTTTTTCTGTAATGTTCGAAATAGTATGAAGCTCTTTACATCAAAGCGGCGGCGGCGCGGCGCGCTCTTCATACAAAGCACTTCGTATGAGCTCCATGATACAAACCTTCGCCGCCGCAACGCTTTGCGAAAGCGTTGCGGCGGCGAAGGTTTGCATGAAAAACGCGCCGCGCCGCCGCCGCTTTGATGCTTTAAATCAAAGCGGCGGCGGCGCGGATTCATACTATTTCGAACATTACAGAAAAAAACCGCACCGTCCGCGGTTCGTGAGCTTGTCCCGACGCGAGGCGATTACGTTACGTTTCCGATTAGTGTGCGTTGCAGTTGGGAGTTTCATACAAAGGATACTGAACTGCCAGAGTTGATACGTTTACGTTCCGATTACGAGTTGATATGTGTGCTATGACCATTAATCGAAGTAGTTTAGGTTAAGGCGAAGCGTACAGGCTCCACACTGATGCGCTACCGGTCAGTTGCGATGATTTTGAAATTTAACCGCGATTTGATTGGTCAAGACTGACAGGCGTCAGGGTGACTTCGAAATGATATAATAATAATATTACATACCTATTATCCGGCGGTATAACCGCTCAGGAACAAAATGTTGAATTCTCAAAATGTTGGATTCTCAAAATGTTGGATTCTCAAACTAGCTAGGCAGTCATCCTGCTACATGTAGCATCGTAGACCGGTCATTCTACTACGAAACCATAATTCTGTTCAGGTTAAATATCTTTGAAATTCTTGCGGTTTGTGACTTAATAACTGGTTGTAATTATGCACAGAAACCAATATTATCTGCATCAGCTAGCCACACCAAGAATCAATTAATTAAAGGTCAGTTAAGATCAAACTAACGTGAAATCGTCATCTCTGTCTACGTCATTTCTGTCACTGCGTGCAGACATAGCGTAGACAGAAATGACTATTAGAACAAATAGTGCAAAAGTATTTCTTTCATTAACCGTTACATTAACTGTTAATGTAACGGTTAATGAAAGAGATGTTGGTACAGATAAGGAAACAGACAATGAAAATGATATTGAAGGAGATATTAGAACAGATGATTAAGTAACAGATAATCAAATATATAATGATGCTAATTAAATTTTATATTAATGCTATTTTGATCTCAATTAACCTTAAAATAAACAGTTTTGTTGATTTTATATAATTTTGTTTTTATTTTTTTCCCAGTAGAATCACCCAGATAGTGTGTCTGATAGCAGGCTGATAGTCAAAGTTAATAAAACTAAACGAACGGACTGAGCCTTCCAACCTTGCCAATTTCAAACGTCGTTCACAAAACTGACGCTGCTGCAAGCTCCAGGCTTCCATCACGTATGCTTTTTGCACTCCCTGGCGATGTTATTTTTACAAAAAAATCTATTTTTGCGCTACCCAGTGGGACGGAAAACGTCACGTCCTGCGCTGGTGCAAGCTACATAGTGTGGGCGTTTTAATTTCAACATGTTTTGAGCCTTAAAGCGTATCCCAGACACACGCGACCTGCGGTGGCGGCCTACGGCAGGCCGCAGCTTCAATATGCAAACGCAGTCCGCGCGTGTCAGAAGTCTCACATACAGTGCATAGGGAATACAACAGGCCGCCACCGCCACGGCAGGCCGCGTGTGTCTGGGATCTCCTTAAGGGGGTTGTTGGTAGTGACCCTGCCTACTGCGCCAGAGGTCGTGGGTCCAACATTTGTGTGATGAGCATATTTGTTGGATTTCGGATTCTAGGTGTTTGTATGTATTTAAGTATTTATTTAAAGTATATAGGTATGTATGTTTATCAGTTGTTGAGTACCCATGTACAAGCTTCGCCTTAGTTTGGGACTAAACAGCCGTGTGTAAATTTGTCCAAAACATTTTAAAAAATATTATTAAGGCCGGAACGCACCTGTGCGCGAGAATTTCTTGGATTTCCATAGCTTCTCGCACTATCCGAGGTAAGTAGTGGCGATCCACAGATTATGAATTTGTCTTTGCAACCCTCCCCCTCCTCCCTCCCCCCCTTCCCCACACACACACTCAAGGACACTTCGTATGTTTCATATTTCGAAACGTATTCTGACAAGAAAATGTAAACATCTAAACACCCCTACCCCTCCTACCCCCTCCTCCCATTAAATAAGGATTCCCCATCGTTTGACTTTATTTGATGACACATTTATACTTGACTTCTTAATTTGGACCGGTTATAGCGGCTGCAATTTTTTGCCTGCTAACTTTACATCGGTAATTTATTGCGTATTTCATAGCAATAGAGTGCAAATGTATGCGTCCCACACCACGCTCGCCTACGCGTGGTCTCCGCTCGACATCTCTTCCATCCTTAACTTGCACCATACACCAACTAAAAAGTTACGGACACAGTGCAGAAAGCACAGCGCCGCGGTGAATACCTAAGTGACCGCCATGTTTTTGGCACCACCGGTTGTTGGTTGATCGTGCACCCACGCTTATCTCTGTTACAGATTAAACATACACTCGTGCCGTGGAGTAGATACATACAACATACCTACATACATAGGTGGACGGATAATTAGAAACAGGGCAAGATTTTCATACAAACGAGGTCACTTTAAAGCCATGGTTCTCCGTGAAGGATTGACCCGGCATGATCTGATGACGGTCATCAAGAGATTAGATCTAGGAGTTTTAGATCGCTGTAGATATCCAACGGATCAGATGAGCTGTTGTCAAGCAGCATCGTCATGAAGAAAAAAACCCGCAAAATGGCATCAAAATGTATGAAATTCTTAAAGTTAAGGAATCATGACGATGCTGCTTCCAGACGGTTCATCAGATCAGTTGGACATCTACAGCGATCTAAGAGTACTCTCGATGACCGTCATCAGATCATGCACCGATCAATCCTTCACGGAGACCCATGGCTTCAAAGTAACCTCGATTGTATGAAAATCTTGCCCTGTTTCTAATTATCCGTCCACCTATGTATCTGCACGCTATGTCCCTGGCGGGGAAGGCAGACAGAACGGAGCGACAAGTACCGCGATCCTGACACACCTCTGTCGCTTCGCTCAGTCTCACCATTCTCTCGACACACGCTCGCCGCGGGACGCGAGTGCTCTTCACGTGTCCGTCTGTGAGCACCCGCTCTATCTGATCCTCGTGTATCAATCCACCTCGTCCCCGTCTCCTATTCCCAGTCATTAGCTCAACAGACTGTAATGAAAATGTATAAATTTACTGATCATTTCTTCAAATATTTTTTTGATTTACATTTAATTACAGAAAACAAAAGAGTAAAAACTTAAATCTACTTATGACATATGCTGTACCCTGTCCAAACCCTCGTGGTGAGGCATAGAACCCAGGACGCTGGCACCGTTGCCTCGCTGAATGGCTATGCTCCAGCACTGTGTGAGGAAGGCGCCAGCCCTGGGTGTCTCCCGAGGCATGGACCAGCCGGATCGACAGGGCCCTCACCAGTGCCTCGGCGTCGGTCGACCTAGTCAGCTGACAATATACAGTATTTGCGACGTTTGAGACCCAGAGCGGTGGCCGCCGCTGCACCGGCCACTGTGGACCGGGACGTGGGATGGGGCCAAAGTGTCCATTTTTATTTTGGTATTTAGATTTTCTAGTGATAAAGTAAGGTTCTCGAGTGGCGA
Source organism: Metalampra italica (assembly GCA_949699065.1). Lineage (NCBI taxonomy): Eukaryota > Metazoa > Arthropoda > Insecta > Lepidoptera > Oecophoridae > Metalampra > Metalampra italica. The sequence goes on along the minus strand of OX452995.1, from coordinate 1,909,301 downwards.
CCACGTATCGGCAGACGCAGCGTAGGCCTCCCACAAGGTGGACCGACGATCTGGTGAAGGTCGCGGGACCCGGCCGGATGAGGTTAGCGCGGGACCGGTCGTCGTGGAGATCCTTGGGGGAGGCCTTTGTCCAGCAGTGGATGTCTACAGGCTGATACGATGATTTAGATTTAATATAAACTAACGGTGTTTGAATTGACGTGCCTTTAAATTGTGCTTCGTCAATGCTCTTATCTTAACAGCATAGCAAAACAGGAGGTGGTCGAGTGCATGCACGCTACGATAGAAATTCATGAATTTAAATCGGCAGCACTTCCGCTGAACTGCCTTTTACTTTATATTTTACTCTGGCAACACGTGAATGGGTAAGTGACATGCGAGCTTTATCATATTGATTCCAATCCAATATGCAAGAGCTGTACTAGGGTTCATAGTACGGTCGATCGCACGTCAGTGGAAACAAAACCAGTTTAAACTGATATCTTACAGTATATGGCCAGCTCAAGGTCAAAGTGTTACGTTACCACTGACATGCGGTCGACTGTACAAACACCGATGAAATTCATAGAGGTAAAATAAAGGTATAACCATACCTTTTTTAAAAACGCTACCATTACTTTAATGTACCGCTAGCGTAACCTAAAACTAAAAACAAACTAAAAACATCTCAATCTACGCCTTAAACAAATACGAACTTAAAAAAAAGGTTAAAAATTTGTTACAAAAGTTGTCTTATGATGATACCGAATATCTACTTACGATCTTAAAATAATTGCCTTACGATACATCCACTTTTGCACACTCACACACTCACACCCTCACACACACACACACACACACAAACACATATTGATTGTACGCGACGTCTCGAGTCGAGACCTCTCGACTGCTGTGGAGGTCCACTGTCCCCTGGTACACAGGTCATTACCTAGCCTAGGAGCCAGGAGTCCAATCCCCTTTGTTGATTTGTACAATCTGCTCTTATTTCAACCTCGTATCTTTCGCTAAATTGTACTCTTTGGAAATAAATAAATTTATTATTTTATTTATTATTATTATTAACCTCAATTCCTACCGGAAAAGGTCAGTCCACATCTGGGGACCACTCTTCAACCCATAAGAACAAATCTACCCGTATCCATGATCGTTCACTAAAATCCCGTGACCTCTTAGTCTAGTAGGTAGGTATCTAATAGAATGAATCCAAACCTTTGCCTGTCAATAATAAAGCAATCCAGTTAAGATGATGCCAGTTAAATAGAAGAGAGATAATATTATGGTACTTAATCATGAAACTAATCCAGCAACAGGATGTTTCAAATTCAACACGAGGTCCACAAACATTTTAAAACCAGAGTTGAATCCAGGGGCACGTATTTTGTTCCATTATAAATAATGGTATGATTTGATTGTGGTCTGGGAAAAATAAATTTTAGGTGACCATCAATCAGCCTGTAGACGTCTACTGCTGGACCAAGGCCTCTGTCAGGGATCTCCACGACGTCGGTCCATATTGTGGGAGGTCTGCCTACGCTGCGTCTTCCGATGCGATGTCGCCACTCGAGAACCTTTCTGCCCCAACGGCAGTCAGTTCTTTCTACGAGCGATGTGCCCAGCCCACTGCCACTTCAGCTTCGCAATTCTTTGAGCTATATCGGTGACCTTGGTTCTCCTGCGGATCTCCTCATTTCTGATTCGATCTCGCAGGGAAACTCCGAGCATGGCTCTCTCCATTGCCCTCTTTGTGACTTTGACCTTTAGGTAGGTACTCCGCATAAAATCCTGGCCTATCATATCAAAAGGTCCGAAGTTCGATCCCCGGCTGGGCCATGTACCAATGGGTTTATTCTCGAAACTTAAGTACATTTACTGGCTGCTCTCAAACGGTGACGGAAAACATCGTGAGGAAACCTGAATACGCCGAAGAAGAAATTCTTAGGCGCATGTGAAGTCCACCAACCCGCATTGGGCTAGCGTGGGGGACTATAGCACGAACGCCCTCGTTGAGAGGGTAGGTCTGAGCCCCAGCAGTGGGGACATTTCAATAGGCCGTTGATAATGATAATAAAAATTATTTTTAAAAATACCTATTCTTAATTAAATGGGCAACAGAGGTCCATAAATCTGATCCTGTTCCAAACTAAACACTTCCGCAATCAGCTAATGATTGACCTGAGAGTTGTATATTTAACTAACATCCAACTTTGAGCTTATCTGAATTTCCAATCAGAATGTTACCAAGTTTCTCAAAGACTAAATTTATTGTGCACACAAGGATCTTATAAATGTGTTACGGTAGAGAAAGTCCCTAGTTAGGTATATTAATTTTTCTGTAGGTACATACCTAAGCCAACCAAAGAGAACGAAAGTCTTTGACATAGCTCAAAGGGTTAGCACGTTGAAGTGGCAGTGGGCTGGTCACATCTGTCGGAGAACCGATAACCGTTTGGGTAGTCGAGTTCTCGAGTGGAGACCACGACTGGGCAAGCGTAGTGTGGGACGCCCCCCGGCTAGATGGAGCGACGACCTGCGCAGGGCGGCTGGCAGTGACTGGATGCGGAGAGCCGAAGATCGGACTCAGTGGCGCGCCTTGGGGGAGGCCTATGTCCAGAAGTGGACTAGTGCAGGCTGATGATGATGACATACCTAAGAACTTACAAGGTTCTTTCTGCCTCCCCCGCCAGGCACATAGCGTGAAGATATGTATGTATGTATGTACATACCTAAGTAGCAAAACCTTTGATTAGGCAAATCCACGCGACTGAAAGCTCAAATTTACATGCCGCGGGCAAGTTAGTAAGTAATACGATACTTTTTAATGCGAACGAAGTCGCGGGGCATAAGCTAGTGTTAAAATGGAACCACACAACCCCTGCCCCGTTCTCTGTGAGCGCATATAATGAGTTCCGGTGGCTTTATGGGACAATATAAGTTAAAATATGTGCAAAGTTTGGTTTCAAACTATAGTTTTACGACTATACAACTAGTGGTTGTAACTACCCAGTTTTGTTAACAAAACTCTCGGAAAATGTGCCTTTAAAATGCTAAATCAGCATTAAATGCTTAATTCTAATATTTTTTTGGATGTATCGTGAAATCGCCAATTGTCCTTACATGAGAAAACACGACTAACGGAAGCGACAGACACAGCGAATGAGGATATATGGTTCATTTGACAATGACGTCAAAAAGCGCGCGGGCATTTTTCCGCTCCGTCTGCCCCGGCCCTAAGAGGTAACCAATGTTCTAAAAGTGTCCCTAGTTTACGTGAATGTCAGTCTGCATGATGGGCCATCTTGCTTGCTATCAATCAGTACAGTGAAGCAACGGCCAGCACGTAGTTTGCATATCATGCACGTCAATCACTACAGCTAGACGGTCATGCATGAGTGACAGCAGTAATGCATGTCATGCAGCATGATCGTTTAGGGAGCCCTTTACACCCGGGACTAACTTGTACGGTTGTACGTCAGTGGAAACAAAACCAGGATGAACTGGTCTCTCATAGTATTTAAGTCACAAGTTGGAGCGTCATGACGTCGGGGATATCATATCGAGGGGTCGCAAGTTCGATCCCCGACTAGGCCATCTCTTATTATACAATATTGATTGGGATGGGATTTATGTTGCCGTACATTTAATATATAAATAAATAAATGTTTGAAAAAATTCACACACTGTTTAGTCCCAACTAAGCCGAAGCTTGTACATGGGTACTCGACAACTGATAAACATACTTAAATACTTTTAAATAAATACTTAAATTCATACAAACACCCAGAATCCGAAAAACAACTGTTATGCTCATCACACAAATGTTTGTCCCGGGTGGGAATCGAACCCACGACCTTTGGTGCAGTAGGCAGGGTCACTACCACTACGCCAACAGGCCAATCTATTTATTTGTGATTAAAATCTCTTTGTAGGTTTAGGTATAGAGTTATGCTAAAACTCTGGCAGCCAAGATTTGCGAAGAAACATCTAAACATTATTCGTCAAAATAATGTCATTTGTACAAAATTTTCCAAAGTATTTATTTTTTATATTTTTGAAATCTATAAAGTAAAATTGTGCTGTGATGTTCTAAAAGGATATTATCGGAAAATTATTTTGTAAGTACCTATTGATACAACTTATCACTCGCTAAACTAATTCATAAGGATCCGTTAGAGGTTTGTAGTCACAGTTGAAAAAGGTTTTTTTTCTGACATTTAATGTTGATTCACTCTAAAACAGTTCGCGAGTGCTTGTTTACAAAAAAAATTTGAGAGCAGAAAACATAGACTACCTACCCCAGGTAGTCTATGGCAGAAAAGGATGCTGCGCCAATGGTTTCCACGGAACGGCGTCGTGCCGCGGTGGTGTGGCTCTCTGTGGGTCTCTTAAACGGAGTGAAGCTTCATAAGCGCGACTAATCTCAGTCAGTCCTTCGAATTGTAACGTTATTTCTATATGTGATTTGATAACAGCGCCGGACGACCCAAGACGGCGGCGCACGGCGAATAAGATTGAAACACTGTTTGTTAATTGTAAGACAAAACTAGCTTAGATCTATCACGAAGTAACAAATGAGCATGCACGAATGACATTAAATAAAGACCGAAAGAAAAGGAAAATAACAAAGATGAATAGAATACTAGTATTTTTGGTTGCAGATGAGGAGTATATTGTCAAACGCGCCTCTTATATCCACACGCACATGATGGTGAATCGAAATCAGATGCTATTGAAAGAGAACGATGCAGACACCAAGTTGTTATTCAAGAAGTCTAACAACACGATGCATACATACTCTAGAACGTGCTCTGGAGTGTCTCAGCTGACCCGAAGCGGTCGTGTACTACACATAAAGAAGAAGCAATCAAAGCATAGAGAGGTATATGTACGAGGAAAAGTCAAGCGAGACTTAAGTATGGAAACAGACGTGTGTGTGCTTAGAAGATACTTCATGCGTAAGAGAAACAGGCTGTCCAATAAGGAAGCGTCGTCCCGATACTCAAATTTGACAGAAATCGAGGCTATAGATGAGTTTAAGCCTGACAGCGAAGCTTGCGGTGATAGTAAACACGAATATGACATTCGAGAAAGTACAAATGCTCAATTAGTAGTAGATCTAACATCGGTTATGGTAGAAAATTTCAAAGCTTTGCTAATAAGTTGGATTCAAAGACACTTAAATGGAGAGATGGACTCAAAAAAGAAAACAAAGGACATTTTTTATTCAGTTCTTCATGGAATGGAGTCAAATCAGGTGGAACGACCTTCATCTTGTACCACTTACATTTTAGGGAAACAGGAACATCAACGAAAAGACAAACACATTAAAATAGACACCACTTCTTTAAGTTATAATGAAGAATCACATAATTCATCAAGCAGCATAGTATCCACACATTCTTGGTACAGCATTCCTCTCCTGAGCAAAAAGTTTAAAATAATATCGACGTTGAGTATACCAAGACATTTCAACAACTACCAAATGTGTGGCAAAAAGAGAAAAAAATACAATTATAGATACAAAAGTAGGAAAACAGAAACTAGGAAGCTGCTGTATTCAATAGCAAGACCACGAAATATATTTTTGGGTAATTCAAGTTGCGATTTCTTGTCGATTTCAACAAAATCTCTCCTGAAACGGTGTGCTGATTACGGAGTAAAGTTTGATAATAGAAATAACAATGACGTACCACAAACTATTTTGTATTTACAAGAACCAGTATATGGAAGTGCTGCTACTACACAAACATACAAAAGCGTTGCTGCTACACCAACTTATAAATGCATTGCTACTGCTCGAACGTCTTTAGAAGACCATAAGAAAGAAGGAAAGCAAATACAAAGGGTGGATAATGAAGCTAATCAAGATACAAAGGTTGTTTTGCAAAGTCATATAATTGGTGAGGTAGGAGGTGAAGCGAAATTATATGTCGTTCCGGAACCAAAAGAACAGTTGCCGAAGTTAGACAAATATGCTTCACATATGCAGAGTCATAAAGCGGAATACATTTATTGCAATACCAATATTGGGCCATCATATCCCTTGAATAAAAGAGACCAAAGCGATCCAATCAGTACGTTTGAAGTTCCAAATAATCAAAGTCACGAATTCCCTAATTCTAGCAACTTGCACAAAGATTGCACAACTGATCAATATAACAGCGGAATCAAAATAAAGAATACACAACAAAGAAATGGACATAAGATGCTTCGTAACATACCAATTAAAACAGACGCGACAAATAGGTCTTATTTCGAAAACATTCGACACAAACGTTTCACTTACCTATACAATAAAATGAACAAAAAAAAATATCAGGGGCTGGAAATTTTCAATCATTTTCAAAATATTTTTAATTATTTTGCTACTTACGATGGAAACAGGAACATCGAACTTGACGTACAAGTCAGCATATTTCCAATGCTTACGAGTGCAACTGAAGAAGATATTACAAATACTGAAAGAGACGCAAATCCCCATGAAATAAAAACTAGACCTAAAAATAATTTGAACACTACACCGGAAAAAGAAGAGACAAACTACTGTTTTAATTACCAACCGGAAATTATTCCTTTACTAGACAGCGCTGTCAGTCATGCCAAATACATACACACTAGAGAAAACTCTTTTACAAAATGCGACGAATCAAGAAAGAAGCAAACAAACATGACTGACCGAAGTACAATGACAGTAGATTTAGAAATAAGTTTAGAAATTGGAGAGCTTAAGGCAACGATTAAGGAATTAGCAATCAAAGCGGAGAGATTAGTAAAAGAACATTTAAATACTAAAGCAATAGTAAAAGATAATAAACCCCAAGTTGAAGCTGAGACCTTATACAGTCCAAGGAATACCAGAAAAGTAATATCAACCCAGTATTCCGAAACTCATAAGGCAGAAACTCTTAGCTATAGAGCTCACAAAACTGAAACTCAAAATGTAGTAGCTTGTAAACCTGATGCTCGTAAGACAGGAATGTTCAGAACTGGAACTCATAAGGTTGAAGATCATAAAGTTAAAACTTACAGAACTGAAGCTCTTAAAACCGGAGCTCGCAAGTTAGAAGTCCATAAGGCGGTAGTTAATGCGGTGGATGCTCATAAAGTTCATGAGACTAATATTTGTAAACCAAATGTTCAAAAGGCTTCAAAATGTATGAAAATTTCAAAGGGCGTTCAATTTTCAAGTGCATTTGCTAAAAAGCAACAGCTGCACTCTGGTTTGAAATTGACAAAAGAACCAAAAAAATCCCATACCTGGGAGTCTGAAAATCGACTAGTGGTGAAAAATACTTCATACCATATCATTGAGAGTGAAAGCATACTTAAAGTGACAGACATGACATCTGCTGCGACGGAGAATACCAGAAAGGGTTTTAATGATCAAGGCCTAACTTGTTCTTTACCTAAATCCCGGTCTCTGTTTGAAATGTCTACTGAAAAAACTGGCAAAAATGTAATAGCATATTACTGCGATGGTGTCAAAACAACCCCCTGTGAATACTCACAAGTTGTCTATGCAACACCTTGTATATCAGTTAATGACGTAGCGTGCCGTTCGAAGAACCAATCAAAGAAGAAAGAAATAAAGAAAAAGAGTCAGGACAGTCATCAATGCAATGTACGCAATAGAAGATTAGTAGAATCTCAAGGTTGTCCATCTGCTCAGTGTCGGTTAATAAATGAGACGAAACCTCTTACGTGTGAGTCTGAAAATTGTGATTTAAAACAGAAAAGATCAAAAAAGTACAAAAAGGAAAGGACAGACCATCATCTTACTGAAGTATGCTGTCATTATCACAACGCAGAAAACTATACTTCTCCTTACAATTCACAGAGAATGCAATGTCCTCACAATATGGAGAGAGGGCAGTGCTCTCCAAGTTGCAAGGTCCAAAATCATCATAATTATAATCATCTTCATCATACATTGATACATGCTCACACCAGCAACGTCCCACATAATACATATCAAGTACAATGTCCACACACAAGCAATGCTTATGAATTACGTTCAAACGATGACCGTACAAGAAATATTTCAGCTTGTCCAACTCCTCTATATAAATTACAGAACGAACAAAAAAACGTTTGCAATGAACACGATCTGACTAATTCACCATTCAAGAATAGAGAAGAATTTAACGTCAAATTGGATGAAGACCCTGACAAGAATTTTAAAGTTAAATGTCATGATTGCAAACGGGAGTTCTCGTGTACTTCCGTCAATCTAATAAATTGCAAAAAGCCTGCAATAAGGGATAAACGGCGTAGGCAGATGAGCTATCTCGAAGGAGTTATTTATTGTATGTTAATGTGGATACCAATCATTGCTATTTTGTTAATTTTATATTTTTATGTTCTAAATCCGCCAAACAAGGGCAAGGCTAGTGAATCGTATACCAGTGGAAATTCCCCAGGTGCATACCAAACTACAGTATATACCACAGATCCTCCAGATACAAACCAATCGTATATATTAAGACTTGCTGATTTGGGATTTTGATGTATTTACATTGTTAATTAAAATAAAGTTATTTTCGCTGTAACTGTGTGGTATGTTTGTTAAATTATCGTGTCCACGAATAATTCTCTTTCTGTCTATATTCTTATACAAGAAATTAAGAAATTGCTTCTGTTTACAATTAATATATGTATACTGAAATAAACACTATTTACTCCATGTACTATGGCAGAGTATATTGTTTCAGAAATGCTGACCTAAACTAAAATGTAAAAAAAAAACGATGAACCCTAGCAATGAGAATTTTAAAAAGTCAAGATCAGGTACTGTTTATCACAAACAATTACCCGGTTACGTCGAAGCTTTCGCTGTACAAGAAACATACGATGAACCAACAGTCCAAAACTTGAGCAGTAAGCGAAGCGATCAAAGTTGCGAAAGTGTGTCATCTAGTGCTTCCACAAGAACTATCACTCTAGACAGTACATCATCGCAAAGACTTCCTCACGGAGGGGTTTTACCTGAAACTAGTACCTATACGAAAATAAACATAAGTAACCCAGATGAAAACCAATGTGGAGATGTCGGCAAAGAGTTCCCTGAAACACGTATCTATATTGTAGATGATACAACAACGGAGAACAATTTGAATACTCAGCCACAAATTATATTTGATTCGGCTAAACATAGAGTGTCTGTAAAAAGATGTAGAAAAAAAATGGACGACCGTAATCGTCCTGTCATCTTGAGAAACAGCAATTTTAGGTGTAAAAAGAGTAGCATCACAATAAGCTTTGATAAATATTGTTTGAAGGCAAAGAAAAATCCAAACTCTACTGCCAAGATTCAAAAAGATTTACACTCTGATTATGTATCAGAAGTGGTTTCGCGATCAAGATTACCGAGAAAAGTTATAACTAAAGATTTTTTTCTTGAGGATTCAATCGAAAACATGTTAACAGACGATACAGGAGAAAGCATCAATGATAGCGCATCTCTGACATCTTCCCCTTCTACCGTTAAACGAGATGGTTTTAGTAACTCAAGTCAAAATACACTTACACGAAAATCTAGTGAAAGTTTAACCAGGAATGATGAAATATTTAAGATCAACCACAGTGATTCTATTAATAAAGTGTCGCCCTACAAATCAGAAGTGATAAATGTTGCGGTGGCTGTGACACACAATAAACTGATAACGAGTAATATAGTCATAACAGATAGTAAAGACGGATTTATTTTCGATGAACGTCTAACAAGCACAGAAACATTAGTAACACCGAATATTCTAACAGATGTTCCAATAAATGACGTGTCTCCGAAACATACACATGATAATGAAAAAGAGAAATATATCAATTCATTAAACTTAAGTCCTGGTGAAATAAGTGAATATACACTTGTAGCCACTGAAAATAAATCGGATGGATCGAGCGAAGGCGATACTTTTGTAATTGCAAAAACAAGTTATGAACTAAACAAATCAAGTATCGAGTCATACACTACGACAACATCTAACTCTGAAACGATAGTTCACTCTGAAAAACTGTATCTCGATCCTGTACAAATAAATAAACAGGCACAGAGTAAAACTACTCCTGGCGGTGTAGCACTTGTACATAAAAGCGACAATAAAATGAAGTCCCGTGACTATACGACATCATCCAGTTCTGTAGGTCACATTGACGATAATGTCAGAAAAGTAATGATAGCAAGGGATCGACAAAAAAGAAGTGCTATTAACAGTAAACCTGATGGTGATGATCAATCAACGAGGACAGGAAAGACTATTATGACAAAAACATTTGATGTCGAAAAACCTAGTGGTCCAAAAATCATTGATCTACCAAACGAGGCTGCAATTAAATCCATGATTTATGAAGAGAGCCAACAAAAGAGATCGTGCCGTGAAGAGATAAGAACTGGCTGTCCTACTACTGTACCTGAATTATGGGACCAGCTTACATTAGTCATAGATCTCTCCATGAGAAGACTCGAAGATGCCCTGGCGGAGAAAATCGTTAGTGAAATAAGGAAGTCTCTACCAAATTCTGAACAGTTTATACGACCTATAGATTTATCAGCAACCAAAGTTATGGATGAGCTGGCGACAGATAAGGGAAAACATAAAGTCATGACTGATAAAAAAGTACCGATCAATAAAGAGAGAATGGAAACAATTGATTCAAGTAAGGGGCTACAGTGCGATTTGGTACAGAATCAAGTGATTGATCAGTTAATGTTTAAACTTAGTTTTGAAAGGCCTAAGATTATAGTATCTGACATTAAATCGAAAGAGTCTGACAAAGAGTATTTTGAGGTGCTCAAGCCTCCTGTTGTTCAACCAAAAGTGGAAGAAGTGATAGATATAATAGAAGATACAGTTGACGGCAATTCGTTGAACCCTGAGGCATCTGACGAGCCTGCGCGAGTTCGTCGAGGCTTCAAGAATATGTTTATTGCGCCTGTTGTCTTTCTCAGCGAGAATTTGATGGTGTTCGTAAGTGTGCCCATATTTTTTTCTGTTTTGTACTTGATTTATGCGTTCTTTGCAATGTTGGTAAGCCTCTAATTTTTTTTTGTTTTACTTCATTATACATTGTCAGATCGAAATCGTTCTTCTTTCATAATCACTCAAGAAAACTCGTCCTTGCCACTTTGAATAATTACGTTTGCTGTTCTGTGAGCCAAAATTATTACAGTTCAATACTTTGAAGGGATGTACACGCCGCCGGTGACTTTAGTCCAAATTGCACTGGGTCCGAAGTCAAGTGTGTTGTCCGATTTGAATTTTGTTAAAAGCTAATTTTATTTCGAAAGGATCATAGTCGTAGAACACTGTATTTAAATTAGATACTAAATTGTACACATATACGAATTCAGACGGAGTTTTACAGGACCGTATTTTTACGAATTCAGATCGGACACAGCCCTTACGACCACGTATGTTCCATTATACATGCCTGGTCAATGAAACAAGTATAGAAAATTATCATTTCTTTTAATTTGTGTCTTACTTTACAAGTCAATTGTACCGATGTAGGTATGTTATACAAAATTAAATAAATAAATGTATCACAAGTACGTTAGATTGTTAAGAATTGAAACTCTGGAAAGACGACAAGGTAAGAGACTGTATTAGGTAGGTTTGGCGATAACGGTAATGAGACTTCTGGAACCAAAATATTGTTGTCACTTGTCCCCATGGGACTACTGGAATGAAATAGTGCCAGATGTCCCATCCAATGGGACCAGTGGTGTACGGACGGTTTAGTTTCAATCTGTTCCTAAGTTATTGAAATCCAGAATGATAGATCTTATCTGTTTATTAAATAAATATTTAATATTATATTTAAGTGGATATAATATAACACCAGCTTCACCTGCATCAAATAAATAATTTCGCTAATATAATAAATAGTTATCAACTCATCCCATTTTATTCGTGACACACACACAGGTAATAAAAACTGCATTACATCCTGGTTCACCTGTTTTCGGATGGACGCATAGAACTAGAATAAAGAACCGTACGGTTACTCAGCGTATAGCATGAAATAGGTAGCAATAGTCTTTTACCCCAATAATTTGAGAAGACGCTTCTTATATGGCGGGGTCAAACTGAACAAACACTATCTATTTTAGTCGGACTGTTGTTTGTTGACAGTTTAAAAATTCGCATACGTAGATAGAGATAGAAGATATTATATCTGTCTAGCTTACTCCTACCACTTTTGTAATAAGTGTGTCCCTCTCTGATTATTATTATTATTTTAGCGTCTGTTCTATGGGATCCTTGTTTAGGATGGACGACTTATAGAAGTTAAAAATTTAATCTTAAATGTTACCAAAAAGAAAAAGCAATTCGACTGCTGATATGGAAGCATCAGCTTTAAGCTAAGCTGCCTTTCCATTTGAAATAAAATAAATAAATAAAAATAAAATCGACTTATTTGTAAAAAAATATGACTTATTTTGGTCTCCAAAATTTTTCCCACCCTTAGTGAGTTTTTTTTTATTCAATTGAAATGGATCCAATCTGGAAATAAAAGGTTTATAAATGACTGAGTTCTGAGGGAACAAACAAATAAATACAACCGAATTAAGGACCTCCTCCTTTTTAAAGTCGGTTGAAATATGAAATTAGTATGGACTTCATGAAGGAACCCATCTTAAACTTCGCTTCGTTTTTGCAAATTTGTTTTGGGTTAAAATAACTTTTATTTTATTTTAATAACTTGTTTTTATTCTTCCTGAGCCAGCACCAGATGTCCTGATCGGTCCAATGTGAAGAGTGGACGGACTCGGCGACTCCTGCAATATAAGAGATAAATTTCATATGCACATTTGAAACGTTTCGTCCCATATTTACTAGGTTACTAAACCGAAAATAACAAATTCCCAAGATAAATACCATTTCCCAAAATGATCACTTCTCAAGTGACCAACTAAAATTACCACGTCCCAAAAGAATTACCACTACACAAAGATCACGTCAAAATGACCACTTCCTAAAATTACTTTAAAAGCCTACTTTCCATAATTTACTAAAAACAAAATATTTTTTATTTACGTGTACTTATTCAATTCAAATTATTTATTTCAGACATTGTATACTTGTATATTGTATACTTATAACTACTTAGAATCATTGATTAACCTCTGTTTGGCACTCTTTCTTCTCCCACCTCTCGCTTCCTGCCCGTCATCAGCGGCCTAGAAAAGAAATAGAGAAATTAATAAAAATTCTCTAACATTTTTTGCAGTTTGCTTGATAAAAACAATCCTTTCGGCGGTTTAGGACCACAATTAGAAATGAACTCTTTTTGAATTGTCCATTTCTTAAGTTGACCCCTTCCTGAATGGTCACTTCTTGAAATGTCCACTTCTTGAAAAGTCCACTTCTTGAAATTGCCACTAAGGTTCTCTACATTTTGCCACAGAGGAATTAATGTTCGAATGTCTACAGAGGAACTTACCTCATCTTGTGCTGACGCAGGAGTGGTTCCAGGATTGACCTGCATTCTTGGAACTGTAGCTGGCGCACCGTACGTATTGGGAACGCGAGGTTGTGTCCTAGAAACAATGTTACAATCAACTGATGTCTAGCTTTCAATGATGTGACACTCATCACAAAGTTGACCCTGATAATCAACTAGTGGTTCAGTGGGAACAGTAGACCTCGCCAGCCCTTATAAATCAAACCTAAAAGAAACGAACAGAAGTCAAAACTTTGCAGTTGGAGATTATGTACTAAATTGACAAAAATTAGCGCATAGCTTTATAAGCTTAATATTTCGCAAACGGATCCCTAAATCGAAAAATGTTTTCCACACACCCGCGATATTTTTGAAAGACCTATCCAACGATACCCAACACCATGGAATTCACGCGAAAAAAATATGCTCGCTTCGCTCGCTCGGTCAATTAAGTAGGTATAGTTACTTTTGAAAATACAAATTACATCCAATGATGTAAATGGAAATGTATGATACCTAGTCTCTAATCTTTTTACATAGATTCCGTAGTACAGTCGACCGTACGTCAGTGGAAACACTTTGACCTTGAGCTGGCCTAGCCTATTAGGTGGTTTCAATACTACGAGAGACCAGTTTATATTGAGTTTTTTTCTACTGACGTGCGGTCGGCCGTACAACCAAAACCGTTTACTATCGTACAACACGTTCAACTAAAGAGGAATTCCCGCCTGAACAATGTAAAGTCTACAAAGTTAACTAGTTATTAATTGAACTTTTGATTTCAATACGGGAGTAGATCAACAAATATTGTGTCTTAGAATTCTTTAACAATTCAATATAACTTAGGTAGGTACTCATTTCCGTATATGTGAATGTTTTAGTTGTAAGGTAGGTACCTTATTAAAATGCCGCATCACACCATTGCAAATCAGGGTGTGTTCAACAATGTCATTAGCATATCTATACGTGACCGAACATTATAGGGCAATGATATTTAAATTCAATAGGAATCTGTATCCAACCTTGCAATACCTCCTTGACCTAGTGGGAAAAACTGCAGCATCGCAGGAAAACAGGTCGATTCTATATTGTAATGTACGTGAGATGTACATAATTAAAACCACAGTACTCAGACAAAATACTCAGTCACTAGAAATTGCAGATATGTATTAAAAAGTATAAGTGAGACAAGTGTCTAACTAAAAACAGTACGTGAAACATATAAATATAGTTGCGAAAATTTTGCCATTAAGTTGTAATTATACCAATATATTCTTACCCACATTTCACCACTGGGAAGGTATTTCATATCAAGAGTACTGTTTTTAATAAAATTACACGTTGGTGACAAGTGGCTATAGAAGTCTCCGAAGATACTAGCGTATGATTTCATTTGAATAATTTACAATGCCTTATTGTTCTGAGTTCAGACTTGGCCGAAGTAATACTAAGAATAAATACTAACCTGGACCCAAAAGCCGTAGCTACTGCAGTTGCTGTCGATCCATCGTCATCGCTAGTTTCTTTGTCTGCAGTCTGCCCTATGTCATTCCCTTGTTGGTTCACATTAAGACCACTCTGTAGTGAACCTTCTTGACCTTGAGGTACTTGCTGTTGCCGAAGAATCTGTTGTTGGGAATATTCCCTGAGGTTGACCATCTGGGCTGGAGATACAAAGGCTTGGTCCTGTGGTTGGTACTGGTAAACTTGGGGTTGGTAAGACTGCTGGTACACAAATTGAGACTGAGTCTGGTCGTCTTGGTCGTCAGTTTCAGGCTGCTTAGGTTGCGGGTAGCTTGGAATCTGGTTGACTTGGGGTTGGAATGCTACAGGTTGCGCTTGGATTTGGGGGTACTGTGGTTGAACAGTTTCATACTGATTGACTTGGGGTTGGAATGCTACGGATTGCGCTTGGATTTGGGGGTACTGTGGCTGAACAGTTTCATACTGATTGACTTGGTTAAGTGGTTGATACTGGTTCAACAGTTGCTGGTCATTTTGGGAAGCTAACTGATACGGGTTAATTGGTTGATACTGACCCAAAAATTGCTGATCATTTTGAGGAATGAAAGCAGGATTTTGCTGCTGCGCGTTGGGAACTAAATATACTGGGTTTTGGTCGAAGCCTTGCTGACTTTGGACTACCTGAGCCTGGCTTTGAAGCAACTGCTGTTGGGCTAATATCGAAGGTAGAGCTGCGAAATGTGTTTCACCGTCATAACCTGCTACGACCTGCTTTTGGGACACTTGAGCAGGTTGGAAATATACTGGCGCTCTGATCTGACCAAGCTGCACAGGTGCTGATTGTGACTGCAATTTCAACTGAGCTAAGGGACCGAGGAACAATTCTGGAGGATACTCTTGAATGTTTTGTTTTGACACTTCCACTGTGACCCTTTCTTTTTTCTGCTGAGCTGGCTGGGTTAGCTGGGATTTGCCTTCTAGAACCTCTCCTTCGTTCAATTTCAGAGCTTCGGTGGTGGACTCTACCTGAGTGGTTCTAAATTCATCAGGTTTCGCCGGTGTAGTAGGAGTTGGACCGGCGGTGGTTCTTGGCGCAAACTGTCGGGGGATTTGTTGGTTTGACGGTCCATTGGCATTTTTGGCCTGAGCGTCTAGTTGTCTTTGTCTGGCGAATTGACGGTAAACTTCCTGTTGAGCCTGATACTGAAAAAGGACGAAATTTTGGTAGGTAAGAAGATATAGCGCTCATGAAAATTGAACTAAAACATGCGTCTCGAACGTAATCCATATATTGTGTACTCCTAAGTACCTACATATAATTAAATTAATAATAATAATGATTACGACCGTAATCCAAAGCTTTAACATTTATTTCAGCCATCTACACTGTGCAGAATACAAATAGTCGTGGTTTTCGTTTGCCAATTCTACAGGAAGAAACGTATCTATACAGATACCCTCATCATCATCATCATATCAGCCTGTAGACGTCCACTGCTGGACAAAAGCCTCCCCCAAGGATCTCCACGACGACCGGTCCTGCGCTAACCTCATCCAGCTGGGTCCCGCGACAGATACCCTATGCATGCAAAAATATAATGGACTCACCTGTGTTTGCTTCAAATTCTGATCCAAGTTTCGTATGTCGGAGTTAAAATTCGGCCCAACGTATTGCTGTCCATTAATTGGTGACACCTGGAAGATGGGCACCTGCTCCTGCGTTGGTAGCCCCTGGACCGACACGTCAACTTCAGGCGGCCCGTATTGTTGGTCAGGGTTTCTAGGGAGGTTTCTGGGGTCTACTGGCGGGAGGTATTGCTCTTTGTTCTGGGGATGATAAATAGGTTACAATTAGTATTATCTTCTTCCTAGTGGGCCAGGAATACCTGGAGAGACCTCTACCCTTTTGGTGCCCTTTTCCTTCACCGAAAAGCCTGTGATATTATGATAAACGTTACTTATACTTCGGGAGGATTAGCAAATTGAAGTGGCAATGGGCGGGTCACATCTGTAGCAGAACCGACGGCCGTTAGGGCAGACGAGTTCTGGAGTGGAGACCGCGGTTAGGACGCCCCTTTGCCAGGTGGACCGACGACCCAAAGAAGGTCGAACCCACGACCTCGTGAACGTGAGGCAAGTGCACAACTAATTAGACTACCACGGCTCCCACAATAAGAGGTTTCTATCTGAACTTAATGGGTATGTGGTAGCATAAGGTCGCCCAGGGTAAGTTTTTGTTAGCTGAGATCAATCATTTGGTAATGACACTAGTCTAGGGTTCGTTGTTTAGGAGACGGTCAATTGGGTGAATTTCTACGAACGGGATTTTTGTGAAAGTAGCATTCTGCCCCTCAACGGTTTGTCCTTGGTCAGGAGTGTTGGAGACCTGTCAAATCACTGGACTTGGAGACTCCGTATACCTATATACCCTGTATAAATTTTGCGAATGGCGCATTTTGCGAAATGGGCAGTCTGCTATTAGACTGCTCATTTTTGGTCGGAGTACTTTAACACCTTGTTGTAGTTGAGATCACTAGACTTGGACACCTGTGCATACCTGTGGCACCCTCTGTGGGAGGTCCAAGGTGGGTCCACTGGGCCTCCACCCACTGGGCGCGTACTGCCCTCGCGCCGAACTCAACACACCGCTAACTAACAGCGTCGCTACTGACAACAGGACCTGTAAACGTCAAAGATAATGGTCAAATGTTACCTCCGCAATGAGGAGATCCGACGGTCCCAAGTACCCGAAAAGATAAGCAAACTAGGAGGCGGGGTACATCTGCCGCAGGAATGACGGCGGGGGTACACGAGTTAGACTGGTTTCCCGGACGGGTCTCCCGGAGCAGACACAGTGAGGCGCTAGAACATCGTTACGCAGCGACCCGGATTGTTCCGTACGGGACAAGCTCCGGGTCGCTGTGAATTGATGTTCTAGCGCCTCACATGTCTCTATTGGGTCTCCCGTACAGCTATGAAACCAGCCTTAAGCAGTGGACACCGCGGACCGGTACGTGCAGCGTTGGACGCCCCCCGCTGTCGTTGGCAGCCACAACAATTGTCAAAATCTTATTTGGATTTCAGGTTTCGAGCACACTCTCAATCTTGAGGATCTGATGGAGACCAGGTAAACGATCGATGCCTGGTTCTCAGGGATGGTAATACTAGTTGCTAACCAGTTACAAACTGGAAGTAATGGTTCCCATAGGTACCGAACCTGGCTGAAGCCAGTTTGAAATAGTTTCCACTTTGTTACTGATTGACAAAACTCAGTTACACAGGGGGCGAAAAAAAGCTATAAGCAGATATACAATTGCACTAGCAGATGTTGGCCCCAACATTTTAAATTCACTTCATCTTATTCCACAATTTTCAAAAATTAAAAAAAAGAACTTCACAAAATTAAATTAAATACGTTAATGTAACAAAACAAAACGTGTAATCACCTTCATTTTCGTTGACTTTCGCTTGTGTCCTGCGCGGGCGCATCGCTTTTATAGACAATAGCTTGAAGTGTTTGTCATTCGGACCGCGCGCAATATCGACCTTAGGGACGCCTCGCGCCGAGTCAAAAAGCAGTAACTACTTACGAAACATATAATTCATCTCCTAAGAACCACTATTACTAGAACTTACTTAAAACATGAGAGTTTTTTTTCGCGTAGTTACTCTTCTACCCAAAACCAATGAATCTAAATCCAAAATTACGTAGGTATTAAAAATACAATACTTACCTACCTATATTTTTTATTGATTTTAGTTTTTTACTTAATTTGACTAAAATTTAAAGTATTGTAACATCTTATCATTTCCCGTGTTATAATATTAATAAAATATTTATTCAGACACATGTCCATATTTTGTTAGTAACAAATTAACTTAATTCTTACGTTGGTAAATTTAATTTTAAATATACTAAATGGCACAGTGTTATGGTGCACTTTTTGTGAGCCCCACAAAGGTATGTTTTCCCAGGAAAGCTAGCTAACACAGTGATTTCTGACTTCTCTACGGAAGTTTAGGAAGCCCGTTCGGATTGAATTCCGATTCGAAATTAGTTTTATCGAGCGCTGTGAAATAGGTCTGCAGTTCGAATTGAAAACTTTGGGAATATGTTTTATAGGGATACTAGCTTTTTCCCGCGGCTTCGCCGGCGTAGAAAAGTTTCTCCCGTGTACATTGTGAAACAGCGCCCTCTATGCAGGCGTTTTGTTACTTAGGGGGTATTAGCGGACGCCCCGCGACTTTGTCCGCGTTAAAAAGTAGCCTATATGTTATTCCAGGATATAAGCTATCACTGTACCAAGTTTTATTAAAATCTGTTCGGTAGTTTTTGCGTGAAAGAGTAACAAACATCCTCACATCCTTACAAACTTTCGCCTTTATAATATTAGTTTGACTTTGTATTGACTTTGACCGTCTCGTAGAAAATGTGCTTCAAAGAAAAAATGAGTGGAATTTTTTCAAACAAATCACTTAGAAGTGATGAGAATGATGGGTCTGAGCGAGAAGCGACAGAGGTGTGTCAGGATCGCGATACTTGGCGCTCCGTTTTTTCTGTCTACCCCGTCAGGGACATAGCGTGAAGATATGGGTCCCAACTCCCAGAAGAGCAAAACACATTTTATCTTTATTATTATACAGGGCCATTTAAAACACATATATGTATCATAGGCTCTGTAAGACATCATGATGTCTACGCAGACCGTCGCTTTACCAGGCGGGGGGGCGTCCCACACTACGCAAGTCCACGCGTGGTCTCCACTCGAGAACGTGTTACCCCAGTGGTTATTCGATTCTCCGACAGATGTGACCAGCCCACTGCATTTTAACGTACTTACTAACTTTTTGAGCAATGTCGAAGGCTTTGTTCTCTGGCGGATCGTTTTGGATGCTGTATCTCAGAGAAACTCCGAGCATGGCTTTTTCCATAGCGCGTTTAGCGCCTTAGAGTTTTCGGACTAAATCCCACTTTCAGTGTCCACGGTAAGTGTCCATGCAATAAAGAAGTGCGTCAGGGCGTCGGGGATAAGTCGTGGCCTATCATAACGGAAGGTCCGAATTTCGATCCCCGGCTGGGCCATGTACCAATGGGTTCTTGAAACCTAAGTACATGTACTGACTGCTTTCAAACGGTGAAGGAAAACATCGTGAGGAAACCTGCATACGCCGAAGAAGAAATTTTTAGGCCCATGTGAAGTCCACCAACCCGCACTGGGCTAGTGTGGTGGTCTATAGCCGGAACGCCCTCATTGAGTGGGTAGGCCTGAGCCCCAGCAGTGGGGACATGTTACATGTTAATAGGCTGTTGATTTGAATAAAGATTTTTACTAAGTATCTATACTTATAGTATTTTACGGGTGTTTAAAAAATGTACGAAGATTTTAAATGTATGAAGAAAAATTTAAGAAGTATCGTCTCAAGAATGAACCCACTATCAGTCTTGCTAATGCAAGATGGACGAAAACAACTGAACTAACAGAAATCTTGGCCATTTTCCAAACGAATTCGTTATAACACTTGGCATAGCGCCTGTTTAGGTGAATAAATGATAACGCAGTCTGGAACTTAGGACTTGTAATTTGTAAAACAGCAACCTACTTACATAACACAATTCAAATTAACATATGAAAAGGTCAGTGGCGTAGTGGAGAAGACGCGTCCGTCACTTCTACAGGTCCGAGTACGAACCCCCCCCCCCCCCCTCCGGTCTCAAACGGTGAAGGAAAACATCGTGAGGAAACCTGCATACGCCGAAGGAGGAAATCTTAGGCGCATGTGAGTCCACCAACCCGCACTGGGCTAGCCCGTACCTACTCTCTCGTTGAGAGGGTAGGCCTGAGCTCCAGCAGATGGGGACTTTAGTATGCTATTGATTTGATTTGAACTGCCGACGATAGCAGTGCCTTTAAAGTGTCCCTAAACGATCATGCTTGCATGACATGCAACGTTTACGTGAATGTCATGCTGCATGATAGACCATCATGCTTGCTATCAATCAATAGGTACAGTGAAGCAACGGCCAGCACGTAGTTTGCATGTCATGCACGTCAATCACTACAACTAGACGATCATGCATGAGTGACAGCACGTTTTGCGTGTCAGGCAAGCATGATCATTTAGGGAGCCCATTACGTCTATGTCTCCCGTTCTTTGAATGATTTTACAGTGGAAGGATTGACGCCGGTAGAAGGCCCTCGGAAAACATAAGTAACCATCTAAAATAGGTAAGCATAGCCGCCATCTAATTTGAGAAAGACCTTACAAAAGTGTCGAGGTCTTGATATTCGATTACAATTCGCGACTCGCCGAGGCCGGTATCTGCGCGTGCGTCGACTGCGCACCGTGAAGTGACTCATGAAAAATTAAACACTATAGGAAAATCGTCATTCAAAATTATCTATAAATAACTACCGGATGTCCAATTCCCAGATTGACCAATTTCTAAAATGACCAATTCCCAAAATGTATAAATGTGCATTTCATATTTTTCGAGTTTTATTGCTTACTAGCTGTTCCCCGCGGCTTCGCCCGCGTGGAATAAGTTTTTCCCGCGGGAACCGTTTACCCCGGTAAAAAGTAGCCTATATGTTATTCCAGGCTATAAGCTATCCCTGTACCAAGTTTCATCAAAATCCGTTCAGCCGTTCTTCAGTTATAAGTGGTGTAACTAACACGACTTTGTTTTATATATTAAGAAGATTAGTGATAGTGTATTGTGTTTTAAACACTTGTGAATGAACATAGAGATTAGATGTGAAATGGCACTGATAAGCAATAAAACTCGAAAAAACTGAAATGCACATTTATACATTTTGGGAATTGGTCAATCTGGGAATTGCAATTGATATGATTTTTACAGACGACGTAAAACACGTGCACACTATACTTAACAAGGCCTTCCATAAAAAATAAATCATTCAGCAAGACTCCGGCGGGAGTAGTTGCTTACCAAATTTCCAAAAATCTTGTCATGTAGGTAAGTAGGTTGAAAGAAAAACAAATGAAAATATCGTAGTTAAAAGATTACTTTTAATTTATTAAACGTATAGGTATTATAATGAGAGTGAATGATTGTATTATGTGAGTAACAATCTAATGTATTTTTTCTTCCAAATAGGTACTTACCTCCACGTTTACTCCACGTTTTCAAAATGTACAGACAGTTTATTATTTTTCGCCGTTTTAATTACTCGGCAGCGGTTGGCATCTCTAGTCAAATAGTACAATCTTTCCGTTTCTATGTCTTGGTAGATTACATTATTGTTACTGTCAAAAAGTAATCTAAATGGTATACCATCATTAAAAGCACCAACTTCGCTCAGAGCATTCGCGCTATCCAATCTAAACAGAGCGCCCTCATTTGGCTTCACAAAGAACACGTCGCCCTTCTTGTCTGTAGATAAAGTATAGAAATCATTAGCGATGACTGTGATATCATCACTATCATGCTTCAACAGATAGACGGTGCCATCACTTAAAAAGTACAAATCGTCAAGTTTATCAACAACAAAATCATCTATTCTGTAATTGTTTAAAACTGTTTCTCTCACAGCCTTTGATTGGCCGTTTTCGTAAGTGAAAATACCGTTGACGTGATATTCAACATAATAAAGCTTGTCTTTGAACTGCAAATACCACACGGTCTTATCTGAAAGACCGTAATCTTCAGTGACAGTGGTGTTCCGGTTGAATTTGATTATACCTTTTTCGGCTGACAGGAAAACATCTCTCTTCGCTTCGTCGACAGCATGGGCGAAGGAAAATCCAATGTCGTGATTCAGTTGGAAGTTGAGGTAGTCTAAATCGAAGACGGCGTTATAGTCCAGGCCATTGGAGTCGAGGAAATGGAAGTAGATGGTGTTGGACAACCTGTCGATGGCGATCTGGCCAGAAAGCTGAAGACCGGCGAAGATGGAGGTCTTCTTGTAGCAATTGTTATCGAAGCAAGCGTCGCACTCAGCCGTTACGGCCGACGCTGTCATCAGAAGACACGACGCGACAAAGAATAGCTTCATGATGTCATCTGTAAAGTATAATTTGTTAGAAATGGTTACGTCTGAAACTTAAGTCACAGAGGAAATAATAGTAACCAGTCACAGAGGAAATAATAGTAACCACTTAAGTCACGGAGGAAATAATAGTAACCACTTAAGTGTAGGTGTCGGTTAGGTTAGGTTAGGTGTAGATTTAGTCACATGCGTTATTAAATAACGCAAATAATACGTACCTATATAAATTTGAGTGTAGCGCCACAAAAAATTATTTAATACTTATTTGTTAGGTAATTTTTTTGTTGCTGTTAAAGCAAGATGCAAATTTCTTGCCTATAAAGTATGTTTGAAAACTTGAAAAAATAACAGACCGTTTTAAATCGGTCCTAGTTTTAACTGATATGTATGAAGAAATCATTCTTTAAAATTTTGAATTTTTGATCATGTTACGAATGAAGATATACAGTTTGAATGTTTGGAAGTACTGTTCATTTTACATCATCAATCTTTCAAATGTTTCATATGATAATTTTGCCAATGAAAATATATTTTAATCCCAGTAGCTGTGAGAAGCATACATAACTGCGGCGAAAGGGATATTCTTGGGCTCGTATTTAAAAAGGCCTTGTCTTCGGCTCGAAGACGAGGCCTTTTTCAAATTCCCTCATCCGAGAATTCCCTTTCCCGCATTTCCATTAACGAACTTTATAAATGATTTTTTCAACAAATTATTTAGCAAGAAAATTATATTAGACGCGGGACTCGAGATAGTCGCTTCAAGCCGCTTGCGCAGAAAAATGTTTTCAAAGTCATCAGGCGGTACCTTTAGTATGTATGTACCTTCCTAGGATGTACTATGAAGGTAGTAGGTAACTAACAAGTTTATATACTCACCCAGTTCACTTGAAATCTAACATAAACAACAGACACAAAAATATTCCCATTTTATTTCTCGGAACCGCGCATAGCGTAGGTATTATGGGTAATTTTGGGTTCAACCGCAAAAAAATACACATTGCAATGACCGCTTCGTTGAGATAGCCTCGAAGTTAGTCT
Organism: Metalampra italica; assembly: GCA_949699065.1. NCBI lineage: Eukaryota > Metazoa > Arthropoda > Insecta > Lepidoptera > Oecophoridae > Metalampra > Metalampra italica. The sequence goes on along the minus strand of OX452995.1, from coordinate 1,885,347 downwards.
AGTTTTGTAACTATTTCCGTAACCAGTTTCGAAAATGGTTACCAAAAACAGTTACGAATGAAGTAAAGGCACTCGAGTGGGTTCGGTTCCTTTTAGGGACAGACCACTTTGTAAGCACATACATAGGTATTCGTTACAAGTTGAAGAATTGTCCTTTCAAAAAAAATAACCTACCTATAGGTATATTACATATACATTTTTAAAATGTTTAATTTTTTTTTTATAGATATCTAACTCGCTATTTTTATTATGAATTTTAATAAAAAATTACTTAAATTGAACTTTTCTAAAGGATTTTTTTCAAATATCATGTTGTTTACTTCAGTCATTAAAAAAAATATCCACGGTAAACGGAAAATGTTAGTGACAAGTAGGTATATTAATTTATTAAAAGAAATGTGCTGTCGATTATTTGGTATTAGAATTATTTAATAACCCAATGTCCAGAACCCTTATTGTATCAGATTTTTAAGCAGCATTGAGCATTGATAAGTTAACCCAAAACAAAGATAAAAGGTCAAGGATGCGCAAACTACTTATCAATTTTTAGATGACAGGTTACTCTCTGGTCTGGTTTATCTGTACCTACCTAAGAACAAGGATCCCATAGAACAGCTGCTAAAATAACAATAATAATCAGAGAGGGACACACTTATTACAAAAGTGGTAAGAGTAAGCAAGACAGGTATAATATCTTCTATCTCTATCTACGTATGTGAATTTTTTGTTAATCTAAACTATCTATTTTAGTCGGGCTGTTGTTTGTTAGGGGGCAGTTGGTATGCAGTTAGTTACACTGCCCCCCAACAAACAATAGCCCGACTAAAATAGATAGTTTTGGTTCAGTTTGACCCCGCTATATAAGAAGCGACTTCTCAAATTATTGGGGTAAGAGACTATTGCTATTTCATGCTACGCTGATTGCGGTTCTATGGGATCCTTGTTCTTAGGTGCCTTTTTATTTTAATATTACCTACTACTTAACTAATCACTTTAATAATGATAATTTGCCGGCAACAGTGTATAATTGGACTGGCATAACAGACCAAAAGTCACAAAGGGATTCTGTTTCGTGAAGTGACTCTGTACTTTAAACTAAATGACGTTCAAATAGCAAAACTTATTAAAACTTTAATAATTATTTTTACAGGCTTCTTTCTTTCGGACACACAATGCACACACACACTCGGGGACACTTATCTAAGGCCCCCAGCAGAAAAACAGCGCTGCGCCTCCTGGGTGCAGCATCATGCTGAGTTGGTGACCTCTTCGCATCCACAGCATCGTCTACCTAATTTATATTAGGTTTATGTAATCTTTATTATAAGTATGTCTGTGGGTGATCGAATAAATTATTTTTCTTTCTTTCTTCTTTCAAAACCAGAGGCATATAACAATAAATAGCTGCTCGTCTATTACCATAGAGTTAGTATACTAGCTATAGAGCGCGCGCATCGCTCATTGCCCATTGTGCCAAGCGTAAGCAGGTGTTCTACGGACGCTATAGATCGTTCTTTTCCGTGAATCGTGTTTACAGCTTGGCACTGCACATTTCACCATGATTACTCCAAATCTAAATAAATACCGGCGAGAGCAACAATCATCGCTACTGACGTGTTGTGACAAGTGGCGTCGCCCCGAACATTTCGAGACTGTTCAGACCCGTGCTTACAGTTCAGACTTGCTAACGCGCGCTCTATGTATACTAACAACTCTCTGTCTATTACAGTCCCCGTAGATTTTTTTGGCGGTTGAGTGAATACAGTCACAGATTGTTTGCAGTGTATATGTGCCTGCGACATAAGTAGGTAGTGGATACATAGAGATGTCCAAAAACTTGAAATGTTTGATCCAATCAATGTATTATTTCTTGGAAGTGACCGAGCACAGCTCCCCTTTGACACCTAAAATTTGTCATTGCGCAGAAATAATCTAATAATCATCCAAATCGGTTCACAATCGGCGAAGATCATACAATACGAAAAAACCATGAATTGAAAAAAAAAGCTACTCCCATATGGATGAGTAACAAAATCATTTTAGGGGGTGCCAAAATCGTGCCAAATGTATATCGAAATTGATACTCACTCACACATTCTCATTTTCAAACTCCATATAAATTTGTATGAGCAACTTCCTCCCGCTAATCCGTTTCATTTGTCCGCACCCCCCCTGATTTTGACACAGAATTTTTCATCGTTTCCTATACTAAATTTGCAAGATGCGATCTCCACAGAGAGCGCGCGCGCGACAAAAGAGGTTCGAAACTTCTTGGAAAATATCTGCCACTTACACAAAAATATAACTATTATATAAAATTATAACTATTATATAAAAAATAAAACTTCCTGTGCCCATCATTTCCATGGAATTTTAATTCTATTTTAAGTATGTTCAAATTTTCAATAACAAACAGACAGGCGTATTTTTTCTTATTTATGTATCTTGCGGTCGGTGATATCAGTTTAATCTATCATTTCAACCACATCATATCAGCCTGTAGACTCCACTGCTGGACAAAAGCCAGGGATCTTCACTGTTACAACCTCATGTATGTTGTCTATAGATGCTCCATGTCATACGTCAGTCATTATAAGATTTTGCATTTACCTAGAACAATTGTTGTTTTATTGAATCTTTTAAGTTACTTCATTTGGCGACGAGGATGGTTGCTTAATGAGCAAAATGAATAGCGAACAGTTCCAGGAGTTTCTCCGTGTCCAACAAACACAACAGGAGCAAATAACACAATTGCTCCGACTCCTGACAGCTGCGACTATCTCGGAACGTACGGAACGCGAACGGAATGGAACACCTACCGTTATTAGCACTACATCGACACCTACCTCACAACGGTTAGCAATATTCAAAAACTTTGGGTTGGAAAAATTTAACCCTGACAGTCGAGTGGAAGATTTTATCGAATATTTTGAAGCAAGATGTCAAATTTTTTCCATTGACACAGACATGAAGAAAGACCTCTTGCTTAGCTGCTTTACACCAGGAATTTTCCACGAAATTAATGTAGCACTAACACCGAACTTTGATAACAGTACGTATACTGACATTCGTACAAAATTGCTGGATTTGTACAGAATTAAAATAACACGATACCGAGCATTGACGGAATTTTGGAGTTGTGTAAGAGATAATACGGAGTCGATGGAACACTACGCCAATAGACTTAAACACTTGAGCAAGGACTGTGGGTATGATGACCAATTACTAGAACGTCAGCTACGTGACCGATTCGCAACGGGTCTTAATCATACCGAACTCGAAACAGATCTGAAACAAAAATGGCCAGACCTTCAAGAAACCTGCAACGGAGAATCGAAAGAAGTCACATTTTCTCAAATTTTTGCAGTGGCTCAATCACGAGAGCAAGCAGAACATGACACACCGGGAACAAGTGTAAAGAAAATTAGGAAAAAGTTTACAACTCCTAATGCTACCACTGCGAAAAAGGACTTCAACATTCCTCGTAAGATACGCTCTACACAATGCCTACGTTGTGGCAAGCACGACAGACACAGCTTCAATAGCTGTACAGCGAAAAACCATGTTTGTGACGAATGCGGCTCTGAGGGACACTTTGAAAGTTGTTGCATAAAGTCCGGCAGAGCTTTCATTTCCTCCGACAGAAAGAACCCCAGGATCGCTAACAAAAAACATGGAAACAAACTGCAAATGATTAGTCATAATAGCAAAGCGTCACGTTCGTCACAGTCCTCTACTGACGATAGCGACGACGAAGAAGACGTTGTTTACAGCGTCACCAGCAGACAGAACAAAGACTGTAAGAGGATTGACACAGTTATCAACGGGGTTAATTGCACGATGGATTGGGACCCAGGCTCTACGTTCTCGATAATTAATACATCATTTTGGAAAAAAATTGGATCACCGCCCTTAACCAGAGCACCGAAATTAAGAGCTTATGGTGACTACAAGCTCAAACCAAAAGGCTTGACAGATGTAACGGTGGAAATTGACGGCAAACAGAGAGTACTTCCACTTGTAGTCATGAAGAAAGCCGACCCGATGCTTTTTGGATTACATTGGAGCGAAGCGTTTGGGATGGCATTTCCAAAGCCAGTTTACTCGATCAAGAGTAGCCGACCAACTACACTCAAACAGGTGTTAGACAAATATACGACACTTTTCGACGGCAAGTTGGGCAAGGTAAAGAATTACCAAGTTAACATCCACATAAAAGAAGGAGCGGAACCTGTGCACATGCGAGCTAGACCAATTAAGTTCAGCATGAAAAAGAACATAGAGCTAGAATTGGAACGCCTAGTTTCAGAAGGCATAGTACAACAAGTCGACCCAAACTTAACGCCTGTAGAATGGGCTACACCTACAGTCAATGTCGTGAAACCCACCGGCCAGATTCGAATCTGTGGTGACTATCGCAGTACTATCAATCCCGTTTTAATAACACATTTACACCCCGTACCCATATTTGACCAACTACGACAAAAGCTTGCAAACGGCAAGATCTTCTCTAAAATCGACCTTAAAGACGCATACCTACAATTTGAAATAGCTCCAGAATCAAAAAAATATTTGACATTATCAACTCACAAAGGCTATTTTCAATACAATAGAATGCCTTTTGGAATCGCGACAGCGCCCTCAATTTTTCAACATTTCCTAGATAAACTTCTTGGAGACCTTCCTAACGTGTCAGTGTATTTCGATGACGTCGCAATAGCGGGAACAAATCTAACAGAACACTTACAGATCCTGTCTTCTGTATTTGACCGTCTAGAACAAGCAGGTCTTAAGGTCAACCTAAAGAAGTGTTCCTTTCTTCAAAAGGAGATAGAATATCTTGGTCACATAATTGACGAAAAAGGAATACGTCCAACACAAGCTAAAATTGAAGCTATCACCAAAGCTGGACATCCAACAAATGCGAAAGAACTACGTTCATTCCTTGGGCTGGTTAACTTCTACGAGCGTTTCATTCCACATTTACACAGCCTTTGTGCAGATCTCCACACGTTAACCGGTAGTAAACAAGCATGGCGATGGACCGACCACGAAAATAGCATTTTCGAAGCTACCAAAGCTTGTATCGCAAATTCTAAGACCTTGGTAGCATTTGACGAAGAACGTCCACTCTTTTTAGCATGCGATGCCTCTGAAAAAGGCGTGGGAGCTGTCTTATTCCATAAAGATGGGGACATTGAACGACCAATTGCTTTTGCTTCTAGGAAGCTTAGGTCTGCAGAAAGTAAGTATTCTGTAATCGATCGTGAAGCCCTAGGTATTTTATTTGGAGTCAAGAAATTTGATCAGTACTTACGAGGAACGAAATTTACGCTGGTGACAGATCATAAACCATTGATACATATATTGGGTACCCAGCGCAACTTACCTAAACTAGTAAACAATCGTCTTGTGAGATGGGCTTTGCTTATTGGGAGTTATGATTACGAAATCACATACAAGAAGGGGGAGAATAATATACTGGCAGATTGCCTATCCAGGTTACCAAATTCAGAGGAGAGACCATCTACTACCGAACGTACTGTACATAGAATTTCCTCACGATTCCAGAGAGTAAGTATGACAGACCTGGATATGACAGAAAATCTGATTAAAGAGAAAACATTAGGAGATCCGATCTTGGCGCAGGTTATGCAATGTTTGAAAACTGGCTGGAGAGAACTAGAATTCAATAACGACCTTAAATCTTTCTTCCGGAAACGTAACGAATTATCTATGGAAAATAAAATTCTGATGTGGCAAGGCAGAATCGTGATGCCGGAAACCCTGCGCCATACAACCCTTGCTTATCTGCATCGAGGCCACCCTGGAATTTCTGCGATGAGGGCACTAGCCCGTTTTTACGTTTGGTGGCCTTCACTTGAAGAAGAGATCGACACTTTCGTTAAGACGTGCCATAGATGCCAGGAGAATAGACCGTGCAACACTGAACTTCCCGTGTTTTCGTGGTCCATTCCTGAAAGGGTCTGGGAAAGGCTCCATATTGATTTTGCAGGACCTTTTGAAGGATCTTATTGGTTGGTGCTTTGCGATGCTCTGTCTAAGTGGATAGAAATTAAGCCCATGAAAGTTACCACGTCGAGAAACCTGTGTTCAGTACTAGACGAAATTTTCTGTACATTTGGCCTTCCAGAGATGCTTGTGTCTGACAATGGACCGCAGCTGACGTCACATGAGTTTAAGAGATATTGTACGAGTCAGGGTATTCTGCATGTAACATCGTCACCGTATCACCCTCGCACGAATGGGTTGGCTGAACGCCTGGTGAGGACGTTCAAATCCAGAATGGCATCTCGTGAAGGGGATCAGAAGCAACGGCTTCAAGAATTCCTTTTTGCTTACCGGAATACCCCACACACCACTACTGGAAAATCTCCGGCACAGCTTATGTTTGGGCGACAGCTAAATTGTTTGCTCTCTAATATTCGGCCGAACCAGAGGCGAATGCGACAGTTCAAAGAAGTACAGGGGAATATAAAATCATCTACACCAAGCTTTGCTCCTGGAGATACCGTGTATATACGAACGCGCTTGGACAAAACTTGGCAACCTGCCACTGTTGCTGCACGTACGCACAGATACTCGTACGTAGTCTCGACGCCTGAAGGAGAAGAGAAGCGCCGCCATGCGGACCATATCAGGCAGCGGGTGGAAGACATAACCCCCACCAGATCGGTTTCGCCGTCACAACCATTACCAGTAGCACCGGCTGTGATAGTGCCAACTGGGGTTGTACCCGACGTCACCCCGGTGTCAGCAGGACCTTCTGCTTCTCCAGCTATGAGTCCAGTTTCCTCAACTGGGTCTAAATTCCAAACACCCAGTGTAGACGATGTTACTGCGTCCACGCCGGCGCCGCCACCGCGCCGCAGTCAGCGCCCCGTTAAACCGCCTCGACGGCTTATCGAAGAAATGTAGCATCAGGCTTAAGGAAAGGAGTAATGTTACAACCTCATGTATGTTGTCTATAGATGCTCCATGTCATACGTCAGTCATTATAAGATTTTGCATTTACCTAGAACAATTGTTGTTTTATTGAATCTTTTAAGTTACTTCACTCCACCTTCGCTCCACCTTGAAGGAAGCCTACGCTGCGTCTTCCGATACGTGGTCGCCACTCGAGAACCTTTCTGCCCCAACGGCAGTCAGTTCTACGAGCGATGTGCCCTGCCCACTGCCACTTCAGCTTCGCAATCAATCATTTATTTATTCATGTAATCTTACACAGCTTAACAGATAATTCCATCATTTCAATGCTCTGTAAAAAATATACAAGAAACTCTGAGTGTACCTACACTTTAATTTTTACAGAAATATAATAATGTGCTTGCTTAACTAAATAACATATACTTACTTATACAAAATTCTGACGATTTTTACAATTTAAAACACATTAAACAAATAATAAAACACTAGAACCTACCTTTATTATATTAAATAGACAAAGTACTACCTCTAGATATCTAATATCAATGTTTAAGCATGAATTATTTTATGACACTGAACCAAAGAAACTTATACAGAAGTAATTAACCCGATTAACATGATAGTTTTTACCATAGGCAAAAATTATTTTACCTCGGGAAAATTATCCACGTTCGTACCTACGTACTGCACCAGAGGCTAAGCTATTTTTCTTATTAGCAGCTTACTCAGTGGCGTGACGCACGCACAGATTTTTTCATATTTTTCCCACTGCCACTAGCAGTTACTCGGCAAAGCCCGTAGTTAGGCGACAAATAGTACAGCTGCTCGGTATTGATATCGTGATATACCACATTATTATGTTTATCAAACACAACAGCATAGGGTATACCACTTCCAAAAGCACCTATATCTTTAAGCACACGGGTGTCTTTGGTATAATCGACCTTGTAGAGACCCCTAGAGGCGGACTGTACCAAATAAACGCTATCAAACAAATCCGACGTCAACGTGTATATGTCACCATCGCCGAAAACAGTAGCGTTTTCAGTTCCGTTTTTTAATCTGTAAATATTGTAGTCATGTCTGAAATATATATCGTTGTTCTTGTCAACGACGAATTGATCGATCTCGTAATTGGACAAAGCAGATATGGGTGTAGAAACTCCATTCTCGTAGGTATAAAGACCGGGATCAGTGTACTTGCTATAGTATAGTTTTTTGTTATACTGCAAATGGAAAACGGTAGTGTTAGATAAGCCAATGTTTTCCACAAGCTTGGTGGTTGGGTTGAATTTGAAAATGCCAGTAACACCGGATAGGTAAGTGTTTTGGCTGGACTGGTCCACCGCTCGGGCGAACGTGAACCCAAGATCCGGGATGAGTTGGAAATTAAGCTTTTCCAAGTCGAAGTACGCATTGAAATCCACTTCGTTGGAGTTTTGGAAGTGGAAGTAGAAGTTGTTGCTGGTACGGTCCGCTGCCAGTTGGCCGTTGATAGGGAATCCGCTGAAGAGTAATGTCTTCGTGTAGCATTTGCCTTCGAAGCAGGCGTCGCACACGGCATGCGCGGTCAAGGCCGCTCCCAGGATTCCAAGGAGTTGAAGAAGAAACATTTTTTGATCTGTCAAATGAAATGCAACTTGTAGTTAATGCTACAAATAAAACTGTAACAATCTTTATAACATATTTGGTCGTAAAGGGTCACTTATTTCACCAATTTCAATATCATTTTGTATCTCATTACGCACTTGTGCGATAATGTGAAGTAAAACGCACAGTTTATCAAGTTGCTCCGTCTAAAAACGAACGATTAGCAAAGAGTTTTTATGTCAGAAAAGTGGTCAACATTTTATGAATAAAATTAACTTTAGGAGATAAAATAAATAAATATTTAATCTTTAAATTAATTTTGACAAAATTACAACCAATACAATTTATCTGTAACAACACAAAAATATTTATTTACTTTATAAGTAATACTGTCTGTTTTTGTGCCTTTGCCTAAATAAAGCGCTGATGCGTAAATAAGTAAAATTATTCAATTTTAAAAATTGTTCAAATTTTTATAACTGCTTTAACAAGTAATTAAACATTTATTCGTTTTCCGAGTTTTATTTATTTCCTCGCAAATATCTTATAAAACGTCGTATGACATACGTGCGCTTTGAAAATTACCGCACTTATATCATAATGTACTATTGAACTCGAGGTCGTCGGCTGTGGTCATAGAGGAACAGATCCGTGGAAGCATGTCATGGTCGAGTATATGCGTGAAGTTAGGTTTCAAACTGCAGTAGTTGCAATTACAGTAGTTAGAGCTACAACGTAGTTGTATTTTCTAACCTACATGAAGAGCGTCAGTGGCGTCGGGGATAAGACGCGGCCTATCATATCGAAAGATCCGAAGTTCGATCCCGCTGGGCCATGTACCAATGGGTTTTTTCTCGAAACTTGTACATTTACTGACTGCTCTCGAACGGTGAAGGAAAACATCGTGAGGAAACCTGCATACGCCGAAGAAGAAATTCTTACCCGCACTGAGCTGGTGTGGTGGACTATAGCCCGAACGCCCTCGTTGAGAGGGTAGGCCTGAGCCCCAGCAGTGGGGACATGTTAATAGGCCGTTGATGATGATAATGATGGCCTACATGTAGTTCGAACTATGTAGTTTCTCAACCACATGTAGTTGAACCAATGGTTGAAGTTATGTTAACTATACTTGCTATTTTTATTTGGAGTAAAAACTTTTTGACTTCTCTTTGGTATTATATTAATACTAAACAGATATTGCGATCTTCAGCAAAGCCCGATGTCAATCATCATTCTTCAGCCTGCACTAGTCCACTGCTGCACATAGGTCTCCCCCAAGATACTGAACCCGATCCTCGGTTCTCCGCACCCAGTCACTGTCAGCCGCCTCACGCAGGTCGTCGCTCCATCTAGCCGGGGGGCGTCCCACACTACGCTTGCCCAAGCGTGGTCCACTCGAAAACTCGTCTACTCCAGCGGTTAAATTATGATATGACCAGCCCACTGTCACTTCACGTACTTTTTAAGCCAATGAAATTTTGTAATTTGTTTGTGATGAAAAAAATATCAAGACTCACCCGATAAGCCACACGCTAGCAGAAGCAATGGTACAGATTTCAGTCAAATTATTATTTAAATATAGGTATTTTAGGGTTCCACGTCTTAAAATGATGGAGCGACGACTTGCCGTAATTGATGATACTCGATAGGTACTTATACGCCAGTGGCGTCGGGAATAAGACACGGCCTACTTTAACGAAAGGTCCGAAGTTCTGTCCCCGGCTGGGCCATGTACCAGTGGGTTTTTCTGTACTGACTGCGATCAAACGGTGAAGGAAAACTTCAAGAGGAAACCTGAATACGCGGAAGAAATTCTAGGCGCATGTGAAGTCCACCAACCCGCACTGGGTTAGCGTGGTGGACTATAGCCCGAACGCCCTCGTAGAGCGGGTAGGCCTGAGCCCCAGCAGTGGGAACATGTTAATAGGTTAGGTTGTTGATTTAATTTTGATTTGATAGGTAGGTACTTATTCCGGAAATATAAAAATTGACAGAACCCTGTGTAAGACGAGGCACATTTTAATGTTTTTGTTTTGTTTGAGACCTCTGACCGTAGATACCGCGACCGACGACGAACGTGGAATTTTTATACCTACAGACAATAAAATTGTACAGTTCCCGGAATCCACTAATTTACGAAAAGACTAGAGATTTTGGTACAAACATTAGTATTATTTACTAATGAGTAGGTATATTTATTTTTGTTTTTTTAAAGCGTCGGTGGCGTTAAGTTCAAGGCGCGGCCTGTCACGTCGGTAGGTCCGAGTTCGATCCCCGGCCGAGCCAGTACCGATGGGTTTCAAGCATGTTTCAAGTGACATCGTGAGGAAACCTGAATTCTGTACTATGTCACTTTTAGATTGGAAGTCAAATTCGAGCCTCTTTCTGGAGCCGTATAATGAAAGCAATTTTTGAAAATTTCATTACTAATTGTCAGGTAGTAAAATAAATAAAATTAAAAACGAAATGATTAACCATAATATTTATTTAAAATAGATATAGAGTGTATAGTTAGTTACCGACATATAACCAACAAAAAAAACGAATAGAAGATTATGCTAAATAACATTATGTATAAAACGCCACACAAAATTAGTAATTAAAAATAAATAAATAACTATCATTTAAGTTTTCTACCAAAATTATTAAACACAAACTCTTTTTTCTACAAACTTTTTTTTTTCACAAACTTTTTTTGCTTATTTTCGGTGAGCCAACTTGTTTAAAACTATATTTTGGTGTTAGTTATTTATCTATAATTAGAATAGCTAATTTTTTGTTTTTTAATTCTCGCGGCCAATCTGCAGAATTTGTATACCGACAGAGGAGATCTATACAAACAAATACTTTCCCTTGGCAAAATCTCCTATCATGCTGTTTGAGGGAGATGTTCGACTTCAAAGTTTTGATTCCTTAACTTCAACACAAAAATCTTGCCAAAAAAAGAAAAAAATTGGTATTAAAGGCACAAAAAAGGTACAAAAATGTTCTAACCCCTATTAGAAATTAGTGACACGTGGTTGAGACAGTAAACGCTACGATCGTTATCACCTGCAGCAAAGTGTGATTTGGAAGTATGTCATTGCTTCAAATCGATTCCTCATATACAATTTTAAAAGCATTAAAACTTATACTTAATAATATTTAATCCATTGCTAATTTAGGGAAATATCTTAGTTAGAGTTTTTTTTACAAAATTTGAAGGTAGTAAATGTAAAAAAAGCGTCAGAAAACATTCTTTTTTTTTCATTCCTTATCTTTCCTTTTAATATAGGTTTTATTATTTATTAACTATTGCAATGTTACAGAAAGAAGAAAAACCCGTTTAAAACTGATTAATTTAATTCGAAGAATGTTCGAACAGAGATAAATAGGTGATACAATAATTCACTGACGTTCTCTGATTTGACAAGTCTCATGTGCTAGAAAAATAACTACAATTTATGAACATCAATGAATAAATAAAAATCAACAATATTAATTGCATCAAACTCTTGCATCAGTCGCTTGTCTGTCATTTATTTAAACGAACATCAAATAAATAAAACAACATTTAACGAGAATATTTTTGTTAGCTGTCCTTTAAAAAATAAGAACTTTGGTGTTTCAGCAAAAACATTTTTTTTCAAAAATTCTTTAACAATTATTGTTTGTTTTTGTCTACGACAAACGTTATCACAACTAATTTCATAACTATCTAGGTGTCTACATCACAAAAATCAGTCTCGATAATTTTTATTCTTTGATTTTTTTTAAGCCGACTTCAAAATGAGGCTTCGTCAAACAAAACGTATTTGCAACATCAAATTTATCGAAAAAAATTTTTTGAATTTCATTTATTCGGCCGAGAAAGTCGTAATTAAAACATTGTGCGCTATGGATGTTCAAAACGTTATACTAGTTTTTTTTATAACACTTTTTTATTATAATGGGCTTTACGGCTCTGGAAGCAAGTTTATTTTGAGCCATAAAAGACCTAAAACTATGTGTTGCCAGAAATGTTCGCCCCGCATGAGGTTTATTTATTAGCCGATTCCGATAGACCGACAATGAAATATAATTTGAAGTCGGTTTAATTGTTTTTAACTATCAAAATTAGCAATGGATCACACCCGGGTTTGCTTGCACCGTCGGTCCGCCCATATGGCGTGAATGGGCGCCAGGGTGCCACTCTCTAAGGTCTTCTGCCACGGCTTAGGGCTTCGCTTCTGTCTGGAAATTGGGAAAATTTGTGACACCGATATTAGTGTGGTGCTAACTACAACTCGTGGTAGCCTAAATCATCATCGTATTAGCACTTCAATGTCCACTGCTGGACATAGGCCTTCCCCAATCAACGCCACCACACCCGGTCTTCCGCCCGCCGCATCGAGGCACTCCTGATCACTTTCTTCAGGTCGTTGGTCCACCTGGCGGAGGGGCGTCGCACGCTGCGGTCTCCACTCCAGAACTCGTCTACTCTAATGGCCATCGGTTCTGCGACAGATTAGTGTTGCCGATCGATAGTATTGATAAGCCTCGATAGTATCGATAGCACAAATATAACAATACTATTGATGGAATTTTGCACTATCGATAGTTGTCATTTATTCAATACAATTATCGATAGTGCGTTCAATAGCATCAATACTATCGATTGTTTAGCTGCTATTGACAGTCGATACTATTGAATTCCATCAATAGTGTTGTTGCTTTTGTGCTATCGATATTGTGTCTGATTGCTTTCAAACGGTGAAGGAAAACATCGTGAGGAAACCTGCACACGCCGAAGAAGAAATTCTTAGGCGCATGTGAAGTCCACCAACCCGCACTGAGCTAGCGTGGTGGACTATAGCCCAACGCCCTCGTTGAGAGGGTAGGCCTGAGTCTTAGCAGTGGGTACATGTTAATAGGATTTGAAATGAAATTCATACGTACAGTGCATTCCTTCTCTGCTGGCTTCTTGTTCGCCATCGTCTCAGGTTTGTACTCGCTCTCCAAGCCAAATTTCTGCAAATTGATCGCTTATTAATAATTTTTTAATATAGTTTTACGGCCGATTGGAAACAACTCCATAAAGGCCTCCAAAAAAGCGCACAATATACACTTTAATAGGCAATTGTTGCACATAAAACTATCACAGATAAACACCAAGGCCCACAATAAACATTTTTTAGTAAACTTAATAAAAGAGACAACCATATTGAGACTAGAATATTAGTTTTATAATTTACTAGCTTCTTCCCGCGGCTTCGCCAGCGTAGAAAAGTTTTCCCGTGTACATTGTAAAACAGCGCCCTCTATGGAGGCGTTTTGTTACTTAGGGGGTATTAGCGGACGCCCCGCGACTTTGTCCGCGTTAAAAAGTAGCATTATATGTTATTCCAGGATATAAGCTATCACTGTACCAAGTTTCATCAAAATCTATTTGGTAGTTTTTGCGTGAAAGAGTAACAAACATTCTCATATCCTTACAAACCTTCGCCTTTTTATTATTAGTAGGATCCATGCGCTAGTGGCGCCGCCTAGCAGCGAGCAGCGGCAGTTTCACCAACCATCAGAGGTGTTAAGAGTTATCACAACTGTTCGCTAGATGGCGCTGGCAGTATTTTACAACTCAATATTAAAATCTTATAAGCCGTTGTCGATATCATGCTTGTTGCCTACCAATAAATGGCCATAACTTTACACACTTTAAGCTTTTATTGATTGAAGACCAAGGTTTTGGTTGGGACCGCAATATTCGGAAGAACTAACCTTCAAAATGTCCTCATTGGACAGATGATCCCCCGGCCCAGACTGAACGAAATGGTGCAGAACCTTCCCGTCTTTCCCCATTAGCAAAGCCCCTCCGGTCTGCACCCAATCACCCTTCAGGTTACCGTCGACGCCTAATTAAAAAAGAAATACAACAAAAGTGAACCTCCAGTATGTCCGTGTTGGGCAAATGGTCGGCCGGCCCGGCCTGCGCGAAGTGCAGCGACAAGCCGCCATTTTGAATTAGCAATGCGCCGCCATTTTGTAATCCGTCGCCGATTAGATCGCTTTCCAGACCTGCGTGTACGCGTGTCGGTTACTCTACCGCTATCTACTACTCAGCAAATATAGCGAGTCACTCCGCGTCTCCCGCTTCCCCCTACGTCGCCCCGCCGTGATAGGTACAGAGTGCATAAACGATTGAGAAAGTATTGGGCGACAGTATGGGAATAAATTATTATTTATATAAATTTTCAATAAAAAATAAAACATTGTGTAAGAAACAGATACGTAAAGAAATCTTCATCTTTATCGTCATTTGTTAATGACACGTCACTTAAGCTCGACCTCTCACATTTATGCGAACGGTACTGTCCGAGACGAGAGCGGGCGGGCGAGGTGGGGAAGCGGGAGGCGGAGGGAGGCCAAGGCCAAGTGACTCGTTTCAGTTGTCGGGTAGTATCTAACTACTCAATAAAATTAAAATAAAACATACATACAGCCGAACATAGTACCTCCTCCTTTTTTGGAAGTCGGTAAAAATGTACGGATTCGGTCAATATTTTTAAATTTACCTCCGACATCTCGGGAAACAAATGTATATACTTGAACTTTCCATTAATCGACATCTTATTTATCCCCCCTCCTCCCTGCATCACCGTCTCCTTCTTCTGCCCCTCTCCCACCCAACCACCCCAGAATTTCTCTCCAGTAACATTGTACTGTCGACCACACGTCAGTGGAAACAAAACCAGCATAAACTGGTCTCTCATAGTATTGAAACTCCCTAATAGGCTACGCCAGCTCATGGTCAATGTTTCTGCTGACGTGCGGTCGACTGTACATGTAGCTGCAGAAAGATTTAAACCCTATATTTTTATTGTTCGTTGGATGAATGGACTTTGACGAAACTTTTACAGCGGCATTATTCTTAGGCGGGGGTAACGGTGCACTGACTCCACGAGAGGGGGAGTTTTGTGCAATTCCAGTGGGAACATTTATGAACCTCTGGGTACTCAATACATCAAGGTCATCAATCAATCAAGGTCCAGTATTCAATGGAAGCAACTATATATTATACTCACCCTGGTTACGGCCTTTAAAGATGGCCTCCCGGGACTGCTTCCAGAACAGGGAAGTGATGATGGAGAACACGTTGAACCGCTTGAAGCCCAGCCCCTGGTATGTGGACAGGTCCTCCACATAGTACAAATCTGCAGATTATATTTAAATACTAAACTTACTAGTTAAAATAAAAACCAATAAAAATCGAAATTAACAAATAGTTTATTCTCTGAGATTAAAAATACAACATTAATTTTGTTCAGCATCAGTACTGTCAGGATGTCCTAGGACATAGGCTTCCTCCATCAACTTCTACTCGATTCTTTCGCCAGAAATGGCGGACAACACTTAAAAATATCATCATCCATCATCAACAGCCTATTAAGATGTCCCCACTGCTGGGCTCAGGCCTACCCTCTCAACGAAGGTGTTCGGGCTATAGTCCACCACGCTAGCCCAGTATTCTTAGGCGTATGCAGGTTTTGCTCACGATGTTTTCCTTCACCGTTTGAGAGCAGTCAGTAAATGTACTTAAGTTTCTAGAAAAAACCCTTAAAAATATACAATATAAATTTACCGACCGGATACGCAACGAAGAGATACGCAGTATGGCTGGACTGAATGAAAGTGTCATCATTAAGATGAAAAAAGGTATGCTCCGTTGGTTCGGACACATTGAGCGAATGAGTGATGAACGAATGACGACGCAAATATATCGAGCGAATGTGATTGGTAATAGGAGCCGGGGACGACCTGGACTGACATACGAGGATCAGATAGAGCGGGTGCTCACAGACGGACACGTAAAGAGCACTCGCGTCCCACGGCGAGTGTGTATGAAGAGAATGATGAGAATGAGCGAAGCGAAAGAGGTGTGTCAGGATCGCGATACTTGGCGCTCCGTTCTTTCTGCCTACCCCGCCAGGGACATAGCGTGAAGATATGTATGTATGTATGTATATAAATTTAGCATCTACCATTTTCAGTGCATTGTGAAGCAGTTGCCAAAATCGTCGTTCATCACCTTAGATGCCTTGATGTTAAAAACTTGTGACACATGTAGATAAATGTGGTTGAGATGTTAAAAAAAAAATCTGTCCGTCTGTCTACTAGAGTTCTCTCCCAGATAGAGACGGGCAAAAGATAGGGCTATCCGTTATTGAGGAAAATATGGAGTGACTTACCTCCATCGAAGAACTTCCCCTCGTAGAACTCCTTGGAGCCCTCCTCCTCGACGCCCACGCCCACCAGCTTCACGTCGTGCTTCTGGAGCACCGGGGCGATCTCACCCAGCTGCAACCACGGAGGCAATATCATGAAGATAACATTGACAAAGTTTGAGAGAAATATGTATATATATTTTAGTTTTGTGGTAGCTCAGCCTTGAAGACACTAAGCTTTAAAAGCCAAAGGCTTTGAGACTTCAAAGCATACCATAGAATGGTAACAGGTTTATAAAATGCATTTTAGGCCTTAAAAAAATATATGGCTGAACGCTTGAGTTTATACGAGCTTTAAATACACTTCAGGGTTTCGAGTCATTTAGGCTCAAGTCTTCAAGGCACTGAGCCTTTATATTTGAAGAATTGAAGGCTCAGAGTAGCTTGTCCCGACTGCGGTGAAGACCAAAAGGAGTGTTATGTGTTTGACTCATATGTTTTTATTTGTTTGAACCGATAGCTAGGTTAGGTGTAGTAAAAGGTGCGTCATATGATGTTTTAGGAGGTGTAGGTAGCTGGTAGCGTGAAGAAAAAAGAAAAGAATATTACAAAAGTAGCCTATTATCGTACAAAATCTAGGTTCGCAACTAGCGAGGTGTCGGCGGAGCGATTAATGTCCGTCGACCAATGAGGTGCGCGCAGCGCGCTTGACGAAACAGCGCTTTACGCAGTGGGTCGGTGCATGTGTAACTACTCTCATTATTCTGTGTGCAAATCAATTATTCGTCTGGCAAATATTATTAAAAATAAACAATAGAAGGTGTTCTTGTATAGGTACCTCTTTAGCCCACAACCTGCAAAGCATGCATCCCCAGCGGCGGAAGAATATGACTGCAACATTCTGATCTTGCCATAAATTCTTCAGCTCTACCGCCTGAAAAACCAAATAATAACAATAATATTTTGGACAAATTAACACACGGCTGTTTAGTCCCAACTAAGCCGAAGTAAATGGGTACTCAACAAGATAGATAGATAGATAGATAGATAGATAGATAGGCATTTATTCACTGACACAACACAAACTCTCAAACAATTAAAATATGACATAAGGTACTTATACTAGCTTAATTAAACTGAACACTTCGCGGGCACCCAACGAGACACAATAGGACTCCTACTGTTGTCTGGTCTAGAAGACGTTGGGAGCCCGCGAGAGCGCAGTAGCCGTGTGTGTGCCTGTGTGTCGTGCCAGGGGAAGGGCTCTGACTCAGCATGTGCTGCAGCCGGCGGTGGCTGCAACGCTGGTAATTCTGCCAGGGCCCAGGCGAGACGACGCGCGTGTCCCCCGTCCCGCACAGTGCAATTTGACAATTTAAAAATTAAAAACTAGGGAGATACATACATATAATTATTAAATAAGTACTTATAAATTGGTATAGTTGCATAGATGTGTAGGTACATAACAAGTAATTTTTTTATTTATTTAATTAGAATGTAATGTAAGAGTCATGTCGGTATGCTAAATAAAGAGTGTGTGGTTAGGAACATAGGAGATGATTTAAGAATAGGCGTTTGGTGGGAGTCAGGCAAGATGATATGAAAAAATCAAAAGAAATAGAAATAGCACAAAGGCTATACTTATATTGCAGGCATTTTTTGCTCGTCTAGTAAAAGCGAGGTAAGTTCTTTTTTAAATCTATATTTAGATGTAATGTCCCGGAGCGGAGGAGGTATATTGTTCCAACAGCTAGTCGCCTGATATCTGAAACTGCCCCGGAACGCTTGGGTTCTGCGGCCAGGTACTGCCAAGGGGTTTGTGCAGGTCCTGACAGCTTTGCAGCTGATTTGAGTACGCCAGGTGAGTTTTTTATATAGATATTCAGGTTTATGGTGCCTGATGATACCGAACATTAGAGTTGCGAGATAAAGTTTTTGACGTTGCTCCATCTTCAGTATGCTTGCGCTGTTCAAGTATGGGGTAACATGAGTCCTCGGTGGTATCTTGAAACAAAAACGAGCGCAAGCATTCTGAACACGCTGTATCAGGCGTTGCGATCGTTTTAAAAGGCACGGGCCGTACACTGTTATGCAGTAATTAAGTTTTGCTAGTACTATTGCGTCACACAATTTGATACGCAGATCGACACAAAGGAAATCACGTATTCTATAGAGGACCTTTAGTCGATAGAAGCAGTTCTGTACAAGCTCAACAATACAAACAACTGATAAACATACTTAAAATACTTTTAAATAAATACTTAAATACATACAAACACCCAGAATCCGAAAACCAACAGTTATGCTCATCACACAAATGTAGGTCCCGGGTGGGAATCGAACCCACGACCTTTAGCGCAGTAGGCAGGGTTACTACCACTACGCCAACAGGCCAGTCTAAATAACATACTTACAACAAATATTTCATACATACAGGCATTTTTTCGTCAACAACGGCCTACGACATGGAAATATACAAGGTAACTTTGGCATACAGGAAAAATAACAATAAATGACGTAAACATACAATTGTGCTGTGAAATCAAAGTCAAAAATATTTACATACTCTAAAATGATATTCCAAACAATTAATAGCAACCTTCGATCACAAAAAACAATACAAAATCAAATACATTTCTGTAATGGAAAGTAAATAGGTAGGTATTAAAAGTTTGAAAGAAGGTAAGTGAGAATACAGTATGGTAAAGTTTTTAAAGAAACAAAAGGTACCTACTTGCTATGTACATCTTTGCAAGCAAACCGCCCGGCTAATTACGCACTATAAATAGCTGCAATAATTAAAAATAATTACCTGTCCGTTAGGAATGCTTTTTACTTTGTGAGCTCCAATCGTTGCAAGATCGGCTGTCATTGTAACTATATTTTTTATTATCATATAAAATAATTCCACGGAATTTCACATAAAAATTGCGCAATAAATATTTATCTATTAAAAACGATCCAAAACAGCTGGGTGACAGTGACAGTTGACTGTTGAATGAATGAATGAAATGGAAGATTGATAAGATGACAGATGATTTTTTTTTCCTGAACTGCGATTTTGATAAAAAAATTCTATTGTTATTAGTCAAGTACCTACTTAGTATATTGAACATACATACATACATATCTTCACGCTATGTCCCTGGCGGGGTAGGCAGAAAGAACTTTAGTATATAATAAACGTTAGTATATTGTATCTATATTATTCTGTATCTGCTTATTCGGTATTACCTAAGGGTTTTTGCCTGAAATAAAAAAACATTTTTATTTAATTATATAATAGTTATTATATAATATATAATGTTTATAATTATATAATAGGCTGGGCAGCGTTCAGGAAGCTACGCAACATCTTCTCGTCCCAAATACCGCAGTGTCTCAAGACGAAAGTCTTCGACCAGTGTGTGTTGCCAGTGATGACATATGGTACCGAGACGTGGTCCCTGACTATGGGCCTCATAAGAAGGCTCAAGGTCACCCAGAGGGCAATGGAGAGAGCTATGCTCGGAGTTTCCCTGCGAGATCGAATCAGAAATGAGGAGATCCGCAGGAGAACCAAGGTCACCGACATAGCTCAAAGAATTGCGAAGCTGAAGTGGCAGTGGGCTGGGCACATCGCTCGTAGAACTGACGGCCGTTGGGGCAGAAAGGTTCTCGAGTGGCGACCACGTATCGGAAGACGCAGTGTAGGCAGGCCTCCCACAAGGTGGACCGACGATCTGGTGAAGGTCGCGGAACCCAGCTGGATGAGGTTAGCGCAGGACCGGTCGTCGTGGAGATCCTTGGGGGAGGCCTTTGTCCAGCAGTGGACGTCTACAGGCTGATATGATGATGATGATGATAATAGTATTATTACAGTTCACCTCTGATAAATTTCAAGGAATTTATTTTAAAGTCCGCAACCACAGATGTAATCGTAACAAGCTTTTTCCCTCTAGCTTTTTCCGGTGTTCTGTGTCCGCAACTATATACGGAATAGAACGAGAGGCAAAGATAGTAGAAAAATATATAGTCTGCCAAGTGTCACAATTTTGTTTTAATTTTATGTTATTGAAGAAGACAACGGTACCCACAATAAAACAGCCTTGTTATAAAATTCAAAATATGGAGTTAATATGGCGTACGAGACTAGTTAATCAGTAAATCCGTACGTAGTACATATTAATTCCATGGTAAATCCCTATTGACTTTGCTTGCCTTGATCACAGAATAAATAATACCTTGACCAATGAGAATAACATCCTGAAATTAATGAGGACAAATTGGTACCTTTAAGTTATTAGAACATCCGAGTTCATGGATCCTAATAACTCAAATTAGGTTCAGAAAATCACATTGACGTGACCGGGAATCCAACTCGAACCTCTCAGTCGTCTTTTCCTTTTTCGATTTGAGCCTATGTGGTGACGTTAATTGGGGAAGGCCTACATCCGCCAGCAGTGGACCTCGTGGATATGTCGATCGATAGTAATAGTCAGGAAAATTAAGTAATCATATAATCAAATCACACAACACAACATTTACATAATACATTTAAAATTAAAATTACATTTATCTACTAAAAAAATCCATAAATTAAAAGACTATAGAGTTCTTGTCGCAACGTAAAACAGATCTATGGGTGTTTGGTGAATCAAAGTAATCTAGAGGAGTTAAAGAAGTTATTTGGAATATTTTGGGCCATGTTTTTTCCAAAGAAGCAGCTTGGTGTACTAAACTCAATTTTTGACCTCTTGTGGGTTGGATCATTTCTGCATGGCTCGGTACGATAAATAATAGGAAGAGTGGGGTATTTAACACCCGCGGGTGTCCGACGCCCGATCATGGGGGTCCACCATGACGCAGCTGTCAGTTAGAAGATCATGTTGCGCCATCAGGATCGCTTGCTTCATCATGCGGATGTAGTTCCCGCGCTGCTCGGGGCGCAAAGCGTTCAAGTGTTCCCTGTATCCAGACACCATGTCATGTAGGTCCAAGAAAATGGGCTCCTGTAACAAAGATCTAACTTTAAACACAAATCAACAGCTTATTAATATCTCCAAAGTCTCCTATGTGGTCAGTTAGAAAATGGGACACTAGAATAACACTGCAGTGAGAAAATGGGACACTAGAATAACACTGGACTCTGGAATACACATGTCGTAGTCTCAAAAAGAAAAAGTTTATTTTTCATTATTTAAATTTTTTTTTTTTTTTTAAATGAAATTTCTTTATTTGAAAGCACAGTGTAAATAATATGTTAAAAGTGGTTAGTTCCATGTACTCAACCTGCTTGCAGGTGTGCAAATCTTAATAATAAGGTTAGAAAATTATACAATTTAAATTAAATTAATTATTAATAACATAGTTTTAGTCTTTGGTATTACCAACATCTGACTGAAATAAATTATTTGAATTTGAAATAATATATGTACCTACAAGCTGAAGAAGGTGGCGGGACCAGTGTGTGGTGGCGTTCATTGGGGAAGGCCTATGTCGAGCAGTGGACATCCACAGGCTGATATAGTGATGCTATTCACCCAGTAAATAGTATGTAGGTTTAATAGCTGTGGCGTCGTGGATATAACACGGCCAATCATATCTGAAGGTCAGAAGTTCCATCCCGGGCTGTGCCATGTACCAATGGTTTTTTCTCCAGCCTTAAGTACATTTACTGACTGCTCTCAAACGGTGAAGGTAAACATCGTGAGGAAACCTGCACACGCCGAAGAAGAAATTCTTAGGCACCAACCCGCACTAGCATGGTGGACTATTAGCCCGAACACTCTAGTTGAGAAGGTAGGCCTGAGCCCCAGCAGTGGGGACTTGTTAATAGGCTGTTGATTTTTTTTAAAAACATAATAGCTCACTTCGTTCTGCAGTGCCTCTTCTAATGGCGGCTCATTGTGGTAAGGCATTGTTTTAGTCCGGTCCTATGAATAGAAAAGAATAATAATGAATAACAGGGTAATTAAATTATGGTCAGTGTGGACAAAAGGGGGTGCAATGAAAGGGGTGGTAACTCATTTCGGTTGGAGTGGACAAAAGGGGGCGCCGAGGAAAATTTTTTTGAAAATATTCAGGCAGCGTCGGATTCCAAAAATGTGAATTTTTTCTAAGTTTTTTTCAATGCGCCCCCTTTTGTCCACACTGACCAATGTTACACTTACAGTAGGTCTGCTCTGCTGTTCTGTATCAATAGGTAAGTAAAGGGGAATAGGATATCTACCAAATCCGACTACAATCTCGGGGAAAACTATAAGAACGGCGGAAGTCACAAGTTCACAACAACCATTCTCCATCTAACCAGCCACCAATCATACGAACGTCGCTTACCTTTTTAATTCTTTTCTTTCAGCCAAATAGCTGTGAATAGCAGGAGGACTACAGATTGGCAGGTAAATTGATTTTAGCGAATGATACTACCTATATTTATGTTATAGCTAGATAGGGTAGCTGCGTGCACCAGACTCCCAGAGTCCATAGAATGTACAGCCACGGATTGTACAGCACTGGAAACCATGTACGAGTTTTGCACGGGCTGGAATCCGCGTACCACAGATTAATGATATAGTGTCTTCGACACCGCGTACGACTTCTGATTCCGAGGTTGTACGGTCGACTGCACGTCAATGGAAGCAAAACCAGTATATACTAGTCTCTCATAGTATTGAAACTCCCTATTAAGCCAGCTCAAGGTCAAAGTGTTTCCACTGACAGACGTGCGGTCGACGTATAGCATTTCCTTTTGGATTGAGTTCTAGCCCGTGTGACGGAGTACAGCCCGTATTTCACACCTAGAGAATTGACGGTGTGGAATGTACAGCCCGGATTTAGATGCCCTGAAACATTTTTTTATGGGCGGTTTTTATTTTGGGCACTGTCGCGCGGGGCTCGCCGAACTGTGGGCGCGGCATTCACGCTTGCATGCCTGCCTGCCTGCTTGCTTGCTTGTTGCTTCTAATATCATCAGGTGCACAGGGAGACGGGAATATGTGACCACGATAATACACGACTTGATAATGTACAGTCCGGAATTTCAAATCCGCACAATCCGACCACATAAATACATGACATGTAAATGCGTAGTGTAAATGGTTTCCGGGCCGTGAAATCCGTGGGTGTGCAATCCCAACTTAAATCGTTCCACAACGAAGTGGTGCGAAACGGCGCAGCGGCGTTTTTTTTTGTAATGTTCGAAATAGTATGAACCCCTTCACATCAAAACCTGGCGGGAAACGCGCGTGACGGTGGACCGTGCGCTCATTCACCTCGGAACGACCCTCTGCCATGCCATTCCTGCCATCCCCGTTGCCAGACTTTTTTTTAACATTTACGGCATCGGGAAAGAGCCATATAACTTCCGGTTTTTTGTTGACAGGTAATACGACTGGCTTAAAAAGACTTCGATACCAGAGCCGTAAATGAAACCAATTAAAAAAGTAGTGAGAGTGGTGTGTCAGTGCGTGTGTGTGCTCAAGTATCTTCTTAGTAGTCTGTGGTAGTCTGTGTGTGTGCTGTGACAGTCGCCGCCGCGTGTTCTGCCGGTTACCGAAAATATTTATTGAAAGAAAGTCAATCAGCTAAATTGTAAGTAATTTTGTTCATTTCACCAATAATATTTCTCGTTTGCTTTCTATTTCTCGGCTATTGTTTCTTTTTATAGTGTAGATACTTTTAAGAACAGGTAATTAAGTTTGACCTTGTGCGTAACTTACATTAACTTGATTGATTTTTTCATGTTTCGTGTGTTCCTCTATTATTTGCAGCACGCAAATAACATGTACATCACATTGCATTTGCTTGGCAAATCAAATCACACAATAATGATGTAATTGAAATGTATTTTTGTCGAGTAATATTGAGTCAGAACCTCAGATTTGCTGCTTACATTTTCCTTCATAAAAATAAGAGGGAGGTATAATTATATCTAACTCTTGGTGATGTCATCAACTAGGTACCTACCTACCTATCTTTGGTACTTATTTATGACCATTTCAGTACTATTTACTCCTTTTTAATATTATTATACATTTTAGTATTTTTTATTGATACCTAGTCTACACTAGCGGAGTTCGTACCTTTACTTCATACGTATCACGCTGCTTTTATTTAGAACTAGCTGTGGCCTGCGGTTTCGCCCGCGTGTAATAATGTTTCCCGCGGAATTGGTTATTCTATTAGACATGGTAAAAGTCAGCCTAGGTATAATTAAGAGTAACAAGATTACATTAAAATTTATTCAGTCACTAGTGTGATTGAGCAACTAACATACAAACTCGCAAACATCCAAAGATAATAAAACATTTTTTATGTCTCAACTCAAACCATCAATAAACAGAGCTTCTTGTGTTATCTTAGGCTATGTTACTAATATTGATTTAAAGAACTTTATTCTCATTATAAACTACAAAGTCACATAGCATGAGAACTACATATCTTATTGCTAATATTCTTATTGCTAATATCACCATAACTTATGATATTAGCAACATAGGTACATTGTTCCATTTATTCCCCTCTCTACTGACCTATTTTACTCTATCATCTTGTCCCTTTCTAATGCATATAAGTGTAGGCATGACAGAATATTGTGACGTCACTACCCTATTGGGCTCCTATGCTGCAATTGGGAATGTCAATGAGTAATATAATGAGACCCGGGCCGGGCTCAACAGAAAACCAGCGCTGCTGACGCATGTCCGCAACACTAAGCTGAGTTGAGACCCTTTTCATGGCAACAACTGGAAACCTTTATGAAACCTGAAAAGGTTTCAATTTTTGGATTCTGCTTATTATGTCAAATATTTTACTTGTATTTTTTTTTCTTTGTTGTTGCCTGAAATAAATGGATTACTTCTTAGACTTATCTTTAAATATCAAACTAGCAACACCTTTCGATGAATTATGATGATGGAATTGAGCCACCAATATGTTAAGATTTCAGCAAGCACTAGATTAGGTTTGATTCTAAAAGCATTCATTTAAAATTTGACATAATTGTTTAACTGGAATGGTAAAAATTTTAGTGCTGTCAAATTTTAAATGTGTGCCAGCATAACCAGGCTATTTTCTTGTTATACCACAGTATACAGTCTTTAACTCAACACTGATTGGTCGATATCAATTAAGACATGCTAAAGTTGTATATATATGTATTTTTATTTGATTTGATATGTTTTCCTTTAGCTAGTTCTTTCACTCAAAGGTCATTAAAGAAAACTCTAAGCTGTGTGCTAGCATTTTTTTATATTAATTGAATTAAATTAAATTCTTTTATTTCGAAAAACCGGTTTCATGGTTCACATAAATTAAATCAAGAATTGAATACAATTACACAACCACCACGCCCTTCGATAGTTTTAATAAAGTCAAAATCTTCGTATGTTAACAGCATCGCTGAACACACAGGTCATTGCGGTACTAGGTCTCGTACTGATAGCCCTGCGGCCCGCCCCTAGGTCGATGTTCTGGCTATAGCTATCTGGACTTGAAACCCAGCGTCCGTGCGAACGAACATGTGGGCGTAAGCTAACGCATGACTAAGTTGGTAATTTCACATGACTCATGAAATGAGATCCGAATGACTGTTGCCCTATATTTCTGTCCCATTTAATGACGATCTATCTCAGCTTTGTCAATTTTGGTCCATCTACTCATATGCCTGTAACGCGTTTAACCTTCGGTGTCTTAAAATAACAAAATTGCGACTGAAATCAAAATGTACGATAGAATATGTTCAGTGGACCGCAAAGTCTGCGGTATTACAAATTTGTTTTTGCTGCTAAAATAAAATAAAATAAAAAAATACAAGTAAAATATTTGACATTATAAGCAGAATCAAAAAATTTAAACATTTTTAGGTTTCTTATAGGTTTCCAGTTGTTGCCATCTTATCTCATCTTCTTAGGGGCCCAGGAATACCTGGCGACACTTCGACCCTATGGGATCTGTTGTGCCAAACCCCTGTCCGCCAAACGGTGCCCTAATCCGTTTCTTGGTGGACTTCACATACGCCTTAGAATAGTAATTACCAGTCTTTGGCGTATGCAAATTTCCTCACGATGTTTTCCTTCACCGGAAAACCTGTGGTATTATAATAAAGCGTACTTAAGTTTCGGAACCCACGACCTCATGAACGTGAGGCGAGCGCACCACCAACTAGGCCACCACGACTCTAGATAACATAAGATAAGATATCTCTATAAGATATGATAGGGTACCTTGCACGCACATGTAGACGAGACGCAAATAGCGTTTGTTTTCTTAAGACAGCTAAGGAAAACGGAATATACAGGACCCAGGCAGGAACCTCGGTGCAGAAACGTGGTCACTGTTTAAGGAATATGGTTTTAGGCTATTTATCATCACGCTACGACCCTTAGGGACTGCGCAAACGAAGCGGAAATTTGTCCGCGCACTTTTTGACGTCATTGTCAAATGAACCATATTACTATAGCCTAAAGAACAAAATCGTAAAATTACCTCTGCACGTAGGCGTCGCCTCGCGCTCGAGGTCACATTCATACGATTTTGTTCTTTAGGCTATAGTGTTATGGTTCATTTGACAATGACGTCAAAAAGTGCGCGGGCATATTTCCACTTGGTCTGCCTCGACCCTTAGAAACCGAGCGGAAAGAAAAAAGTCAGAAATAACTCATAAAACACGGGCGAGGCCGCGGGAAAATGCTAGTCCTACTAATACTACCCTGTTAGCATTATAAAGGCGAAAGTTTGTAAGGATGTTTGTTACTCTTTCACGGTAACGAACGGCTGAACAGATTTTGATGAAACTTGGTACATTGATAGCTTATAATATCCTGGCATAACATATAGGCTACTTTTTACCGCGGTAAACTGTTCCCGCGGGAAAAACTGATTCCGCGCGTGCAAAGCAGCGGGCAACAGCTAGTCATCATACATATATAATCATACTATCGACTATATGTCGTAACATGTATACATTGCTTGTATTTATCATCACCATGACTTGTTTCTAGACAAGGTCATGATTCATTCGTAAAAAAATCAAGTGACGTCATTCTACGCTGTACTACGAAGGAAAACATTAGTTACCTGTGTTCTAGCTATGGCCACGGCTTTTTAAGCTAGTCTGCAGTATACGGTCGAAGCAATAAGACGTGTTTATAATCTGTGGACCCAGATCTGTGATATTAGGATTTAAAAGTGTATTTTTAGGACTATAAAAATTAGGTAAGTAAGATTGCTTTCTCGTCTAGTAATTTGAATAGCAATTGATTTGACACGGAATTGATTTTTAATAAAAATGAAACTTTTTGTGTGATATATTAGATTTGTGTTAATAATTAATGTCAAGTTTAGTGTTAATTTGGTACGGTCGACCGCACGTCAGTGGAAACAAAACCAGGGTAAACTGGTATCACATAGTATTGAAACTCCCTAACAGGCCAGCTCAAGGCCAAATGTTTCCACTGACGTGCGATCGACTGTACAATCCTATCCTACTTGCTACTAATATTATAAAGGCGAAAGTTTGTAAGGATGTGAGGATGTATGTTTGTTACTCTTTCACGCAAAAACTACCGAACAGATTTTGATGGAACTTGGTACACTGATAGCTTATATCCTGGAATAACATATAGGATACTTTTTAACGCGGACGAAGTCGCGGGACGTCCGCTAAGTAATAAAACGCATACATAGATAGCGCTGTTTTACAATGTATACGGGAAAAACTTTTCTACGCGGGCGAAGCCGCGGGAAAAAGCTAGTTGTTTAATAAAAATGTGCGTAAATTCATAGATTTAATTCTGGATACATCGCTCGTAGAACTGACGGCCGTTGGGGCAGAAAGGTTCTCGAGTGGCGACCACGTATCGGAAGACGCAGCGTAGGCCTCCCACGAGGTGGACCGACGATCTGGTGAAGGTCGCGGGACCCGGCTGGATGAGGTTAGCGTGGGACCGGTCGTCGTGGAGATCCTTGGGGGAGGCCTTTGTCCAGCAGTGGACGTCTACAGGCTGACATGATGATGACCTAATTTCCATATCCTTAAATACTTTTATGTTGTTTTTTTATTTTTATTATTATTTAGCTAGCTACCTTGTTTCCTGTAGCCTTGGAGCTATAAAAACTTGCTCAAGAATGGTGAGAAATGGACGTAGTTTTTTTATTATTATTGTGATTGTTTATGATTAATTCAGTACTTACCTATTTAAGGTCGTTCACAAAATTAAATAGATACGGTCGACCGCACATCAGTGGAAACAAAACCAGCATAAACTGATCTCTCATAGTATTGAAAGTAGTTGAAACTACCTGTTATGCGAGGCCAGCTCAGGGTCAAAGTGTTTCCACGGACATGCGGTCGACTGTACGTACTCAAACGTCTATACTTTTAAATTGATATTAGGTACAGTTTAACTTAAAACTTTAATTTTTGACACAGAGGATATACATAGGTGGACGAAAAATTAGAAACGGCAAGATTTTCATACAATCGAGGTCACTTTGAAGCCATGGTTCTCCGTGAAGGATTGATCGGGGCATGATCTGATGACGGTCATCGAAAGAGTAGATGAAGTACTTTTAGATCGCTATAGACATCCAACTGATCAGATGAGCCTTCTGGAAGCAGCATCGTCATGATTCCTTAACTTTTAGATTTTCATGCGTTTCGATGTCATTTTGTGGGTTTTTTCTTCATGACGGACGATGCTGCTTCCAAACAGCTTATCTGATCGGTTAGATATCTATAGCGATCTAAAGGTCCTCCATCTGCTCTCTCGATGATCTTCATCAGATCATGCCCCGATCAATCTTTCACAGAGACCCATGGCTTAAAAGTGACCTCGATTGTATGAAAATCGTGCCCTGTTTCTAATTATCCGTTCTCCTATGTAATTGTTTTGCAACCAAATTGCGAAATATAAAAAGTTTTAATTAATACTTTTTAAACTTTTTTGTTTCTAAACTTTAATGATCCTCTTTGATTTGTCAACAGAAAAATGGCGATCCACATCAAAGACTCCGAGGACCTGAAGAACAGGCTGGCGGAGGCTGGCGACAAGCTGGTAGTGATCGACTTCATGGCGACATGGTGCGGCCCCTGCAAGATGATCGGGCCCAAACTTGAGGAGATGGCTTCCGAGATGGCCGACTCCCTCGTCGTACTTAAGGTTAGATAAGATAAATTCTTTCACCATCATCAGCCTTCACTAGTCCACTGCTGGACACGGGCCTTCCACAGACGTCATGGCGACATGGTGCGGCCCCTGCAAGATGATCGGGCCCAAACTTGAGGAGATGGCTTCCGAGATGGCCGACTCCCTCGTCGTACTTAAGGTTAGATAAGATAAATTCTTTCACCATCATCAGCCTTCACTAGTCCACTGCTGGACACGGGCCTTCCACAGACGTCATGGCGACATGGTGCGGCCCCTGCAAGATGATCGGGCCCAAACTTGAGGAGATGGCTTCCGAGATGGCCGACTCCCTCGTCGGACTTAAGGTTATAAATTCTTTCATCATCCACTCCTGGATGATGAAATTCATCATCCATCGTCCACTACTGGACATAGACCCCCAGCGTCGCGCGCTGCGGTCGCATGCGGTTCGCTCTTGTTTCACTGCAATACAGTTCAAATCTGCACAATGTAGTTCGTACATAACCCTTTGGATTACGGTCGTATTTCGCTCGCACATTTATGATATGAAGTTTATTTTGGTGTTTTCGAGTTATATCCGCCGGACAGACACACAGACAAACTCGCATAAAGTTTCGCAATACCTATGTAATCGTGATTATTTATTAAACTAACGTGTTTGAGGTTAATTTGCTAGCGCTATCATCTGCTGCGTTTGATACTTAATGTTTTATTTGTGATAATGATAACACGATAACGATGCTACGGTTTACTGTAATACTGTCCAATCTGAAAAATGTCCAACGACCATGCTCGAACTAAAAAATGTCCAATCTTAAAATAAATAAATAGCAGTTTTTAAGGTTCTGTAGTGTAAAATGTTTCAGATTGGACATTTTTCAGGTTGGACGTTTTTCAGAATGGTCATTTTTCAGATTGGACATTTTTCAGGTTGGACATTTTTCAGATTGGACATTTTTCAGATTGGACATTATTATTGTAAATCGATGCTACATGTGGTATACTGAATTCTAATAACATTATAAAGGCGAAAGTTTGTGAGGATGTTTGTTACGCTGTAACGGCTGAACGCATTTTGATGAAACTTGGCACAGTGATAGCTTATATCCTGGAATAACGTATAGGCTACTTTTTACCGCGGTAACTTGTTCCCGCGGGAAAAAATACTTATTCCACGCGAACAAAGCCGCGGGCAACAGCTAGTTATGTTATAACATTTTCTCGCGTTACCACAGAATACATAATGAGCTCCCTAAAAGATCATGCGACATGACATGCATTACGTGCTGTCACTCATGCATGACCGTCTAGTTGTAGTGATTGACTTGCATGACATGCAAACTACGTGCTGGCCGTTGCTTCACTGTACTGATTGATAGCAAGCATGATGGTCCATCATGCAGCATGATAATTCACGTAAATGTTGCATGTCATGCTAGCATGATCGTTTAGGGACACCTATTATAACATCAGTCAGTCTGATTGTTCTTAAATTTTAGTAGATTTTGGTACGGTCGACCGCAAGTCAGTGAAAAAAAAGCTGGTCTCTCATAGTATTGAAACTCCCTAATAGGCTAGGCCAGTTCAGGGACAAAGTGTTACCACTGACGCGCGGTCGACTGTACCACGTTATTTAGCGTACCTCCAATGGGAGTTGAACGCATCAAGTACATGATTGATAAGACTTCTAATGTACTGATAACTCTAAACCATTGTAAATAACTGTACAAATGGCATATTATTAGCATTATAATCATATTAGCCCTTCAACGTCCACTGCTGGGCGTGGGCCTTCCGTAATGAACGCCACCACATCCAGTTCTTGGCATCCAGCCATCTTTAGGTCGTCGGTCCACCGCGCGCACCGGTCCGCGGTCTCCTCTCCAGAACCTGTCTGCCCCAACGGCCGTCGGTTCTGCGACAGATGTGACCTGCCCATTGCCACTTCAGTGTGCTAATCCTTTCGGCTATGTCGGTAACCTTGGTTCTCCGTTGGATCTCCTCATTACGGATCATGTCCTTCAAAGAAACTCTGAGCCTAGCCCTCTCCACTGCTCGCTGAGCGACCTTAAACCTGTGGACCAGGCCCACCGTCAGTGTACACACGTTTCTACGCCGTAAGTCATCAAATTAACAGCCTATTAACATGTCCCCACTACTGGGGCTCAGGCTTACCCTCTCAAAGAAGGCGTTCTGGCTATAGTCCACCACGCTAGCCCAGTGCGGGTTGGTGACTTCTCATGCGCCTAAGAATTTCTTCCTCTGCGTATGCAGGTTTCCTCACGATGTTTTCCTTCACCGTTTGAGAGCAGTCAGTAAATGTATTTAAGTTTCGAAAAAAAACCCATTGGTACATGGCCCAGCCGGGATCGAACTTCGGACCTTTCGATATTATAGGCCGCGTCTTATCCCCGACGCCACTGACGCCGTAAGTCATGATTACCATTATAATAGTGATTTCTATGTAATAATTAACACGTACTTTTATTCCAATAGAAGTGGCAAACGAAAACAAAGCTGTTTGCTCGGAAACATCATGAAAGGGACATTAGCAGCGAAAACAAGTCCATATTCATATATTTTATTGCATTTTCATGTCTTTACACACATCTTAAATGCAGATCTTACTTTGTAGTCTTACAGAACACAGTTTTGTTTATTTTGTTTCCGTTTGGTGAAATAATCGATCGAGAAATTGTGTTGAAAAAAAACTGTGGGAATAAACGCGAATGGAAAGTAAAATACAATGAAACAAAAAGTTTGGGAATTATACTAAACAACCGTTGCACTTTCACAGTAAGTTCCTATACCTAGCTGCTTTTCAAAAAATCATACAAGGCAGCAGAGAAGCTAGCAATCGGCGATCGGGAATTGACGATCGCCGCTAGCAATACGGCCAAATAGAGTTAGATAGTATGGGAATGGCGGTGTCGGTGTTTTGTTCACTAGGTCAAGGGGACAGCCAATCAGCTGTGACCATTCTGCTGTATATTTCAATTATTTTAAAAGGTGAATAGAGGTGAATCCACTCACTCGTAAAGACTAACTGTTATTTTAATAATAAATGATAGAGAACTAAAGCCTTCAACATAGCTCAAAGGTGGCAGTGGGCTGGTCTGGTCACATCTGTCGTAGAACCGATAACCGCTGGGGTTGAGACCACGACTGGGCCAGAGTAGTGTGGGACGCCCCCCGACTAGATGGAGCGACGAGCTTCGTGAGGCGGCTGGCAGTGACTGGATGCGGAGAACCGAGGATCGGGTTCAGTGGCGCCTTGGGGGAGCCCTGTGTCCAGCAGTGGACTAGTACAGGCTGATGGTGATGATGATTATTAAATGATTGGAATTAAACCTACGGGTTGTAGATTTATAGTCACCTGCAATAATTAACTGGGTGTTTATCTCTGTATATTAATAATTTTATGATTATAATGTTATTAAATAATTGATAACTAAGTATGATTAGTTAGGGACCCGGCAGTTTGTAAGGATGTGAGGATGTATGTTTGTT
The DNA here is from genome assembly GCA_949699065.1 of Metalampra italica. NCBI lineage: Eukaryota > Metazoa > Arthropoda > Insecta > Lepidoptera > Oecophoridae > Metalampra > Metalampra italica. The sequence goes on along the minus strand of OX452995.1, from coordinate 1,851,989 downwards.
ACTCTTTCACGCAAAAACTACCGAACAGATTTTGATGGAACTTGGTACACTGATAGCTTATATCCTGGAATAACATATAGGATACTTTTAACGCGGACGAAGTCGCGGGACGTCCGCTAAGTAATAAAACGCATACATAGATAGCGCTGTTTTACAATGTATACGGGAAAAACTTTTCTACGCGGGCGAAGCCGCGGGAAAAAGCTAGTTGTTTAATAAAAATGTGCGTAAATTCATAGATTTAATTCTGGATACATCGCTCGTAGAACTGACGGCCGTTGGGGCAGAAAGGTTCTCGAGTGGCGACCACGTATCGGAAGACGCAGCGTAGGCCTCCCACGAGGTGGACCGACGATCTGGTAAAGGTCGCGGGACCCGGCTGGATGAGGTTAGCGTGGGACCGGTCGTCGTGGAGATCCTTGGGGGAGGCCTTTGTCCAGCAGTGGACGTCTACAGGCTGATATGATGATGATTAGTTTACTATAAAACAATGTATTTGATGCATTTATGTTAACAGACAAGATTTAAAATATTTTCTTCATGCAAATATCGGCAACTTCATATGTTAGGAGTAAGGACCAAAGAGGCGTAGGCAGAACGTCAGTGGCGTCGGGGATAAGACGCGGCCTATCATGTCGAAAGGTCCGGAGTTCGATCCCCAGCTGGGCCATGTACCAATGGGTTTTTCTCGAAACTTAAGTACATTTACTGACTGCTCTCAAACGGAGAAGGAAAACATCGTGAGGAAACCTGCATACGCCGAAGAGGAAATTCTTAGGCGCATGTAAAGTCCACCAACCCGCACTGGGCTAGCGTGGTGGACTATAGTCCGAACGCCCTCGTTAAGAGGGTAGGCCTGAGCCCCAGCAGTGGGGACATTAATAGGCTGTTGATGATGTACGTTTATCAGTGGTTGACCCACAAGCTTCGGCTCAGTTTGGGACTAAACAGCCGTGTGTGAATTTATCCAAACATTATTATTATATTATAAAATATTTTCTTCATGCAAATATCGGTACTTTCCTTTCTCCTGTAAGGACGAAATATTAAAGTCCAGTCTCTCTGCTCCAGGTGGACGTGGACGAGTGCGAGGACATCGCCACGGAGTACAACATCAACTCGATGCCGACCTTCGTGTTCGTGAAGAGCTCCAAGAAGCTGGAGGAGTTCTCCGGGGCCAACGTTGACAAGCTGCGGAACACGGTCCTCAAGCACAAGTAGGCGGCGGCGATGGGAGGGGTGTACGCGGTCCGGAGAGCCCCCTGGCGGTGTGGGTTGTATATTCAGTTTTCCCTTATCTGTCATATGTCGCAAGCGGCATGACATGCGTTACGTTTACGTGAATTATCATGCTGCATGATGGTCTCCTCATGCTTGCTATCAATGACTTAGTTCAGTGAAAACGGAATATATTGACGTTGAGGCCTCTAGGTTCATAAGTATTTAGGCACCATACGTTTTTGGTTGAGCTTACTTATAGTCCCCGTAGAGTTTTTGGCGGTGACTGATTTTAGGTGTCAAAGGGAAGTTGTTGTGAAGAAAGAGACGCTCATTCGATTTCAAGTAATAGTTCATTGATTCGATCAACCGAATCAAACCTTCAAGTTTTTGGACATCTCTATGGAGCACACTATCTCGCTTACGCACACTGACTCTAAACACTGTCAGCGATGCGCAAACAATCTGTGACTATATTCATTCAGCCGTCAAGAAATTCTACGGGGGCTGTACTAGGTGTGCTTAGCAAGACTATGCCACACATTTAACCGAATGGAACAAAATCGAGTAACGTATTTTTTTTATTTTCTCGGTCGAGTCAAAATAGAATGCACTGTCTCGCTTACACATATTATAAAAGTTTATAAATACGCAATATATTATAAATACTTTAAAATATGTTGTGAGACTTTAAAGCAACATAGCCGCGTGCGATACGTGCACGTAGCATATCGAAACACATTCATAGTACAGTCGACCGCACGTCAGTGGTAACAAAACCAGTATAAATTGGTCGCGCATAGTATTGAAACTATAACATGCTATGCCAGCTCAAGGTCAAAGCGTTTCTACTGACTTGCTGTTAAGCCATCTCAAGGTTAAAGTGTTTCCACTGACGTGCGGTCGACTGTACACTGCGCATCATCAGTTGGTCTTGTACCTTCGGCAGTGGGGTCCGAGTATGTTACTAAGGTCACATGCTTTTGGTTGATTTACAGGCCGTATTGAAACTATAACATGCTATGACAGCTCAAGGTCAAAGCGTTTCCACTGACGTGCGGTTAGGCCATCTCAAGGTCAGTGTTTCCACTGAGCGGTCAACTATACATTGCGCATGGTCAGTTGGTCTTGTACCTTCGGCAGAGGGGTCCGAGTATGTTACTTTAAGTCGCATGCTTTTGGTTGATTTACAGGCCGTATTGAAACTATAACATGCTATGACAGCTCAAGGTCAAAGCGTTTCCACTGACGTGCGGTTAGGCCATCTCAAGGTCAGTGTTTCCACTGAGCGGTCAACTATACATTGCGCATGGTCAGTTGGTCTTGTACCTTCGGCAGAGGGGTCCGAGTATGTTACTTAAGTCACATGCTTTTGGTTGATTTACAGGCCGTATTGAAACTATAACATGCTATGCCAGGTCAAGGTCAAAGCGTTTCCACTGACGTGCGGTTAGGCCATCTCAAGGTCAAAGTGTTTTCACTGACGTGCGGTCGACTATACACTGCGCATGATCAGTTGGTCTTGTATCTTCGGCAGAGGGGTCCGTGTATTTTACTTTAGTCACATGCTTTAGGTTCACAGGCGGTATTGTCACAAAACTATGAAATTAAGGAAATGCACTTTGAAAATGTATTTTGTATATAGGTGTTTATTTTTAAAATGAAACTGCATTTAGGAATTAAACCAGTGGAAATTGTTATATCCGTCAGGGGTTTTATAAATAGACGTGCGACACTTATTTATTTGCGCATAATATATTATTAAATAATGTTATTTAATGCAATCAGTTGAATTCTCCGAAAGTATGTTTTTGTTTGCTAAGAATGTAGTTGTTAAATTAGAAATGCATATTTTTGTAAATGCCGCAAAGTGTCTTAAGGTTTCCGGAGCGCTGTGCTTTATATTTAATGTTTTTGCACAATTTGATACAAGGACGCGTACACCCTGGACGTTATTAATTTACGTGCGTTTATGTATGTTACAAGGTACTGTTATTTCAATAAATATTGTGTTAAAGACGTGTTACTGTGTTTTATTTGATAACAATAACATACTTAAAAAAAACAGATAATTTTAAAAGCTTGTGATGTTAAATGACTACCTAAAAATGATAAACTTCCATGGAGTGCCTGATGGCTCAACATAGATAAATATTGCAATGAACAAGCTATATGTATGGAAGCAGGGCACTGTGCTGTTGGTTTGTTGCTGTTTCTTCCCTTCGGCGACGTACACGTGGAAACAGACGTAGTTTTAGTTTTAGACAGAATTGACATCAAAAAGAGAATATTGTATTAGAATTTTGACTTTGACTTAGGCCGTACATTTCACTAAATGTTAAAAAAAAACAATTTCGGAGGTCAGATTTACTGAATTATAAATTAATCTCATAGCAGTTAGCATAATATCGAAAATATATAAAAAAAACGGATATTTTCGATATTTATTACAAATATCCGAATAATCCGGGACTTTCGAATTAAAAAACTATTAATTAATTAATTACCATTATTTTATTTTAAAAAGTAAATATACGGTTAATTACATATATTGATCACTAACCTATGACCAAAATAAACGTATGTATTATTCCGGGATCCAAGCTACCACTGTAACCAAGTTCCATCAAAATATCATCATATCAGCCTGTAGACGTCCACTGCAGGACAAAGGCCTCCCCCAAGGATCTCCACGACGACCGGTCCATCAAAATATTGCAACTCCAAACTTTCGCATGTCAAGGAGTTTGTTTTGTTTGAAGATAGTTTATCATATCAGCCTGTAGACGTCCACTGCTCGACAAACGCCTCCCCCAAGGATCTCCACGACGCCCGATCCCGCGCTAACCTCATCCAGCCGGGTCCCGCGACCTTCACCAGATCGTCGGTCCACCTCGTGGGAGGCCTACGCTGCGTCTTCCGATAAGATAGTTTGTCCAATTCTTATATTTTATAAACTACATTTATACAGAACATTTTCTTATCATTAAAATTACTTAAATTTTAATGCCACCCCCACACTGTAGCAGTGACGGGGCAGGTCGCTCCACATTTTAAATTCATTCGTACCGCAGACTTTTTCTTCTCGCGTCAGTGTGGGGACAATCGTGTGTACGCATTCCATCTCATAAACAGGTAGACGGATAATGAGAAACAGGGCAAGATTTTCATACAATCGACGTCACTTTGAAGCCATGGTTCTCCGTGTAGGATCGATCGGGGCGTGATCTGATGACGGTCATCGAGAGAGTAGATGGAGGAGTTTTAGATCGCTGTAGATATCCAACGGATCAGATGAGCTGTTTTTACGGAGAACCATGGCTTCAAATTGACCTCGACTGTACGAAAATCTTGCCCTGTTTCTAATTATCCGTCCATCTATGTATCATAACTGGCCGACACAGCGCCATTGTGGACGTGGCTTAAGGCAGCTTATACACACAGCCATAAATATCTGAAACAAGAAAAAAAAAACAGTATTTCATCATTAAATTGTTACGGTGTGTAATAGTGGCTACAAACGGATACCAAACATTTTGCCCGTCTGTCGATCCGCCGGATAACTTAGAAAAAAAAAATGTTTGGACAAATTCACAAAGGCTGTTTAGTCCCAAACTAAGCCGAAGCTTGTAAATGGGTACTCGACAACTGATAAACATACCTAAATACTTTTAAAATAAATACTTAAATACATACAAACACCCAGAATCCGAAAACCAACAGTTATGCTCATCACACAAATGTTGGTACCGGGTGGGAGTCGAACTCACGACCTTTGGCGCAGTAGACAGGGTTACTACCACTACGCCAACAGGCCAGTCAAAGATGAAAAGAAAGAATCTCCTTATTTCTGATTCGATCTGGCATAACTCTAAGTGTCTGGGTAATGTAGTAGAAATACATGGATCTGTATTGCTACTGGGGGGAAATATCTTAAGAGCAACATATGGACACCCCGATGCTTAAAGGTCGGGGCAGATCAAGCGGAAAATTGCCCGCGCACTTTCTGAGGTCATTGTCAAATGAACATTATTACTATAGCCTAAAGAACAAAATCGTATGAATGACCTCGAGCGCGAGGCGACGCCGACGTGCAGAAGTCATCATACGATTTTGTTCTTTAGGCTGTAGTGATATGATTCATTTGACAATGACCTCAGAAAGTGCGCGGGCAATTTTCCGCTTGGTTTGCGCATTCCCTAATACACTCGACTGCAATTAATTCGGACGAGGAGGCCTTTTTCATACAAACATGATTGTTGCAGGCAACACTAAAGTATCAAGTGTCAGTAAATGTCACTGTCAAAACATCTGTCATTCATTAGCTTCACTTTCCATTCTCACCTGTATAGAGCCTGCATACTAATTGTCTTGTGATCGGGTTATTAAAAAGTTACGAGGATTCTCGCCTTTTCTTCTACTCTTCGCTTCTGCGTGCTAACTACAGTCCACTCATCAGGAATCAAACAATGATCACTTTGTGCCCTTAGACACAGATTAGATAATAGTTCCTACGCCTCAGATCTCCGTCATGGAACGGTTTGGGTGAGACGTGTTGATGGCTGTTCGGATGGAGGAGGTCCAGAGAGCCATACACACCTCACTGATCAGGCAAGCCGTTTTCACCATAAACAAATCGGAATAAAAATGATCTAAAATGGCATCAGATTGTATGGAAAACCGCATACGCAGGATTCTGATTAGTCTGTGGTGAAAACGGCTTGCCTGATCAGTGACGTGCATACGGCACTATGGACCTCCTCCATGCGTACTGCGGCCAGCCACCATCAGATCTCATGCAATCGTTCCCTGACGGAGATCTAAGGGTTCAAAGTGACCTCGTTTATATGAAAAAGGCCGTCCGACCAGAATTCATTGCGAAAGCGTGCAGTTGTGGCACGATTGTTGGCTGGCGGTACAGTACCGTGTCTAGTCGCGTCGCTTCTTGGCGTGCTGGTCGTGCCGGTCGTGGTGGTCGCGCCGGCGGCCGCCGCCCGGCTTGTCGGCGCGCTTCGCCTCGATCAGGAACCGGTCCAGACCAAACGGGTCCAGGTCCGCCTCCGCCTGCGCGCCGCGGACCTGACACGGAACACACATATTTATGATTTCAATTTATTCATATAAAAAATATTGTAACATTACAGACTGAATATCCAAAGCGATACAATAATATAAGCTTACACTAGGGACGAAATAGGCATTCGACTTTCTAGCATTCCCATGATATATCAATGCACCCATAAAAATGTTACTTTCCATGACGATGAAGACGATTATGAAGTCAGTAGTTCACTACTGACTTCATAATTCACATACTCCTTAGAAATGAAATAGTTTCAAAACAAGATTCTATAATCTGTATTCGGAACCAGTTCCAAAACATACTTATCCTGCAACTTATCTAAGCAACCTGGTTTCGAATAATGAAAAATAAATCTGTTCTCGAAACTGCTTTTTCAAACATGGCCGGAGAGATAAGATGTTTGAGAAATAATATGATGTATACTGACCGGCTCTTCCCTCGCGGAGGAGTGCCCGTCGCGCTCGAACTGCACGGGCCCGGCGCGCGCGTGCCCGCTGCTCGTGCCCGCGAACTCCTTGTCCGCAACGAACCTGCGACACACACAACCATTATTATATTTATTATAGTAGTACAGTCGACCGCACGTCAGTAGAAACACTTTGACCTTGAGCTGGCTTAGCCCATTAGGGAGTTTCAATACTATGAGAGACCAGTTTATACTGGTTATGCTTCCACTGACGTGCGGTCGACCGTACATTATATTTATTAAAGTTATTTATTACAATCATCAATCAATACACGCAGGTTCTGCGGCAGAAAATAGATTATTGTAACTGGACTTCACATGCGCCTAAGAATTTCTTCTTCTGCGTATGCAGGTTTCCTCACGATGTTTTCCTTCACCGGTTGACAGCAGTCAGTAAATGTACTTAAGTTACGAGAAAAAACGCATTGGTACATGGCCTAGTCGGGGAACGAACTTGCGACCTCTCGATATGATATCCCCGACGTCATGACGCTATAACTTCTGACTTAAATACTATGAGAAACCGGTTTATCCTGGTTTTGTTTCCACTGACGTACAACCGTACTAGTCCCGGGTGTTAAGGGCTCCCTGAACGATCATGCGGCATGACATGCAATACGTGCTGTCACTCATGCATGACCGTCTAGCTGTAGTGGTTGACGTGCATGACATGCAAACTACGTGCTGGCCGTTGGTTCACTGTACTGATTGATAGCAAGCATGATGGTGCATCATGCGGCATGACATTCACGTAAACGTTACATGTCATGCAAGCACGATCGTTTAGGGACAAACGGCAAACACATAAAATGAATGTGTCTTCAAAAATTACGTATAAACAAAACAGACTTCCGCCAGACGTTAAAACTCGATACGTTTTTGAAATATAATATGGTTTTGTCTGAACCGTATCGTTAGCGCGTTTTAATATACTGGCAGCGCCATCTATCGGCGTTATTGTGTAGCATACCTACTTAGCTAAACGTTTATTTTAGCTAGTATTTTGTGTGTTTTATTTATATATTTCTTTTTAATTTTATTATTGTAATTATTGTTGTGTGTATGTTTTTAGCGGCAAATAAATATCATTCTATTCTATTCCCTTGAATGAAAAAAATTAGCTTCCTTTCTTTCAACCACGCTTCGTCCAGCGCCGTAATAAAAGTACTTTTATAACATATTTGCTCGTAAATCGTCACTTATTTTACCAATTTCAATATCGTTTTGAATCTCATTACGCACTTGTGCGGTAATGTAAAGTAAAACGCACGTGTGCGGTAATGTAAAGTAAAACGCACAGTTTATCAAGATGCTCCGTCTAAAAACGAACGATTAGCAATTAGTACATTACTGCCGCGGCCCGCAACAGAGGCATTGATGGATGAGCGTGAGTCCATCAATGCCTGGTTGAAGCCAAGGCTTGTATAGTGCTTTTCTCAAATAATGCGCGGAAATCCAAAAAAACATCAAGTTTTATTAAAATTGTGAACCGTCTGAACTGAACGGTCACGACTTAGGGTTGTCACAATACTTTGGGCAAATCAAAATACTTTTGGCCATATCTCCGGAACGGCTAGTGCTAGAACCATGTTCATGTACTCAAATGAAAGGGCTCGACGAGATCTATCTGAATATGATATATAAAAAAACACCCTGTATATTCATGTAAAATTGTATATACAGGGTGTTTTTATTTTATATCATATTCAGATAGATCTCGTCGAGCCCTTTCATTTGAGTACATGAACATGGTTCTAGCACTAGCCGTTCCGGAGATATGGCCTAATGAAAAAAAAACACTCGTTTGGCCATATTTCCGGAACGGCTGGTGCTAGACCCTTGTTCATGGTACTCAAATGAAAGAGCTCGACGAGATCTATCTGAATATAATATATAAAAAACATCCTGTATATTTATATAAAATTGTATATACAGGGTGTTTTTATTTTATATTCAACTAGATCTCGTCGAGACCTTTCATTTGAGTACAAACACGAGGGGTCTAGCACTAGCCGTTCCGGAGATATGGCCAAATGAAAAATAACACTCTTTTGGCCATATCTCCGGAACGGCTGGTGATAGACCCTTGTTCATGGTACTCAAATGAAAGGGCTCGACGAGATCTATCTGAATATAATATATTAAAAAAACACCCCGTATATATAATTTTTTATTAAACAATTTCCGCGCATTATTTGAGAAAAGTGCTTTACAAGCCTGCAATCAGTGTAATTTCATGCGCTTTTTCTTTTCGCTGTATTGTTTTTATTTGAAAATGTCGTCAAGTAGTGATTATAACTGCTTTAACAAGTATTTACATTTATTCGTTTTCCGAGTTTTATTTATTTCCTCGCAAATATGTTATAAAACGTCGTATGACATACGTGCGCTTTGAAAATTACATCCTCTGCTTCCTTATGGCCCTCGCCTACGGCTCGGGCTAGCAATATCGCCTCGGCTGTAATTTTCAACTTACCGCACTTATATCATAATGTACTATTCTATGTTCGCAACTAGTTAACGAAAGAATAATTTCATCTTCTTTCAATATCATGCAGACTGATATTCACGTAAACGTTGCATGTCAGTTTAAGTACCTAAGTTTAAGAAAAATAACCATTGGTATGTGGCCCAGCCGTGGATCGAACTTCGGACCTTTCGATATGATAGGCCGCGTCTCACGCTCTACCCAAGACCTGATCTGACCCTGGCTGGGGGGCACTCTCACCTGCGCGTGTTGGCGACAGCGTCAAGTCCCCGCCGTACTTACGGAAAATGGTCAGTCAACGTACACTATACTTACGGAAAATGGTCAGTAGAGTCAGTTTTTTTGACCAAGGTCAGTAAAAGTCAGTTTTTTAAAAAATGGTCAGTACAGTCAGTCCCCTGACCTGACCCTGGCTGGTGGAGCGCGCTCACCTGTGCGTGAAGGCGACGGCGTCCAGCTCCCCGCCGTAGTTGTCCTCGTCCGCGTGGCGCGTGGGCCGGTAGCCGGTAGATGATAGAAAAAACTGACTATACTTACGGAAAATGGTCAGTGGAGTCAGTTTTTTTGACGAAAGAATAATTTCATCTTCTTTCAATATCATGCAGACTGATATTCACGTAAACGTTGCATGTCAGTTTAAGTACCTAAGTTTAAGAAAAATAACCATTGGTATGTGGCCCAGCCGTGGATCGAACTTCGGACCTTTCGATATGATAGGCCGCGTCTCACGCTCTACCCAAGACCTGATCTGACCCTGGCTGGGGGGCACTCTCACCTGCGCGTGTTGGCGACAGCGTCAAGTCCCCGCCGTACTTACGGAAAATGGTCAGTCAACGTACACTATACTTACGGAAAATGGTCAGTAGAGTCAGTTTTTTTGACCAAGGTCAGTAAAAGTCAGTTTTTTAAAAAATGGTCAGTACAGTCAGTCCCCTGACCTGACCCTGGCTGGTGGAGCGCGCTCACCTGTGCGTGAAGGCGACGGCGTCCAGCTCCCCGCCGTAGTTGTCCTCGTCCGCGTGGCGCGTGGGCCGGTAGCCGGTAGATGATAGAAAAAACTGACTATACTTACGGAAAATGGTCAGTGGAGTCAGTTTTTTTGACGAAAGAATAATTTCATCTTCTTTCAATATCATGCAGACTGATATTCACGTAAACGTTGCATGTCAGTTTAAGTACCTAAGTTTAAGAAAAATAACCATTGGTATGTGGCCCAGCCGTGGATCGAACTTCGGACCTTTCGATATGATAGGCCGCGTCTCACGCTCTACCCAAGACCTGATCTGACCCTGGCTGGGGGGCACTCTCACCTGCGCGTGTTGGCGACAGCGTCAAGTCCCCGCCGTACTTACGGAAAATGGTCAGTCAACGTACACTATACTTACGGAAAATGGTCAGTAGAGTCAGTTTTTTTGACCAAGGTCAGTAAAAGTCAGTTTTTTAAAAAATGGTCAGTACAGTCAGTCCCCTGACCTGACCCTGGCTGGTGGAGCGCGCTCACCTGTGCGTGAAGGCGACGGCGTCCAGCTCCCCGCCGTAGTTGTCCTCGTCCGCGTGGCGCGTGGGCCGGTAGCCGGTAGATGATAGAAAAAACTGACTATACTTACGGAAAATGGTCAGTGGAGTCAGTTTTTTTGACCAAGGTCAGTAAAAGTCAGTTTTTTTAAAAATGGTCAGTACAGTCAGTCCCCTGACCTGACCCTGGCTGGGTGGTGCACGCTCACCTGCGCGTGTTGGCGACGGCGTCCAGGTCCCCGCCGTAGTTGTCCTCGTCCGCGTGGCGCGTGGGCCGGTAGCCGGTAGATGATAGAAAAAACTGACTATACTTACGGAAAATGGTCAGTGGAGTCAGTTTTTTTTGACCAAGGTCAGTAAAAGTCAGTTTTTTTTTAAATGGTCAGTACAGTCAGTCGCCTGATGTGACCCTGGCTGGTGGTGCACGCTCACCTGCGCGTGTTGGCGACGGCGTCCAGGTCCCCGCCGTAGTTGTCCTTGTCTGCGTGGCGCGTGGGCCGGTAGCCGGTAGATGATAGAAAAAACTGACTATACTTACGGAAAATGGTCAGTATTCAGTTTTTTTGATCAAGGTGAATAAAAGTCAGTTTTTTTTTAATGGTCAGTACAGTCAGTCCTCTGACCTGACCCTGCCTGGTGGTGCACGCTCACCTGCGCGTGTTGGCGACGGCGTCCAGCTCCCCGCCGTAGTTGTCCTTGTCTGCGTGGCGCGTGGGCCGGTAGCCGGTAGATGATAGAAAAAACTGACTATACTTACGGAAAATGGTCAGTGGAGTCAGTTTTTTTGACCAAGGTCAGTAAAAGTCAGTTTTTTTAAAAATGGTCAGTACAGTCAGTCCCCTGACCTGACCCTGGCTGGGTGGTGCACGCTCACCTGCGCGTGTTGGCGACGGCGTCCAGGTCCCCGCCGTAGTTGTCCTTGTCCGCGTGGCGCGTGGGCCGGTAGATGTGCGCGCCCACCGCGTCCTGGTTGCGCCACGGCTTGTCGTACACGTTGTACGCCTCGTCGTCCGCGTACCCTGCAACGGCATGTATTCAATGTTAAAGTGTCCCTAAACGATCATGCTTGCATGACATGCAACGTTTACGTGAATGACATGCTGCATGATGGACCATCAGTACAGTGAAACAACGTAGTCACGGCCTACGTTGTTTCTAGTCTACGGCCAGCACGTAGTTTGCATGTCATGCACGTAGTTTGGATGTGATGCATATAGGTATAATAAGTGGCAACTGTGTGAAGTTGGCTGATTCCTACGCAATGACTAATTTTAGGTGTCGAAGGGGAGCTGTGCGGGTTCACTAGAGACGCTCACTCAATTTCAAGAAATAGTTCATTGATCCGTTCAACCGAATCAAGCTTTTCAAAATTTTGGACATCTCTATCACACAATGTCACGCATGCATAGACTGTAAACACTGTCAGCGATGTGCAAACAATCTGTTACTATATTCACTCAACCGCCAAAAAATTCTACGGGGGCAGTTCCCCGGCGGCCGCCGCAACGACTCACCACTGTCCATTCCCTTGGAGTTGTTGAAGAGTCGCTGGTCGAACATGCCCTCGCCGCTCTGCCCCGTCTTGGCCGGCAGCCCCAGCGCGATCTGCTCCGAGATGTCGCGCTCGCGGTCCTTCACCAGTTTAGACCTGCAACATTACCCAACTATCATGGCTAAGGACCTCTTTGTTAAGTACAAAAAAAACAAACGGACCTGTCAATGTCACCGGACATTGCGACCTGAACAAACACATGTCCAATCTCAAGCTCCGGGACACTCAAGTGTGCAGACTCTGCCAGGAAGCAGAGACAACACCACGGCACTTTTTTTATTATTTTAAACTAGGCTTTACGGCTCTGGAAGCAAAGTCCTTTTGAGCCAAACCATGGCACCTTCTGTGCGAGTTGCCCACTGATATGAAAAATGCATATATGGGCAACTCACTTCAACAAGCAAAACCAATCAGTGCCAAAAACGTGGTGAAGTTACCAACTGATGCACAGCTGAGCACTGGACAGCAATCAGCAATGGTCGCAGTGATACCTAAAAGTAACAGTGAGCCCATCATATATAATAATAATGGTCATCATCATCAGGCTGCACTAGTCCACTGCTGGACATAGCCTCCCCAAGGCGCGCCACTGACTCCGATCCTCGGCTCTCCGCAACCAGTCACTGCCAGCCGCCCTACGCAGGTCGTCGCTCCATCTAGCCGGGGGGCGTCCCACACTACGCTTGCCCAGTCGTGGTCTCCACTCGAGAACTCGTCTACCCCAGCGGTTATCGATTCCCCGATAATAATGGTATGGATCACCTATCCAACATGTCAGCAAAGAACCAAGATAACGTACACTGTCTAAACTGCGAAAAAATGGGACATTTAATTTCAACGTGTAAGTAAAGTTATACCTCTTGTCGGGCGCCGCCCTGGCGAGGTTCCTGTCGCGCTGGCGGTCCTTGTGTCGGTCGGCGCGCAGCTTGTCCCGCTCGGCGGCCGTCAGCCCGCTCTCGTCCGCCTCGTTCAGCTCGGGCTCCTCGTCCGGCGCGCGGATACCTGCCGTGTTCACACCGCTATTACACACAGATATTTGCAGGAGTCCGCTCCCCGTGGCACTACCGAATTACACCACCAGTGTTATCATAGGGAATCACTATTCCCCGTGACACCACCTTGGATACACCACAGAAGCGACGTGTCGAAAGAAGAGCGTCAGTGGCGTCGGGGATAAGACGCGGCCCAGCATATCGAAAGGTCAGTTCGATCCCCGGCTGGGCCATGTACCAATGGGTTTTTTCTCGAAACTTAAGTACATTTACTGACTGCTCTCAAACGGTGAAGGAAAACATCGTGAGGTTTCTTCTTCGGCGCATGTGAAGTCCACCAACGGGCACTGGGCTAGCGTGGTGGACTATAGCTCGAACAGGGGGGAGAGAGGGTAGGCCTGAGCCCCAGCAGATGGGGACATGTTAATAGGCTGTTGATGATGATGACGTGTCGTGCCTGCGCAGCTAGGCGCGGCGCAGGCGTGGAACGGATAAAGCACGGACGCGACATTAAATCCTACTAATACTATAAAGGCGAAAGTTTGTAAGGATGTGAGGATGTTTGTAACTCTTTCACGCAAAAACTACCGAACAGATTTTGATGAAACTTGGTACAGTGATAGCTTATATCCTGGGATAACATATAGGCTACTTTTTAACGCGGACAAAGTCGCGGGGCGTCCGCTAATACCCCCTAAGTAACAAAACACCCACATAGAAGCCGCTGTTTCACAATGTACACGGGAAAAACTTTTCTACGCGGGCGAAGTCGTGGGAAAAGCTAGTTATACATAAAAGGCAAAGATACGGCAAGATGAGTTACGTACAAGCAGATTTTGTTGTGATAGCATGTCGTCCTGTTCAGAAGACTATGGTCCGCTAGCTTTGCTGCATGCAACGCATCGCGGAAACAATCAGCTGTCAATTCATTCCTAATTCCTAGCGGTCCGGCTCTTTGGCGGGATTTTGTCAGAGATGGTTGTCGTTTTTATTTAGATTTCCAAAAAAAATGCCTACTACAAGTGCCTATTAAAGTGTATATTGTGTATTGTGCGGGGTAGTTAAATAAAAGCGTGTAACGACTCTACCGGATTGTTCCAAATTGTCTCTTTTTAAATCGACATAAAACCAACTACAGTTTAGTGCGGTGTGAGCTGCAGTGTGGATCACCGAAAGGCACTAGTTATGCCCTGGAGGCCGCGGTGCGGTTTTATGTATTCGTGATTATAAACTACGATTTGGCCTATAGGACTTGTTTGACCAATTGGCCGTAAAACTACATAAAAAAAAATAGCGGTCCGTCTTGGAGACGCGACTCACCAGCCCTGTGGTCCCTGGCCCGCTGCGCCAGCACCCGCAGATGTTCCTCCTTCTTCTCCTTGTCGCGCTGCGCGAGGCGGCGCTCGAGCTGCGCGCGCGCCTCCACCGCCTCGCGCGCCTTCCGGTCCGCGATGTACAGCGCCTCCGCCAGCTTGGAGAAGTTCTCGTTGATGTGCACCTGCTGCAGCCCGCGCCCGTCCGCCGCCAGCCGCTTGTCCAGGGGTATCGTGTAACCTGACCGACACGGAATTGACGCGTGTAGAAGCAAAGACTGTATGGCATTTAGTGCCTTTGACTTACAATCTAAAAGAGCTAAACACCATATAGACCATATGGCACACTTCTACCCTATGGGATCTGTTGTGCCAAACTGTCCGCCAAACGGCGCCCCAATCCGTTTTTTTGGTGGACTTCAAAGAACAGTAAATACCAGTCTTTGGCGTATGCAGGTTTCCTCACGATGTTTTCCTTCACCGAAAAACCTGTGGTATCGTAATAAACCGTACTTAAGTTCCGAAAAACTCATTGGTACGGGCCAGGATCGAGGCCACGGCCTCATGAACGTGAGGCGAGTGCACAACCAACTAGGCTACAATGACCACATCCCCTGCGTGAAAGAGCGGGCATCAGCCCTCTCTTATCTCTCACTATCTCAGCTATCTATCATCACACAATCAAGTGCGTGCGCGCGTACCCTTGGCGTTCTTCCAGTGCGAAACGCAGGGCGGCACCTTCCAGTCGCGCTGCTGCTTCACGGAGACGCGGCGCGGCGGGGAGTGCAGCACGGGCGCGGGCGGCGAGGGCGCCGCGCGCGGGATCTTCTTGTTGATCTGGAACCGCGGGGGCTCCATCGGGTCCGATTGCGCCTCCACCATCCTGCCGCATCAATCAAATGCCATCATCTCCAATAACATCCCAATATCGAGCCAACAACTAAATATGTTCTTACTGTTCTGCTCTATTCGTTATGCCCCATAGAACCGCACTCAGCGTATAGCATGAAATAGCAATAGTCTTTTACCCCAATAATTTGAGAAGACGCTTCCGGCTGGTACACCTATCTCTATCAAGGTATCCCTACCAGTAGGGATAAGTGGAAAAAAAATACACTTATATCTACCGATGGCGGGGTCAAACTGAACATACACTATCTATTTTAGTCGGGCTGTAGTTTGTTGACAGCATTCGTTGTTGGGACGCAGTTGAACTGCATATCAACAAAAAAATCTCATAAGTAACTAGAGATAGAAGATATTATATCTGTCTAGCTTACTCTTACCACTTTTGTAATAAGTGTGTCTCTCTGATTATTATTATTATTATTTTAGCGTCTGGTCCTTAATTATGTAAACTTAGCAAGATTTCTCTATAGGCGTATAACAAGATACCGAAGAGCACTGACCTGATGACCCTCTGCTTGGCTCCGGAGTTGAACGCGCCGCCCTGCTGCGCCGGCGTGTACCGGATGTATTGCGCAGGCGCCTGTGAACATTCGCGCACTATCAACAAGGTGGGTGAGCTAGCTTGCTCGCCCCTATTTGTGGCACGCTTCACGCTTCCAAATTATCAATTTCCTAGCTGTTTCTCGTTTCTCTCGTTGTTGGCAACACTTATGTAAAATGACAATAAATTAAGTAGACAGACAGAGAAACAAGTAGTAAAGTAGATTTTCAACTTACAGCTTTGGGAGCCGCCTTGACAGGCATAGCAGCTGATATCTTGGCGTTGGTCAGTTTCTCTAACGCCTGCTTGGTCTTCTCCGTAATGTCCTGGATGTCATCTTCGTTGGGTTTCTGCAGTGTCGGATCGTCCTCCGCCAGGACCTCAGATGGCAGGAGGTCTGACAGCTTTGAGTAGATTATCTGTCAGAGAAAAATTTTGTGTTAGAATCTAGCCTGATTATATTGGTATTTGCGACAATTAGAGATGGCGTAATCGGTATCAGGCACTATGATGTAAAAAAAAGCATCCTATGACCAATGACAGAGGCTAGCTGCCTGGAGGGAAAGGGATGGAAGATGTTAGAGAAGGACACGTATATTGTTCGACCAACCAGCGGCGATCAGGTTAGCCACTCTCATAATTAGGTTTCGAATATGGTATTTTATTTTTTATTTGGTAAAAGCCCTCTTAGCGTAAAGGGAGAAACTATAGAGAGCGCGCTAAAATAACAATAAGAATCAGAGAGGGAGACACTTATTACAAAAGTGGTAAAAGTAAGCAAGACAGAAATAAAATCTTCTATCTCTTTCTACGTATGTGAATTTTTTGTTGAAACCACAACCCGACTAAAATAGAAAGTGTTTGTTCAGTTTGACCCCGCCATGTAAGAAGCGTCTTCTCAAATTATTGGGGTATAATACTATTGCTATTTAATGCTATACGCTGAGCGCGGTTCTATGGGATTCTTGTTCTTTGCCTCTTAGGGAACAAAACCACATACATACCATAGACAGTGATGATAAACCAAATTAACCATTTTACGAAAGTCAAAGAATAAAGGCTGATTGTATTTGTACCATAGACAGACAGGTAAAATCATAACCCTTCCCCTTGTCTACGCCATAGTCGGGATAAAAAGGCTAACCTTATCAGCGCTGTGCCCCTGCCTGGCGATAGCGGAGTACTTGACGCGACCGGACTCGTCCAGCTGAACAGCCAGGGCGTTTGATGTGCTCTCCTTGCCTCGCGCGCCCATGCCCAGGGGATACTGCGCCACGTGGATCTCGGGGAAGGCGCCGCCGTCTGCAGTATACAAAAATTAAGCTACAAGAGCGGTGATAGATTAGTTTGTGTTCATGAGGTTGCATTTCGAACCTTAGGCTATATCCAGTTTCATGGAAGGTTTATTATAATACCACATGCTTTTCAGTGAAGGAAAACATCGTGAGGAAATCTGCATACACCAAAGGTGAGAATTTTTATTCTAGGCACATGTAAAGTCCACCAAAAGACGGATTGGGGCACCATTGCTGGTTCAAGTAGCCTATTGTATAAAAGGGTACCATGACAAACTGATCCATCAACACCAAAGCTTTAGCAACAAAACTATAAACTTGAAAGCTCCACAAATGAACTAGATTTTTCAAAATTCATTCTTATATGAATTTATTTCTAACATGAACGAAGTCATGGGGGATCTGCGGTTAGTGAATAAAGACCTCCAAAGTCGTCCTCTGCTCGGGGCACCCATCCTTTCCTCTGTCCGTAGGGTGGAACACTGGTCTGCGACACGACGAGGGCGCTGCCGACGCGCTGCGCCTTCCTCTCATCATCACGGTCCCACACCTGCTGCGTGGGGGCCGGTAGTAAACTGCAATCAACAAGAAATAAATATCATACCGCCGCTCTAAAGAAGGTGGCCGGAAGCGGCTAGATGCGGAGGACCGGGTGTGGTGGCGTTCATTGGGGAAGGGCTATGTCTATCCGTGGACGCCTAAGGGCTGATATGATGATGGTGAAGTATAGTATGCCATTGAAGAGCAGTGAGGAATGGAAGGTATGACTTGTTGCACTTTTAACATCACTAGGGGAACAGGGGGAACTACACACTGATTATCTATACTGTTGCAGGCAGCTGAGCAACTGATTTTGCAAGTTTTTTACATAAATTACTGTGTCCGTTCACCTAGCGTACTTTTTTGCCACACAACAAACCTTTGAAAATTAAGAGGTTATTTTATGGTTGTAATTGTAATAAACGAACTTCAGTGGGTCAGTATAAAACAGGTACAGGCGGAAGGACGGAATCGTCTAAATTAATTATTTGATTAGACTAAGGACGATTTATTTACAAATTAAGTGGAACTTGAAAATCCTTGTTATTATTAGCGATTAGGAGTATTTAGAACATAAAATTGGTATATGCAAATTTAGAAACTGAGACAACACTGATAGCTATTTTTCTCTGGAATTGGTTAGTTAATAAATTTTCTAATAATTTGCTGCTAAAAAATATCACAACACACCTTGACAACGACGCCATTTTATTTAGTGAAGTGAAGTGAGTGAATGCCAGGCCAAGCAGGATAGCCAACCAATCAGACAGGATCACCAACGAAACAAACCAAAACCTACCTAAGTCTAAAATTAGGCAAATGTAACTTATACTATACAGCCTCTTGGGAAAAATTTAAAAAATATATAGGAACTCATTTAAGTCTAGCATTTTTATAATACTTGAATATGGTTGCCATAGAACACGGAAAAAGCTTGCTACGCTCCCAGTTTTATAAATGTGATGGTTGCCGTCGGGCCCTACATGATCCACTCAATACACAATGGAATGGCATACTTGATTTTATTTTCATAGAATGAACTGAATACCTACTTGAGTAGGTAGGTAAATTCTCTTTCAAAAATTAACGCCCCGCCCCCGCCAAATTATTACCAACATTTAATAACAATAAAAAACATAACCATTGTCAACAAGTACTTACCTTTTTTAACGAGAAATGTTTGTAATTTCAGTCACCTAGATAATAAACTTTCAAAATTAGCAGCATAGCTTGTATGTACGGGCAAGTTGCAAATACGTTTTGTATCTATAACGCCTGAAGCTATACCGATTGCAACCTACCCGACTATTTTTATAGGTTAACTCCGAATAGGTCATAACAAATAGTCTATGAATATAGGATTAATAATAATGAAGGACAAAGGTATAGTAAATAATATGTATTTATTACCCAATTTTACAAACAATATGATAAATTATTGCACATCAAACTTATAGCTCTTCAAATATAGTTAACTACAGTAGGTAACAGTATGTCCGTGACACCAGCAGGACCACCATGTTAGATCGGGTGTTACTGTAGTCTAAAAGGTTCTTTCGGATCCCTAATTTGCCTCGCCACCAATACAGACACAAATCCCCTAGTTTCTGATAGTTACATAACTAATATGTCATTAGCCTGTTGCAGGCCACTGTTGGACACAAGCCTTCCCTAAAACGAGTCCATTCAATACACTTTTTTCAGATCGTCGGTTCACATAGCAGGAGCATCGGTATTAACGACAGATGCCCACTGCCACATAATCTTGTCCTTTCGCGCAAGTCGGTGCATCTCACCGTGGTCTCACCGCTTTATCTAAGTATGTCGGATTTGATTTCGGATCAATTCCTTCAAAAGACACGCAGTCTATTAAACACTGAGGTAAGTACTAACGACGACTTGACGCAGTCTCCCAAATGCTCATCTGGATTATTTTGTCAGCTTTCATATCGAAGTTGTTTCAACTTTGATTTATGTGAATGGTCTGTCTGTCCTAGGTAGACATACTCCTGCACTGGAACAACTTTCCATTATATTTTTTATTTGTTGCTACGGGGGCAACAAGCAGGCGGGCCTCCTGATGTTAAGAGGTCACCGCCGCCCATAGGAACCTGCAACACCCGGAGGGTGATGGCGCGTTGCCGGCCTTGGTTGAAGGGCTCTTTTGACTCCTTCAAGAAGGACCCGATTTAACCAAGCAACGTTATAATTCTTCGTTAAGTTTTTCACATAAATAAATCGGTCGATTTCTGTATTCATCTTGTATCACATAGATTTTGTACATATTTACAAACGGAAAGTTCATTATGCACATAATATTTGACCCCTAAATATCAGACTGTTCCCGTCTGGATTGGAGCCTCACGTGCGCCTCTAGGTCTCCACCAGTGTGGGCCTTGTGTTAGGTGGCCAACGACATCAGTCTTCTTCTCCTCAGCTTCCTCCCGCAGTGCTTCCACAACCCCGCTATGCAGTACAATATGGCTGCTATGACGAGGAATGTGATAGCTTTGTTAGTTAAGTTTGAAGCTTCGTGTTTGTATTCTGGGTGGGCGCGAGAGGGGGCGGCGCCGGCGCCCCGCCACGCCCGGGGCGCCGGCTCGGTGCCCTCGGTCTCCGGAGCGCCTATGCTTTTGGGGTCGGTGGGTTGGTGACGCGGGGCGAGCGTGCGCGCGGCGGGCGGCGCCTGCACCGGCTGCGGCGCGAGCGGGGGCGCGCTCGCACAGGCCAGCACCGGCCGCGGCCCGCTGCCGTCCGGCGACAGCACGCGCGAGTACACGTGCAGGCGCCCGCCCTCCGCGCGCTGAGGTAGATCTGAAGGAATGATGTGTACATCGCGGACGCGTTGGTGGGAAGGCGTCGCGGCCTCTTTGAGCGAAGAGGGCATGTGTCCCACCAGTGCGTACTGCAGCGCGGCGAGCAGCAGCCAGTGGCACGGGCGCGCCGACCCACCCTCCAAGCACGACGAGTCCCCGTACACGACCAACCGACCAGCCTTAGGCAGCTTGTCGACCGTGTCGTTCGTGTAGTCTCGCGTCTCGCCATCGGTCTGCAGGAGACCTAAGATAGGCACGTTGACCAGCTGCCCTTGCCGCGGCCCGCCGCCCTCGCTCGGCTTCTCCCCCGACATTATCTGCTGCCCCTGGTCGCTGAGTTTGGCTGTGATCAGCACGCCGTGCTCCGGGAAACTGTGTATGTGCGTGCCGCTCGCGTAATGCATCGAATGGCCGCCAAGTTTGAAAGGGCCTTCGAAAACGCGATCGCCCAGCGCCACTTGGTACATGCTGAGTAGATCGTTCAGAGCCGGCACATTAGCTCCACCCGTTTCTGGTATCCACCACTGGCGAGTGTTCTCGTCATAGAATTTGACGTGACGCAGTAGCGTGGCGTTGTACCAGTCCGCGAAGACGATAAGCGACAGCCCGTTGTCGATGGCCTTCTTCAACTGCACCATCTCCTCCGGGAAGTATTC
The DNA here is from genome assembly GCA_949699065.1 of Metalampra italica. Lineage (NCBI taxonomy): Eukaryota > Metazoa > Arthropoda > Insecta > Lepidoptera > Oecophoridae > Metalampra > Metalampra italica. Next base: position 1,830,605 of record OX452995.1, on the reverse strand, counting down.
GTCCTCGGGGTCGACGAGGAGCAGGGCCCCGTACAACGACGTGTCGACGCAAGTGAGAGGGGTGCCCATGACTTCCACGTAGAAGCCTTGCTCGCGGAGGCGGCGGTACATGTCGCGAAAGTTCGTGTGGACGTGGTCCGCGTGCCAGTCGAGCGGGTCGTGCTTGGCGCGGAGGTCGTCGCGCGGGAAGTAGCCCCCCGGGTAGCGCAGACTGTGGAACTGGTCCCATAGGAGCCGCCGCGAGCGCCCCGGCACCGGAATGACTCTGGCTCTCACAGCCAACATCAGCGTAGCGTTCCTCATCAACCTATCGCCAGTTTCGTCGTGACTTTCTATAGTCACGTTGACGTGGCCTTCAACGACACCGTCGAAGTCGGCCCCGGATTCTAGAACGGTGAAGCTGAGAGCCAGCCAACCCGACCACGGCCACAGGATTTGGCTGTATTCGGCGGCGACCGATAACAGCGTCCCATGAGGCAGGTGCGGATGCCACGTCACGCCCTTCAATTGTCCCGAAACTCCGAGGCCATTGATGACGGTGATGTTGGCTATGGTGGGCTGGGCGCTGTAGTACAGTGGTTGCGTGCAGTACGGCCACATATATTGACACTCGGTAAGGTCGATGTACGACGGACTGAGGCTGGCCTGCGGCTCGTACTCTCTGAGGAACTGATAGGCGCTGATGAGATCCAGCTTGCCGTGTCCCTGTTCGAACATATTCGGGCCGGGCAGCCGCCGAGCCGTGATGCAGAGGGCTTGCTTGACCGATGCCGGTGTGAGGTTCTGTCGCGGCACGCCGCTAGCTAACAGGGCGATCGCGCCGGCGACCACCGGCGACGCGACCGACGTTCCACTGAGCGATCTACATCCCCCGGAGACACTGGAGCCCCGCACGCCGCTGCCGTACGTCACGATGTCCGGCTTCATGCGACCGTACCCCTGCGGGAGCTCCCACGTGGTCATGCCGCGAGAGGAGAACTTCGCGATGCGATCATCGAACCCGATCCCGCCCACACCGATAACGTCCATCTGGTCTGCCGGGTTGTTGAGCGTACCGTACAGCGGCCCATCGTTGCCTATCGCCGACACCATGATCACCTTGTTGGCACTCAGTTCCCAAACTTTGTCGACAAACGGATGGTCCATGAAGTCCGGCCCGCCAATGCTCAGGTTGAGAACGTCGATTTTGCGCATTATGGCGTAATTGAACGCGTCCAAGAACCAGGAGGTGTACGAGACCTGATTGTCAGTGAACACCCTGAATATGTAGAGGTCCGAGTCGGGCGCGAAGCCGAGACAGTCGGCGCGCGAGGCGATCACGCCGGCAACGAACGTTCCATGGCCGAGCGCGTCGTCAAGTGTGTTCTCTCCGGTCCAATCGGTTCGTTCACGGACCCGCCCGAAATGCGGATGATCACGTGCCAAGCCGGTGTCGAACACCGCCACTTTCACACCCTCGCCGGTGACTCCAAGCGACCAAAGCACGTCTGCCTTTAACACCGACGTGATCTGACGTGGCACTGTCCTTAAAAGCTTCCTGGACGTGTAGCCACCGTTATCTCGAGGACGTCTTAGGGAATGAAGCGCGCGCGTGCGATGGTTTCGCCACCCAGCGTAGAGACATCCCATGGGGCCGCAGTCGTTCTCTTGCACATATTTGATGGTGCGATGGACTTGCCTCTGAGCGGTCACCCGTCTCACGGCGGGGTGATCACGCAGCGCGTCCAGCGCATTCTTCTCACCTTCCCCCAAGACAATCACGTCGAAATCACTCGGATACTCCTGACCGGGATTGTTCCGTTGCAATAATGTGTAATTCGACACCCCAGCGTTATTCAGGGCAGCATCCACATACTTTTCTCTGGTTGTACGTGGGAAGTAACCCTTGTATGTTATTATATGCTCCGTGCCAACAATATTAGTACTGAAGTCGTATTCTACCTGGGCAGAGCTGGTTACATTGCACGATGGATCCGAACAATTTACATTAGCAATCATTAATGGGCTTAGACATAACATTAACAACAATTTCATTACCCACATGTTTACATAAGCGATCTAGTACCTAAATATTTATGAGAAAGTATAACTTAAATTTTAAAAAATATTACAATTTCACTTTATACTACCTTATTTTTATATACTAGTGCTATAATTAAGACATGTTCCTGTCTATCATAATTTTTTATGTAAAATCATAATAGACTCCATAAATATAGCCTAATGGAATGGTACAAATAGTTTGTAACATACATTACTCTTAAATTTGGCCTATATCTTCAATTTGGCCTCACATTTATAATAATGAAAGGGCAGGCGTTACATTCTGGTAAAGCCCTGTCTATAGCCATCCGAGTTCTGATGAAAATAATGCTAATTAAAATTAGTAGCAGTAACTTTAAAGCTTATTCTATCTTGATTCCATGCTAAATGTAACAATATCATTCTTTGGCTGTTGTCTAGAGTTCTAAGATGCGATCGTTTACCATAACAGTCTTGTTAGGGACAGGTGCTGTTTGTTTCAATGGTGATTTCGCTGTTGCTTATCCTTTTGTGGCTGCACAGTGACAGAGGGACTGGTAGACACATCTAGAAAGGAAACAAAATTTTATTTAATTAATCATTCAAATGTGAAATCATCATCCCTATGTAGACTTAGATAAGTCTAGTATTAGGCTACATTGCAGAGGCCCGATCAGGTCGCTCCACACTCAACGGACCGGGGTTGATCGGGCTCCTTTAACACTCTAAGGGTCAATAAAGCATGAACCAGTCAGTACCTTAAAATAGTAAGTAAAATAGTTGCCTACATATTTAGGTAGATAGATAGATAGACGTTTATTCACTGACATGACTCATATTCACAAGCAAATTATAACAGGTAACTTAAAACTAACTGTAAAGCAACTGAACGCTTCGCAGGCACCCAACGAGACAACACAGGACTACCTACAGCAGTCCTGATGTTGAGAGCCCGTGAGCGCACAGTAGCCGCGCATGTTTCATGTAACCATGCACTTGTCTAATTGCAAACTACAATTATCTCTTGTACTATAGGAACTAGGTAAGGACAGAACAATTCACAAATATTACCCATATCAATACTATACAAACTTGTCTGTCCCCAGTATTACTGAACCCACTGCGAGCTTTTTCTGTGTTCTGTGATTGAACCGAACTTCTAGTGCTAAACTGCAGTCTGCACAGGGATAGTGTGGTTGACTTTAAGTGGACTGTACGCCTTCGTTGAGAGGGTAGGCCTATGCCCCAACAGTGGGGACACATTTAATAGGCTCTTGATTAAATTTGACTCATTGTTTGCACACTGTATAGAGGACTATAAAAATATGTATCTGTGTGATTTACTTACTTTATTCTGGAGTTAAGTCTAACAAGCGAAAGGATCCGATTCTTCAGTTTTATTGCCAGCAGCTTTATGCACAATATTTGGGGACTGTTGTGGTTAGCTATAGCTAACGGATTGAGCTGTTGAGACAAAACCACTTTCCTAAAAGTTTTTTTGTGAAAATCGACAACAAGCGAGACAGCGGTACATTAGCGGAATCTCCAAGCGATGAAGCTGATTCTTACGTTTTGTATTCTCTTTGAAAATGAATTGAAATAATGAGAAGCTGAGTGAAGATAGATAGACGCTTGGACGTATACTATCTAATTTGTGATAGACGCAGACCCTAAAAGCGCAGACCAGACAGCTGACATTGACAGTCACGAATTGACAGTTTGAGCAAACGTCCTAAAACTCAGATAGTGTGAGTAAGCTACCCAAACACTTGTTGTGGTGTTGCGGGGCCGGCCGTCTATTGTACCTAACTTAGGCGAACATTTGTAAAACTGATTTCTTCGGATGGCTCCCAACAGCAACCCAAAAACAAATATCATTTAATTTCTACATCTGTGGAATATCATTTACAAATTTCTGAACGTCTTAATTTTTTAAATTTATGCTTGACATGTGACCAAGGCTATGTTTGTATAAAGTCAGATAATTATATTTTAGTGAAAATCTCGTTAGACCAGCAATGTATAAAGTAGTAATATGATTTTATTTGCTTGATTTTCTCTACAGTTTTCAAAACTATGCAAATTTTTGCAAATTTAGAAAGAAAGTAAAAATTATGTCACAAAAAATGGTGGAGAAACTGTCAGATTCCTATATAAATGCAGAGGCTGCGAACGTCCCCCTTTTATAACCTCAAAAATGCGCGAGAAGAATCACAGTTTTATGGCGAATTGAGCTTATTTTTGCCTTTAATTGGTGTTAAAGTGAAGGGATTACCACCATGCCGTCGAAGAAGAGAAAATACAATGCCAGGTTTCCGGCCGTAAGTGTGATTTTAAGATAAACGCGTGTAAAGATCCAAAATTAAGTAATGTTTTTGTGTTAGATATTTTGAGATTGATGATATCATGACATTGTTTATTTGTAGGGGCGAATTAAGAAGATAATGCAGACTGACGAGGAAGTGGGGAAAGTTGCCCAGGCCGTGCCTATCATAATCTATATCCTTTTTAATATGTTACCTCAACATAGAACTTATTATTTGGAAATGGTAGTGTTTTTTCATAGAGATATTTCAAATATGTCTTCTGTAAAGCATAACAATATTTATTTTAATCGTGCACATTAATTTATTACTTAAAATACTATTGCTTAGTAACATTTCGAGTACTGAATGTTGTACTGACTTAGTTCTGTTTATAGATCCTAAATTGGGCTAAAGCTGTATTTCTTATAATAACACACTACAAACCCGTAAATACAATGTGTCTTGTGTTCAGAACCACAAATCATTGGTGTATTTATAATGCTAAGTGCTTCTAACTCTGAGAAATGTTTTGACATCGTTTTGAATGGCTAGACAGAGCTACTGTTAATTGGATTGATTCCTCTTAGAGTAGTAATATTGGTAATTTGCAATTGACATGTTGTGTCCGATCATGGCTATATTTTCTATTTGAGTAGCTAGTATGCATAAATTCATTATTAAAAAAGAAGTTGCTAAAAATGAAAAAAATATTCATAAAAATATTTGACAACTGCAAACACAATTAATAAAGCAACATTAAATTACTCAGAAGCAACAAGAGAATTGTTAATTCACGAAATTGGTCTCAATAAGCCACAATCCTTAAAAATAATATACTTATCTAAATATTTTGTAGATTGGCAGAAATTATTCTATTCATGGACTGAATTGGCTCAGGCAATTGGGGTCATATTGTAACAGTTGTTACAAGTGTTAATGCCTCTCCAACACTGGAGCAGTGACAGCCAGTTGCATGTTGTATGTATGAAAACAAATATTTGTATGAAATAGTCACAAGACTCAATAGGCTGTGCTCCATTGCTATTTGTTCAAATAGAGTATACATTTTTTTATGGTAATTTTCTTTTGATTTGCTAAGTGTACCATACAATCCCTTGTATGGAAGTAAGTAAGTAATATTTATTTGCGTAAAACATGGTTGTATACAGATGTTTCTTATTTAATAAAGTTCTACATGATTTACCATAATTTATGGCATGCAAAAGTAAAATAGGAAATACAATATTAGAATAACGTCATAATGTCCAAGATTGTTCAATATCCACAACGAAGAATACACATGAGGCGCAGCCTGATAGATCTGGGAGGGTTTGCTAACTGACATATTATTACAGTAAGACTGTCAGAATGTGGCTTCTACATAGACAAGTCTATGTAGAAGTCTTAATTAGAAAAAAAATCTGATTCCAGGCCCTAAAATAGTCTATCCAAGTCAGTCCAAGGCTATGAGTGCATATATTTGACCCTTTTCATATGTAGACCCAATGAGTAATGACCAAGTTTGTACCAATTTTATAACTTTAACATTGGATAAGGTGCTATGTATTGGTCACTTAATTTGGAATGAGTCTGTACAATATTCTAGGGGCCATGACTCAAGATTCTAATCTAAGATCATTGACCTATTTCTAATGACTTATTTCGATAAACAAAAGATGATAAAATTTTTGGTCTCTGTAGAATTTACCTTATTTGAGTAAACATTTATTTATGTATGGCCGACCGCACGTCAGTGGAAACAAAACCATTATAAACTGGTATCTCATAGTATTGAAACTCCCTAATAGGCTAGGCCAGCTCAAGGCCAGTGTTTCCACTGACGTGCGGTCGATTATACCTATGGCATGTAGTATCATCAGCCTATCTCCGTCCACTGCTGGATGTAGGCCTTCCGATGCGCGTCATCGCACCCAGTCATTCACCTTCCTCTTGCAGCGGTTTCCTATCACCGGAAGGTCATCGGTCCATCTAGTCAGGGGGCGACCCACGCTGCGCCTATCGGTACGCGGTCTCTAACTCGTCTGTATGTAAGAGTTGTTTTTGTTTGTTATTAGTTGTTTTCTTGTCGATAGCTCCAGTGTTCCAACAGACTCATTTTGTTGAATTTCGTATAGATAGCGTCATATCAATCTATCTAATCTTGAGGCCGCAAGGATTTCGCATGTTATTTTGTTAAATATTATGCAACATTACCTATTAAATCTCATCTCTTCTCACTACGTACTTACGTGTATCTATACGTACTAAGTAGAGCTTCGTCGGAAGAATCTGATTCCGGAGTTGGACCTTGATACGGTACCATATAGCTGTTTATCTATATTTTGTAATTGTATTTTAGGATTTCCTCAAAAGGGGCACCTTTAAAGGCCGGGTCAAACCAAATGCGTATGCGGTGCAGAGCGTTGCAGCGCAGCGCGTTGCGTAGCACGTCACACCGACCAGTTGTCGCGACGTGCTGTGCCGGAACGCAATCGCCGCACGCGGTGTGACGTCAACTAGTGAGAGCCATACGATTACAACGTCACCACGGCTCGACGCGCGCGCGACGTTGCCAGACCGCGCGCGCTCGGGTTGTCTCTGCGTGCCTTGACGCACGGATACGCGCGTAGCTGCGCAGCGCTGTGCAGCATCGTGCGTTGGTGTGTCCTCTCCCATAATATTACATACATTTACAACGCCATAAGCCGTGCTGCGCTGTGCTGTGCTGCGCCGTGCTGCATTCGGTTTGACCAGGCCTTAAAGCGGAGCTTTTATGTCTGTCTGTCACCCCGCCCGCTGGTAACACCAAAACTTTTTGTTAGACCGATTTAGATGATATTTATAGATGTATGGTGTACGTACAGACACGGCTGCGCGTTCTTTATTTTTGTATCTTACAAAAATATGTAATTTACTTCATCATGTTCCCGTGTCAAAGTAAAATGATACCGTAATCTTTACATTCATCAACAATTGAGACCAGGATATTTATTGTTGAGCTAATTTGTTCAGCCATACACGGACATACATCTTTTTCCCTTTACGTAGAGGTATGTCCATGTACATACATTCCTCAGCTAATATATTTGTCATTCATTACTTCTATGGAGGTGATGTAATGCCTTTGATTTGGATCTAGGGTCAGCCTCCATGCAAATATAAATAATCTTAAAGACTATTTTTGCTTGTATACCTACTACTGCAAGTAACAGTATTGCCAGCATTTGAATAACACAGACACCAATAATAATTGCAAACTACCTACTACATAATAATCTCATTTTCGCATCTTATTTTTCTGGTTCAGTCGCTTTAGTGTGCCTAATGCTTTGTTGCAGGGGTCGGATTTTTCATGGCAAAAATTCAACGTTTATCGATTGTTAAAGATGTCTGTATTGTTACACTAGTACTCGATAGTTACACTTACATACATGCACTTACCTAGTACGTTCGTTACCACAACGCATGTAGTCATATCGATAACTTGAAAGTCGATAAAACATGAATTCCCTACATTTGATTTGTGCCACGAAAAATCCGACCGCTGCTAACTTTCATCATCATCATATCAGCCTGTAAACGTCCACTGCTGGACAGATGCCTCTCCTACTGATCACCACGACGCCCGGCCCCGGGCTCACCTCATCCAGCCGGGTCCCGCGACCTTCACCAGCTCGTCGGTCCACCTTTATTCTTAGACGGGGGTGGCGGTCCCTCCAAACGCGGCACCTTTCTGCTCCCAACGGCCGTCAGTTCTGCTATCTTTACTTATCCTTAACTCGGCCATGTTATCCGCTGCACCTCGCACCCTGGAACTGTTCGTGGAGTCCCTCCTGAGGAAGGCGATGCAGGTGACCGTGGCGAGGAACGCCAAGACCCTCAGCCCCTCGCACGTGAAGCAGTGCATCCTGGCCGAGTCTAGGTTCGACTTCCTACGAGACTTGGTGAGTTCCAATTCCAACCTTCATTAGTATTAAGCCGAAATTACATTACGAAATTAGTATCAGGGATGAAGCGGCCTATCATGTCGAGAGGTCGGTATTCGATCCCCGGCTGGGCCATGTACCAATGGGTTTTTTCTCGAAACTTAAGTACATTTACTGACTGCTCTCAAACGGTGAAGGAAAACATCGCGAGGAAAGCTGCATACGCCGAAGAAGAAATTCTTAGTCGCATGTGAAGTCCACCAACCCGCACTGGGCTAGTGGTGGATTATGGCCCTAACGCTCTTGTTGAGGGTAAGCCTGTGCCCAACATTGGGGACATATTAATAGGCTGTTGATTGGAGATTTCAGGCAAATCGTTCCCTGACGGAGATCTAAGGGCTCAAATAGACCTCGATTGTATAAAAATAGTCTTGTTATTTGTGTCCGTAAAATAAATATTCATAAAGCGCATCCCAGACACACGCGGCCTGCGGTGGCGGTGGCGGCCTGATGTATTCCTTAAGCAATGTATGTGAAACTTCAGACACGCGCGGACTGCGTTTGCATATTAAGGCTGCGGCCTGCGTTAGGCCGGTACCGCAGACCGCGTGTGTCTGGGATACGCTTTAAAGCTACTGTCACTTTAGTGCCCTAGTTTTAATTAATGCCATGCTGTAACCACTCCCGTGTAATAAATATGGCTTTATTATTTAAACTATTTATTGTTTAAACTAGCTGATGCCCGCGACTTCATCCGCGTTAAAAAAAATTATTCAATTTTTTAAACCCGTTCTAATCATGCCAGTATATTTTTATTTAGTTTTAATGTTTGTCAATAGATGGCGCTAGGTGTATTTTACACTCCGCTATCGTTTGGTTCTTCACAAGTTATTTAAGATAGGCGTGCAAATTATCCACCAGTTTTTACCACTTTATTATTAGTATAGATATAGATAAGACGTGGCTTATAGGTTTAGTCACTAAGCCTTAAAAATCTCAAACCTGTTCTCACAATTTCAGGTCAAAAACATACCCGACGTGTCGGCGGCGGAGGAGAAAGAAATGATGAGCGCTGACAGCTCCCCAAATTCATCGAGGTAATGAAATAAGAATATGTGATTTATGCTCATCACAAAAATATTGGTCCCGGGTGGGAATCGAACCCACGACCAAACCGATAAAACATACGTTCGCTGCGCAGGTTCTCGGAGGTGTCGACGCCGCGCAAAGTGGTGCGGGAGGACTCGAACAGCTCCAGCAGCTGCGACGTGCGCGCGCCCGCGCCGCGCGCGCGCTCCGCAGGATCGGAGTCGCCCAGAACCAGAACGTATGTAGTTTTAATCCTGATACCCCATCTACCTCATCCAGACTCACGGCGAGAAGTCTCGAGTGAGGGAGTGAGTGTGATGCCTAAACCAGACTCACGGCGAGAAGTCTCGAGAGAGGGAGTGAGTATGGTGCCTAAACCAGACTCACGGCGAGAAGTCTCGAGTGAGAGAGTGAGTATGATGCCTAAACCAGACTCACGGCGAGAAGTCTCGAGCCAGACTCACGGCGAGGAGCCCCGAGAAACATGAATGTGCATAGTTCTCGGCGTCTCGTTCTCGCTCTCGCCTCATACAAACTCTCATACTCACTCACTCCAGATTTCTCGCCGATACTTCTCGCCGTAAGTCTAGACGAGGTTTACACTTTTTAAACTACACGATTTTTGGAGTTGGCCAGTTTTATTTTTGTAAAAAATTATGATTAACTAGCAACAACAAAGAAAATACACAAGTAAAATATTTGACATGAAGTATGTAGCTGATGGACTTTTAAAACTGTACAATTTTTTTTTTGCACAAAATCTACAGCTCTCAGAAAAATAATAGGTTTTAGATTTCGCAAGTTCAGTTGTTCCCGTGAAAAGGGATTCAGCTTAGTACTGCTATGTTATGTAATAAGCTATCTCTGATCACAAAGGATTTTAAAATATTATTCTTAAAATTTCTGCCAGCCACATTCAAGTTTCCCTCCACTAGTTTGTTGAACAATCTCGTTCATGAATCTCGTTTGTCTCTCCTCAGGACCGAAAAAATCACCTCCACCATAGTATCGACTGACGCTGCTATAGACCTGTCCAAGAAGAAAGAAGACGAGAAACCGCGGATGGCGAACTTTTACCAGGAAACGCTCACAGACCAAGCGCAGCACAGAAGCGTCATACAAGTCAACCCTACCTACAACTGTCAGCCGTCAACCTCCAGTTACACCAACCTGACGACAGTCGAGCCGGTGAAGAGAAAGGAGGCACCGAAGCCGTGCTATTTGGACGTGCGGCAAAATAATAATGTTCCAGCCAATCCGGCGCCTCGCACGCCGGTCACCCCCATTCTGAACATAGATTTTTCAAAGAACATGTCCAATCCAGAGATTAAAATGTTGGATACAGTAGCGAGTGTTGTAGCCGTTAAAAACGATAGTAAACTGCATAAGTTCCAGAGGCAGAGCTCTAGGGCTTCCAAAGCGGACGTGAAGAAAGAGAGGCCGCTGGTCCAGCCCGTGGTGGACTTTGATAACGTGAGCGCCGGTAATCTACAAATAGACGAGGACTATGATACCTGAATATGTTTGTAAGTTTGTTTTTGTGTTTTATTTTCTCTGTACTAGTGAGGTTTTGTTATCCGAATCGGTTTAGTAAAGGACGGAGCAGGGATGTATGAAACTGTATGGATGATGTCACACATGCTGCGGCTCAGTGTGTGATGTATGAAAGGTTGTATGCGTTTGGTCGAAAGTGCTTTTCGTCAAAATACATGTTTGCCAAAGGTGCGTTTGGTCAAACGTGCTTTTCGTCAAAATACATGTTTGCCAAAGGTGCGTTTGGTCAAACGTGCTTTTCGTCAAAATACATGTTCGCCAAAGGTGCGTTTGGTCGAAAGTGCTTTTCGTCAAAATACATGTTTGCCAAAGGTGCGTTTGGTCAAACGTGCTTTTCGTCAAAATACATGTTTGCCAAAGGTGCGTTTGGTCAAACGTGCTTTTCGTCAAAATACATGTTTGCCAAAGGTGCGTTTGGTCAAAAGTGCTTTTCGTCAAAATACATGTTTGCCAAAGGTGCGTTTGGTCAAACGTGCTTTTCGTCAAAATACATGTTTGCCAAAGGTGCGTTTGGTCAAACGTGCTTTTCGTCAAAATACATGTTTGCCAAAGGTGCGTTTGGTCAAACGTGCTTTTCGTCAAAATACATGTTCGCCAAAGGTGCGTTTGGTCGAAAGTGCTTTTCGTCAAAATACATGTTTGCCAAAGGTGCGTTTGGTCAAACGTGCTTTTCGTCAAAATACATGTTTGCCAAAGGTGCGTTTGGTCAAACGTGCTTTTCGTCAAAATACATGTTCGCCAAAGGTGCGTTTGGTCGAAAGTGCTTTTCGTCAAAATACATGTTTGCCAAAGGTGCGTTTGGTCAAACGTGCTTTTCGTCAAAATACATGTTTGCCAAGGGTGCGTTTGGTCAAACGTGCTTTTCGTCAAAATACATGTTTGCCAAAGGTGCCTTTGGTCAAAAGTGCTTTTCGTCAAAATACATGTTTGCCAAAGGTGCGTTTGGTCAAACGTGCTTTTCGTCAAAATACATGTTTGCCAAAGGTGCGTTTGGTCAAACGTGCTTTTCGTCAAAATACATGTTTGCCAAAGGTGCGTTTGGTCAAACGTGCTTTTCGTCAAAATACATGTTCGCCAAAGGTGCGTTTGGTCGAAAGTGCTTTTCGTCAAAATACATGTTTGCCAAAGGTGCGTTTGGTCAAACGTGCTTTTCGTCAAAATACATGTTTGCCAAAGGTGCGTTTGGTCAAACGTGCTTTTCGTCAAAATACATGTTCGCCAAAGGTGCGTTTGGTCGAAAGTGCTTTTCGTCAAAATACATGTTTGCCAAAGGTGCGTTTGGTCAAACGTGCTTTTCGTCAAAATACATGTTTGCCAAAGGTGCGTTTGGTCAAACGTGCTTTTCGTCAAAATACATGTTTGCCAAAGGTGCGTTTGGTCAAAAGTGCTTTTCGTCAAAATACATGTTTGCCAAAGGTGCGTTTGGTCAAACGTGCTTTTCGTCAAAATACATGTTTGCCAAAGGTGCGTTTGGTCAAAAGTGCTTTTCGTGAAAATACATGTTTGCCAAAGGTGCGTTTGGTCAAACGTGCTTTTCGTCAAAATACATGTTTGCCAAAGGTGCGTTTGGTCAAACGTGCTTTTCGTCAAAATACATGTTTGCCAAAGGTGCGTTTGGTCAAAAGTGCTTTTCGTGAAAATACATGTTTGCCAAAGGTGCGTTTGGTCAAACGTGCTTTTCGTCAAAATACATGTTTGCCAAAGGTGCGTTTGGTCAAACGTGCTTTTCGTCAAAATACATGTTTGCCAAAGGTGCGTTTGGTCAAAAGTGCTTTTCGTCAAAATACATGTTTGCCAAAGGTGCGTTTGGTCAAACGTGCTTTTCGTCAAAATACATGTTCGCCAAAGGTGCGTTTGGTCAAACGTGCTTTTCGTCAAAATACATGTTTGCCAAAGGTGCGTTTGGTCAAAAGTGCTTTTCGTGAAAATACATGTTTGCCAAAGGTGCGTTTGGTCAAAAGTGCTTTTCGTGAAAATACATGTTTGCCAAAGGTGCGTTTGGTCAAAAGTGCTTTTCGTGAAAATACATGTTTGCCAAAGGTGCGTTTGGTCAAAAGTGCTTTTCGTGAAAATACATGTTTGCCAAAGGTGCGTTTGGTCAAAAGTGCTTTTCGTGAAAATACATGTTTGCCAAAGGTGTGTTTGCTCAGAGGTGTAGATCGCAAAACTTTGCGATTCGTCAAAGTTTATATACGTGTCCCATTTACAGTGGTCCAAAATACACCACAACTCCTTAAAAACCAACATTACGACCGCGAAAATCAATAGTTAAGAAGTTATAATTTTAAAAATCTACCTACTCAAATTGCTCTTGTTTGACAGCTAAAGCATGCATGAACCATTTTAGTCTTAGGTTCTCCTTTTGTTAGGTGAGTATTTTCTTGATTTTTTTGGTTGTCCTCTACACAAGAAGTTTGAGCCTCTACCTAAAAAAAATGTTGAGCCACTTTAAATGGGTCACCTGTAGAGACCGACTTTTTTAACGAAACGCACCCATCGCAAATAACTATTTGACCAAACGCACCAAAAAGGATTTTGACGAAAAGCACCGATGGCCAAATGAATACAGCCCGTATGAATGAAAATGTATGAAAGACGTTTCATACATCGGTGTCACATCTTCCATACAGTTCCGTACGCACGGTCTGCTCCGTCTATAAAAGTGTTATAATTTGACTAAATTGGAACAAAACATTATTCTGTACGCTTAGATCTTTTAAACTACGCAAAGGATTTTGATGCAGTTTTCACTATCATTTAGACAATTTCTTTCGGATGGTCTATAGGTACTTATCTCATGCGAACGAAGCCGCGGGCAACAGCTAGTCTATTATAAAATCAGTTGTACCCATACCCAAGTCAGAAATAGGATTTTTTAAAATTACAGACCATAACCAGGCGGTACGGCTTGGACCATAATATTTCGTGGGGTTCCTTACTTTCCGTACAAACAATAAACGCAGTAAGTATAACGGTCCTAGCCATAAATGCAGAAAATCTACTAAATTTTTTTGTAACTTTTTTAGGCAAATGTATTTTAGACGCTTACCTAGTGTTGCCATGCCACTCTATAGATAATTATTTCGCCATCAAAATCTCAGTAATATTGACGTAGTGCAATACTACTAATACAAGCATACACATCTGTAATAATAGCACAATCTACCTAAATGGCAATAATGTTACCACATTTTATTTTCTTCAGACCAATGTTGCCATATTACATATTTTTTTAATGTCAATATTTGGATAACAACTCCTTGCTGTTTACCAATTATGTGGTATTTATCATGTTTGTTTTAAGTTATATTCAGTGTCAGTGTTTTTTTAACGCGAAATGCATGTGTGACTTTGTTGTTTGTAAAATTATGTATTTCTATTTCTTTATAGTCTGATTTTTATTTAAGTGCCAATAAAATAAAATTAACAATTTTGTAAATGTAACAATGCGGCCCTGGCCCCTAAAATAGGAATGTTTCTTGTTTATTTTTGCACAATAAGAAGAAAAGAGAAAAAATACATTACGGTTACAAATTTCGTGTCTCTGTCACACGTATTGTGTGAGCTTGACATTTATTCGTATTTAAATAATAAAACAGACTAGTAATGTACATTATTATTTAATAAAATTATATGTACACTAGCCGATGCCCTCCGACTTCATCCGGGTTTTAAAGTATGTACTATTTAATGTTGTTAATTTTTTTTTTACCCGTTCTAATCATGCCAGTTTCTTAGTTTCAAAGTTTGTCAATAGATGGCGTTAGGTGTATTTTACACCCCGCTATCATTTGGTTCTTCGCAAGACATAAGATAAGCGTGCAAATTATCCACCAGTTTTTACCTCTTTATTATTAGTAGAGATACAGTAATTAAAATTTCTGAATAAAGAAATAATTTAAAATGCTTCATTGTTGTGCTGTTCTGTTTAATTATAATGTATACTTAGGTTTTTTTTGTTATATAAACATTATTTAAAATTGTAGGTTGCAGTGAAATTGGTGTCGTCCATTCTGGCATGTTCCTTCAACATTTTTAAATGTTAGGTACGTTTAGTCCCCGTAAATATTTTTGGCGGTTGAGTGAATATAGTCACAGATTGTTTGCACATCGCTGACAGTTTTTACAGTCTTTGTGTGCGTAAGCGATATAGTATGTTAAATACACAGAGATGTCCAAAAACATGAAAATTTTGATTCGTTTGATCGAAAAATTAAGTATTTCTTGAATTTGAATGAGCGTCTCTAGTGAACCCCGCACAGCTCCCCTTTGACACTTAAAAGTAGTTACAGCGCAGAAATCAGCCAACTTCACATAACCGCCAAAAATAGTTACGGCGGCTCTAGCAACAAAGCCATCCACACACTGGGGTAGTGTTGATTTAGTAGCTGATTTAGTAGCAGTTGGTCCAATACGCATTTGGTCAAAAACGCGATTGATCAAAACGCATTTGGTTAAAAACGCGATTGGTCAATACGCATTTGGTCAAGAACGCGATTGGTCAAAAACGCGATTGATCAAAACGCATTTGGTCAAAAACGCGATTGGTCAATATGCATTTGGTCAAAAACGCGATTGGTCAATACGCATTTGGTCAATACGCATTTGGTTCAAATGCGCAGTTGATCCAAATGTTTTTTTTTCAAAGTACAGTTCTGTTATTAGAAAGTTAAGTATTCTATTTATTCATTAATTTAATTCCTTATTTAAAGCGGCTTTCCTGCCGCCGCACAACACTAACTAGGGTTGAAATTTAATAAAATAAACAAAACTAAACTCAATTTTTTTATGATATGTCAGAATCGCCCAGTTTTACGCAACATTTTTTCATGTTACGACGTATAAAAAATACGTAATGGTACAAAATGCTTTAAATTATTTTTTTATCAAACTTTTCTATCAATCAATCAATCATTTTATTCGATAAACAATGTATACATTGACAATGTATAATTTTTTTATCATTGTATGCGAATTTTAAATAATGTCAAAGTAACATAAATTTATAAAATCTAAGTAGTAAAGTAGCCGATAAGTCAACTAATCGCCACCGCTCCAGTGCGTGGGTGGCTTAATCAATGAATATTATTGGTAAAATATTTTAGAATGTGAGTGTAAACCATTCAAATTCATCATATCAGCCTGTAGACGTCCACTGCTGGACCTCCCCTCTGTCTACGGTGCTATTTCTTGGTTATTTTTGTTCTGCTAGTAGGTATCTAGAACTGATGGTAGTACAGAGTGGACCAACCCCAGAGTTTCTAATGAATGTTTCAATGTTGTTAAATTGTAGAAATACAGATATGTAGATTCGTATTGCGTTTGACTTTCGCCTTTCGACCTGCTTCGTGGAAAACGCAACTATGCGGCGCGACTAGAAACGGATTGGGGCACCGTTTGTGGACAGGGGTTGGCACAGCAGATTCTGTAGGGTCGAAGTGTCGCCAGGTCTTCATGGCCCCTTATGAAGTTAAGAATCTTTGAGGCAGCGCGAAACATTTGTTTACTGTAACAAATGTAACATATTTTTATCAGCGCTTTTTTGGTAACAGTCTTTGAGTATACATACTAGCAAGCTATGTATACTCTAAGGTTACAGTAAACAAATGTAACCTTTGAGTATACATAAGTATACTCTAAGAATGTAACATATTTTTAGCAGCGCTTTTTTGGTTACAGTAAACGAATGTAACATATTTTAGCAGCGCCTTTTTGGTTACAGTAAACAAATGTAACATATTTTTAGCAGCGCTTTTTTGGTTACAGTACTTAACCAAATGTACATAACATATTTTAGCAGCGCCTTTTTGGTTACAGTAAACAAATGTAACATATTTTTAGCAGCGCTTTTTTGGTCACAGTAAACAAATGTAACATATTTTTAGCAGCGCTTTTTTGGTTTCAGTAAACAAATGTAACATATTTTTAGCAGCGCTTTTTTGGTTACAGTAAACAAATGTAACATATTTTAGCAGCGCCTTTTTGGTTACAGTAAACAAATGTAACATATTTTAGCAGCGCTTTTTTGGTTACAGTAAACAAATGTAACATATTTTAGCAGCGCTTTTTTGGTTACAGTAAACAAATGAAACATATTTTTAGCAGCGCTTTTTTGGTTACAGTAAACAAATGTAACATATTTTTAGCAGCGCTTTTTTGGTTACAGTACTTAACCAAATGTACATAACATATTTTAGCAGCGCTTTTTTGGTTACAGTAAACAAATGTAACATATTTTTAGCAGCGCTTTTTTGGTTACAGTAAACAAATGAAACATATTTTTAGCAGCGCTTTTTTGGTTACAGTAAACAATGTAACATATTTTTAGCAGCGCTTTTTTGGTTACAGTAAACAAATGTAACATATTTTAGCAGCGCCTTTTTGGTTACAGTAAACAAATGTAACATATTTTTAGCAGCGCTTTTTTGGTTGCAGTAAACAATGTAACATATTTTTAGCAGCGCTTTTTTGGTTACAGTAAACAAATGTAACATATTTTAGCAGCGCCTTTTTGGTTACAGTAAACAAATGTAACATTTTTAGCAGCGCTTTTTTGGTTACAGTACTTAACCAAATGTACATAACATATTTTAGCAGCGCCTTTTTGGTTACAGTAAACAAATGTAACATACTTTTTCGCGCTGCCTCAAAGGTGTCTTACCTTCATAAGGGGCCATGCATACCTAGCGACATTTCGACCCTACAGAATCAGCTGTGCCAATACCAAACCCCTGTCCACCAACGGGGCCCCAATCCGTTTTTGGTGAACTTCACATACACCTTAGAAACCTTACTTCTCTGGCGGGTTTCCTCACGATGTTTTCCTTCACCAAAAAACAAAAGTATTGTAATAACCGTACGTTCCAAAAAACCAATTGGTACGGGGTGCAAACCCACGACTTCACGATATTGAGGCGGTCGAGGAGGCTGTTATACCGCTATTCCAAATTTAAGCGCGCTACTGGCTCTGCCGCCGCCCTTTCATCATCATCATATCAGCCTGGTAGACGTCCACTGCTGGACAAAGGCCTCCAAGGATCTTCACGGCGTAACGCCGCCCTTTACTTGCACTTGGTAAAGATTGTGAATAGTATGCAGCGACACAGAATATTTATTAGCAGCGATAAAATTAATAAAAACAAAAAAATCATGTAGAAAAATATTTTGTTTTATTGTTATTTAAGTTAAATTTACTAACGTACTTAACAATTAACAAGTACTAAGATGAACTATTCTAGATATACAAACATTTTTGATCGTATAGATACATAATAGTACAATAAATACCTGCACTCTTGCCTTGTGTGGTCACTCAAAAGTAGTAAAAATTTTGAGATTTATTTTTAAAGCGATTAACAGTTATTGCTAATTTTAAAATACAGCGAAAGTAATTCAAGATTTTTTTATATAAATATGTATTATTGGAAACTCCTTTCCTGGCAAGAGTAGAGCTTTATTTTTGTATGAAACAGGTACTTTTGTGTTGACGGTAGGGTAATTCTGATATCGTTTTTAACCCTTTGGCTCGCAGGATTCCGAGCGCAATACCTTTGAAGCTCGGACGTATTTCACGTCATTCGGACTCCCTGACATTGTCACTTAAAAAACTGTCATTTGACTCCATAAACGATCATGCTTGCATGACATGCATTACGTGCTGTCACTCATGCATGACCGTCTAGCTGTAGTGATTGACGTGCATGACATGCAAACTACGTGCTGGCCGTTGCTTTACTGTACTGATTGATAGCAAGCATGATGGTCCATCATGCAGCATGTCATACACGTAAACGTTGAATGTCATGCAAGCATGATCGTTTAGGGACACTAAGATACGTTTGGATATTCTGGTCCTGAAGGGAAGAATAAGGAGGTACAGCATGTCAGTGGAAACTCAAATTGTCCCATTCATTCACAAATCTGCGTGAGAGACTTATTATTGTTAAAGTAGTCTATGAACAAAAAACACATTTTACTAACCAATGACGCTTGAAATTGAGATTCATTAAATTAAGAATATCTTTAGCCGATGGATAAAATATAAAAAAAGAAATAGTTAAGTTTTAGAAAACAGTCTGTCGTGATTTCCTAATGCTAGATGATATGATAGTCATATTAAACTAAAAGATCCCGTAGTCAAAGATAACATGATTCTTGGTAAACATTTCGTAAAAATGTTTTATTCGGAACATAAATTTTAAAATGCAAAGTTTGTGTATGGATTTGAACTTTATAGACTCGAGTTTATTTTTGTTACTTTGAAATTAACTTGAAACGTTTTAGCGTAATGTATGGAACACGACGTCTGGTTGATTTTTCGTCGTTTTGTATAGGTACAGTCGACCGCACGTCAGCGGAAACACTTTGACCTTGAGCTGGCCTGGCCTAGGGAGTTTCAATACTATGAGATTTAAAATTCAAATTCAAATGAATTTCAAATTCATGTAAAAATGAGAGACCAGTTTATACTGATTTTGTTTCCACTGACGTGCGGTCGACTGTACATACTAATAATCAGTACCTACAACGTTCAATCCCACCCTGTGCATTTACATTTTCACTATGAAAACCTTGACCTTGGCCATGCATCGTTCTCAAAATGTGCATACCATAAATTCGTAATACAATAGTCCTTCCAGACAGATTTCATCTTTAAATCTTGCTAAATCCAAAATGTACAAGTTAAGAACAAACAATAAAAAATATGTTCAATATAATTTAGGATATTGTATTAATACTGATTACAATAACTTAAAATATGGTAATAAATGGCGACATAATATTTACATCAATGTGGCGTGGATTACAATAATTTAGTAAAAAAAATTAAGACCCGCATTTTATATGCAATACACAACTAAATAAGATATAATACAACCTATTTTGTAATTAAAACTTAAATTAAATATTGAATATCTTAATTAAGCATGGTTTATCTAAAATTATATAAATATTTGTTAGGCATATTAACACAAAGCACTCTATTTTTAATTTTAAGGCACTAAGGGCTGTTTCCATATTTATTACATATTAGATTTTTATGAATGTGTAAATTATTCATCTTCTTTCACACTTCAAAATCAAATAAGCGAGAACTTCTTTTATTGTGGTAAAAAGATATAGTCCCCATAGAATTTGTTGGCGGTTGCGTGAAGTCGCTGATCGCTGCGCAATGACTAATTTTAGATGTCAAAGGGGAGGTGTGCGGGTCACTAGAGACGCTCATTCAATTCCAAGTTAATTGATTCAATCACAGAATCAAACTTTCAAGTTTTGGACATTTCTATTTAATACACTATCTCGCTTACGCACACTTAGACTATAAACACTGTCAGCGATGTGCAAACAATCTGTGACTACATTTCAATTTCAATTTATTTAAATAAAACTTATTGTAACATTATTAACATTACATTCATTCAACCGCCAAAAAAAATGGCTCAGGCCTGAAATATCCGTTTTTTTTAAATGTATTTTTTCGCAAAATGTCTGCTATTCCAGAATGTGAGCACGTCTTTTGCATAATGTCATATTGAAAAGCTGACATTTTGCGAAAGACGTGCTCACAGTCTGTAATAGCAGACATTTTGCGAAAAAATACATTTTAGGAAAACGGATATTTCAGGCCTGAGCCAAAAAAATCTACAGGGACTACTTACTGGCTGAATGATTATTTTCTTCTCTATTAATTAAACATGTTGGAACATAATCCATCACTTGTTGCAAACGGCGCCTATAACAGCATTGAATTCACCATAGATTATACTCTACTGCAAGTAATTTTACAATTATTTAAGACGGAAGACAACATATCATTTGAAAATTAAGGCTGTATAGATCGACGGATTCATTTCGGCGGTTGTGTGACGTTGGCTAATTTACGGCGCAATGGCTGTTATACGGTGTCAGCGGAGCAGAGCTCACTAGAGACGCTCATTCAATTTCAAGAAATAGTTAATTGATTCGATCAACCGAATCAAACTTTCAAGTTATTGGACATCTCTATGTATCACACTATCTCGCTCACGCACACATAGACTGTAAACACTGTAAGCGATGTGCTAACAATCTGTCACTCTGTTCATTCAACCGCCGAAATGAATCCCGCGATCTATAGCAGGCCTAAAAACACACTGAAAGCGTGGGCTGGCGGGGGCGCGTGCCAGCATTCCGCGTCGGAATTTTACATGTGTGTGTGTGAGCTGCCACGGACACGCGCCGCACACGCCACGCTGCACGCATTCAGTGTGTTCGGCCTTTAATGATTATATTAGAATTAAATTTCTACAATTAATATAAATAAAGCAATATAATTGCTAACATTGACTAATCTAAAACATTTCATTTTGGAATGTAAAAATATGAATTTGCAGTCTTTATAATTTAAATCATTAAATTTTCGTTTGTTATCCATGGATAATTTAATGAATCTGAATTGTTTTCATAGGATATTTTACAGCACATGTTATTATGGCAGTGCATAAAGCATTTGTATCATTGCATTAAATATCTTGTATTGTGTTCACCAAACAAATACAATCCTATTTTCAGCTAAACTCATTCCCTTCATACAAACTTTCACACACCTCCAGAAGCCTCAGCACAGGGCTTATATTGTATGGAAATAAAGACTTCGAAACCAGCCGGCTTATTTGCAATCGCAGCCTGATTAACACCCTCATGGTATCATCAAGACCTCTGGAGCCGCCAGAATCTGTTTGCTGGCACGTTTCAAGAAACTTTGGCCAGTTCCTTCTTACATATTTCAAAAACCTCAACAAATACAGCAGGAAACACGTCTCATTGCTTACCAAGTAGTCTAGTAACACATCGCTGTCATGTGAAACTACTTTTAGAAACTCTATGAATGAGGACATTGGGTTCAACATCGGCATCAAATCTGGGTACATAGAATTTCTGTAGACGATACCCACTGTTATGTCCAATGTGCAGACCATGGATTCAATCAAATAATCATCCTGTTCGCTAAATAAATGTATCAGCATTTTTGTGAAGGCAGTTTCAGGATGGAATTCTAGACTGTTTCTGATGAAAACGTCTAGCTTCTTCAGTACATCTCTGATGGACCTTTCAACAATTTGCATGTCCTGAATTGCATTATAATCTGAGGAATCTATGGAGCTATCAGAAGAATCGCATCTCATCTCCTTGACTGTTACAGCAATGGATTTCAGAACTAGTAAAGACATTCTTTGTAACATGGTTTTGTCAACTTCATTTCTTGCGGATGTATCTTCATTATCTTCTTCTCCATAAGTCTGGTCTACCAGCTGTATTGTAGCTGTTAGGGGGACAACTTCGGGTCCTAGCGTGTACTCCTGGATGACTTGACATTCATGCCCAAGAAACCCAAAACCGCTTCTACTATTTTGAACACTTACATCATTTAGTAATCTGAAATCCTTCACGAATCTCACGATAGAGTGAGCGAGACAACAGATCTCTTCCGGCAAAATGTCTTGCAGTGCTAATGTCGATCCATAGCATAGGACTTCATTGAATAAACTAAGCAAATGCGAGTATATTAGACTTGGTAGCATTGTATTTCTTAGCAAATCTACAAAGCTCTGTAAGTCTGCATAGAACGGTTTTGTATCTATGACAGAGAGATTCGCTTTTACGCTTATAATGTTCTCCCATAGAGAGAAAAAAGTAAGTATGCAATTTTCAGCATTAGCTAAATTCAGGTACCTTAGTAGTAAGAGTTTCATATTTTTAACTAGAACGGGCCAATGGTGCTCCAATGTTTTTATCGTTAAACATTTTATATGCGAAGTGTCAAAAGACTCGGAATCCGTAAGGACGACAGTTACACAACCATTTTCATTCACCCTCTCTATCCGGGACGGTGTGGGTTCTGGAGAAACCGACCTCTCCGACTCAGTTTGCTGCTCCGCAAGCTTTAATACTGGCTCATGCAATTTGAATGTAACTGGTTTTTCAGGAACTTCTTCTCCCGTTGAAACGGACGGGGCACCATTGGTTTGTAAATTTGAAAAGGCACTGTGCAAATTACTGTGGGAACTAGACGGCTGTGAACTGCTACTACTATTGTACGTTACGCTAATTCGAAACGGATTATCTTCTTGTACATGCATGTTTCCCGCTGTATTTACATAACTGCTTTCTTCGAGTGGATGTTGTTCCACATCCTTCCATTCAACTATCCTCTTTATTATATCCAAGCTGAAATTAATCTTTTGTACCGTAATTCTGTTTATTCTATCAAACAAATAAATGTTTTCCGTTATTTGTTGAAGCCAGTTTTCATCTACAGTGTCTTTTGAGACTATTAGAAAACTAGCCAAAACTCTGCTGGCCACAAAAGTAACAAATTTGCTCTTATGGTCTGCCAACTCTATCACCTCTGTGATCCAATCGTGTTGGTTCCGTACAAAAATATCGCACGCCTGCATCACTTTTGAACATATTGTGCCTGTACTGTTTTGTTTCAAATAAATATCAAACATAAGTTGCATAGTGGATAAATAGGTCAGGGAACATGTTATAGGCCAGGAAACGATGTTTAGTCGCCTATCAAAGAGTTGGGTGAAAACCGCTTCATCAAACCTACACAAACATTGACCAACAAGTGCGTCCTGTAGTACTCGAAGCTCGGAGAGCAACTTATCATTTTCTAAACTCCAATGGGGTGAAGAACTTGAGCATGAAGGTATGATATCCACGCCAGAGTCAATTGGGAGCCTTAAAATGGAAGAGCAGTCCACTGCATCTTCACTTACTGTACCACTGTCAGGCGACTCGCCATTTCTAGCTGGAAATTGCTCTGTAGTTTCAGCTGGGGTCTCAGAGTCGAATATATCTGTGATGACGTCTTCCGCAGACCTGTCGCTTCCATCGTCGATGTCGGGCGCGTCTATACGTAACTTCTTTTTGACGGGTTGGTCCGAAGCCATAGCTTCATTAGTGAGTGAGCCACAATGTAGTTGCCCTCTTAAAACCATGAAATCGCGTCTCTGGGCGCTTCCAAACTATAATTCGCTTCGCTCACTCACAATAATCGATTCTATTCCGCAACAAACGTCGCCCTGAAAACAGAAACGAGAATATGAATGCATGACCTTTCCGTGTAGCTACCAAGTTACGCGGACGACAAAGCCGTGTATTATTTGAGCGCTATCGACATTCAACTATGCAATACGTATTTGTATTCGACAACTTAATGTTTAAACTAGAATGCTATTTCAAAATATCAAATAAAGTATCGAATTATTGGTGAATTTCAATGAACTTTCCAAAATATTTTGATGGCACACATACCCATGGATGGATACCGAGGTTGTTTCGACACTTATTTCCATCCTTGATATCCATAAATCATGAATAATGAATCACTGCAATCCAACAAAGCACAACAACACAAACTTTTAGGTGATATTTGTCAGAAAACAGCTAAATAATACAATTACAAGTTTGATGAATGGAACATCGACTCCATTACGTACAAATATGACGCTGAGTCAAATGAAACACTTTTTCGATTGGAATTTTTAATAACGCGAAGAAAGAAACCAATGAAAAGAAAAGACACGGCAATTTTTATAATGGAATTTAATATTTTTCATACAAAAGATTACATAAATTGTAACAGTTTATAATTAAGTATTAAAAGGAAATTCAAAGTCAGGTATTTCCGCAGGCATATCCGGTTTCGACGTTGCCAGTTTGGTGACTACCGAATTTAGCAATCGCGATAGCTCACCAATCATCATTCATTACCTACCTACCGAGAAAAGGTCCGTATAAAAATAATATGTAGAAGAGAACTACAATTATGTATATTTCTCAGAAGTCTGCGTGGTATTGTTTGTAAACGAAAATGAAACTAAACAAGGAAATAACGAAATATGTACCACTATAAATAATTAATTAACGTTATTTTATAGGTCCTCTTGCAGTTAGTTGATACTGGCGACCACAAATTATAAAGTTAGTCCAAGTGGCGACGCAAGATGCGAAGGTAGCGAAGGCTACATCTCTGTTTTAGTCAAAAGTAAATCTGTTACTGGACGAATACTATATAATTAATAATAATAATAATAATTTATTCAGAAGTATAACAATTATGTATGATACATAAATTCTTATACCTACTTATAAATATCGCCAAGTGTTTGAGCATCTATTGCTGAACTAGGCGCGAGCCTGTTATTCAGCTACAGAGCTCCAGAGCAGAGCTAATTTGTGGGGAAACGTTATCTACCTGGTAATTTCTTATGTAACGTTATTTCATAAAAGTGTGTAGGAGGATACAGACAAATATTTTGTTCTAGCAACATTGTGTCAGTGCCGATAGGAAAATGTCTGCTTTGAAAGAATCGAAAAATAAATCACAAAGATTAAAATAATAGACCTAGAATCAATTATACGATAAGAATTGATCAGGTGAATATGTTAGAGCTAGAAATGATGTGTGTAAATAAAGCAATAATTATGACTCATCTCAGTGTTTTGCATAACAATCGATAGAATAAATTTAGGTTAGACAACTCTGATTTTGTGTTCATATCCTCAACAATACGAAATTAACTGGAAATAAAACATTTCATCTGGATGATATTTTCGTCACACGCAAGTACATTTATTGTTTATTTATAGTAACGATACGGAAACGCATCGATAATGTCATTGACTTTTCTCATAGGTTTTTTTGCTAGTGGTTTTAAATTGAATGCTATCTAGACAAAAGTTGATCTAGGGATTGCGAAAGTGATCTAGTGTTGAGTGACAATAGCAACCTTGTAACTGTCGCATAGAAAGCAATTGTCGCCTTTTCGATTGGTTAAACAATGAGGGAAAATCTGCTAAATTTCCTCTCAGATCACAATGAATGGGCGTCAGTAGTTTTTTCTCAATATGTACTGTCTATTTACGCTTGGCGATTGCTATAAATATAATAAGGAAGAAATTAATGTGGTCAAATAACATAATTTACATGTGGGTATAGATTACTGGCTTGCCCTTATTTGGTAACCTTGGTAGGCCCTTTCTCAGTCAAAAAAAGGCTTGTTGATAACAAGCTTTATCTCTTTAAGCTAGCTTATAGCCAAACAAGCATATAAACTGAGGTTTTTGCTGTACAAAATTCGAACACCTACTTAAGTATTTATATTTTTCCAATTGGTTTCGTATTTGTTTTGATTTATTCACTCAAATAGTGCTATGAGTAATTTAGGAATCAGAGTAAGGACATGTTCAAAAACATGTTCAAGATCTCCAGCTCAAGGAGACGACTGCCAAGAAGCAGAGGAGATGCCATTGCACCTTCTGTGAGAGTGCGGCCCACTGATGTGTAAAAGAAACACCCATCTGGGCAACTGCTCACTTTAACTTTACGAAGTAAAACAAATCTGCGCCAAGTGTCTGCAGTTCCTAACTGATACAAAGCTGAGCACTGAACTATTAGTAAGCTGGTGATCAAAATAGGGTATAGGGATTGGTCCTTGTGATACAAGGCTGGGTAAGCCATGAAAAAGCCCAATCACAAATAATATTTTTTTATTTTTTGGCCTTTGTTACTAGGCTTTTAAGGCACAATAAATCTGCCAATGTCAACATAGTGGAGAATGCACGAAGGAGGACAGCTGGTTTTTAATCTGATGCGTCGGTCACAAATAATAATACGGATGGACATGTTAATTTGAATGGACATGTAATGTTAGTATAAGTAAATAATTGAAACTTACCCTCCTTTCAGATGACACAAGAATGAGACACAAAACGAGAACAATAAAATGTTGCATGCCTTAAATTTTTACAAGTAGATTTTGTACCAGAATCTCATAGGACATAAGTGTTGTGAACATGTGCGGAGGACATTAGAGTGGTGGAAAGGTGGGGAGCGGTGAAAAGGAGGCAAGGATGTCGGATGAAGACGACTCGTCGTCTGATAAGGCATTATGCCCTATCAACAATGTGCCTGGTAAGTGTCATTAAACTGTTTTACAAACAGCTATGATGAGTTATGTTGTTACTCTAGAAAATCTTAAACTTTTTTCCAGACATAAAATAAAAGGTCAAATTCTTTTTTCCGTAAAAGAGTACCCAACCACATATTACAATTCTAAGCACAATTTACATAATTCACCATGGAAACTGTTAGCATCCTATTTCACACCATATGCAAGGCCGTCTGATTCAATGCATTGGCCATCAATAAAGGCTGTAGTATGTACAGCGTCAAATTAATTAGCGTCAATCAATTATTCACGGCGTATGTTTTATGCCATGCATTTATAATTGCCTGGTGCTATTGTTTCTTGTTGTAAGGATGTCCTTTGAAATCTTATCTTATCATCTAAGGGGGCCAAGAATACCTGGCGACACTTCGACCCTATGGGATCTGTTGTGCCAAACCCCTGTCCGCCAAATGGTGCCCCAATCTGGTTTTTTGGTGGACTTCACGCCTTAGAATAGTAAATACCAGCCTTTGGCGTATGCAGGTTTCCTCACGATGTTTTCCTCCACAGAAAAACCTGTGGTATTATAATAAACCCAAAACCGTACTTAAGTATCGAAAAACTCATTGGTACGGGTCAGGATCGAACCCTCCCCTCATGAACGTGAGGCGAGTGCACAACCAACTACAATACCACGGTTCAACGACTTTGAAATAGCAACATTTATTGTTTATATGGGGTTTCAGTTAGAAATTATATCTAATGGCTTCACAGTTAGCAATTATATCTTTGGTATCCAAAAAAAAGTCAGGAAAACATCGCGACGATACTTGCATACTCCAAAGATTAGAACTATTCTAGGCGTATGTGAATTCCACCAAAATACGGATCGGGGAACCGTTGGCGGACAGGGGTTTGGCCAAAAGTGTCGAAGTGTCGCCAGGTATTCCAGCCCCATAAGAAGATAATTTATCATCAGTATTTTGATGAGCGTCAGTGGCCTCGGGGATAAGACGCGACCTATGATATCGAAAGGTCCGAGGTTCGATCCCCGGTTGGGCCATGTACCAATGGGTTTTTTCTCGAAACTTAAGTACATGTACTGATTGCTCTCAAACGGTGAAGGAAAACATCATGAGGAAACCTGCATACGCCGAAGAAGAAATTCTTAGGCGCATGTGAAGTCCACCAACCCGCACTGGGCTAGCGTGGTGGACTATAGCCCGCACGCCCTCGTTGAGAGGGTAGGCCTGAGCCCCAGCAGTGGGGAGATTAATAGGCTGATGATGATGATTTTGATGGCCCATACTCTGTCGTTACGAGGATCCTTTGACCAATGCGAGGCTTATAGACTTGTTTTTGATGACATTCCAGTGCTGGGCATAAAGCGACTGAAGCAGATCGAGAGCATGTTCGTGTCCCGGCGGCTGCAGCTGCCGCGCGCGCACGGGCTGAGCGTGGAGACGCTGCTGGACGCGCTGCTCGTGCTGTACGACGAGTGCTGTAACAGCAGCCTGCGCAGGGAGAAGGCGGTCGCGGACTTCATACAGTATGGTGGGTACATACAGCTACTGGAGCAGTTCTTGGTCCAGCAGTCCTAACACGGTATGGCGAGTGGGTTATGGCAGTCTGATGGCTGGGGCGTAACCGTAAGCCTGTCTGAGGAAACCTGCATACGCCGAAGAAGAAATTCTTAGACGCATGTAAAGTCCACCAACCCGCACTGGCCTAGCGCGGTGGACTATAGCCCGAACGCCCTCGTTGACAGGATAGGCCTGAGCCCCAGCAGTGGGAACATGTTAATAGGCTGTTGATGAACCGTAAACCGTAAAGAGAACCAAGGTCACCGACATAGCTCAAAGAATTGCGAAGTGGTAGTGGGCGGGGCACATAGCTCGTAGAACTGACGGCCGTTGGGGCAGAAAGGTTCTCGAGTGGCGACCACGTATCTGTAGACGCAGCGTAGGCCTCCCACAAGGTGGACCGACAATCTAGTGAAGGTCGCGGGACCCGGCTGGATGAGGTTAGCGCGGGGCCGCCGGTCGTCGTGATCCCTGTGGAAGGCCTTTGTCCAGCTTAAGACGTCTACAGACTGATATAATGAACCGTAAGCCACGAGCTTCGGCTTAATTTAGGCCTAAACATTATTTATTTATTGTAATTTTTGTCGTTGCCAGTGAAACCGGTGGTGGCGGCGCTGAAGCGGCTGCGGCTGTCCCGGGACGACTTCGAGCTGGTGAAGGTGATCGGGCGGGGCGCCTTCGGGGAGGTGTGCGTCGTGCGCGCGTCGTTCCTACAGGTACTGTTGCATCATCAAGGTTTTATGGCTCCATACCTGCAAAGGAATAAAGAAACCTTTATAGGATCACTTCGTTGTCTGTCTGTCTGTCAATACCCTTTTTCCCAGGAACGCGTGGAGGTATCAAGTTGAAATTATTATCAAATACTCAAATCTGCAATCCTTTGGAGCTGTGAAAAAAAATCAAACTTCTAAATCAACGCAGTGAAAAGATATACAACGAATTCTAAGATTCGATTTTTTCAGCTCATTATTAGGTCGAATTATTAGACAGTTAATTTTTTTAAAAATAACGTATGTAAGCAAACTTCTTGTGACGTAGTGGGGAAAAGTTAGCGCATGTAGTCGTCTGATCTACCAATAGCGCGCTCGATTGAATTGATTGTTAAATGTTTGTTTATTTTGTTTATTAGTTTGTTTGTTTGTACGGCCATGTTACATTATGATTGTTAAATGTCACCTAAAAGAGACCTACTACAAGAGGCTACTAATTATATTTGACATTGCAGGGCGCGGAGGTGGGCGTGAACGCGGCGGGCGGCGGCACGATATCCACCACGACGGGCGAGCGCGTGTACGCCATGAAGATACTCAACAAGTGGGAGATGCTCAAGGTAATCAGCAATTTCACCAAGCTTCCGATTTTTCATCGCACGGTATAGATCGCCGGTTTCTTCTCTGGCTATTATACGGTTTCAGCGGGGAGCTGTGCCACTAGAGACGCTCATTTAATTTCAAGAAATAGTTCATTGATTCGATCAACCGAATCAAATTTCAAGTTTTTCGACATCTATATGTATCACACTATCTCGCTGACGCACACATAGACTGTAAACACTGTAAGCGATGTGCTACGGTCTGTCACTCTGTTCATTCAACCGCCGAAAAGAAACCGGCGATCTATAAAGGCGTATTTCCTGCGCCTAAACATTAGACAAAACATCGAAACAAAAACATTTGTTTGCCTACACAAGCTGTCTCCTGCTCTAGAGAAATTCAATTCAATACTATTTATTGCACATACAAAAAACAGAACACTGACTGGACTGTTCGTGTAGTTGGTAGTGAACCTGCCTACTGCGTGGGTTCGATTCCCACCCGGGACCAACATTTGTGTGATGAGCATATCTGTTGGTTTTCGGATTCTGGGTGTTTGTATGTATTTAAGTATCTATTTTGTCCGCAGCGAGCCGAGACGGCGTGCTTCCAGGAGGAGCGGGACGTGCTCGTGTTCGGCGACCGCCGCTGGATCACCAACCTGCACTACGCCTTCCAGGACGAACACAATTTGGTAAGTCTCAAATTTATAATAGGGATCGTGTAAGCCGTATAATAAGAGCCGGCGACGAGCTAAAGCAGTTCTTGGTCACGTACGAGGATCAAATAGAGCGGGTGCTCACAGACGGACACGTGAGGAGCACTCGCGTCCCGCGGCAAGCGTGTGTGACCATGAATGATGAGACTGAGCGAAGCGAATTGACGCGGCCATGTATGTACCAATGGGTTTTTCTCGAAACTTGCGTACATTTACTGACTGCTCTCAAAAACATCGTGAGGAAACCTGCATACGCCGAAGAAGAAATTCTTAGGCGCATGTGAAGTCCACCAACCCGCACTGGGCTAGCGTGGTGGACTAAAGCCCGAATGTCCTCGTTGAGAGGATAGGCCTGAGCCCCAGCAGTGGGGACATCATGATAGACTGTTGATTTGATTTCGGGAAAAGGATATTTCGGGAAAAGGATATTTTGGCATAGGGACATTTTGGGAAAGGGAATTTTTGAACCTAATGTGCCCGGATGATCAAACTCATGTGATTTCATATACTACGCTTATAATTGGATTAATGTTGTGTTGTCTGGCTGGCCGGCAGTATCTGGTGATGGACTACTACTGCGGCGGGGACCTGCTGACGCTGCTCTCCAAGTTCGAGGACCGGCTGCCGGAGGACATGGCGCGGTTCTACATCGCCGAGATGGTGCTGGCCGTGCACAGCGTGCACGAGCTGAGATACGTGCACAGGTGGGCACGCCAGCCGTTTATTACACACAGACCAACTTTGATAACTAGCTGTTGCCCGCGACTTCGTTCGCGTTGACAAAGTACTTTATTCGATACCGAGTGCCCCTGTAATCGGCCACTACAGGTATTTTGTTACGCGCTGTATGTCAGTCAGTGTTTTTTAAGACTTAGGGTTTTTAGACTTTTTAGGGTTGTGAGTTTTTAAAACCCGTTCATTGTTATTTCCAGGGACATAAAGCCGGACAACGTGCTGTTAGACGCGAGCGGCCACATCAGGCTCGCTGATTTCGGATCGTGCTTACGGCTGGGTGATGACGGAAAGGTATTCTATGCTTTTTTTAAAAAAAAATATGCATTTTTACCATCTCTCTGTCAACTCCAACTCCTGAATCAGATAGTTTCAAAAATATTGGCGGTGTGATAATAGAAGCCGGTGCACCTACAACCCATAAATATTATTTTTATTTTATTTAGGAAACTTAGTCTAAACAAGGAAATACTATAATAATGAAGACAAATAATAGAACATAGACAGAGACAGTTTCCACAGATTACATACATTATTAATTCGTTTAATTCATTATGTTTTAGGTACAAAGTAACGTCGCCGTGGGAACGCCCGACTACATATCACCAGAAATTTTGAGGGTATGTTGATATTGTAAATCTGATGCACAACAACAGAATATAAATAAATTGACTTTTCTGACACCCAGGTGACGGAAGTAACAATAATATTACACAAGTTGTAAAAGTATTGTAAAAGTATGGACAATAAAATGGTAACCAATACAATACTATCATTTATTAATAAATAAAATTTTTACACGTCAAATAAGTTTAAATAATAATTCAAAGTATAATTACTTCATTATTAATTCATTTCATAATAATTCGAACTGTAGTTTGAGATTACTTATTATGTGTAACCCAGAGGGGGTTACCATTTCATCTATACTAATATTATAAAGAGGAAATATTTGTATTTTTGTGTGTGTGTATGTTTGTAATGAATAAACTCAAAAACTACTGTGCCGATTTCAAAAATTCTTTCACCATTGGAAAGCTACATTCACCCTGAGTGACATAGGCTATATTTATCTATATCTATGTCCACCCGTGCGAACAGGGGCGGGCCGCTGGTTGTCTATATATTTTTACTATTTTCATAAACCTATTTTTACTACACTTACCTATCTATTGGACTGAAATTTTCAGTTACCTAACAGTATAAATCGATAAAGTGCCTTTTTAACACTAAAAGGAATATATTTTTTATTGTGACAGGCAATGGAGGATGGCCAAGGTCGCTACGGGCCCGAATGCGATTGGTGGTCGCTAGGTAAGCTATCACTATCGTACTACAGTCGTGTAGGCGCACTGTTGGCCGTAGGCTTCCATCATCCAGCCGGCTCCTCCAGAGAGTCCACAATATTTATGTAAGACACCCGGAAGAATAAAAGCGCCCACGCAGCGTGGGACGTCTTGCGAACTAGAATCGAAAAAGCTAAAAACATCACTTCAGTACATTATAGAAATCTATACTAAAACTGAAGAGTTTGTTTTTTTGTTGGTTGGTTGGTTGGTTTGTTTGTTCAACCTAGACCTTCCCGGGACGTCACGAGAATTTGAAAATGTCGAGACTTCCCAACCCAATCCTACTAATATTATAAAGGCGAAAGTTTGTATGGATGTTTGTGAGTTTGTATGAATGTTTGTGATGTTGTACGGATGTTTGTCAGTTTGGATGGATGTTTGTGAGTTTGTATGGATTTTTGTCAGTTTGGATGGATGTTTGTGAGTTTGGACGGATGTTTGTGAGTTTGGATGAATGTTTGTGAGGTTGTATGGATGTTTGTCAGTTTAGATGGATGTTTGTGAGATTGTATGGATTTTTGTCAGTTTGGATGGATGTTTGTCTGTTTGTATGGATGTTTATCAGTTTGTATGGATGTTTGTGAGTTTGGAGGGATGTTTGTTACCCTTTCACGGAACAGATTTTAATAAAACATTACAGTTTATACATTACAAATCAGAATAACACATAGGCTATAGATACGTCTGGAAATAACGAATAATTTGTATGATATTAATATTGCAGGCGTGTGCATGTACGAGATGCTGTTCGGCGAGACGCCGTTCTACGCGGAGTCCCTGGTGGAGACGTACGGGAAGATTATGAACCACGCGCGCTCCTTCAGTTGCCCCCCGCCCGACGAGCACGCAGCACAGGTAATACCCTCACACATCTTTTTAAACGAGGTTTTGGTTTGGTTACTAGACCTTTAAGCCATCAACATCCTGTTAATATGTCCCCACTGTCTAGCTCAGCGCTATACCGTCTCAACGATGGCGTATGGGCTATTGTCCACCACGCTAGCCCAGTGCGGGTTGGTGGATTTCACATGCGCCTAAGAATGTCTCCATCGGCGTATTCAGGTTTCCTCACGATGTTTTCCTTCGCCGTTTGGGAGCAGTAAAATGTACTTAAGTTTCACTTTAAAAATAAAATAAAAAAAGATATAAAACATGTAATTCTGTCTTTTACAGGTGTCCGAAGAAGCGAAAGATTTGATCCGGAGGCTAATCTGCTCGTCCGATACTAGGTTGGGGAGGAATGGATTGGAAGACTTCAAGGTAAGTCAAGTCGCTCACTGATCATCATCATATCAGCCTGTAGACGTCCACTGCCGGACAAATGCTATCGCCAGGGCTGTCCACGACGACCGGTCCCGCGTTAACCTCATCCACCCGCTCATTATCTCCTCCATTCATTCCTTGCTCACTGAAATTCCATGTAAACTTTAAGAAACAGAAAGGAAAAAAAAACTCCACCTACGTGGAAATAATTTATAAAACGCGGGGGAGGCCGCGGGAAACAGCTTCAATTTCAATTTCAAAGCCTTTATTTACTAACACAGGTTACATTTTAAATAAAATAAAACTTAACTTAACACATCGGTCTCCTGGGCCAGTGTGCCTTTTGACACATAGGCCTCCTCCAGTTGTTTCCATATTTTTCTTTCTTTGGCCAGTCTCGTCCATAGTGGGCCAATCACTTTTTGTAAGTCGTCTGCCCATCTTTTACGTTGGCGTCCTCTTTTTCTTTTTGTTTCAAATCGTGGGAAACAGCTAGTGTATGATAAATGAACTTTCTTTTTCACTTTGGACGTATTTTTTTCACTTTTGGACGTTTTTTTCCTTTTGACTTTTTTTTTCACTGTTGACGTTTATTTGTTCCCTGTTGACGTTTTTTTTCACTGTTCACGTTTATTTGTTCCCTGTTGACGTTTTTTTCACTGTTGACGTTTATTTGTTCCCTGTTGACGTTTTTTTCACTGTTGACGTTTATTTTTTCACTGTTGACGTTTATTTTTTCACTGTTGACGTTTTTTTTTCACTGTTGACGTTTATTTTTCACTGTTGACGTTTATTTGTACCCTGTTGACGTTGTCGCAGAGCCACGCGTGGTTCGAGGGCGTGCAGTGGGACAACGTGCGCGAGATGCAGGCGCCGTTCGTGCCCGACGTGGCCAGCCCCACGGACACCTCCAACTTCGACGTCGACGACACGGACATCAGGTAACAGCCGCCCACTGCTGGACATAGGGCGTATCTTGTAAATTGTACGGTTTCTTGTTACCGTACATCAAGTATGATGTTGATATGATGAGGCAAACGCACGGTTTCTGGAATATTACGATAAATATATTTGCTTGATATGCTGTGATGTGTTATGCTAGGTAGTTTGTTAATGAATGCTTATTTAAAGTACAAAACAATGTGTTTTGAAATAACTAACGCGCCGACTCAGCTACGCGTCAATATGTTGTGCGGTTGTAAACCATACAGTAGTGTAGCAGGAACATCTCTGTTGCTCTCTGAACTGAATATTGCGAAGGAAATGTGTTTCCTTTTCTTTTGGCAATTATTGGCATTTTAACAAAAGAACAGGTGGGTGATAATATTAAATTTCATCGTTTTCCTTTAATTTACTATGTTATGCTTATGCATACTACTGAAGTACTATGTTACTTAGAAATAAAAATACAAGATGTGATTCTGCACATTTGTCCTATTCAATTCCCGATTCAAACTTTTTGATTTCTTAATAACCTCAATTACTGTTTTTCATTTCCTATTAGTTAATTTTTCTAGTTTGTTTGGTATTTAGAGAAGTTTACCTTCGAATTTTCGAAGCGTACCTGAAGGTAAACTTCTCGAAATGAAAAACTGTAATTGAGGTTTTTAAGAAACACACACGCATATTATGTATACCGCTCATAACGAACGGTTTTGCACACCAAATGTTTTTTTCTAAGCGATCATTGTGATTGCAGGCTGTCGGAGGCGGTGCCGCCGCCGCCGCCGTCGCCCGCGTTCTCCGGGCTGCACCTGCCGTTCGTGGGGTTCACGTTCACGGCCGGCTCGCGGCTGTCCGACCTGGGCGCGCCCGCCGGCCCGCTCAGCCCCGCCAAGAACGCGCCCAGCCAGGTGCGCGCGCGCACGACCGCACATAGACAATAACGTCCTTACATATCCTCCTTCATCATTATCATCAGCATGCACTAGTCCACTGCTGGACATAGGCCTCCTCCAAGGTGTTTCTCTACCCCGGAAATATCAATGAAGTGTGCATATAATGTAACAATTTAAAACTGTTGTCAAGAATTAGTCCAATGCCTTAATCATCATCATCATATCAGCCTGTAGACGTCCACTGCTGGACAAAGGCCTCCCCCAGGAATCTCCACGACGACCTGGTCCTGCGCTAACCTCATCCAGCCGGGTCCCGCGACCTTCACCAGATCGTCGGTCCGCCTTGTGGGGCCTGCCTACGCTGCTTCCGATACGTGGTCGCCACTCGAGAACCTTTCTGCCCCAACGGCCGTCAGTTCTACGAGCGATGTTCCACTTCAGCTTCGCTATTCTTTGAGCTATGTCAGTTGACCTAGGAGTAAAATCGTCTTGATACCTGTGTATTGATCTCACTAGGCGCCTTCGAACGCCGGGGACCGCGCCGCGCTGAAAGCCTTGGAGCGAGAGAACGCTCTGCTCGCGCAAACCATCGCCGAGCTGAGGGCCGGGGGCGCGGCCATGGACACGGGCGGCGGTAATGTATTTTTTTAGAACAGTTTACGGCCCTGGAAACTTGAGTCTTCTAGGCCCGTCATTTAAAAAAAAAACGGGCGGAAAGTATACTTAGTATAAATTTGAAGGATATAAAGAAATTCCATGATATTTTCTAAAAATAAAAATAAAATTATTGGCTGTGTGTATGACGTACGCTTTGATGTTTTTTTTTTAATTTAACAGATGATGTACTCAACATGAAGGAGGAGATGGCGGCACTGGCCAAGAGGAACGGGGACCTGGAGGCTCAAGTGAAATGTTACGAGCAACTCAACTCTGGTATCACGGCGCAGGTAAACATTTTATTAAATAAATAAAATAAACTATTCATTAGAATGTGGCTGTCGTCATATTTTGGTTTTTGAAAAAGAATTCTATCTAGACTACATAAAGTTTAGTATTTGAACTACATTTGAGACCCGAACGGGTTTTTTAACACTCTAAGGGCTATTCCTGTACGGTTTCTTGCAGCTGTCCACCAGTTAGGCCGGTTGATATGATTAAAATCTTATTTTATTGAACTCACAATATTTGCTTGCAGGCTGGCCTGTTGGCGTAGTTGGTAGTGACCCTGCCTACTGCGCCGGAGGTAGTGGGTTCGTATGCAGGTTTCCTCACGATGTTTTCTTTCACCAAAAAGCCTGTGGTATTATGGTAAATGTACTTGAGTCCGGGCCAGGATCGAACCTACGGCCTCGTGAATGTTAGTTTACGTGCTGTTGGATTTGTTGCTGTTTCTTCCCCTCGGCTATATAATATAGGTTGAACCAGAATAATTTTAGACAGAATTTACATCAAAAAGAGAATATTATATTCCAATTTTATGTTTTAGGACATAACATCAACCCCGCAAGAGATGGCGGTGCGCATGCGCGAGCTGGAGCTGATAGTGGACGCGCTCTCTCTGGAGAAGGAGGAGCTGGCGAAGGACAAGTCCGACTCCGTGGAGAAGCTAAGGCTGCAGGTACGTCGTATGCACACCTCGGAGTTCTCGTGGCAACACGTACGTGGAAACGGCACGTACAAATATTCTACTAATATTATAAAGGCGAAAGTTTGTGAGGATGTGAGGATGTTTGGATCACGCAAAAACTACCGAACAGATTTTGATGAAACTTGATACAGTTGTAGCTTATATCCTGGAATAACATATAGGCTACTTTATAACGCGGACAAAGTCGTGGGGCGTCCGCTAATGCCCCCTAAGTAACAAAACGCCTACATAGAGGGCGTTTGTACTGGTTTTGTTTCCACTGACGTGCGGTCGACCGTACTGATGCACTGTCTCCTTACTCGCGCGACAGGACCGAGATCTGAAGGACGCGTTGTCGCAACGCAAGCTGGCGATGGCGGAGTACAACGAGGTGACGGACAAGCTGTCCGAGCTGAGGCAGCAGAAACAGAAGCTGTCGCGGCAGGTGCGCTCGCTACACTATTCAAAATTTTTATTATTGCTACGGGGACAACAAGCAGGCTAGCCTCCTGATGTTAAGAGGTCACCGACACTTGCAACACCCGGGGGGTGCTGTTGCGTCGCCGGCCATGGTTGAAGGTTTTGACTCTCTTTCATCCATTGTCCATAATATATTGTTAGCATACATAAAACCTCAACATCACTCGTAGAACTGACGGCTGTTGGGGCAGAAAGGTTCTCGAGCGGCGACCACGTATCGGAAGACGCAGCGTAGGCAGGCCCACAAGGTGGACCGACGATCTGGTGAAGGTCGCGGGACCCGGCTTGATGAGGACCGGTCGTCGTGGAGATCACTTGGGGAGGCCTTTGTACAGCAGTGGACGTCTGCAGGCTGATATGATGATACATAAAACCTGCGTCAGTGGCGTCGGGGATAAGACGCGGCCTATTATATCGGAAGCTCCGAAGTTTAATCCCCGGCTGGGCCATGTACCAATGGGTTTTTTCTCGAAACTTAAGTACATTTACTGCTCTCAAACGGTGAAGGAAAATATCGTGAGGAAACCTGCATACGCCGAAGAAGAAATTCTTAGGCGCATGTGAAGTCCTCCAACCCGCACTGGGCTAGCGTGGTGGACTATAGCCCGAGCGCGCTCGTTGAGAGAGTAAGCCTGAGCCCCAGCAGTAGGGACATGTTAATTGAATACGTTTACGACGACCTAAAGAAGGTGGCCGGAAGCGGCTGGATGAGGCGGGCGGAGGTACTGGCGTGGTGGCGCTCATTGGGGAATGTCCTATGTCCAGCAGTGGACGTTAAGGGCTGGTATGATGATGAATACGTTGGTTTTTCAGGTCCGCGACAAGGAGGAGGAGCTGGAAGTGGCCATGCAGAAGATCGACGCGCTGCGGCAGGACATCCGGCGCGCGGACAAGGCGCGCCGCGAGCTGGAGGCGCGCCTCGACACCGCCATCGCGGAGGCCACCAAGGTACTGTCGACCGCACCTCACAATAGAATAGAGTTAAGCAGAGTACAATAGAGTAGAGCAGAACAGAATAGGATGGAGCCCGTGCTCTAACCGCGGTTTTTTTGTATATGATTATTTCAAGACTATGATCGACCTAGAAGGACATTGTTTCCGGGGCCGAAGAACCTATTTAAAAAGAGAAATAGATAACGTTGTTGTTTGTGTTTGGGGGGCTTTTTGGCGGGATTTTGTCGGAGACGGTTGTCTTTTTATTTAGTTTTCCTAAAAAATGTTTATTGTAGGTTTTGGTGTATATCTGTGATAGTTTTGTATGCAACAAGTGCCTATTATAGTGTGTATTGTGCGGGATAGTTGAATAAAAGCGTGTAACGACTCTACCAGATCGTTCCAATATGTCCCTTGTTAAATCTTCATTAAACCTACTATCAGTTTAATGCGGACGTGAACTGCAGTGTGGATCACCGAATGGCACTAGTTGTGGTTTCGTGGAGGCCGTGCTGCGGTTTTATTGAAAATCGCCGACTATTAATGGTCGTGCCCTGTTTTTGTGGAAGCCGTGCTGTAACCGCCGGTTTTTGAAGAAAAACAAACATAATAAGACTTGGCTGTATGGTCTATGACTTTTGCCTGTCCATCATTGGACGATCGACGGCAGCCTGTCATATCGAAAGGTCCGGAGTTCGATCCCCGGCTGGGCCATGTACCAATGGGTTTTTTCTCGAAACTTAAGTACATTTACTGACTGCTCTCAAACGGTGAAGGAAAACATCGTGAGGAAACCTGCATACGCCGAAGAAAAAATTCTTAGGCGCATGTGAAGTCCACCAACCCGCACTGGGCTAGCGTGGTGGACTATAGCCCGAACGGCCTCGTTGAGAGGGTAGGCCTGAGCCCCTTCAGTGGGGACTGTTAATAGGCTGTTGATGATGATTATTGGACGAATTCAACAAAAAAATATATTGTGTCTGGCAGGAACGCAAGCTGCGCGAGGAGACGCTGCGGTCGCACCGCGTGGAGGTGGCCGGCCCGCCCGGCTCGGCGGTGGCCGACGTCGCGCGCCTGCAGTCTGAGGTGGAGGCGCTGGAGGTAACCCACTAAAGTTTAACAGTCACATTAACCTCCTGGGACCCCACGGCCTCGCTTGAGGACATAAACATTAAAAATAAAACATTTAAAAAATATTAATCATAAAATAATTGAATTTTTAGACGTTCACTCAGCATTAACTTCTTTTGAGCACTAAAAATAACAAAACATAAAACATAAAAAAAATTGTTCACTTCTCCCAGGACTCAGGTTTTTTTTTTTAAATCATTTATTTAGAAAGGGTTTGGTCATACCATAATGACCATGTCACCCTTATTGGAACAAATCATACCTCGACTTTACCTCCTAGTAGCTAAGATAAATTTCACAAGTTTGTATAGTATCCTGGCCTCCTCAGATGAGGGGAATGCCAGGATGCTATTACAACCTCCCACATCCCTAAAAATCTGGTTATTATAGATTTGGCCTCTCAAAGCTTCGTTCCGCACACACTCCACCAAAACATGATGCACATCTTCTACCACATTACACTCGGTACAATTGGGTGAGTTAACTTTTCCCATCAAAAATGCGAACTTATTTAGTGGAATGTGTCCGGAACGCAATCTTAAGGCCATTACCACTTCCTCTCTTGTCATGTTACATGAGTCAAACCAAGGTATACGAGGAGGGCCGGATTGCATGGTTCTGTACCAGATCCCCAGACTGAGTGACCGTTCGTCAAAGTACTCTCTCCAGACCGAGTAACATTCTTATTTAACTATCGGCAATAATTCACTGTAGAAAGGCAAACAAATCTGTGGATCACCATCTGTTATTGCCAATCGAGCCAAACGATCCGCCTCCACGTTACCCGGAATGTTTACATGAGATGGAATCCACTGCAGCCTTATGCATTTATTCGTGGATACTAATTTACTGATGGTATCCATTATGGCGTAAGCTATCGGTGTGCCTCGAAAAGTCGAGGTGCATCGAGCTACGTGTTGGAGGGCACTCCTTGAGTCCGTTAAGATGACAAAATTCTGATGACCAGATCCAGATAAAACTTTGAAAATATTTAGAAATTTCAGGGTTTTTTGACAAATTTCGTTGATGTGCCTACCCCATCTAAGCGATCGGTCCAGCCATAGCCCTAAGTACCTATTATTTATTATTATTTATTATTTGAGGTGGGGCTCTTTCAAGTCTTATCCAGCCTTGTATCACTGCGACCATTGCTGATCTATTGTGATCGCCGCCTTTACTATAGTTCAGTGTTAAGCTTTGCATCCGTTAGGAACTTCAGCACGCTTTTGGCACTAATTAGTTTTACTTCATCGGGTTGAAGTACGTAGTTGCCCAGATGGACGCTTCTTTTACGCATCAGTGGGCCACATTCACACAGTAGGTGCAATGGTGTTTCCTCTGCTTCTTGGCAGAATCTGCAAACTGTAGTGTCTCGGAGATTGAGGTTGAACATGTGTTTGTTCAGGCCGCAATGTCCGGTGAGTGCTCTCACTAGTGTGCGTAAATTCTTCCTGCTTAGCGCTAAGGCCTCATTCGCAGTTTTGCGGTTAAAGGCTTTGATTAGCGCTTTGGAATGATTTAAGCCTGGCCCGTTGGTCCAGTTTTGTAAGCATTGTGCTTGACATAGATTCCTGAGTTTAAGGCGCGCCAGGCTTTTTGGTATGCCACAGCATGGTTCAGGGCCACATAGTGATCCCTGTGCCCCTGCCTTTGCAAGTTCGTCGGCCCTCTCGTTGCCTTCGATCCCTGCATGCCCAGGAACCCACCGAAGAACTACCCTGTTCTTTTCGCCCAGAGAGTTCAATAGTGTCACGCAGTTTTCCACTAGTTTTGAACTTATTATGTCCGAAGCTAGCGCCATTAGAGCTGCCTGACTATCCGAGTGAATGTAAATGCGATGATTGACGTAGTGCTTCCGGAGGTTAATGTCCGCACATTCGATGATGGCGTAGACCTCCGCCTGGAAGATGGAGGCGTGTTGTCCCAGATTTAACCCTCTTTCGAAGTTTGGGCTCTCTCCATATACTCCGCATCCTACGTCAAGTCCCGATTTCGAGCCGTCAGTAAACCATTTTAGGCTACCGGCCTCCCAGTGTATTTGGCTGTTTAGCCAATCATCTCTGGGCGGCAGTTCCACTGTGAAGAGTTTTTCGACCTTGAACAGTGGAAGCATGGTATCCGATACCATGTTGAGGATAGGTATTTCTAGTACTGAGTCTAACAGAGATCTCAGAGACTGCGAAATCCAGTTTACCTTCTCTAGGGCAGATATTCTGTACATGCTTGATTTCGCCACCTGTTGTATATATAGGTGGAGGGGCGGTATGTTCAATAATGCATCCAGAGCAGCGCCAGGCGAGGAGGACATTGCCCCAGTTGTAATGAGGCACGCAGTCCTTTGTAGGCTGCTTAGTTTGCTAATTGCGGTCTTCTGGTTGGCTTTGTTACTCCAGACCACTGAGGCGTATGTGACTGTCGGCCTCACGATGGCTGTGTATAGCCAGAGGGATATCTTAGGGTTAAGACCCCAATTTTTCCCTGCCAGTCGACAGCTTATACCTAAGGCAATTTTTGCCTTTTGTATGATGTTATCTAAATGGCTATTCCAAGTAAGTTTCTGGTCGAGTATTACTCCCAGATATTTCACTTCCTTGGAGAACGGTATCGTTCTGCCGTTTAGACTTGGCGGAGTCAGTTCGTCTAACTGCCTTTTGTTAGTGAATGGTACTAGGAC
Organism: Metalampra italica; assembly: GCA_949699065.1. NCBI lineage: Eukaryota > Metazoa > Arthropoda > Insecta > Lepidoptera > Oecophoridae > Metalampra > Metalampra italica. Next base: position 1,788,126 of record OX452995.1, on the reverse strand, counting down.
GGTTTTATCAGCGTTGACCGATAGTTCGTTCTCTTTGCACCATCCACTAATTATTGTTAGCGCTCTTTGCATAACATTTGAGATTGTATTTTGGCAAAAACCTCGTACGATGATCACTAGGTCATCTGCGTATCCCTGAGTGTCAATTCTTAGTTCTGCCATTTTGTACAATAGTTGATCTACAGCGAGGGTCCATAGTAGAGGCGATAGGACGCCACCTTGAGGGCAGCCTCTTGTAGTGCTTACTTCAAGGTTTGTCCCATGTAGAGAGACCTTGACAGTACGGTTTGAGAGCATTGATTTCACCCACTTAGTGGTAGTGGGATCGACATTTTTCTCCTCAAGTCCTCTAATTAGTGTCTTTATTGGAGTATTGTCGAATGCGCCCTCAATGTCTAGAAATGCACATAGTGCAATCTGTTTGTCCTCTAATGCCTTTTCTGCTCTGTCGACTAAGTATAGCAGAGCAGTTTCCGTGGACTTGCCTTTACGGTAGGCATGTTGGTTACAATGTATAGGGTTGTGGATTAGATCCACTTCCCTTATTTGCCTATCCAGTACCTTCTCCATTGCTTTCAGCATGAAGGATGTAAGGCTGATTGGTCTAAAAGACTTTGGCAAACTGTAGTCTTTTCTTCCAGCCTTAGGTATGAATAGTACTTTGACCTTGGTCCATTCTTCTGGTATATACCCCCAGGCATAGCTTGCTCTGAAGATTTTGACCAGATAAGGTGTAAGGATATCTATACCTTGTTGCAATAGCACAGGCAGTATTCCATCGTTCCCGCAGGATTTGTAGGGTTTGAAGGATCTTACGGCCCACCTAACCTGTTTGGGCTTTATGATTCTAGCAGCCCTGCACCAGTCCTCATTACGAGGTCTGCGCGGAGCGGAGGCCGTGTTGCCAGTAATCGTAGCACCTGGAAAGTGGGTCGATATAAGAAGATCCAAGGTTTCCTTTTCACTAGTTGTAAAGGAGCCATTCGGTTTTTTCATGAGTCCGATTTGGTTAGGTTTGTCTTTAGCTAGCAATTTGTGTATTCTAGCTCCTTGAGGTGTTTGAACTACGCCCTCGCAGAACTTTTTCCACGATGCTCTCTTTGCTTTCCTAATCTCTATGTTGTATTCAGTTAAGGCTTTTTTATAGGCCTCCCATTGGAGTGTCTGTTTGGCCTTATTGAATAGTCTCCGCGTTTCTTTCCTGAGCTTATTCAGCTTCGGATTCCACCACGGAGTTTTGCTTTTAGAGGTCTTTGTCTTTTGCGGGCAACTAGCTTCGTAGGCACTGTTAATGCCTTCCGTAGCAATCGCCACTGCAATTTCTAGACTCTCGCATGTTTTGATACTTTTAGGGAATGTTTCGAGGTTCCGCTTTAGTTCGTCCCTGTAAGCGTCCCAGGCGGTGGCTCTCGGATTCCTATAAGTTGTGGGTTGACAAGCTATGGAGGCTGACAGTTTGTAGTTGATGTGTCTATGGTCAGACATAGAGGCTGTATCACTAACGTGCCAGTCTAAAATGTGACTGGCTAGGTTTTTTGTCGCAAAAGTAATGTCCAAAACTTCTTGCCTAGCACTAGTTACAAAGGTCGGTTCACATCCCTTATTTAGTACATGCAGACAATTGGTCAAAAGGAAGTCGTAAAGCAACTCACCTCTATCGTTGATGTCCGAGCTCCCCCATGTGGTATGGTGGGCATTAGCATCGCATCCCACCAGAAGCTCCGCTTTGTGCGCTCGGGCGTATTCCACGACCCTCGCCAGATGTTCCGTAGGGTCGCCTCTCCCGGGTAGATAGGCCGAGCACAGAATTACTCTTGACCCATTCCAGCCCTTGAGATTGACGTATGCTGCAGTCAGGTCGTCATTGCAAAGCTCTGAAACAGGCAGAAAGTTAATGTTCTTGTTGAAAACAATACAGGCTCTGGGCCGTGTGCCACTAACGTGTGAGAGGATCTTACCCGTAGTGTTAAGGCCCTGAATGGTTGAGCCATTCACCCAGGGTTCTTGTATGAGCACGAGGTCTATTTCTCCACTCCGTAGGCAACTCTCCACCACTCCCGTCGAAGCCACGGCATGGTGGAGGTTGATTTGGAGAATCCTCGTGCAGTCCCCTCTACTCTCCATCAGTGGTTTTATGGAGGGGCGTTTGGGCGTGGCGTAGGCTTTCCCTTACCCCGTGGGGGACGAGGTCGTCCCCGCTGGGATCGTGGTGTGCCTTTCGCCTGCCCACGATGGCTGCCTCTGCCCCTCGGCGCGCCTCCCGCCCTGGCAGTGTTCTGAGGAAGAGTCCGATTTGTCGGCTCTCTTATCTGCTGGGCGGGTGCCGGCGTTGATTCGCCTTGGGTTGAGGTTGCCTCTGATTCAGGGGGCTTTTCAGAGTCACCCTTGATTTTAAAAATGATTTTTCTAAAGCCAAGGGCGGCCTTGTACCCGGTTTCTTTCAGACTCTCAACAGAGGGCTCATCCATAGAGAATGTCACCACATGACCATTCTGCTCTTCCCTACTGTTGAGAACCTTCCAGTGTTCCGGGTATAGCCCCTCGTTTTGCGCCGTCAGCAGACTCAGGGCGTCTTTGATGTCAGCCGCCTCGCTGCTGGGGAAAAACGTGGTACATACCGCGGGCTTAGGCAGCTCGCTTCCAGTCATGGCTGAAAGTTTCGCCTCGGCCCACGGCTTCTGGTTAGGAATTTCCCTCACAAGCCAGTCCTGACTTTTCTGATCCTCACAGGTGATCAGTGCCCAGCCTGGCCTGTGAGAGAAACCCAAGAATTTGGGGCCCGCTCCCCTGTCAGCGATTTTAGAAATCGCTGTCAGCAGTGAGCGGTGTACCAACTTCATCTGGTCCTCGCTCATGGGTGTTTCGTTACGAATCCCCACTCGCGAGGAGCCAGCCACTTCGCTGAAGTTTGGTTTGCATCCACCTTCAGCGTTGGTTTTAGCAACCTTCTTCTTGTGTTCCTTCGGTGATTCCTCCTCGGACCGATCGCGTTTAATCGCTCTTTGGTCCGGATTGGAGACCGAGGGGAGAAGGTTTCTGATTTCATTCCAGGGCTTACGGCATGCAGCGTAGGCTTCCTCCGCTCCTACGTTTGCGCACCTCAGCCTCTTGAAACGTTTACGAGCCGCACCGGACAGTTGTATCCTGTGCGGCTTTTGACTTCCCTCACTGTTGTGGTCCGTCACCTCGAGCATATTAGAGTCGTTGTCGACTCTAGCTGCATCTTGGCTCGTCCCTTCAACAGTCAGTTCAACTTCAGGCAGAGGGGGGACTAGAGGCCCACCCCTTTGTTCTGAAAAGGTTCCTTCCAGGGCGTTGTCGTCCTGGTCGGAGTCTAAAAGCATGTTTTCTATATTTTTAATTTGGTCATCCATTTGGTTCCCACGAGTAACACAGGAAAAGGTCGTCAAAAACTGGTAGAGCCTGGTACCAGCCAAAGGGCACTTTTACGACCTGATTGCCCAGGTGTCAGGAAGCCACCGTTCAAAACTGAGCTACCCCTCAGCAACGCAGCCCTCGGCACGGTCGGATAACACCTTGGCTTGGGGATGGCCTATTAGCCAACGACTAGTAAGAGCCGGGGTTACCCGGAAGTTGCTAGTCGTTGCCCAGGATGCACCGGCAAACTGCTTTCCGTTCCAGAGGAATGTGGGCATTCCAACTGGACTGAAAAGGCGTAATGCGCACGTGGAGGTTGGCCAGACTTAGCACCCCCTAAACGGTTCCACAGTGGGTATAATGAATTCTCCTATGGGATTCTGATCAAAACTTGGTATTTTTGACCGGTGGACTGGTGGACATTATCACATCATTAATATTTTGTCAATAATGACAATTTGTTTATTGATAAAATGAATAAATGTAGTATCCACCCACTTATGTCTAATAATACCTATAAGTACCTAACACTATCTACCAACTGTACCGAGCTGTCATTTAGTTTTACGTTTACAGTTTGCCTATTATGACCTCTCGAAGCAAATCTTAGTCTTTCTGCAGGAGATTTCCATTCCTAGATCTTGTATCAGTTGCGACATGGCATTTAGAGCTGCCTGTATGCTAACTGTAGCATCTGCTATTCTTAAAGACGAAATGTATATGACAAAGTCATCCGCGTATTGCGATATGTACACATTCCGGATACTGTGACATATTCTGATAGTGGCTACATTAAACAGAATTGGCGACAACGGATCACCTTGAGCTAGCCCACGGCTTGTAGATCTAGTAATAATCTCAGTTTCACCAGAATCAATTAACAAGTGTCTTTCGCGTAAAAATTGCCATAAGTATCTACATAGCAACGCACCTATACCCAAATCATCTAAAATATGTAATAAGCAAATTATGTCAACATTATTGTATGCACTATGTATATCAACAAAACATCCTAAAGTAACAAGGCCGCTTGAAAAACCAATCTGAATATTTGAGACTAGCCGTGCCAGATTATCCAGACATGATTTTGCTTTTCTGAAGCCCACTGGTTCACCGGAAAAGTGACCTTCCTTCTCCAAGTACCATTCCAATCTACGTGTGATGATTGTATGAAAGATCTTACAGGGACAGGACATCAGCGCGATTGGTCTGACAGCTGATACAGAATTGTTATCGGCGCCTGGCTTGGGAATAGGGACCATTTTAACGTCTCTCCATTGTGTAGGCACGAAACCTGAAGAAAGAAACTTAGTATACATATCAGATAAGATGAGTTTGCCGACAGTTGGAAGGCTTTTAATCATAGAATATGATATATCGTCAGATCCTGAGGCAGTGTCCTTATTCTTTATAGCACTATTTAACTCCTGCATCGAAACTGGTGATGTCAATTGATGATTGACAGACGTGAAATTAGGCGTATCAGGATTGACGTAATCCGGAGCCAAGGTATTTATCAGGTTGTTTGCTATATTGGAGTCAATGTGACGTCTAGGTTGCCTATATCCCTTCAGCCACCTCATGCGTCGCCACACCTCGCTTGAAGAAGTCGTATTGTCAACATTGTTACAAACCTCCTGCCAAGCCCTACTCTTAGCCTTTCTGATCAGCTTTTGAGCACTCGATACCTTGGTCTGGAGGATAGTCAAATTGTGAGGCGTCGGGTTTCTTCTAAAATTAGCCAGGGCTAACCGCCGCTCAGCAACAGCTCGGGAGAGATCTTGTGTCCAGTATGGTTTTGGAACAAACTTTTGTAGCCGTTGTGGACTCTGGCAAATTTTAACTGGACTCAGGAGGTTAAATCCAACTCTATAAAGTACCCGCAGGACCGGTCGTCGTGGACATCCCTGGGGGAGGCCTTTGTCCAGCAGTGGACGTCTACAGGCTGTTATGATAATAATGAATCAATCATCAATCAATCACCCGTTTAAATTTTTTGGCGGCCGAATGAATATAGTCGCAGATTGTTTGCACATCGTCTATAGTCTATGTGTGCGTAAGCGATATGGGGTACTAAATGAAGATGTCTAAAAACCTGAAAAACCAAAAATCTATTGATCAAATCAATGAACTATTTATTGAAATTGAAGTTTTGAAAGCAAATGAAGAATTGAAATTGCTCACACAGCTCCTTTTTGACACCTAAAATTAGTTATTGCGCAGAAATTATAATAAAAAATTCATTCATTCATAGCATTCGTTCCGTTTCAGTTGCAGTACAAGGATTCGTTGGCGCAGCAACAGTCGCGTTACAATGCGGAGGTGGGCGCGCTGAGAGACCAGCTGCAGGAGGGAGACGCCATGAGGAGTGTGCTCAACCGGGAGGTGCGTATAGTCCCCGTAGAGTTTAATGGAAGCGACCTTCACCAGATCCTCGTTCCCCCTTGTCCACTACATTTACAATACTAGTATGGATATATGGCTGCCTGTTGGTTGGTTGCAGCTGCAGACGTCCAAGGAGAAGCTGGAAAGCCGCCGCCTGGAGCAGCTGGGCGACGCCGAGGACAGGCAGATGCTCATCAACGAGAACAGGAAGCTCGCCAAAGACCTCGACGCGGTGGGTTGGCAATCGCACTGTATACGTCCGCGAAGTTGGCATTAAGAACACTTGATGACGTTATGCCCCCCAGCGGAAAATTGCCCGCGCACTTTTTGACGTCTTGAAGTTTGAAGCATATTTTAAGTCAAATGACTACCTAAATGATGAAATTCCATGGAGTGCCTGATGGCTCAACATAGATAAATATTGTGATGAACAAGCTATATGTATGAAAGCAGGGCGCTGTGCTGTTGGGTTTGTTGCTGTTTCTTCCCTTCGGCGACGTACACGTGGAAACAGAGTAGTTTTAGTTTTAGACAGAATTGACGTCAAAAAGACAATAGTGAGCCATCTGAATACTAACCATATTAATTCGTGTATGTTGTGTTGTTCCCAACAGATGGCTGAAAACGGCAGGAGGTGGCAAGCGGAGAGGAGACAGATGGAGATGGAGTTGGAGGAGCTGAGGGCCAAAAAGGAGACCATGCAGCACTGGGAGAACCAGGTAACCTCTTAACCACGGGATCTGGTAACCCCATCGACTACGGGAGAATCAGTTAACCCCTTCAGTCAGTGAATCTCTTCCTTTTAGAAATATTTCCATTTGGAGGTGTCTCAGACTGTACAGGACCCAATTTAGACGTTTTTCTATTGGGTGTAAAAAAAAAAGTAAAACGTTTTTACGTCCTTAATTGAAGTTGAACGTATTTTCTTGTGGTTGTATTTTCACTTTGACCAATTTCAATTTGGACGTAGACACTAAGCGGTAGGTCCATTCCCCTTCAGGTCCAAAAGTAACTTGATTACTAATCTAGGATGTGTTTGGCGAGAGAGCGTCAGTGGCGTCGGGGATAAGACGCGGCCTATCGTATCGAAAGGTCCGAAGTTCGATCCACGGCTGGGCCAATGTACCAATGGGTTTTTAGGGTTTTTTTTCTCGAAACTTAAGTACATTTACTGACTTCTCTCAAACGGTGAAGGAAAACATAACCTGCATACGCCGAAGAAGAAATTCTTAGGCGCATGTGAAGTCCGCCAACCCGCACTGGGCTAGCGTGGTGGACTATAGCCCGAACGTTGAGAGGGTAGACCTGAGCCCCAGCAGAGGGGACATGTTATAGGCTGTTGATTGATTGATTGATGTGTTTGGCCACAGATAGCGGACATTATCCGGTGGGTGTCCGACGAGAAGGAGGCGCGCGGCTACCTCCAGGCGCTCGCCACCAAGATGACGGAGGAGCTGGACTATCTCAAACACGGTACGTACATGGGTTGTTCGCAGTTTGTCCGGTTCGCGATTTCTCTGGCAGACAAACTGCGAATTTTTATTCTCAATTCGTCTGGTTCATGATCTTTGTATTTTTTCCAATTCGCAATTTGTCTGAACATTTACCATTTTTAAATCCGGACGAGTTGCCGGATAATTTGTGACAGTACAAAAGGAATGCCTGCGATACTGTGACACTTTAACTTCAGCTTATTTGCTGTTGATACTGACATACCTAATTATTTTTAAGCTATTGACATGATATTTTTTAATTTAATTTGTTTAATTGCAATTTTAAATAGAATAAACTGTAACGCAATGGATTTAACTTAAGGTACATTTTATGTGAAATAAACAAATTGAATTTGATGAGGTTGTGAGTTTGGGAGGATATTTGTTACCCCTTCACGTTGTAACGGCTGAACGGATTTTGATTAAGCACCAAGTTTCACAGTGATAGTTCATATTCTGGAATAACATTATGGGCTACTTTTTACTGCGGTAAACTGTATCACCGAAAGACTTACACCACGCGGGCAAAGCCGCGGGCAACGGCTAGTATATATTGATTATTGACTTACTCTACGTTGTGTGAACAGCGAGCGTGTCGCGGGCTGGCGGCGGGGGCGGCGGCGCGGGCGGCGCGGGCTCCCCGGCCTCCGCGCCCGCCGGCACCGGCGGCTGGCGCAACCGGCGCTCGCAGAAGCTCGACAAGATGGAGATCCTCACGCTGCAGTCGTCGCTGCACTCCGAGATACAGGCCAAGCAGGCCGTGGGCGAGGAGCTCAGCCGGACCAGGGCAGAGCTGCTGGCCAGCCAGAGGTGAGCCGCGCGTCTATACTATCATTAAGCTAGGCTAGGTCTTGCGGCTGGCGCTACCGGCGTTAAGGCCGCGGTCACGAAGCCAGCTATGTATTGGCTGCTGCTGACTTTGCGACCGCGGCCTAATGGTTCAAATCAACAGCCTATTAACATGTCCCCACTGCTGGGGCTCAGGCCTACCCTCTCGACGAGGGCGTTCGGGCTATAGTCCACCACGCTAGCCCAGTGCGGGTTGGTGGACTTCACAAATGCGCCTAAGAATTTCTTCTTCGGCGTATGCAGGTTTCCTCACGATGTTTTACGCCTAAGGGTTGATTTTTGAAAAACCTTAGTGGACGTCAGTGCTATATGACGAACCGTTGTGCCAAATTTCAAGTCTCTGGGCTCAGCGGTTTAGGCTCGGCTGGGCGTTGATCATAGAGTGAGTTAATCAGTTTCATAATGATATAATTATTTACGGGTCTTACACACGAAATAGTTTTATTTACCTTGCCCGACGTTTCGACCAGGTTACACTGGTCGTGGTCACGAGCTGACTGGAGAGGCGAGCTGTCATTGTTGATCGCTGGTTGGTTGGTTGATAGTGGGTAGTTTCTGAAACTACCCTCTGCTGATCTTGTATTATTGGAAAGTCCCGGCACACAACACTCACGGTATCCGCGGGTGTATTCGACGATAAGTCACCAGATTTAAGTTTATCGATCACTGGATTCCACGACGGTAACAATTTAAAACCATCTTCCCTATTGAAATTTTTGAATTTCTTGATTTCTATAGCTTCTCGCACTATCCGCGGATAGTAGTGGCGATCGGTGGACAGGATTTTAGGTTGGTGGAGCTCAATCCAGTGGTCAGTCCCAGCATTAATGACGTGGTCCGCAATGGCTGACTTATACGTCTGGCGGTTTTTTATTTCGTGTGTAAGACCCGTAAATAATTATATAGTTATGAATACAAAGAACGTCTAAAATGTATTAATCAGTCTTCTTTTATACATATTGATTGATGATTGATAGTACCAGTTACTTATTCAAGTCGAATGACTGATTATTTGACTTATATTTGTCACCAACAGGGAGCTGCTAGAAAGCCGCCAGCGGCTGGACTCGCTGGCGCACGACATGAAGCGCAAGGACCAGCACATCCGCGACATGCAGGCCCGCCTCGACGCGCCGCACCAGCCCGGCAACTCGTGTGAGTATCACAACATCATTATCATCATGACTAGGACCGATAACCGCCGGGGTAGAGGGAATTCTCGAGTGGAGACCGTCACTGGGCATGCGTAGTGTGGGACGACCCCCGGCTAGATGGAGCGGCGTTCTGCGCGAGGCGGCTGGCAGCGACTGGATGCGGAGAACCGAGGATCGGGTTCAGTGGCGCGCCTTGGGGGAGCCCTGTGTCCAGCAGTGGACTAGTGCAGCACACCAGCTGGAACACGTATGCTGTTGGACAAGGGCCTCCCCCAAAGATGTCCACGTGAACCGATGTTGCGGTGTCCGCATCCAGTAAGTTGCAGCCACTTTGACCAGATCGTGTGGGAGGTCCATCTTGTGGGAGGTCTACCCACAGTACGTCTTCCGGTGCGTGGTCACCACTCGAGAACCTTAATTAATGGACTGATGTATCTAGTACAAAATTAGTCCGATCTAGTGCCAAAATTAGTACTATCTAGTATAAAATTAGTGCTAATTAGTACTATCTACAAAATTAGTGCTAATTAGTACAAAATTAGTACTGTTTAGTATAAAATTAGTACTGTCTCGTACAAAATTAGTACTGTCTGGTACCAAATTAGTACTCTCGTACAAATTAGTGCTATCTAGTACAAAATTAGTATTATCTAGTACAAAAATTTAAAACATATTACAAAATTTAAAACTGTGTCTTACACAAAAGAAATCTAGAATTTGAAGTTAGTTTTTATTTTATTTTTTGTCTGTAATTTTTTTTAATCTGCAACAATTTATTTGATTCGAATTTTATTGAATTAGTTAGTCTAAGCTTCTACATTATCTTCTTCGGGTGTATGACACTTTTTATTATTTGTTTTCTACACTTATGTATTTCTTTTATTTATTGCTTAATTTTATATCACATCCTATAGAAAGATGTTTATTAATATGTTTATTTAGTGCACCTTTTCTTTTTGTTTTCGTTACATGTGTCTTCACAATCCCATCCAATGTACAAATGCGTATGCGCACGTTACGTCACGTACACGTGATCGCGTGACGTCATAAACACCTCCGAACCCCCCAATGCTTATGGATAACTTGGACTCCCATCACAAAGTCCAACGTCGTCCGCGTCGGAAAAAACGGAAATAACCAACAAATTCTATCGAACACCCTCGTCTATGATCTACGGCGTTATCTATGGACTCTATGGTTATTTATAATCTGTGGAATTGCTGTGAGAAATTTAAAATTGGAACTGTGATTACGGAATTCCATATTCGTTGTGCCATATCGTTGGTCGATTGGTTGTATTTAAATCGGCTATTCCAAATTTTAATTGTTTTCTCTATGGTTACTGTGTCCTTGTCTGTGGCATTAACGTGAAACAATCATGTATTATCTGTGGCATTTACTTCTTTCATTATTTCGTTGTAACGGTTGCGTAAAACGTTGCCTATTTATTTATCGTTTCATTTTTCTTGTTGTTTTTTTTGTGTTTATCCGGCATTGTGCTTTCAATATGACAGTTTATGCTTGGTTGAGGCCGTATTTACCGCTGTTTTTAGGCGTGACGTCATGCCTGTGGGGCGTAGCCATTTTCGTATATCACGAGATGTATGACTGACAGTATTTCTACATGGCTTTTAATTATAACAGTCTTCAAAAATGTAAGTCAATTATGAACTGAGGTGAAGACAGCGCTTATATAGCGTTTTATTGTCTTTTACTCAATACATGGCATTTATTTTTCTAAAACCAAAGACAATATTTGCCTTTGCCCGCAATAAAAAGAGGTAAGGGCTAGCTACCATTTGTTTTTTCGGTTTTTCATTTGTATGTTGTATAGGTATCTATATAAAATTGATAAACCACTGAAAACACCGTTAGGCCAAACCTTTGCAATTTTTTTAAACATAGTTAACAACATTTCGCTGTATTGTAGTCGTTTGCTTCTAAAGCCATAAAGCCCAGTAAAAAACGTACTCATTGGGGATTTTCTCGTTAGTTTTTGCCACAGTTCTTAATTAGTCACTTATAATTATATATTTGACAGCACTAAAATTAGCTTCATCCTTATCTTTTTAATACTGTGTGACAGTGATAGAAACAATTTTAGTGTTGTCATATTTTATAACTTTGTGCCTTTAAAATCGGGCCTAAAAGCAATTATATTTTACAATATTATGCCCATGATAAGATATGTTATCTATCACACTCAGTTGTACAAAATACGTGTGTATGTATTCTGTTTGCTAATGAAAATGAATGAAATTAACCCAAATTAGTGCTCAAAAAGTAACATTTTATTTTAGCAAAATTTTCGACGAAACGAAGATATCTCACCAAAGGTGTTTTTTTTTAGTAATTCTAGTCTTAAAATTTTTAGTCTAGTCCGAGATTGAATTTACCAAAGATTTTAATTATTTAATGCCTCGACCATTCGAACTAGTCATATTGATATTTTCCTTCTAATTATACCAAAAATCTGAGAGCGCAATGCAGGATCTGTGTATTTATTTAATCTAGGTTATAAGTTTTAGGACACCATTTAGAATCTCTGCATTAGATTTACATATTTTATTTTTAAACCAATATTCATCTACACAGTGTACTAAGCGCAATTTTTATACAATATTTAAGCAGAATTTTAGTGCTAATCTACAATAATTTTATTTTATTGATGTGAATAAATAATCCTATTGGAACGCGAAGGGTTATATATTTTTTAAATGCCTTAGAACCAACGATTAATATAATTTATTGATTTACGTGATGTTAAGATTTAATTAGTTAAATCTATTTGCCTTCGTATCTGACCGTCCTAAAAGCAAAACGTCCTAAAAGCAGAATGTCTTAAAACAAATATGTATTTATTTGAGTAAAGAGTCATTTAAATATACATAAATATACATAGGAAATAGGGATGGTTCATTATGTAAGAGGTTAGACCAATAACAAAATTGTGGAAAAGAAGAATTAAATTTAAAAAATACTTAATTGAACCAATTATAATTTGTCTCTGTTAATACCATTACTTATTTGATAGACTATCATACGTATTACTGTTAGGCACGCCGTAGACGCTAGGTTTTGCTGTCAGTTTTACCACAGTCAAGGCGGTGACTGACGGATGAATGATCGTCTAATGCGGTGACTGATGAAAATCTGCATACTTTGATCTTCATGACTGATGGAATTACGCACACGCCTTAGTGATGGTGGCTGTTTAACTAGTATTCCAGTAGGAATTACAACCATAGCGCATTGTAATTGCGTATATCGCCATCTAATGGAGATTAACATTACTACATTGAATATGTGCTTAACCGCTCAGGCATGACCACGAATTCTGCTTATATATTTATGAACTTTGCGCCGTACGTAGACACGCTACTAGCATTTTAAACAAAGCCCAAGTTCTTGAACGTGAGTTACTTCTAGCATTCGTTAAGTCTATATGCCATACGTCATCCGTACTCACGGCGAGAAGTCCCGAGAATACCCGAGAAACGTGAATGTGAATAGTTTCTCGGCGACTCGCTCTCGTTCTCGCCTCATACAAACCCTCGTACTCACTCACTCACTCGAGATTTCTCGCCGACACTTCTCGCCGTGAGTCGGGATCGCGTTACTAGCATTTTAAATAAAGCCCAAGTCCTGAATGTGAGTAACTTCTAGCATTCGTTAAGTCTATATGCCATACCTCATCCGTACTCACGGCGAGAAGTCGCGAGAACACCCGAGAAACATGAATGTGGTTAGTTTCTCGGCGACTCGCTTTTGGTCTCGCCTCATACTCACTCACTCGATATTTCTCGCCGAGACTTCTCGCCGTGAGTCGGGATGAGGGACGTGCAGCGAATAACTCAACATTTACACGCATTTACAGTTGTCAGTTTCTATTTGGTTTTTTTTGCATTACTTTTATGTCTATTGAGTACATGTAACGTCGATATGTATGAATATGCTCTTTAAACTAGGCCGCCAACAGTTACAAACCTAACGTTTCGTATACTTAACAAAGCAACTCAAGCTAGTTGCAATATAATGTTAGTGTAGTTATAGTAACAAACTTAACTTTTCAGTGAAAAAAAAGATGAGTAAAAGGTCAAAAAGGATTTTGTTAAAAGTGGCAAAAAGAAACAAACGCTATTTGCAATATTTATGTTTCTTTTTTATTGTTTAGTAGCTACGGGGTCCACTGATAATCATCGGCTTTTCCTTAATCAAATAAGTATGAGGCTTTTGTATCAGAATGACCTAAAACAGGACGTCCTAAAAGCAAAACATCGAATAAGAATAAAAAAAAATAAAAAAATGTGAAGTCCCAAGATTTGTAAGTTGGTGGGTTAGTCAGTCAGTAGTATGGTTATTTCCACGCAGTCCTAGAACAATAATTTAATTATTTTGTTCTTGACTATTGCACAAAATTTTTGTTTAATTGCAGTGTGTTCTATTCTAAGAGAAGTACCCAGGGGGCATATCCTTGTATATCGATGCATGTAATTTTTTTTTTGTCACAATTAAGTACTTTGTACGCAAAACTTTGGTGTATAAGTTATTAAAGTTCTTATTGTCTTGTTAATCATTTTTATTTTGTTTTATTTATTCTACATAATAGCATAACTTCAAAATATATTAAGGTTATGAAGTTGATTTGTTTTAGCGTCCTTTTATTATCTGTCAAAGCCCATCAAGAATGGACGTTGACGTGTTAAGTTCAGACTGCTAATTTGACAGAGGAGGTTAACCCGTAGTGGATTTTTCTATTATTCTTTTTTTTTTAAATGTCATATATTAAATTTGAAAACTTATTTTTCATGATATCAGCAGTTATGTATCATCAAAATAACTACGTTACTTCTGAGCTCCGAATCCTTAAATTCAAAACGATATCTTTGGATATTTTTCAATTTTGCAAATTCAAAATTATCGCCCAATTTCCCATATTTAGGGAGAGAGAGAGAGTTCATTTTGAATGTCAAATGTTGATTTAGAGTTTACTTATTACTAGCTTTTTCCCGCGGCTTCGCCCGCGTAGAAAAGTTTTTCCGTGTACATTGTGAAACATCGCCCTCTGTGTAGGCGTTTTATTACTTAGGGGGTATTAGCGGACGCCCCGCGACTTTGTCCGCGTTAAAAAGTAGCCTATATGTTATTCAAGTATTTAAGCTATCACTGTACCAAGTTTCATCAAAATCTGTTCGGTAGTTTTTGCGTGAAAGAGTAACAGACATACATCCTCATATCCTTACAAACTTTCCCCTTTATAATATTAGTAGGATAGGATTATGGAAACTTGTTATAATTATAACCCATTGAAGTAGTAAGTTATGTGCAAGCAGCCAGGCAAGGGTCTGCCAAGTCGTCGAGCTACTGGAGCGGGAAGGAGGAGACTGGTTCGTTGTTATTTCAGCTAAAAACTATTTGTCATCTAGAAGTAGACTACTGTGATTGTGCATTTGTTTTTGTCCTTATGTGTAGCATTGTCTGTTGTCATGCCAATAAAAATCATATTACTATCACGGACTCCGTGAATACTATACGCTATAATTATTATTGAAATCAATAAAATATCTAAAATAATATCTAAAAATATGTAGTCCCCTAGAATAATATTTACAAAACCTATTTCTTCTTCATTAAATTTAATAGCAACTAAGAAGAAAAGTGTGTTATATTTATTATTTTAGATACTTTTAAATACATATTTCTTTATTTTAGATATTTTATTGATTTCAATAAGCGTATTTCTTTTCTTACGTCATCTGCCAATCTCTCCAACAGTGAGGGTTGGCTGGAAGAGATCTGTTGTAGGGATAAGTCGTCTTTTTTTCATGGAGACATATTTTTGTAAGTTCCTTCTTATTATTATGGGAGGTTAAAGCTTTTTCCAATTTTTTTCACAATCGGTCCGAAGACTTATTTCTGGTTTTTGAAGTGAGTAACAGACAATGGTACATAGATTTTGAAGGTGTAAGTTTTTTAATTTTTGTCCTTGTGCTGCGTTCATAGAATAATACTTAGGATTTTTGTTTATTTTTTTTAAACTCATATTGTAAATACGAGCAAGTGTCTAAGAAAAATGTATTGTTTAAATGAAATTGCAATATCACTGTTTTGTGGGTCTTTTATTGACTTAAATGTGTTTTTGTTTAGTTTATAAGCTTAAATTGTAATTTTAAATTAATTTATTCATCTTTGAGGTTATTTGAATACATTGAAGCTTCAAAATTTTTGTCAGCCTAGATTAATTAAGTTTTTCTGTAACCATAGCTAAAATTGACTCCAAAAAACAGTGATGGTTGCCAAACGATTCGGCTAAATCTAGTTCAATTGAATTTTGATACATTTTTTTTGTTATTTTTGTAAATCGCTTCGCTTTTGCTTGAGCTTGTTCCGGTGGCATGGATGATTTTTTTTTCACCTAAAGGCCCGTACATAACGTACATTTTACCTTTTCCATTAAATAAAACGTTAGACGTCCATAACACTCCATAATACGCTGAGCGATATGATTTTGTTTTTCTTTAACACTTGTTTGTATAAGCACTTAGGAATTGACTAATCAGTTTTGTTAATTGTATTTTTGTAAACACCTTTAGAACTATGAATCATGAGGTAACATTCACATGAACGCGGCGATCTCTTATTTGTAAATGATTCAAATAAAAGTTTAAAAAAACTTTGATAAGACAGTAATATCTGTGAAGGTATCGAAATTTAATGTGTTTTAGGCGCAGTGGATTGTTTAGACCTTAAAAATTGATTTACATTTTAGATGCAAAGATATACAGACAGTAAATAGGAGAAAGAAGGTATATTTTAATGGTACATTTTAAAGAAACCTAACTGGGAGACTCCAAATCTTTTGTTTAAATACCACCTAAAATGCATTTACTGAAGTGCCGAGCTCACGGACTAGCGGACGAATATATTTAATAAACCGCGAATTACAGGAAATGTAAATTAAATAAAAATATAATGCATAAAACAGAATTTTAATTAGCCTTAATAAAGCCATTAAATAGACTGTCTATTTGCGGATTGGTCGCATTTTACATACCATAGATACATACTTACGCACGGACAACAACTTTACAATAAGGTCCGCATGAACGGCTTTTCCTACAAAACAGTACTGTACTGTAACGCAATAATTAATGATATAATTATTGTCAAACACATCTGAAATCATCACGATGCTTAGTCCCCACTATCTAAAATCTACATTTTTCTAGTAGATATTACCCACTGTCTTTGTTTAGTCTGTAATACATACATATATGACATTCTTTATGTATTATTCTGCCTATAGGACCTATCTTTGCTGTACTCTTTTTTTCCTTTGTTTTCTTGTAATGATTAAATGTAAAATGTATTTTTCGCTTTAGTGAGTGTTGTCTCGTGATGGAAGGCCATTAGTTTGTACATCTTCGATCTGTTATGTCCAACGGTTATGTCCAATGTGCATGTGATAGCCCTGGTT
The DNA here is from genome assembly GCA_949699065.1 of Metalampra italica. Lineage (NCBI taxonomy): Eukaryota > Metazoa > Arthropoda > Insecta > Lepidoptera > Oecophoridae > Metalampra > Metalampra italica. The sequence goes on along the minus strand of OX452995.1, from coordinate 1,771,390 downwards.
TTGTTGCGTCCATGTTTGATCGACTCGTGCGTTTGATCGACAGCAATTTCTCGTCTGGGTTCATTATGTCGTTTACCCCAAATGTCCTTTTACCCAAAATGAATTTTACCCAAAATGTCCTTTTACCCAAAATGAATTTTACCCCAAATGTCCTTTTACCCCAAATGTCCTTTTACCCAAAATGAATTTAACCCCAAATGTCCTTTTACCCAAAATGAATTTTACCCAAAATGAATTTTACCCAAAATGTCCTTTTACCCAAAATGAATTTTTCCCATAATGCCCTTTCCAAAATATCCTTTTACCCGTAATGTCCTTCCCAAAGTGTCATTTTCCCGTAATGTCCTTCCCCAAAAAGTCGCCTCCTCAAAAATTTCAATTCGTGAAATTACAAACTTCCTAATAAATCTTTGGCTTATTCTAAGGCTGTTTGACACGACACGGCTTATTGACACGCTGTGCGGTTTCGCCCCACCGACCATACATTTTATCACACGCACTGACGAAAATAAGTTGTATGGTCCATAGCAGTGTAAATACACCCTAAGATTAGGTTGTTGGTCAAACGTTCGTGCCAGTCAAACGTACCCCTGGGTTTTGTTGACTAAAATGTGTTAATTGTGTACAGTCCCGTGCAAAAGTGTTTGATTTTTATTTATGGCTGAGTGAGACCACCGTGTGGTTTTGCGGATGTCATTGGCTTTAGCCCGCTGTGTGCAGCAGGAATTTAGTGCAGGATCCGGTTGGGTGGGCACCGTCTTCTTATCTTTTTCTGCCGTCAAACGGCAACGCGTGCATTTCTATGTTACCGTTTGATATGTAAGAGTCAGTGTAACAATCAGGCTCATGAGGCAGTAATATGAGGTATCGGGTAAAAATAACATGCCAGAGTTCCGATCTTAAGTTAACAGTTTTGCACATGACTGTACGCTTGACTATGTTGATTGTATTGTATCTGCGTTTTGTAACGGTTTCGGTTGGGATTGGTTATTTGATTTATGTGTACGTATGTCCCCCTTATTTTTATACAGAATTTAACAGAATACCGGTAACCGGTTACTGGTTCAAGTAGTTACTAGACCACTTTTAATGTACCTACAACTTTTGGAAATACGACGGTATTTTTGAATTCCAAAAGCTGTTCATACTCTTCAGTTTTAGATACTGAGTACATGGTATTTTGTTACATCCGTGTATTATTTGGCCTTCATAGTTATAATGACATAATAGGTGATCACATTTATGTGAGCTCTCCTCCCGTGGCTGGAGTGACGTCACATACTTTGCAATTTTATATTTAGAAATTAACTTTTTGAGGTTTAGGGCCTCTTACACCGCTTTCTGATAAAGTCCCAGATAACCTATCTGCAGGTTATCTGACAGATAGCCTGTTTTTTTGGTTTCACAGGTATCTGATTGCCTATATCTTATATATTTTATATAGTCTATCACACAGATTTATCTGATAGATTAGTTTATCACTAAGATTACTATCTGTAACAATATCAGGAAGTGGTGAAAGAAGCCCTTAGAGTTTTAATACTTTAGTTTTATACATGTGACGTCACACAGCTCATGACTTGTTTTCCCCCTTGTCACACGGCGTGACACTCTGTTGACCCCCTGTATCCCCCTAACGTGTGACGTAATTTTTGGTTGACCCGTAAGGATTACGTGTTTCTGTTTGGTTATGTCGTTATAATTCATCTGTGTATGGTTTTCAGTTTTGGATCGACCGCCGTCGCAAATGAGCTACTTAGATCAGTTTTTGAAGGAAGCGCCCACGGAGCGACACTACGACAACGTGCCGTCTATGAACAATGAACAGAAGGTATCTATTATCTGTAACTATAATGTTTTCGCCACTAAAATTCTCATTTTCGAAATGCGGCATTTTATTGCCTCGCTGTCAGGCGGTCGGCGACGCTTTCATGTTCGACCAATCGCAGCGCGCTTTCAAAAAGCTTGCGCGCTAAAATGCTGCATTTTACTTAGTTATTCGCTTACTCGTTGTGACTAATAAATAATAATAACAATCGTACATATTAGTATTTTTTTCCTTAATTAGACCACATCATCGCGGGAAACAGCTCGTTATACATAGTATAATGTAGCAAATTTAATCGAAATCCAATCAGCCGTTATATCGTGATTGAACAACAATAATAACGTATTTAGTCCCACTAAACAGAATTATTATTATTACGTTATTAACAAAGCGAAGCTTGTAAATGGGTACTCAACAACTGATAAACATACTTAAATACATACAAAAATCCAGAATCCGAAAACCAACAGATATGCTCACCACACAAATGTTGGTTCCGGGTGCGAATCGAACCCACGACCTCTGGCGCAGTAGGCGCACTGCCAACTAAAGCGTGACACACACTGGGCGGCGGCGGTGCTAAAGCGTTGCGGCGGCGAAGGTTTGTATGAAGAACGCGCCGCGCCGCCGCCGCTGTGATGTAAAGGGCTTCATACTATTTCGAACATTACAGAAAAAAACCGCAACGCTTTCGCAACGCCGCCGCTCAGTGTGTGTCACGCTTAAGCGAACATGCCAGCTGAACAAACATCCAAACGCACACAACTAACGTCTCATCGTAACTGTAAATTCTAATTTTATTTGTTGCTTTTTCACATTTTTGTTGCAACCTCTCCCGTTTGTGTTTCCCGCACAGATGTCGCCGCTGTACCGTTACGAAAATATACGCCATTGTTGCAATGCAAAGGTATTTTTTGTTTAATTTTTTTTGCGCTTGTTGCATGTGCCATAATTCTTTTGCATGTATCATTAACTTGTGATCATATCATCAACAGCCTATTAATATGTCCCCACTATTGGGGGTCAGGCCCACCCTCTCAACGAGCTATAGTCCACCACGCTAGCCCAGTGCGGATTGGCGGACTTCACATGCGCCTAAGGATTTCTTCTTCGGCGTATGCAGGTTTCCTCACGATGTTTTCCTTCACCGTTTGAGAGCAGTCAGTAAAGAAAAACCCACTGGTACATGGCCCGACCGGGGATCGAATACTGACCTCTCGACATGATAGGCCGCGTCTTCCCCACGACGCCACTGACGCTGTCGAATGGTATATCGCATAAAAAGAAATACAACCAAAACCAAACTGCGTCATAAGCACAGAATAATTGAATTCCATTTTAGTCTGCGCGTGCGCTTGTGAATCTACTCTTTGCGGTCGAGGCCGCGGGAATCAGTTGGCAATAAGTTTTATTTCATCTGGAATGTTTGGCAGCTCATGTACGGGTCGCAGCAGTCGGCGGCCCTGAGCGGCTCGGCGGAGTCCCAGGACGAGCTGGAGGGCCGGGCGGCGTCGCCGGCCTCCAGCAAGAGTTCCCCCAGCGAAATGTCCACCGTGAGTCAACTCTGGGTATCTTTTTTTAAATAAATTAATATTTTTATTTGCTAAATAATAAATATGTGTGAAGTGAACAATAAGTACATGTGGAAGACATACAATTATTAGTCACATCATATTCTACCGTTTCCAGCTTGCGAATATACTTTTTTCATTTTTCGAAGTGGTTATTACGGGAATGGTCATTTTGGGACGTGGGCATTATGGGAATGGTCATTTTGGGAAGTGGTCATTATTTGAATGGTCATTATGGGAAGTGGTTATTAAGGAAATGTTAATTTTGGGATGTGGGCATTAAGGGAATGGTCATTTTGGGAAGTGGTCATTATGGGAAGTGGTCATTATGGGAATGGTCATTTTGGGACGTGGTCATTATGGGAATTGGTCATTTTGGGAAGTGGTCATTAAAGGACGAAGCTAATATTATGAATATGCTTGTTGCAGGACCCGTCGCTGGGGCCGGCCGTGCCGGGCAAACAGAAACTACACCAGTTCCTAGTGAGAACATTTAGCAGCCCCACTAAGTGCAATCACTGCACCTCCCTCATGGTAAGTGCGCATATAATTTAAAAATCCTAAAATCGTTGATTTGTTTTTGTTTTTTTTTGCGATTACAAACTTACATCTGCAGTTGGAGCATCCAACGAGATGTAGACCACGATGTATGGGAAAAAAATTTTCTATGCAAAATTTGTATTTTTTTTCTATTTTGTAATAGTGTGATGACAGCAAAATACTGATGACAGCTAATAGCCAAAATTTAAGACTGGCAAAGTTTATTAAAAGTAGTCGAGTATTTGAATGACAAAGATGCCTGGTATTATTGTTACTTCAGCCTCACAAGCCCCCAAGCTTTACAAAAATAATGTTATACGAACTTAATTTTTAAAGATGCGTTGTTGATTTAGCTAGTTTAAACTTTTACAATTCAATACACTTTATTGCACATTTAAAATTACAGAAAGAAATGAGAAAAACAGATACAGTAATGTACATCTAGGCGGTCTTATCGCTAAGAGCGATTTCTTCCAGACAACCTTTTGTAACAGTGTTGTTTGAAGTTGTACTGTTGCTCGCAGATCGGTCTGACGCGGCAGGGCGTGGTGTGCGAGACGTGCGGGCTGGCGGTGCACACGCGGTGCTGCGCGCGCGTCGCGGCGCGCTGCCCGCTGCCCGCCGAGCGCTCGCGCCGCCCGCTCGGCATCGACCCCGCGCGCGGCCAGGGCACCGCCTACGAGGGTTACGTCAGGGTGAGCTACACACACAGGAGAAGTATAGTGTCCGCAAATCTTTTTGGCGGTTACGTGAAGTTGGCTGATTACTGCGCAATGACTCATTTTATGTGTCAAAGGTTAGCTAAGCACTAGATACATTCATTCGATTTCAAGAAATAGATGAACCAAATCATAATGTTCAAGTTTTTGGACATCTCTATGCATGAGTAGTATAATATTTTATTTATAGTGCATGGTGTATTCATCTTTAGTTAGTTGTGCATTAGGTCAGTATTTTTTATGATGAAAATTGTAAATGGAACAATGTAACTGCTGTTGATGTGTCTAAATAAAAAAATGACATTATGTCAATTATGCACACATAGACTGTAAACACTGTTAGCGATGTGCGAACAATCTGTGCCTATGTTCACTCTACCGCCAAAAATATTTACGGGCGTTATAGCCTGATATAGCTCGAAAAATTAAGCGGCAGTGGCCGATCGGATGGCTAACGAGCCATCCGATCAGCACCGCGCATTGTGGAGATCTTTGGGGCAGGCCTTTGTCCAACATTGGGCATCTTTCGGCAGATGTGATGATGAAATGAATACAAGGGGTTCATGTGTGCAAGGACAGACCAGACCGTTTTGAATCGGATGAAAAACATCATCACCATCAGCCTGCACCGGTCCACTGCTGGGCATGGGCCTAACCCGATCTTCGCATCCAGTCCCAGCCAGCCGCCGCTCCATCTAGCCGACATATGTGACCAGCCCACTGGCATTTCGACATACTAATCAAATCAAATAGTCATTTATTTGTTACTAACTTGAGCTATGTCGAGAAAATATAATTGTTAATCGTTTAAAATGATGCTGCAGGTGCCCAAGCCTGGCGGCGTGAAGAAGGGTTGGATGCGGCAGTTCGTTGTCGTGTGCGACTTCAAATTGTTCCTCTACGATATAACGCAAGACAGGTAAGCTAAGCATATTCTATCATTGAAAAAACTGAGGTGGTCCTTTTTTTCTAGTTATACATTAGATTCCCCATTCTTTTCCCCGTTTTTATCTCCTTCCTTATACTTATATTATTACAATATTAAATATCAATATACGGTAATGTATGATCGGATAATAGTTGGTAGAAAGGTTCTCGAGTGGCGACCACGTATCGGAAAACGCAGCGTAGGCCTCCCACGAGGTGGACCGACGATCTGGTGAAGGTCGCAGGACCGGTCGTCGTGGAGATCCCTGGGGGAGGCCTTTGTCCAGCAGTGGACGTCTACAGGCTGATATGATGATGAATTGGCAAGTTCATGTGCCTAGAATCACCAGTTCTACATTCTACCAAGTTTCGTCCATCTCGGAGAGTTCGGGTCCGAAAGCTTCCCTTGTAAGTTCCGATTTTCTCATGACTTGTGTTTGTTTGCCCAGGAACGCGCTGCCATCCGTGTGCGTGAGCCAGGTGCTGGACATGCGGGACCCGGAGTTCAGCGTCACCTCCGTCAAGGAGTCGGACGTCATACACGCCAGCAAGCGGGACATACCCTGCATATTTAGGGTGAGTACATACATACACATACATACATCTACCCCTGTAGATCAAGACCAATCTCAAATCAAATCAACAGCCTATTAATGGGCGTTAGGGCTTTGCGCCACCACGCTAGCCCAGTGCGGGTTGATGGACTCCACATACGCCTAAGAATTTCTTCTTTCGTATGCAGGTTTCCTCACGATGTTGTCCTTCACCGTTTGACAGCAGTCAGTAAATGTACTTAAGTTTCGAGAACCCATTGGTACATGGCCCAGCAGGGGATCGAGCGTCAGTGGCGTTCTGGATAAGGCGCGGCCTATCAAGACCAAACGAACGAGCCGAAATTCGAAGGTTTTTCGTTAAGTTATTGGGGAGTTCTAGTCACCAACTCCTGGCTTCATCATCAGTCCATTACCACCATCTGTCAGCAAACTTTTCATTGAGACCAATCTAACGAGCCCAAACACGGTGGGGCTATCTTTTTCCGTGGCGGAGTTCCTATGGCCTTCAGACTGCATCATCAGACCAGCTTCATGAACACCGGGAAGTGGTTCAAATCTTGCTTTTATTTATATTTTTAAAAGTTTAAGACCTTGCGTTGTTGCAGATATCCACATCACAACTAGAAGGTGGCAAGCGCTCCCACACGCTGATGCTAGCCGAATCCGAATCGGAGAAGACCAAATGGGTGGTGGCGCTCACCGAACTGCATAGGATATTGAAGAGGAACAATCTGCCAGATAAATGTGTAAGTTTACGTATGTCTACGTTTTTACTTAATTTTTCCTCGTATATAGTGAAAAGCAGAGTGTATAACTTGGGGGAAAGAGCCGCCTTCGCTTAAATTACTCTTGACTCTCCCTCGATTAACACAATGTTCTTTAATCGAAAAACTAGTGGAATGTATAGAATCTTTTGTGCATTCCTGGTTTTAAAAAGTTCGCCAAACGTGTGGATGCAACGTTTTTGGTTATGGTTTGGATTTGGTAATATCGTTCTGAATTAGAGCGATTTGACATTGTATTGACCAATGTAAATCGCGGTTACGGTCAAATGACAGTTTTTTTGAGTGACAATGTCAAGCGGTGTGACTGACGCGAAATACGTCCGAGTTTGGGCTTTTTGGCGGGATTTTGTCGGAGACGGTTGTCTTTTTATTTAGTTTTCCTAAAAAATGTATATTGTAGGTTTTGGTGTATATCTGTGATAGTTTTATATGCAACAAGTGCCTATTATAGTGTATATTGTGCGGGAGAGTTAAATAAAAGCGTGTAACGACTCTACCGATTTGTTCCAAATTGTCCCTTGTTAAATCGACACTAAACCTACTATCAGTTTAGTGCGGTGTTAGCTGCAGTGTGGACTGCCGAATGGCACTAGTTGCTGGAGGCCGTGCTGCGGTTTTATGTACATATTCGTGATTTTATACTATGATTTGGCCTTTAAGGACTTGTTTCCAACTGACCGTTAAGCCATAAAATAATAATAAAAACGTCCGAGTTTGAGAGGTATTGCGCTCTGGATGTCGGGAGTCTAGCTAGGGGTTAAAAGTGATGTTGCCTCCACCCAGGTATACTCTGCGTGCGTGATAGTAGACTCGTCGGCGGCGGCGTCGATCCGCGGCGCGCTGTGCGCGTGCGTGCTGGAGCGGTCGCGCGTGTGCGTCGGCGGCGAGGGGGGGCTCGCGCTCGTCGACCTGGAGCGGGGGGAGATCACGCCGCGGCGGCAGCACGCGCCCGTCGCCGCCGCGCACTACGTGCCCGCAGAGCAGCTGCTCGGTGAGTGGGTTATATCATCATCAACAGCCTATTAACATGTCTGCAGCTGCAGCTCAGGCGTACCCTCTCAACGAGGTCCACCACGCTAGCCCAGTGCGGGTTGGTGGACTTCACATGCGCCTAAGAATTTCTTCTTCGGCGTATGCAGGTTTCCTCACGATGGTTTCCTTCACCGTTTGAGAGCAGTCAGGGAGTGTGTTATTTGCAAAGACTTTATACCAGTTTTGGCATTAATTTTTTTGTGTCATGTCGCTCGCTCCGAGGGTTCATGTCAACCTTACGAACCTAACTTAATTCACTTTTTTTTGTTTTGGAATTTGTTTAGTAGAAAAGTAACTGTATTTGCCCTTCGGCAAATCGTAAAACAGCGAGCGTTTATAAATTGACGACGCCTTTTGCATTGAGAATGAGTTTTTACGCCATATTGCACTGTCTTGTTTTCTTCCACTCGGCTATGCAGCAGTAGTTTAAGGTGTATCACAGAGACACACGCGGCCTGCGGTGGCGTTCTACCGCAGGCCGCAGCTTCAATATGAAAACGCACACTGTGATACACCTTAGACAGCATTGATTGACGTCAAAAAGAGAATGTGTTTCAATCTTTTTTGTTGATTGCTCTCTCAGTTGTGATAGCGGGTCGCGGGCGGCACGTGCGGCTGGTGCCGGTGCGCGCGCTCGAGTGCTCCGAGGTGGAGTGCGTCAAGCTGGCGGAGTCGAAGGGCGCGCTCGACGTGGCCGTGGGGGAGGTGCACGCCGGCGCGCACGGGTTCGCCGTCGTCTGCAAACGGCAGGTGAGGCTAGCGCCTGCGTTTTTAAATTGAGGTTTACGGCCCTGGAAACAAAGTACTTTTAGGCCAATGGTAATTTTAAAACAATCATAGACAAAACAACCGGCGGTTACAGCACGAAAACAGGGCACGACTAGAGTTAGTCGGCTACACTTCGCTAATGTTTACTCATATCCTTACTAAAACGTGGATATTTACAATGGACAATAGGCCTGACTGACCAATAAGTCCTTGTTCTCGGGTCTTGGTGGTTTGTGATTGTGTTTGTATGTGTCCATGCCACCCGCGACACAGGGCGGAGGGAATCCTACCTGATGCGGAGGTATGAGTGTGTCGCGTTTGTTATAAAAAAAACTGTTCCCCTAATTGTTTTGAGCAGTACATTTGCTTCGTAATTCATTCATCAATCAACATAAAGTTTATTTATTTATTTAAACTTTATTGCACATTTATTGTACAAGCGGCGAACTTAATGCCGGAGGCACTCTCTACCAGGTAACCTTTCGGTCGTGCTGATACATTGTGGTAGGTGCGAAGACAATAACATATTAAAAGAGGCATTTGAAATAAATAAACTGTAAGCGATTCCAGCTTTAAAAAAACAAACTCATCAGACAACATTACAAAATTAACACTCAGAGATGAATATGAGGTCACTTTAGACGTTAAACACATCAAAACGTAAACGGACAGCACTTCGTCGTCGCACGAGAGCTCAAAACTAACTGTTTGCGTGTGATCGGTACGGCGCGTTTATATAGGAGCTGGCATCGATTCACTCTACTACAACATCGATTCAATCGACCACGACATCGATTCATTTTACTCGCTACAAAACATAAAAAGTGATAAAGTTGTTGTTTGCGTGGTGCAGAGTTCGTACACGGTGAGCGTGTACGAGATCACGCGCACGGCGGCGCGGCGCGTGCGCGTGGCCGAGCTGCGCGCGCCGTCGGCCGTGCACAGCGTGCAGCTCGCGCGCGGGCGGCTGCTGCTCGGGTACCGCGGCGGGTTCGCGGCGCACTGCCTGCCCGACCCCAGGCAGCCTTCGCGCGACCAGCCCGCTCTCTGTGAGTACTGTACAGTGTCACATCACATGACATCATCATCATCAACAGCCTATTAATCTCCCCACTGCTCGAGGGAGTGCGGGCTATAGCCCACCACGCTAGCCTTCACGGTGGACTTCACATGCGCCTAAGAATTTCTTCTTCGGCGTATGCAGGTTTCCTTCACCGTTTGAGAGCAGTCAGTACATGTACTTAAGTTTCGAGAAAAAACCCATTGGTACATGGCCCAACCGGCGATCGAACCTCGGACCTTTCGATATGATAGGTCGCGTCTTATCATCGAGGCCACTGACGCTCTTGTTTACAGATTTATAACTAAGAAATATTGTAAAGCTATCTGAAGTGTTAGAGAAAAAGTTTAAATGTATTTTTAAAATTGAAATTTTGTTATAAAAAAACCGTTCCCAAGCTCGTTGAGTTGTATCAAAGAGGGCAATCTATCGTTTTCGCAAAGATGTTTTGATTGTTGTTTTAGTGAACGTTCAGCTGTCATTGAAAGCCGACTTAGACAAGGTAGAGACTTAACTGTAACAAATGAGCATTGAAAAACAATTGTTTGTCTTTGCAATATTTAATTATGGCATGCAAGTAAATGTGTGTTATACCCTCAGCGCTGGTGCACCCCGAGAACCACGTGAACGTGTTCCTGTCGCACTCCGGCGCGCGGCCGCTGGCGTGCGCCGCCGTGCCCAACAGCGGCGACGCGCTGCTCGTGTTCAACTCGCTCGCGCTGTACGTGGACCGCGCCGGGCACCGCGCGCGCGACACGGAGCTCATGTACACCGCGCACCCGCTGCACCACGGTCAGTACAGTACACACACTTATTTATTATTATTATTTTTTTGTTTCGTTTCGTTTCGTTTCGTTTTGTTTTATTTTATTTTATATGGAACATTACTTACCGACTTACACATACACACTCACACGAGGGGAGTGAAGGAGGCGTAGTGGGGGGAGGGGAATGAGTCACTAGCGCTGGGACCGTAGCGAGATAACAAATATGCAACGTCCACTCCTCGCACATTCACTAAGCAAAAACCGTTTACACGAGGAAATTTCATGCGCAGTAGTAGTACTTGCGCAAGCTACTGCGCATCGTCTGCAAGCAGCGTTAATTGTCCAGTCTTAATTCCTCCGAGACAACCGCTATGACATTATTAATGCGGCCCCCGCCCAAAGTTGTTGTAAAATGTCCTAAACAATCCGCTCTTTGCTTATTACACTGCTCTTAGAGAATAATGTTGTTTGTTTGTTGCGCAGCGATCAACGAGACGCACCTGCTGATATTCACTGCGACCCACATCGACATATACGACATAGAGTCCGGCGAGTGGGTGCAGACCATCAACATACGTGAGTATACAAGCACATACAAACACCATCTATCTATATATTCATCTTTACCTAACAATAGTTAGATTCAATTAAAGTTAAGTCAATTAAAGATCGGGTCCTTTTTGAGAGTGGGACCCTTTGCGAAAAAGACCTTATTCAGCAGTGGATAGTTTTGCGAACAGGACCTTTTGCGAAAGATACCTTTTCATAGCAGCGGGTCGTTTTTGCGAACAGGACCTTTTGCGAAAAAGACCTTTTCATAACAGTGTTTTTTGCGAACGGGTCCTTTTGCGAAGGAGACCTTTTCATAGCTGTGGTTTTTGCGAACGGGTCCTTTTGCGAAACAGATCTTATTCAGCAGCGGGTCGTTTTTGCGAACGGGATCTTTTGCGAAAGAGGTATTTTTTTATCGGCTTGTCATTTTTGCGAACGGGACCTTTTCGATATGGGACGTTATATACGTGGTAACCTGTCATTAGCCGTGTGTGTGTATTATAGTGTTGTGTTGTGTGTACGCAGCGAACGCGCGGCCGCTGGACGAGAGCGGGTGGGTGTGCTGCGCGGGCGGCGGCAGCAACGGCTTCCCCTTCACCAGCGACGCGGCGCCCTTCCTCGTATACCTGCGCCCGCTGCACATGCGTCAGTTGTTCTTTTTATATATTTTTTTAACAGAGCTGTCATTTATGAGTGGCGCGTCAGTCGCTGCGTCAATGACGCAGCGACTGACGCGCGGATCCAAAAACCTTTAAGCGTATCACACACTGAGAGGCGGTGTTGCGAAAGCGCTGCGGTTTTTTTCTGTAATGTTCGAAATAGTATGAAGCCCTTTACATCAAAGCGGCGGCGGCGCGGCGCGTTCTTCATACAAACCTTCGCCGCCGCAACGCTTTCGCTACGCCGCCGCCCAGTGTGTGTCACGCTTTAGAGCTATCATTTATGAGCGGATGCAAACATAAGTATCAAATAGCCATTAATTATGGTCGAGACAGACCAAGCGAAAATTTGCCCGCGCACTTTTTGACGTCATTGTCAAATGAACCATAACACTATAGCCTAAAGAACAAAATCGTATGCGCGAGGCGACGCCGACGTGCTGCAGTCAGTTTACGATTTTGTTCTTTAGGTTATAGTGTTATGGTTCATTTGACAATGACGTCAAAAAGTGCGCGGACAAATTTCCGCTTTGTTTGCGCAGTCCCTCAGTGTCTACAGCTAGATTTCGACACGCTGGGCTCTTGAAGCAAGCTTTTATTTAACTTAACTTTATTTAATTCAGCTTTTATTTTACTTTAACAAATATAAATACCTAAATGATAATATGCCATGGAGTGCCTGATGGGTCAACATGGGTAGAAAATATTGTAATAAACCAGCTATATGTATGGAAGCAGGGCACTGTGCTGTTGGGTTTGTTGCTGTTTCTTCCCTTAGGCGACATCAGGTTGGAAATTGACGTCGTTTTAGTTTTATACAGAATTGACGTCAAAAAGAGAATATTGTATTGTATTGAATATTGTATTTATTGCTTTGTATGTATGTGTCGAAGCCACAAATAAATAATTTATCTCTCTATCTATCTATCTATTCCAATTTCGAATAAACGAATTTTCAATTTCATTTCATATAAAAATATATAAAATAACGTAGTATATATTGTGTTGCAGAGGGCCCGCTGAGCCTGGAGCACGCGGCGCTGTGGAGCTCCAGCAAGCGGCGGTTCTCGGTGCGGGAGCAGTCCCACCAGGCCATCGAGGCACACAACAGACTGTGAGCGTTACATACTACATACTGTGTTAGCTCTTCGTGTCGGAATGACTTAAAGCGCATCCCAGACACACGAGGCCTGCGGTGGCGGCTTACCGCAGGCCGCAGCCTCAATATACAAGGCCGCGCGTGTTTGAATTTTCACATACATTATTATTATTAATAATATTTACATTATTATTATTAATAATAATAATGTTTTGGACAAATCCACACACGGCTGTTTAGTCCCAACTAAGCCGAAGCTTGTAAATGGGTACTCTACAACTGATAAACATACATAAATACTTTTTAAAAAATACATAAATACATACAGACACCCAGAATCCGAAAACCAACCGTTATGCTCATCATACAAATGTTGGTCCCGGGTGGGAATCAATCCCACGACCTTTGGCGCAGAAGGCAGGGTTACTACCACTACGCCAACAGGCCAGTTAACATTGCATAGGGAATACAACTGTCTGTCTGTCCGTCTGTATGTTTGAACCTGCATCACGCTAAAACTACTGGTCCGATTTGAACCGGGCTTTTATGTTTGAAAGCATGTGGTCTGACTTAAAATCTGGTGTACTTGGATTTTTTAAATTCCAACCCTAAAGGGGTGAAAGGGGATGTTAAGGGTTGTATGGGAACAAAAATTTACAGATCAAATTTGCATGCCGCAGGCAACAGTAACATATACGACGATACTTTTTAATGCGGACTTTGATGTCGCGGGGCTTAAGCTAGTCCGGAGTTCGATCCCCGGCTGGGCCATGTACCAATGGGTTTGTTCTCGAAACTTAAGTACATTTACTGACTGCTCTCAAACGGTGAAGGAAAACATCGGGAGCAAACCTGCATACGCCGAAGAAGAAATTCTTAGGCGCATGTGAAGTCCACCAACCCGCACTGGGCTAGCGTGGTGGACTATAGCCCGAACGCCCTCGTTGAGAGGGTAGGCCTGAGCCCCAGCAGTGGGGACATCTTAATAGGCTGTTGATGATGATGATGCTAAGCTAGTCAAGAATAAAACAAAGATGTGGTCCGCAACAGGTCCGAACGGCGATCCCGGCTGATCTCCGCGCCGACCAACTTCGCTCACCTCTCGCACATGGGCCCCGGGGACGGCATCCGCTCGCAGCGACTCCTCGACCTGCCCACCACCGTCGAGACCGCGGACGACCGCCCGCAGGTAACTACTACACGAGGATTCAAATCAATTTAAAAAAGTGATCCTACTAATATTATAAAGACGAAAGTTTGTAAGGATGTGAGGATGTTTGTTACTCTTTCACGCAAAAACTACCGAACAGATTTTGATGAAACTTGGTACAGTGATAGCTTATATCCTGGAATAACATATAGGCTACTTTTTAACGCGGACAAAGTCGCGGGGCGTCCGCTAATACCCCCTAAGTAACGCCTACATAGAGGGCGCTGTTTCACAATGTACACGGGAAAAACTTTTCTACGCGGGCGAAGCCGCGGGAAAAAGCACTAGCTTTTTTGATATTCATTACTAAATCAATATCACTGAGTTTTAAGAGCGCCGGTGGCGCAGTGGGGAAAAAGCGGCCCATCGTGTCTAGATTTCCGGGTTCGATCCCCGGTCGCGCCATGTGCCCATGGTTTTTTTTTCTTCGAAACTTAAGTACATTTACTGGCTGCTCTCGAACGGTGAACAATGTGAGGAAACCTGCATACGCCGAAGAAGAAATTCTCAGGCGCATGTGAAGTCCACCAACCCTCACTGGGCCAGCGATTTGGCACGGTTGGTGGGTAGGGGTTTGGCACAATAGTTCCCAATAAGGTCTAAGTGTCGCCAGTTACACCTGGTAGCTGAGAAGATAAGATAACAGATGTAATCCTCGGTTATATGAACAGTGACTTGTGTTGCCAGATGTACAGCAGTCGAGAGAGCAGTAAGCGAACGTCGCCGCTCACGATATCGCACGGCACCGGCTCCTACAACGGTCAGTACATATATATTACACAATTACACATTATTACAATTACACATATTATTACAATTACACAATAAAGAAAGAATTGAAGGGTTTTATTTTAAGTTTTTAATTACATACAAAATAAGGAGTACAAGGCTAGAGCGTGAATGTCTCAAATCGAGAGGGTAAAGCGTCAGGCCGCAGCCTCAATATGCAAACGCAGTCCGCGCGTGTCTGAAGTGTCACATATATTGCTTAAGGACTACAACAGGCCGCCACCGCCACCGCAGGCCGCGTGTGTCTGTCTGTGATACACTTGAATCACCGATATAAGGAATAGATGGGTGACGTTTTTATCTTACACTAGCAAACGCCCCGCGACTTCATTCGCGTTAAAATACTACTCCCTTCCCCTTCCCCTCCCCCCTTCCCCAAGTATCCTATGTTCACACACAGAGTATTATCTATCCAACAGCGAAATAATTATTGGCGATCGGTTCTGTAGTTACAAAGTTAACATACATCCAAACAAACTTTACCTCTTTATTATTAGGATTACGTACTCAAGAAATGGATCCGATTTTTTACTACAACGATGCCAACAGAGAGAGATGGAATGTCGCGAACAGGTGGCGCGCGAGCGAGACGAAGTGAGTCAGGACAAAGTGCGCTGGAGGATAGTAACCAATCTCGTTTTTTTGTGCAGGGTCGTGGCGCAGCGTGGCGACGGGCCGGCCGCGCGAGGGGCCCCCCGCCGCGCCGCCTTCGCCCCCCACCCACCACAGACCCATGGAGAGGTAACACTCATTAAATTGACACACACGCTCTCTCTCTCGCACACACACACCCACACACTCAAACCACGCACATAAATATGCTCGCACGCACTTGTCGTGAAAAGCACTATGTATAACATCTGCGGAAAAGGCAATTCGGATTCCTATTTTTGACTGCCCCATGGAGGGGTAAAAGTAATTATGTACAACTACATAGTAACACGATAGTCACTTTTCCACCTTAAACAACTGTCTTGCTCACATCCGCTTTTCAACTAGGCGGAAACTTTGAAAGTCCTTCAAATATTCTCTTTCTGCGACTGTACCTACTAACTATTATTTGTCGCTCGGCAGGTCTATAGGCGGAGGGTCGCAGGGCAGCGGCTCCCTACTGCTGGAGCGGTCTATCACCCCGCTCAGCCTCGGCAGTATGAGCTCTCTGCACGACGTGCTTAAGGTTCATTATATCATCATTAACTGAAATTGAGTTTACACTAATATTTGTGTTTTTTTTGAAATATAATAAATTGAATATTTGTCTTTACAACATAAATTCCCGTTGATTTGCTGACAAAAATAAATAATTTGATGAAACTAAAGCGTGACACACACTGAGCGGCGGCGTTGCGAAAGCGTTGCGGTTTTTTTCTGTAATGTTCGAAATAGTATGAAGCCCTTTACATCACAGCGGCGGCGGCGCGGCGCGTTCTTCATACAAACCTTCACCGCCGCAACGCTTTCGCAACGCCGCCGCCCAGTGTGTGTCACGCTTAATTGTTCATTTATCGTATTTTAATTAAAGCAGTTTATTTATTTATTTTATTTTGGAAAGGCAGCCTAAAGCTGATGCTTCAGATGATCAGCATTCGACTTGCTTTCATAATTCGTTATTTATTTATTGCGGTTTTTTGTTTGTTTGAGAAAGTTGTCTAGTCTGTTTTTGTATATTCACAAAAATGTTTTCTCTTTTTAGACATAAAAACTTTTTGCTGATATTCAAGTAAAAATCAGTGTGGCAATGTAAAGTAATTATAATAAAAAAAGAAATATATGGGTCGACTAGAGAACCTGCTTTTATTTTCGTCGGTTGAAAAGCACGCATGATGCTGCATAATGCACCTAAAAGCGCCACTTTACGAGTGTATTGAAATGAGTTGAATATATTGTTTTGTGCTTTACGTAATTTGCCAAAACGTATCATAAATCCCTCAAAGTTTATGTAGTTAGTTGCTTTTTGAAGACCAAGATTATAAAATGGAGTATTGTCTGACAGGTTGGCACGGACCTGGGTGAGGGTCTGCATTCCGAGGACAGCAGTTGCGGCGCCTCCCCACCGCATCCCTTGGATCCTTGATGGTGAGCTCTACGCTTGTCCTACTAATATTATAAAGGGGAAAGTTTGTAAGGATATGAGGATGTATGTCTGTTACTCTATCACGCAAAAAGTACCGAACAGATTTTCATGAAACTTGGTACAGTGATAGCTTATATCCTGGAATAACATATAGGCTACTTTTTAACGCGGACAAAGTCGCGGGGCGTCCGCTAATACCCCCTAAGTGACAAAACACCTACATAGAGGGCGCTGCTGAAACCAACCTAAGTATGGTACTATTAACATATGGATCTTTGGTCTGAATTAATTCAATTCAATACTCTTTATTGCACTTATTTAAAAAACAATACAATAATACATTAAAGTAAGAAGGTACATCTAGGCGGTCTTATCGCGAAAAGCGATTTCTTCCAGACAACCATTAAACCAACCAAAATTAAGGCTTTTTTTTAAACTGTAACTATGTTGTATTGCAGAAACCAACTGAACAGGTACTGGACACTGGACACGTCTAGGTTCTACGCTTGTTTCTGTTGATCGACGTGCAAACGAGGCTACGCGCGTACGTGCGGACATTATTTATTTATTGTATACTTAAACAAATTCACGATGATGTTAATGACAGCGACTAAAGCTTGGCTTGTTATTATTGAGCTGTAAAACAAACATTTTATGCATATTTCGTCCTTTCAGAGAAGTTTTATTCCGACGAAGGCTGACACCTCTCGGTATATTGAATTTGAATGAGTAATTCGCATTTTTTAAGTGGGCTTCACGGCTCTGGAAGCTAAGTCCTTTTAAGCCAAAGATACATCCCAGTGCACTGTTGCTCAAGAACGTATATTTAAATATGTCTAGGAAGACAGGCATTTTTTTGGACTTTCATAAAAAAAAATCGTAGAATTGAAAGCAACCTTATTTTATTTGACACACGTTACGAATGAAAACGCGGTCTTGTTTTCCTCTCGACGCCAAACGCCAAATACGCAAAATACCGATGCCAATTTTGCGTAAGTAAGGCGTATCACAGTCACATAGGCGGTCTGCGGTGGCGGTGGCGGCCTGTTGTATTCCATACGCAATGTATGTGAGACGTCAGACACGCGCGTCCTGCGTTTTCATATTGAAGCTGCGGCCTGCGGTAGGCCGCCACCGCAGACCGCGTGTGTCTGGGATACTCCTGTCTCAAAACGTCTAAAAGTTTTGATTATGTTATTTGGCGTCTCGAAAGGCTTGTTTGTTGCGACAATAGGGACATCTGGTATCGACCGAATGAAGCTAATTACAAATTCTCCACACCGTGAGGTGCCACCTGTCCTCAATTAGCCGGAAACAACATAGTAATTATGAAATTATCAACGTGTTTAGTTCCTATAATACCGAAATGAAAGTTTATTTTGCAAATTATTTATTAGCGAAATGGAAAGAAATACATAGTAATTGCATTACATATATTAATATTACAGTACCTTCCATTTTATGATAATAATGAAATAAAATAACATAGTCGTTTGTTACGGCCTCTCATGCCAGACGTTCGCGCGCGCTGTCGAAGCTCTTGACTGTTAATGTTTTTAGCATATCGACAGAATAGTACGTAGTTAGGCCGCACATTGGTGACGCTGCTGTCCGTCACTCTGTGGCTTTCACCATTGTCTAATGGGAGGTAAAGCTGCCACTGCTCGCTGGCGGCGCCAGTAGCGACTTCCATATTAAACGCCAAAACTAGTTTTGTATGGGACAAGCAGAGGCGTAAAAAACACCCATCTGGGCAACTATTCACTTCAACCTGATGAAGTCTGCGCCAAAAGCGTGCTGAAGTTCCTAACTGATCAAAGCTGTGCATTGAATTATGTAAGACGACGATCACAATAGATCAGTTATGGTCGCAGTGGTACAAGGCTGGGTGACAGGCAGTCGATTGTATTAATAGAGAGGTCAGAGTTATGTTTTAGGGTCGCGAGTTCGCTCTGGTGCGCGCGCGCGTCTGGACATGGCTTTAGGTATACCCATGTGGCTTTTAGGTCAATTAGAATCCATTGTAAAGTTGACTACATCGTGTTTTATATAAAAAAGTTAACTAAAAACTTTATAAATAATCTGTAGATTTGTATTAACCAAATGTATTTAATTTGCTTTTAAGGATTTTTGTTTTTATAATACTCGCGGCGCCATTCTCCTATTAGGCGTATCACAGACACACGCGGCCTGCGGTGGCGGTGGCGGCCTGTTGACTGTCGTGTCTGAAGACAACAGTCTTCAGACACGCGCGGCCTGCGTTTTCATATTGAAGCTGCGGCCTGCGGTAGAACGCCACCGCATTCCGTGTGTGTCTGGGGCACACCTTATTGCTTTACCGCCGAATTTTGTACAGTTCTGTTATATTTTAAAAATGGCGTCCTATTTATTGTTTTAAGTATTTCATTCTGTATTTTCCGTACAGTGCAATAACCAAAATTCATCTACAATATAGTCCGCGTAGGGGTTTTTGGCGGTTGTGTGAAGTTGGCTGATTACTGCGCAATGACTACTTTTATGTGTCAAAGGGGAGCTGTGCGGGGGATCACTAGAGACGCTCATTCAATTTCAAGAAATAGTTCATTGAATCGATGGACCCAATCACACTTTCAAGTTTTTGGACATCTCTATGTAGCACACTATCTCGCTTACGCAAACATAGACTATAAACACTGTCAGCGATGTGCAAACAATCTGTGACTATATTCATTCACCCGCCAATAAATTCTACGGAGACTATACCCCTGCCATGAGTTTACAGCGTCGATACTCGCAAACGACTACGTAAATACGTAATAGTGCTGTCTCTTTTCGACTAATTACGAAAGACAGAGAGATAACGATATGGTTATTACGTAGTCGCTATCGTGTATCATTGTAAACTCATGGGTAGGTACTGGATGTTATAATAAATTGAAAGAAACCGGCTCATTAGTATGACTTATAGTACTACAGTCGACCGCATGTCAGTGGAAACACTTTGACCTTGAGCTGGCCTAGCCTATTAGGGAGTTTCAATAGTATGAGAGACCAGTTTATACTTGTTTTGTTTCCACTGACGTGCGGTCGACCGTACTTACACTTACACACGTCTGTAAAAAAAATAAAGTTCCATGACACTGCCAATCTGTTAAATTAAATATAAATATACATATTTTTAAATACGCGCTAGTTGTAGCGTAGATTATATAACGAGCCTTAACCGCTGACTAAACGTAAGCGCTAAAAAATACATTTTTAATTTTGAATTTTATATATAATAATGTTGGACAAATTCACACACGGCTGTTTAGTCCCAACTAAGCCGAAGCTTGTAAATGGGTACTCGACAACTGATAAACATACATAAATAATTAAATACATACAAACACCCAGAATCCGAAAACCAACAGACATGCTCATCACACAAAACTGTTGGTCTTGCGCAGTCCTCTGGCGCAGTAGGCAGGGTCACTACCACTACGCCAACAGGCCAGTCAAGTAACGTCACATGTGCAAGACGAAGAGTAAATGTCAAAATTATAATCGAGTTAATGTCAGTGTTGAATTGGTTATCGATTAAAATTTTGACATGATTTTCTATCGATAAGTCGGCGGTTAGAGCTCGATGTTGTTCTGGCGAAAGGTAAGGTCAACTGGGGGTCGCTGGGCCAACCGTGTAAGTAAGTTTTACCAAAACAATTGTCACACGTACCGATTAAGTTTTAGTTATAATTATTTTATAAACTTCATGTTAATATGACCATTGCTTTTTAACCTGTCATTGTCGATATAGCAGTGCGTCAAAGACTATAGTATTATCGATAGAAGTAGAAATGAAAAACGACCCTTTGATGCCTAATAGACGGTGGTGGTTGTGATTTTACCTTTGAGGCATCAAGTATATTGCAGTGAGACATTTCTATACAACTTTTTTAAAATTTTGTGACCGTATCGAATTGATTTTGGTCTTAAAATGAAGAAAATTCATGACGGTTCCTAATTATATGGAAGTAACTGTCTGTCTGTTTGTTACTTTTTCAAACCTATATCGCTGAACGGATTTCGTTTGAAAGTTTGATGTGGAGATACATCAAACCCTGGGGCAGGAGAGGCCTTGAGGACAGAGGCTACTTATTACCATAACAAACTGTTCCCGTGGGAAAGTACTTATTCCGCGTGGGCAAAGCCGGGAAACAGCTAGTTTATAGATAAATAGACCAGCCGCTTTAAGGGGTCGATATAATCGTCAATTACAATAACTTTTGTTATACAATTTATGAAATTCAAATAATTTTTTGGTAATATTTCATACAAAATTGCCGACAGACCAATATGTAACTTGCAGATAAAAGTTAATATGTAGAAAAAGAACTGTATTAAATTATGAAGATCAAAATAAGTGTTAATCGTAGGTTTATTTCTAAATATCAGGCAAGTGTCGTGTCTATTATGCACGGTTTAATAGTCTTTGGCCAACTTCTATACCTACTGGCTTTTATGCTAAATAATTATAATCTATTGCACTATCTCATAATTTTGTATCTCGATAATCAAATCTCACTGTTTGTGATTATAATTATAACATAAAAATATTATATAAAAAATAAATATAAGCAGAATATTATTGTAATTACTTATTATTATT
Source organism: Metalampra italica (assembly GCA_949699065.1). Lineage (NCBI taxonomy): Eukaryota > Metazoa > Arthropoda > Insecta > Lepidoptera > Oecophoridae > Metalampra > Metalampra italica. The sequence continues at coordinate 1,749,829 of OX452995.1, read as the reverse complement.
TTTTAACATTCTAGTCTTTTTCATTTTGTTTTTACAACCATAACGTATTGTACTATGATTTCTTTTTATTATTTTTAAGGATAAAACTTAGATTTTCTTTTTAGTTCATGAAAATGAGATTTTTAGCTTAATTGACTATTTATAATGCAGTAAGTTATTAGCTTGAGATGAAGCCATATTGGATACAAATTCCAAGTAAAATGATATCAAATAACCTATATTACCGAATACTCAAAAGATCTCTAAATAATATCCTAACAGCAAGCAAAGTCGCTAACGAAAGTAGCTGACCACTTTTAATGTGAGAATAGCTTGCACATTTAAAACAAAGTAAATCGCACTGAAGTTTTTTTAACGCAAAATTTCTCTGGGGTTTCCGAAAAACTGACGAAATTGCTATGAAAGGGTTTAAAATTATACATATTTTTGGGGCGATGAATGTTTTTGAGCCATTTTCATAGGAACTTTGTCTATTTTAGGTCAAAGAAATTAAGGAAATTAGATTCTTTCGCTGTAGAACATCAATTCATTATTCTTTATTACAAAAAAACCGTCGATTGCGTTAGTACATCTGGGATTTATCGCTAAAAGCGATAGCTTCCAAATAACCAAGCATTATAGGGCAATGTGTGATTTTGAGCCTTTTCCATGGCAACCTTTTGTTTGTTACGCCAAAGAAATATAACTTTAATTCATTATCTGCCAAGACTTAATACACAGTCGCCAAATTCCAATTTGGTCGGAAATGAAAAAAAAAATCACATTCGCCAGATACTGAGGTTTTGATATTTCCACTTTCGCCAAAAATAAGCTAGGTAAATAAACTAGGTATGGTATATATCTATCTTTCAAGGCACATCTCGCTACCTATGTTTCTTTCTTTTCATTTTCGTCCTGGAATCTGGTGAATATGGAACACTGCGAGCGCTGAATACAATTTTGTTAGTATCTATTTTGTATGCTGAAATTTCGTTTAAAGCAAAGGTACATTTTAGACTTTCGCGCTTTGTATTCATAATTATATAATTATTTACTGGTCTTACACACGAAATAGTAAGTGTAAGACCCGTAAATAATTATATAATTATAAAGCAAAGGTCTTTGTTCATAAAATGTACGGGAACTAATTTAGTCGACTTTTGAGTATTCGGACGGACTTAAGCCTGCCTCAGACTAGTGCAATGAGGAACGCCGCACCTGTGCGTTGTAAGCTTTATTTAGAAAGTTCGCGGATCTGCGTATATTGAACGATACTTAAAAACAATGTTTTTTACGTATTTTTATTCGTCACCGGACAGAATATCCAAAGATCCTTTATATCACATACGTGTACTATCGAAGTGTAACTGAAATATGATAATAAATTAGTGAAATTAAGTTTTTTTTCAAAGTTTTATATAATAGAAAAAAATGTGTAGGTACCAGAACTGATTGTATATTGTGTTTATAAATTACCTAATGTACTTTTTGTGTACTATTTTTTGTGTGTATCTGACTTAATTTAGCAAATTTCTTTTTTTATCTTAAAAAAATATAGAAAAAATTCACACACGACATAATATAAACATTACATTTATTACGGTTTCCCTTCCATAAAAATATTTGAAAAATACAATTTAACTTCAAGAAATTACAATGTTACACAGTATAAAAGTGATAAATACCGCGTAACTGCCTAAAATTTTGTCAGATACGCGGTATTTTATTTATCACTGTGTAACATTGTAATTTCTTGGAAGTGGAATATTTAGGGCCTCTTTCACCACTTCCTGATATTGTTACAGATAGTAATCTTAGTGATAAACTAATCTATCAGATAAATCTGTGTGATAGACTATATAAAATATATAAGATATAGGCAATCAGATACCTGTGAAACCAAAAAAACAGGCTATCTGTCAGATAACCTGCAGATAGGGTATCTGGGACTTTATCAGCAAGCGGTGTAAGAGGCCCTTAATATTATATTATTATTTTATCATTCATTTACATTACATACAATTCGATTACATAGTGGGACCGAGCCGAAATATCCTCTGATGTTAAGGCCCGCTCTGCTAGCTCTGCTGCAAAACATAGAAATAGCGTCCGCGTACCCCTTTAGGAGAGCACCCCCGCTGTCATCCTGCCTTACATAATTTACCAAAGACATGTGTTATATGTTGCTCTACTTTGCTATTAAATTATTCGGGTCATTTTCTCATGCACAATATTTGCAATAGCGACGACATTCGTCAAAACCTTGATTCGTCAGTCGTTGTTTCGTCAAATTCGATTTTCGTCATATTGACAATTAATTCTCGATTTCATTATAACTCTAAAAGAATATCCTGAACTGCATGGTTATGACGAAAAATTATGATTGTTGTCAAATTTAAAACCGCTATAACTTGGAAACTATTGATCCTAGGCTACTAGTTTCTAAAGAGAAATGGTAGATATCGTCGAGATCTTCATTACGGATGACAGCTGTCAAACTTTAAACCGTTGTAACGTCGATCTCGTCGAGATCTTCATTGCGGATGACAGCTGTCAAACTTTAAACCGTTGTAACGTCGAGATCTTCATTGCGGATGACAGCTGTCAAACTTTAAACCGTTGTAACGTCGATCTCGTCGAGATCTTCATTGCGGATGACAGCTGTCAAACTTTAAACCGTTGTAACGTCGATCTCGTCGAGATCTTCATTGCGGATGACAGCTGTCAAACTTTAAACCGTTGTAACGTCGATCTCGTCGAGATCTTCATTTCTCTTCGATATTCCTTACCGTTTCTGAAATATAGGCTTTTTCATATGTTTGATTTATACGAAAAATGCACTAAGCGGTGTGAACTTCATGTTTCTTTTTCAATAACAATTTTGCTGTGCTTGTGAAGCCTCCAAAAAAATGATTTTTTTAAACTTTTTTAAATTATTTTTTTCATTCTTTTTAATATTTCCGGCATTTTATTATTATTTATATATATTTTTAATTTGCATTTTTATTATTTATATCTCTTTATATTAAGTTAAGTATATGTATATTTTTTAAAATGTCAAAATTATTAAAACCTACGGTGAGCGATATCGTCAGCTTTCTGGTGGCGTCGTACCTACTCAATCGCCGAGATCTACCCGGAAAGAAACTTCAACAACTAGGTATTGATTTGTGAAAAAAGTCTCAAAAGTTTCTTTCCGGGGACCGATTTTACGATCAAGACAACCATGGCCCAATGGATTCGGCTTTGGTCAACCATGGCCTCGATGCTCTTTATACCGTTCTCAGACACCCCCGGTCGGTCCCTCGGGATGAAGGAGCAGGCACTGGGGGGGCTGATGCTTTGCCCCCCTTTTTTAAAAAATTTTTTTTACCGAGGCTTTGGGCTTTGCCCCTTACAAACCAGTGTCATTTAGACGAAACCTGGTAAACATTTTTGATTTTGATTTCTCCTCCACTTAACTGACTGTTTACGACCGGGGGTTTCTAATGCCGTTCCAGAAGAACTATCTACCTGAACGTTGTGTGCTATAGGGCCCTATAGCACACGGGTGCTATAGGGCCCTATAGCACACGGACTTTTATGCGGCCCAAAAAACACTCGTCGAAGTTTCCCAGTTAGCACTACTGAAGGTCCATGCCGGAGTTGACTGGGAACTTCGACGAGTACGTGTGCTTTGACTTGCGTACCGACTCGGCTTATTTCGGGTGGGGCGGTAGGCGGTACGCAATACCGGAAGTTTCTGTTACATGGTGTGGGGCACATCTACAGACCACCTACTCCAAGTAGTAGATGGAGTAGGTGGTCTGTGGGTATTTATTTATTATACATTTAGGTATTGTATGACTTATTCTTTTTTTTATGATTTTATTTTAATTTTATATTTTTATTATTAATTTAGATTTATATTATTATTAATTAATTTTATAAATTTATATTACTTCTAGAACAAATGATTGATTGTGTATGTGACGAGCCCAGACCTGTGTAACCTCAGTTACTTCCAGTGTTACGATTCGGCCTCCCACATATTCAAGAATCACAAACGTGCCCCCATCGCCATGTCCGCCGTTCTCCAAAACATGTGGTACGTCGACGACGAAGTCGACCTTATTTCGGAGAATGGCGGCCAATGATAGGAGGCCGCCATCAAATATTTTTCAGCGATTGAGGATGGCGTACCGTTGCGAGTCGGAGGTGTCTTCGATTTTCGTGACGGTACGCCTCCCAACCTCCGCAATGCGAACGAGTGCTCCGTGCTATGTAGGGCATCAAGGGCTTGTTCGCATTGTGGAGTACTGGAAGGTGTTTCATGGTGGCCTCCGTTCCGACTATTGGGCATCTTGAGTATTCCCCGTTCCCCGAATGTCATAGTATCAGACCGTTTGTAAATTTGTGCTAACGGGGAGCACTCAAGATGTTTATTACTCTGCTCTGAAGCAAATATTGAGGTGAGGGACAATGGGGCGCTCCAAAGAAGTGGTGCCCGGTTTGGAATATATGCGTGACCGGCCGCTCACACATCCTGTCCGAAGGACAACTCCTGGATGGGTTTGAGCGGTCGGAAGCATATCTTCCGAAGGCTTCCCATAAAATTCGCAGTGCTGTGGCTTTGGCGGTCGAGCCGCATCTCCAAGACTCACAACCGGCGGAGAAATACTTAGCAGCGACATGCTTCTCCAGGCCGGTCTCGACGCAGTCCGTTGCGAAACCCTTCAGCAGAGTTGGAGGAGTTTCGTTCAACGGATCTGTGACCGAGAGTGACATATTGGAGGTATTGCTCTACCCCAATGTCACGGCATTGCTGATTTTTAAATGTGGGTTGTTGGCCACCGGGGCAGAAGTCTCTGAGGAGAATATTACACTTTTGAAGCAGTACGCTTCAAAAGTGGATTATTTCCCTCAAAGGCTTCTCGTACCATTTACTTCCTATGAGCGCTCTAGCTTGCAATATAAGTGAAAGATAGTGGTCCACCCCCGTCAGTAACTCCCGGATTTGCCTCCCTCCCCTCAGCCGTTTGAGATGGCTGACGGTCGAGACATCCCTCCCCACGCCCCACAGCCGTCTCAAGCGGCTGTGGGTAGAGAGACTTCACCACAGCCGTCAAGTTCTGGCCAGACGACCCTCACCACGTGGATTGGGTCGTCGAAGAGGCCGGCTGTTGGTGAGGGATGAATAAACCGACCGCACCTAAAAGGAAAAAGTGTGAGCCAGGGATGGAGTTAAAAATAACGGTTTTAAGTTTGACAACAAGCGTAATTTGGTTCGTTCCTCGTGGGAATTTGATTTTGTGCGGGGATTCCCATAACGTATAGGGGAATACCCGATTTATATTATATTATTTCATATTAAATTTATAGTAAAAAAATATTTAAAGTTATAAAATTTAAAGTTTTGACGAAACAAGGTTTTGACGGACGTCGTCGCTATCGCAAATTGTGTTCAGTGGGAAAATGACTCGAATAATTTAATAGCAAAGTAGAGCAACTTACATCATTATGTAAGGCAGGATGACAGCGGGGGTGCTCTCCTAAAGGGGTACGCGGACGGTATTTCTTTGTTTTGCAGCAGAGCTAGCAGAGCGGGCCTTATGGACTGCGATCGGATTTTCAATCTTTGCCTTTTATGTCATACAATTCGGGAAAAGAGATGACATTTTCTTTACTGTCGCATGTCTCTCTCTTATACCGATTAGTTATTTAAAAAAATCTGAATATAACATAATAGCATCCTCGACTTATAATAAACAGAATTATTTTGTTAAACAATTACCACACACTTAAGCTTTTTATTTTTTATTAACAGTGGATTCCGAAGCAAAATACATTTTTTAAAACTATTTTGACAAGAAGTATGTCAGGATCGTGATATTTGGCGCTCCGTTCGCTGCTTACCCCGTCAGGGACATAGCGTGATTAGATGTATTATTTTGAATTTTGTTTTGATAAACATTTCCATACGATACAAATTAATTCCCAACCGCTTCCGAACAACGCATTTATATAGCATTATGTATTCTATATTGTTGTCAATTGATATTTTAAGCATTTATTTATTGGATAAAATTATAGAAGAAAACTAACGAATGGGCATGAAAAATGTAACCTAATAATTATTAGTGTTAAACTTAAAATTTGTTGGCCGAGAACGATCTAGTGTAAGAATTGTACTGTTATTGAAATGTATCAAGTATTAGACTAGATATAGATTTTGCTAAAATTGAATAGGTATTGATATGAAATTTTGCATTTTATATATTGACATTTATTGGAAATGGTTTAAAAATGTATACCGACACGATTAGCTTGGTCTTACTTATTTTTACGATGAAATTACATTTCTTCACTACAATTTTGATGTTTGATTCTTACGTTTACTGTTGAGCTTTTCGTACGAAAGCTAGAACTCGGGTATAGCAAATGTTATGAAGTAAAAACTAATATAATAAAACAGTAAGTATTGTCTGCTTAGAAGAGATAAAACATCTTCACCATTAAATTATGTACTTTAAGAAAATCGAACGATTTTGTCATTACAAGATACCAAAGTGTACTTTTATACATGTTTTTGCTTCTGACAGTACTATTCTAAAAATATGTATCACACTGAAATCTCTTTAAATTTTTTAAATTGTTTTTTACGAAATATATTTTATTAGTAAAACAAATGTTTTGAAATGCACATTTGCTATACCACGTAGGTACATTTACTGTGTATTTTATTATTTATATGTAATATTTTTTTCACATTGCCTACTAATGTATCAAGCCAATTGCAATGTACCTTCCTTGTATCTCTTACGGTATGTAAATTCTAAATTATTGACTAATAATAAATTGCAATTACGTGAAATTATCTCAATACTTAATTATTTTATGTAAATACCTAAATAAAGATACAATTGAATAACATGTTTTTTATGTCCACCTCATTTCCTATATTGGCTATAGGCTGAATTATTATATATTTATTATTATTAGGCTGATTGTGGTCCACCGGTTGCGCGGCTAGTGGGCTTCCTTTCCCATCCCGGAGCGTCTTTCCTAAACAACTTGTATCCCCTGGTAAACCTGTTCTCATCCTGGGACGTATCTTCGTTCTTATGCCTAAAAATATAAGCGCCAACATGGGTTCGAGGATGAGGCAGGTTGCATCCGGCTGTACCGGATCAGGTGTTGACCAGGCTGGGTGTGGTACCTCTTATCTTAATTCCTTGAATGTCTCGTAGGTCAGTCCCGCACGCCCAACTTCCTTTTCCATCATGTCCATTTCCCAGAACATCCAATTCCTGAAATGTCTAGATTTTTTATGGACATATGTTTCATTGATTAGACATTCGATTTGACTGTCGAGGCCATAAATTTAATTAAATTGTATTTATTTCACAGGCCGGTATAGCCTATGAAAACACATGAAAAAAAATTAACTAAAAATAAAAATTACAAATTGAAAATATGTATTATAAATCTGTGACTGTTGCTATCATTACGAGTCTACTACTTGTATATTTATCAGTTATTAAAAATACTGGCTTTTATATATTATTTTCGTAAAATTTCACTTAAGGCCAGAAGTGGACGTCAAGCGGGATAGGTACTACTAGGTAGGTACAGTCAGCATCAAATATTTGGATGCCAGGGCAGGTGCTAAATAAAGCAAGAAACTTCTATAAATATTTTTTTATTCAGCGCTTCACTAGGTCAATAGTTAATACATAAACGCAACACTTAAATCTTAAGTCTTTGTACAAGGCAATACGCGTGTTACAATATAATAGTTGAAAGTGAAAAGCAAAAATCCACAAATATTCTAGGTATCGTTTCAATACTCTGAATATTAGAACCAACGCTTTAGAACTGTAGAAATTACTTAAATACGCAGAAGGCCGAAATTTTTTACTTATTTGGCTTCGTTCCTATTGTTATTAATTGACCGATAGTTTTTAGGCCGATATTGTTAACTGCACACGTATCTTTAAGCTGCCCGCACACTGGAGGCGGCGATACCGGTGTGAAAAAATACTTATAAAAATTTCAAACTGCTGTTGGAAGCATCAAATAAAAGCGGTCTTTCAATTTAAAATAAATAAATAAATAATATCTTTAGTCTGCCCGCACACTGGAGCGGTGGCGATACCGGTGTGAACAAAATATATAAAACAAATCGATTCAAAATAAAAATTTAGTTCCAATGAATTTATGCTTTTCACCTACCCACCATTGACCACTCATTATTGTATTTTATTAATTTTTATAATTGCATTTAATTTAATTAAAACCGAAACTGCGATGTTAATAAAATAAATTAAAACAAGGGAGGTTAAAATAATTCCTACGTATATATTATATCGAGCAGATAAATAATAATAATTGAGTATTTCAATAGTATATGAATAACAATAAAAGTATAAAAATGCAATTTTCATAAAATCTCTTAAGTACGTAGGACGAAAGACAAAAATTTGTGTTTAGACTTTTTTCACATTGCTCAGGAATGTGACAAAAAAAAACAAAAAAAAATCGTACAAAATAAGTGAGTTTACTTCGTTAAATCATGATTTCAATGCAACTCTTCGATTTCTTCCCATTCATTTCTGAAAAACGCAAGACCACTTACAATCTAAAACTGCAAATATTTTTTCATCACACTTGCTCGTTAAGGGTCTTATTATATGCATGCATACAGAAACACAATGGCCTAAATATACCCGCGGGAGAATAATGACACTTAACTTGAGTTAAACTGAGTTAACTTGAGTTATATTAAGGTAATAAAATTTAACTTAATTTAACTATGTAAATAAATTTAATAAACTTAAATAATTTCAGCAAAGTCAAAGAAAATAGACTTGTTCCCTTGTGTCGTAGGTATTTATTTCCTCGCAAATGTGACGAAAAACATTGTGTGCATGACGGGTAGTAAGAGTATTACAAACTCGAGTCATTAAAATCCCTACGCCTTCGGTGTCGGGCTTCTAACAGACTCGTTAGTAATATCCTATTTACTACGTTAATAACCAATAAAACTTTTCATTTCTAAATTACATTTAAGATAATAATTAATACTTTTCCGAACTACTCGTTTAAAGTCGAATTAATATGATTACCGCTAAGATTAATTGTAAATAAAGTACACTATAAATTACATTTTGGTGAGTGAGACAAACTAAATACACCACTGGGCGAGTGAGTAAATGCTGAAAATGCATCGAAATACAAACAAGGATGGGAGATAACATACGCCTAATGCTAAACAAGGACAAAACATGGTTGAGCCAACTTTCCATACATTACGAAAGTAAGGCTCTGTGCACACCCCCATGTCAACAGCTATAATAAAGGCTAGACTTAGGCCACATGTCACAAGTCTGATGTTATTGAAATTCTAATAACTGTCAAAGCAACAACGGGAGGAAAGGAGAAGTGTCTTCCCTTTAAGGGGGATCTCAGACACACGCGGTAGGCCGCCACCGCAAACCGCAGCTTCAATATGCAAACGCAGGCCGCGCATGTCTGAAGTCTCACATACATTTCATAGGGAAAACAACAGGCCGCCACCGCAGGCCGCGTGTGTTTGGATCCCCTTTACAATCCAATGCTTGCCTCTTTCACGCCCTTCATCGACAGTAAGACTGGCAATACACAGCCGGAATGTCTCTCTGAATTCATATCATTAATTCAAATTTCCCGGAATTGCATACAATTTAATTCAGATTATTCCGATTTTTTTAGATTATACATTTTTCAGATCGATCTGTAAATTGAATGCAGAATGGCCTTTTGAATTATAAAAAATTGAATTCAGTGAGACATTCCGGCTGTGTAATGCCAGCATAATAAAATACTTTAACCCTTTATAAGGCAGAGGCGATTTGGATACCACTTAGATAATAAACATTTACGGAGAAGAACATCCTCTTTTTTATTTATCTATAATGGTATTATATAGCGAATATATCAGGCTTTCTTTCCTCATTCATTCAGTGTCAATGAATAGGTGTATTGGAAACAGATCATCTGAAATCTCAAGTGCACTAACAGGCTGAGTGCATATATTGACCACATGTTTTTTTCTTAATTATTTTTTTTGCCGTAGATGTGTTCCCCAGTGCATTACAAACATGGTAGTTTATTTAACTTTCACGTAGCATATCTGTATAACTGGGGCCTTATAAAGGGTTAAAATAAACGACCACTCGTTTCAACTCGACCTATCTCGAATAACATCGTTGCCAGAGTCTTACTTTCCAAAGACTTGTTACAAATGATTTGTGAACAAACCACACCTATGACCAGACGCACTATTGGCAAAATATATTTTTATGAATTTCTGGATCTGAAGCGGTCCCTACACGATTATGCGGCATGACATGCCTTACGTGCTGTCACTCGTGCTTGACCAAGAAGGTTTAAATCTCTGGTGTCGAGCGCGCTCCCTGTGGAGTTCGCATCTTGCATGTTTATTATCGGAACCTATGGTGCCATTTACAAAGGGGGGTGCGGACAAAGGAAGCGGAGTAGCGGGAGGAGGTATCTTTTCACTATTGAGTTTGAAAATGAGAATGTGTGAGTGAGTCACAATTTTTTGATACATTTGACACGATTTTGACACCCATAGAATGCTTATATTACTCATCCATATGGGAGTGGCTAAATTTTTTGATTCATGTGCATGACCGTCTAAAAAGTGATTGACGCGAATGACATGCAAACTACTTGCTAGCCGTTGATTGACAATCGCGCGTACTCCTCACTGTACTAAGTGATTGAAGCCGCGTCTCCTGAGCCTGTTTTTTTTCCAAAACATTACACAAAACATTGGGGCGTGGCTTCACACATTTGTGTATGCATACACAATGTTTGTGTTGTCCGAGACAGGCGGAAAACATTCCCCGCGCGGGTGGAGAGGGGCAGGGTTTGTTTCATTCTTGTACAGACTGCCGAACCGCGGGTCAAAAAACTAGTGTATGTCAGTCAGGTGTCAATGTAATTTTTTTTAACTGGGCTTTACGGCACTGGAAGCAAAGTCCTTTTGAGCCAGTCTTCACTATTTGTTTGGTTGTAAGGTATGAAGTTTTAATTATTATTATAGCATGCAGTGTTGCCATATATACAGATTTATCTGTATCAATACAGATTTTCGACTTGTATAGACGGCCGAACCGCGCACATCGTCGTTTCTCTCTTTCCCCCATATATAAAGTACTCTGTCTCTCTCTACGATTACGAATACACAAAATGTTTTGGTCAGTGTGGACAAAAGGGGGCGCAATGGAAAAAGACTTAGAAAATTTTCACTTTTTTGGAGTACTGTCGCTCGCTTCGCTCGCTCCAAGGGTCACCAGTAACCTAACGAACCTAACCTTCAGGGTGCTCCGACTGCTAACTGTCACACATTATCATTTTCAAAAAAAATTCCTCAACGCCCCCTTTTTTTGTTTTAACCAAAAACATTTCCCTAGAGCAAGAGACAGCTTGTTGTTTGGAAGTTTTGTGTAATGTTTAAGCGCAGGAGACGCGCCTTAGCGTATCTTTCTCCGTTGGGTGTCATCTACGAGCGGCTGGTCACGGGTGGAGCCCTAGGGCATGAGGGTCTAGTCGGCCTTGCGCGGGCGGCGGCGGCGCACCTCGGGCGGCGCCGCGTCGCCCTCGCCGCCCTCCGATGCGCTGCCCTTTTTCTCTTCCTCGTCGGAGCTCTGATAAAGACAAGATTTATTTATTTCGCTTTGCAATGCACTCTCAAGCACTTTGCACTAAAAGTGAATTTTCAAATAATTTTGAAATATGTATCGTATGCATGTATGTGTATATGTGTGTCGTGTATGTACATAGGTGGACGGATAATTAGAAACAGGGCAAAATTTTCATACAATCGAGGTCACTTTGAAGCCATGGTTCTCCGTGAAGGATTGACCTGGGCATGATCTGATGGCGGTCATCGAGAGAGTAGATGGAGGACTCTTATTTCGCTGTAGATATCCAACTGATCAGATGAACCATCTACTCTCTCGATGACCGTCATCAGATCACGCCCCGATCAATCCTACACGGAGAACCATAGCTTCAAAGTGACCTCGATTGTATGAAAATCTTGCTCGTTTCTAATTATCCGTCCACCTATGTGTGTGTGACACTCACGTCGCTGGCGGAGTTCCTCTCGGCGTCGCTGCTGTTCGCGTTCTCAGCATCGTCCACGATGTCGTCGTTGATCAGCTCCTGAAACAGAAGCACAAATAGACTTTACAATCAATCAATCAACAGCCTATTAACATGTCCCCACTGCTGGGGCTCAGGCCTACCCTCTCAAAGAGGGCGTTCGAGCTATAGTCCACCACGCTAGCCCAGTGCGGGTTGGTGGACTTCACATGCGCCTAAGAATTTCTTCTTCGGCGTATGCAGGTTTCCTTCACCGTTTGAGAGCAGTCATTAAATGTAATTAAGTTTCGAGAAAAACCCATCGGTACATGGCCCAGCCGGGGATCGAACTTCGGACCTTTCGATATGATAGGCCGCGTCTTATCCCCGAGGCCACTGACGCTCTGTGGAGAGGGTTCTGTACGCACTAATATTGAGAAATTTCCTATCCTCTTCCCTCTACGATTTACTATAATAATGTCCAACCGTTGAAAAACGTCCAATCTGAAAAATGACAAATCTGAAATACGTCCAACCTGAAAAATGTCCAATCTGGAACATTTTACACAACAGAACCTTAAAAACCGCTATTTATTTATTTTTCAGATTGGACATTTTTCAGATTGGTGATTTTTCAGATTGGACATTTTTCAGATTGGTCATTTTTCAAATTGGACGTTTTTCAGATTGGACGTTTATCAGATTGGACGTTTTTCAGATTGGACATTATTCAGTTTGGACATTTTTCAGTTCGAGCATGGTCGTTGGACATTTTTCAGATTGGACATTATTACTGTAAATCAAAAAAACCCCGTAGACATCTGGTTGTGAAACACAGTTTGTTACCTGGTCCTCGTCTGTCTTCTTGGCGTCGGCGTCTGCGCGCGCGCGGTCCACCTCCGCCTGCGACACGAACACCTTGTCCGGCCGCCGCGGCGGGTACAGCAGGTCGATGATGCACACCAGCACCTGCGCGCGCAACGGTACGGTCACACACTACAACCGTCTCACTCGATCGCTATCGACTTGACAATTTGAGCGGAAAAAGGAGGTCGTAGGCGCCACGCTCGGAGTTTCTCTAGGATACGAGTAAAAGTGATCCGCCAGAGAACCAAAGCATTCAACAATTTGTACATTGAAGTGGCAGTGGGTTGGTCACAGCCGCTGAGGTGGACGAGTTCTGGAGTGGACCACGAGTGGGACGCCCCCGGCTATACGGAGCGATTGGCGATATACTTATGGTTTGAGAGGTTATACCCCCACTGTTCGGTCGCCAGTCGTCGGTTAGCTAGCACTCACAGAATAGCAGAGTGTACCAAGTGCAGGTAAGTTTGACATTTGGGCCAATTGGTGTTGTCGCGCCCTCCTACATCCCCAATGAGTGTAAAAGATTTTGTGGCCAATATAGTATTTGACATTAAGTGTTGAAAGTTGAAACGGAGTGTTACCAAGCCCAGCAGCGCTCCGATGAATATGGTTGCCACCGCGAAGATGAGGTACGACCCCCACGTCGGCAGGCCATACGTCTCCATCAGCATGTTGTGGATGCTCTGCAACAAACAACACGTTCATATACAGGGTGTACCGACGATCTGGTGAAGGTCGCGGGACCCGGCTAGATGAGGTTAACGCAGGACCGGTCGTCGTGGAGATCTGTCCAGCAGTAGACGTCTACAGGCTGATATGATGATGATGATGATACAGGATGTCAGTGGCGTCGTGGGGAAAAAGCGGCCTATCACGTCGAGAGGTCACGTCAATGGGTTTTTCTTGAAGCTTAATCAAGCGGTGAAGGAAACCTGCATACGCCGCAGAAGAAATTCTTAGGCGCATGTGAAGTCCACCAACCCGCACTGGGCTAGCGTGGTGGACTATAGCCCGTGCGCCCTCGTTGAGAGGGTGGGCCTGAGCCACAGCAGTGGGGACATGTTCATAGGCTGTTGATGGTGATACAGGCTGTCCGTGTGCGTCATTTTTCTGTGAATTTCATACAAGGCGATGAAAGGTTAACTAGGGACGCTTTCGGATCCCAACTCTTCGAAATGGAGGAAAATTTGTAGGAATGTACCCTGAGCGCCTGACTCAGCTTGAAGAACTCTGCCACCAGGCTCATCTGCATGGAGTCGGGCGCCTTCCAGCCGGGCACGGGCTCCGTCTGCTTCCAGCGCCGCTCCTCGATGAATCCCAGCATCGAGTCAACGTCGCGCGGGCCCTTGTACTGCCGGAACTCGCCGTCTTTCACGCTGAAATATACAAAGTTTGTAAGTGACAGCCTCGAGCTTGTACGTTGTGGGAGGCCTACGCTGTGTCTTCTGGTACGCGGTCGCCACTCGAGAACCTATCCGCCTCAACGGCCATCAGACCTACGAGCGATGTACGATGTTAAGCTTCGCAATTCTTTGAAGTATGTCGGTGACCTTGGTTCTCCTGCGGATCTCCTCATTTCTGATTCTATCTCGCAGAGAAACTCCGAGCATTGCCCTCTGGGTGTACTTCACCCTTCTTATGAGGCTAGTAGTGAGCGACCACGTCTCGGTACCGTGTGTCATCACTGGCAACACCAGTGTGGTCGAAGACTTTCGTCTTGAGACACTACGATATTTGGGACGAGAAGATGTTGCGTGGCTTTCCGAACGCTGCCCAGCCGAATTGGATTCTACAATTGACCTCTTTCTCGATGTGGGAGTTGTTGGACCTACCTAACTGGACCGTATGGATTATATTATGCAATAATTTCAATGTTCTATGTAAGCAATTAGATTTTAACCGTTTCTGCACAACCGTTAAGTCGGCAAGGAATGTGCTAAGTAAACGATTTTTTGAAAATTAGCAAACTAGGACTGTTGTTTTATGTTGTATCTTGTCTCTGTTGTGTTTGTCAATTTTGTAAATTTCTGCTGTGTATTTTAAATTCCGTCACTATCAGTGGAAACCTTTAATTGTTTATCTGTTTTTAATTTAAGTTTTTTATGTTGTATTTGTTAACTGTAGGTTTTCCTAAGAAAATAAAATATTTATCAAAGATAATTGTCAATCAATATTCAAAGAAAAGCAGCAGAGTGAAACTAACTGGAATATAGTAGGCAGCGCGGTGACGACGAACCGGCCGCTGAGGCCGGGCGAGCGGGTGACGTCGACGGCGGCGGTGCGCGCGCCCAGCGCCTTGCGCGCCGAGCGCGCAGACAGCTCGCGCCACGCCGGCGCTAGCGCCGTGCACGCCGGGCACCATGGCGCGTAGCTGGGACGAGCGACGTACATTGAAACCAATCAATCATATCAACAGCCTAATTAATATGTCCCCACTGTTGGGGCTACCCTCACAACCCAGTGCGGGTTGGTGGTGTTCACATGCGCCAAAGAATTTCTTCTTCGGCGTATGCAGGTTTTCTCGCGATGTTTTCCTTCACCGTTTGAGAGTAGTCAGTAAATGTATTTAAGTTGAGAGAAAAAACATTGGTACATGGCCCAGCCGGGGATGCCGCCTGCCCCACCAAGCCACCAGTGCTCAAATCAATCATATACTACTTAAAATTTTTGTAAGGTGGAAGAGTATCGGTCAGAGTGTACACATGAAAAAACTTAGAAAATATATTTATTTTGGTTTGTCAATTTCTCCTTATTATTCGACTCCATGAAAGCAGTAGTTCTGTGCAGTTGATTACTCCAAGCATGAAGGTTCGAATCTCTTTGGTGGCGCGCGCGCTGGAGTAGCTAATTTTTTAGATTCATGGCTCCAAGGGTTCAATTAAATTTGTTGGTAGGAAGTCTTTTCATAGTTCTAATTGTTTCTTGTAATTTTGTTTTTAATCCTCATTTTAATTAACTAGTCTAGTGTGGCTGTCAAAATCAAAAAACTCCATTACGTGTCGCTGTCAGTTTTGGTTTTTGAAAAATCACTCATATGAAATAAATAAATAAAGGAAACGCGCGTGACGTCACTGGCCGCTCAGCGGACATCGACACTTGGTATATAGGTGTTAAGGAGATATCACTTTAATGACAGAAATTGGTTGGTATTATTCTTAGACGGGGTGGCAGTCCCAAAGTCCCTGCACCGACTCTAAGAAAACGGGAGATTTGTGCAATTCCATTGCATAAAAATTGGTCGGTCGCTCCAGATTCTTTAGGTAGCTAGTAAGCTATTTCTATTACTCTATATTGTACAATAAAAACAGATACAATAATACAGTAGATTACATTAGTACATCTAGGTGGACTTATAGCTAAATGTGACTTTTTTCAGAAAGCCTTAAATAACATATAGGATTTTTAATCTACCACCACTTCCTAGGTGTTAGCGCTGGGGAGAAGAAGCAGCAATAAACTTAACTTACAGTAAGATGATAACATTTTAAGGATGGTACACCAACCAAATAAAAAATACCAAGGAACCTATTATTGAATTCAGAATGTTTGTTATTTTTACAGTCTTATTTATTGGATTTGTTTGTGTTCCCTCAATCTTCTACTCAATTACCCTTTTTGTTATCATGTTTAGTTAGGCAGGTAGGTATACCAGTAGTAGTATAGTCTAGGAAATATGACTAAGTTTAAATACACGCCAAATGAAATGACTCAAGTATTGAGTAATGCAAATCAATTCTTAGAAGCTTTTACATAACTTGGGTACCTATCTACCTATTTACATACCTATAGTAGGTTTTACTGAAAAATCTTGTTTACAATAGGCAATAGTGCGTCATGGTAGCTAAAATGGCCATATCAAGACCCTAATATGGCCTTGTAAGTGGTTAATGAACCTGACAGCAAACAATGTGAACTTACAAGATATTTCTTTACACACCAGCAAATCGACTACCTGGTGTCAGTAATTTTGTTTTCTAGACGAACAAACCCAAAATTACAATTACAGGTGCCCTTTTACACAGGTATTACAATAAAAATTAGATTGACACGTTCTCAAAATTGCCGACACCGGTGACCGAATAACTACTCACAATTCAACCATCCATTCTCCTTCGAGGATCTCCTTCCAGTTATCCTCATCTAGCTCGAGATTGGCACTAACTAAACTAGTAAAACAACACGAAATAACCGCTAAATAAATGAAATTTATTAAAAACTTTGGAATTCTGTACACGCGCGCCATGTCTGATTTTTTTTGTTTTTTTTATAAAATAAAAGTCAATAGTCAGTCAGGCAGCTCCCTTGACACACCAACAAATCGTACAGTCACGTATCTGGTTGTCAGTTTTGTCATACAACATTGGGCTGTATGACTCGGGTCCTTTGACTTTTTCATAGTTTTCTGGGAACAAAATCCCTAAATCACATCCTACTAAAGTATTCTAGACCTTACCGCAACGACACAAAGTTCTTTTTTCAACAAACCTTATTCAATGACATAGAATTGAATTTTTGATTGCAGGATTGAATTTTGTGGAATTGAAGATTGCATTCAGAAAGAAAATAAATAACTCTTCATAATCTAGTTAGTTAGTGTAAAATCTTAAACAACAGTGCTATGTAATCGAAAAAGCCTGAAATGGACAGCTGGGAAATAATTACTCTTCGTGTGCTTTTAGTTAGTGTAAAACCGTAAACGACAGTGTTAGAAGTACTTAGGTAATATAAAAGCCTGAAATGAACAACTACACTCGATATTACGACCGCGATAACTCACAAAACTCTCAGAGTGCACGCCAAAACTGTATTTTCAACCACCAACCGCCCTTCAATGCCTCTGCGAATACCTCGGCAGGGCTGGCACAGACGCCCGAAAAGAAAGAAGAAACACCTAAAGACAAGAGAAACCGACGAACCATAAGCAGGGTGGCGTTGTTTGAAGATCCTGACTTGTTCTATCGTCAAGACAAAACTGAGGATACGCCGACAGAGTAAGTTTTTTTCTTCACACACCTTTGTACCAATTTATTTGTAAACACAATTAAACAGATTGAATTACAACTAAAAATACTAACTGTAACTGTATAGGTATGGAAATTATTCCAAAATAGTTCCAGGTACCTGCATAATACAGTTCTGGGTTGGAGTGGAGAAAAAGGGGCGCTGAGGAAAATTTTTTGAAAATGATAATGTGTGACAGTTAGCATTCGGAGCACCCCGAAGGTTAGGTGTGTTAGGTTACTGGTGACCCTTGGAGCGAGCGAAGCGAGCTTTTTTCTTGATGATAAGATGTCTTTTTCCATTGCGCCCCCTTTTGTTCGCACTGACCAGTTTTTAATTAAAATTACCAACAGGACTCGTCAAGATCACACTGGCTACCCCTGGACTCAAGGGGGCTGGCTGCGAGCCGGAGAGGATACTGGGGTGGAGGTGCAGGGTACCAGTTGGCAGAAAGGGAATCATTTGCAAAAAAAGTTAAATGCCGCACTATCCCAACCCGTGCAGATGGGCAAAGCTGCAAGGTAAGTTTATTCTTAGACGGAGTTGGCAGACCCTGTACTGACTGACTCCAACTGGCTGTCAGTCCAGCTATTCCAACTTCTTGAAGTAGGGCTCAAAGTAGTCGAGTAGGAGTAGGGTAAGTCCTACATTCTCCCTATGTCGATTTATTTGTACCCGTGGGTTGCTACTTCTGAAACATAACCAATGGTGGGTGGGCAGATGAGCTATGGAGTAGAGACCGCGAATTGGTACGCTTAGTCCAGGATGCCCAATAGTTGAGGGATAGTAGAGGATCAGATATAGTGCCCGTTGTTGCAGGTCTATGTCTAGCAATGAACATCATAAGATATGATAGCCTTTCTTGCTGAATAAATTATGACAATACATTTTATTTTATATTCTCTTCAGCTTGTCCTTGGGAATAGGCCTCTTCCCTGGATTTCCACTTCTCTCTCTTTTGCTTTTCTTCTCCATATTGGGCCAGCATAGAACATCAAAAGGCTCAATATAATGTTCACATAATTAAGGCCCATAAGTTGATGTTTTTATTACTAAATACAAAGGCCATTATGTTCACTTTTTGTTTTTATTATTATTCAGGAAACTTAGTCTATAAAAATACTATAATTTATACAAAAAAAATGAAATTGTATGTTTATGTTCTAGCATGATGCAGAAGATGGGGTGGCAGGGCGGAGCCCTGGGACGGACCGGCGACGGCATCGTCGAGCCTATTGCACCTAACGCTGTTTATGTATGTAACTTCATCATATCAGCTTAGAATAGATAGCTGTCTGCTTGTTTACTTCAAAGAGCTTCGGATAAGAAACCTACGTATGTTTAATGGCTGCTTAGTTTAATGGAACAGAGGAAGGCAAATAATGAGGTGGGAGGACGAAATAAAAAGAACCGCTGGCACAATATGGAGAAGAGAAGCAAAAGAGAGAGAGAAGTGGAAATCCTGGGAAGAGGCCTATGTCCAAGGGCAAGGTGAAGGAAAATAAAATAATTAAAAATAATGTTTTGTAATATTTTATACAGCATTAAAGGCTTATCTTATCTTATCTTAGTTTAATGGCAAACGGTGAAGGAAAACTACTATACAGCAACTAAAATGAGTCACTCCGCGTCTCCCGCTTCCCCCTACGTCGCCCCGCCGTGACAGTACAGAGTGCAAAAACGATTGAGAAGGTATAGAGCGAAAGTGTGGGATTAAATTATTATTTATTTATGTTTTCAAAAAAAAATAAAACATTGTGTAAGAAGTAGTTACATACTTAAAGAAATCTACATCTTTATCATCATTTGTTAATGGCACGACGTCGCTTATGCCCGACCTCTCACATTTATGCGAACGGTACTGTCGCGCCAGGACGAGAGCGGGCGGGCGAGGTAGGGAAGCGGGAGGCGGAGGGAGGCCAAGGCCAAGTGACTCGTTTCAGTTGTCGGGTAGTACCCAAGGAAACCTTCACATATGAGATAATTAGTTTCTGCAATGAAGGTATAAATTTCGCACCCCGTCTGTAGAAGTCTTTACTGCATGACCCTGAAGTGGTGATAGATAAACTAATAGTGCAGAAAGCCAACAGCTGTACCTTTACTTCTGGACTTCACGGCTTGTTATTAAAAGTGGCTTAATAAATGCAGGTTTTGCCACAGGTTGCTGTAAGGGAAATATTTATTTATTCAAATTATATAGCCAACTTTTAGCTGATATTTTCTTTTAATATGTTTGTTTTTAAATGTTTATTGACGTGGAGTGGAGTCGGCAGATTCCAGCAAATTGATACAAAAAACCCTTGTTACCTAAAAAATCCTTCAGGGTTCACGTGTGCATTCGTTCTTTGTATTCTATGAATTTTTTTAAAAATTAATCTGCGATCGTTCCTTAGACTATGAGCGGATCTTTTGTGGTTCACTTGACTTGGTTGTCTATCTAATATAACGTCATATTATTTTACTGTTTCAGGCCACAAGAACCCGCGGCTTCGGCCAGGCCACTATCAAGCCACCGCCTCCCAAAAAGCCAGAAGTCCCAAAGTACCAGGAGTACAACATGGAGCACTTCAACACAAACACTCTTCTCCACATCTTGGAGTTTGTCAGGAACGACAAAGAGATAGAGGTGCTATTCGATCGGCAGCTGTTCAAGAGTGAAAGGAAAACCATACACGGGCTGGTTAACGATGTGATAAACAACAGCGATATGATTGATATGACCTTCGATAATATCTCCCAGATGGATATTGTTGAAGATATACATAAATACAACAGGAATGTGCTGTGTACACAAAGTGAGGGGGTTACTTCGAATCGGTGAGTCATCATCATCATCAACAGCCTATAAACATGTCCCCACTGCTGCACGTGGCTCAGGCCTACCCTCACCACGAGGGCGTTTGGGCTATAGTCCACCACACTAGCCCAGTGCGGGTTGGTGGACTTCACATGCGCCTAAGAATTTCTTTGGCATATGCAGGTTTCCTCACGATGTTTTCGTTCACCGTTTAAGAGCAGTCAGTAAATATACTTAAGATTCGAGAAAAAACCCATTGGTACCAGGACCAGCCGGGGATAGAACTCCGGATCTTTCGATATGATAGGCCGCCTCTTATCCCCGACGCCACAGACGCTCTAACCGGTGATTATCGGACGAATATTTGACCGCTTCATTGGAATCGGGATATTAATTTTAGCAGTTTATATATTTATGTTATGTAGACCAGTTCTCGAGTAGAGACCACGACTGGGCAAGCGTGTGTGGGACGCCCCCCGGCTCGATGGAGCGACGACCTGCGTGAGGCGGCTGGCAGTGACTGGATGCGGAGAGCCGAAGATCGGGTTCAGTGGAACGCCTAGGGAGAGGCCTATGTCCAGCAGTGGACTAGTGGAGACTGGTCTTGTACCCTAGTCGAGCCTAAACTACTGATCGATTTCGAAAAGCGAGGTATTTTTTTACTGAATTGACATGGAACAAAATATAAAATAAACCATCTAAATATACGGTGCAAAATATAATAGCACCGGCTATGCAAAATAAAATTTTGGCTATGGATTTAAGTTTGGACCAAAAATGTACGAAACCTGAATGTCCTTTCGAGAAATCCCATCAAAGTGCAGAATTTCAAGATTCTAGGAGGTTTTGAGTTGTGCGTTGATCAGTCAGTGATGTCAACTTTTGTGCATAGATAAATGTTTAATTTCTAGGAAGCTTTGCCTCTACAAAGTAGCGCCTGACTACGTATACTTGATAACACCTAGCGACCTCAGTGACGAACCACCCGCGAATGATATAGACGAGAAAGCCAGCGCAGACGGCGCGACAAGCGAGGGTGAAAGCAAACCGAAAGTCAAACGACGCAAGCGACACGGCAGCGAAGCAAAGAATGACCTTAAACACGACAGTGAAAGCAAAACTGACGTGACCGTCAAAATGGACGTCGACGAAGAAGAAAACCCGTTTCTGAGAAGCATCACGAGGAACTTGAAGAAGACTAAGGAGTCTGGCGAAGAAGTCGCGACGGAAACTGTTAACGATTGCAATATAGACACTAAGAAAGAAACGGATGCAATAGATAAAATTGTAGAATATTTTGTGGAATTCGTGGATCAAGAAGAGTATACAGAGTTCAGGTTTCTGGGAGAGTTCCAGCCAGAGGATATAGATAGTATAAATACATTTTTGACAAAGGTGTTTAATTGTATAACTACTCGAACGTGTGACGATAAGAAATATGAGAGCGTTTTGAAATGTATAAGTAAGGAGCAATTGCTGTTTGAAATGAGAGAAGATTGCAACGGAGGACCAGTGTAAGTTATACTAGAAACACTATACTTTATAACCACCTTATCTTATCTTGTTAGGGCGGCAGGACTACCCGGCGACACTTCGACCCTATGGGATCTGTTGCGCCAAACCCATGTCCACCAACAGTGCCCCAATCCTCACATACCCCTTAGAATAGAAATTCTAATCTTTGCCGTATGCAGGTTTCCTCGCGATGTTTTCCTTCACCGAAAAGCCTGCAGTAATAGTAAGCCGTACTTAGGTTCAAAAAAACTCATTGGTACGGGTGAAGGTTCGAACCCACGACCTCTAGAACGCGAGGCGAGTGAAGTAGTAGCGTGCGGTAGTTTATTTCCTCTAACATAATGATTTCAGCCAAATTGTTACTAAGATACAGATCTTACCCAGAGGGCAATGGAGAGAGCTATGCTCGGAGTTTCCCTGCGAGATCGAATTAGAAATGAGGAGATCCGCAGGAGAACCAAGGTCACCGACATAGGTCAAAGAACTGCGAAGCTGAAGTGGCAGTGTGCTGGGCACATCGCTAGTAGGACTGACCGCCGTTGGGGCAGAAAGGTGGCGACCACGTATCGGAAGACGCAGCGTAGGCCTCCCACAAGGTGTAACGACGATCTGGTGAAGGTCGCGGGACCCGGCTGGATGAGGTTAGCGCGGGACCGGTCGTCGTGGAGATCCCTGTGGGAGGCCTTTGTCCAGCAGTGGACTTCTACAGGCTGATATGATGACGATGATACTGATCTTATTAGCTGAAATAGACTTATTTTATTATTTATATTTTCACAGGATATTCAAGTTCCAAAAGGAAGAACAGAAATGAGCTGAAGACAGTAATTTGCTGGTCCGGTTAAGTGAGAACGTTCATTCAACATGTTTACAACAATTAGTTCTCTGTTGTGAGTCAGCAAACTAATTAGTTACAATTCCGTCTTCGATACGGTTTTATAAATAGCATGTTTCCATCTGTATGTCTACCATGAGTTGAAAACTTCAATACTAGCTAGCGACTATGTAAACGCTATAGAGGTGGACGGATAATTAGAAACAGGGCAAGATTTTCATATAACGAGGTCACTTTGAAACCATGGTTCTCCATGAAGGATTGATCGGGGCATGATCTGATGACGGTCACCTAGAGAGTAGATGGAGGACTTTTAGTTAGCTATAGATATCCAACTGATCAGATGAGACGTCTGGAAGCAGCATCGCCGTGTTTTTAAGTTAAGGAATCATGACGATGCTGCTTCCAAACGGCTCATCTGATCAGCTGAATATCTATAACCATCTAAAAGTCCTCCATCTACTCTCTCAATGACCGTCATCAGATCATGCCTCGATCAATCCTTCACGGAACACCATGGCTTCAAAGTGACCTCGATTGTACGAAAATCTTGCCCCGTTTCTAATTATCCGTCCACCTATGTATCTCTCTGTATTTCGTAATTAGTCGAAAATAGATAGCACTATTAAGTATTTACATAGTCGCTAGCGATTATATCAGCTTTCATCTCATGGTAGGCTCACTGTTGTCAATTGGCGAAAGAAACAGTCTCACTAGCGCCTCTAGCGGCCAAACGCCGAAAACTAGCAAGGGAAGCTTTCGGACCCGAACTCTCCGAAAAGGACGAAACTTTGTAGGCATATGGAACAGATAATTCTGAGCACGACCACAGTTTATTTTTGCAATTTTTTTAGCTGTCTTCTTATACCTAAGTTAAAACAATATAAAATAATAATAATAAACCAGATAAATATTGGCAGCAGAAATAAAAAAATATGCGGTTGTGCTCAGAACTACCCGCTCTTAATTCCCACAAAGTTTGGTCCATTTCGGAGAGTCCTTTCCCTTCACTAGTTTGTCGATTGGTGGCATCCCACTTGACAATTCTCAGTCGTCAGTAAGCTTCCAAATTTTGCCGCTAGAGGCGCGCATGTAAACTGCTTCGCCAATGTACAAACAGCAAAAAAGTTTTGTAGCTATTCAGTCCCAAAATAACTTCTAAATAAATGCTACTAGTAATTTTTAAGCTGGACCGCATCGAATATTGACACTTTAGTTGGTATGCGTTTTGGCTATCTATGCATAAATAGATAGATAAATAAATAGATTGTTAAGAATTATGGAGTTTAATAGCCACAACGCATACTGTCAACTATGTGTGACTTGAAAGTTGCATCGAATTGTTGACAAAAGTGTTCTCTGTCAGAACAGGGTACACTTTTGTTGATATGCGCTGTGTGAAATGAAATGAGATATTTATTTGCAAATTATGTTTATGGCTATCCAGCTCCAAAATGAAATGTCAGTATGACAGCTAAATAACGGTCATTTTGGAGCTGTCAAATGTTGACAAAAGTCTTCCATGTCAGAACAGGATACACTTTTGTTGATATGCTTTACGGCTATCCAACTCCAAAATGCGTCGAATGTATGAAAATGTTACTAACACAGCTGAATGGCAGTCATTTTGGAGCTGGATCGCTATCGCATCAAATGTTGACGAAAGTGTTCCCTTACAGAACAGGGTACACTTTTGTTGGTATGCTTTACGGCTATCCAACTCCAAAATGCGTCGAATGTATGAAAATGTTACTAACACAGCAGAATGGCAGTCATGACTGAGGAACTGGATCTGAGGAACTGGATCGCTATCGTATCAAATGTTGACGAAAGTGTTCCCTGTCAGAACAGGGTACACTTTTGTTGATATGCTTTATTTATGGCTATCCAACTCCAAAAGTGCGTCGAATATATGAAAACGTCACTAACACAGCAGTTACACAGTCATTTTGGAGCTGGATCGCTATCACATCAAATGTTGACAAAAGTGTTCTCTGTCAGAACAGGGAACGCTTTTGTTCCTTGTCAGAACAGAGTACACTTTTGTTAATATTTGATTTTGTGGCTATCTGGCAGGGAATGTAAAACTGTGAAGCTATCTGCACCACAGATTTATAAACTAAAGGTTATAAATCTGTGATCTGCACTTATTTTAGGTTAGAGTATGAATAGAAATTAAGGTATCCCTAGTGTTAGAGTTAAATTTTATTTATGCCGAATTTTATATTTTCTAAATGTTGTATTAACTACTTGCAGTGGCATTCAGTATGCTACTATATTGTTAGCTTTATATTTATGTTTAGTACCCGATACTGATGCCGCCGTAATTGGAGGGAATGAAGGGATAATTTCTATGGCGCAATTTTTTTTCTCTTAACCATACATCTTCGCCAAAATTATATACGATTTTGAGCACTTTTCATAGCAATGTTTGTTTTGCGAAAAAAAAGCGCCATGGTAATTATCTGCTTCCTTTAGTGTTATTAGTTGAAAAATGTAAATAATTTCTGGGCTGAACAGGTGTGAATATGATGTCCACCAGGAAAGTCGAGTATACGTCGTACACATTGTACGGGTTCTGTCAGATAGCATTAAATCTGAACAAAGTGTTCCTTGTAAGTGTACTTACACTAATGAAGTGTACACTTATGTCCCTTGTCACTGTCAGAACAGGGAACACTTTTGTTACTTGTCAGAACAGAGAACACTTTTGTTCGTTGTCAGAACAGGGAACGCTTTTGAGCCTTGTCAGAACAGGGAACATTTTTGTTCCTTGTCAGAACAAGGGAATGCTTTTGTTCCTTGTCAAAACAAGGGAACGCTTTTGTTCCTTGTCAGAACAGGGAACAATTTTAGGTTTGTCCTTTTTTGGCTCTACAAATACGCTGAAAACAGGTACTGTAATATTTATAATGCGATATCCTTATAGCAAAACTTTTTTTCTGTCTGTCTGACTGTAGACATAGTGTAAAATTGCTCGGCAATGACTTAGGAAAAGTGTGGAAATATCAAGAAAAATTTTAGCAATAGCGTATGCCGCTTTGAATTTTTCTGTTATGCAGTGTAAGATTTAATGAATGAATAATTTAATCTAATTTAATAATAATTTAAAAACTGACAGAACCCGTACATTGTCCACTTTGTTTGTGTTGTTTTGTCCAAGTTTAATAAGCGGTAAGAATTAGTTTGGGCTCTGGTAATATAATTAGTGAGATAGGTTTTAGGTGTTGATACTAAATGTATTGAAGGATTCGTAATTGAGAAAATTAAAATTGACAAAGAGATGGCAACGCAAAGACTACGCGAGCCCCTGGCGACTAAATTTGTAAGCTGTCGAAGAAGAGACTAGACTAAATATAATGAAATATTAATAATTAATCAATATCATTACTTATTTTATAAATATATTCTACAGAGGATATGGCTTAAAGGTCTAGCAACCAAGCCAAAACTTAATTTAAAAACAATGGGAAAAGCTCGACTCAGATGGCGCCACTGGCGTATTTTGGTACGAACTGTAAATGTTTACACGCTTAAGTTTACGTTTCCCGCACAATATACATATCCATAGGCACTTATTGTATAAAATGCTATCAATAATTACACTAAAACCATCATAATATATAATTTTTTAGGATAGCAAATGAAAGAAACAAACAACTTTATAATAAAAGAGCAAATAAGTACTTTTTTTCTTATAATGAACATTGGTCTAAAACCATTGGTCCACAAGGAAAAAAAAAAATAAGGTAACTTACAAACGGCATTTTCAATGGTTTTTTTATTATTATTTATGACACATTAAAATCAATAAAGAAAACAACGTTACTTCTTCTGTTCCCGCCAAATAGTTTTCCTATTACTAAGTTTTTAAATTGCTCTGCTCATGTACTGTCAAATTAGTACTGGCAAAGTGGCAAAGGCTATATTCGGCCGCCAGGGGCGCTGATGAGAATTTTTGCGTCGCCATAATTAGACCTAAAGGTGTCAGCGTTGCGTGCGATGCTTGGAGCACACCTTTCTGTCTGCCTACACCTCTAGATATATAGCGTGAATATTATGTATGTGTATTATAATGCGGACAAAATCATAAAAGTTGTATATTAACTTCAACTTTAACCGGTTTAAAGTTGAGTTACTGTCAACCGGTACGTTACGGTTTAAGTCTAGATGGCGCTAGTAGTCGAAAAAAACAGTTTTTAGTTGGTCCTGAATTTATTCGGCCGCATTTTACTGTGTCCAATCATCGATGAGATGAAATTTTTAAAGAATCAAAGTTATCAACTTCTGAATGCTAAAAAATTACACTCTGAAAGTTGGTGCACATGAATTCTTTAACTAAACTTATCTATTACAAATGATTGAACCCTGAGTAACAGTATGTTGGTACTATTATCTCTTCAGTGGTGATTGATACTCTAAGATATGGCTTAAAGGTCTCCTTACCAAGCCAAAACCTACTTTAAAAAAAAGGCCGCGAAAAATTCAGGGATTTTTTTAAAATTTATTTTTGACTACTAACGCCATCTAGTGTTACTCAACCCGTACTACTACTAAAAGGAAACGTGGGCGGCGCTTTCCCATACAAACGTATTCCCCTGTTTTCTCCCTGAATAAATAAAACAGCAAAAAAACATACCATACAATCTATATCGACCACTGGCCATGTCCCTATGTTTTTTTCCCATAAAATTACTACCTACCTATTAAAAGAACTATAATTGCAATTTTAGAAAGCTTCTAGTTCTTTTGATAGATATTTTATGAAGAAAAAAAAACGGACATGGCAGTGGTCGTTATAGATTGTATGGTGATTTTATTTTTGCTCTAGTGTCATTAATCAGGGAGAAAACCGGGGAATACGTTTGTATGGGAAACCCCGCCCGCATTTCTCCTTAAAGTTTATTATTATTTATTTTTAACCCTTAAATCGTGTTGCATCATATAAATGGAAGCAGTATATAAAAGCATAGCTTTCTTTCTAGTAAGGGTCGATGGAGACCCGGAGAGTGGCGGATTTTAATCTGACAATTAATGTCGTCTTTAAAACCGTTAATATAAAGTTCAAAATTGCATGAAGGAGTAAATGGTATCCAGCAGATGATCACATATTTGAACTCTATGCTAACAGTTTTAAAGGCGATTGTTAATTGGTTTTGTTTTCACGCACGATTCGATAAAAGAAGCTTACGCACCGACTTACCAAGGAATGGCAACACCAAGGATTCCAGCACACCTGGGCGTCGTAACTAATTTTTTATTTAGATGCGAATAGCTGTCAAAGTCAGACAATGGGTGAGAGAGAGACACATCTCTTCTTCATCCATCATGACACATTGCCAGTTATTCGCATTTAAATAAAACTGATTTTAGTTTAATCACAGAAATCATATGAGTCCTTTAATATCAAAGGCGGCAATCTGACTTTCATTTAACAGTTGAAATTTCAACTTTCTTCTCAATACACTAAGACTCAAATTCCTTTTTGGAAAACGACAGATTAGATTAGTGAGATTTATTTATTTCGCTTTTACTTAGTCGAATTCATTAAACATGTCATTACTTTTGTAAAAGGGATTGTTAGAACAATACAAAAAAATGCAATGTCAAAAATATAAAATTATTAAAGTATTATAAAGACAGATTGCCTCCTTCGATATTATTTATACGACTCATGTGGAAAACTTTTTTCAAGTTTTTTAGCCAGTCCATTGGTAAGTTGGTTGCTTTTTCTTGGCTACGCGTGCTGTGATTGGTCGTGTATGCCACAGCGGCAGTATGAGCACGCCTTAATATTAGCTGAAATGGACGGGTTTTAGTGTAAATAAAAAATGTACATTTAACAGTTATTTATTAATAGGGGCTGTATATGACGAAATTTTATTTTTTGACAGCTTAAGGGACTGCGCAAACCAAGCGCAAATTTGCCCGCACACTTTTTGACGTCATTGTCAAATGAACCATATCACTATGGCCTAAAGAACAAAATCGTATAATGACTTCTGTACGTCGGCGTCGCCTCGCGCTCGAGGTCGTTCATACGACTTTGTTCTTTAGGCTATAGTGTTATGGTTCATTTGACAATGACGTCAAAAAGCCCGCGGGCAAATTTCCGCTTGGTCTGCCCCGACCCTAACACGTATAGATTGAGATCGTACGCGATCTGTCGCTGAAATCAGTTTTTATTTGAATGCGAATAACTGCCGCACAATGGGTGGAAAAGAGAAGGATTGGTATTTCTTTTACAATCGCATGTCTGTCTTTTTCACACTCATTGTTATTTTGACAGTAATTCGCAGTAAAATATCACTACACTTCCCAGTTAAAAAAGAAGATTGCCAGACAATTTTTTTTAAATTGCCATAGGTGTGGCAAACAGTTTTTTTGGAATTCTATGAATATTTAAAGGTTGTTTCACCAATGGGAGGTTTTACTAAAAGCTCGACTAAGATGGCATGTTGAGAAACCAAAGAACTGTCTCGAACCTTTGAACAAAACAATCATAATGATAATAGATGTATGGAAGGCCAGCGGTAAAAAAAAGTTTTACGTAAAACACCTGCAGCTATACCGAGTATAGCCTACTCCATATTTTTTGCCAGTTTTCTCAGAATTACATTTACAAGAGAAGGTCGCGAAGTCGAACTTTCGAATATGAATGAAATTTTGTAGGTTTGTAGTAGTATAGATGAAGCCTATATTTTAGACAATTATTATTTTGTCTCTATTGTTTTTTTTATTACAATCTCTTTAGTAAATGCCGTGGATTTCCAAAGGTAATTTATCCATCACTGACGTACACCTGCAGTCCTATTTTTAAATCGCTCTCCTCGCTTCGAGCGGTCGATTCTCCTTCGACATCCGATACAAAAGTCAGTAGAAATGACCGCTCGAAGCGAAGAGAGCTATTCAAAAATACAGCTTCTGGAGCTCTATTTTTGAATCGCTCTCCTCGCTTCGAGAGATCGATTCTAATGATTTTCCTTCGACATCCGATACAATGACCGCTCTAAGCGAAGAGAGCCATTCAAAAATACACCTTCTGAAGCTCTATTTTTGAATCGCTCTCCTCGCTTCGAGCGGTCGATTCTACTAATTTTCCTTCGATATCCGATACAAAAGTCAGTAGAAATGACCGCTCGAAGCGAAGAGAGCGATACAAAAATAGGGCTCCTGGCTAGCACGCATAGCGAGCGACAAATCTCGCACGATCCAGTCCGGCAGACAATGAAATCTTGTATGTAGCCCCTTTAACGTGTTAATTATTATTAACCTTACTATAATTTTTATATGAATGTAAATAATAATGTAGGTAATATCGACCACAGCTATAGTATATCATCTGTCAAAATCTTAATATAGACATGCAATTACGTGCTGTCACTCATGCATTAACGTCTAGTTGTAGTGATTGACGTGCACGACATGCAAAGCGCTGGCTGATTGCCATGCTGCATGATGGACCATCAATCAATACAGTGAAGCAACGGCTAGCACGTAGTT
This sequence comes from Metalampra italica, assembly GCA_949699065.1. NCBI lineage: Eukaryota > Metazoa > Arthropoda > Insecta > Lepidoptera > Oecophoridae > Metalampra > Metalampra italica. The sequence continues at coordinate 1,719,197 of OX452995.1, read as the reverse complement.
TGCATGTCATGCACGTCAATAACTACAGCTAGACGTTCATGCATGAGTGACAGCACGTAATGCATGTCATGACGCATGATCGTTTAGGGAGCCCATTAGAAAATTTGACAGATGATATACTAGGTAGTGCTGCCGAACTCGAAACTATGTTAACACTGGTGTCGAATTGCGGTGTACGCCTTAAATTTTAATCTCTTGTGCGCTTTTTTATACTTTAAAAATAAGAGAGAGACGGCGTCTAAGAACAAGGATCCATTAGAACCGCAATCAGCGTATAGCATGAAATAGCAATTTTACCCCAATAAATTGAGAAGACGCTTCTTATATGGCGGGGTCAAACTGAACAAACACTATCTATTTCAGTCGGGCTGTTGTTTGTTGGTGTGCAGTTGGTACTTACCAACAAAAAATTCAGATACGTGGAAAGAGATAGAAGATATTATATCTGTCTAGCTTACTCTTACCACTTATGTACTAAGTGTGTCCCTCTCTGATTATTATTGTTATTTTAGTGCGTCCGTCTATAGTTTCTCTCTATACGGACGGCGTGAATTTTAGAACTGTCAAATAGTTTAGTCCTGTCAGACACAAGAAAATGTACCAAGTTTCTGTTGCAATTTAAAACATAGCGATTAAAATTCCCTGTCTGACAACACTAAACTAATTTGACAGATCTAAAATTCATGCCTTTCTTTTTTATTTCTAAAGTTTAGAAAAGAGCACAAGAGACTTAAGCGGTTCCTACACGATCATGCGGCATGACATGCGTCACGTGCTGTCACTCATGCATGACTGTTTAATTGTAGTGATTGACGCGAATGACATGCAAACTACGTGCTGGCTGTTGATTGACAATCGCGCGTACTCTTCACTGTACTAAGTGATTGATAGCAAGCATGAGGGTCCATCATGCAGCATGATAATTCAAGGTAAACGTAACGCATGTCATGCCGCATGATCGTCTACGGACCGCTTAAGATAGGCGTGCACCCTCTGAACCGACACACGACTATCGATTGTTTTGACACGTGTCTATAGTATTGATACTAACTATACTATTTTTTTGTTCATATTTCCATAGTATTGTTCACAGTTTGAGTGCAGCCATTGCATGCAGCCTCTGAGGAATTAAGACTGAAGTAGCCTTGTAAACATTTAAAATTCACGCAAACACGTTTATAATATAGTCTCGTGGGGAGTGCACTGACGTCATGACATAGTCTCGTGGGGTGTGCACTGACGTTACGACATAGTCTCGTGGGAGTACACTGACGTTACGATATAGCCTCATGGGGAGTGCGCTGACGTCACGACATAGTCTCGTGGGGAGTGCACTGACGTTACGATATAGCCTCATGGGGAGTGCGCTGACGTCACGACATAGTCTCGTGGGGAGTGCACTGACGTTACGATATAGCCTCATGGGGAGTGCGCTGACGTTACGACATAGTCTCGTGGGGAGTGCTCTGACGTCACGACATAGTCTCGTGGGATAAGTACACTGACGTCACGACATAGTCTCGTGGGGAGTACGCTGACGTATCGACATTGCGTCGTAGCGAGTGCGCTGACGTCACGACATAGTCTCGTGGTACGCTTTATTGGCAAATGGATAATGCCTGCAATGGCTACTCCAGTCTTATTTCCTCCGAGCATGCAGCGAACAAAATGAGGAACTATTGATAGTTTATTGACTATGAGCAACGATACTATATCGATATGTACAGTCGACCGTTACGTCCGTGGAAACACTCTTGTTACAAAGTTTCAATACTCGGAGCACCAGTTTATACTGGTTTTGTTTCCACTGACGTGCGGTCGACCGTACATCCGATATTATCGATAAGTCGCTAGTGTTGAACTTCGTCAATAATATTACTACGTTTCGCGTTATCGATACTATGGATATTCTTGCTATTGTTCAGCTATCGATAGTCGAATATCGATCGTCAACCTTAATGAGCCGTTTTCCAGGCTAGCTTCCGTTAAAATCACATAGATGGCGGTATCTAAGGACTTAAAGGGGACCCCAGACACACCTGCGGTGGCGGTGGCGGCCTGTTGTCCTGCGGTAGGCCGCCACCGCAGGTCGCGTGTGTCTGGAATACGCTCTGCTAGAGACCAAGGTCCTTAATAATCAAAACAGCAAAAAACAGAGCGGAGGCGCACAGCAATGATTTGACAGACAGCCAGGGCCAGACAGCTCAACAATCAACCAAAGATGACGCTTTAACTTTTTTTAATGCTTTGGAAAGGCAAAAACAATAATATTATTCGCCCATACAGCCAAGAGAAAATTATTTTTAAGTCCTTGGACAGTACCATCTAACGGATTTCTACGGAAGCCACCCTGGAATAGGGCTTATACTGGGTGTCACAAAATACCAGTCTCGTTGGTCAAAGTTCTAGGTTCACAGCAACAGTTTTATGCAAACGAGTATACTTTGTAAGGTTCTCCGCCAGATACTGATCGGGGTGTGATCTGATGATGACCAGACAGCGAATCGAGGTGGTCCAGGGACCCTATAAACACCTAACTGATCAAACAAGCCTTTAGACGAGGTTTGTTACAAGCAAAACTGCAAAAAAGGCACCGAATTGAACGGAAAACTATAAACTACGAGTCATCTCATCAGCTGGGTGTGTACAGCGATCTTGGCATACTCCATTCGCTCTCGGGTTATGATCTGATCGTGGCCATGATCAGATCAAAACCTGATCAATCTCTGGCGGAAAACCAAAGTTTTCAAAGTAACCACGTTTGTATGAAAATGTTGCTATGAATCACCCACCACCGACCGCCCCTGCGTCTGTACCTGGCTATACCATATACTTATCAAATATGCCGAGATTATTGGCTAAAAGCCTGGGGAGCAAAGCCGTAACCTTGTTTAAAAAATGTTTACCGACCGAATTTGAAGTTGAGTTTTCGGGTCTCAATTGACAATCATGACAGTTGCAATCAATGCAACGCCATCTATTGCCAACTTCAGCAACAAAAAATTAGTAGGTTAGGAAAATGACTAATAATTTGATGACGAGCGGGTATTTTGTTTAGCGATGGGCGAACTCGTTTTATCTTCAGCTCGAGTAACTCGAGTTGAAATTGACGCCAACTCGAGTTGCAACTCGAGTTGACTCGGCTTGAAGCGGCGCGACGTCGAGCTAGAAATAAGCGCGTGCGCTAACTTGCTACGAATAATAGTTTTGGCCAACGGCTTCGCCGTACTGCACTACATGTTTTTTTCTTTACATGATTATATTACTGTCGTGTTGCCTACATACTTGCAATTATAAAGAACATAGATTGCAAACAACTTTTTTGTCATAATTTTACTGAAAAACGTCCCATGCCATGCTCTTTTTATTTCTGGGTGGCAAGTCGACAAAACAAACTAAACAAAACACTGACCATCTGTGTAAGTAAATGAAAGTCAAGAAAGCTTTATGATTTTGGGAATGAATGAATTAATCTTTTGTCTTTGTTGAATATCTACTCGGACTCACTCGACCAACCGGCGCGGCGTATAGATAGGTAGGTACCTAGTTACAACAATCAGGCAATCACACCGTGTGGCGTGCTGGCGTGGTGGTAGGCACGGTCGACCGCGTCAGTGGAAACAAAACCAGTATAAACTGGTCTCTCGTAGTATTGAAACTACCGCATATACTAGGCCAGCTCAAGGTCAAAGTGACAACTTGCCTCTCGCTCACTCGGCCACCGCCGCCGCCCGCCAGCGCCAGCCCGGTCGGCCGGCCGGGCCGGCCCGCCGCCGCCGCGCCAGTTCGAGTTACGAGTTGACAGAGTCAACTCGGTAGCCCGCGCCGACGCGCTACGCTACGCTAGCTCATAACGTAGCAATGGGCTAACTCGAGTTGACTCGGCCAGCTCGACGCAGAGACGACGACGTCGGCGCGCGTGCCGCGTGCGCGCTAACTCGCTGTCGTGTCAAACAAAACAAAATACGACCGAGTTGATTTGAAACGTAATAATGTGTCTGCCGATAATGGTAACCTCTTTTAACTTAGTATACCTTGAAGGTACCTTAGTATACCTAGAATTATTTTCACTTTCCACATGAGGTAACGTACTTATGTCCAAAGGGCTTCGCCGTACTGCACTAAATGTTTCTTTTTTCACATGATTAATTAAAGTCGTTGTTTTGCCTAAGAACTTATAATGGCAAGAACATAATTTGCACACAACTTGGTTGTTTTTTTTAAACTCCCACGCCACGCTCTTTTTGTTGCCAGGAGGCATTTTATCGCGACAGACAGACAGACAAGTCTACACGACAAAACAAACTAAACAAACACTGACCGACACACGAACAAAACAAAAGCCAAGAAAAGCTTGTGAATAAATTAATCTTTTGTATTCTCGGCCAACCATCGGCGTCGCGGCGAATAGGAGGTAGGTAGATAGACCCATCACACCGTTGTTGCGCGCTGACGTGGCCACAGATTATATAATGTCGCGTTCGCCTCTCTCTCGCTAGCCGGCCGCGGCCCGCGCACCGCGCGCGCCCCTCGCGCCTCGTCCCGCGCGCCGCTCCAGCTCGTATGGTGAGGACGACTCGGTGCAATAAAAAGAAGCAACTCGGGTTGACCACCGAGTTAACTCGGTCCTCCGCGCCGCCGAGCCAGCTCGTATGGAGTAGCGATGGGCAAACTCGTGTCAACTCGGGTTGACTCGGCCGGCTCGACGCGGCGCGGCGACTCGACGTAGGCGCGCGCGCGCGCTATCTCACCTTAACTCGCTTCTTCTCGCTCGCTCGCCTGCACTGCGAGCCCGGCCCCCCCGCCCGCGCCGCCGCGTCAACTCGTCGTAGCGTAGGTGCCTATCAAGAGGACGGTACTACCTACCGCCACCGAGTCAACTCGGTGGGATAAAAAAGCAACTCGAGTTGACTCGGTGACCGTCCAACTCGAGTTACGCGGTTAAAATGACTCGACTCGCCCATCGCTAATTTTGTTACACCCTGTATAGTTGGCCAATTGCTATTGTTAACTGTACGACTATTCATGTAAGTTGTAATTAAAAATCTCTATTGAATATTATGTTTTATTAAATACACAGAGCATTTCAAATCAAATCAACAGCCTATTAATATGTCCCCGATGCTGAGGCACAGGCCTACCCTCTCAATGAGGGCGTACAGGCTATAGTCCACCGCGCTAGCCCAGTGCTGGTTGGTGGACTTAACATGGGCCTTCTTCGGCGTAAAAAGGTTTCATTCGTTACCATTCCTTCACCGTTAGTAAAATGTACTCAAGTTTTGAGAACCCATTGGTAATGTCTCGGCCGGGTATCGAACTCGGACCTCTTTACAAGACGGGTCGCGTTAGTGCATTTACAGATATACATAACACATCTTCATGCTACTACAACCTGACAGGGTAGGCGGCAGAAAGACTGAGTGCCAAGGGTCGCGATCTTACCTTAGCACACTTCTTTCGCTTCGGACAGTCTCACCATTCTCCTTACGCTCGCCGCGGGCGTTCAGACGCATACTACCAGAAACGCAAATTACCTTATACGCGGATGACCAGAATTTCATTACACGAACCATTTGGAGCCTCTTTTCACCCCTTAATATCTCAAAAACTATTTGAGCTGTATTTATGAAATGTGGGGTTTTTGTTGGTTTAAGGGATCTTAATAAACAAACCAAATTTCATGTGTTTATGTTAAATAGTTTGTTTTTGAGATATTAAAAGGTGAAAAGAGGCTCCGCGTATAAGGTAATTTGCGTTTCTGGTAGTATGCGTCTGAACGGCCGCGGGACGCTAGTGCTCTTCACATGTCCGTCTGTGCAAGAGCACCCGCTCTATTGATGCTCGTATGTCAGTCGAGCTCGTCCCGGCTCCTATTACCAACAACACTCGCTCGATACCTTTAATTGAGTCGTCTAATTCGGTCAACATGTCTTCTATACCAACGAGCAAAAGAGTGCATTTAAAGAAATAGAAACCGGAGGGCCTCGAACCTGCGACCTCGGTCGATAGTAGACGAAGCACCGCGCGCGCGAAGCCGCACAAACTTTGCCGTATCGAGTGTCCGGGTGAGTTGACGTCGGCATACGCGTGCAGGCACCCACCTAGGCCGCATAAAAAAATATAGCTCTTATTTTTTAAAAGTAGGTTTTGACTTGGTTACTCGCACGTCACTGGAAACAAAACTGGTATAAGTTGGTCTCTCATATTATTGAAACAGGCCAGCTCAAGGTAAAAGTGTTTTCACTGACGTGCGGTCGACTGTCAAGTACTAAGGCCATAATAGCTTCTACTTGTATGTACGAGTAGGTATACACTATAGCTGTATACTTACATACAAAAATGTTTCATTTAATTTGTCAAGTTCGTTAGAGAGATTTCATCCTTATTTGACCCTAACGATCGATGCCATAAAAGTACAGGGTGTAATTTTTACAGACTTTAGTCGGTTCGATTCCCGGGTGTGGCAAGCGAATTTTCGGAAATCTTTGAATGCAGTTTTCTTTCCTTTCAAAAATAAAGGAATGTTTCCTTTGAGTAAAATTTTCCATGTACAGTATTAAGAGTACTTTCCCTCCAGGTGGCATAACAAAATTCCACCCTGTATAGGCTATAACCTTCCTCAAAAATTGGGCTATCAAATGCAAAAATAATTTTCGAATCCGGCTGGTAGGTCCTGAGATTAGCGCGTTCAAAGAAACAAACAAACAAATTCTTCAGTTCTATTACATTGGTAATAGATTTACAATAATTGCTTCGAGCGGTTGATCTACAAATTTTCCTTCGACATCCGATACAAAAATCAGTAGAATCGACCGCTCGAAGCGAGGCGAGCGATTCAAAAATAGAGCTCCAGATCTTGGGTCCGTCTTGCGAGCGATGTTTCAATTGTTCCATGCTCACTGCCACTTATGCTTGGCAACTCGTCGAGTGTTCGGTTACTTTGGTTCTCCTGCAGATCTCCTCATTTCTTATTCGACCGAGTATAGAGATCGTTGGTATGTACCTACCTGCTTAAAAAACCGTATTATACATTTACATAGATAGATATCGATCAAAGGTAGAGTATGACAGTTGTCAAATACCATCAAAATATTTTACGCGCGCCCTTTGTGATACGTCACTGGTCTATTGCTAGGGCTGTCAAAAACTCAAGTCTTAATTTTTTATAGGTAAATCTACCTAAACTGTTTTCATATAAAGGTGAATACTTAAGGCGTATCTTAGACAATGCGGCCTGCGGTGGCGGTGGCGGCCTGTTGTCGTTGTCCTTGCAATGTATGTGAGACTTCAAACACGCGTGGCCAAAATTTGTATATTGAGGCTGTGGCCTGCAGTACCTCGCGCTCAGTAGGCGCAGGCCTCGTGTGTCTGGGATACGCTTAACTGTCGAAGTTACCTATAATAAATTGTGTTAGACTTATTTCACAATTTATTTATTTAAAAAATTAAGCTAGGTATGCAGAATGTAACTTCACTTTAGGGTTTGTGTAAAATACATAGATAAAGTGACCCAACAGAATGTGAGGGACCACTTTGTATCATTTAATTTTCATATCTTTTCCACCCATTGTGCGAGATTGAAATTTAAATTAAAATCAAACTTCAGTGCGGTTACATATGGCGCTAGTCCGTGCGTACGTTTACCATACCCTTACTTATTATTATTTTTTAATTTTTAGTTAAGTTAGGTAGGTACTAAGTATTTACTTTCCCATGCGCAAATTCTGTGCTCAGCTTATTATTCATAAAAGCGCGTGTGTCACACGACGCAAAGACACCCTGTATGCCAAAGGACACCCCGGGCTGAATTCTTACTCTTGCCAACCCTAACCCATGCTCCAGTTTCAATTCAAAATTCGATCGCGCCGCTGTGTCTATGACTTTTATTTTTAAAAATTTCAAGTATCGAACACCGAATGGAAGCTTCACAAAGTTGTTTATTTTCGTTAGAATAATGGCATTGTGCACGGAGACATGTATCTTGATAATAGCGAGATGTTTGGAAGCAAGTCTGATGCGTAACATTCCTGTTTTTGTGCATGACTCTGCGTTTTTGGTGCATTTATACGGATTCTTTGTTTGTCTATGGGGATTTTAGCTGATGTTGTGATAACCGTTAAGGTTTTTGGTCACTACGCGCCAGGATGTCTATAGTTTCTGCTTAATAAACTAAGAATATTGTGAGGAGCCCCATGAAGAAAAAGCCTGACATAATTGTTGAAAATATGTTTAAAATGCTAGAAAGTGTTTTGTTACAAAACTTTTGTGTCAGAAGTCGGTGGCTGTGTGGCTTTAAGGCTAGCATGTGCTACGAATTTGTTTTAATATTTGCGGCTTTAATTAACTATTGAATTTTATAATGTGAACAGTTGAAGCTAATCTTCAAACTTGTTCGTACTGGATCGTAATTAATAATGAAATTTAATCGTAATTTTTGTTGAAAAACATCAAACATTAAGCCATCCCGTCAACCTGTCCAAAGCGGCGACATAATTTCAAATCGAACTGTCAAATCTCGATGAGGAATACGACACACTTGTCAAATTGTTATTTTTTAATGGCAATGGTTTTTTCGGCCATCCAGCCACAGTTGTCAAATTAGACGCCCCGTGTGTTCGATATTTAACACTTTGACACTGGCAGCTAATCCTCAAACAATTACTTTTCTTTTTACGACGCTCTCGACTGTCATGGCCGCCGAGGAAATAATCCTTTTAAACGCGGGTCTCAGTAAATAGCCTGTGTCATATTTCTGAACTGAGGTGCTCTCGTTTTGAGTAAAAAACTGTAATTGGAAACTTGGTGTCTTAGGCTAATTTCGTGCAGGTAACTTCTGCCTGGCTACATGTAGAGAAATGAGCTATAACCCGCGTTCAATACGTTTTTTTTCTGCGGCAAGAATATTTATTCACGGTAAAAATAGAGCGTTCATTTCTATGCTACATGGGCGAGCCGTTTATGTGCCACTAGCTGTTGCCTGCGGCTTCGCCCGCGTGGAATAAGTTTTTCCCGCGGAAACCGTTTACCCCGGTAAAAAGTAGCCTATATGTTATTCCAGGGTATAAGCTAAAACTGTACCAAGTTTCATCAAGATCCGTTCAGCCGTTGTTGAGTTATAAATGGTGTAACTATCACGACTTTGTTTTTTAAATTTATACAGTTATAGAATATAGATATAGATTTTACGTCCAGTTTTTCGAGGAATTTAATGTCCAAAATACATGTCCTGGCTCCATCTCGATTTACAGGATAGAAAATTTAATGCTACATGTGTGAAAATACTTTATTTATACATAAAATTACTTTATTTTTTAAAACAGTAATTTGGATTTGGTCTTGATTGTGTAAAATTACTTTTAATGTGAGGTCTCTTTTTAATTTAATTTAATTTGTTTTTTCAAATAAAGATCTACCTATTTCTTAGGTAAAAATAATATTTTCACACGCCTATCAATGTAAGATTGTAACTTGTTTGTAAGGTTTTTGACAAGTCACCTGTATCAAATATAGGAACGGCTTCCCAAGTAGTTCATTGTAAAAATTATTGCCAAATCATTGATCGACGATAAATAAGTTCTATATAGATCATTCACACGCTGCATCGCGACAGGTGGCGGCACTTGCACGCAATGCCACAGTGACATTTGAATCGATCGAATCACACCTTTTGTCAAATCGAATTCCAATTTTAAATAAAAAATAGACTGCCATCAGCCAGTGTCAATTTAAAGAAAATATTTTGTGACACGAGTTTTTTTTATTTTGAATTGGAATTGAGTGTGGCCAGAGTCCAAAATGCGTTTGTCGTGTAATCCTCGCGGGATTTGGATTATTTTTTTATTAATTATTTTTTAAGCATTGCCCGTTGCGTGGGTTATGGCTGTTCATGGTTGACGGAATGTGAAATATTTTATTTAATGCGCTTTAAAAATTTTGTGTCGCTTTTGTTCCGTTACTTAATAAAAGATAAGATCTTATTAAAGGTAATCATCATTATTAATTGCAAGGGTGATAACGGAGATCCGCAGTAGCCTACTTGGTTGTTCACTCGCCTTACGTTCATGAGGTCGTGGGTTCGATACTGCCCGTGCCAATGAGTTTTCAGAACACATGTAAAAAAGAACCAACTTAATAAAACGTACGCTTTACTAGTCCGAAAACTCAAAGTCGCATAACGGGCATGGAAAGAGCTAAGCTCGGAGTTTCTCTGAGAGATAGGATCCGAAACAAGGTGATCCGCCAGAGAACCAAAGCCTTCGACATAGCTCAAAGGGCTCGTTGAAGTGGCACTGGGGCTGGTCACATCTGCCGGAGAACCGATAACCGCTGGGGCAGACGAGTTCTCGAGTGGAGACCACGCGTAGTGTGGGACGCCCCCCGGCTAGATGGAGCGACGACCTGCGTGAGGCGGCTGGCAGTGACTGGGTGTGGAGAACCGAGGATCGGGTTCAGTGGCGCGCCTTGGAGGAGACCTGTGTCCATCAGTGGACTAGTGCAGGCTGATGATGAGAATTTAAAAAGAAGGTACCTACACTCCATAAATGGTGTCTTGTTTGGTTTGATTGTATATCCTCAGTATATCCTCGTTTAACTCTATCTTTAAGCGCCATTTTGAAATACGCTGCCATGAGTGCCATGACGCGATGTCGCTTCTTTTACGCCAGTCGGTGTTGTCACATCCTTAAGACGCTATATAATTACTTTTGCGGTTTTGACGCTGCTCAATTTCGCAGCGTATTTTGAGCTTCGATGAGACGGGAGCCTTAGAACTGTTCTCCAGTCCCGGTGAGACCTCGCCAGAAGGCAGAGTCATCTATAATCTATGAACTGGATCTGCCCCAAGCTACGGAATAAAATTTATTATTCAATAATAGTTGATCTTGTGTGGGCTGCCTCGTCCCCGGCGGGCCACTTCGTCCCCGGGGAGCCGGCAGAGATTATGGGAACGTATTGTATTTCATTTTGTTTTCTGCATGTAATAGCTCCATAATGTTGTGGCTAGAATTATTTACGAGTTTTCGTTAGGTACCTACTCGAGTTTCACGCGGAAACTTATTTCATCTGCAGGAAATATGCATTTTCATGTCAGATTTTTATTTAAATGCGAATAACTGTTAATGCGAATAACTTTACTGTGTATCGCTCACTATAGGGACTCATAAGAAGGCTCCAGGTCACCCAGAGGGCAATAGAGAGAGCTATGCTCGGAGTTTCCCCGCGAGATCGAATTAAAAATGAGGAGATCCGCAGGAGAACCAAGGTCACGGACATAGCTCAAAGAATTGCGAAGCTGAAGTGGCAGTGGGCTGGGCACATCGCTCGTAGAACTGACGGCCGTTGGGGCAGAAAGGTTCTCGCGTGGCGACCACGTATCGGAAGACGCAGTGTAGGCAGACCTCGACGAGGTGGACCGACGATCTGGTGAAGGTCGCGGGACCCGGCTGGATGAGGTTAGCGTGGGACCGGTCGTCGTGGAGATCCCTGGGAGAGGCATTTGTCCAGCAGTGGACGTCTACAGGCTGATATGATGATGATGAACTGTTAAAGTAGTTAGTATGTACATATGGATGTGAGAGAGACAAACATTCGATTTCAATGGAAATGTTATTTCCTTCTCTTTTCTACCCATTGTGTGACATTGACAGAGTTAGGCAACTTACATAATGGCGACTAGGTACTTTCCTTCCTGATTAGGTACTTTTCATTGCTATATATTGTTCCTATCCCAAATTGTTAATTCGGTGTCACGTACCTACTGAAATTAGTTAAGTGAGAATAAATTGAGAAGTGATCATTATTAGCATTATAAAAAATAGACAATTAAGTACCTACATAATACAATACGGAAATATTATTAAACAATTACGAATACCTAAACGAAATATAACACCTTCGAATGCAAACAATTATGTAGAGTTTAACCACATTTACTAATACTTATTACGAAATATCTATGTACATACGAAAGTAATGTATTAGCACAAATAAAAAAAATATACCTAGGTTAATTACCCGTAAAGTAACGGCTGATAAAACCATAGATGTATCTAGAATGTAGCAAAATTGATAAAACCAATCGGCGACCTCCTACGACTCATTACACCAATAATTGAAAACTATGAACTCCGGCCTCCGCATTCATATGCTATTCACACCTATTTATTGCTCTCATAAATTTTGCTACCTTTGCCCATGGCCTCAACGGGTAGTTGCAGAAAAAACGTGGGAACTTGTCTATACCCCGACATCCCTGTCCGTCGCGATTTCGATGCGTATAATGCAGTTCCGTTTTGTGTGAATGACCTTTTTTTTACATTTTTGTATGCACAGGTGTATTCTGTTTGTGATTTTAGAACGACCCCGATCAATCACTTTGTTTGTACGGGGAAATTTGTTCATCTCTATACTTTGTAGATCGAATTCTTTAGGATACTTTGGGAAAACATGTAGTAGCACCGCTTTAGACTGGTTCCGAAACTAGCTGATCGTTGAAGTGGTAGTGGTCTGGTTACATCTGTCGGAAAACCGATAACAGCTGGAGGAGACGAGTTATCGAGTGGAAACCACGCGTGGGCAGGCGTATTGTGGAAAATAAAGCGACGATCTGCGTAATGGTCCGCCTTGGGAGAGCCTGTCTAGCAGTGGACTAGTACAGGCTGATGACGATGATGTTGAAGACTGCCTCGTTGACTTAAGGGCTTGGTCGTAGACTCGAGCGCCAGCGGTCGTGGCTTCGATTCACGAAGAAGAAGCAACAAATTTTCGCAACACATCTTTTAAAATCAAGTTTGTATTAACGATATTGAAAGATTGTGCGTAGCTAAAGTAGCATTTATATCGCCTGATTTCTGTCTTTGTCATTAAATTTAATATTTTTTAATATTTCTTTAATTACAACGGTTTAACAATTACAGTAATCAATCAAATTGTAAATATCAATAAAGAGCAATGTCATGAAATTATAATCTAAGTCAAATATAAATAAAAGCAATTAATCGTTTATTTTATAATACCTACTTAAGCTTTCTTAGATATGTGTCGTTCAATGTAATTCTTAATTTTCCTTCTTAATCAAGACTAGCAAACGTCCCGCGACTTCATTCGTGTTAAAATACTACCCCCCCCTCACCCTTCCTCTTCCCCTTGGTTTCCAAAACCAACGTCTGGACAATTACTTCCTCTATGGTCTGGATTCAAAACCCCTGACACAGAGTAAGTAATCCCCTGATATCACATGAAGCTGAATGTATCGAATCATCTTGTGTTCTCTCTTTGCTACTATAATCTCTCTATAATATACTCTTTGCTAATATTAAACAACTTTTTAGATTAATCCACAAACTAACTTTATGTCAGTTGTGGAGTAAATAAAGATTATTTGTACCTATTTGTTTAATAGGTACATGTTTTTATTCTTGTACTTCAAAAGACATCCAGTTTCGTCTAATCCAGAATAATATTGAATAATTTGCTGGCTGGAAGCTTTAAAAAGTTTCAAAAACTTACCCGTCCGAGCGTTGGCGGCAAAATGGCCATAAACAACTTTTTTTTTCTCATCGCGCCGGATCCTGCCCGCCCATTGTGCCGCATCCTGCCCTTTTCAGTCAAATCTTTTAAAAGAAGAAATTTATTATGTATACTTTCGGCCATGACCAGTAGCCGCGTTTTAATTGTGAATTATGGGGTTATACTTTTTTTAATCGTAGACGCTGGGCGTTTTCATATTGGCCGTCAACGGCACCGATGACATAGTGTTGCCAGCGAATGGATAGTCTATCGATGATAACGTGACGTCGAAAACTAGTAACAGTATCGATAGGATTAGCGATATTAGTAAGACTTGGTTTTTATCGATAGTTTATTGTTTCCACGACAGTATTCCAATCCACACAATAAATAAATAAAGTTATAATAAACATCATAATATTTTCCGAACTCTTTGAAAGGATTTTGTTAGGGAATCACATGATTTTTAAATGTATAAATGAGCCATGTAATAGTTTTCACTAATGAACGTCATCATTTGCGTGACTATCGATAATAAACTATCGTTTTTTTTCTTTACAAAAATGCCAATTCGCAAAAGTTTCGATAGTATTAACTTAAAACTGTCGACAGTATCGCTGTTTACAAATAATATTTATCGATTGGTGCTGTAGCGATATTATAGTGCTTCTAATAAGATTTTTTTAAATGTTCATAATAATGCAATTTAAAATAGAATAAATAAGTATACCTAAATGAGATTTAAAAATTATGCTTTTAAGTATTTAAGTAGTTCTGAATATCTATTTGAAAGATGTCAATAATTTAATTACCTTTAATTTAATTTAAAAAATACTTCTATGGATATTGTGGCTGGTTTACGAATTCTCGAGTATCGATAGACTATCCATTCGCTTACAACACTGTGACGCGCCGTGGCCGGGTCGGTCAATGTGAAAAAGCCCTTTCCTGGCCGATCGGAAGGTCACCTTTGTGTTTTTATAGATCTGGATTATTTATTTCGGATCGGATTTTTAAAAACTGTTTAAGACTGGGTTCCTTTTGGAATTAATCGCACGGAACAGTTTTTTAACTTCAACTACAATGGGACGGATGTTTCTTCCTACGCTAGGAATGTGAGTTTGGACAGGAAATGAAATAGTATTAGAAATATTTTACTTAATTTTTTTAAAAATATTTTTTTATATAGTTTTTTATTTGACTAAGTATGGTTAGTTTAGTCTCATTATTATGCTATACTTACAAAATCCGTTGCATAGTTTAAAAGATCTAAGCGTACATAGGGACAGACAGACTTTGTTTTATACTATATTTATTATAATAATAATGTTTTAGAGGATTTTATTCTAATGTATTTATTGTGTTATATCTAACTAAGTACATACCCTTTTTTCTTAATAAGAATTTCTAATGCTAGGTACCTTTTTTTATTGTGTATACAGAGTGGAACTCTCGAAGCACACATACCAGAATCAAATTTCTTAGCAACATAGCATCTCAAATTATAGAAAGGCCATTAAATTTAACATGTTAATAGAAATACGATTGGTCTTAACGTCAAGTTTAAGTCGTAGGTATAATCCCCACGGAGTTTAATGGCGAATGTGTGAAGTTGGCTGATTTCTGCGCAATGACTGAACATAGGTGTCTAGGTATATATGTAAACACATTATTGTACCAAAAAATTACAGATACAGACAGTTATGAATAAAACTAAGTACAAATGCGGACTTATCCCACTAAGGGATCTCTTCCAGTCAACCTTAATTGTTGTGTCATAGGAGAGCTGTGCGGTTCATTAGAGACTCTCATTCAATTTCAAGAAATAGTTCATTGATTCGATCAACCGAATCAAACGTTCAAGTTTTTGGACATCTCTATGTAGCACATTATCTCTCTTACGTACACATAGACACTGTCAGCGATGTGCAAACAATTTGTGACTGAATATCAGCTGTCAAGAAATTCAGTGTGGACTATTTATGTACATGCATAGGTACATAATTCAGTATGTAGATAAAGGTATAAAATTCCACTATCATGAAGGATTATCAACCCCCACCGATTACCAGTTATATAGGTACCGAGGATCGTCCTTTTCAACGATTTTTTTCCAAGGGTTGAAGGCATTGTGCCCAAGACGTCCCAATTATAAAGTATTTTGCACAACACGCACCTGGCTATGTTAAAAAAACTTTAAAAAACGGATAAAAAAGATACCAATTCTTCACTGGCGAAAATTATAATCGGCAATGGAGCGTGCTTCATAATCCATCGACATTTTTTTTTTATCGTTTTTTTACGGATACGGATTTTCGTCAACGGACCTTTGTGGTATTTTTGGCGTCGCCTTCGATGTTGTATTAGCTACAGACATGTATTCTGTGCTACAGATACCGAAGGAGGCTCAAAAGTTGTACAAGAAAACAGCGCTTAATACTCTAAGCATTGTTTTGCATTGCAACTACAAATTTTCAATGGTAAATGAAAATGGGACAATATTCTATGAAAAATTCAAAAAAAAAGTTCTTGTTAGATATTTCAGGTTTTTTTGGCCCGTCACAATTATAATACACTACCTTTATAATGTAAGCTATTTAAAATCTCGACGAATATGACATTTACCAGTCCGAGTGGTTGAAAAGAAGCCCTAATAATTATGAATATTTAAATACCAAGTTATTATAATACCTACCTACCAATCATCAGTATAGCGACAAATGAAGAGCGCGGGAACCATTGTTTTTTTATTTAAAAGGGTACCACAGACAAAACAATCGATTATGGTAGTAGATAGCGAGGCATAGACAATTGATAGAGGCGCATGTCGAGCACGCGGCGGCACGCGGCTGCGGAAAAGTGGCGCGCAAATTGAGTGCTCCAATTACAGCATCGTATTCTATAGCAGTTTTGATACAGGCTGTGTGTATTACAGATCCTACTAATAATATAAAGGTGAAAGTTTGTAAGGATGTGAGGATGTTTGGATGTGATGTTTGTTACTCTATCACGCAAAAACTACCGAACAGATTTCGATGAAACTTGGTACAGTGATAGCTTATATCCTGGAATAACACATAGGCAGGCTATTTTTAAAGTGGACACAGTCGCGAGGCGCCGCTAATACCCCCTACGTAACAAAACGCCTACATAGAGGGCGCTGTTTCACAATGTACACGGGAAAAACTTATCCACGCGGGCGAAACCGTGGGAAAAAGCTAGCATATTATAACGCTACATAGGTACATTAAAAATGCTATCAAATTATTTAAAATACATTTATTTTAACGCAAATTAATGGTGACTGATCATTTCTGACCTTTTCGTTACTTTTCATAATTTATCAAAGTCACAATATGTTGTAGAATAAGTTTTTCCCGCGGGAACAGTTCACCTCGGTAAAAAGTTCTATAAGTTATTCCAGGATATAAGCTATCACTGTACCAAGTTTCATCAATATCCGTTCAGCAGTTACAGCGTGAAAGAGTAACAAACATACTCACAAAGTCACAAACATCCATACAAACTTTCGCCTTTTTATTATTAGTAGGAAATTTTTATCTACCACCGCTTATAGTCAAGCAGAATGCGACATTAGGTCCATACAAGAAATATTAAAAAGTAAGAAAATTGTTAGGTACTTGCATTGGCGATATACAAAAAGGTATTTAAACGTGCTATCCGAAAGAATGTATTTGATTCCGGGTACTGCATTTACATTAAATCAAAGCGAAGCCGGGGCTTTTCCTGATGATTTTCCAATGCGGCCATATCGAGCTAAGGAATCAGCTCAAGCCTTCCGTCAGGTCAGTTCATGTCCGCAGTGTGCGATGTTAATCTGATTTTAATTAAATTCAGCTTAGAAATGTTGTCGAGGTGTCATCGCGATCTTCTGTGCGAAGCATTTGACTCATGTGCCTATCGTGTTCTTTAACATATTTATCTTTCGGTCGGTTGGATTTAATCGGCTAAGTCGCATTATGTTTATTTTGATCAGAGTAGGTTTAAGTTTAAGCGTATCGGTAATTAGAAATTAATTGAAGATGTAAATGCGTGTTCTGGCTATTCCAAGAGCAATCAAGCGGGGGCAGGGTAACAGCCTATCAACATGTCCTCACTGCTGGGCTCAGGCCTATACCCTCGAGGGCGTTCGGGCTACAGGCCACCACGCTAGCCCAGTGCGGGTTGGCGGATATCACATGCGGCTGAGAATCTTCGGCGTATGCAGGTTTCCTCACGATGTTTTCCTTCACCGTTTGAAAGAAATCGCTGAAGTCGTCAGTAAATGTACCCACTTAAGTTTCGGAACTTTCGATATGATAGGCCGCGACTTATCCCTGACGACGCCACTGAGGTAATAAAACAAATAATAATAATACCAATGGACTGCTGTAAAACAAATTTCATGCCTATTTGATTAGCTTTGTAAGCTATGCTGCCGTGCAATTTATAAACGCAGTAAGGACAATTTGACAGTTTTGAGTAAAACGCGTTTGAAATTTTAATTGTACGTTGTGTTGTATGGTGGTTTGGTGTTTATAGTTTTTGTTTCTCTCACTTCTATTACACGTAGCGAAAAACGGGTCTTTGTTTCTGAAAGATCTCATCACAACGATGTCAAATATGTAATAAAATTATAAACGCAGTAAAGTGTCTTACTGCGTTTATAAATTGCTGGTCAGTATGGCGAAGTAACCAAGTCAAAACCTCCTCAAAAAAATTGTTCTCCAAAAGTTATATCCAAGTTATCATGCATAAAGATAAACAATGATTTACTTAGTTACTTAAGTAAATAAGAAAGCTTTTGACGGTGAAACCGGTCTGTGACCTTCCTGAGCAACATAAATTCGAAGCCATTTAACAACCAGCCTGTATACAATGTCTACCGACACTCATCCCGCGTTATTTGCAACCAGCGCGTGACCCAAAATGGCGTCTCGTTCGAAATCGAATAAATCAAGAGGATTGGCGGCTAATCGCCGGCCGGGGGCGCGAATACATCAGAAATGCGTTTCGGAAAGTGCCCTGTTGACCTAATGTTGCCATTATAAACAAATTTCTACGTTCTTTTTATTATATTCGCAACTGTGGTTCCTCTATAAGCGTGAGGACAATATGAACAATATGTTAGTTTAATTAAATAAATATGAAATAAAATATTGCCAATGTCAAGTGTCTAATGCAGAGAATTTAATTACAAAAAAAATATTTTTTTTACAGGCTTGTGTGCTGTGCTATAATTGGCGACAGTACAGATTTTTATCGGCACAGATAATTAATATTATTCTAATACAGATTTGAATTCGCGCCAAATTACTTAGCTGTCAATTAATTGTGATGTTTGTATCTGTAAGTGCATTTATGGTCCTTAGCTATCTCTAGATATTTTCTGATTTCATAATTGATTAAATAATTTTATTTGACAAAAATTATCGAAACATTTTAAAAATATTAAAATGTAAGATAATCCTTTTAAAGTTACTACATCTAAAGCTACGAGATTCTGGCAACACTGGCTTTTGACCCCGCTCTCCGTAGAGACATCGATATCGTTCAGAAATTAAACGTAAATAAATAGATAGGGGTAATCGTGACAATCCGATTAGATTGTAGCGCTTCCCGGCTCCCGTTGGTTTTTCGGACTAACTTGTAACGGGCGAGTGAGTTTATGATCATGATGCAAGCTCATGTGCTTGATTATATCTTCTTAGGGGTACAGGAATACCTGGCGACACTTGGACCCTATGGGATCTGTTGTGCCAAACCCCTTTCCGCCAAACGGTGCCCCAATGTGGACTTCACATGCGCCTAAGAATAGTAAAAAACAGTTTTTGGCTTGCATACGCCAAAAACTGTTTCCTCACGATTTCCTTACGATGTTTTTCCTTCACCGAAAAACCTGTGGTATTATAATAAACCTGTGGTAAAACCTGTGGTATTATAATAAACCGTACTTAAGTTTTCGAAAAACTCATTGGTACGGGCCAGGTTCGAACCCACGAACTCATGAACGTGAGTGCACTCGCCTCATCATCATCATCAACAGCCTATTAATGTCCCCACTGCTGGGGCTCAGGCCTGCACTCGCCTCACTCACTCAATAATAAAATACCAACTAGGCTACCACGGCTCTTGTGTGCTTGATACCGACAGTCTCATTGATTCTATAGGTAAACTAGCTTATGCCCCGCGACTTCGTTCGCATTAAAAAGTATCGTATTACTTAGTCACTGTTGCCCGCGGCATGCAAATTTGATCTGTAAATTTTTGTTTCCATACGAACCTTAACATCCCGTTTCACCCCTTTAGGGTAGGAATTTTAAAAATCCAAGTCCACCAGATTTTGCACATGCTTTCAAACAAACAAAAAAGGTTCAAATCGGACCAGTAGTTTTAGTGTGATGCGGTTACAAACATACAAGAAATTTTTTGAATAGTGTTTTGGGGTAAGTTAAGCCTATATAACGTATTCCAATAGTTTTTTTTATATCCCTCCAATGTACAGAAATACTCCCGATACAATTTTATAATAGTATTAGTAAATACATAGATGATAGCGTCAGTGACGTCGTCTGGATACTCATTACACGCGGCCTATCACAACGAAAGGTCCGAAGTTCGATCCTCGGCTGGGCCATGTACCCATGGGTTTTTGCTCGAAACTTAAGTACATTTACTGACTGCTCTCAAACGGTGAAGGAAAACATCGTGAAGAAACCTGCATACGCCGAAGAAGAGATTCTTAGACGCATGTGAAGTCCACCAACCCGCACTGGGCTAGCGTGGTGGACTATAGCCCGAACGCCCTCGTTGAAAGGGTAGGCCTGAGCCCCAGCAGTGGGGACATGTTACCTAATAGGCTGTTGATTTGATTTTCAAGATACCTACTTTGATTGCTTTCTATGATAAAAATTCAGGTGTTTAATTTGCACATTTGTCCGGTTCGATTCCCAGCGTAGACACGAGGTTTCTTAAAAGTATTTAAATACAGTTATGCTTATTTATGAAAATAAAGGAATGTTGAAATATACTGACACTACGCGGAAATAACAGAGGGCATAACGTAACGAACGTTTCAAACCAACAGCCTATTAACATGTTCCCACTGCTGGGGCTCAGGCCTACCCTCCCACGAGATCGTTCGGGCTATAGTCCACCACGCTAGCCCAGTGCGGGTTGGTGGACTTCACATACGCCTAAGAATTTCTTCGTCGGCGTATGCAGGTTTCCTCACGATGTTTTCCTTCACCGTTTGAGAGCAGACAGTAAATGTACTTATGTTTCGAGAAAAACCCATTGGTACATGGCCCAGCTGGGGATCGAACTCCGGACCTTTCGATATGATAGGCCGCGTCTTATCCCCTACGCCATTGACGCTCTTAAATATTTAGTTTACTTAATTACTTTATTGTATTTCACTGTATCCACGGCTTGGGATGGGCTTTGGTTCTGTTTTCCAGTTTGGAAAAAGTTTTACCCCAAGTTACAGATAAACCTAAAGATAAATCTAACGAAAGGGCAGAATGCGTCGGTAGCTCTATATTACGACGATCAATTTATTTCGAGCTTACACCAATAATTTCGTTCACAGATAAAAGGCCCGCCAAATTGAAAAGTCGAGTTCTGTATAATCGAATGTCAGCGATTCGCTCAATAGCCGCCCACATCAAAGAATTTTTCAATTTAATTCGATAAATCCCGCAAAATTACCAAACAAGCAAAATTGGCACCTCCCGCCGGATTTACACGGAAATGTCATTTGCGCATTTGTTTTTGGTTTCAAAAAAGTAAGATAGAATTCCCCGCGAAATGGAGTTCGAAATTCGAATTATTTTCAGAAAATATTCCAATCGTTTGGTGTTTTTATGATAGGCCGAACAGCGTAGGTTTGATTTATGCTGAGCGTATAAGAAATTGAATTTTGTAAATTTCAAAAGGAGTTCTGTTGGACCCGCCAAAGCGTTACGATTCAATTTATCGCCATGTTAGATTTAACCGCGACGGAAAAGTAAATTTATTGCATTATTTGCGCTCGAATTTGCATCAGGTTTCCTCCCTTCTTTGATCTGCTTTCTTGGCATTCTATTTTGCTGATTGCTTGCCAGTTCCTGACTGTTATTGCAACATACTTTTTCAATTACGCACTTACCTATCTATAAAATAAATTAGACTGTCTGTTGTTAGAAACCTGTGCCCCCAAAACAATTTCGCTACGAAAAAAAGAACTTAATTCCCTCTCAGGAATCAGTGAGGCATAGGAAACAGTTCCTTGTGCCAAATGTCCGATGTATTTGCGTCGCGCCCCCACGTTAAAGGCCCTCCATACGATGGTCCTTACATGTTAAAGAATCCATAAATAATAGAGTTGACGTGCGGATTGTGTTACAGCACCCCACCCCTTGCAGATCGCTCCTTGTCTATGGTGCACCTAATGCCTCTATTGTTGGCGGTACGGATTTATTATTCATTTTCCTAATACATCTGACGGTTATGAGCTTTCTATTTGATGTAACGACTGAAAAGTTTTGGGATAGGTAACTCAATACCTAATCGGGTGCAGTTGAAAGGTTATAGGTGTCGTTTAAAAGATGCGCATTTTCTGTTTATGTTAAGTTTTGTAAGTGATCGCCGTTTTGTTTGAAAGAAAGAAAAACACACACATACTTCACTCCATAGTTAAGTAAATTAATTTAACTAACTAAATAATTAAGCCTAATATTAATAAATGTATTATTTATGCTTGGCAGCATTTAGCTCAGTTCTTGAGCAATTCGTTGCAAAGGGACAGGTGTGTGACTCCAGCAGAACGTGTTGTCTATGGACTCTCGAAATTTAATAAAAAAATGTCAATCGAATGACTGTTTTGTTTGAACTATTCGAGCAGCGTAAAGAGGCCGCATGCTGCCACGTTTATTAAATACCCCGCTACGATATTGAACGGCTTGTGGTGTGGTTAAAGCTTTAGGTACGTTAGGGTTGGACTTTACATCAATTTCTTTGAATTGTACAGTCATCAAATGTGATAGGTACTTACCTATTTTTTTTGTAGACTACATATTATATTCACGCTATGTTCCTGGCGGGGTAGGCAGAGCGAACCGAGCGCCAAGTATCGCGATCCTGTCGCTTCGCTCAGACGTCGGTTATACGATCAGCCAGGCATCAGTCCGGTCCATCGGTCTGGTAAGATTGACGCGAAACTGAAAATTGAAGACGTGATCTCTGGCTAAGAATGCCCAGATTAATGGTAAACTGTCAGTCTTGATTGATCACAGGTCCCTGTTCGATCCCCGGCCGGCCAAGTAAGTCATTATTATTTATTTAATCTTACACTGCTCAGAAAATTCCAAAGTGCCGATGCGATAAAATTTACTATCTACCATGGGCTTTTTCTCGAAACTAAGTTACTGACTGCTCTCAAACGGTAAACACCGTGAGGAAAGGCCAGAAAGTGCTTAGCGACAATTCTAACAGAACTAGCATAATTTTTTAACATTCGCACCAAAAGTGTATACCAAGAAAACCTGAATGATGTGCTTTCATCATCATCATCATCATCAGCTTGTACTAGTCCACTGCTTGACACAGGCCTCCCCCGACGCGCGCCACTGAACCCGATCCTCGGTTCTCCGCATCAGTCACTGCCAGCCGCCTCACGCAGGTCGTCGCTCCATCTAGCCGGGGGGCGTCCCACACTACGCGTGGTCTCCACTCGAGACTTCGTCTACCCCGGCGGATATCGGTTCTCCGACAGATATGACCAGCCCATCAACGTGCAAACTTTTTGAGGTACTTATGTCGAAGGCTTTGGTTCTCTGGCGGATCACCTCGTTTCGGATCCTATCTCTCAGAGAAACTCCGAGCATAGCTCTTTCCATAGCCCGTTGAGCGACTTTGACCTATTTTAAGTGACTTTGACTGAGATTATTTTATTATTTATTATTTTCTCCTTTATATATCGACATGACCTTACAAATGTGGAATCAACATTTTTACATCACAGCGCATCTGTCAAGTTTTATGGGCCTTTGAATTTCAGCCGAATGGCTGTATGTATACACATGTATATATGTATGCAGTGTATACAGCCTGCAGGCTGTATACATGCATATAATGTGCCTACTGTATAAGTGTGTATAGGCAGATATCGAGTGAGAGTGGCGGTCGTACGCTCCTCTTTGTAATATATATTGCTGGCGGCGTATTCTGCACGAATTTGGGCAAAACGTAAGTACGTATATTTTCTCGATATACTAGGATTATGGGTGTTTCCCTATGTTATTAAGTATGCCAAATATGTTATATACTGTATTTTCTTTGTAAATGTACCTATTTTTAAAAGTGAAGGATGTTTGTTATGAAAACCTAGTAAGTATACATAAAAATTAACTGCTTGGTTTCAAAAAAATACATTTTGCTACGACTACCGTCAATGTACGAGTAAATACTTACCTAAGTCATGAAAAAGGACCTAAACGCGGCATTTCATTTAATTTATTTTCATTTTGAAGTAAGACAAAATATAGTATTGCAAAATGAGTCAAACAACGACACAACACGATTGGGCGATTGGTACTACAAATATTAAAAAAGATTTGGGCTAGGCTAGGCCATGTATTCTGTGGCTAGGCGTTAATTGAGTGGAGGTTGATCCTTAGATCTATGGTTAATTAGGCCCTCTTAAAGCGAGCCATAATCACAATACAAGGTCAATATCCTCGGGCAGGTACGAGGTACCTAGGGTGGGTAATTACTATGGGGATAGAACCTGTAAAAAACGCCTACCCTATCTACTTAACAGCTTGCCCGGGGATATTAAAGACGAGTCAAACAAGAATTTTTTTAAAAAAAGTTAAAATTATACTTATTAGAGAGCATGTGTCCATAGAAAGTAACAGAAAACAGATCATTTTTATTGTACCTAACTAAATTTAATCGATGATGAGACTGTACGATCCCCCAGTCAAACCGACAAGACGGTTTTAGGGGACAAATATATACTGTTATGCTTATGTATTTGATTAATAAATAAATAATAATAATAAACGGTAGGTTTTGCTGTCAGTTTTACCATGGTTTTAAGCACAATCAGGCGGTGACTGACGGATGAATGATCGTCTAATGCGGTGAATGACGAAAATTGAATACCGACTTACTTTATTTTTTGCATCATGCATCCATCAGTCATGACTGATGGAGTTGACTGGCGCTTGCAGGGCCTTAGGTATGATTACCGGGAGCGTAGCGAGCGGCATAGCGAGCTTTTTCCGTGTTCTGTGGATTACTTACACATGTCTAAATATTTATGTAGAGGTCCTGTAGATTTGGAATATGACTTAAAAATTTATATAGGTATGTATTACAATTATAAACTAACACAATACATTTTAAATTTATTACTGTAGAATTTTATTAAGCTATTGTTACTATATAATAATAATAATAATATTAGGCATTGTCGCCTTGGGACATGTATTTTTTTAATTAAGAATTGAATGGTAGGTAGGTAGTTAGTTTTAGCCAGTTAGTTTTTAATGTTGTTAGGTTAAGTTACCTATGTTTTATTTTTTAATTACCCACACCTTCCTATTCTATTATTGGCAATAAAAAAATTATTGATTTGAATTGTATTACTTTAAAACATCCATTTAAAAATGTGGTCCAAAAATTTGTAGTTTGCAAAAAATTACAGAATAGTCTTGTTACACGCAGCAGCCGCCGGCGGCGGGGGGTGAGGCGTGCGGGCCGGAGATAAGCGGCTTAGCGGCGCACCCGCGCGAGACGGCACCATGCGCCCGCGCGGCGGGACAGAGCGGGACGCCAACACATCCCTATATACAGCTGCGAGCACGCTGCGTACGTTCAACCCCGCACGCGAACGTCGCATCTACATCCCGTGATTTTTAAATTTAAACTTTGTTTCCTTGAACGTAAGGTTGAAATTCCCTTCGGGCGATGTGTCGGTTGTAAAAGCAGGGTGGCCAGGCCGAAATAAAAATACATTTTCCAGGGAACATCTACGGCGACGGTACAAGTAAAGTTTGTATTGTTGTAGCTATGGGTGTGTGGAGGCACAATTTACCGCGGCGTCTAAACAGCTACCTAATTTTAAAAGATCCCTAACCGAGTTGGTTGGCTTGAGGAAAATTTGAATTTTTTTTTTAATAAAAAATATAATGGCTGCCGTTTTGAAACAGCGTCTCAAATAACGATGTTGTTTGTTACCTATGTTTCGTCATTATATCAGCCTTAAGACGTCCACCTGTGGAAATAGGCCGCATGACCGGGTGTAGGGTCAATCTAGTGAACCAGAAACTATAAGCAAAATAAAAACAAAAACATTTTTTCCCCGTTACAACAAACTTTTAAATTCAGACAAAATCGAAGGAAAACCGCCAAACACCCAAACCGACCGCTCGTTTTGCAACAGTGGCCAATTGATTTTTAAAATGTTTTCTTTTTAGTTACGTAATAATAATCGTGATGACCTATGCTTTGTTCTTAAGTAATACCTAAAAATATTTATATTTTCCTTTTTTGTTTGTTTTTTGCATTTTCTTTTGTGTTAGTTCCATTACCTACTTATTTTTCATGTTTCCTCACATTGTTTGAGAAAAGCGTTACTTATATTATGCCTCGGCGGAACGGGGTCTTGCCTGACTCGTATTTTAAAGTCGGCCTCGCCAAGGCTCGACCTGCTAACTTACCTCGTCAGGTAATACTTTAATTTCCTGGTCTACAATAGACTTAAACCGAAAAAGGTTAGGTATTTCATTCTTTGGAATCAAACAAAATACGTTCATGAATAGGAACTTTATTCTTAGGGCCTTTTACACCGCTTGCTGATAAAGTCCTAGATACCCTACCTGCAGGTTATCTGACAGATAGCCTGTTTTTTTGTTTTCACAGGTATCTGATTGCCTATATCTTATTTATTTTATATAGTCTATTACACAGATTTATCTGATAGATTAGATTATCACTAAGATTACTATCTGTAACAATATCAGGAAGTGGTGAAAGAACCCCCATAATTAGCAAACACTATGGCCTACATTTAAACAAAATTCAATGTTTATTTCGTTTCCAAAACGCCATAGCCATTATTTCGGTAGCCATTGTGGCAATGAAGTTTACATACCTAATAGCTACCTACCTACAGGGTAAATCCATTTAAGATCATAAAAAATATATAAATAAGTATCTTAGTTTTTTTACTTAAAACTTTTTAATTAAATTAAAAAGTCTATTAGGTATACTTGACAAATCAAATGAGTAAGTTTTTAACTAGGTGGAGTGGAGACCGTAGGTAGTTCCGGTGTGGCTTCAGCGAACGAACCCGCCGGATATCGCGTTACTGTCACATTTGGATTTAATTTGATACGCATCGGCTAACAGGTTTTAACTCAGGCTCGTCCAGCTAGACTCAGGCGGGGCCATGTCAAAGGAGCTTTTTCAGCTTCATGGGCCATGAAGCTGAAAAAGCTCCTTTGAAGAGTTCCCTATAATATACGCTATATATCATAGGTACCTATACATTCACGCTATGTCCCTGACGGGGTAGGCAGAAAGAACGGAGCGCCAAGTATCGTGATCCTGACACACCTCTTCGCTCAGTCTCATCATTCTCTTCCCACACGCTCGCCGCGGGACGCGAGTACGTGTCCGTCTGTGACCACCCGCTTTATCATCATCACCATCATATCAGCCTGTAGACGTCCACTGCTGGACAAAGGCAAGGCCAAGGATCTCCACGACGACCGGTCCTGCGCTAACCTCATCCAGCCGGTTCCGCGACCTTCACCAGATCGGTCCACCTTATGAGGGAGGCCTGCCTACACTGCGTCTTCCGATACGTGCTTTATATCGAATACCAAAATCATGTTTTGAAGGTTTCTCATTTTTTCACGGCTCCAAGGGACTTAAGACCTGAGTATTTGATATTGATTTTAACTTGATACCTCAAACTGGGTCTTGACAGACAGACGGACGGACAACGAAGTGATCCTATAAGGGTTCCTTTTTTCCTTTTGAGGTACGGAACCCTAAAAATGTAAGAGTTTATTCTCAATTAGATTAGATGTTTTATTTTTAACGTGATTAGTGGACCGATTTTAATTAATAGCTTCTCTTCCATTGGAAATAAAACACGGGAACTTGTATTTTATATGCATATATTCGGATTCAATATTTCAATAGCTATCAATTAATAATTAATACAACTTAACTTTAAAAAAAAATACACTGACTGTCGATCGAACGCGGTACAATGTACATACTTATTACACTTAAAACTAACTTAGCTATGTCCAAGCTTAGGTATTACTATAAATTACAAACATTACAATATAAAATTGCTACAATTTGATTTGAAATTAATAAAATATAAATTAACAATAATCTCTTTAGGTTTGTGAGTTAAAATTAAATAAAATTTACATTTTCGATTTTAAATATAGACACGTCACTTATTTCATTCTAAGTTATTAAGTTGAAAACAAAAACCACGGCTGTTTGCGTCTAGGAAACAAAATAAACTAGTAGTAGGTGTTTTGAATTGAATTGCGAAGTTTGCAAGGTAATATTAGACTTGTTTTTGCTGTTAAAGTGTCTGATAGCAAAGGCTTTGTTTTTGCCACATCTGTTAGAATGAAATAATAGAACGTATATGTGTCAATAAAACATTAACATACAAAAGGACCATACAAAGTTACAAACCATATTCCATCCTATCAGAAAGATACAAAAATTCGGAATCAATCAATCGACTCAACTAATATTTATAAGAGAGAAAGTGTGTTTATTTGTCGCTTAATGGGATTTTGATGAAACTTGGTTCTCTGATAGCTTATATCCTGGAATAACACAAAGGAAGTATGTATCTATAATATCATGTTATCATTTGCGCTTCCCTTAGAACCTATTCAAGTTTCCATGATATTAGAATGCTTTTTAAAAAAGCGCAAATGAGATACCGTCGGTACTGACTTGACTGGCCTGTTGGCGTAGTGGTAGTGACCCTGCCTACTGCGCCAATAGGTCGTGGGTTCGATTCCCACCCGGGACCAACATTTGTGTGATGAGCATAACAGTTGGTTTTCGGATTCTGGGTGTTTGTATGTATTGAAGTATTTATTTAAAAGTATTTATGTATGTTTATCAGTTGTTGAGTACCCATGTACAAGCTTCGGCTTAGTTGGGACTAAAACAGCCGTGTGTGGATTTGTCCAAAACATTATTATTATTAATTATTATTAATACTGTTATAAAAACTCGTACCACCATTTCAAAAATTCAGTTTACAGCATTTTGTACGTTTAGGTAGGTGTTTTTTTAACTGATGGCCTGATGGCTCAACATAGATAAATATTGTAATGAACAAGCTATATGTATGAAAGCAGGGCCCTGTGCTGTTGGGTTTGTTGCTGTTTCTTCCCCTCGGCGACGTACACGTGGAAACAGACGTAGTTTTAGTTTTAGACAGAATTGACGTCAAAAAGAGAATATTGTATTACAATTTTGAATAAACGCATTTTGAATTTGAATTTACTTACTTACGTTTTTATTTACAATCGTAACGTGATAGAATGGAGATACCTACAAGCTTTTTCAAAGTGACGGTATTCAAAATGGTCAAAGATGGCGGTATAGCTTGCCATTCAGCGGTCTATGTCCAGCAGTGGACAGCGGAGGGATGATGATTTCTATGTCCATCAGGACGATGACGTTATAGCAATATTACTTTCTGGTAGGATGGTATAGGATGGTGTGTAGCCCCTTTATTCTTTACTTTTCATTGGCAATCCAATGTTCACGAGTATTTTGTAAAAAATAATACCTAAAAGTTATTGAAAGTTATTGCTAATGTATAAATTTTTTATGATATCTTGAAAAAAAATTTACCCCAAAATACCAAGTAACGATGTTTAATAAATATTTAAATGCATTTGTTATAAATCTTCTCATTGGTCTGGCCATAATTCGAAAATTACTATTATATAAATTAGGAAAATTAAGTATTTTAAAATAAGTAGGTATCTATTGTTTTGTATTGATATTTTCCAGTTCAAATAGAAAATCAAGATATTTTTAAACCATCACATTTTCACTGGTTTGGAAAAAAATTTAAAATCGAATTATAAATGGGAATACATAAGTAGAAACCTTAGAACTAGACAGTATTTCACATAAACATTCGTAGCACACACATTTACAAATTGATTTAAAAAATAAAACTCTTACACAATTTATTTACAATAATATAACTGTTAACCTCCGAATTTCAATCGTTAAACAGCCTAAAACCTTTTATAAATACATAATAAGTGATATGACTCAGAGAATTTTACATGTACATTAAATATATTTTAGGAAGCAAAGATATTGATAAAAACAAAATACATCGACCTACTAGTCACTAGACTTCCTCCCGAACTGAAAGAGAGACAAAACACGAAAAGAGAAACAATTCCGTGTCAGTAAGTACTCATTTAGTAAAGCGATCAATACAAGTGCGGTATTAACCGACGTGGTATCTATTAAAATGTTTTATTTCATGTTAATGTTGTTTTTAATTTCCTATTTAAGAGAGCGTCGGTGGCTTAGTGGGGAAGACGCGGCCTGTCACGTCGAGAGGTCCTAGTTCGGTCCGCGGCCGTGCCATGTACCTATGGGTTTATTTAAACCAAATTACATTTACTGACTGCTCTCAAACTGTGAGGAAACCTGCATACGCCGAAGAAGAAATTCTTAGGCGCATTGTATAGTCCATATAACCCCGTACGCGCCTTAACAGTGGGGACATAATATGATTGACAATTTTTTAATCGCTAAGTGTAACTGTTTATAATATGTTATCTCATGCACGACGCTTTTTTCTAGAGTATTGTTTTGATTTTTTTGTGTGTCCATTGGTTAGTAGGTCGATGTTAACTGTGGGCTTTTGAAAACTTTCTTCGATACAAACATTTTAGGCCTCTTTACATATTTCACCACTTTTCGTTGATATTGATATATTAGAAATTATTATTTGTCTGCTAAAATTCATTGCGCTATGTGA
This sequence comes from Metalampra italica, assembly GCA_949699065.1. Taxonomy (NCBI): domain Eukaryota; kingdom Metazoa; phylum Arthropoda; class Insecta; order Lepidoptera; family Oecophoridae; genus Metalampra; species Metalampra italica. The sequence goes on along the minus strand of OX452995.1, from coordinate 1,688,632 downwards.
ATTTGTAATATAAAATTAGAGCAAGCCTTGGAAACATGCGTAGTTAAAAAAAGGTGATCATTCGATAAAATATTTACTTGATTTTATGTACTTGAGCAATTTATATTACTATAAAAACATTTGGTTTCTTTCATAAAATAATTGTCAAATGCAAAATTCAATTTACGTTCCATAGTATGATTTCCAATGTTTGCTCTGTAATTTATGTTACAAAACCGCTTTCAACACTTTAACGCTTTTTCGTTTCGCCGAGAATTCATTTCATTTCGTATTTAAAAAGTATGGATAAAGCAAAAATAAGAAAACTTTGATATGTTAAGTACTTACGTCGCATTTTCTCAAATTTCCAACTTCAACTCAACATTTTGAAGTTAAATAGTTCGATAGCTAGTTTGATTGTTACAGAAATGTTGTAGTAAAAGTTGAAAATTAACGAAAATACGATTATTAAAAAGATGTTAGAATTATATTTCTTACTATTATTGGATAGCGTGTTTCTACGCTTCGTAGTTTGTTTGTATGTTTGTTAATCTCTCACGATACGACAGCTTGGGCCATGGAGATGAACATTTAGGTACCACGGTAAAATCTGTTACTAACAGCAGCTAACAAGGAAATAATTTCTACTGGGCAGTAGTATTTACCGATAGGCCGAATGCGACTTAAACGTCGAAACATTCGGCCGATATTCGGTTCAGCAATGTACTGTATTCGGAATGAGTGTCATACACATATAGTGTATCTCTGTCTTATTCAAGTTTTGAACCGAATTCAATTTCAGCGCTCGAACCGAACTTCGGCCGAATACCGGAGTTTGGTTCAATTTCGACAATACCGAATCCGAAACCAAGCTTTGGCCCATCTCTAGTCTCGTCATACCAAAACTCAAGAAGATTCGAACCTCTTTGGTCGCGCGCGAGCTCCCTGTGGAGATCGCATCTTGCTTTAGTATGGGAAACGAAGAAAAATTTGGTCTCAAAATCAGGTGGGGTGCGGACAAAGGAAGCGGATAAGCGGGAGGAAGTTGCTAATACAAATTTGTATGGAGTTTGAAAATGAGAATGTGTGAGTGAGTCAAAATTTTGTGATACATTTGACACTATTTTGACACCCCCTAAAATGCTTTGGTTACTCATCCATCTCCAACAAAGCTACTCCCAGTAGCTTTTTTTTTAAATTCATGCCAAAACTACACAGAAGTAAAATGAATTCTCGGGTACCCAACTCAACGATCAAACCAAAACACGTTTTATTTTCTCTATGTACACAATATAACTACAAAAAGACTAGAAACACTACACCATGTTGATTCCATACTTTTCGGGCGCGAAGTAGCTGTTGCCCGAATTGGAAAAGTTCGTAATCTGAGACGCTTGCAGCATGCTCAGGTGGGGGGAGTTCTGGGACTGGTTCTCGGGGGATTCTGGTCCTGACGACAGGATGTTGTGGTGGGAGGGCCACGCCGACGGTGGGGAGGGGTTGCCGAAAGACACTTGGTTGTACAACTGGTTGCCGTTGGCGGTCAGGTTGTGGCCGTGGTGACCGCCGTGGGATTGGTTCACGGCTGAACCATTAAAGTACTCCATCTGTAAAAAGTTCAATGTTAGTTTTCAATGAAAAGAGTTCGTAAGTTCTTTTAGATTGCTTGCAGCTTTACAAACGTAATAAGTCATTCTCGTCTTAGTACAGCCTCGCTCACCTATTTTGTCACGTCAAGAGGTTCGATCCCCGGCCGTGCAATGTACCGATGGTTTTTTTTCGAAAATTAAGTACTTATTTACTAACTGCTCTCAAACGGTGAAGGAAAACATCGTGAGGAAACCTGCTACGCCGAAGAAGGTATTCTTATGTGCATGTGAAGTCCACCGACCCGCACTGGGCTCGTGGTGGACCCGTGGGGGAATAGCCAGGAAAACACATGTTCCTTACAAGTTCGAGTCAATCGATCCAGCAGTTTCTGAGTTTTTCGGAATACAGACGGACACAGTCAATCTTCACTTTAAGGGAATGATCCAAAAATCGTCTTACCTGACTTGGATAGTAGGGGGAGTTATACGCGCTCTGCCCGTAACCCTGATGATGATGCGAAGTGGAGTAACTCCTGATGTAGTCAGAGCTGCCTGGCCAATGGAAGCTGTTATAGCTGTCAGGATGGTACACGTTCCCAGGGCCGTTGAGGCTTTGGGGGGTGATGGGAGGGGACGGGGTCGTCATTATCGAGGAGTTAGACCCCAAAGGAGTGAGGTTCCCAGTCAGACGAGAGCTATACTGGTCTTTCACTAAGCTGCTACCAAACCCTTTTTCTGAATAGTCTATCTTCCCCGAATAGTCCAGTCTTTTCGGACTGCTGTACAACTCTTGCTTCGGCGTGACTCCATACCCATGAACGTTGGATACTTCGGACGGTGAAGACTCCTTCCCCAATCTCAAAGCGTCACTAGAGTTGTAGTGGTGACTCAGAGACGTTAAGTTGTTGTTCTTCAAAGACGACGATTCGTAATTTGGTGCCGACTCTTTCTTGCATATCACGTTTATCGGGGGTGAGACAGAGGTGGTTGGCGTTATCGGTAAGTTGGGCGAGGAGGTCGTGATGCTGGAAGTGTTCGTGGTTGAGTTGGTGGAGTTTGAGGGCTTGGAGGTGGTCTTGGAGGAGTTGGAGGAGCCTTTGAGGTTGTTGGAGGAGATGGACCCGGATTTGGAGCTTGTGGTGGATTTGCTGGAAATCTGGGTGTTGGTTTGCTGCTGCAGTTGCTGTCGGCATTTCGCTCTCCTGTTCTTGAACCAGACCTGCCAACAAAATAGGAGCTTGTTAAATTTCATAAACATGGATGAAATAGTACCCAGATGGTACCCATAGAGAAGTAAAATATTGTCACATCACGGGACTTTCTTCGTAATTAGACCCGGCTGCAAAGACTTCGAGCCTGGGGCCTTTTTCATATAAACACGGTCAATTTGTGCTCTTAGATCTCTGTCAGAGAAAGATTTGCGTGAGATCTGATAGTGGCTGTCCGGAGTATGGATGGAAAGGTCCAGCCAGAGAGTCATACACACGTAACTGATCAGGCAAGCCGTTTTCACCATGCCCTAGACAATTATATGGAAAACTGCATGTACATAGGATTGTGATTAAACTTTCAACTTATATGGTGTACTGATGACGGGCATACAACCTAACAATGGCTAAATAAACATGAAAATCCCCCTAAAGTTGGGTAAAAACGAAAAAGTCTCCCCTGGAATGACCATTGGCAGTCAACTCTGTTCTAGAGTGAGAACAGGTGTCCACTTATGACTACAACAAAAATGCCCCTGTGGCTATACCACGATCACTATAACAAATTACGATCAATTACTGCGCCCTCACAAATAGTAGTATAGCCTCTGAATACAGGGCCGGCTGCATAAATACCAGGGCCCAATCCCCATGAGAGCTGATGCAACAAATGTGCGTTGCTACCAAAATGCACAGCTTATATACATGGTGAAAACGATTGTTCTCTCTCGATCATTCCTAAACTAAACAAGGTATAATTATTGTAAAACTTTTTATTATATATAAAAACTGGAGTCGGGAAAATCAAATTTAGTGATAAGTAATTCTTATTTCTGTTGTCACTAGCTTCATAACTGGATGTCATATTACTGATTTTTTCAACTCCCACCACACATTTACCTAACTGTGCGTGTAATGTGTATGAGTGTGTGTGAGTGTGGGTGTGGATAAACTATGAGTTCTTTTTTAAAAGTCAAGGTTTAACTTTAAGGTTTTCAGTTTCGTTCGTCATAATCTGAGGGATCTAGTGGGGGTTATCTGTTGTGTGACCCCCACTAGGTCCTGCGGCCGACCCTGACCGGTAGCGCCTGTACGTGCTGTGTACAGTTCAATTACCTCATGCGTTCTCGCTCCATGTTTGCGCAAAGGCTTATTTGTGATTTATCGGAGGCGAGGAATCGTAAGTTTTGTGGTAGGGGCGTTTATGACGCCTCGCGCCGTGGTAGGGTCTTTGTTCGAGGTTGGCGGTTGGAGAGTGTTTTCCTTTTGCATCGATTTGTATTTCCACTTGGCTGGGCTCACTTCTCGTTTGCTCGGTCGATAAAGAGGGAAAAAGAGGAACAACAATCAGTTTTTTTGGATAGCTATATGCTTTACTTAAAGCGAAGTAGAAAATATATTCAATGACCTAATTCATAGGATTTGCGTTCAAAAATAGACCTGTCACCAGAACCGAATCACCAAACAGCATCAAAACGCTTAACTAAAAATCACTGGCAAATTTATTAATGATCAATCAAAAGGCTTGTTTCTAACATAACCATAGAATTTACGTTTTAAAGGTGACAGATCTCCTACTTTACATACAAAATATGTATTATTTAAGTCTGCGACTTTTTTTTGAGAACAGAGCTTTTATTCGGGCAATAGAAAGTGTTCATCAAACTTTTATTTTAGGCACAAAATTATTACGGAAGCCCTACTTTGTACACGACGTACACGTACACTTTGGTACCTTTTTATGTTACACGATTACCTAGACAAGTCACGACACATGAAAGAGATGTTGGTACAGTTAAAGAAACAGACAATAAGGGCCTCTTACATATTGATAAAGTCCCAGATACCCTATTTGCAGGTTATCTGGCAGATAGCCTATTTTTTTGGTTTCACAGGTATCTGATAGCCTATATCTTATATATTTTATGTCTATCACACAGATGTATCTGATAGATTAGTTTATCACTAAGATTACTATCTGTAACAATATCAGGAAGTGGTGAAAGAAGCCCTAAAAATGATATTGAAGGAGATATTAGAACAGATGACTAAGCAACAGATAATCAAACATATAATGATGCTGATAAATTTTTTTATTAACGCTATTTTGATCTCAATAAACCAAAAAAATAAACAGTTTTGTTGATTTTATAAATTCTTGTTTTTATTTTCCTCCCAGTAGAATGACCCATGTGCCCAGGATTCATCTCTGAAATTAATTCTCCAAACTGTTGATTATTTCAATAAACACGACAGGCTACACGTAATCAAACGTATAATTATTTGTACGTAATATTTCAACCACAAATATTGCAACTATACATCCAATCACCACATCTGTTACTCTCAGAATGCAAACATAACTCCGACCACAGAATAAACAGGGTACAGAAGGACCGCTTGGAATATAATACAAGCGATCGATACGAGCGTCCGGCCGGGCTGCTTGTATGCAGTCTAGCAGAGTTGGGGCAAGATTCCTAATTACTTTCTTAGGTACTTCCCTATTTTTTTATACGACACCGAATTAAGAATTTGGAATAAACGAACAAATTACGGAAATAAGAAAGTAATCGGGAAAGTAATCGTGGTTACATTTCGGCCAACTCTATGCTTGGTTCTCTTGGTACTCTATGCTTGGTAGCGTTACCACAGAACTTAGAATGAATGCACTACCTCATAGTAACCAATAGTAATTATGCTAAAAACATCTTTTTTAAATACAGCAAAAATGCTGTATTCCTAAACTAATCCTGTATTCCTAAAAGAAAATGGACCAAATGGGAAAACCGAGTAGACCATCCGGGAAAGTAGACCATTCGGGAAAGAAGACCGATGGGGAAAATGGACAGATTGTTCCGGAGGGAAATATACTTCCCATTGAAATGTTACCCTTATATTGATTGCTATAATTAGAGCTTGTGTAATTATTTTGTATGTGTATGTAGATGAGAGATGTCTTAGAAGCCATGTTTACTACATTTTTTGTTACGTTCGTAGCATGTTTCTTGCCGCGTTTATACGAAGCGTACCCTCTGTACTTTCCTTATTGTATGCCCGAACCGCTGAGCCATTCATTCGCTTGCTCTTTTTTATAAAACTTATTAACCCATTATTCGAGCTGCGTACAATGGAGCGCAAATGCTATACAGCGGCCACTCTAACGTGAGCTCCCTATGTTAGCATCTGACTGTAAGTTTAATGATGAAGCGATAATGTAAAATGATTGCACCTTATTTTAATTTCAAGTTTAGTTTAAACACCTCTAAAATCATCAGTTTAGTAATAAGATTCTGTATTAAAATTTATTCAAATTATTAATTACATTAATATATAAAATTGCAAAATCTTTTTATTAAACTTGATATAAACATATATAACCTAAACATATTCACAAAAATAAAATAAAAAACCCACTACATTGGAAAAATATCCCCCAGATCGCTTTCACCACTCCCAGCATGCGGCAGGGTACCGAGAACACTGTTTTTGAAAGAGAGCTAATTTTAGAGTTATAAACAGAATTTTAAGTAAGTCAACAGTTATGCATTAAATACTCATGTTTACTATCGTAAACACAAATATTCGAATACAGTCTCTAGCTCCGTAATAATCTTATCTTTTACTGTTTCATCCAAAAGTTTCCCTGATTTTCCTACGCACGCACATTTTTAATTTCAACACAATCGGTCTTATAGTTTTCGAATTATCATGGGAACAGGCAGACACAGGCGGCCAAAAAATCTTCGCATAGAGTTCTAAACGGTGAAGGAAAACATCGTGAGGAAACCTGCATACGCTGAAGAAATTCTTAGGCGCATGTGAAGTCCGCCAACCCGCACTGGGCTAGCGTGGCGGACTATAGCCCGACCGCCCTCGTTGAGAGGGTAGGCCTGCTGTGTGATTCTGTAAAGTATGAATTAAAACTCGACCATCACATCGCAAGTCACTTACTTCACTCCGCATCCGATCATGAAAGACCTTGATGTCGCATTGTGTAAACAAATACAAGCTACTTAATAAACACTTCACTTGCGAAGTAAAGTGAGTATTGAACTGTAAATCATTGAGTTAGAGACCGATCTCACTGCGGATTCAGGATCGAGTTGCACAAATACGCTTACAGAATAGCGGGGCTGAGCCCCAGCAGTGGGGACATTAATAGGCTGTTGATGATGAGGTCTAAAATGGTAAGAGTTTGGGCTTAACCTACAATATACTCCTACCATTCCTACAAGTAAACTGCTGTTGTAAAAGTGGCTATATCCCGACGAGAGGCCACGGTATAGTTGTCGCGCTATACACGGTAGGGTCCTTTAATCCGAGGTGTGTATTTCTGAGCACGCCGCGTCGACATTACCCCATGTGCCGGTGACGTTGTGTTCAGTGATTTGCTTTTTCGGCTTAGTGTTGGGCTACTGTGCGAGCCTAGTCCGAAAGTAGCCTAATATTGTCGTAGCGAAATAACCGTGACCCGGGTTAATTCAAAGTCAGAAAGCTTTAGCTAGAGATATTGCTGGAGTGGTCACAAAATTATAGTGATTTGAAGTTTTCCAAACCGAAAAACGGTCTTATCTGGATAAATCGCTGAACTTATCTAGTGACAAGTTGAATTCAAATGACTAAATAAGCGTTTTACAGTTTACAATTACTTCAAACCATTATAATAGTGACAAGTCATTATAATAGTGACAAGTCATTATAATAGTGACAAGTCATTATAATAGTGACAAGTGACTATGTCATTCTCTGGAAAACTTTAAATCATGTTAATGTAGTGATAAAGTTCAGCGATTTCTTTAACCACACCTAAGGCTTTCTGAGTCTACAAATCACTGAATACTCCCCACTGCTGGGGCACAGGCCTACACTCATAACGAGGACGAATAGGCTATCCACCACGCTAGCACAGTGCGGGTTGGTGGACTTCACACGCGCCTAAGAATTTCTTCTTCGGCGTATGCAGGTTTCCTCACGATTTTTTCCTTCACCGTTTGAGAGCAGTCAGTGAATGTGCTTAAGTTTCGAGAAAAAACATTGGTATATATATGGCCTGGCCGGGGATCGAACTAGGACCTCTCGACATGATAGGCCGCTTCTTCCCCACGGTTTACGACGCTCTCTCACAAAAGTATTAATTTATGCACGAATAGCATTTTACTGTTTTTTTTGAGTCAGTAAGGCTTCGTGACGTGAGAAGAGCTATCAAGTCGTCTTGCTCCGCCGCTGGTGCACTCACCTGTACTCTGGACTCGGGCAGGTTGATCTTGAGCGCCACCTCCTCCCGCATGAAGATGTCAGGGTACCGCGTCTTGCCGAACAGGGCTTCCAGCACGTCCAGCTGCGCGCGCGTGAAGGTCGTGCGCTCGCGCCGCTGCTTGCGAGGGTTCACACCTGGAGACGAGGGTAAGTATTAATAAACGTGTCAAAAAAACAAATCAACAGCCTATTAGCATGTCTCCACTGCTGGGGCTCAGGCCTACCCTCTTATCGAGGGCGTTCCGGCTACAGTCCACCACGCTAGCTCAGTGCAACATCATCATCATATCAGCCTGTAGACGTCCACTGCTGGACAAAGGCCTCCCCCAAGGATTTCCACGACGACCGGTCCTGCGCTAACCTCATCCAGCTGGGTCCCGCGACCTTCACCAGATCGTCGGTCCACCTTGTGAAAGGCCTTTAGGCAGTGCAACATGCGCCTTAGAATTTATTCTTCGGCGTATGCAGGTTTCTTCGCGATGTTTTCCTTCGCCGTTTGAGAGCAGTCAGTAATGTACTTAAATTTCAAGGAAAAAGCCATGGTCCAGCCGGGGATCGAACTGGGGACCTTTCGGTATGATAGGCCGCGTCTTATCCCAAAACCCAACAGCACAGGGCTCATTAGAGACCTTGTATTGTAATTCTACGAAAAACACTTCTCTATTAGATAAATTAAAAAGTACCTACCTAATATAAAAACTGACGCCATTATAGGTATCTTTTATACAAACTGGTTTTATTTAAAAAAAGGTTTGATTCTCTATTAAATAACAAAGCGATATATTTGAACAACCAGTAAAAAAAAACTCAAACTCATAAAAAATAACATATCGGTAAGGTATATTTGAATATTTACCAATGATTAATTATTTTCAAAATTAAACATCTATTAGCAAGATTAACAATTTAATTGATTTACAATCGTAGAAATTAACAGTTCAACATTGGATTAAGTAGGTATGTGTTGAAATTAATTGAATTATGCGAGTGGCTGGCCGGCGTGTGAATGTACTAGAACATTAAAATGTTAATTCAACTTTGAAACAGGTTTTTCTAGTGCCTAGAGCATGGGATGTAAGGAGGCGTAATTTTACTAAATGATTTATTTAGATTGTAATATTAAAGTCATAAATTGAAAATATAATTTTGTACTTATTAGATTTCATAGGTTTATTTTTTCTTGATATAAGATAAAAAAGATACCTAGAAAATAAATAAATATATGGATGTAACTAAGATCAATAACCAAACTCTAAACATCATCATCATCATCAACAGCCTATTAATCTCCCCACTGCTGGGGCTCAGGCCTACCCTCTCAACGAGGGCGTGCGGGCTATAGTCCACCACGCTAGCCCAGTGCGGGTTGGTGGACTTCACACGCGCCTGAGAATTTCTTCTTCGGCGTATGCAGGTTTCCTCACGATGTTTTTCTTTCACCGTTTGAGAGCAGTCAGTACATGTACTTAAGTTTCGAGAAAAAACCCAACATAATTTAAAACATAATTGGTAAATTATGAACATTAATAAATAAACTAAACCTAAACCTAAGCAAACAGTAAAAATTAATTAAAAGGGTTCAGTTATTATTATAAATATTATAGAAATTATCATTAATATAAGATACCTAGATAGTAAAGTATGGACAAGAGTCACCTAGGATATGTAACGATCTCCTGCACTCTCACCTGTATGCTAATAAACACGTAGGTACTCACTCTCTAACTCATTCATTGACTCACTCACTCACTATTCGTTTGCATATTCGGATAAAATAGGTAAGTCCAACCTGTCTTGAAAAATTAAATAAGGTATTGACTTTAAAACAACAACAAAAACTTATAAACTAATAAAACAATACATTAAGTTTCTAAAGATTTTTAAAGATTTCTGCGGTAAATTATTAATAATTATGTGCATAATTAAGTAAATGCTTCTTAGCCAAGAGTTCTTCAGATTTCAGACAAAAAGTTAACCCTTAACCCTTCGAGACACTACAGTGTGCAGATTCTGCCAAGAGGCAGAGGAAACACCATTGCACCTACTGTGTGAATGTGGCCCAGTGATGCGTAAAAGAAGCGTCCATCTGGGCAACTACATACTTCAACCCGATGAAGTAAAACTAATTAGTGCCAAAAGCGTGCTCAAGTTCCTAACGGATGCAAAGCTCAACACTGAACTATAGTAAAGGCAGCGATCACAATAGATCAGCAATGGTCGCGGTGATACAAGGATAGATAAGACTTGAAAGAGCCCCACCTCAAATAATAATAAATAAGCCCTTTGGCTCGCGTTCAGAGCGCAATACCTTTGAAACTCAGACGTTTTTAATCAGACACCGTGACATTGTCACAAAAACCTGTCATTTTCACTAGGTCAAGGACGATGTATGACAATGTCAGGTTATAGGGTTACACCTATCCGTTGCGACGGAATCCTAAACTGTGAAATAATAACAATGTTTTGACAAATTTTACACACGGCTGTTTAGTCCCAAACTAAGCCGAAGCTTGTAATTAGGTACTCAACAACTGATAAACATACTTAAATACATACAAACACCCAGAATCCGAAAACCACCAGATATGCTCATCACACAAATGTTGGTCTCGGGTGGGAATGGAACCCACGACCTTTGGCGCGGCAGGGCCACTACCGACTACGCCAACAGGCCAGTCAATGTCCAGAAATAACAATTATGTCTAGCTATACGGCCATTTGTAGATTCTCTATCTTCTAGAAGTGGTCCAGACAGCTTCTCACCGCATTCCTACATATTTTTTATGAATCCATTATACATAAGTGTTATCTAATAATTATGTAAATTGGATACAAATTCGGCTTCCGTGTTACGAGCTCTACAAGCAGTCTCTAATGAGATTTCTATCTTAAAAAAAACGATTATAAATTCACTTCTGCTTGATTAAACAACAGTTGAGTTACTCTAAGGTTGACTGGAAGGGATCGCTACGTATGGTAAGTCCGCCTTTGTATTCCTATTTGCTACTGTTCTTTTTTGGACAAATTATGTATGTGGTGTCTTTAAATTAAATATTTTTTGAACAAGAATACGAACGATTATACGGCTGAATATGAAATGTTGAACATTTTTGTCGGTCAATCTGTGCGATTCGAGTCGCAAAAACGGCTGAACGGATTTTGATGGAACTTTGTTCATAGATAGTGTATATTCCTGGCTACATCATAGGCTATAAAAAATTCTCGAAAACTTTGGTAAGTTAAGTAGGTACAATAAAAAACTGTATGCAAACAGAGTGCGTATATTTAAAGAGTAAGCTGGTTGTAGATAATTGAAAATGCTCCAGAATGCTTTCAGTTCAGAAAATAGGGCTACCCCAATCAACTTAAAATATTTTTTGATAAAATTACAAAAAGAAATTAGGTAAAAATTTAAAAAGCCCTAAAACCTAGTTTAGTCTATTAATACTACGTCAATTCGTATACTATCATACCTATAAGAATACTATAGTGTACCTACCTATACCACAGAATATATAAATACCTATGCAAGAAGGTTAGCTACTAAACGGTACATTTCTGTAACGAGCCTTAATTCATAACATCTTACTTAGTAGAGGAATTTACGTGTTATTTCTCATGTAACAAACAGACAAACACGCATAGCACGCTTGAAAGCAGGTCATGTTAGCTTAGAGGTTGTAATCCCCATAGAAATTAAAAATCATTAACTAGGCCGCCATTACTCAAGCACAAATTACTTCAACGTTTTCTTTGCTTAAAAATAAACCTTTGACATCTCTATTACAATGGATTAAGAGAGAGAATTGTTTGATAAATTAGTTTTCACTTTATTTTTTTAAATGGTATGGTCATAGACAAGACAGACTGCGTGTCTCGCGTGCTTTTGTTTGCCATAGACAACGATGGTAAGAATGGACGTTTCAGCTATGGAATGCTTTTGAAATACATTTGGTAGCGGTTTCATAGGAGGAATGGTAAATGGAGGATAAAGGGGATCCCAGACGCACGCGGCCTGCGGTGGCGGCCTGTTGTATTCCAGCAACGTACAGAGGTGGACGGATAATTAGAAACAGGGCAAGATTTTCATACAATCGAGGTCACTTTGAAGCCATGGTTCTCCGTGAAGGATTAATCGGGGCATGATCTGATGACGGTCATCGAGAGAGTATATGGAGGACTTTCAGATCGCTATAGATATCCAACTGATCAGATGAGCCGTTTGGTAGCAGCATCGTCATGTAGAAAAAACCTGCAAAATGGCATAAAAATGTATGAAAATCTTAAAGTTAAGGAATCATGACGATGCTGCTCCCAAACGGCTGATCTGATCAGTTGGATATCTATAGCCATCTAAAAGTCCTCCATCTACTCTCTCAATGACCGTCATCAGATCACGCCCCGATCAATCCTTCACGGAGAACCATGGCTTCAAAGTGACCTCGATCGTATGAAAATCTTGCCCTGTTTCTAATTATCCGTCCACCTATGTATGTGAGACTTCAGACACGCGCGGCCTGCGTTTGCATATTCAAGTTGCGGCCTGCGGTAGGCCGCCACCGCAGACCGCGTGTGTCTGGGATACGCTTAATAAGGTTTATTTTAATGCTCTGATGCAATAACTACAAATTCACCTACGGGCTACATCATTTTTACTTGCCTACGGTACTGGGGTTGACAAAAGCTTTTTTGAATCGCTCGCCTCGCTTCGAGCGGTCGATTCCACAGATTTTTGTATCGGATGTCGAAGGAAAATTATTAGAATCGGCCGCTCGAAGCAGAGCCAAGTGTGACGGACCCACCGACCGACGGGACGGAATTGAGCTACTTGGTTTTTCGGTATGTTATCGATATAGGTAGAACACATTTTCGCGAAAATTGGAAAAACATTTTTTATTATGAGTTATATTTTAATCTATGGCACAGTAGTCTACGCAATATAATGTCAACTCTCGTAAGCACTCTACTTGCATTTTTAACCGACTTTGAAAAGAAGGAGGTTTTCAATTCAGATGTTTTTTGAATATATTTTTTGTATTATAGTAAATTACGCGATATCTGATTGTGAACCGATTTGAATGATTGAATTTGATAGAGAGAGAACTTCTCATACTTACTAGGTAAACAAAAATATGACAAAAAATACTATAACCGAATTTCGACCGGATCGAAAACGGTGGACTTTTCAATCGGGTTTCGTGTACGGATTAAAAATAAAAATAATTACAACATCCATCCGAAACTTTGTCCGAAACCGTCCCCTATTCAATGCAGAGTATTCCAAACAAACATTCATACGAAAACTGTCGCATTAGGTACCTATCCATAGAAAAGTGAAAATAAATAGACAGACATCTGTCTCTTTCGATTGAATGTGGCAGACGCGAGTCGAAAAGAGACGGATGTATTTCGATTGTCATCGTTGACAATGGGGGCTCGAGCGCTAATCCTCATGACATGGCGCGCTTTTTCTTTTTTTTTATTTGGCTTCGATTTTTATCTCCACGGCTGATTTCTGATAGGGCTACTGCTGGCTTGTTTATGGTCTCGGTTGTCTATGAGTGCTAATGGTATATTCGTGTAGAGATCTTGTTACGGTCCAATCGATAATTTTGAAAGGTGTGTGGTTTAGATTGGGTTGATAAAGGTTAAGCCTCAGTTTGGATACTTTGGATTTAATCTGTTTTGTAACTCAGTTATGGCTTCAGAGAAAGTCATAAAGTTTAAAAAAGTTTCGACTAAAGAGATACTGGTCATAAAATTTAGAGCATGCCTACTTTCACAGAATAGGAATGATATAAATGTGTCAGTCCCCTAGGGTATACCAACTCTATGGTCAGTCCTACTTATTTTATTATTATTTACTCGTATTTAGTTCAAATAATTTATTAGGTACCTAAGTTTTAAATTTTGATTTATTTTAAAATATCCATTTTGATTAATTTTAAGTAGGTTAGGTACATAAGTACCTAACTTAAATTAAATTATTTTAATAGTACTTAATTTTTTATTTTTTATATATATATTTTTAATTCGACTGAATGTTGGCGTAGTTGGTAGTGACCCTGCCTACTGCGCCAGAGGTCATGGGTTCGATTCCAACCCGGGACCAACATTTGTGTAATGAGCATATCTGTTGGTGTTCGGATTCGGATGGTGTGGGAATCGAACCCACAGCCTCTACTTATATTGTAACAGAAATAGGTCAGAGGACTGTGAATCCGTGAATTAAGAACAAAACTAATTCAGGACGCCTAAAATTATCAAAACAACACAACCACAATAACCGGTAGTACCGGCAGCACCGAAGCAAACTTATTATTTTCCCGTTTTTCACGGTGTTTGACCCCTGGCATCCCCACGGAGCATCCCTGCTAATGATGTGTAAAATACTTTCTGGGGTTGGTTACAGCTGCATCGATAAAAAGTATACTTCTAACTCTATGGTCGGGAGATACAAGCTATTTTGCAAGGAAGATGGCGGCCGTCGGCGGGAACGTCAACTGTCAGTTTGACAGTTACGGAGGGTCCGTAATGGGCGCGCTCGGATTTTAAACCGGATTGTTGTTCTAGCGACGCGGTTTTCGCATTTCTAAAAAGGGGTGGATTGCTTTCAACATCCTTTCAATTAGTTTCATTTGATTTTCTGTGCGTTTAGATTTAGGGGTTAACATAGAGACTATACTTGTTTATTATTATCTACCTACTGAGTACGGCGGCAGCATCGGATGCGTGACGTGTGCGATTGCGTTGCGTGGCAGCTCCTTGTAATAAATATGAAACTGTATGGGAGGTGCACCGGCTGCGTGGCGTGTGCGGTGCGTGGCAACAGACACCGGTGCGGCTTGTCCCATACAGTTTCATGCATATCACGCATGTATGCACGTAGGTGCGTTTCTGCCTTTACGTGAAACGTGCTTGTTTTGTTGCCGCTTGAGTTTTATTCCTACTAATATTATAGACGCGAAAGTTTGTAAGGATGTTTGTTACTCTTTCACACAAAAAGTACGGAACAGATTTCAGATGTAGGTACCTCGGGAAAAGGGCTTGTTCCCAGAAGTTCCGTGGCGGAACGGAACTAGTGGGAAAACCATTCCCATTGGTTCCGTTAACGGGCTACGACGGAACAAATAAGTGAAATAATTCCCCGTGGTTCCGTTGATTCGGTAACCATACGAGCTATGCATACTTAACAAACAAATATTATTAATAAAAACTTTTCAATGCGTAAATAAATAAAAATAGATTAATAGATTTTTACAATCTTCGTTCTGTTCAATTGTATAATAACAAGAGCCCTTTTTTTTCGCTCTCCTCGCTTCGAGCAGTCGATTCTATTGATTTTTGTATCGTATGTCGAAGGAAAATTAATACAATCGACAGCTTCGAAGCGAGGCGAGCGATTCAAAAATGGAGCTCCAGGTATCCCAAACCTCTAGAGGTGGTAATTAAATAATAATTATTAAATAAATGTTTATTTATATTGAGCGAATGAGTGATGAACGAATGGCGACGCAAATATATCGAGCGAATGTGATTGGTAATAGGAGCCGGGGACGACCTAGACTGACATACGAGGATCAGATAGAGCGGGTGCTCACAGACGGACACGTGAGGAGCACTCGCGTCCCGCAGCGAGCGTGTGTGAAGGGAATGGGGAGACTGAGCGAAGCGACAGAGGTGTGTCAGGATCGCGATACTTGGCGCTCCGTTCTTCGTGCCTACCCCGTCAGGGACATAGCGTGAAGATATGTATGTATGTAATTTATTTATTCCAAGGGAGGCATTTACCCTTACTTAAATGAAAATATTTAATTTATTTTAATTTGAAAAGACCAGATTAGAATTCATATTACAAAATTTGAGCAAAAAATCATGGCAGAGTATTGTGGCACCCAACCAATCATATTTGCTGCCCCTATAGTTCTCACTTTAACAAACAAGCAATAATTTATTAGATAAATTTCAATTTACCGATTCGGTTAGCACACCCCTGGCGTATTATTGGAGTTGGCAACATTATAATGCTAATAGAACTCCATGCGTGGCACACATGTCCCTAATGACACTTATTCCAAAGACATAAAGTCTAAAATTGAATGTTGGGACAGTGGTCGTGGCCCTACGAAAGATAATCTGTCACAACTTGTCGTGTCTCACCCCTTAGGGCTGTGTTGCCAGCACAATTTATGTGTTAACATGATTTATGAGCTGGCAACCCTCGTTTCGGTGGGTGTTACTTGCTTTACGTTAGGTACCTACTTAATGTGCAGTGTAGATACGTAATAAATACCCCTACAATTTTATGTAAGTATATGTATTTCAAAATAAACTACAGGGTGTAACAATTAAATTTGAAAAAAAACTGACACTGACAGCTACACATGTCAAACTATGCCAGAATCTTGGCAAACGCACGAGAATCAGGGCCATAAAAATAAAAAATAAAAACAACACCCAAAAGTATTTATTTTTAAAGCAGATTTATCATAGACTACTTACTAATTATATTTGAAAACTGTTAATTAGCAATCTAAATGCTTTAGACAAGATTCTCTTGAGAATGGCAACTTAAATGAATATGGAATAACTTATATGAAATGAAATTAATATTTATGTGCATGTTTTTAGTGTGTCATTTTATATTGTAATAATAATTTATAATTTGCATGATATAATTTGCTACAATATTGGAATCAATGTCGTACGCCTAATGGGCAAAACCACAGAACACCGGGAAAAGCGAGCTTCGCTCCCAGTTTACGGTTTTATTAAATTTGTGGGCAAAACCTAGAGACACCAACCTAATGTTTATCTATAAACCTATGTTTACGAATAAAATAATTTGAAGTTTGAAAAATGGACTATTTTTTTTTTACATCCTACATCCTCTATCCACACAATTAGCAGCCTCCATTTGAACCCTTGACGCAACGAACGTAAGGCGGACTCTTCCAACCAGGCCAGCGTGACTTGTTTAGTCACCAAAGTGTGAATTGCTGTGCAAACAGATAGAGAGGGTCGCGTGCGCGGCACGTGCGGGGGCCGCCCCCGCGGCGACGTGGTGCGGTGATAACTGATGTGATGACTTTATAGTAGCCTGCTACAGCCAAGGGCGGATTGGGGGAAGCCCTCGGCGACGTTTTAAAATGTCCAAATATAAAGTTGGAGCCAAGGCAGGCAATCTCGAGACTTCTTCTCAGCAGTTCTATCGTAGATTAAAAATGTACATTTATTTAAATAAATGTAGGTACCCAGTGTATCTACAAATGCAATAAAATATTTTGACATTGACTTATTGACTTGAATATAATTTTATTATGAACTTGCATTCAAAGAACATTAAAACAACAATCTAATAAAGAAAAGTTGCGCAAAAAATGACCAAAAATTATTACATAACCCACACATCCCCACTCCCACTTCCCTATCCCTTCACATACACACACACACACACACACACAAACACGCACACACGTACCTATGTCATTGTCTAGTTGTTACAAGAAACCTATAACTTTTTTTTTCTCTTTCACTGAAACATATTCGTTCTTCTCTTTATATTTTAAGCGAAAACCTGTAATTAGCTATACAAAATTGTATTATAGCCTTCACTGAAATATTACCAAACTTTGTGTGCTGTTGGCTTTCCAAGTAAAATAAAATGTTATTATATAATTTATAATGACATTGTTAGTTGAGTTCCATACAAGGGTCGTATGGTTTTAATTAAAAGTTTGATATGAATAAAAAAAAGAGCGTCAGTGGCCTCGGGGATTAGACGCGACTTATCATATCGAAAGGTCCGAGGTTCGATCCCCGGCTGGGCCATGTACCAATGGGTTTTTCTCAAAACTTAAGTACACGTACTGACTGCTCTCAAACGGTGAAGGAAAACATCGCGAGGAAACCTGCATACGCCGAAGAAGAAATTCTTAGGCGCATGTGAAGTCCACCTGGGCTAGCGTGGTGGACTATAGCCCGCACGCCCTCGTTGAGAGGGTAGGCCTGAGCCTCAGCAGTGGGGAGATTAATAGGCTGTTGATGATGATTGATGAGATGAATAAAATATGCTAAGTATAATAGCCCGATTCAGCATCATCATCACCAACCTATACGAGTCCACTGCTGGACATAGGCCCCCCCAAGGCGCGCCACTGAACCCGATCCTCGGTTCTCCACATCCAGTCACTGCCAGCCGCAGATCCTCGCTCCATCTAGACCGATTCAATAACGAGAATTCCGGGAGTGTATTTTCATTTCTCGTATCCATTCAATAAAGCAACACTCGACTGGAGTGGACTCTCGCACACTTAAGCGACACATTGCCGTGGGAGTGCGGTGTTACGCACGTGCCCGCAAATTGACTGAATAATTGGCAAAGTAATAGTACGTACGTACATTATTGCAGAGGCGTGGAAAGTATGGGAATAGATAACCAAGTTTAGATAACCAGTAACTTTGTTAACATAACTGTTATCAATGTGGTAATTATTTTCCAGGTATATAACGGAGTTATGAACGTGAAGTCCTTGTTTCAGATACTTATAACCGTGTTGTGTTTTTCTTTGTTCTCAGCTCCTAGGGGTCGTAGCGTGATATTATATATAAATAGCCTATTTAAACCTTCCTCAAGAATTGAGCTATCAAATGCAAAAAGATTTTTTCAAATCCGACTGGCAACTCCAGAAATTGGCGCGCTCAAACAAGCAAACTCTTTAGGTTTATTATATTAAGTATAGATACTGCTTTTCTCAAACAATGTGAGAAAACAAAATGCATTTGCAAAATTATCAGCAAAGTACTCGACCAATAGCAACAAAGCACACGATTTCACTAACTAAAAAAAAACTAAAAGTTAACGGGCGAACGGCTTTCTCACATGTACGACACACGCTTTCCTGTATTTTTTTCTTAAAGTGTTTTTGCTCGTCCCGTTCCATCGCGGGGTATTCCCCCAACCCAAGTGTTGCCCGCTAATTGTAAAGTCAACATTGTCTGTTTGTGCGCGCCTGATTGTTTTATAGTGTTTGTTTGTGTTTTTTGGCGAGTGTACGCGCCGGCGGCGGCGGAGCCGGGGGGTTACGTGTAATAATCGTATATAGGACTTGCTGTGCCCCGCGGTTTCACCCGCCGTTTAATTTAAAATATATCGGATTAAATAAGAATAATTTTGAGTAAATACTTCGGCCCGCTCGCACTATTACTTCGTTTGTTTAGCGCTTCCGACTTTTTCTCTTTGCTCTGCTCCTAGTGGTCGTAGCGTGATGTTAGTCCTTGAGTTTTTATTTTTATTTATTTATTAGGATTGCTAACAATTGTAACATTGAAACACACACAGATACATAAAACAATTTGGACTTAAGCTAAATGTATATTATGTAATAAATTAAATAAACAAAAAATAAAATACACAATCAATAAGAAGCATACACAATAAGTATAATTTAAGGATTAAAACATATTTCACTAAGGGCCTCTTACACCGCTTGCTGATAAAGTCCCAGATACACTATCTGCAGGTTATCTGACATATAGCCTATTTTTTTGGTTTCACAGGTATCTGATTGCCTATATCTTATATATTTTATACTGTGTATCACACAGATTTATCTGATAGATTAGTTTATCACTAAGATTGCTATCTATAACAATATCAGGAAGTGGTGAAAGAAGCCCTAAGTGTCAGTAATACAAGATAAAAAAGAAACAATTTATTCTTGGTACATTTTTGAAAGAAAAAATAATTATTTTCGGAATTTCGTACCAAAAGTGTCCTTTGTAAATGTACATTTATTTAATAGGTGATTTAATTGGTTGACTTTAATAGGTGAGCCTTATTAAAAATCACCGATTAACTCTAGTCGTTCCCTATTTCTGTGGAAACCGTGCTGTAACTGCCGGATTTTTATAATATGATGATTTTAAAACTATGATTGGCCTAAGAGGACTCTGTTTCCAGGGCCTCACAAACCATGAATATAGTCACAGATTGTTTGCACATCGCTGACGGTGTTTATAGTCTATGTGTGCGTAAGCGAGATAGGTGTGCTCCATAGAGATGTCCAAAAACTTGAAGGTTTGATTCGGTCGATCAAATCATCAAATAACTATATTTTGAAATTGAATGAGCGTCTCTAGTGAGCACAGCTCCTTTTGACACCTAAAATTAGTCTGCGCAGTAAACAGCAAACTTCACACAGCCGCCAAATAACTCTAAGTACAGTCTACCGCGCATCAGTGGAAACACTTTGACCTCGACCTGGCCTAGTCTATCAGGGAGTTTTAATACTACGCGAGACCAGTTTATACTGGTTTTGTTTCCACTGATGTGCGGCCGACCGTACGTCTGTTGTATACATAGTATGTATACAACTCAGACGCTACAATCGAAGGGTGGAGAAAGGTGTTAATATTCACACGCTCCCCGCGATGTTTTTTAAGTTGAGACAATGTTAGTTTTTGCTGATTGTTGTTTTCGCGCGACGTTAGCTCTGTTTACGTAAAGGTTTGCTGGAAATTGTATTTTTTTAAATTTAAGTTATTTTATTATTTGGAGCCAAAGCTGGTACTTACAGAAGGATTTAAGCTAGGCTAAGTTGGAAGTATGTTCGGTTTGCGTCGAGGATTCGAACTGCCTGGAAATGTACCAACGAGTACTTCTTGTTAAAATATTTTTTATACCTACATGTTCAATAAAGAAAATTTTAAATTAATTTGTCTGCCTTTAAATAAAAAAATACAGGGACTACAGAGAAAGGTTGTCTGGAAGAAATCGCTTTGAGCGATAGGACCGCCTAGATGTACTAACTTAATTTATTGTAGGTATTATTATATCTTTTTGTTATTTTTTCATTTTATAAAATTTAATGTTTTAATTTAATTTTAATTATTTGACGTCAACATTATCGCTTTGGTTAACTGTAATGATAATGATTGTAAATAAAAATATGTATACCAAAAAAATATTTTTTGTGCAATTTTGTTATTGTATTGATTTGAGGGGGGGAATATAAGGAACATTGAAGAAGAGATGTGTCTCTGTTGAGTTACAGAGAAACAATTGTATTGTATGAAAGCAATTGGATATAAGTCCAATTCATCAACAGCCTATTAACATGTCCCCACTGCTGGGGCTCAGGCCTACCCTCTCGACGAGGGTGTCCACCACGCTAGCCCAGTGCGGGTTGGTGGACTTCACATGCGCCTAAGAATTTCTTCTTCGGCGTATGCAGGTTTCCTCGCGATGTTTTCCTTCACCGTTTGAGAGCAGTCAGTAATTTACTTAAGTTTAGAGAAAATCCCAAAGGTAAGGTACATGACATGACCGGGGATCGAACTCAGACCTCAGACTATAAATATAAAATAAAATAAAATAAATGACGATAAAACTGAAAAAACAATTGTATCCTCCTGAGTCCTGGGAGAAGTGAACGAATATTTTTTTTTTTTTTTTAGTTTTACGTTTTGTTTTATTTTTAGTCCTCAAAAGAAGTGAACGCTGGACTGAACGTCAAAAAATAATAATTTTATGTTTTTTTTTTATGTTTTAGATATGTTTTATTTTTAATATTTATATCCTCAAGCGAGGCCGTGGGGTCCCAGGAGGATAAATAAAATATGAGTCATATACAATTGGTTTATGCGTCAATGTATAATGTGACATGTTTACATCAACATCATACATCAACAGCCTATTAATCTCCCCACTGCAGGGGCTCAGGCCTACCCTCTCGACGAGGGCGTGCGGGCTATAGTCCACCACGCTAGCCCAGTGCGGGTTGGTGGACTTCACATGCGCCTAAGAATTTCTTCTTCGGCGTATGCAGGTTTCCTCACGATGTTTTCCTTCACCGTTTGAGAGCAGTCAGTACATGTACTTAAGTTTCGAGAAAAAACCCATTGGTACATGGCCCAGCCGGGGATCGAACCTCGGACCTTTCGATATGATAGGTCGCGTCTTATCCCCGAGGCCACTGACGCTCTTTGTGACATGTTTGCTGACATATTATCTGTAGCACGAACGCATCTTGCGAGCATAACTGGCATAACTGTAAATGTGATATTATTGCAACAATGTAAGGTACGGTGTTATAATTAATAAGCCACGTATCGCCACATCTTGACATGTGACAGCCGCGCCTACGTTACTAAGTAGACCAGCAAAAAAACTACGTTTTTCATACAAATTCCATTCAAATTCACACGATCGTTTCGATCTGACTTCGAATATAACGGAACACAGACTGTTATTGTCTTTGAGAATCGAACTAGGTATTTAGCTTTACCACTGATTATAAACTAGCCTGTAAGGTTATGAAACCCTATTTAGCTGAGGAATAGAAAGAAAAACATAGATGATCAGGTTTTTCCCGGTATGCAAATTATTTTCCAGTGGTTAAACAAAAAGTGGTTTCTTAAAAAAAAAACTCCGATCCCGTTGATGTCTTTTGTATGAGAGTTTGTAAACTATGGCATACAAAAGACATCAACGAGATCAAAATTCCTACAAATATTTTGTTGAATGGAAACCACGATTGGGCAGGCGTGGGACGCCCCCGGGTTGGAACGACGATCTGTGCAGACACACAATTGGGCGGTGATGGTGATAGTCAGTTGATATACAGGATGTTTGGTGCATCGATGTAGAAATTTAAAGGGATTACGGATGGAGACGGTTTTTCTGAATATATAACCAGTATAAAATGGTCTCTCATAGTATTGAAACTCCCTAATAGGCTAGGCCAGCTCAAGGTTAAAGTGTTTCCACTGACATGCGGTCGACTGTACTTTCTTGTACGCAAAGTTAGCTGATAGTTTTCTAAATATGTATTGACAAAATTTAATATTTATTTTGCAAGTATTAGGATAAAAAACATATGTATCTACAAATTTTAACAAAAAAAATACAATCAATAAATTATTTTCATATTTTTTTTAAAATCTTTTTACAAAAATATACATTTAATACTATACATTAAGAATAACCTTCTTCACCCCTTAATTTCTACATCGATCTACCAAACAACCTGTATGTTTATGGGATTGTATAGAAATGACCCAGTATTATTAGGAAATGCACCACATGGGTGCGGTGGCGGTCAGTAGAAAGTTTGCCTGCGGTAGTCACCGTATCGCCCCAGTGTGGGTAATGGCTTTACGGCCTGAGATTTTTGATCGATACAAGCCCAAGATAATGACGACGATGAAGTTAGACGCAAGGAATTTCTTTTACAAAATGTCCAAGACTGAATCTTAAAATCTACAAAAGCTTTTGAACAACCTATGAGACCTTCCTTATCATTTTAAAGTAGCAAAACTTTTTTAACCTTCACGTTGCCTGACGTTTCTCGATAAAGGCTGACGGTGACAAGAGCATTGCATTAACGTTAAAAAAAATAAAACAAACATGGCCGCGCAAGATGGCGGCACGTCAAAGGCGGCCGACAGTAGCGGCCGCCTGTTGGGATTCATAAATGATAAATTTTAATATTATTTATGATGCTCGGTACTTAATTGGAGCTGTTTTTGTGAGATTAGGTATCATTTTGGTGTGACAAAGATTTTGATGATGATAATTATAATTTATCTTTGAATTTGACGTTGAGAATGCATTTATGTTGCGTTTTAATAACTAAATAGAGCCTTATGAAAAAAATGGGTAGGCTGTTATCGGTATAGCCGCAAGTGTTTTACGTGAAACGTGGCCGATTCCATTATTTGAATACACTTACCTATATTTCTTTGTCATTGTTTTGTTCATTTAAATAAATACCGAGTGCTGTCAAAATATAAGTCACCGATCTCATTAGTATAGCTATCTTTGGTCAAGGTTTTTTACTAAAGTCATAAATCCTACTAATATTGTAAAGGCGAAAGTTTGTAAGGATGTGAGGATGTATGTTTGTTACTCTTTCACGCAAAAACTACCGAACAGATTTTGATGAAACTTGGTACAGGGATAGCTCATATCCTGGAATAACATACAGGTTACTTTTTTACGCAGACTAAGTCGCGGAGCGTCCGCTTATGTGTATAAGCGTGTATACTCTAAGTCTTAAAACACCTACATAGAGGGCGCTGTTTCAAAATGTACACGGGAAAACTTTTCGACGCGTGCGGAGCCGCGGGAAAAAGCTAGTAAATCATAAATAATAAAAGTAACTGATCCGAGTCTTCCTATAAATTGCATACGACATTCATAGCTACTGTGACATAAACGTTACTTTTATTGCGGTGAAGACTAATTCATGATATATGTATTTCACTAGTTAATAAATTTATTATAGGCAAGCACAATCACTATAGTAACAAAATATGACGAACCCAATAAAAATCTATATTTTGTGACATAAAATCGTGGCGGTCAACAATAAAGCGTGAGCTTCGAGGTGGTATTAACATCTCTCGCTATATATTAAGAGGCTACTGCACGATAAAATATGATGGTCAATTTAAATGACCAGGACAGGCTCGCTGACCTCGATTTCACGCGTCCAAGAGGACCCTTATTTATAAATTAGCCGTATTTTTCAAAGGAATTTCGAAAGATTGTTTGGATGGTTTGTGGTAGGTCGTTGACCAGTCGAACGGATGTAAAGTCAAAAAGTTTGTAGGTACCGTGCACAGAACTGTGGGAGAAAAAGCATCATACATAGTTCAGTGTAGATAACTTTAACGGCCCAGAACTATGGGATCCCTACAACAGACTTTAGTCGGAGACAATAATAGTCTTTTTACTTTACTGTTAGACTAAAGATTCCGACTAAAGTCAGTGACTTTAGTCGGAGACAATAATAATATGAACTCATATTATTAATGTCTCCGACGAAATTCACTGACTTTAGTCGGAGACAGACTGTTTAGACATCATACATAGCTCAGTGTAGAGAACTTTAACAGCCCAGAACTATGGGATCCCTAAAAACAGACAGAAAGTTTAATGTTCGATTAAAGTCTTTGACTTTAGTCGGAGACACAGACTATTTAGACTGTTTTTAGGGATCCCATAGTTCTGGGCTGTTAAAGTTATCAACACTGAACTATGTATGACGCTTTTTCTCCCACAGTTCTGTGCACAGTACCTACTTTTTGACTTTCAACATTTAGATTAGTTATTATTGTGTAATGACTAAATTGTAATACATACCTACATTTTGATTTTTTCCTCATTATTTTAGTCCTTTCTCTCGTTAATACCTAAGGTTCCGCATAAATAACTGCATAGGCCAGATTTTAAAATGTTTTAAACTCCATTATTTTCGGAAAATTTTGCAAGTTATGTGGTAGGGTCAGATCTGTCGGAGAACCGATAACCGCTGGGGTAGACGAGTTCTCGAGTGGAGACCACGCGTAGTGTGGGACGCCCCCCGGCTAGATGGAGCGACGACCTGCGTGAGGCGGCTGGCAGTGACTGGATGCGGAGAACTAAAGATCGGGTTCAGTGGCGCGCCTTGGGGGAGGCCTATGTCCAGCAGTGGACTAGTGCAGGCTAATGATAATGACATAAAGCGTATCCCAGCCACACGCGGCCAGCGGTGGCGGCCTACCGCAGGCCGCAGCCTCAATATGTAAACGGCCGCGCGTGTCTGAAGTATCACATACATTGCCAAGTTAATTGAGGCTAAGGTTTGAATGTACATCGACAGATCACTCACTCGTCACAAAGAAGTTCACAAACGTAACGTTGTCACTCACTGACACCGGCGTATCGATTTTGGAATCCCTTCAATGCGAGCGACACGTAATCCGGTCCTTCGAGCCGTGACGTCACACGGCGTCCGCCGACAACCTTTTGTTTTTGTTTCTACCCCACTATTGTTGAGTTTTAGTCCCAATGGCATACCCTTAATTGTTACGCTAAGATATACATATATGATACTACCGGACGCCCCGCGACTTCGTTCGCGTTAAAAAGTAACCTGTATGTTATTCTACGATATGAGCTATCACTGTACCGAGTTTCATCAAAATCCCTTCAGCCGTTGCAGCGTGATTGAGCTATAAACATGATTTTGAAAACATGCACACTTACATACATTTACGTATGAATAGTAAAGTTTTGTTGGAACTATCGTAATGTACGGTCGACCGCACATCATCGTATATAGAAACAAAAACCAGTATAAACTGGCCTCTCGTAGTACTGAAACTCCCTAATAGGCTAGGCCAGCTAGAAGTCGAAGTGTTTCCACTGACGCGCGGTCGACAGTACAATGTATTTTTTGACATAATATTTTCATAGCTAAAAACGTATTTTTGACTGTCCTGTTGGCGTAGTGGTAGTAACCCTGCATACGGCGCCAAAGGTCGTGGGTTCGATTCCCACCCGCGACCAACATTTGTGTGATGAGCATAACTGTTGGTTTTCGGATTCTGGGTGTTTGTATGTATTTAAGTATTTATTTAAAAGTATTTATGTATGTTTATCAGTTGTCGAGTACCCATTTACAAGCTTCGGCTTAGTTTGGGACTAAACAGCCGTGTGTGGATTTGTCGGAACATTAATTTAATTTAATTTTTAATTTATTTAAGGATTAAAAAACTTTTTCCACGCGTGCGAAGCCGCGGGCAACAGCTAGTTAAGTATCGTTCCAAAATTCTTGGAGACAACCGAGGTCTGGGGTGTGAAGAAAGAAGCAATCTCCGTATAGGTATTGCTTTGGCTTCGTAATCCTTCATTCAACACAATGCCCCCAATATCGATTTCGCATCCGTGGTGCCGTTCAAATATCTACAGCGTGTCCAAAATTCAACGCTTCAACGCCAACGTGAACTAAGTGTGACCTCAGTAAATGCCTGTAGGTGCACTATTATTTCAAATCAAATCAACAGCCTATTAGCATGTTCCCACTGCTGGGGCCCAGGCCTACCCTCTCGACGAGGGCGTTCGGGCTATAGTCCACCACGCTAGCCCAGTAGCTTCAGGATATATTCAGGGTGTTACAAAACAAGTAGTAAAGCCGAAAGGAGGTTAAATGGGGCCATATAACGAGTCCATTCACATTCGCTAAAAAATAAAAAAATATTTTTTTATCATTATTTATTTTCACTGTTGTGCATACCCTACTAGAAAAACTAAAAATAAAAATTTATTTTTATTTTCACTGTTGTGCAAACCCTATTTAGAAAAACAATTTTTTTCCCTGACATGGACAGCTTACTAGGATTGGCTTTGATGCATAACTAATTTTTTACGGGGTATTTTGTAACACGGTGTATAGGGTATTTTTTACCACGGGAAAACAGTTCCCGCGGGAAAAGGCTCCCACCGTGTTTGTAACCGAGTTTTGTTGTAGCTGGTTACAAATTCGGTTACAAACGCGACCAGGATTTGTAGCTGGTTACAAAACCCGGTTACCGGTTACTCGGTTAGCCGTTATTAGGCGTGCCATAACTACAAACTATGAAAAATTGAAGATCAGAAAATTATTTGTTTGTAGCTCGGTTACCAACGAAGACATTATAATTTCTCCAACCGTAACTAATTAATTACAAGGAAAGAAAATACAGCGATCACATTATTCTTGTTGCGTAACTTCGTTACGAACAAAGAAAAAAAAACTTCGTTTGTAACTGGTTACAAAACTCGGCTACAAGTACGGCCTGAGCCTTAATAACATCAATACCACAAAGTCTCTTTAGTCGGTCTTCCCCCGTCTGGAGATCGATCTGTTTTTAGTACGATCGACCGCACGTCAGTGAAAACAAAACCAGTATAAGCTGGTCTCTCATAGTATTGAAACTGCCTAATAGCCTAGACCAGCTCAAGGTCAGTGTTTCCACTGACGTGCGGCCGACTGTGCAATAATCAGATTTCCAAAATGTTTATTATGTTCTTTTTAAAACTTCGAAAACGGCCATAAAACTACTGTAAATCTATAAACAAAATTAACGACTTGCGACCTATTAGATTTAAACTCCAATACGGGAATAAAATTAATCCTCGAGTTTTAATCCGTATGCCCGTCTCTGTCGCCCACACACGACATAGTATAGCGCCGTCCCGCTCGCACGCTACAGACGCTGCAGCGTAACGATGGCAGCTGTTCCTTTTTTAAATTCGTTTTTTTTTTCATTGTATATTTCCTTTTTATTGGCAGCCCTTAGAAGTTTTACGGCTCGGCTAGTCGCTTTTTTTATCTCTATAATTAATTGATTTTTTCTGTACACTTTTTTCGCTTTTATCGCAACATCAATCAGATACCGGATTTTAAACTGAAATTTCTTTGATATTTGCAAATAAGTTTGCGATGCGTTATAGACGCATTTTTATTTACTTTTTTTTAATATGTTAGGAAATAATTTTTCCTGGGGTTTCTTTATTTTTCCCATTCATAGTCGAGGAATTTTTCCATGCGTAGTCGAGGAATTTTCCCATGCGTAGTCGAGGAATTTTCCCATGCATAGTCGAGGAATTTTACCCTAACGTTTCAAGTTTCTCCCATACATTTTTGTATGGAAGAAACTTGAAACGTTAGCTATTACTATGGAACCAATCTAACTACTTTTACTAACGATTTTTTTCTTAAAACTAATCACAGGATTTTATTGGCCGTTGGGTATTTATTATAAATACAGTATATTCATCCAACAAGATACGTAACATATTATAAATGTATTTTTAAATAAATTCACATATATTTTTTTCCGTGCCGTTAAGAAATCTTTTTACATGTAACAGTTTGACTAAGATCTGGATATTTATTTATCTTACAAATTAAAAAAAAATACTATAATATATTCAACAAATTGTATGTTCCTCAAAGAAAAATTACTTACTTATATATTTATTTATTTAAATTCCAGTGACCTTAGAGCCTTGTTACTTACTTAAGGTGGCTTCAGACACTCACCTCGTCTCCATAAGCCTCCCCTGCCGGTTGCAGAAGGAAACAATAAATGTCACACAAAGGCATGGCGATAAAAATTGTCTTTTTTCAAATAAAAAAGGTTTACCTGAAGGCAGTTTTCGTGGAATAACCCTTTTCGGGATTAAAATCCTTTTTTAACTGACAATATGTATGGGTATGTATCGGTCAATACGTTTGATATGTGGAGGTACTTACAGAGGTACTTACAGAGGTACATAAGTACAATATATACTTATACTCATTCTGTATTATCATCATGTAGACTTACTTATCAGCCTGTGTCCACTGCTGGACAAAGACATTCTGTGTATGAGTCATGTGGAAAGAGCCATGCTCGGAGTTTCTCAGCATCCGAAACGAGGTGATCCGCCAGAGAACCAAAGCTGACAGCTCAAAAAGTTGGTACTTTGAAGTGGCAGTGGGCTGGTCACATCTGTCGGAGAACAGATAACCGCTGGGGTAGACGAGTTCTCGAGTGGAGACCACGACTACGCAAGCGTAGTGTGGGACGCCCCCCGGCTAGATGGAGCGACGATCAGCGCGAGGCGGCAGTGACTGGATGCGAAGAACCGAAGATAGGGTTCAGTAAGACTTGGAGAAGGCCTATGTCCAGTAGTGGACTAGTGCATGATATGTACGAGAACAATCTACTTTTTGCACAAATAAAATTAAATATCGTTGGGTGCCATTTGCAGATATTCGTCACACTCGGCTACGCGGCCTGCGGTGGCGGCCTGTTGTATTTCTTATGCAATGTGTGAGACTTCAGACACGCGCGGCCTGCGGTAGGCCGCCACCGCAAGCCGCGTGTGTTTGGGATTCGCTTAAAGAATGACTAAAACTTTCTAACTTGACAAAAAAAAACACAACCGGCCCGCCAACACAACGAAACGCAAACATCAAATCTTAAACTTGGTATACTAATTAAACTAACTAACAAGCGCCGACTTCCGCTTCCACATTTTGGGGGTAGCGTGGCAACACTGACGGTCCCGGGGGAGGAGTAAGGGGGCTATAAGCGGCTTAAGTGGGGGAAAACGGGCTGTTTTGATTATTTCCAAGGATGTCTTCTTGGTAGGTACGTAAATTATGCAACGAGTTTCTGCTGCCAGGTTGCTGTTTTCATGTTGGTGCTCCTGGTTTTTGCATGTCAGGTTGGTAGCAGTGTTCTTTTGTTATATAGTTTTGTTTGTGACTTTTTTGGCAGGAGTCAAAGTGTCATGTTGAAATCGTCAATTATTTTCCTACAAATCCATATTGCAGGTTTAAATGTTTAATTGTGATAGTATTTTATACCTTAAGTGCATGTGTATATTATGCGGGAAATTAAAATAAAAGCTTGTAACACTCTTTCAGTTCGGTCTAATGGTCCGTTGTTAATCTCTGTTTAAGCTGCTATCACCATACTGCCGTGCAATTTATAAACGCAGTAAGGACAATTTGACAGTTTCGAGTAAAACGCGTTTGAAAATTTGATTGTACGTTGTGTTGTATCGTTTATAGTTTTTGTTTCTCTCACTTCTATTATACGTAGCGAAAATCGGGTCTTTGTTTCTGAAAGATCTCATCACAACGATGTCAAATATGTAATAAAATTATAAATGCAGTAAAGTGTCTTACTGCGTTTATAAATTGCTGGGCAGCATAGACATGAAGATTTTTCGTACATCCTAGATCTATGGCTATCACTGTAGTTAGGATGTAAACCTTAGGCAAATCGCCGACTAGCTCTAGTTGTGCCGTATTTTTCTAGAGGCCGGACCCTCGTGTAATTATTAACATTTAAAAGTTACGACGGGCCTAAAAACCACGACGGGACCAGACCAGTGCCGGAAAACAAATTTAAAAAAAAGTTTTGTAGAATTTCATTTGATCTTTCTTAAATTTGTCATCGGAACTATGAAAAATAAACATAATATGTGCTATGTGTTAAATAAAATTAGATTACAATATTTGACTGCACCTAGCAGACGTAGCAGCTTGTAAAATAACCGGGGCAAAGGTAACTTAGCCTTTTGAACCTACTAAAGTACCTACTTACTACATGCATATATTATCGGCTTAGGCAGGATTAAAAATAATAATTGAATATGTCGTTTGTGAGACTTAATCACTGTTAAATTACTTAGGCTTAACTTAAAAGATTGATAAGAATGAAAATGAATGAATGAATTGAACATGAATATAACTGAATCCGTCCACACTTTATGATTACTAAAGTGATTATCCTTTTATTAGTGTAAGGTTCGTTTGCTAAACTAAACATCAACAATTTGAATCTCGTTTTATTAGATTTTAGCTTGTATTTAATTCTCCTAAAAATTTTTGTTGGCGGCAAATTTAAAAAATCCTACATGACATTGACAGATGACTTGTCGCCATTTCTACATAATAGTGTTGCCAGTAGATATTCAGAGAGACCACTGTGAGCTTTTAGACAAAGTATTTCTGTGACAGCATAAAATTTATAATGAGCGGGAAACTGATATTAAAGAGTAAGTAACTAGGTACTCGACCAGTTCATTGTGAATTGTGCCTTTTAAAATCTGTAAGAAAAATATCGCCATATTTTTTTAGACGCCCCGTGCTATAGTTTTTGTATTAAGGCTATTGAGAAATAAAACGGCCCTAAAAGGTAAATAAAAGTATCCTTAAGCCATAAAGCCCATTCAAAATATATTAATTTAATCACTCAACATGTTGTAACCGTCGTAAAAATGTATTGATCACTCACC
This sequence comes from Metalampra italica, assembly GCA_949699065.1. NCBI lineage: Eukaryota > Metazoa > Arthropoda > Insecta > Lepidoptera > Oecophoridae > Metalampra > Metalampra italica. The sequence continues at coordinate 1,656,989 of OX452995.1, read as the reverse complement.
TTGGGGGAATCCAACCTCCAAGCCATGGTGGGTCAGTCCAAACGGCCCCAACCCACCCAGCGGCCCTGGGCCCATCCCCATGTGGTGCGCGCTGGAATGGTGCGCGTACGGATTCTGCGCAAGAGGCGACGGCTGCTTCAAGTAGTGGAAGTAGTGGTGCAGCGGCGTGGTAGAGTGGTGCGCTTGAGGCGCTGCCGGCCCCGTGGCTGTCGGTCCGGCGGTAGACGCAGAGTTCGTCAAAAGCGCCATTTCTGCTGTCCGCTCCGAGTAGTCACCGCGTGTGCCTCTTACGCGTGTGAACTGTCATGGCTGGCGCTGCTATTGGCTCGTCCCGTGCGTTCTTGGTGTTGCCACATGCATTTCGGGCGGGTTTAGTCTGGAATCAAAGGAATTTTTCGTCAGTTGCGACGTTGGCTCAGCAGTGAGGTAACGGACGAACGCGGACGAAATGATCATAACCGATCTCATCAACAATTGCGAGGAATGTCCACTTTTTCTTTAATGGGTACTAAGGATAGGTACAAAGTTGTGTCACTTGTATGTACCATCAATGGTACCTAATACTGACACTACGCGGAAATAACAGAGGGCATAACGTAACGAACGTTTCAAACCAACAGCCTATTAACATGTTCCCACTGCTGGGGCTCAGGCCTACCCTCTCAACGAGGGCGCTCGGGCTATAGTCCACCACGCTAGCCCAGTGCGGGTTGGTGGACTTCACATGCGCCTAAGAATTTCTTCTTCGGCATATGCAGGTTTCCTCACGATGTTTTCCTTCACCGTTTGAGAGCAGTCAGTAGAGTAACTTAAGTTTCGAGAAAAAACCCATTGGTACATGGTCCAGCCGGGGATCGAACTTCGGACCTTCCGATATGATCGACTGCGTCTTATCCCCGACGCTACTGACGCGCAACTGAGGGCGGAATGTAACGAACGGTTGACATTATGATGTTATTAGGATACCTGGTTATCGTGTCGGCTGCGATCAATATCTTTGTGATAAGTACTAATAGTTATCATAATTTTCCTTCACCTCGTTTTATTTATCAAAGATGTTACGTATGTCAGCACATGTTAAATATGCGAAAGAATTGAATGATAGTCTAAGAAAAGAACAATGTACCCCTCATTCCATCTAACGGTTTATTTTGTTTTAATTATTGACAATTCCTTTGTTTGCACTAATTTTTCTGCGATTTTTATAGGACCTAACCTAAAAAAATTGAAAAAAATTATATGCATATTGTATTGATTTCAAAAAAAAGCTTTCAAAAAACTGGTTAAATAAAATACATTAATAATACAGAAAATGTATTGGTGCAGGATTTAAAGCGATTTATTCAATATTCTTCATGAACTCTTCCTGGACTATGTATAAATCCTGCAAATAACTGTGCATAAATATCAGCTAAGTAATTTATAGTGATTCATACCATAAGGTGTCTACTTTTCTCCGGCACTGAGCGTAAGTAAAGTGCAATTATCCACAGCTCATATACACGCCGTCAACATATCCATGCGATTGAGCGCACGTCAGATTCAATTAAAAGCAGAGTCGAATCCATTTTTTGCAATCAATCATAAACTATTTTACAATTACCCGGACTAATGGTAAATTTTCTGCACTATTGCTGCTGCTGGCAACACAAAAAATGCGAAAGTCAAACACGTGGAACGCCTTCCAAATTTGAATGGACGCATTCGTCACGACCGTGATCTTTCGAGGATTCGAATTGCAGAATTGTAAAGCTTTTTTTTCTTAATTCCTTTGCTGGCAAAGGTAACGTGTAGGTACATGTTTACAGGCATTTTGTCACGTTTATTTTTTCCGGCTGTTACCTGAGGTTCCTTTGCCAAATTGAGGGAGCTATGATCGCGCTTGTGACGCCATTGTGTTACGAGAAGAATTGAGGAATATCAAAGTGATGACATTTGAGACGAAAAAACGCTTTTATGCCATGATATGTAACGGACACATTGAGGTCTTATTGATATGAATTATAAAAATATTTCTCCTCGTTCCAAACTTCTGAATACTGTCAACTTTTAATTATCTTTATATAAGTATTTGAAAGCGTGCGTCCAAGTTTTCTATCTATGTGTTTAGACTATCATAAAATTCGAGGGTTGTTACATTTGATTTTTTTAAAGTATTGTTATGGCTTGGTTACTAGACCTTGACGTCAATCTAATTAAGAATAATAGTCATATTTCTTATATTTATTAAACCGGCGGTCAAGGCACGGCCCCCCCAAAAACAGGGCACGACGTCGGCGATTTTAACATCCTCACTAAAGCGATATTAACTTTAATGGAGATATTTAAACTGGACGATTTTTGGTATGAACTGAAAGAAATGTATATTGTAGGTATTGGTGTATATCTGTGATAGTTTTTATAAGCAACAAGTGCCTATTAAAGTGTATATTGTGCGAGATAGTTAAGTAAGTTAAGCGTGTAACGAACGTCTCGACCGGATTGTTCCAAATTGTCCCATGTTAAATCCACATTAAACCTACTATCAGATTATTGCGATGTGAGCTGCAGTGTGGATCACCGATTGGCACTAGTTGTGCCCTGGAGGCCGTGCTGCGGTTTTATGTTATTCGAGATTACGATTTGGCCTTTAAGGACTTGTTTCCAATTGGCCGTAAAACTATTTAAAAAAAACAATATAGGTATTCTAGGTATTCATTCTTTTGAATTTTCATTGAGTAAGGCTAGTTTTTACTGACTTTTTAAAAGTTTGTTTATAGTTTTTCTCCGAAAGCTAAATAAACGATTTTTAAAAATTAAATTCTTTTTTATGTAACCACCATAGATGTAATTGCCAAAGTATCTTCAAGTTTTGCATAGCAATCTTATTTATTTTCTTGGGAAAGAATTTGAAAACTGTAGAATTTGAAATCTTTTCTTCGTTTTCGTTTATAGATGAACTGGGGAAACACATCATACATTCCCCATAACTACACGATACGGCTGTGACGCGACGAAATTCGCAAAAACACATTGTCAACTAAACTTTCGGCTTCGCTAATAGATCCGTGTTCTCGGAAACCACATTCAGCAACAAAGCACCTTCGATCTGTCAACAAAAGATTATCCTAAAACCTACCGATACAATCTATCCTGCCCAAAATGTCTTCCAGAATCATCTTTAAAAGCACGCGGTAAGAGGTTATTTTTGAGGTGGATTTCGCAAGGATTTCTGCATGAGCGAAACTTTTGCGTTTTGGCGGCAAAAGTCTCGGAAAGGTGTCCGATTGTGTAACCGAAAGGTTTTTGGCGGTACCTGGATTGTGTCTGAAGCATTTTCACGTCAATGGTTCTTCAACAATTTAGAAATAAGGACAGTTTTTTATTTTCGAACTGTAGTGGGCTAGCTCGGTGTTTCCTTGAAGCATATGATAACTAAGGTTACTGATACCCGAAAGAATTACCAAGCTGAAGTGGCAGTGGGGGTTACGGCATGGGGCGGAGGAGTTCAGGAGTGGAGACCGCGGACCTCGACATAGACCTAAAGAAGGTGGCCGGAAGCGGCTGGATGCGGCGGGCGGAGGACCGGGTGTGGTGGCGTATGTTGGGGAAGGCCTATGTCCGGCAGTGGACGTTGAAAGGCTGATATGATGCTGATTTGTTAATGTGAACTCAAAAGTAAATTACATATTATCTCGGCATCGCGTCAAACGTATGAATTCACAGTAATCAAAAAATAAATTGGATAGAAATTTAAAGTCACCTATTTTAAATACAACCATTTTTCATTTTTTTATCGTGGTTTCCGACTTCACGATAAACCTTTATTGTTTTCCTAGAGGACATATAAATTAATATGTTCCCAAGTTTATTTAATATCACTCGCTTTATTTTATTGAAAAAAAAAAGGTTTTTGAAAATCCACCTTGTTCCAGTTCTAACACCTTGGAAGCGGTGGTAGATAAAAAATTGACGTTGTATAAATGTACCCAGTGTACTTACATGCAATAAAATAGTTTGGAATTTGACTTTGACTTGACTTCTAAGCGTACTTACACCTACAAAGTCTTATAATTATCATTCATTCACTCATAGGTACAAAAATCTTTTTATAGTGTCCACGAATTTTTAAATTTCAAGTGCTATTTAGTCGTAAGTAACAATTTTGCATGCTAATGTTAGCTAGCTGAACAGCGGAGCCATTATTTGTACCACCACCTGTTCGAACCCTATACTCTGCAAATAAATGTACTTCATTTCATAAGTGGTCCCTAAACGATCATGCTTGCATGACATGCAAAGTTTACGTGAATTATCATACTGCACGATAGACCATCATGCTTGCTATCAATCAGTACAGTGAAGCAATGACCAGTTTGCATGTCACGCACGTCAATCACTACAGCTAGACGGTCATGCATGAGTGACAGCACGTAGGTAATGCATGTCATGCCGCATGATCGTTTCGAGAGCCCAATACAAAACCAAGCAGCATTTTAGCGACGCCCTTTTCCAAAAAGCACATCATCACCCTCAGAAAAACGCGGTGTCAATATCGCAGGAATCTGTTTGGAACGCAATGGACGGAGACATAAATAATATCGGAGAGCAAACACCGCCCATATTGTGAGCGCGAAGAAAAACAAACAGTTCGCGCCCTTTTCGTGTGTAATTATTCGTCATGTTTGCGCAGTTGGCAGCACTGGCTGTCACGGTGACAAATCGGCGCGGAGCGAAATGCAAAATTTCTAAACTTGAAAAAAAAAACTTACTGGACAGAAATTAAATTAGTTATTTCATGGAAAAAATAAACTAATCAAATAAAAAATCAATCATTTACCTTGTGAGGTTTCCTCAAGTCTAGTCCGATCTCATAATCAACTGCTATGTATGAATGTTATTACATACTTATAATCGTCACGCTATGTCCCTGACGGGGTAGACAGAAAGAACGGAGCGCCAAATATCGCGGTCCTGACACACCTCTTTCAATTCACTCAGTCTCTTCATTCTCCCAAATTTTTTCGAAATAAAAATACGTTCAGAAACAACGTTCAGGACAATCGTTTGTCCGTCATATCATACGTTATTTTACGCACTGAAAACTCAAAAATATATCATTCTCTTCCCTAATCCAACCCAACCACTAAAACTGAAAGACGGCTTAAAGGTCCTGCAACCAAGCCACAAACTCCAAAAAAACTGAAAGTGTAGCCGTATATTTTGACAAAGACGTTAATTTCGGGCGTGATAATTGCCCACTGGGGCCGTATTGTCACAAATTTCTCGCATCGGAACACCCTATTAGCTGTTTCAATGCGACTTTTTTTCCTTCCCGAAGAACCATTTGTCGTCGGCACCACAATATGGGCTGTCGGCACTTTTTGTTACAGCGCCCAGGACCTATTGAATGGGAGATATGGTCTGGGTGAGACTGAAATTAAAATCGAATTTGTCAAAATTACGTCATGTGGTCTGTTAACGGAGGGCTGTGTCCAGCAGTGGACGATAATAGGCTGGTGATGACGGCGTCATTTGAGCGCTAAGATGTGCTAAAAGAATCTGTGGATTTTCTGAAGAGCATAAAACATTTTCATGGTTAGTTAGAAGATTTCAGTACAAGACTACAATCTTTGCAAAATATTGGGCCTTTTTGACACATCCAAGATCTTTTTAAACCCTTGGATCTTGTCCTTGAGGGCTGCCCTGCTATTCTGTAAGCGTATTTGTGCAACTCGATCCTGAATCCGCAGTGAGATCGGTCTCTAACTCAATGATTTACAGTTCAATACTCACTTTACTTCGCAAGTGAAGTGTTTATTGTGTAACTTGTATTTGTTTACACAATGCGACATCAAGGTCTTTCATGATCGGATGCGAAGTGAAGTGAGTGAGTTGCGATGTGATGGTCGAGTTTTAATTCATACTTTACAGAATCACACAGCTGGTTGAAGTAATACGGATAGAGTAGGTCCAGACTCTAATCTCTCTGATAAGCAAGCCGTTCTCACAAGGGAGTAAGAAACCTGGCTGTTCAGATTTCCATATAACTGATGCAGTTTTTTACGGTTTTAGATAAATTGATAATTTGGAAGATAACTATACTGCCGTGCAATTTATAAACGCAGTAAGACACATTACTATGTTTATCATTTTATTACATATTTGACATCGTTGTAATGAGATCTTTCAGAAACAAAGACCCGTTTTTCGCTACGTGCAATAGAAGTGAGAGAAACAAAAACTATAAACACCAAACTATAAACACCAAACCACCATACAACACAACGTACAATCAAATTTTCAAACGCGTTTTACTCAAAACTGTCAAATTGTGCTTACTGCGTTTATAAATTGCACGGCAGTATAGCTATCCAGCTAATCTTTATATCAAAGGAACAGCCACCATCAGATCTTACCGAATCATTTCCTGACGGAGATCCAAGGGCCCCAAAATATCTCCAAAAAAAACCGTTCAATTTTGCTCGTGAATAAAGATTTTTTACCTATATCGTTTTCACGATGAAGAAGAAAAAAAAATGCATATTGAATTTACATAATTGAAATCAAGACAGTTTTAGAATACACGCATTAATATTATTAATGGGGAAGTAACTGTCTGTTTGTTACCTTTTCACGCCTAAACCGCTGAACGGATTTTGATGAAATTTGCAGCAAAGATACATCAAACCTGGGGCAGGATATACACAATTTTTTACCGCGATAAACCTAATACCATACGCTGCCGATGAAAAGCAACAGCTAGTATCAAATAGTTTTGAATCTACAGAACTAATGCTTAGTCATGTCGAACGGTAGCCTAAAATATTTATTCTTCGTTTCCCAAACATGCGGAAAAAACTGTAATTTGTTATTGGACACGCATGTTGAGGACCGGCAACCGGCAATGCGGCTATTGTCAGCGTTGACAGCTCGCCAAACATTGTTGCCGACGCATCCTTTCAATGCACATTGAAATATCTATATTTGAAATTTCGACACGATATGGACTTTTGTTGTAGGGATGGTTGTATCTTTTATTAAGTTGTCCTAAAAAATATAGGTATATTGTATGTTTTGGTGTAGGTATGCTATACCTACTTACTTAAATCTGTGATAGTGTTAAATTCTGCAACAAGTGTATACTTTGCGGGAAACTTAAATAAAAGCGTGCGAAGTCTCAGACTGTTACGAATTGCCCCTTCTTAAATCTTCATAGATATTTAACCACAAATCTAAAAAGACGCAATCATCATCATCAACAGCCTATTAAGATGTCCCCACTGCTGGGGCTCAGTCCTACCCTGTCAACGAGGGTGATCGGGCTATAGTCCACCACGCTAGCCCAGTGCGGGTTGGTGGAATTCACATGCGCCTAAGAATTTCTTCTTCGGCGTATGCAGGTTTCCTCACGATGTTTTCCTTCACCGCTTGAGAGCAGTCAGTAAAAGTAAATGTACTTAAGTTTCGAGAAAAAACCCATTGGTACATGGCCCAGCCGGGGATCGAACTCCGGACCTTTCGATATGATAGGCCGTGTTTTATCCCCGACGCCACTGACGCACTGGAAAAGACGCAATAAATTAATATAAATTATGAGAGCAAGTCGACTGCTGATATGGAAGCATCAGCTATAAGCTGCCTTTCCATTAAAATAAAATAAAAATAAAATAAATAAAGTTTTAGGCAGACAGACAGAAAAGCTCCACTTTAGGCTTCAGTATTGACAAATCTCTAATTTAATAATATTTGGGTAGAGGGCAAATTTATAAGAAAAAAAAAATACAAAGACATAAAACCGACTAGGTACCTCTGATTTTCCATCCTTAGAGGTATTTTTTTTAATTGAAATGGAACCAACCTCAAAATATAGCCTATTTAATAAAAAAAACCTACACACAAGAAATACAATTGAATTGAATACCTCCTTCTTGAAGTCGGTTATAACAAGAACGAATTACAAAACCAACTCCCAGGAGGCATCGTAAAGAGGCGAAGAGAAAACAATTAGAACTGAAAGTGCACAGTGGTACGAATGTAATATCGCGCCAGACAAAATGTAAAAGCAAATCAATTGACTCCCAGTGGACGGGTTCCGTAACCCGATACCCTCATTACTCGCGCAATGATTGTGTAAATGATTATTTGGCGCGAGGTACGAGCGGTGGGCGAGTTATTTGTGTTTTAGTCAACTTTAGATAATATTTTTAGTTAAAAGTTTAGTATTTAGTTTATTGAGTTTCTTTATTTTTTATAGATAAATATTCGTAATGATAAAGATATGGTGTATGTATGAAACAAAGGCATGGCACTGTTCTGTTGAGTTTGTTGCTGGTTCTTCCCCTCGCCTATACAGATGGAAACAGACGTAGTTTTAGACAGAATTTACATCAAAAAGAGAATATTGTATTCCAATTTTGATTTACATTTGAAGATTGTACAATTTACAATCACAATTTTTTCATCTAATCGAATTTACATAAATATTTCAATAATATTGTAATTATAAATTTTAGTAAATGGAATTTATTGTAAAAAAAGTGATTGTAAAACCAGAATAAATTGGTATTTCATATTATTGAAACTCGGTAATAGATGGTAATAGGCTGGCCCGCTGAAGGTCAAAGTGTTTTCAGTGACCGAGGTGCGGTCGACTGTACAATCTTCAAAAGATATTAGAAAATACAGAGCATACCTATTAAAACTTGACTTAAAAATTAACCTAACCTAGACCATGTCTTTTGTGTTGCGTCAAAATGTATAGTGCACTAGGAGTGGTATTATCCGGCTACGACCAGGAGACCTACACACGGTGACATTCCAACCCCGTGAACAGTACATTTTAATTTGTCTGATTTGTACCATCCCTCATCCAAGGGCCTCTGGGGACCTCTCGCTAATGGTCGTGTTGCCAAATACTGCGCCGCTACAGATGCGGTCGGAGGGCTCGGAGGGCGTGGGAGGACCGTGTACGGTCGCTAATTGAACTCTTTGTTATCACTTCTTTGTACACTATAATGTATTTCGCTTATAGACGTTACATCCATAGCCAGCCCAGTCCAAAAAAAACTATATTCGTCTAGTCGCTGCGTAATGACTTATGCAAAACCTACTTATGTAATATTTAAGATGCGAAAGTTTGTAAGGGTGTTTGTTATTCTTTCACGCAAAAACTAGAACATATTTTGATGAAACTTTCATCATGATCATCATCATCAGCCTGTACTAGTCCACCACTGGACATAGGCCTCCCCCAATGCGCGCCACTGAACCCGATCCTCGGCTCTCCGCATCCTGCCAGCCTTACGCTGATCGTCGCTCCATCTAGCCGGGGGGCGTCCCACACTACGCTTAGTCTCCACACAGAACTCGTCTACATTCTTCACGCTATGTCCCTGACGGGGTAGGCAGAAAGATCCGAGTGAGTCCCGCGGCGAGAGTGTGTGAAGAGAATGGTGAGACTGAGCCAAGCGAACGAGGTGTGTCAGGATCGTGCTTACCTCGCCAGTCATTTTATAAATACTTAGAAATAAAAAGTAGTCATTACACTTCTCTGGCCGGGGTCGTCCCACGTCTCGTCTCTACGCCGATGGTTATTGGTCCTTCGGCCCCTTGCCACTTCAACTTGCCAACTTTTTTAGCTTGAGTTATTACTTATTAGCATATGAATGCAAAAAACCTTTCAACGCAGTAAATTGTGAATTTAATGAGGGTGCTTTTCATAATCAACATAATAAAACAACGGACAGTGCTAAAATTAAAAATAATTAAAATGCAATAAACAATTTATTTAAGTAACTTTACCGAAGTGTAACGATGGTAAAAACTTACATTATTTATTCATTGTTTATACAATGAATAACTATATTGCAGTGTAAATATAAACCTTTGTTTCTGCGGTGAATAAATTGAGTAGTTAGATAATTACTTGTGTATATGTATGTACCTACTTTGCTTATACACATAAATCATAATATATAAACTTAAATATAAATTTAGCGGTAACCTAAGTACAAAAAAAGAATACGACTCACTTTATAATTGAGATTTTGTTTAATGTTTGTCTCGAAAAAAATGTGTCTTTCTCTTTAAATTTCCCATAATTATTTTTCTATCAGCAATTTTACATTTTAGTGTCCAAATTTCAGTTTAGTAGAAGTATTAAGTTAATAAATAATGAAATATTTCGAAAAATTTCACGTTTTAAACAAATAATCTCTGGAAGTCGGATTTGAAAAAATCTTTCTGGGAGTTCGGGCTATAGTCCACCACGCTAGCCCAGTGCGGGTTGGTGGACTTCACATGCGCCTAAGAATTTCTTCTTCGGCGTATGCAGGTTTCCTCGCGATGTTTTCCGTCACCGTTTGAGAGCAGTCAGTAAATGTACTTAAGTTTCGAGAAAAAACCCATTGGTACATGGCCCAGCCGGGGATCGAATTTTGGACTTTTTGATATGATAGGGCCGCGTCTTATCCCCGACGCCACTGACGCTCTTAAAGTGCACTTAAATCTCATAATTATAATTAGTCTTAATAAGTTATTACTTAAACTACACTTATGGTTTCCCATTGGTAAATTCGTTTCATATTTTCAAGTTATTGTTAGTTGAGTCCCGCGTGCCGCCTGCACAGTGGGCACGTGCTCGCTATTGTTGGGACAAAATTAATCTTGCAAATTAACGGTTCTCATTTGGATCGGTTTCGTTGGGAGCCCCCACAATACTTTCCAAAATGATTGTAGGAAGTTAATATTATTAATCACATTTGTGGAAAAAGCCAGGACGGTTTATAGATCGGTCTCCTATCTATACTTACATAATTAAAATTATCATAATTAATTATGGTAGCATAATTGTCCTAGGTTCTAAAGGATGTCTGGAAGAAATCGCTCTTAGCGATAAGACCGCCTAGATGTAGGTACATTATTGTATCTGTTTCTTTTCTTTTTGTCTGTAATTTTTGAATGTGCACTATAGTGTATTGAATTTTCTTATGAGGCTAAGGGCTTCTTTCACCGCTTCCTGATATTGTTACAGATAGTAATCTTAGTGATAAACTAATCTATTAGATAAATCTGTGTGATAGACTATATAAAATATATAAGATATAGGCAATCAGATACCTGTGAAACCAAAAAAACAGGCTATCTGCCAGATACCCTGCAGATAGGGTATCTGGGACTTTATCAGCAAGCGGTGTAAGAGGCCCTAAGAAACCTTACGGTTTTTGAGATCGAAAAGTAACTTTTACCTAGGTACTATTTATTCAATGCTTACTTTGATACCTATGTAAATTATCAGAAAAACACTTTAATTTTCAAAAAATCAAAATAACCGAGGTGTAATGTTCCACTGGTGGTTTATTAGGTTGGAAAGTTGAAAAAAACATGTTTTTTTAAAACCCGGTTTGTTTTTGTATACAAAGATAAGTATGGTTGTTTGACTGCGGTGGCGGCCTACCGCAAGCCTCAATACGCAACAAACATTGCAAAGGAATACAACTGGCCGCCACCGCCACCGCCACCGCAGGCCGCGCGTGATACGCTCTATGTAGACTAAAAGGTCTCTCACCTCTGTAAGGCTTTGCATCGATCTTTTATTCCAGTATTGAATACCTATTGCTAAGCAATTGTATTCTTTTCATGTTTTATTAGAATTACATTGAAAAAATTTCTATAGGTAAAAAAAAAAAAAAAGAATAGAGCAACGGCAACAAATGAAACATTATTTATATCTACCCTTAATAACTGTCTGTTACTTGCCATATTAAATACCCATAATGCTATCAATTCCGTATTAAATTATGTCAGTAAATTCACATGTAAAAAATAACTATTCGTACCCTAATACGATCTTAATAAGCAATACCAGCTCTTTTCCACCTATACGTCTTCAGTGAACTACCTCAGCTAAAAATAAATTTTCCGCTCTGGCAACACATAAATTCACCCATAACTACGCATTAGCCGACCGTTTAAAGTCAACACGCGTTATTGCCCCGGCCCGTACAAACTGAGCGACGTCAGAATTCGGCCGGATAAACACGCTGGGCTGTATGGGAAATCGATAGTTTAAGCGCGAGCGCGACGGAGGACCAGGTTTGTGTGAGTAAGAAGAGGATAGCGGGTTTATAGAGGGTGTTACAAGGCGGGGCTTATACCGGCTGGTAAACAAGAGTATAAACTGGACGCGGCGAGACGACAGATATTAAACTCGGCTTCAAGCCGCAAGTGAGAGGAAGACGGATATAGTTTGGTACAGTATGTTTAAATTGAGTTTTCAAGTGTTCAAATAGGTATCTAGGCTTCTGTGTGCGCTGGAGTTTGTTTGGGATTTGTAAGTTATTTATAGGTCTCTTTAGCAGTTTCTTTTAGCTTCTTGTCTATCTGGGATAGTATGTTCCTACTCATAGTTCAATCGCGTTTTAACATTGAAATTGTTTATGGGATCGATTTCACGAAATAAACAAAATCTGCGATAACTTCTAGAAATTTAGAGCTACGGGGTCAGACGAGGGCTCAAAAGGCGCAGAATTTATCGAGACACAATATAGCGCTGAAAGTTTGAAAATCGGTTGGCAATTTTTTTTGAAAATCGAAAAAGTTTGAAAAATTCTGGGGATTTTTTGGGACGAAATTTCGATTTTTTTTTTTAACGGATCTATTTGGAATATCGAAAAAATGAGAAAAAAGCACCTCTGCACTTAGATGGACTATCCAAATATATATTTTTTGAAATTTTATCTTTCATAGGTTCAGAGATACGTGACCCCAAAGTTGGGACATTTTGTCAATATCGCTGTGCTGACGTTATAGATCGCCGAAAACTGAGCAAGCGAAGGGTGCTAGGATTTGTGCTTTGAACCACGAGCGAAGCGAGCTAAGATACAATCGTGAGCGTAGCGAGGGTTTCAAGGTACGAGCCGCAAAATAACGTACAGTCGCTCATAACCGTCTCGCTGCTATGGTACATTTTCAATGTACTAAGATTCTTGCGTACTGCGTAAAATCTGTGGATTTTTTTATTATCAACTAACTGTTGACCGTGGCTTCGCCCGCATGCGATAAGTACCTACCTATAAACCATCCGGAAGAAATTATCTGATTGATAGTGAAAACCGCATCAAAATCCGTTGCGTAGTTTAAAATATCTATGCGTACAGAGGTACAGACAGTCTAAGTATATTTATAGTTATATTTTCTAAAACCTGAGTACAGTGAGATTTTTCTCGCAATGTTTTCCTTCACCGTTCGAGAGCAGTCAGTAAATGTACTTAAGTTTCGAGAAAAAACCCATTGGTACATGGCCCAGCCGGGGATCGAACTTCGGACCTTTCGATATGATAGGCCGCGTCTTATCCCCGACGCCACTGACGCTCTAACGAAGAATATCATAGCAATGTATATTAATGAACATCATCACACGTCAAAAAAGTCAAATACGAAATTAATGTTTCCTTTCCACTACGTGACTTTTGAAAGGTATTTTATAGTGCAAGTTTCGCATCCGCATCGTGAATAGTAATACGTGATAGCAACAAACGGGACGCCGCGATTGTGGCACATAAAAGAACCTTTGTGATTTTTTAAACGCAGCGTGTGTGGCTTCGGAAGCTAACCTAATCAAATCATGATTATGCTATTTCCGGCCACAAAATGCTCAATTTTAAAAATTCAATTATTTATTTGAACCATTCTTTAACGAAATAATGGTACCTACACCCATCTAACTCGAAACTAAAAATATAATAATTCGAAATAACCTTCGCTTTAAAAATAGAGGTGCTTTTTCGTTCGATCGTAATTTATGAGAATATAAACATTTTTAAACATAAATGGCTGAAATGAATAAATCAGATTATACTTAAGTAGGTACATTTACTGGTCTAGTATTTATAAAGTAAATAGATAACTAAGAAAAATAAACACTGAGGGCTTCTTTCACCACTTCCTGATATTGTTACAGATAGTAATCTTAGTGATTAACTAATCTATCAGATAAATCTGTGTGATAGGCTATATAAAATATATAAGATATAGGCAATCAGATACCTGTGAAACAAAAAAAACTGGCTATCTGTCAGATAACCTGCAGATAGCGTATCTGGGACTTTATCAGCAAGCGGTGTAAGAGGCTAAGGGCCTCTTACAAGTTTTGCAAGTAAATTTTATTCTAGTTTTTATTCACTTCAGTCAATAATTATAAGAATTAAACACGAGAGAAAACCTCCTGATGATGAATACATAAGTCGTATACCTTGTTATTGCTTTGATATGTCGAAAAACATATCTGTGGTGGCCCGGGTATTGGGGCTTATAAATGACTAGCTTTTTCCCGCGGCTTCGCCCGCGTGGAAAAGTTTTTCCCGTGTACATTGTGAAACAGCGCCCTCTATGTAGGCGTTTTGTTATTTAGGGGGTATTAGCGGACGCCCCGCGACTTTGTCTGCGTTAAAAAGTAGCCTATATGTTATTCCAGGATATAAGCTATCACTGTACCAAGTTTCATCAAAATCTGTTCGGTAGTTTTTGCGTGAAAGAGTAACAAACAGCCATCTTCACATCCTTACAAACTTTCGCCTTTATAATATTAGTAGGATACAATACAATATTTAGTTATAGGTTTGTGCGTGTGACTCGACCGCTCAGTGCGGTGTCGGTCGTAGCACTGCTCCAGTGCTGTACATTTGGGACAGTGTTGCCAGGTATGATATTTACTCGATGCCATGCGAGGAACGGGCGAGTCACTCCGACTATTTAATGTGTCAGTATGCCACAATATCAACATCACTGAAAACAGGCAGTCAAAAGCTGTCAAGTCAAGCAGGATGCAGCGAATAGCCGTCAAACCCCTATAATTATTTTTATTGGCCAAAACAGAACGGGTAGGACGACATTTCTTTAACAAAAGGGCGTCAGTCAGCATCCCCGCAGGGGGCGCGAAGGGCGTTGTACTAATTATTGTTGTTGTATAGTTTAGACACATTATGTAGACGCTGTATGTGCGTCGAACATCTGCCTTTGGCGTTGGGTTAGAAAAAAGTTAATTGTTTATGGTTGGGTTTTCAACATGGCGGCTATGTTTTGGACAAAGATTGGTTTTGTTGATTGTATTGTATGACCTTTTGAAGTAAAAAAATTACACCAAAATTTAAGTTTTTAGGTTTTAAAAGAATCTAGTTCACGGCGTCCAGTCACTGCCAGTTGCCTCGTCGCTTCTCAAGCCGTCCCTACGCCCACGCGTGGTCTCCACTCGAGAACTCTACCCCAGCGTTTATCGGTTCTCCGACAGATGTGACCATCCCACAGCCACTTATCAACAAGCCCCAACAGTGGGACATGTGTTGCTTCGATGGTTGTTGATATCAATTCGTAACGAGGCTCTATTACCACAGAGGAATTAATAGTCTATTACACCCAATTCTATCGTCAACCGGCAATTAACAAGCTTTATTTGAATTCAGTGTCTCAAGACGAAAGTCTTCGACCAGTGTGTGTTGCCAGTGATGGCATACGGTACCGAGACGTGGTCGCTCACTATGGGCCTCATAAGAAGGCTCAAGGTCACGCAGAGGGAGATCGAATCAGAAATGAGGGGATCCGCAGGAGAACCAAGGTCACCGACATGGCTCAAAGAATTGCGAAGCTTAATTAAGTGGCAGTGTGCTGGGCACATCGCTCGTAGAACTGACGGTCGTTGGGGCAGAAAGGTTCTCGAGTGGCGACCACGTATCGGAAGACGCAGCGTAGGCCTCCCACAAGGTGGACCGACGATCTGGTGAAGGTCGCGGGACCCGGCTGGATGAGGTTAGCGCAGGATCGGTCGTCGTGGAGGCCATTGTCCAGCAGTGGACGTCTACAGGCTGATATGATGATGATTTGAATTCAAAATCCGTTTGTTTTGAGTTAGAAGTATAAATAAACTCAACACGGCGCCAGTCGCTGTTCGAAGTACTTATACGAGCGGAGTCCACCATATTTTATTCATTACGTATTGTGTGTTTGTTTGTATGGAAGTTGCTAAGCCGCCGAGCACGCTCGCCTAATTGGACAAGACGGCCGAGCATGAGTCAGCGAAAGCTTTGTGTGGACTACTGCGTTACGCAGAGGTTGCGAAGCTAGAAGCCGACGGGTGTCTGGGTGTAGATACGGTACTCTCTTACATTCATCATCATCATATCAACCCTTTAACGTCCACTGCTGGACATAAGCCTTCCCCAATGAACGCCACCACAACTAGTCCTCCGCATCCAGCCGCTTCCGGCCACCTTGTTCAGGTCGTCGGTCCGCGGTCTCCACACCAGAACCCATCTGCACACGGCCGTAGGCTCTGCGACAGACGTGACCTGCCCACTGACACTTCAGCACGCTAATCCAATGCAATCATATCAACCTGTAGACGTCCACTGCTGGTCAGAGGCAACCCCCAAGGATCTCCACGACGACCGGTCCCGCGCTAACCTCATCCAGCCGGGTCCCGCGACCTTCACCAGATCGTCGGTCCACCTTGTGGGAGGCCTACGCTGCGTCTTCCGATACGTGGTCGCTCGAGAACCTTTCTGCCCCAACGGCCGTCAGTTCTACCATCGATGTGCCACTTCAGCTTCGCAATTCTTTGAGCTATGTCGGTACCCTATCAATGCCTTCACTTATTCCCACGATTGGTCAAATGTCCCGGAACTAAAAGTAAGTATAATCAATTAATCAATGAAACTCGTAGCGTAACACAACTAGAAAATGGAAGTCAACAAATTACAAGGTAGCTTCTATAGTGTGAATGGTTGATGCTAAGTCATACAATAACTATACCTTCTAACGTTGTAATTTATAGCCATGATAGCCTAGATGTTGGTGCACTCGTTTCACGTCAATGGGTTCGATCCCGGCCCGTACAAATCAGTTTTTCGGATCTTAAGTACGGTTTATTTGAATACTACAGGCTTTTCGGTGAAGGAAAACATCGCAAGGAAACCTGCATTCGCCACAGATTAGAAATTCTATTCTAAGGCGTATGTGACGTCCGCTGAAAACGGATTGGGGTACCGATGGTGGACTGGACAAGAGAAGACGTGGTACTTATTATGCGTTGTGTAGAAATTATGGATTTAGGATAAATCCGTCTGAACCTTATATACTGTGGTAATATTTACCGAATAGGTAATTCTATCTATGAATCTTGTAAAATATGCCCTAGGGCTATACAAACAAATCTATTCATGCTATATTGCTACAATACAGAGGTTTTTGATAAGTTTATTTTTTCGAAAAGTCGATTTGTAAAATTATTATATTCGTTCAACTGTTTTAGTAAAAAAAATTGCCCATATTTCTAACGAGCGATTTATTAACCTTAATAAAAAAAATTGTAGGTACCACAACAAAATGGCACTGGTTGTATCATCCAAAGACCACAAATTGATCGAATACTCGATAGTTACGCTGCCCCGATACCCCGCTAGTTGCGAACTTGTAATAGATAGCGATCTTAATTCACTTTTAACTACTTAAATAGAGTTTTCCTTTGTCTACGACCACACCGCCACCATCTTCCTGAAGTTTGTTGAAGGTAAATATTTACGCTCTTGATGGGCGTAACAAAAATAAATTATCATAAGCATGTCAATAGGCAAGATTAGGCATAATCCTTGGCGCTATACAATGAGAGCCTCGTCTATTCCAGTGTAGGCAGAAACATTATCTTTGAACGAAATCTCCAGTGTCCATGACCACGGCTAATCCCACTTTAACGCGAGATTAACGAGGGTTTGATTACGGTAACTGTATAGTTAAAAATAACTTACGCACCGTGCAATATTATGGTATTTTGATAAATAATAGATTCACAACTGAAGATATGCGAACAGATGAGTTAGCTTCACAAATGTATTCGTTTACGGCCGTATTTGGCCTTCGGAATTCCCAGTACAGACTAAATAAGTATCTGGAACTAAAAAAGTTTGCTAATGTGTCCATATATGATTTTGGGTTGAGTTTTTTTCTATAGTTACATAATTAGATAGTTATATTTATTTATTTATTTTGTTTTGGAAGACCAACAGCTTTAATTTTTTTTTTTTTTTTTTTTTTTTAATAGGAGCAATGGTAATCTTTAATAATACTTAATTAGTTAATATAAAACAACAAAAATAATATAATACGAGGCCAATTATAGGTCTCCACAGATAGCATATATAGGTACTAAGACGATTATTTGAATGACAAAGATGCCTGGTACTAACGTTACCAACTTCAACCTCGCACAATCTTTACAAACAATGGTTAAATCGGTTAAATGGTGGACCAACGATCTGGTGAAGGTCGCGTGACCCGGCTGGATGAGGTTAGCGCAGGACCGGGCGTCGTGGAGATCCTTGGGGGAGGCCTTTGTCCAGCAGTGGACGTCTACAGACTGATATGATGATGATGAATTGTGAAATAAACTTGATTTTAAAAGGTGTGTTGCGGAGTTGCACCTACATAATACACCTACCTACTCGTATACCATTGACTTTGGCAGAGCTCTAAAAGACTGACTGCTCTCAAACGGTGAAGGAAAACATCGTGAGGAAACCTGCATACGCCGAAGAAGAAATTCTTAGGCGCATGTGAAGTCCACCAACCCGCACTGGGCTAGCGTGGTGGACTATAGCCCGAACGCCCTCGTTGAGAGGGTAGGCCTGAGCCCCAGCAGTGGGGACATGTTAATAGGCTGTTGATGATGAATTTCTAAAGACATACCGTAGTAAGGTTAGCGAACTAAATATTTTTTAGTTAACAATGACTTTGAAGTGATATAAAAACAAAGATAATTATTATCATTTTAGTACATTGTCATGTGGACAATCAATTATAATTTAGTGTAAAGATAGTATTTATGATAATGATTCGTATCACCTTTTAGTCACGTTCCTATATTTACTAAATTATTTTAGCAGAAGCTTGTTGTAGTGTATAAGGGTCAGCGCAGACCCGATGGCGGAGTTTTTACTCTACATATTTGTGACTTGATTTTTTTTCTAACTTAGCTACACAAAACAATACATTAAGTAAGATACAAGTGAGATAAGTTCATCATTACATTCGAAGCTGGATTCGTTCACAGCACGAGACGAAGGCGAGTGTGTAATGAAGCTGAGCGGTGTAATGACCAATGCTCATGCGTTCTATACGACGTTTTTAACTCAAAGGAAAAACGCAAATGTCATAAATTATATATTTTAAAAATAATGTATAATATTTACTCCAAACAAAGTAAAAGCCTTTTATACTTGTACTTGTGGAAAACCTAAGTTTTTACAGATTTTGTCGTGCTCATTTGGTTGGAGCCAAAGGAAGTGAAACCATTTTCAAAAACACAGATAAAAACTATACATTGTGTCATAGACAGAAACGCACGACAGTCGAGTTGTCATGACGGCAGTCTACTGTCACACGTAGATATATGGATTATGATAGGTCAGTGATAGTAGTGGGTCCTTCCGAAACCCTTAAGAGGTATATTTACCTATTTATTTTCCCGTAGAGCACCTAATGATAATTAAATTGATAGCGATCGGATGATTTTCGTGACAATTTCGTAATTAGATCGTAGGTACCTCATCAATCGCGACACTATCTACATCCTGTGACAACTGCTATCGTCAGACGTTGCCAAACATTTTATCGACAAGTTATCGGCAGTTTATCTCTAAGTTTTCGGTAATTATCGATAAGTGTTGTGATTCCGGACTTCTCTAAACTAACACGCTTAATACTTCTGTATTGGCAGATTATTATGGTATTTAGATTGTGAAATGCATCCGAGTTTGAATTTGATTTAACCCGTTATAAGGCAGAGGCGATTTGGATACCACTTAGTTAATAAACATTTACGGAGAAGAACATCCTCTTTTTTATTTAACTATAATGGTATTATATAGCGAATATATCAGGCTTTCTGTCCTCATTCATTCAATGTCAATGAATAGGTGTATTGGAAACAGATCATCTGAAAACTCAAGTGCACTAACAGGCTGAGTGCATATATTGACCACACGTTGTTTTCATAATTATTTTTTTTGCCGTAGATGTGTTCCCCAGTGCATTACAAACATGATAGTGTATTTAACTTTCACGTAGCATATCTGTATAACTGGGGCTTTTTATAGGGTTAACTTTAAAACAATGAAGATAGAACTATGAAGAAAACTAGGAGATGATGACAGGAGATAAACAGATAGGAGTGAATTATGGCCTCGCACATGTTTAGTGAGTTATTACTGACATATATCCATAAGCTTCCTTCGAAGCTGAAGTGGCAGTGTCCTGGGCACATCGCTGGTAGAACTGACGGCCGTTGGGGCAGAAAGATTCTCGAGTGGCGACCACGTATCGGAAGACGCAGCGTAGGCCTCCCACAAGGTGGACCGACGATCTGGTGAAGGTCGCGGGACCCGGCTGGATGAGGTTAGCGCGGGACCGGTCGTCGTGGAGATCCTTGGGGGAGGCCTGTCCAGCAGTGGGCGTCTACAGGCTGATATGATGATGAAACTTCCTCAAGAAGACGCTCTGGGCCTCAAATCGGTCCCTGACTGAGATTTAAGGCCTCAACATGACTCTTAATGCATGAAATAGCCCCCGGCCTTTATTTTGTTTTGAGATATACAAAATACACTTTTATATCAATAGTAATAAGACTCAAACATCATAGTTGAGTCGTAATGCCTCATTAAGCTCCCCATACACTGTCGGCTGCCACTAATTAGGCGAAGCTCGCGCTGTGTATAAACGCTTTATGTATTTAATGACGCTCATAATAAAGCCAATCGTTATTTTAAAAGGGCTTTTCAATCTTATTAGTTACCCAATTATTGTTAACAAAAGTTAAAAGGAATTAACCTCTTCGTCTGATGCAAAATTAATCCCAAACAAAACTCGGCCCAGACACGGGAAGTGGTCAATTTTCATTTCATTTATTTTATTCCATAAACAATTGAAATTTCAGAAATTCATCATCATCAACAGCCTATTAATGTCCCCACTGCTGGGGCTCAGGCCTACCCTCTCCCGGCGTTCGGGCTATAGTCCACCACGCTAGCCCAGTGCGGGTTGGTGGACTTCACATACGCCTAGGAATTTCTTCTTCGGCGTATGCAGGTTTCCTCACGATGTTTTCCTTTACCGTTTGAGAGCAGTCAGTAAATGTACTTAAGTTACGAGAAAAACCCATTGGTACATGGCCCGGCCGGGGATCGAACTTCGGACCTTTCGATATGATAGGCCGCGTCTTATCCCCGACGCCACTGACGCTCATCAGAAATTATTATTACTTAATTAAGGAAGACTACATTAACATAATCAATATAATAAACAATAAAATCATTTTAAATCTCAACATGTCAAATAACTTTAACTGGTATTTCAAGTAATTAAAAAATGACAATTATGTACCTAACTAAAAATGTCAAGGTTTAGGTTTAGTTTATTTATTTATTGGTATTATTTAGTATTTTAGGCACCATTGGAAATTCGGCGGAGTTGGAGGAGATCTTCTACCTTTAGGAAAGTTTTTTTTTAGGTTTAGGTTTAGTTTATTTATTTATTTGTAGATTAGTTTTAGATTTATAATAAGTTATTTTTATTTTTAATTATGTAGTACGACTTATTTGTAAGGTGTTTTGGTGAATAAATAAAGTGTATTCGATCAATATCATAAAAAAGAAGAATATTAAAATGTCAATTTGTCATAAATATAAAAAAGTCATCCATGGAGTATAAACACTCCCCCAGCAAAAGAGCCTTAACTTTTGACTTGAAGCTGACGAGCGTGACAATTCGGCCCGAGTTTTTGAACTACTTTTGCATGTGTCAGGGAATATATCGTATTTCACTTTATTAGTCCTGTTAGATAGTGGACAAGGGTGGCCCATGCAGTGGTTGCCGAAAGATGGCCATCGGAGCTGCGGAAGATAAAGCGTAGGTGGAAAAACGAGCTGTATGGCTTCGTATGACGACCAGCGAATAACGAGATATGTGGAAAAAGCGAGAGGTCTTTGCCCAGCAGTGGGACATGATATTGCATTTGAATTTTACAAGTTTTAGTGTCAATAGTTGTAGTGTTTGGGTCGCAGGATTCTTTGCAACGGGGTAGTTCTGAGTACTTCTGAGTCGTAGGTTTACTTATTTGAAATGATAACTCCTTGACTTTTCGGTGAGAACTGTTTTATTCGCCGTCCGACCGCGGCTTATATAGGGCAACTTGTTCCAGAAACATATTCATCGGATAGTTCGTGGTAAACAAACAAAGATTATGTTTCTATCCCTTTCTTACGTACTTAAGCTATCCTTATCTAACGTGCGGCGCTTTCTGCCGGAATTTTCCAGAACTTTCTACTAGAAAATGACATTGTATACACTGACAAACAAAATGTAGTTTCCAGAAAATTCCGTCCGTCGATCTTTCGCGATAGTTCTGTTCTGTCGTTAACATTCCACCCCCTTGATGAAGGCGCCAGCCTGAATCATTCTTCCTGGTAGGCAGAACAGCTATCTTCTTTGCAGGTCTTCGGAGCGTCCCATGTATAGTATTCATGCGTTGAACGTTCGTTGCAAGCACGTGTGCAGTGGCACGTACTGCTCGTATCCCAGGTGAGAAGCGCGTCATATCCATCAAAGGTTTCGGGGCTGTCTCGATGTGTACTTGAGCTGTACGGAGTTCACTGGTGACATCGGTAGTGGCTTCATTGTTTTCTTCACTGGGCCACTCTTCTGGATGCTTGTGAAGGAAATCCGGTCCCGAAAACCACATGCTCTTCTCAATTGACCATCCCACTCTGGTAGCTTCATCAGCAGGATTTTCATTCGTAGGAACCCAGCGCCAGTCGTTCACATTAGACTTCATGTCTATCTCTGCGAGTCTGTGTGCAACGTAAGGCTTGTAGTCTCTGGGATTTGGCCTTATCCAATGAAGCACCGTCTTGGAGTCAGTCCATAAGGTTTTTAACCACTTCATCCAGTCACGAAAGCAGCTTTCGTCGAGCTTTTCGTCCCATTGAATGCCTGATATCCATACATTCTGCATGAGGATCCGGGAACTTATCGTGGGTGGAGAGACGAGCCCTAAGGGATCGAAAAGGCTCATAATGAAGCGAAGGAATTCTCTCTTTGTCGGTACTTCGCTTCCTTCTGCTATTTCTTTCCGTAGCTTCTTGAAGGACAGGTCGAAGGACAATGTGTCGTCTTTTGTGCACCATAATAGGCCTAGAGTCCTCTCTGATTCACCTCCAAGTTTGGACAAACTAACACTCTCAGGGACAACGCCGGATATCTTCTCTCGTAACTCAGCATTGTTCGATGTCCACCCCCTGATGTGGAAGTTACCGTGTCGATGTATTTCTGTAACTTGGGATATGAGACTCAGAGCAGTGTCCACGTCTTCAACACTGTCGATGTAGTCATCCATGTAGTGCCGCTGTTGAATTGCTTCGACCGCTGCTGGATATCGATCTCTAAACATGTCGGCGTTTCTGTTCAACACGTAGATAGCAGATGTTGGTGAGGAGGTTGCCCCAAAGATCATAGAGTCCATGAGGTATATGTCTGGATCACGAACTCTATCTGTACCTCGCCACAAGAAAAGCTGTGCTGCTTGGTCTTTGTCTGCTATTTTCACACGCAGGAACATGTCTTCTATGTCTGCTGTCATGGCTATTGGCTTTGATCGATACTTGAATAGTACGCCCAGCAGTGAATTCAATAGGTCGGGTCCACTTAATAGGTTGTCGTTCAAAGAGGTACCCTTGCAGGTGGCGGCAGCGTCGAACACCATCCTTAATTTCCCTGGCTTGTTCACGTTGGTAACACCGAAGTGAGGGAGGTACCAGATAGGAGATGAGTTGATTGGTCCATCGACTTTTCTAGCATACCCTTTGTCTATCAATTTGTCTACTTGAGCGCAGTAGGCTTCGGCATATATCGGGTCGCGGTCCATCTTTCTTTCAGTACCACGTAGCCTGTTCCTTGCGTCATTGTAGTTGTCTGGTAGCTCGATGTCGTCCTTTTTCCATAGCAGGCCAACTTCCCACCCCCTGTCAGTCAACTGTGTCGTATTTTCTAGAATCGCAGTGGCTCTGGAGTCTTCATAATTCACTCTCTTCTGTTCGATGATTCCTAATGAGTCCAACTCGAACTGTTTCTTCACCAGGTCGTTTAAGTCTGTGACGTGATTGACGGATTCTTTGTCCCTCTCCTTGTTGCTGATAGGTCCGTGAACCACCCATCCCAACTGAGTAAGCGATGCGACCGGCTGACCTGACTTGCCTTTCCTGACGTCGCCACCTATGATCAGCTCCCAGTTATCTTGTCCAATTAGAAGCAGCGGCTTCGCGTCGTTCATGTCAACACAGCTTAGGTCGCGCAGATGCTTGTACTGCTTTATTGCTTCTGCTGGTATAGTTTGTGAAGGTAACTTGATGTCATTGATAGTGCGCATGGTCAGCGTATGACACTTGTTGTTTAGCCCACGCAGCGTTACTTTCACATTTCTTGAGTCCATGTCCACTATTGAATGTCCACCAGCACCGATAACGTGAAGTGATGACTTAGGTCCATTCATGTTCTTGGACACTGAACTGTCTATAAGTGACACCGTAGCCCCATCGTCCAGAAGTGCGTATGTACAATGCTCGGTATCCCCGTCTTTCACAGTTACGGGTACCACTTTCAACAAGGCTTTCACCCGCTGATCACCGATATTAGTCACCTTTTCCACTTGCGGTGACTCACTTTCTTTCTCAGTCGGCTTGACCTTGTGCAGCAGCGTGTGATGACCATAGTTGCATTTGGCACACTTCTTGGCACGGCACATGTAGCGATTGTGTTTCTTCGCTATACACTTATAACATAACTGTTTGTCTTTTACATATTCCCAACGTTGATCATTGTCCATCTTTAAGAAGTCAGTACACTGTGACAGCTTGTGTTCTCCATGACATAACTCACATTTGGCTTCAGCAGGTTCCGGAGCTTGTTCACTCATTTTGAGCACTTTGTGTATCACCTTCGTAGGTTGCGCGACCGTCTGTTTGTTCAACTGCGGCTTAGTTTGCGACGGCTTTGGTTGGGTTCCAAGAACATCTGCAGGTATCACGAAGGACGCTGTGTCCGCTAATTCATCCAGGAATTCCACCAGAACTGTCAGGGTGGGCGATACGCGCAAATCCATTCCCCCTTTTATCGAATGCTGGCGTGCAAACTTGCTGTATTCGGTGCGCTGTGATGGCGATAATTTATCCAATAGCTCCCGTACCAATTGTGGGTTGTTCAAGTAGCCATCAGCTTTAATGTTCCTCAGTGTTGACACACAGGAGCGTACTGCGGAGCTGAAGGTTCGTAGTCCGTCACTGTCGTTGTCCGTGACCCGTGGTAAGCTGCGGATTTTGCGCAGAGCACATTGAAGTAGCATGGTCGGACTCCTATAAGTTCGTTCCAGGGCTTTCATAATCTCGTCAGGATCCGAACTGGTGCGTAGAAGGTCCTCGACCAGCTGCTTGGCCTTGCCTTGTATGGCCATCTGTAGCCGCGACAGATTTTCTGACTGCTGGTACTCATATCGGACTGTGGAATCTTCATATCTCCTCTTAAAAAAGAGCCAGTCAGCTGGATCTCCATTGAACGTTGGTAGTTCATAGAACGCGCGTGGCGTGGGTCTCGGAGGCTTCGTCATATTCTGAAGAGCTGCAGCTAGCTCTTCGATAGCCTTCCCTGACGCGTGGCGTGTCCTTGATGTATCTCGTTGGCCCCCTGTCGATGTATCCTGTAGTGGGGGTCCTGATGTGGCCTTGAATCTGGCCTCTGGTCGGTGGGGGGTCTGCCCATCAATAACGAATGGAGATTTATCCACCCATGTTTCGACCCGTTCCACGCGATCATCCATCTGTTGCTCCTCCTCCCTCCGTAACTCGTCGGCTTCCTCTTCAGCTTCCAGCTCAGCCATTCGCATTTCCGCTTTCTTCGCAGCTAGCCGGCGCTGTGCTTCAAACATTTCGAGCTCCGCTTCATATTCTATACGGCGTCGCGCAGCTTCTCTCTGTGCGTGA
Organism: Metalampra italica; assembly: GCA_949699065.1. Classification (NCBI taxonomy): domain Eukaryota; kingdom Metazoa; phylum Arthropoda; class Insecta; order Lepidoptera; family Oecophoridae; genus Metalampra; species Metalampra italica. The sequence goes on along the minus strand of OX452995.1, from coordinate 1,630,938 downwards.
CTGGAGCGGCCCGAGATAACACTAGCTGAAGGTGCTGGCCGGGGGTTCCCTCGTACGGTACTTGGAGTCGCACTAACGTTCTCGATGTTCGGTATGGAGTAGTCATGTAGCCTTCCTCCGCTTTGTGGGATAACAGGTACCACAACGCTGGCGATACTCTGTTGGTTCGATGCTGAAGGTGATCCCGGTTGGTGGCCGGTCGACGGTACACCTGAATCTGTGACGATTTCAGACGTAACACTCCACCGTCGTAGGCTCTCCCCATCCGCACTTATATTCTGGAGCCTCTGCATCGCCTCTTGATCCCGCCGAGTTCTGGCACGCGTTGAAACTGACGACATTCTTGATTTTCTTCAGATCTTCCTGATCCCCACGATCCGGCTCGAAGGACCAAAATTGTAGTGTTTGGGTCGCAGGATTCTTTGCAACGGGGTAGTTCTGAGTACTTCTGAGTCGTAGGTTTACTTATTTGAAATGATAACTCCTTGACTTTTCGGTGAGAACTGTTTTATTCGCCGTCCGACCGCGGCTTATATAGGGCAACTTGTTCCAGAAACATATTCATCGGATAGTTCGTGGTAAACAAACAAAGATTATGTTTCTATCCCTTTCTTACGTACTTAAGCTATCCTTATCTAACGTGCGGCGCTTTCTGCCGGAATTTTCCAGAACTTTCTACTAGAAAATGACATTGTATACATTGACAAACAAAATGTAGTTTCCAGAAAATTCCGTCCGTCGATCTTTCGCGATAGTTCTGTTCTGTCGTTAACAATAGTAATAGTATTAGAGCGTCAGTGGCGTAGGGGATAAGACGCGGCCTATCATATCGAAAGGTCCGGAGTTCGATCCCCAGCTGTACCATGTACAAAACGGTGAAGGAAAACATCGTGAGGAAACCTGCATACGCCGAAGAAGAAATTCTTACGCGCATGTGAAGTCCACCGACCCGCACTGGGCTAGCGTGGTGGACTATAGCCCGAATGCCCTCGTTAAGAGGGTAGGCCTTAGCCCCAGCAGTGGGGACATTATTAGGCTGTTGATGAGTAATAGTATACCTATACTGCGTTTTTTCTTAGTGTCTTAAGATAACAAACGGTTTTGCGGCTGAAAGCAAAATGTACAATAGACGATGTTCTCAAGTGGACCGCAAAGTATAAATGGTAATACAAACTTGTTTAGCTGTTAGGTACCTTGCACGCACAGTAGACGAGACGCAATAGCGTTTGTTTTCACAAGACAGCCAAGGAAAATGGATAAACATATATACAATATGGAATAAACATACGGGCCGAACCAACAAATTCAAAATTACATTGGTTTGGTGCGTGACAAGCCTGTCAGCTACCCTCGCAGATGTACAGCCAGACAAACTGGGCACGGTTAATTGGTCATTTGCAGCGAAGCTTTGAATCTTATCGGAGATTATAACGGGTGATTTAGCGTGACTAACCTATGATGTTTCACCCCTTGGTTCGTTAGCGCATGCAAACATATTTAATTGGTACCTTCACTACAAAAACATTAGTTTCGCTTCGTATGTAAATCAAAACAAATTAAGAGACACATATTTTTTTAAAGTGGATTTTGGTTTGGTTATAAATGACCTTTATGACCTAAATGATAAACTTCCATGGAGTGCCTGATGGCTCAACATAGATAAATGTTGTAATGAACAAGCTATATGTATGACAGCAGGGCCCTGTGCTGTTGGGTTTGTTGCTGTTTCTTCCCCTCGGCTACGTACAGGTGGAAACAGAGTTGTTTTAGTTTTAGACAGAATTGACATCAAAATAATAAAAAAATTTGAAATCGGTCCACAATTGACGGAGAAATCGCTGAACATACATAAAAGGAAAAAAAAAACATACATACAGCCGAACATAGTACCTCCTCCTTTTTTGGAAGTCGGTAAAAAGAGAATATTGTATTCCAATTTTGAATAAACGAATTTTGAATTTGAACTAATATAATAACATTTTACTAATTTAATAAAATCTTACTAATATAATAAAACTGAAGTGTTTTGTTTGTTTGAACGCGCTAATCTCTGGAACTACCGGTCGGATTTGAAAATGTCTTTTTGCATTTGATAGCCTAATTCTTGAGGAAGGTTATAGGCTATTTACCGTCACGCTACGACCCTTAGGAGCCGAGCAAAGAGACAAAAAGTCAGAAATAACGTATAAAACGCGAGCGAGGCCGCGGGCACCAGCTAGTGTAGAATATAAAGTCGTAATAACTACTATTAGTGGAAAGTTGGAAACCTGTTAGTAATTTTTTCAAATTTAAGTAGGTACATATATTAATATATATTAGGAGATTATATATGAGATTTATATATATTTATTATAAGATATATATGTATATACACAACATTTTTTATTTTCTTGTTTTTTACAGCAATGTTTGCTATTTAAAAATATTTATTTATTTATTTAAACTTTACTGCACATGTAATTGTACAAGAGTTGAACCTGTTAGTATTACTGTTTTTATTTTAAGTTTTTGTGTGCGTATATAATAAATAAAGAACTGTTCTCCTAACAAATATAAGTTTATTAAATAAATATGTCCAAGTTATTTAGTTTTAAATAATTAAAATAAAATGTATTCCAAGACAGACGTACAGAGAACGCAGTAGGTATGTTAGGTACCTACCTTGTATTATCTTTTATTTATTAGTAAAGACAAAAGGTGTAAGACAAAATATAGTAAATTATAGACATCTACAGAAGCGGGGCGTGCCTTCCCCAGCCACGCCCTCTCGGGGGGACTGCGAGCCCCATCGAATGTGTAAGGTAAGGGGCAGATGCATATTTTAGAGATTCTCCGTTTTGACGTGAAAAGAACGCCATTGTGCTGGAAATGGGGCACGGAGAATAGTTTTATTGATCAGAATATCAATTAATATACCTTGTTTTTTTGGACAAGTCCACACACGACTGTTTAGTCCCAAATAAGCCGATGCTTGTGTGGATGGTACTCAATAACTGATAAACGTTAATAATATACTTTTAAATAAATACTTATTTAAACATAACAAACACCCAGAATTCGAAAACCAACAGCTAAGCTCATCACACAAATGTTGGCTCGGGGTGGGAATCGGACCCATGACCTCTGGCGTAGTAAGCAGCGTCACTACCAACAGGCCAGTGAAGAGTTTATTTATTTATTAATAATTTATGGGTACATACTAGGGGTAATAATAAACCTTACTAATAATAAACATAAATAAACCTTGGGGTCATTTGGGACAGGAGTTTATAAATATATTCTGAACTTGTGATGTATAGGTAGGTATGTCCGTACTTACATATCTTTATTTCTGTTAGGGCAAAACACTAAGGTCGAGTTTAGTTAAAAATATAACAGCTACCTGGGGATCAATATTGAGACCTAGGAGAAAAAAACTTTTTTTTTTATGTTGTACGTTTTCTTTCATTTTTTATTTTTATTTATTTATTTAATAATTTATTGCACACACAAAACATTAACAGGATACCTACAAATACAAAACAGAAAGTATGTACAAATGGTGAGGCTTATCTCTTTATGAGATTTCTGCCAGCCTACCATTGACAGGAGAGATGTGTGATAGTGCAGACATTGTGTACTAATAAACTATATTATAACATAAATATTCATAAAGTATAATACATAATAATATAAATAATTTATCTTACATACATAAATATACTACTTAATGGATACAAAAATATATACACACATATATATATTTTTGTCCTCAAGAGAAGTGAATTTTTATTATTATTAAGTTTTACGTTATGTTTTATTTTATTCTTAATTTTATGTCCGCGAGGCCGTATGGTCCCAGGTTAAAATGTACCAAATAGCCCTATTCATAGAAAATATGTACCAAATAACCCCACTTTACGGCGTCACGTGTGCTTTTAAATAAATTCGTGATACAATGTACAGTTTACACCCCAACGTATTAGGTATTTTTGCTTCTGCAGATTGAAAATATCAACCCCTACGGGGCACGAGAAATAAATTACTATCAAATTGAATGGGCCGTACCATAGGGGAGGCGAGGGGTGTTATACTTTCGGCAAAGTATACATTACTATTATTATTTGTATAATCTATACTTATTTTAAAAATATCCCAATTTCCCCCCATTTCCCCCCTTAAAGTTGAAAATTTCAAAAATCATTTCTTAGCGGACGCTTAGGTACGTTAATTAAATAAAACCTATGTGCCAATTTCAGCTTTCTAGACTTTGAGATATGTCTGTCAAAACAAATGATTTTATGAGTTCAGAAGTTATGTATCTGTAGAACATCAACAAAATTAAGTAACTAAACCGAATTTTTAGACGGAAAAATTACAGAAAAACCATTTTTATACTTAAATTAAAACCTAACCCTTACCTAACTTTACTAATGATGTAACTAATGGAAGAAGTCTACATTGACAGACAAAAGAAAATTAAAAATAAACTGAATGAACTTTAATTTAGAGAAGAATTAAAGTATTAAATACTACCTAATATGTTTTTAGTTTCTTTTATATCTCAAGATACAAAAAGTTGACAAATCATTTTTTTATTTAAATGAACTAAAAATTGGGTAAAGAAAGATCCCTTACATAAAAAATTAATGTTTTCTTTAATTCTACGCGAAAGTTTGGTAGGACGGATCTTACTCTTTCACGCTGTAACGGCTGAACGGATTTTAATGAAACTTGGTACAGTGATAGCTCCATATCCTGGAATAACATATAGGTAGGCTACTTTTTCTACGTGGGCGAAGCCGCAGGCAAACGCTTGTATAAGTATAAAAAAAGTTTTTTTTCTTTTCTACACTGTTTCAATCATTGCCGGGAATTTTTAGATTTCAATTTTCAGTCCAAACGGTCACAGACAGACTGACAAAACGGCGCCGGTAACTAGGCCTAATAAAATACATCAATAGGCCATGATTTCTTACTATTTATTTGCAGTCGACTCTAAAAAAGTTAAACTTATAATAGTAGTACACTCGGCTACAAATAATTTAGGTCAACATGAATTAAGTTTATTAAAAACATTATCATGAAAAAAGTTGTTGTTAAAAAAAATACTATATCTTTATCTAAGAAGAAGAAATAGGCGTAGGTATTTACTGCGTTATCTCAGTAATTAATAATTATTTTTATCAGTAATTTCGATCGACTCCCGTGAAATCTAACAATCTATCAAAAATGACAGCAAAAGATAAAACGACATAGTTAAGTGTCTACATAACAAAAAAAATACTTACTTAAATATTTAATTTCCTCGTAAATTTTTCCAACAAAATGTAGATAAGTAGCTAGATTACAAAATAAACTGGATTTGATTCCAATGAACTAGCTGTTTCCCGCGGCTTCGCCCGCGAGGTATATAGCGGTAAAAAGTAGCCACTGCTCCAGGGTTCGATGTATCTGCATACCAAATTTCATCAAATTCTGTTCAGTGGTTTAGGCTTGAATAGGTAACAAAAGGACAGACAAGAGTTACTTTCTTTTTACCGACTTCCAAAAAGGAGGAGGTACTATGTTCGGCTGTATGTATTTTTTTATATAATAATAAGTATAGTATTGAATAATAGTTATTGTAAATTAGTTAAGTTTTGTAAATAATTCTAAGTGTTCAGGTTTAATTTGATAAGTTCAAAAGCTAGTAGTAGTCACTTATATCACGTGAAGTATGTAGACATTTATCGTCAAACTAGATACTTAGGTAGGCCTCGATTTGAGTTACTGGACAGTTTTTTTATGTTGACTGTACATTCTACCTAATTTAAACGAAAATGTTTGAGTGTTTGATTGACAAATGCTTTCATTCAGTTAAATAATTTTTAGATTAAAGCAAAAAAAAAATTGGCAACTTTATCCGGTATTTTAAAAGCAATACAGATATAGCAAGTATATCTACCTATTAAGTTTGTTTAACGGTACAACTTTTCGTTGTTTTAAACATTGTTTTGTACCAACTCCTCAAAACCTCCAAGGAAACGTTTCCTTACAAAGTTGAATTTTCTTCATAGGATTGTAACAATCCAATCACCGAAATTGTAACATCTAAATTCCGCTATCTAAACCACTCTAAACTCCATTAAATAATAGGTAGGTATCATTTTCATTAAAACAACCAACTCTAAAAAGTAAAAACCTCATAGGATAAAGGAAAAGCAAGTATTTTTAAATAAACATTCTATAATTTAGGTAATTTTTAGTAGGTAGGTTCTGACTGTGAAATATTTTGCGATTGAAAATGATTATTACCTATTATTGTAACAGAGATATCCGACCGTTATCAAATTTATAACTCTGTCTTTGTAAAAAGATACCTGCGTGGTAGGCCTAAATTCCTAGTAATAATTTTCTGTTAATCGATAGGTTTTGATGTTAATTTCAATGAATCATCTAAAAATACACGTATTTCTTTTTTATTATTTTTATATATATATATATTGGCAACTGTGGTTCCTCTTAGGGTGCGTGAGGAACAATACTGCCAGTGTCAAGTGATTAATGCATAATTCTAAGTAAACAATTAGGTATATTATAATGTTTGGCTGGTGTTACCAGTAAAAGTTACCAGCCGTGAACCAAAAGTAGTCTTTGGTTAAACAAGGAGCTATTAAATTTAATCTGTGGTTAAACTGTCTTGAAACACTATTCTTTGAAATCCAAAAAAGTTTTGTAAACACTACTTATAAGTACCAAGCGATTATTTAGAAATAAAATACTTAATATAAATAAAGAGGGTATTTGCATAAATAAACATTGATTACATAAGTCTATTTAGTAGTCTAGACTATACCTTATTAAATACCTAGCATATCCTTCGAATTTGGAATTGTTATTAAATTGTCTTGGGCCTAGAAAAGATGTAATTTTTACGATACGAAACTCCCGACGCTTACTTAAAACAAGCTTAAAAGTATCTATGTTTAAATTTCAAGCGTGTTTTTTTTAAAAGACTTACCTTTAAACGTCAAAATCCAAACTTTCAAGCGTGAATGAACCAACACTGAATGAATGTAAAACTTTAGTATTTTCTTTCACTTAAAAAACGTTTAACTGTTAATTGAACGCTTCGATCAATCACTTGGCACGAACACGGTACGATTGCGACGCTACTAATCTTATCTATGAAAAACACACTTTTAATCTATGACTCTAAATTCCCTAATTACACGTCCTTGAAAAAGTCCGACCGAAAAGAGTTTTTATTTTATTTAAATTTTTTTATATATAAAAAAATAATTTTAAGTTTAATTTTAGGTTAGGTTTTAGGCAGTTTCGTTGTGAACTTAGGCCTCGTAAAAAAAAACAATAAGCACAGGCTTTGTGTTCGGATATTGTTCTGTTCGCTCTCGAACTTGTCTATGGACGCGACGCGGTCGCGGTCGGGCGCAGACTGCCGCGCGGCGTCGCCCCTCCCCACTTCCCGCCCTCCCACCGCACTTTTCAGGTAAAAAAAGCATTGATATGATAACGAAACTTTATGGTTCTCATCTATTTGGTGACAGTTTTTGCTTGGAAAGTTGGAAACTAGTAGTTTAGATTACAATAGCGGTGATTAAGGTAGGTGGTCGCTATTGTGATAGGGATTTGCGAAGGTTCTTTTGTCTATGGGCGTGTTTGTTGCGTTCAGGCGCCAAGCACGTGCGGGGGACGCCATCCGGCTCGAAGGGGCGATTTTTCGGGAATATTAATTAGTTGGGTCTGGGGTTTTCTGATGTTTGTTTTTAATTGAACGCTTTTTTTATATAAAAAAAAACATTTTCGAAAGCTTATTTTGTAGGATTCAAAGAAAATAATTCAATGTAATTTATTTAAGTTTTTTATTATTATTTTTTTGACACTTTACCGATCAATTTATTTAAAGTAAGTTTTATTTATTTATTTAAGTGATATTTCTACTGACTTACTGAGTTTATTTTTAGAAACTCATTGTGCTTAACTATAGTAAAAGTTAATTTGTGTACCTAACTATGTTATTTTGGATGTTGATGCTTTTTTTAAGTAATAGTTAAGTACAAAATATATTTTTTTATCGATTTTAAATATTGTTTGCTTGCGAGAGCATCGATGGTGCGTATACGTATAGTGTGGAACACGCAGCCCGTCACGTCGAGAGGTCCGAGTTCGATCCCCGGCCGTACAGTAATTAAGTACCGATTAATTTTACTGACTGCTCTCAAACAGAGAAGAAATACTTATGCGCATGCGAAGTCCACCAACTCACACTGGGCTAGCGTGGTGGACTATAGCTCGAACGCCCTCGTTGAGAGGGTAGGCCTGAGCCCCAGCAGTGGGGACATGTTAATAGGCTGTTGATTTTGATTTCAAACCTTTTTTCGCCGAATTAGTCGTTGTCTTTACACAGTAGTAGGTATAAACTAAGTATAAAGTATTAAAAAAAATTAAGACATTCCCGGAAGCATTAGTTCATACTTTATTTGAAATTGTTAGATTCGAATAAAAACAAAAAAGTAACAAAGCGTGTAAGATGATTATAGACCATATGGCTATGCGACAAAGTATACATTTGCTTGTATTGAATTCGACATAATACATTTTCATGTCTAGTACACATACTCAAATCACCTACATTTTTACCGACTTCCAAAAAGGAGGAGGTACTATGTTCGTCTGTATGTATGTTTTTTTTTAGGGCTCAATCTGGGCTCATTGTAGTCCTACAATACCACTAATATTATAAAGGCGAAAGTTTGTAAGGATGTGAGGATGTTTGTTACTCTTTCACGCAAAAACTACCGAACAGATTTTGATAAAACTTGATACAGTGATAGCTTATATCCTGGAATAACATATAGACTACTTTTTAACGCGGACAAAGTCGCGGGGCGTCCGCTAATACAAAACAAAACCAAGTACAAAACGCCCTCTTTATAAGAGGACGCTGTTTCACAATGTACGGTCGACCGCACATCAGTGGTAACAAAACCAGTATAAACTGGACTCTCATAGTATTGAAACTCCCTAACAGGCTAGGTCAGCTCAAGGTCAAAGTGTTTCTACTGACGTGCGGTCGACTGTACATGGGAAAACTTTTCTACGCGGGCGAAGCCGCGGGAAAACGCTAGTATTTCTATACTTATTAAAGTTCGCTGATTCCCGCAGACCGCAGAAAACAAAAAAACCATGATGATCAAAAGTGACAATACAACAGTCCTAAAATTATAATTCTTTCATTGTCTCCGAGACAATGAGAAGACATTTCTGAGAACAGCATCCGAGCTCACGATAAGTTGTCAATGGGCGATCTTTTTAAATCCCCCTTTTATTTAAAAAAGATGTTTTGATAAAAATGGCCAGTTAGGTAGTAGAAAGAAGCGTTGTTGTGCTGGCATTAACATTTCGTGCTAAAATTAAACGCCACCCCTAGTTTTTAATGTATACGCTTCTACAACAAAATACCAGAAGAAATCTTAAATATGAATGACAGAAAATTTAAGACCCACATTAAACAACAACTTTGTAAGAAAGCTTATTATAAAACAGTCGATTATTTAAATGACAAAGATGCCTGGTGATGTTACTTCAGCTTCGCACAACCTTTACAAACAATAATGTTATGTATAAACTCGATTTTAAAAGATGTGTTGCGCAAGTTTGTTGCGCCGCTTCTTCTTCCCAGCTCTATATAACACCTTGGAGGCAGTGGTAGATAAAAAATTGACGTTGTATAAATTTACCCAGTGTACTTACATGCAATAAAATAGTTTTGACTTTGACTTTTGACTTTAGGGATACGGGGATCGCAGCGAACCTTTCCGTCTGTCTGTACGCCGCCGCTCCAAAATTAGGTAGGTATACATAGGTGGACGGATAATTAGAAACAGGGCAAGATTTTCATACAATCGAGGTCACTTTGAAGCCATGGGTCTCCGTGAAGGATTGCTCGGGGCGTGATCTGCTGAAGGTCATCGAGAGAGTGGATGGAGGACTTTTAGATCGTTATAGATATCCAACTGATCAGATGAGCCGTTTGGTAGCAGCATCGTCATGAAGAAAAAAACCTGCAAAATGGCATAAAAATGTATGAAAATCTTAAAGTTAAGGAATCATGACGATGCTGCTACCAAACGGCTCATCTGATCAGTTGGATATCTATAGCGATCTGAAAGTCCTCCATCTACTCTCTCGATGACCTTCAGCAGATCATGCCCCGATCAATCCTTCACGGAGACCCATGGCTTCAAAGTGACCTCGATTGTATGAAAATCTTGCCCTGTTTCTAATTATCCGTCCACCTATGTATAATAATAATGTTTGGACAAATCCACACACGGCTGTTTAGTCCCAAACTAAGCCGAAGCTTGTAAATGGGTACTCAACAACTGATAGACATACATAAATACTTTTAAATAAATACTTAAATACATACAAACACCAGAATCCGAAAACCAACAGTTATGCTCATCGCACAAATGTTGGTCCCGGGTGGGAATCGAACCCACGGCCTCTGGCGCAGTAGGCAGGGTCACTACCACTACGCCAACAGGCCAGTTATGGATGGCCAGACATATGGATCGATTTAGCTGTTAATTTTTGAACATGCAATGAAATTTCAGAAAACAAAACATTATTTCTGAGATTGTAATTTTAAATGTTCGAAAAATCTAAAAATCGGACTAAGTTTACCGACACAGGTAGCTGAAAGGATTAGCACGCTGAAGTGGCAGTGGGCATGGCTACAGTCGCAGACCCGAATGCCGTTGGGGCAGACGAGTTGCGCAGCGTGGGACGCCCCCCGCCAGGTGGACCGACGACCTGAATAAGTTGGCGGCGGGCGGAGGACCGGGTGCGGTGGCGCACATGAGGAAGGCCTATGTCCAGCAGTGGACGTTGATGGGCTGACAGAAGTTACAGGTAAGTATAATTTTTTTCACCTTACCTATATGGGTTTACTTACTTTATTGTATTGAGACTTAGGATGTGAATTGGGAATGTACGGTCGACCGCACGTCAGTGGAAACAAAACCACAATGAACTGGTTCCTCATAGTATTGAAACTCCCTAATAGGCTACGCCAGCTCAAGGTCACAGTGTTTCCACTGACGTGCGGTCGACTGTACCTAGACACACACGTACCGTAATGTGTAAGGTATATATCACGGGAATCATAAGGACCACCTAACAGGGAGTGAAACCGTGAAGTTAGAATTATACTTACTCGAAATATTGGAGATGCTTTTGTGTATTTATTTATGTGCATGTAAAGCGTATCCCAGACACACGCGGCCTGCGGTGGCGGTGGCGGCCTGTTTCCTATGCAATGTATGTGAGACTTCAGACACGCGCGGCCTGCGTTTGCATATTGAGGCTTCGGCCTGCGGTAGGCCGCCACCGCAGGCCGCGTATGTTTGGGAAACGCTTAATGCAATGCCATTCGGGATTAAAACAAAATATGTATGTATCTGCGAAAAACAGTATACCTAACTATAAATGCGTTATAGTTCCAGATATTTATTAAAAAATTGTGTTCGAACTAGACCTATTTCTACTATTTACATTGCATATTAGATTCAAACGCACCTACAAAAACAACCTTGACCGCACTTTAGAATTTACGCTCGGGCCGAATCGCCTAAAACAGAAAGTCAACTCGGCCCGCGGGCCGAATCTGCACCCTTAGCTACCATTCTTCGTGGTTCAATGCCACAGGTCGAGCTTACCAACTCCTTGTGCCCCACGGCGCACAATCCCTGCCGACCGAGGCACAAAGATAAACAACCATAGAACTAGTATCCCATAGAACCGCACTCAGCGTATAGCATGAAATAGCAAGTCTTTTACCCCAATAATTTGAGAAGTCGCTTCTTATATGGCGGGGTCAAACTGAACAAACACTATCTATTTTAGCCGGGCTGTTGTTTGTTGACAGCATTCGTAGATTCAGATAGAAGATATTTACCTGTCTAGCTTACTCTTACCACTTTTGTAATAAGTGTGTCCCTCTCTGATTGTTATTATTATTTTAGCGTCTGTTCTATGGGATCCTTGTTCTTAGTAAACAACCGACAAAACGTCATAAATTTATCCGGCACCGATGCGCCCGCGCCGCTCGCACTGAAATGTATAAAAATCCCGTATTTAACATATATCTCACTTTTGTTGCACGCCGCCCAAGTTATGTCGACCATAATGTGGATGAGACTGCACATACTTAATACTTTTTTGAATCGCTCTCCTCGCTTCGAGCGGTAGATTCTACTAATTTTCCTTCGACACCCGATACATAAATTTGTAGAATCGACCGCTCGAAGCGAGAAGAGTTATTCAAAAATATGGCTTCTGGATACACATTTAGTATAAGTAATTATTTATACATACATAATCTGCCCTGCTATTCTGTAAGGGTATTTGTGCAACTCGATCCTGAATCCGCAGTGAGATCGGTCTCTAACTCAATGATTTACAGTTCAATACTAACTTTACTTCGCAAATGAAGTGTTTATTAAGTAGCTTGTATTTGTTTACACAATGCGACATCAAGGTCTTTCATGATCGGATGCGGAGTGAAGTAAGTGACTTGCGATGTGATGGTCGAGTTTTAATTCGTACTTTACAGAATCACACAGCTGACGCCTAAATCTGTCTATCTGAAATAAATACATTTCGCTTCCGTAGCCCAGTTGGTAGTTACTCTGCCTGCTGTACTCGGAGTCCCGGGTTCGAATCCCTGCCGGTGTAATTCGTTATATAGGTGTCTTAAGAAAACAAACGCATTTGCGGCTGAAAGCGAAATAAACGATAGATAATGTTCCCAATGGACCGCAAAGTTTATATGGTAATACACACATCGGTTTCGCGCATGACCGATGGTCTTGTATCTTCCCTTCATTATCTTATCTTCTTAGGGGACCAGGAATACCTGGCGACACTTGGACCCTATGGGATCTGTTGTGCCAAACCCCTGTCCGCCAAACGGTGCCACAATCCGTTTCTTGGTGGACTTCACATACGCCTTAGAATAGTAAATACCAGTCTTTGGCGTATGCAGGTTTCCTCACGATGTTTTCCTTCACCGAAAAACCTGTGGTATTACAATAAACCGTACTTAAGTTTCGAAAAACTCATTGGTACGGGCCAGGATCGAACCCACGACCTCATGAACGTGAGGCGAGTGCACGACCAACTAGGCCACCACGGCTCATTAAGTACCTACACTTAATTTTCTTTAGTTTCAAATTTTAAGATCTTCTGTTTATTTATGCAAAATCGAGTGCTGCTATAATTATGTAAAACATTTCGAGTCAGGATCTTCGACCATATTTTTCAACGTGTGAGTTAAAAATGAATATTGTCTTGTTTAAAGGCACATCCACACAACATATACGTGCTCGGAGCTACTTCATTAGCCGCACAAAACCAATGACATTTACCATTACGACGTCCCGCGCCAAAACGTCGTAACTCCACAACTCAACACGCCACAATCAACTCTACGCGTCCACGCTTAAAGTTCAATTTCAAGCGTCGACTCACGAAACATGACGCCGTTCTTACGGGTGTCAGGTGTATGACATTTCGAAACATACGCACACGATTCTTTTTTTTTTTTTTGTAAAAATGTTGTAGGACGGGTAATAGGTAGCTTCTTTATATTTTTACTTCAACGACGCGACGGTGGGTCCCAACGCTAAATAAAACACCTGAGAAATGCTTGGAGGTACAGTCGACCGCACATCGGTGGAACAGGCCAGCTCAAGGTCATTATGACATGACCTTGAGCTAGGCCAGCTCAAGGTCATTTTGACCTTGAGCTGGCCTATCCTATCAGGGAGTTTCTATGCTATGAGAGACCAGTTTATTTTACTGGTTTTGTTTCTACTGACGTGCGGTCGACCGTACATAAGCAGTCCTTCTCTAAAGGGCTCCCTAATCGTGACTGTAATGTGTAATGCCAAGAAGTCGAATAATAAATTAAACACGTAATGATACTGTCACTTTTGTGTAGTTGGCAAATATCATAAATAATCACTTAGTTTTGTTCGTCTTGTCATCGTTTGAAGTTTGTGGTACTTTTCGCTCATCTCACAGATGAGCGAAAAGTACCACAAACTTCAAACGATACGACCCTTTCCCTACCAGCTGGTGTGATAGTGAATGAGTGACCCATGACATAAGTTCACAGGCCTTATATTAATATTCCAAAAGCCACAATTATAAATTCCAATATTATTAACCATCATCCTCTGAACTAGCATACAACAAGGAACCATTAAAAAGCCGACAGTCTGAGGTCACTATAAAATAATAATAAAAATTTAATGCAAACCGTTCAATGACTATTTATAAGGCCTGGAAGCTTAAAGACTCTGAACGCAACTGGCATTGTAAAGCAAACCTATTTTAAAATTAGAACCTCGCATCCGAACGTTAAGTTCAATAATGGAATCCCATCGCCCGGAAACGAAAAAAAAACGCGGCAAAACTTTCAAACTTGGAACTCAATGGATGTCATTTTTTACGTCTGTTAGGGTTGTCGCAGTGAGAAATGATATAATTTATATCGGCTCGCTGGTAGCAAGCGGCTACCCGTTTTGTGAGCGCGATAAAATACAAATCAAAAATAAATTTTATAATATTTTTTCTCTTCTACTAATTTAAAATGTTTCCTTATCAACGCGCGGCGCGCTGCGACAAAAGGCATAGGGATGTGACGCGTGCTGCTATCGAACGAATATCGATGCCGACCTCTTCTATTATCAGTTAGGATTATATAGAATACCATGCTAGGTTAATAAGTGATCCAGTAGACGTTCTTCGTATTAAAAATTGTGTCGTTGAAATTATTAGTAAAATATTTATCAGAAAAAAACATAATGTTATAAACAAACTAGCTATCTTTTATTTGCATCTACAACAATAACAAGAAGTTCTAAATCTGACAAATTAAACAAGTTCAAAGCGCTTATACCTATTTTGTTTAATAAATATGTTAAGGAAAATTAGATTATCTTTCCCAAAATAATCATTTAAATAGAAGTTTACGGAAATATTAAACATTGAAACTTGAGAAAAACTTAATTGCAATATGAATAAGTTTTTTAATATTTCTTCAGCTCTGACTTATACCGACGCTCATACAAATCAGAGCTCAAAAAATTACACTAGTTTTTACAATACAATCTAAGTTAGGTAAATTGCAATTAAGTTAGTGTTTTGATGTTTTAGTTTATATATTTCATTCATTATTTTTTTGAGATAGGACTTTATAATATTTATAATAATAATAATACCTATAAATTATATAGACTAATCTAATTAAAATAAAATAAATAGAATAATTAATTTCATTTTATTTAGAAGTTGCATTTTATCAGCTTCTTATCGATGTAAGCTGCACTACATACACACACATAGACATTTCCCTCACACAAATCAAAGCACGCGCTCATACGAGCACGAAACGAATGAAATATTCAAATTTGGAAGCTGATTTCGTTTATGGCTACTTAATTTGGGTGATTCGATTTGAATATTTAAAAAAGGAACGTAAGAAAAAATGTACGGCCATAGACATTCCTCGGTTCGGACCGCGCGGTGGACACAACGTTTTTTTTAACTTTTTTAAGTGTAGCAGATTTCTGTTATTTATTACGTGCCAGTATTTATGACAAGCGAATTGATTGAAAGAATTATACGGCTCTGTTTGCCAGTGTTTACAAAGTCTAAGTTTTTATTTGTTATTTGGCTTTACACGGCTGCGTCCTTCACCTATTCGCCTAATATTTTAGGTTTGTACAATTAAACTTAGGTAGAATCGATTTAAACTGTAATTTGGATTATAAGATTATTTAGAAATACGACGGGGCGTGTGGAGTATTTTTAGGGTTCCGTCAAATATGGAGACCCATAAAGCGATTTTTGTCCAACTGCATGTGCGGCGAATAACTCGAAAACGTAACATTACCAACGTAACAATCATTTTAAAAAAAACATTAAGATAGATAATAAATGTCAATAATTGTTAATGTCTTATGGTAATTAATTAATTGTCAAGAAACTTAACAATAGAATAGAAACACTTTTCCACCAAAAATGACTAAAGTTTATGTTTATAAACATTCCATAAACTGCCTTTCAACTAGGTAGGCAGTTTGTTGAATAGATGATAAGGAAAGTCCAGGAAAACAATCTTTTCCGACACACCAGGGAAACAAATAATAATTTACGGAGTCCGTAGATTGTTACGACGTACGCACTTTGCTGATTTTTTATAGATTACGCGAGTTACTTAGCTGTGGCTGAAATACGATACCTTTTTAAATGCCCAGTGGCAATAACTAAACATGGAGCTTATACGGCATCTTTACAGGGCTTCGCGAGGTGCCTTCGATCACTCATAATAACTAGATATAAAGTACTTCAATTCATTCTTCAAATCATAAGGAAAAAAACAGATACAGTAGTGTACATCTAGCTAGGTGGTCTTATCGCTAAGAGCGATTTTAAGTATTAATGTGTGTTTTATACACACTTATTATGTCGCTGTTAAAGCTGGCCGGTTGGCTTAGTTGGTATGTGACGCTGCCTACTACACCCGAGGCCGTGGTTTCGATTCCCACCCGGGACCTGAGTATTACCTATATTTTATGTATGTTTTTCAGTTGTTGAGTCCATTCACAAGCTTCGGCTTAATTTGGGACTAAACAACCATGTGTGAATTTGTCCAAAACTTTGATAACTATTGAACTTTGAAAGCCCGAACTACGGTAAAACCTAAGGATTTACCGGTGAAACTTAAGATTTACCAAGTTATGATGGTAAAAAGCCGAATTGATCTTTAATAGTCGGTTAGGTTAGACTGTAAAATAAGTTCTAAATTCTGACTTACCATAGTCTCTTAGGTTTAACCAGTAATTCCTAAGATGTACCGTAGTTCGGGCTTTAACGTAACTTAAAGATAGACCAACAAAATATGATAAGAATTTAGAATTTCCATCTTAAAAACTCAAACACGCTACGATTTACGGTTTATTTCGAACATCATGACTTTGCGGTTATGTCAACAAAACAAGCCTTGTTTTGTGGTGCCAATAATTAGAGCACTGATGCGGTATCTACAGGTAATATCTGATCGAGAACAACAACGTATGCAGTGGTATTTGAAGCTGGTAGGTATATCGTTAGTGATGAAAATCCTCATGCATCCCAGCTGTAAGCTCGTAGAATTATCTTCAAGTTTATTGTGGTGTGGCTTACTAGTGATGTGCTACTCGTATAACATCGATATATGGCACTGAACGACAAGTTAAACGTTTTTTCAATTTCTTACGGTCGATCGCACGTCAGTGGAAAAAATCTGTATGAAGTAGAAACTCCCTAATAGGCTAGGCCAGCTCAAAGTCAAAGTGTTTCCACTGACGTGCGGTCGACTGTACTATACTTTATTACCAGAGGCATGAATCAAAAAAATTATGTGCAATGTGGTAAAATTATATTATTTAAAAATACGATTCCAAATTTACACAGCTTAGTGAAATTTAAACAGTTTTAGTGAAGAATTATTCTTCACTAAAGCTGCTATGTCAGTGGCCTCGGGGATAAGACGCGACCTATCATATCGAAAGGTCCGAGGTTCGATCCCCGGTTGGGCCATGTACCAATGGGTTTTTTCTCGAAACTTAAGTACATTTACTGACTGCTCTCAAACGGTGAAGGAAAACATCGTGAGGAAACCGAAGAAGAAATTCTTAGGCGCATGTGAAGTCCACCAACCCGCACTGGGCTAGCGTGGTGGACTATAGCCCGCACGCCCTCGTTGAGACGGTAGGCCTGAGCCCCAGCAGTGGGGACTGTTAATAGGCTGTTGATGAAAGCTGCTATTACTTTAGTAAGGATGTGAACTGCAGTATGGAATGCCGCGACCGGCATTGCGCCCTATTTTTATGAAAGAGGTGCTGTTTATTCCCCGGTTTTTTGTATTCTGAATATTAAAAACTATGGCGTAAAAAGACTTTTGTTACATAAAAAAATCTTTAACTAAACGTTAAAAATTAGGTATAGGTGATAATAGATGCAAAAAAAAAAGATATTAGTTGTTTTTTTAACTTAGGTCAATGTAATTTAATGAATGTCATTTTCTACTTCAAATTAAGACTGCAAAAATTATACTGCTACAGACTGCAATCCGATAAAAACAAATGTCTTTATACCGGAACAATAAAAATCTCTATAATCCAGAAATAATGCTACTACAGAATAAAAATACCTATCATAGTGTTTTATGGCCAATTGGTGTGCGAGTACTGCATAAAAATATGTATCTAAATACTTAAAAGCCGTTCAGGTTTAACTGCGGCGCGCTCGCGTCGGCCGTCGCGGAGCGAATGAGCAAAAAAGCAGCCGAGACGTTCATCTGACAAGTAACGTTGGGAGGAGCTTACGCATCCCGCCTCTAAAACCGAGCCCCACCATTGGTGCATTTAAAAATCGATTTCATTTTATAAATATGTAACCACTTTTGTTTCCCGCGCTCCAAACGGTTCCATTCACCTTCCATTTTCAAACAAACGTCACTCTTACCGCTCAAAACGAGAGATGGAAATTGAACGACACCGCAATAGAGATGCGACGCTTGCTGTCGATGAAACCTCAATTGTTTTACCGACGTATCTTTGTAGTCTCTTTTGTTTTATTTAAAAAGAGAGTCCGCCCGGGATTTTTTTTCTCGACATTCATCCAGTTCGTCGTGAACGCATATTTTTTGTTATATATCGTTTTCACGTCGAAATAAACAATGGAACTCACGTAGGTGGGTGAAATGGAATCGGTCATAAATAATGGTGTATTTATGATTTATGGTGAGACAGGGAAGGAGGGGGAGAGGAGGGGGCGCGTTACGTGGGAGATATTCAAATTCTAGTTGAGTACTTATCTAGTCGGTTTTCTCACTTAATAGTAAATGTTTAATGAGAATAATACCTAAGTACTTACTTAAATGCGTACTAGTCGTGTAATTAATATTAAATCCTGTTAGTTTTACTGTGAATAATTTGCCTACGATTACTATCTTTTAGGTTAGGCTTATCGAAAAACGCCGGCAACCTTATTAGATTTGTTTATAATAGACTAGCTTTTTCCCGCTGCTTCGCCCGCGTAGAAAAGTTATTCGCGTGTACATTGTGTAACAGCGCCCTCTATGTAAGTAGGCGTTTTGTTACTTAGGGAGTGTTAGCGGACGCCCCGCGACTTTGTCCGCGTTAAAAAGTAGCCTATATGTTATTTCGGGATGTAAGCTATCACTGTACCAAGTTTCATCAAAATCTGTTCGGTAGTTTTTGCGTGAAAGAGTAACAAACATTCTCACAAACTTTCGCCTTTATAATATTAGTAGGATAGGATAGGATTAGTAGGATAGGATAGGACTAGTTGGATAGGATAGTAGGATTTGTCGTGGGAACATAAATGAATCAATTTAATCCATTTATTGACAAATCTACAAGTCATTTATCTATGGAATACTTAGTCAACTTTCAACGTTTATGAAGTCTAGGGGCATTATTCAATTTACCTACCTACATCTTATTTTGTTACGGGTCAAGAATACCCCTGTCCCCCATCGGTGCCTCAATCCGTTTGTTGTTGGACTTTGCATACGCCTTAGAATAGAAATTCTATTATTTGGCGTATGCAGTTTTACTCACGATGTTTTCTTTCCTACTTGAGTTCCAAAAAACTCATTGTTACGGGCCAAGGTGCACTCATGCACGACCTCATCAACTATAAGACAAAACAAGACAAGACAAGACAAGACAAGACAAGACAAGACAAGACAAGACAAGACAAGACAAGACAAGACAAGACAAGACAAGACAAGACAAGACAAGACAAGACAAGACAAGACAAGACAAGACAACACAAGACAAGACAAGACAAGACAACACAAGACAACACAAGACAACACAACACAACACAAGACAACACAAGACAACACAAGACAAGACAAGATAAGCATTTAATGCTGTATAAAATATTACAAAACATTATTTTTAATTCTTTTATTTTCCTTCAGCTTCCCCTTGGACATAGGCCTCTTCCCAGGATTTCCACATCAACTATAAAGGCTACCATAAATACAAAAAAACTGAAATGTCATCGTCAAGATTAACATTTGTCACGAAATAAATAATAAAAACATGTTTCCACTGCAATTAGAGCTGCCGCAAAGCTGCTTCGGATCTGCCCATTTAATTACACGCAGCCCGAGGAGGATTTCATTTTCATAATGGACTGTTACCTGTCCCCCGCCACGGGGTAACGCCACCAGTTGTCGCAATTTCCCCAGGAAAATCAGAACAATATTTTTGTAGAGGTTAGCTAAAACGGATTTAAACCCTATATTTATACCTATTGATAATATAAGCTATAATATCCTATAAAAGCCTATAAAATCCTAAGATTTACCAAGTGATGGTAAAAGTCCATCAAGTCAAAAAGTTTAGTTAGGTTTAAACTAATTATTGACTGTTATGAAATGAATGACTGGCCGTAAAAATCTGAAATTAATTATCAATCCGGACTTTACCATTATCTTTTGGTAAATCATAGGTTTAAATACAGGTAAATCTTGGGATTTATCGCATTTTTGGCTTTTACAGATAAGCTCTACTTAGGTACTCAACTTAATATCGGTATTTACCTAATATCCTATATGTAAGTACATAATATATCAGAATATCTGATTTTTATATCACCAGACGTGCAACGCCGGGGCGAAAAGCTAGTGTGGACTAAAAGGCATAAAAATGTTTGGACAATAATGTTTCGGACAAATTTACGCACAGCTGTTTAGTCCCAAACTAAGCCGAAGCTTGTAAATGGGCACTCAACAACTGATAAACATACTTAAATACTTTTAAACAAATACTTAAAAACACACAAACACCAAGAATCTGAAAACCAACAGTTATCCTCATCACACAAATGTTGGTCCCGGGTGGGAATCGAACCCACGACCTTTGGCGCAGTAGGCAGGGTCACTACGCCAACTACGCCAACAGGCCAGTCAAATGTAAATGTATAGTTTGATTATGAAAACATTCAGCCCTGCTATTCTGTAAGCGTATTTGTGCAACTCGATCCTGAATCCGCAGTGAGATCGGTCTCTAACTCAATGATTCACAGTTCAATACTCACTTTACTTCGCAAGTGAAGTGTTTATTGTGTAGCTTGTATTTGTTTACACAATGCGACATCAAGGTCTTTCATGATCGGATGCGGAGTGAAGTGACTTGCGATGTGATGGTCGAGTTTTAATTCATACTTTACAGAATCACACAGCAGTTACATTACGACATGAATATGATTAAATTATAGTGCCGCAAAATGGCGAAACAAAATCAAGTTGTTTTTATTACAAAATATTAAATTTCTACCCTCGCCCGCCGGGTCGCAGTGCTGGGAAATTTAGGGTGTCGATAGTTGAAGTTATCGATAAAAATATAAACAAAACTCATGTGAAATCAACATTTACAGCCTGTGTACATATTGTACCTACATTTTATTTAGTCACACCTGCATTAATTAAACAATATAGGTAATACAAAAAATTTTGGGTTTTGAGACCACTAAAATTGTGTAATTGTATATGCTCTTATTTTGTTACTTTGTATTTAAATCTAGCTATTTTTTCCTCTTAAAATTAACAAACAGCGACTCGGTCCCGCGTCTAAAAATATTAGTAGGTAAGGTAGCCCTATAAAAAGGAAATACTTATAAAATTCAGTTCTTTCTTATCAATTATGTATGTCATCAAATTTATTTATTCGCAGATTTTTATATAATAAGTAGGTCGTATTTAAAATTTAATTCACCTAGTCTTGTTTTTACTCTGAAATCATTAAACTGACTTTAATTTAATTTAAGAGTTAAACAATAAAATTTTAAAAGTTACAAATACATCGACAGAAAGCTAGACAGTTACTGGTCGCATCACTATTCCACTTACAACTCCCGCCCAAGATTTGGCGCCAATTTTCACTGCGGGGTTGCCAGTAATGAATATTAGCGAGGTGCGTTCCGAAACCAAACGCACATGTGGCGAGATTGCGTTCGCAAACCGCGCAAAGTGGGCACTTTTGGGTCTTTCACGCTTCTCTGGTAGGGGTATTAAATAATATAGGGGCTGAATGCAGAGAATAAAACATATTTTACGCCGTATTGCCAAAGCGATTAAGTAGAACTGATGTTTTTTAAAGCGAAAAGTTAATATTGTCGATAGAATATTCAGTAGTTTAATAAGTAGGAAGGTACGGTCGACCGCACGTCAGTGGAAACAAAACCAGTATAAACTGGTCTCTTCTAGTATTGAAACTCCGTAATAGGCTAGGCCAGCTCAAGGTCAAAGTGTTACCACTGACGTGCGGTCGACTGTACGTGTTTGATAACCCTCGACTTCGAAAAATAATAGCAAGTAAGTACATATTTCCTTTGCTATGGATTTAGTTCCATTTTATGAAACACATTAGTTTATTGAAAATGTGAAAAATTCCCTTCCGGCCACATTTGCAACCGGGTTTTGTAACCAGTTGCCGTAGAAGAAATTCTTTTTTTGTTCGCAACTATAATTGCAAAAGAGGAATTTTATTTCTTTATTCGTATTTAGTGGCGTGGGAAAGTTATGAAGAAAACTATTACTATAGACGCGAATAAAGAAATAAAATTCTTCTTTCGCAACTAGTTGCAAACAAAGAAAATAACTTCTTCTACGGTAACTCGTTTGGGTCAAAAATTACTGGGTTACCTACAAAGAAAAAAATAATTGTGGGCAAATCATTTAGCAAATTCTTAACATTGCTTTGTAATGTAATATTTAATGAGAGAGTTAATCACAATAACAAAGTTTTTAAATAAAAAATTATACGTTGTTGTTAAAGTAAAAAAATAAAAATAAAGGTGGCGTTGCTTCGATCATTTCTAATCGGTCTAATTTAATCGAAAATTACAGTATTATATTAATTTAATTTAAAGTTTAAAAAATTTAAGTTTTTATAGATTAAAAAAAAAAGTTTTGTATTTTCAATGCAATTCATTTCGATAGCGTTCGCCGGATCGTGCCAGCAACCCTGTGTCCTTATTTTGTACAGTCGACCGCACGTCAGTGGAAACAAAACCAGTATAAACGGCTCTCTCTTAATATTGAAACTCCCTAAAGCGTGACACACACTGGGCGGCGGCGTTGCGAAGGCGTTGCGGCGGCGAAGGTTTGTATGAAGAACGCGCCGCGCCGCCGCCGCTTTGATGTAAAGGGCTTCATACTATTTCGAACATTACAGAAAAAACCGCAACGCTTTCGCAACGCCGCCGCTCAGCTGTGTGATTCTGTAAAGTACGAATTAAAACTCGACCATCACATCTAGTCACTTACTTCACTTCGCATCCGATCATGAAAGACCTTGATGTCGCATTGCGTAAACAAATACAAGCTACACAATAAACACTTCACTTGCGAAGTAAAGTGAGTATTGAACTGTGAATCATTGAGTTAGAGACCCATCTCACTGCGGATTCAGGATCGAGTTGCACAAATACGCTTACAGAATAGCAGGGCAGTAAGGCTAGACGAGCTCAAGGTCAAAGTATTTCCACCGGACAAAGAAAGATTACGAAGCTAATTCTTCAATAAACATAATTCATTAGCGTAATTTCGGATTTGGAACGTGGCGTGCTTCCGTTCGTCCAACCAAAAACCATGACCAATTTGGAACGACCCCTGGTTTTCTTCTCAATTGTATTGAAAACGACCCTTTCCGAGAGTTCTATATTGATTGGTCGTCTGGCTACGCGTCCAATTTAAAAAGACACATGCTTATACTTTAATGTCGTTAATTGAGGGGTCTTTTTTAGCTGGCGGTATGTCTCCATTACAATGAGTTTCCGCTTCATTGTGCCGCGCTCGAGAGAAGGATACAGTCAAATAAATAATGTTTGATTCACACTTGTTTAATGAACAGGGGTCGCCAACTTTTTATGTTTCACTTTCAATTTATTTATCTATTAGCACAGACTAAGTAATGCTCCATATATGGAGATCTTCTACCTTTAGGTAAGTGTTTTTTTTTTAGGTTTAGTTTATTTATTTATTTGTAGATTAGTTTTAGATTTATAATAAGTTATTTTTATATTTAGTTCTGTGGTTTATGTAAGTAGCAAATATAAAATTCAATATCATAATAAAGAAGTAATGCTATTGTATATAGATTAGTAGCTTCTGCCCGCGGTTTCGCCTGTGTGGAATAAGTTTTTCCAGCGGGAATTGTTTGCCGCGGTGAAAAGTAACCTATAAGTATACATACCTATGTTATTCAAAGATATTTTAACTGTACCAAGTTTCATCAAAATCCGTTCAGCCGTTACAGCGTGAAGGAGTAACAAACATCCATCCTCACAAACATCCTTACAAACTTTCGACTTTATTTTAGTAGGGTTTTTACGTACAGTAGAGCAATGAGGTAAAACATTTCGTTTCCACTTTATTTGGATGTCTATTTTTTTCTTCCAGCTTAGTGCACTGGAAACTTAGCAAATCTTGAAACATTGTAATTTTCGAGATAGTCTTAGGTTTATTACTTATTAAATTGAAATTAAATGTCAAATTTAAAAGTTTTATTCCAGTGTCCTGCTTATGGTTGTAACATAGCATATTTTCTATCCCATTATTTACTACTAGCTAAATTCCAATAAAAACTCCTTCCTTTCAATATGTCATTTGCACATAAGCATGTTGTTATTTATGTGAGCTAAGGGGAGGCCCCGCCTGAACAGAATGCCGTATCGTGTTAAAAGTGTAAAGGGAAATATTTAAATTTGTAGCCAATTCAGCCAGTACCTAACAACACGGTAATCTGAAAAACGGTAACTAAATGACTAAAAATAAATGAATTATCTTATCTTAAAACAGGTACCCACTAAAATATTTCCTAAAAAATGTTGCCAACCGCTTTCCCGGCGGACCATAGACAATAAGTTATGTTCTCCTTTCGGCTACCGTGCGCGAGCCGCGCCGTAAACAAGATATATGGCTCTTGCGCATAAAAAACAAAATGACGCGCTCGATTTGTACAAACTAGGGAACAGTGAGTTATTTTGTGTAATCGATCAGTTACAACCAGCAGTGACGTCACTGGTTTTTTTGTCTGTTGCAATGTTACAATACAATAAAAAGGTCATCATCATCATCAACCTGCACTAGTCCACTGCTGGACAAAAACCTCTCCCAGGGATCTCCACCACGCCCGGTCCTGCGCTAACCTCATCCAGCCGGGTCCCGCGACCTTAACCAGATCGTCGGTCCACCTTGTGGGAGGCCTACGCTGCGTCTTCCGATACGTGGTCGCCACTCGAGAACCTTTCTGCCCCAACGGCCGTCAGTTCTACGAGCGATGTGCCCAGACCACTGCCACTTCAGATTCGCAATTCTTTGAGCTATGTCATTCTGATAACAATACTATATTACCTACTTGCTTTTTACGTAGCGGCAACGTATAAATGAAATAATGTAAACAGCCTAGCTTTGTTCTTTGAAAAGAAAACATTTTTATTTTGGACTTTCACGAACAATATAAACCTTGACACAATCATTTTACTTCACTGTTTATTCTTCACCAGATCCAAAAATTCACTGTAACAAAAATGGTTTGTTTATCAGTGCGCAGAATTATTTTTTATTAATAATAATATAATAATAATAATGTTTGGACAAATTGACACACGGCTGTTTAGTCCCAACTAAGCCGAAGCTTGTACATGGGTACTCAACAACTGATAAACATACATAAATACTCTTAAATAAATACTTAAATACATACAAACACCCAGAATCCGAAAACCAACAGTTATGCTCATCACACAAATGTTGGTCCCGGGTGGGAATCGAACCCACGACCTGTGGCGCAGTAGGCAGGGTTACTACCACTACGCCAACAGGCCAGTTATTTAAGTACTTTTGATAATACTGTATTAAAGCTGAATTGTTTGTTTGCTTGTTTGTTTTGTTTGCATGTATGTATGAACGCTCTAATCTCTGGAACTTCCGGTCGGATTTGAAAATTTATTTTTGCATTTGATAGTCCAATTTTTGAGGAAGGCTATAGGCTCTTCAACATCACGCTACGACCCTTGGGAGCCGAGCAAAAAGAGAGAGTCAGCAATAACTTTTTAAACGCGGGCGCGGAAGCAGCAAATGCGAAGGCCTACCCCACAACGCGCCGGAGGTCGGCCGCCTCGCACAGGTTGTTGTGGCCGAGCCCTAGGCCCTTCTGGAACGTGTGGAACACCAGCGGAGCCCCGCCGGCCGCCCGCGACTCCGCCACCGCGCCGTGCAACTACGACACAAGACTTTGTTAGACCTATTTCCCGAAAAGGTGTTCATTCGGATGGAGCACGCCATCTAAATTTAGCTCTTTTTTTATCTGTAAAAATAAGAAAGAGATGGCATGAGTTTTAGAACTGTCAAATTAGTTTAGTCACTTATTACTTTGACAGCGAAGTCCTTACGACTTCACGATCTTGTCTCCCCTCCTTATTACCTTGACAGGGAGACGTAAGGAACGATCTTTTCTCCCCACCTTATATCCCTCAGAGTGTTAAAACACCCGATCGGGTTTTATTAATATTGTCTGCAGAATGTGACGCGACCCGATCGGGTGTCGTCGCTGTAGGCTATTATCACGTATATATATGTATAGGTATGAGTGATTTCTCGAAAATCAAAAAATGACGTCCACATTCTGCGGAGTTTTCTAATTTTGACAACCACATTCTAAATGATATATTATCTTGACAGGGAGATCTTAAGGCACGATCTTGTCTCCTATCTTTATTGCATTGACTGACAGCGAGATCGTAAGGCACGATCTTGCCCCCCTCCTTAATACCTTGACAGCGAGATCGTAAGGTACGACCTTGTCTCCCCTCCTTATTACCTTGACAGCGAGATCTTATAAGGCACGATCTTGTCTCCCCTCCTTATTACCTTGACAGGTAGACATGAGGCACGATCTTGTCTCCCCACATTATTACCTTGATAGGGAGATCGTAAGGCACGATCTTGTCTCCCCCTCCTTATTACCTCGACACCGAGATCGCAAGGCACGATCTTATCTCCCCTCATTATTACCTTGACAGCGAGATCGTAAGGCACGATCTTGTCTCCCCTCCTTATTACCTTGACAGCGAGATATTAAAGCACGATCTTGCCTCCCCTCCTTAATACCTTGACAGCGAGATCGTAAGATACGATCTTGCCTCCCCTCCTTAATACCTTGACAGCGAGATCGTAAGGCACGATCTTGTCTCCCTTCGCGTGCAGCATGAGGATCGGCAGCTCGGGCACCGCGCCCAGGTATTGGTCCGTCGTGAACGCGAACTCCGAAGACGCCGAGAACGGCTTCACGAACATATCCTTGAAGTACGGAAGCCAGGATACCAGCTAAAAAGAATGGGAAGCATCTAGACACGGCCGCAGTTTAGGCAGACCAGATATAAAAAAACCAAAATATTAAAAACAAGCCTTTATTAAAATGTACAAAAAGAAAACATTAAACCCTGATCACCATCTATCAGCAAACTACTCATCAAGAACAATCTAACGAGGCCAAATTGAAGGTTTTATGTTAAGTTTTTAGGGGGGTTCTAGTCACCAACTTCAAGCTTCATCATCAGACCTTGATTAAGTACCATCTGTCAGCAAACTACTCATTGAGACCAATCTAACGAGCCCAAACACGGCGGAGTTTCGTTGAGGAGTTCTGACTGCATCATGCAGCCTGATGATTATGATGTATGGTACCTTGGAGAAGGGATGCGCCTGGATCTCGTCGACGAGGTTGTTGAAGGGCGCCTCGAGCACGAGCGCGTCGGGCGGAGGCCGGCGCTCCGCTCCCAGCCGCGACGCCAGGTGCGACGCCACGCCCGTGCCTGGAAACACTCAGCAATGGTGTGATGGCTCAGCGACCTTATTTTATCTTCTTAGGGGCCAGGAAAACCAGGCGACTCTTTGACCCTATGGGATCTGTTGTGCCAAACCTCTGTTTACCAAATTTTGGTGGACTTGGAACACATTCTAATCTCTGGCGTATGCAGGTTTCCTCGCGATGTTTTCCTTCACCGAGAAACCTGTGGTATTTTAATACCAGACAACCTCATTGGTACGGGCCAAGGTAGGAACCGAGCGTCAGTGGCGTAGGGGATAAGACGCGGCCTATCATATCGAAAGGTCCGGAGTTCGATCCCCAGCTGGGCCATGTACCAATGGGTTTTTTCTCGAAACTTAAGTACATTTACTGACTGCTCTCAAACGGTGAAGGAAAACATCGTGAGGAAACCTGCATACGCCGAAGAAAAATTCTTAGGCGCATGTGAAGTCCACCGACCCGCACTGGGCTAGCGTGGCGGACTATAGCCCAAACGCCCTCGTTAAGAGGGTAGGCCTGAGCCCCAGCAGTGGGGACATTAATATGCTGTTGACGAAGGTAGGAACCCACGACCTCATGAACGTGGGGCGAGTGAACAACCAGCTGGTAGGCTACCAGCTCTCTCATCATTTTCCCACCAACTTGGCGTTAACGCCCTAGCTAAGGCCTCAGCAGAAAAACCAAAGCCCAGTTCGGGCTTTTGCATGGTCGTGTCCAAAAGGTCAACTTTCAAAGTTGTTCAACATTGACGTTTCAAAAGCATGACAGATCTAGGATGGTATTGTAAGATTGTAAGCTATATTTGCATTCCTCTAGAGCTCGTCATATCAGCCTGTAGATGTCCACTGCTGGACAAAAGGATCTCCACGACGACCGGTCCTGCGCTAACCTCATCCAGCCGGGTCCCGCGACCTTCACCAGATCGTCGGTCCACCTTGTGGGAGGCCTACGCTGCGTCTTCCGATACGTGGTCGCCACTCGAGAACCTTTCTGCCCCAACGGCCGTCAGTTCTACGAGCGATGTGCCCAGCCCTCTGCCACTTCAGCTTCGCAATTCTTCGACCTATGTCGGTGACCTTGGTTCTCCTGCGGATCTCCTCATTTCTGATTTGATCTCGCAGGGAAACTCCGAGCATAGCTCTAGAGATATATATCAGGAACTCAAAAAATTGCTACCTACTTACATCTAAACTACAAGTTTCTGTAAATATTATTATTTTCGTTTATTTTATTTTTCAGCTAACCCAAGGAGTGCCCCCACAGGAGTACGGTGGGCCTCTTGTCCTGGTCGAGGGAGTCCAGCAGCCAGGAGTACACGTGGAGGGCGTCCTCCACCACGCCCCGCTCCGTCGGCCGCACCCGCGTCGAGTCTCCGTACCCTTCAGCACAATCATCATCATCAACCCTTCAAGGTCCAATGCTGGACATGAGCCTTCCCCAATGAGCACCACCACACCCGGTCCTACACATCCAGCCGCTTCCGGCCACCTTCTTCATGTCGTCTCACGCTGTGCGTAGTGTCTTCGGTCTCCACTCCAGAACTCTTCAGCCCCAACAGCCGTCGGTTATATGTTCCTTCGCCCCCAGCAGAAAACCAGCGCTTCTCCTCCCGGGTGCAGCATCATGCTGAGTTGGTGACCTCTTCGCATCCACAGCATCGTCTACCTAATTTATATTAGGTTTAATTAATTAATTTTTACCCATTTTATTGCATGTTTGTGGTTGTCGAATAAAATGATCTCTTTCTTTCTTTCTTTTCTTTCCTTAAAACCCAAGTGCCAATAAGTAACATATGAAAGTCGTCGTTTGTCGAGTCAGTGCCACCTGACTCAAAAACTGACATTTTGAGGCGTATCTCATCTTCTTAGGGGGCAAGGAGTGCGCGGCTACACTTCGACCCTACATGATCTGTTGTGCCAAACCCCTGTCCATCACCGGTACTCCAATCCGTCTTTTGGTGGACTACACATACGCCTTAGAATAGAATTTCCAATCTTTGGCGTATTCAGGTTGCCTCGCAATGTTTTCCGTCACCGAAATCCTGTGGTATTTTATTAAACTAAAGAAAACATGGAGCGGGCCGAGGTTCGAACCTACTCATGAACGTGAGGCGAGTGCACAACCAACTAGACTACCACGGCTTCACTTTTAAGACGTACGTAAGCCCAAAACCACGAAACCGTCAAGCCCAGCGCAGCTCACCTCTATAATCAAAGGTGATGACGTGGAAGTCCAGTTCTTGGAACACCTTGTACATTTGCAGCCGGTGCGGGGACGCCCTGTGGTTTGAGTTGCCTGGAAATTGTTAAAACGAAGTCATACATACCTATTATACTTATACCTATACAAACATATCTTCACGCTGTCCCTGGCGGGGTAGGCAGAAAGAACGCGCGACGCCACTGTTCACGTTTTTCTCGAAACTTAAGTAAATACATTTACTGACTGCTCTCATACGGTGAAGGAAAACATCGTGAGGAAACCTGCATACGCCGAAGAAGAATTCTGAGTCGCATGTGAAGTCCACCAACCGCACTGGGCTAGCGTGGTGGACAACCCTGACGCCCTCGTTGAAGGGTAGGTCTGACCCCAACAGTGGGGAAACATTAATAGGATGTTCATCAATCATCATCAACAGCCTATTAATCTCCCTACTGCTGGTGGGTAATCTCAACGAGGGCGTGCGGGCTATAGTCCACCACGCTAGCCCAGTGCGGGTTGGAGGACTTCACATGCGCCTAAGAATTTCTTCTTCGGCGTATGCAGGTTTCCTCACGATGTTTTCATTCACCGTTTGAGAGCAGTCAGTAAATGTACTTAAGTTTCGAGAAAAAACCCATTGGTACATGGCCCAACCGGGGATCGAACCTCGGACCTTTCGATATGATAGGTCGCGTCTTATCCCCGAGGCCACTGACGCTCTCGCACACGCCGGGGCCACTGACGCAATAGGATGTTGATTTTTTGATTTGAGTGACTTGCTCAAGTTGTGCTGTGTGGCCGTACCATTCTATTTGAATTGAAAAACAAAGTTCTAACCGTGGCAGTACAACACGACTGTGTTCTGGGTTTTTTTCAGCTCCTGCAGCAACCTGTCGTCCGCCGTGGCGTAGTCGCGGATAACGAACACCTCGCGGAAAATCGAGCACGGGATCAAATGCCACACACCTGCAATCATAATAACTAGCTGTTGCCTGCGGCTTCGCCCGCATGGAATAAGTACCTATAAACCATCTGGAAGAAATTATCTGAACAATAGTGAAAACCGCATCAAAATCTGTTGCGTAATATAATTATTACGATAAACGAGACCAACTACGCATCAGGTAGGATTGCCTCCGCCCTGTGTCGCGGGTGGCATGGACACATAAACACAATCACAAACATCCAAGACCCGAGAACAAGGACTTATCGATCAGATAAATGCTTGCCTCGGCCAGGATTCGAACCCGGGACACCGAGCACACCAGGCAAATTCATCACTAACAACTGGACTGCATGCAGCCTCATTTGTATACCTACGGGGTGATTTTTTAATCACTACCCAAATTTTTGTTAGGCTCAGGTATCGACCAAAGATTAATTTTTGAAAAAAAAAAGGTAGGTAAATTTTTATAATAAAATATTTTTTCCTGAAAAAAGTTTCAAGCGGGAGTTCAACCTTGTATTCACACATACATAGATTTTTTGGGACAAAATGTTGTGGTGCCACACCTCAATTTGTCATCATCATCATCATATCGTAGCATGTAGCCTGTAGACGTCCACTCCTGGACAAAGGCCTCCCCCAAGGATCTCCACGACGACCGGTCCTGCGCTAACCTCATCCAGCCTGCTCCCGCGACTTTCCCCAGATCGTCGGTCCACCTTGTGGGAGGCCTACGCTGCGTCTTCCGATACGTGGTCGCCACTCGAGAACCTCTCTGCCCCAACGGCTGTCAGTTCTACGAGCGATGTGCCCAGCCCACTGCCACTTCAGCTTCGCAGTTCTTTGAGCTATGTCGGTGACCTTGGTTCTCCTGCGGATCTCCTCATTCGATCTCGCGGGAAAACTCCGAGCATAGCTCTCTCCATTGCCCTCTGGGTGACCTTGGGCCTTCTTATGAGGCCCATAGTGAGGCCAATATTGTAGTACTAGATTAAAAGAAAGAAAAAAACACCAACCATTAATTATCACTATCATCAAAGATCACAATAATAAAATTTGGAGTGTCTGAAAAATCACGCGACCGGCCAGGAGTCCAAATGAAATTCGTACTAACCAAGTTTTATCTGGCGTTCGTCAACTTGAGAATAAAAATCTATTGTGAAATGTCTGCCGCCAACTATATTGACGCTCGACGGGTTTTCGTAGTCTAGATTTCTGGGATAGTTTACTGAAAATTCACAAAAAAATCCGTTAATAACTTCAGCATGCTTTTGTCATTGATTTGTTACTTCATCAGGTTGAAGTGAGTAGTTGATAAGAAACTTAAGTACATTTACTGACTGCTCTCGAACGGTGAAGGAAAATCGTGAGGAAACCTGCATACGCCGAAGAAATTCTTAGGCGCATGTGAAGTCGACCAACCCGCACTGGGCTAGCGTGGTGGACTATAGCCCGAACGCCCTCGTTGAGAGGGCAGGCCTGAGCCCCAGCAGTGGGGACATGTTAATTGGAATAGCACGCTAAGAGTCATTTTTTGTACCACGGTGCGAAAACAAGAAAAACATAGACTTAACTGACCACCTGAGTCAATAGTATGTTTTAAGTTTTAAACCTTATGGTCATAGGAATAAGTCATCAATTCATCGTGACATCCAGGTATAAGACTTGATTTAAAAGAAGGTGAACCTGGTCTGCTAGACTGGAACCTTGACCGTACCTACGACTTGTTATGCGCTCCCTAAACGGCATGACATGCATTACATGCTGTCACTCATGCATGACCGTCTATATAGTTGTAGTGATATACGTGCATAACATGCCGTTGCTTCACTGTACTGATTGATAGCAAGCATGATGGTCCATCATGCAGCATGATAATTCACGTGAACGTTGCATGTCATGCAAGCATGATCGTTTAGGGACCACTTTACT
Source organism: Metalampra italica (assembly GCA_949699065.1). Lineage (NCBI taxonomy): Eukaryota > Metazoa > Arthropoda > Insecta > Lepidoptera > Oecophoridae > Metalampra > Metalampra italica. The sequence goes on along the minus strand of OX452995.1, from coordinate 1,597,905 downwards.
CACTGCAATTAGAAAACACCATTTTCCTTTGTACAGATTTGCTGTATTTGAAGACCAGAGGAAGGATCGCAGCTTGTATGACCAGCACGCCGGCAGTCAGCGACGCGCCGGCAACTATGATCACTCTACAACCAAACAGCATATCAGCCCTGCACCGTCCACTGCTGGACATAGGCCTTCCCCAAGGAACGCCACCACACCCGGTCCCCCGCCCTCCGCACTCTAAACCAATGATTCAACTAAAAAAACATAAATTAAAAAGCTAAAACGCGACTACGAAAAAAAATTTCTTTTATCGGTGGTGACCAGAGAGTTGTTAGTATTGTTAGTATACATAGAACGCGCGTTAGCAAGTCTGAACTGTAAGCACGGGTCTGAACAGTCTCGAAATGTTCGGGGCGACGCTACTAGTCACAACACGCCAGTAGCGCTGTTTGTTGCTCTCGCCGGTATTTATTTAGATTTGGAGTAATCATGGTGAAATGTGCAGTGCCAAGCTGTAAACACGATTCAGGGAAAAGAACGATCTAGAAAAAATCTATATAGAAGCGTCCATAGAACACCTGCTTACACTTGGCACAATGGGCAATGAGCGATGCGCGCGCTCTATAGCTAGTATACTAACTCTATGGTGGTGACACTCCTACCTATATTTTAGACAATTTAAAAAAAAAATTTAACTGATAGAAAAATCGGTCAGAATGTTTTTTTTATATCTTTGAATGCAGTTCTACTTAGATTTGAAAATAATTTCCTTCAATGTTTAGGGTATCAACCATGGCTTTTAATTTCCACGCTGTATATATTCACTAGCTATTTCCCGCGACTTCGCCCACGTAGAAGTTATTCCCGCGGGAACAGCTTTCTCGAGTGTTATTCTGAAGTTAATCTATATTAGTGTAAGGTGGACATACGCGGTCTGCGGTGGCGGCCTACCGCAGGCCGCAGCTTCAATATGCAAACACAGGCCGCGCGTGTCAGAAGTCTCACATACATTGCATAGGGAATACAACAGGCCGCCACCGCAACCGCTGGCCGCGTATCTGTGATACGCGTAAAGATTCATCAAATCTTTTCCGTGGTTTTTGCGTGAAAGAATCAAACACAAACTTTCGCGTTTATAATATTAGTAGGTAGGATTCTTGGAGTTCACTCACCCTATGACCATAATTTTTTATAAACACGGCTCTTGACTTAATTTATAATTATAATATTTTTGTGGTTTTCATTACCATTTTATTATTTTTCTCAATTCTATATTATTTCTGTAACATCTCATTGAAATTTTGTTGTCATCTTGACAGGCTAGCATATGATGTTACGACGTAAAATCTTCTTGGATATATTATCTAGTTTTAATGCATGGAACTAATATGTACTACGTATGTCAGCCTTATTAGTTACATGGTTTAATGAAATAGATTTAGTACGGTCGACCGCAAGTCATTAGAAACAAAACCAGTATAAACTGGTCTCTCATTGTATTGAAACTCCCAATAGGCTAGACCAGCTCAATATCACAGTGTTTCCACTGACGTGCGGCCGACTGTACCCACAAGGAAAATCAACACTATTTAACATAATTCACTCCCTCCTCAGATTATAAACTGAGATTCCTAGTAACTTATTTAAGTCCCGAGACGGGGTTTGGCGCCCGACGCGTAGCGAGGGCGCCAATAGTTCGAGGGACCTCTAAATAAGTCTTGAACCCGAGGTAAACACTGTGCTTTTCATTAAGAATACACTGAAAGTAAAAACAAATACATAAAATGAGTGTTAATACAAATCTCTGCTATACGGAAGTATAAACAAAACTCTACAACTCGAAAACAAATGAAGATCGGATTGCCGCTTTCCCGTCTATTTTATAATAAAGTCAGTAATATTTATAATAAAGTCATTTAAAAAAATATATTTTTTAATTATTACATAACTTTATGTTATTTCAATTTTACATCGCGCTGTAATTGAGTGGCTGTATAGACAGTTGGAACATGGTCCTATAGAAATGTCAAAATAGTACTAGTTTTTTTTATATATAATTTGACAGCTGTCAGTTGAAAGCGATTCTCCCTAGGGCTGAGATGTATTACTTTCAACCCGCTCCTCAGGCAACTTCAGACCTACTTTCAGAGTATGAGTAATGAAAAATATATGTATCAAACAGTTTATTGATTGACCCTAATAAATAGTAATAAATTAAGTACAACTAGAAGCACTAATATTACGTATAGTATTAATAAATAATAGCACATCGTATCACATTAACATTTGAATATTTGTGACCACTTAATTACAAATATCTTCTATCTTTTTTAAATATAGTTTTACGGCCAATTGGAAACAAGTCCCTATAGGCCAAATCGAAGAATACATAAAACCGCAGCACGGCCTCCAAGGGCACAACTAGTGCCATTCGGTGATCCACACCGCAGCTAACACCGCACTAAACTGATAGTAGGTTCAATGTCAATTTAACAAGAATTAAAGTGTATATTGTGCGGGATAGTTAAATAAAAGCGTGTAACCACTCTACCGGATAGTTCCGCCTCGCGGGGCCCCCTAGCGCATTCTGTGCTCTGTGCACTTGCCACAGATTATAAATAAAACATATAATTGAGTATTGCTCTGGTGTGCGAAGTGAGTCAGCGTGATGAGAGATCAACTCTCACCGGTGCTTGTCTACGAACTCCCTGGAAATAGATAAAAAAAGTTCATTGGGTATGTAACACATTTTTAGGGTTCCGTAGCTCAAAAGAGGAAAAAAGGAACCCTTACAGGATCACTGCGTCGTCCGTCTGTCTGTCTGTCCGTCTGTCAAGACCATTTTAAATGTTTAAAACATAGTCATAACACACATATAAATAAACTGCCAACCTGCTTGTTTTTTTAAAGGAGGTTTGGGCTTGGTTAGATCTTTAAGCCATATCTTATTTAAAATATATAAAAACATTTCGTATTCATTGAACTGGCGGCGGTTCACAAAAATACGGCACAAATTAGAGTTCTGCTTAAAGGACACTTGCTTTTATAATTTTAAGGCATTCTGATACGAAGGCAGAAGAAAGAAAGAAAGATGTTCATTTACTGCCTTAAAAGTTACATAATATGTATTATTATGATACAACGAAACCCTTAAAACCAGCAGTCAGGTCTTCCCCATTTATACTTCCAAAAATAATAACCAAGTACAGTCGACCGCACGTCAGTGGAAACACTGACTTTGAGCTGTTTGTGCAGAAATTTCTGCGTGTGTGTGAGAGAGAGATGAATACAACTGACCGCACGACGCTCGGCAGGTCCTTGGCGTTGCATATCCACTTGTGCCCGAGGTTCTCCCGCTTCTCGTACGCGTGCAGCGTCACGGGCGCTCCGCCCTCCGCGCGGGACGCCAGCACCGACCGGTACAGCTGCCGACACAGAACAAACAGGAATCACCCTTTCAATTTCCACCAGAGCCAAAGGCCTTTGTAATGTGTATTAACGGGCTTGACCTTGCCCCCAAACCAGAATCCGGTTCCAGTCAAAAACCAAATTTCAATTAGGAATTCCTGTCACAAAAAACTGGCAACATATCAACCTCCGCGGTCCTCTTGCGGGCCGCGGCTTCTGCCCGAACCACTAGTCACCCTGTAATTATATGGCTAAATGATAGAGTCAGTCATAAGCAGACGTTGTCTCACCGCTTGCCTGGGACAATCCAGAATGGTGGTACGGTCAAGCGCAAGTCATCGGAAACAGAACCAGTATTAACTGGTCCCTCAAGTATTGAAACTCCCTAATGGGCTAGGCCAGCTCAAGGTCAAAGTGTTTCCACTGACGTGCGGTCGACTGTTATACCTATCTAATTCTTCAGAGTCGTTATGTAAAAACAAACTTTTTACTGAGTTGGTATTTAAAAATATGAACCCTACGACTCACCAGGAATCCTACGACTCACGCCCTGGGTCCCACCACGTCACTTGAACTCCACGACTCACCAGGAGTCCTACGACTCACGCCCTGGGTCCCACCACGTCACTTGAACCCCACGACTCACCATGAACCCCACGACTCACCAACCACCCCACGACGTTACGTCACTCTAGCCTTGAACCCCGCGACTCACCAGGACTCCTACGACTCACGTCCCATCACGCCACTTGAACCCCACGACTCACCAACCACCCCACGATGTTACGTCACTCTAGCCCCACGACGTCACTTGAACCCCGCGACTCACCAGGACTCCTACGACTCACGTCCCATCACGCCACTTGAACCCCACGACTCACCAACCACCCCACGACGTTACGTCACTCTAACCTTGAACCCCGCGACTCACCAGGACTCCTACGACTCACGTCCCATCACGCCACTTGAACCCCACGACTCACCAACCACCTCACGATGTTACGTCACTCTAGCCCCACGACGTCACTTGAACCCCGCGACTCACCAGGACTCCTACGACTTACGTCCCATCACGCCACTTGAACCCCACGACTCCCCAACCACCCCACGACGTTACGTCACTCTAGCCCCACGACGTCACTTGAACCCCGCGACTCACCAGGACTCCTACGACTCACGTCCCATCACGCCACTTGAACCCCACGACTCACCAACCACCCCACGATGTTACGTCACTCTAGCCCCACGACGTCACTTGAACCCCGCGACTCACCAGGACTCCTACGACTCACGTCCCATCACGCCACTTGAACCCCACGACTCACCAACCACCCCACGACGTTACGTCACTCTAGCCCCACGACGTCACTTGAACCCCGCGACTCACCGCGAGTCCCGCTTACGCACCTTGAGCCCCACGACGAAGGGCACGATGACGTCGTCCTTGGCGTGCAGGATGAGCACGGGCGCGGTGCGCGCGCGGCGCAGGTGCGCGTCCGAGCGGAACGCGGGCTCCGCCGCGCGCCGGAACGGCGCCACGAACGTCGCCTCGTAGTACGGCAGCCACGTCACCAGCTGACACAAACACACAAAGATTGTGATCAAGATCATCATCATATTAGCCTGTAGACGTCCACTGCAGGACAAACGCCTCCCCCAGGGATCTCCACGACGACCGGTCCCGCGCTAACCTCATCCAGCCGGGTCCCGCGACCTTCACCAGATCGTCGGTCCACCTTGTGGGAGGCCTACGCTGCGTCTTCCGATACGTGGTCGCCACTCGAGAACCTTTCTGCCCCAACGGCCGTCAGTTCTACGAGCGATGTGCCCAGCTCACGCAATTCTTTGAGCTATATCGGTGACCTAGGTTCTCTTGCGGATCTCTTCATTTCTGATTCGATCACGACGACCCGAAGAAGGTAGCCGGAAGCGATTGGATGCGGAGTCACCGGGTGTGGTGGCGTTCGTTGGGGAAGATCTATGTCCAGCAGTGGACGTTAAAAGGCTGATATAATGATACCGAAGCGGCAAACCGTATAAACCCTAAAAAGCGGGAAAAATCTATAAGACTCGATACCCGTGACGGTCATTTAAAACCTACAAGTTAGTACAGAACCCTCAGGTATTTAATTGGCTTGTAATGTTCCCCTGGCTATACCTTCGACAGTGGATGGTGAGCGACCTCGTCGGCGAGGTTGTTGAACGGGGACTCGAGGATGAGTCCCCGGGGCGGCGGCAGCGGCCCAGGGCGCCCCGGGAGCCCTGCCGACAGCTCCGCCAGGTTGCCCAGCAGGTGCGACGAGATGCCCGTGCCTGTAATCAGTTTCATCTAAAAGGATACAGAAAATTGTATTCTACTTTTTGTATTCTCTATTAGGTGGGTACTCACTTCCTTTATCTATACTCAACATCAACAGCCTATAACATGTCCCCACTGCTGGGGCTCAGGCCTACCCTCTCAACGAGGGCGTGCGGGCTATAGTCCACCACGCTCGCCCAGTGCGGGTTGGTGGACTTCACATGCGTCTAAGAAGTTCTTCTTCGGCGTATGCAGGTTTCCTCACGATGTTTTCCTTCACCATTTGAGAGCAGTCAGTAAATGTAAACTTAAGTTTCGAGAAAAACCCATTGGTACATGGCCCAGCCGGGGTTCGAACTTCGGACCTTTCGATATTACAGGCTGCGTCTTATCCCCGACGCCACTGACGATCTATATATATATGCCACTTTATAAAAAAGTTTGTACGCTTTTGGGGCGAAATAAATAAATCTTATCTCCTTTCATCTTATCGTATCTTATCCGAGGGGGTAGTAGTAGGAGTGTACTGACCGAGGGAGTGCCCCCACACGAACACGGGGGCCGCCCCCGCGGCGGGCGCGCGGGCGAGCGCGGTGCACAGCCACTCGTACACCATGAGCGAGTCCTCCACCACGCCCGCCTCGCTGGGCCGCACGTTGGTCGAGTCGCCGTAGCCTGCCGGATACAAATATTTTTATAAGTATAAATGTTTTTGGACTAATTCACACAAGACTGTACACATTAATGTAACTATGTCTTGCAAATACAGTTCATTCATTCATCTATCTTAAATATATAAAACCAAGTCGTGTTAGTTACACATGTATAACACAAGAACGGCTGGACGGATCTTGATGAAACTTGGTACAGTAATAGCTTATACCCTGGAATAACATAAAGGCTACTTTTTACCGGGGTAAACGGTTCCCGCGGGAAAAACTTATTCTACGCGGGCAAAGCCGCGGGCAACAGCCAGTTAATCTTAAATTAAGCCGAAGCTTGTAGATGGGTACGCATCTGATAAACTTACGTATACCATCAACAGCCTATTAACATGTCCCCACTGCTGGGCATCAGGCCTACCCTCTCAACGAGGGCGTTCCGGCTATAGTCCACCATGTTAGCCCAGTGCTGGTTGGCGGACCTCACATGCGCCTAAGAATTTCTTCTTCTGACTAGGTTAGGGACTTAGGGATATAGGACTCTAGGTTTCGACTGGTCATTCATTGGCATATAGAGGCGGCAGCCCCAGCTCCCAGCTTCTATACGTGCATACAGGCGCAGAAGCCTCGTCTTCTAGATCCAGTATGTACACTAGTCCTAAATCATTATCATATCAGCCTGTAGACGTCCACTGCTGGACAAAGGCCTCGCCCAATAATCTCCAGTCCTGAATAATTACTGCGAATTGAGCCTTTGAATACACACCTCTATAATCAAATGCTATTGTATGAAAATCCATTTCTTGAAAAAACTTGTACAGCTGTATTCTATGAGACGCGGCGCGTGAGTTGGAATTGCCTGGAAACATAAATATTTTCTATTAAAATATTACACTAAATACAACATTTTATAGACTGATTTCTCCACGCGCTTTCACTAGAGACGTTCGTTCAATTTCAAGAAATAGTTCATTGATCCGATCGACCGAATCAAACTTTCAAGTTTTTTGGACATCTCTATGTATCACACTATCTCGCGTACGCACACATAGACTATGTCAGCGATGTGCAAACAATCTGTAACTATATTCATTCAGCCGCCAAAAAATTCTACGGGGACTACCTATTATGATCGCTATAAAAAACGCGGTTCTGTTCATTCAGGTAATAAAGTAGCTACTTCAAACAAAAGATATGGTATATAATTATACACAGACCTATGTTATGGTATAACTAGATGACGGCGGGCGGGGCGCGCGGGGTGCGCGCGGGGGCAATGTGGCCAACTTAGTGCTTTCGGCACTAGATCTGGTGCATTTTTACAGATGTCAGCGCTCAAAATTTAATTTTAGTGCCTAGTGCCCTTTTTAGTGCATTTTCAGTCACCACGTTAAATCATAATAATATCGTAGTAGTATCGTAAAAAGTACCAAGCGACGAGCGAGCGCGTATCGGAAATCCGAATTTATGTATGAAATCTGGAGGAATCACTGCTTCTGTAGAAAATTTCATTCTTCATTCACATTTTCTATGAAATCGTCGCGCCAATTTTAAATCGATCGAGGCAGGCATACTGTTTTGTTTTCTGTATCGCGATGAAAATTATATTTACTGACTGTGCTCGCCGACTTTGATTTTATTTTGTAAGGTAACTAAATTGATATTTAGTTTCTAAATTCCATATAAATTGTTGCGTTTTTTTTGTTTTAAAAATCTAGTGCTCATTTCTTAAAAATCCTGTAAATCTGGTGCTTTTTTAGATTCGTTTAGTGCTCAAACATCCAAGGGAGTTGGCCACACTGCGCGGGGGTGTCTCCGTTCTCATAGATAACATTCAATACGCACAGATGCGAATTTGTCCGAATATGAATAAATTTCACCGAGACATGGCCGCCCGCCACGTGAGTTGGTGCCAATGAACATCAACTCGTGTTGCAAATAGTCGAGTTGGGGTGTCTTCTCTAGTACGTAGTACATATTACCTCGATGGTTCTGTTTGACTTTTAAGCGTAACACACACAGCGCGGCGGCGTTGCGAAAGCGTTGCGGTTTTTTTCTGTAATATTCGAAATAGTATGAAGCCCTTTACATCAAAGCGGCGCGGCGGCGGTGCGACGGCGAAAGCGACAAAACCGCGCGCACAGATTTCACGTTTTGATTTGACAGATTAGCGCAGACAGTGTGTGTTACGCTATATTGCAACTATTATTAGTCATAGATAAATAATTGTATTGACTGTTTCACAATTAGGTATTTTAACACTCGTGCTGTCATGGAACTCGTTACGCTCGTTTTACAAACTACCACTCATGTTGAAACATCCTTCTTTGTGAAATGGTTGCATAAACAACTGTTTAAACACACTTACCGTGGCAGTACAGCATTATAGGTGTCTTGGAGTTGGAGAGTTCTTCGTCTAACATTCTATTCAGTTCCTCTTTGTCCGTGTTGTTTTTAAAACTACTTTTTAGCCTTTCGTATACGGTTCGAGGCAATATGTGCCATATACCTGAAAAGTAAGGTTTAAATTAGATTCTCCTGGTGGTTGGAATCTAGTGAAAGAACCGCTTGAATCATTTCAAATTATTTGTTTCATATAAATTTAACTTTTTGACTCTCAGCATACTGCATGTAGTAGAATGACACCTAGCTAGTTATTCCGCCGGGTAATATGTCATATTATCCTGACATTGTCATACATTGTCCTTGACCTGGTAAAAATGACAGGTTTTTGAGTGACAATGTCAGGGTGTTGGACTGACGTGAAATACGTCAGAGTTTCAAAGGTATTGCGCTCGGAATTCTGCGAGCCAAAGGGTTCCGAAAAACTCTGGCTCACATGGGAACTGATAATGGACCAATACTGACCAATCCTGACGGCGCAGTGGTCCACATTGGACTGGTACTCGATGCTGAGGTTGCGTCCACCCTCTATGCCGCTCGCAGACGGATCCTCGAAGTCCACATATGGAGGCCATTGCACTGGAAAATGTTGAAATTGTTTCATTTCATTTCACGAGAATTCTGTTCATTTATTCCCCATGGCTATCAAATGCCACCAACGACACTTGAAACAGATGGATCGAAGACCTAAAGAAGGTGGTCGGAAGCGGCTGGGGGAGTGTGATAGCATTAATTGGGGAAGGATTACGTCCAGCAGTGGACGTAGAACAAGATAGCAATATTGAAGTTTGATGTAAATATTAGACTTCTAGTCGGCATCATACAGGACACTGCAACCTCAACAAACACATGCACAACTTGGGCATCATGGACAGTCCCCTGGACGTGCTGCTACACAGTCCTTCATCCCAGGAATACAGATCTGAAACAGGGCTGACAATAGATCCCACCAATCGGCAACAAACAACAGTGCTGTGGTTTGCCAAAAACCCTCCTCCACCACTTTAGGGATGGCTGGACTTCTGGCCCGCTTGTGGACCCCCGTCTAAGAATAAGATTTCAAATTATCCTTACCGAAGTTAGCGAATATGAGGTTCCGTCGGAAGGTCTTGGAGTATCTGAAGATGAGCGGCACCACCGCCACGTGGAACACGAACAGGCCCGCTGTGATCGCGCCGCCCAGCAGGAGCACCCTGCATGCAAAGGCTCACATGTGAAATTTGCTACAGGAAAACTGTTCCCATACATAAGGTCATGGTCAGTTTACCAACTGCAAATAAGTTTATAACCACAAAAAAATGGTTATAAGACATTGCTCCTTGTCAAACAAATTTCATGATTCTAGGTCAACAGAAAGTACCCTATAGGTTTTGATTTTCTTGCGAGTTTCAAAATATTATTCGGCATTATAAACGCCAGTATCTTTTGACTGCGTTAACTTAGAAGTTTGATTTTTTCACAGCTCCAAGGGAGTGCAGACCTGAGTATTTGAGATAAATTTCAACTTGATACCACCACGGGTTCCTGAGAAAAAGGGTTTTGACAGACAGATGGACAACGAAGTATGTTAGAAATGTCATGCTATGGTAACAATGTATGAGCAATAATTAATAACTTAAGTGTAGTCATAGTTTACATCACTAGATAAAGTGCAATATCATAGCGTAGTTACTGATAATGATGTAATACAACATCCAACCTAATTACGAACTTTACGACTACATTTAAAAATAGATATGTAACTAGGTAGTTAAAACTGAAATATTTAAGATATTTTATATAATTTACATAGAATATAGGTAGTATAAAACCAACTTACGCAATTGTATATAAAGGCACACAAATCACAATTCCTATCATTTTTCAAAAGTTCTGTCGCGAACTAGAAAAGATACGGAAACAAGCGATTAGGACTATATAATAATGAGGAAAATAAATTAACAACTAGATTTTAAACAGAGTATGAAGAAAAGGTGTAAATAAAAGGGATTTCATTCAATCTAAAAGTGCTGAGTTAGGATGAAATACGTGTGCAAACGACCACCAAACACAACAGCTAAATATTAAATCAGTGTCTGTTATCGACTAACATTTTATTATCCGCCGTGTTTTATCTGATTTATCACACGGACATGCGATTAAAATATAAAATTATAAATTATTTGTGAAAAACGAGGCAAAAATCAAATTTAAACCTTCGAACTTTCGACGTCATATAAAATATAACAAAAAAAAACAAAAATCAATTTTGACATTGACATTGACGTCATCGACTTATTTTTTAGGCAAAGGTAGCTATAACCATACAGTCTATTCACCGGAGACATTTTGAAGTTGTTGGAATGAAGATACTATAGGTATGGAAAATAGATTTTGCTTAAATGAGGATTTTTGAACGTTTACGACTACGAGTATTTGAACGTGGTAGGTATAGGGTAAAAAAGTGGGTTTGAATTTAATCTAATCAAAAAAAAAAAAAAGATGTTATATTTATTGTTTAATAATTAAATTAAAATAAATATTTATTAGTTTTAGTTTCTAGACGGGTCCCTTTACGGGCTTACACCCAGTAAGCCAACACCCTCACTGAGAGAGTAGGCCTGAGCCCCAGCAGTGGGGACATGTTAATAGGCTGTTGATTCACACTATGAGAAAGCACAAATCCCGATGCGATTCTCGTTTTCAAACGTTTTGCCTGGTTTTTGTTTTGATATAATTCAACTTATTCCTTATTTTCTTCATTCTTCGAAAAGGTTTCAGTGGTGTAATGACTTGTACATTTTTACCAGTGCGCTTATTATGCATGTTTAACTTGGGATCTGTGTAACATTTTATTTCAAGTAATTCCGTTGTTATTATTTCGTTTGTTATTACTGCTGCTCTCATTATATTTTCCACAGTTGGTGCATAGAAATGGTATTTTCCGTATAAAGGATCAAAATCTGCTATAAAGTTACCGATCAACTTTGCTGTGTACTCAATTTCAATAAGCAAGATTGTTTTATAAGCTGTCATTTTGCTTGTAACAGTGTTTCCTGGTTCTATTTTTATAAAACCCTCTTTTTGTACCCCGAAAGGCAGAGTTATACTTCTCAGCGTATCATTTCTCCATTTATTTTCATATTTATGTCCTTCATTGTTAAACTTAACATTGATCTCGTAAAATATATCGTCGTCTGGTAGACCTTTAGTAGACCAAGTAGAAGTGACTGTATTTTCAATATTGTCAATCACATTAATTTGCTGTTCTATAGTTTCTGTAGTATTATTTGTTTGATCCAATGTTTTAATTAGTACGCTTTCATTAATTATTTCTGTTACTTTAGCATTTTTAACTCGTAGATTTCGTTCAACTTGAGGCCATTTGAATTGTTCAAATAAATTCTCGTATTTCGTTGGGTCTTTCATAAAAATATCATTGGGCACCTTACCAATTTCCACTCTCATACCTCTGTTTAAATTCTCTTTCGTTATATTGAACAAGTTTATTTCCTTTTCTGTTATCACTTTGTTATCATACCCAGAAAAAATCACTTCAGCATCATCCAGTTTAGCCGCGATTTTTATGTCTATTTTTATTTTTGCATCACACAATGTTGACAATACACTCAATAATATGAATTGAAAATTCATAGCAATACTTAATGTTAGTTTCTTTGTTTTCATTCTCAAAAACGTAACTGCGTGCGTAATATTTCACGTTTCATATGAATTTAATAGTAACTTCAAGCAGATAACTTGATTTGTTATTAATAATATCGGACTATCAGTGGAAGGTCAAGATCGAATCAAGTAGGTATGACATACTCAGTTACTTACTCGTAGCTTAACTTAAATGCGTCAAAATGCTGGTAGTTTCTCATCGTGTATATTAAATGGTTAATGTGATTCCCTCTCCATTGTTAATTTTATTTTCATTCGTTATCTCATAAGGATTGACCCAACCTATCTCTGGAATTACTTCTATCAGAGCTGGAAAAGGTGACGACCCAGATTTCTGATTATCAAAATAACAAATTATAAAACGAGACAAAAAATAATCAACGCCTCAGTCAGTGTCTTCAGCGGGATCTTACAGTACTTAACTTAAATAATTTGTGTCAGAAAGCGATTCGAAACTAATAATGAAGTACTTGCTTGTTCTCTTATCGTTAGAATTAATTGTTGCAAAAATAAGTATCGATATAAAAGCCGCAACAAACTCTAGCGATATATCGCTAGTATATTCTGGGACCGACGTTAAGGTGGTTTCAGATCATGAGATAAGACTCTTCGATATAAACGACCGCAGTCTAAAAGAAGCTCTGAAGAAACACTATGGAAGAAGTCCCAATGATGCGTTTCTAAAAAGTCCTACGCCATGGGGCGATTTATACAAAGAATACAGCTGGGAACAAGTGTCGCGGGTGTTATCTGTAAAATCAGCTCGGATAAAGGGTATAACAAAAACGCCTATAATAGTAATGTCTCAAGATTTCATTAACGTGTTCAATAACACCATAAAAGTCAACGCGGCCATCAGTCAGACAGTCCAAAACACAATCACTACGAGCTGGACGAGGAACAAAGAAATAGCAGTGTCACAAGAATTCGAATATGACGTCAATGTAGTTTTCGCAAAGTTTTCCGGTACGACTGGATTTTCTTTCACTTCGAGTTGGGGCGAGAGCGAAGAAAAGTCCGAGTCTGTTACAATTGGGACCACCAGCGGGGTTGAAACGGAACTGAAGCCGGGGCAGGCTGCCACAGCGATTTTAACAGCCAATAAAGGCAATCTAGAAATCGAAGTGACATACCAGGCAAAGCTCAAAGGAGTGGTGGCGGTTAATTTCAAGAAACCATACAACGGTCACCATTTTTGGGGTCCGCACATCGGCAAAGTGATGAAGAGTGCGGATAAAGCAAATGAAATGACTTCAACTCAGTTAATGAAGTTAGGATTTTACAGTGATGCGTCTCTCACAGTGTATGATAGCGTTACAAAGAAAGTGCTGTAGGGTTTGCGAACCTATTAAGTAAGTAATATGTGCCTTGGTTGGAAGTTTTAGCGTCGCTTTATGATATCGTTGGAAAAGTTCTCGAGTGGCGATCACGTATCGGAAGACGCAGAGCATAGGCAGGCCTCCCATTAGGTAGAGGATCTGGTGGAGGTCGCGGGACCGGTCGTCTTGGAAAACCTTGGGGAGAGGCCTTGGTTCAGCAGTGGACGTCTTTCGGCTGATATGATGATGATGATGAATATATCGTTAGAGCCATTGACTTACAACTTATCTTATCTTCTGAGGGGGCCAGGAATACCTGGCGACACTTGGACCCTATGGGATCTGTTGTGACAAACCCCTGTCCGCCAAACGATGCCCCAATCCGTTTTTGGCGGACTTCACATACGCCTTAGAATAGTTAAATACCAGTCTTTGGCGTATGCAGGTTTCCTCACGATGTTTTCCTTCACCGAAAAACCTGTGGTATTATAATAAACCGTACTTAAGTTTTTCGAAAAACTCATTGGTACGGGCCAGGTTCGAGCCCACGACCTCATGAACGTGAGGCGAGTGCACAACCAACTAGGCTACCACGGCTCTGACTTACAACTTAAATTAGACACACAGACACCTAAGGCATACAGACCTCACGCCCGCGCCGCTGTCCGTCACTAGTCTGTGACTTTATGGCCGAGTTAATTTGATAGGTATACGACCATGGCTCGCAAGCAACACCTGCACAGTTAAACTAAACTAAAATGATCCTCAATCTAGAAACAAAGCCTCAAAATCACAGCTCTCGCTTGACTGGACGACTTTTAAGCTATTAAATTGATTGACATCAAATTGGGGCTGGTGTAACCATTCATTCTAAGCGAATAGATGTCGTTTAGAGGATGTCCTTATAATGAGAAGTACTGTAAGAGCCAGTTGCAACTCGAAGTTAGTTAACTGAGGTTAAGACGGTAGTGGGCTAAGACGCGGCCTGTCACGTTGAGAGGTCCGAGTTCGATGCACGGCCGGACCGTGTACCAAAGGGTTTTTCTCGAACTTAAAACATTTTACTGGATGCTCTCGAACAGTGAAGGAAAACATCGTGCAAACCTATAGGTATACGCCGAAGAAGGAATTCTTAGGCGCATGTGTAGTCCGACAACCCGCACTGGGCTAGCTTGGTGGACTATAGCCTAGACTAGAGTTTAGGCCTTAGCCCCAACAGTGGAGGCGTATCTATTAGTAATGCTTGGCAGGTGTAAATGTACATTGATAATATGTGTAATTTAGATAATTTCAATTTTTTACTCTTAAATAAATTTTGTGTGCCTACGGGCGGATCACAGCGAACTACTACTCAAATATAAATTGTACCATACTCTACCTGTGCATCAGTCAAATGATTTGATTTGATCTATTGGTTTGATTTTTTGAAGAATGTTGGTTTAACCAATTTTAACTTAGCTAGAGTGCTCTGCTCAGCGAACTTTAATAAGTATTCTGCTGCTTCAGATTAATTTTGACAATATTATGAACCTTTTGAGCGCTTACAAAAATTATGTGAATTTTATTCGGACCCCCCCCCCCCCCCCTCCACATTCACGTGAGACTTCCTTTAAAATAACAATAAAAATGAAAAATTTGTTAATAATCTGAAGTTTGTGGAACTGGACCAATTAGAATTTAGTGCATTTGTCCATACAATACGACCAACTTATCGTTACAGTCTCACAAAATAAATTCACCTTTACTTACGTACTCGTAAAGGTTTAGGCGAAAGCAAACCTAACTTTGCAAAAGAGTCAATGAAAACTTTTAATATCTAAAATGAAAGCTTTTGAGGATTTTATATTTTGTTTTTGGTATACATGTTGTCAAGTTAGTTCAATGAATCATTGACAATGACTTTGTGATGGAAAGACAAACGCGACTCTTTATTTGTAAAGAAAATGCGTGATCTTCAGAATGTATTGGCACAGTATAAAGCTTTATTAAGTAAGGCAACTTCGTACATTCAGAGCCTATATACAGGGTTGTAACAACATGAGAAACCTAAAAATGTTACAATTTTTGAATAATTATCTTTAAGTCAAATATTTTACTTGTATTCTTTTTCCTCTATGCCTGAAATACCTAAACTACTTAGAGCCTACAGGGTTGTAACAACTTCACACTAAAAGTGGACCGCCACATAACCACAATGTAGGTACGGGTCACCGTAATTTTTTTTCGGTATTTTCTAAAATACTTACTTCTTTAGGTACCTACTTAAGTTATACTTATCACGAAAGAATTTATTTAAAGAAAACTTTCGTAGTTTTCCCCATTATTTTGGTCATTTTTTCGGGCAATTTTACGTATATAAATATTTCAGCTTAACTTATTCATATAAAATAGGACAATAAAATTATATACATTTTATGATTATCCAGACTGATTAAGTACATTTATTTTGTTTATAAATCTATTACCGCTTCCTAAGTATATTAGACGTAGTTTGTATTTATTATTTTTATTAAATTGTAATTATTATAACAATAAAAATTGTTTGTAAAAAAGCGAGGCTGAAGTAACATTATTACTCGTAATAGGTACAGTCTATTTTGTATTAAGTTTTCTTAGTTGTTTATATGATTCTTAAATTCTGTCTTTCAAATTCAAGATACTTATACAATACATACAAGATAGTACTTATACTTATACAAGATAGTAGTGTGTGGTAGATGCGTACACGTCTTGCCTCGATAAAAACTGACACATAAATTATGTGTAATGCCGTGTGGTGTCGGCGACGAATAGCACCACCCTTTCCTTCCAGTGGGTGTCGTAAGAGGCGACTAATGGAGTCAGACCAGAGGATGGGCAGCAGCGTCCTTCTGTGTATTATCATGTACTGCGATCGCCAACCCGCCTGCCAAGCGTGGCGATTATGGCAATTTTCCCCCCATGGAAGGTACACGTATACACCGGCCCCCAGTCCCCGGCGGCCCCGCTATTCCTGGCTATGGTAGCGGCCATGGTAACGGCGGGGCAGGGGGTGCGAAGAATCTCCGGCAGAGGCCAGGCTACCATAAGCAACGACCATTGGCCCTGGCAACATTTAACACGCGCACACTGCGGACCGACGAGAAGATCATCGAACTCGAGGAAGAATTGAGCAAGTTACACTGGCATATTATAGGATTGTCTGAAGTCCGAAGAGAGGGGGAGGACTCGATAATTCTCAAATCCGGAAACTTGCTCTATTTCCGGGAAGGCGACCATCTGTCCCAGGGTGGTGTCGGGTTCATCGTCCACAAGTCCCTCGTGAACAACGTGGTTAAGATCGAGAGTGTGTCGACAAGGGTAGCGTACCTTATACTCAGAATCACCAAACGGTATTCGTTGAAGGTTATACAGGTATACGCACCGACCTCGACATACCCCAACGACGACGTGGAGGCTATGTATGAGGATATTTCAAGAGCCATACATGCCACCAAGACCCACTACACTGTTGTCATGGGGGACTTCAACGCAAAACTGGGCATGCGAAGCGGTTAAGAGCTGAGAATGGGGAAATTTGGTGTCGGGCATCGGAACCCCCGGGGCCAACTGCTGGCCGGCTTCTTGGAGAAGGAAGGCCTCTATATGATGAACTCCTTCTTCAGGAAACCAGAGCACCGCAAGTGGACCTGGATCAGTCCCGATGGTGCAACAAAAAATGAGATAGACTTCATCATGTCGACAAAAAGGCAAATATTCAATGATGTCTCAGTGATCAATGCGGTTAAAACCGGAAGCGATCACCGAATGGTAAGAGGCACATTGAATCTAAATGTAAAGCTGGAAAGATCGCGACTGATGAAGTCTACGCTCCGTCCAGCACCTATCCACATCCAAAACCCCGAGAGCTTCCAGCTGGAACTCCAAAACCGCTTCGAATGCCTAGGCGATTGCGTAGAAGTGGACGAATACAACAACAGGTTCGTGGAAACTGTCCAAACGGTCGGGTCTAAGTTCTTTAAGGCCCACCGTAATAGAACCAAAAAAATCTCGGACCACACTCTCAAGCTGATGGAGGAAAGACGACAAATGGTTCTGCAGTCTTCGGATGACGCTTCCCAATTCCGGCGGCTCAATAGACAGATCTCAAAGTCTCTGACTCGCGACCTACGCCAATTTAATACTACTAGCATTAAAGAGGCCATCGAGCGTAATAAAGGCTCCAAAGTGTTCGCAAGAGCCGGTTGACGAAGCTAAAGACCGATGATGGCAGAATCGTATCGTCGAGACCCGAGCTCTTAGAGGAGGTCAAGTCGGACAGTTATACACGACAACACGGCCACCTGTTAATAGTCCGGCTAAAGACCCAAGAGCTAGACTGACCCGGCACTATACCGAAGATATCCCGGACGTCAGCCTGTACGAGATTAGGATGGCTCTCAAACAGCTTAAAAACCACAAGGCACCGGGTGATGATGGAATTACGGCTGAGCTTCTGAAAGCCGGTGGAAGACCAGTACTCTTGCAAAATAAAACTGCCTTTTAAATGCCTTGATCGTTTACTTATTGCAAAATTATAAACATAAATTTTGGGCCGACATTTCATTGATTTTCCATTTTCCCAAAAAGCCCCATGGCAACCCACAAACAATATTCAATATTTGACAGTGTTCCATTTTATAACATACCCTCCAGGGGGGCGAAATATTATGTAACAATAAGTACTTCACAATAATACAGGCCTAAAGCACATCAATACAACCATCAATCAATCACTGAAAATTATTGTTCTAAGACTAAGTAAAAGATTCACTTCAAGACAACTAACTTAACATTAACATAACCGTCACATAACACACAACAATCAATAATAAAATATTTTACTTTTTAAGCACTGCATTTATCTACCCTACAGTCCTGGACAGTAAACTTCTCAATCTAGAAATCTGTGGGGTAATTTAATTACACGTCCACACCGAGTAGTGGATGCGGTTGGCCGTTCCGGTTCTGTCGTCGAGATGTCGGGCTGTGGTTCTGACTCACTTGCCGGTGGGACGTTCCCCAGCCACTCCTCCGAGGCTGCCGAAACCTCTAATGGGAACAACCGCTGATAGGGCCGAACCTTTTCTCCTGAAGCTGTTTGAACCCTCGCTACCCTGGTGACTCCATCCTTGCCTGTGTACAACTCTTTAATTAAGCCTAGTGGCCAGTGTAGCCTACTCGCGTCTGTTTCTACTAAAACTATATCCCCTAACTTTGGTTCGTTCTTAACTGCCTTACCTTTAATTATTAGTAATGCTAAATATTCATTCCTAAATCTCTGCTGGAAGTCGGCTCGCAACTTCTGTAAGTAGCGAAAACGTACATTTAAACTTCGAGAGTCAATATGATTCAAATCTGGTGTTTCGCTACTCGGCAACCCATGCAGGAACAGCATCGGTGTGAGCGGCCGCAACGTGTCAGTTTCCCCTATAGCTATGTAGGTCAGGGGTCTGCTATTCACAACCGCCTCGCAATCACATAAAATAGTTTGCAATTCATTCCAATCAACCGAAGCTCTGCCTAGGATTCTACGAAGCAACTCCTTTACGACTCGCACTAACCTTTCCCACCACCCTCCCCACCAAGGAGATGCTGGTGGTATGAATTTCCAAATAATATCTTTAGGGTTGGTGATTGTCTCTACTTCTCGCCAATCCACTTCACGGAGTAGATTTGCCGTGCCATGGAAATTAGTGCCATTATCCGTGTAAATTATTCTTATTCTTCCTCTTCTGGCTATAAACCTTCTGAGTGCCATGATGAAGCTCGCTGTAGAAAGCGATTCAACAAGTTCTAGATGGACTGCTCTATATACCGCACACGTGAATAATACAATCCAGCATTTCTGGGTATTCTTCAGATATAGAGGACCTGCCAAGTCAATACCAGTCACCTGGAATGCCGCCGTGTTCTTTATACGTTCTGTAGGTAGCGGTGGTTGTGGTGCTTCATAATGTTTGCTTTTAAATCTCCTGCAAATTACACATTGGGCCACAACTTTCTTCGCTAGCCTCCTGATCCCCGTAATCCAGAATGAATTCCTTAATGTTGACATGATAACACCTGTTCCACCATGTTTAAGCATCTTGTGCTTCTCTTCCACCATCCGGCGAACTATTTCGTTTTTTCCAGGTAATAAAATTGGATACACAAACTGTTCATCTTCGCTGCTCAGTTCTAATCTTGTTTTCACTCTTAGAATACTTCCTTTTTCTACTGTAACAAGCTTATTTTCTATGTTGTTCTTGTCTCCAAAGTTTTCCCTTTGTATTAGTTTTATAAGTACTTCTTCTGCATTCTTGTATTCCTCACTTCCTATGCGCTCAGAACTTACATCGTATTCTTTTCTAATTCTAGCGCTCATACGGAGTAATCTTGCCACGAGACATACTATCTTTGTATAGCTACTAAAGCGTAACAATTCGCAACTAAACAATTCTTTAGTTACGTCCACGTGAACTGATATATTCCTCTTCCGCTCCTCGCACACTGCTTCTTCATCAATAGCTAGGGTGGATACAGAAGACTTCGGCCATTCATTCATTTCTAAGCGTAGCCACGGTGGACCTTCCCACCAGTGGTTCTCAAGCAGCGTCTTCGCATCACACCCGCGCGACGGTAAGTCTGCCGGATTGGAAGTGCCTGGTAAGTGATACCAATTATCTTTATTAGTATTCATACATATCTCACTCACTCTATTGCTAACAAATTGTTTCCAAGTTTCTTGCCTCTTCAACCATGCCCATACTACCGCGGAGTCTGTCCAGCAGTAGACCTTATAATCTTTGCATGGCGAGAGGAGACCTGACTGTAAAACCTCAACAAAAAGTCTGGACGCTATGAGTGCTCCCATTAATTCCAGCCTAGGCAACGTCATCTGTGTTTTTATTGGAGCAACTCTGCTCTTAGCTATAATCAGTTGAACTGTCACCTGATCTCCATGTTTAGTGCGCAAAAATACACACCCTGCATATGCGTTTTGGCTAGCATCACAGAAAACGTGAACGCTGGTCTCACATTCTTCAATCGGAGCAGAAGTCAATCGTCTAGGAATTCGACATTCGTTAATTAAATGAATCGTACTCGCCCAACCTTTAAATTCTTTCGCTAGGTCTTCAGGAATCTGTTCGTCCCAACCTGCATTAACCAACCATGCCTTCTGCGTAATAAGTTTTGGTATCAAGGTGACGGGACTCAGAAATCCTAGTGGGTCGAATACCTGCTGTGTTACTGACAACAAATCTCTCTTGGTTATCTTGTCAGAGACTTCTCTTTCCATGTTCACACAGCATTGCAGATCGTCACGTATTGTATTCCACTGTAGGCCTAGTACTGCTGCAGTAGTAACAGAATTATCAATTCTTTTTGGAGCTGTTACCCATTCCCGTAGGTTAAACTTTCCTTTACTCATTAATTCCTTTGACTCGTCTATAAATATATTCACTTCTTCCACGGTATCAAAGCTGCATACACAATTATCCACATAGAATGACTTTTTCAATATTTCTGCTGTTCTTTTATAATCTTCTGTATGCTTGTCTAAATGATAATTGATGGAAGCTGCTAACAAGAATGGACTGCACGTAATTCCAAATGCTACACGAGCATGTCTGTAAGTCATAATCTTGTTTTTCTTAATTGGGTCATCCCACCAAAGGAATTTCAAATACTCACGATCTTCAATCGAGAGCGATAATTGTAGAAAGGCCTTCTCTATGTCTGCTGTTACTCCATAAGCTCTTTGTCTAAATTTTATCAGTAGCTTAGGTATAACCTCGATAAGGTTTATTCCTTTCTCAATACAAGCATTAAGCGACACACCATTGCGATCCTTGGCTGACGCGTCGAAAACAGGACGTATCTTCGTCGTAGAGCTTGACATCTTAATCACTGCACTATGTGGCAAGTAATGACCCTCCTTTATGTTGTCATTTGCAATCTCTTCTATAACACCATCTCTTTTCCAACCTTGAAATACTTCATCGTACATAATTATGTTTTTGGTGTTTTCAAGTCTCTTTGTAGTCGACTGCAATCTCTTGAAAGCTTGCTCGTAGTTCGGCTGTAATGCAGGCCGCTCATTTTTCCACAACAAACCTACTTCGTATCGGCCTTCTTCATTTACTGAAACTTTTTCATTGAAAGATTCTATTATTTCATTCTCCGATACTACTTTCTCTTTTTCATATGGATCTTTTATTCCTAAAGTTTCAATATTCCACATGAATTCTATCGAGTCTTCTTGTTGTATTGTAGCGGTGAAGTGAGAGTTCACTGTACTATTATATACCCCTTGTGTAGGTCCCTGTAGAGTCCAGCCGAGCTTAGTCTTTAATGCGACCAGACTGTCTGTTACATGGACCATACCATAGTCCAAAATCGATCCCAAGTAATCTGATCCTATGAGAATACTAATATCAGTTATGTTCTCGTTTGCATCTGTTAAATCGATTTTATGCTTTTTCAGGTTCTCTATCAATATTGGATCCCGAACCTTTGGCAAGCGGCCACAGAGTGTGTTCTGCTGTATGCCTATCATTGTAGTACTATAGCCCGTACTAATGCCACTCACCTGAAATTTAATAAGTTTCTGTTCTTCTGGGGGTTTCTTTACTCCTCCAAAGAGGAAGTGCCCAAGGCGCTCCGTTCCCGTCACCTCCAGACCCAGCTCTTCTACTAGTCCACCCTCTATATAAGTGCGTTGTGAACCAGAATCCAGTAGAGCTCTTACCTTCTTCTCTTTGTTGTTGTTAGATACCTTCACGATCAGAGTCTGTAATAAAGTGGCAGTATTATGGCCTGCAAAGTTAGCATTAGTTTCTGAGGTTTTCGAATCTGCTTTAACCTCACAGTTCTGGTTGAAAGTGTTTAGATTCGGGCACATGACGACCACATGCCGCTTTGAGCATACCAGACATTTTACAAAAGCTCTACAGTTCTTGGCGCGATGAGACCTGCGCAGACAATAAAAGCAAGCCCCCTTTTTCTTAATAATGTCATTCTTTTCGTCTAAAGTTAATTTACCCGCTTTTGCGCACTCCAACGTACTGTGCGATTTATCACAAAAATAACAAGTTTCCTTACCTTCATTCTTACCCTTTTCTTTTACCTCTTTCGTCAGCAAGCACGTAGCTGTTGGTAGCGACTCCTTCCTCGAGCAGCCAGCGTCATTGAAACTATCTGTTACAAAGTTAGCCTTAGCCAACTTTATCCGTTCCTCGCCCGCAACTTCATTTTTTAGGAATTCTAATAAAGCAGACATCTGACTAATCTGTCCAGGACTGCGAGGAATCCTACTCCAAGCTAACAAGGTAGTTTCAGGTAAAGCCGATTCAATTAAAGGGAAAAGTAAACACTCGTATTTGTCCCTAATAATGCCTAACATTTCTAAAGCCTGCAGGTTTGCTACTACTTTATCATATAACACGTCTACTTGTAAAGTTTCTTTTGTCAATACTAACTTCAGCAGCTCACGTACATACGTTTCGATTAAAATTTCATCCTTAGCGAACCTTTCCTTTAAGAGCTCCACAACTTTGGAGTAATTTTCTTTCGATGGTGGGTAGCTTTCCACAAGATTCCTAGCATTCGACCCTTCTGTCATTGCTTGTATCAAATACTGGAACTTATCTTCTTCGTCCATGTTCTCGTTTGCATGGATCTTCTTAAATTGTCCCCAGAATGCTACCCAGTTTTTGGGGTTGTCGTCAAACTTCCGCAATTCAATTTTCGGTAAGTTGAAATTGCGCGCTTTATTAAACATACACGCGTGCACCTCTTTATGCGGTTCCGTCCGCTTTTTCCTTATTTGAAGCCATTTCAAATTGTACGTTTCAGCTTCATCAACCTCCTTTTCGTACATACTCTCTTCAAAATTCTCATTCTCTAGCATTGCTGTCTGTATATTTTTATCCAGCAATTGTAACTGATCGTATTTCCCCTCAACATACTCGTAGTCGACGCGGGTATCCTCTTTTTTGTTAATACACTCCTCTAGCAACGCAATATGCCTGTTAAAAATGCGCCGCACTTGCTTCCTCTCAAGTAGCAGTTTCGTCGCCATTATGATACTTTCGACGCCTGCACTTGCCTTTCAAAATTTAAAAATTTATCCGCTTCGTTAGATTCTTTTCAATTATATTCACGGTCGCCACTATCTTGCAAAATAAAACTGCCTTTTAAATGCCTTGATCGTTTACTTATTGCAAAATTATAAACATAAATTTTGGGCCGACATTTCATTGATTTTCCATTTTCCCAAAAAGCCCCATGGCAACCCACAAACAATATTCAATATTTGACAGTGTTCCATTTTATAACAAGTACTAAAGGCTCTTCAGAGGCTATTTAATTCCGTCATACTCGAGGGCAAAACGCCAAAGTCATGGCACGGAGGTGTGGTGGTGCTCTTCTTCAAAAAGGGAGATAACACCCAGCTGAAGAACTACCGACCCATCACACTTCTGAGCCATGTCTATAAGCTGTTTTCGAGAGTCATTACGAATCGTCTCGCGCGCAGGTTCGACGACTTCCAGCCTCCCGAACAAGCCGGTTTCCGTAAAGGTTTCAGTACCATAGACCACATTCATGCGCTGCGGCAGGTTATACAGAAGACCGAAGAGTATAACCAGCCACTATGCTTAGCGTTCGTGGACTATGAGAAAGCCTTCGATTCGATCGAGACCTGGGCTGTGCTTCAGTCTCTCCAGCGGTGCCAAGTTGACTATCGGTACATCGAAGTGATGAAGTGCCTATACGAAAACGCCACCATGTCGGTCCGTCTCCAGAACTCGAAACCTATCCAACTGCAGCGAGGTGTGAGGCAGGGAGATGTCATATCTCCGAAACTGTTCACCGCTGCACTGGAAGACGTCTTCAAGCTTCTGGACTGGAACGGATTGGGCATCAACATCAACGGCGAGTATGTCACTCATCTTAGATTTGCCGATGATATCGTGGTCATGGCTGAGACCCTGGAGGACCTAGGCACAATGCTCAATGGCCTCAGTAGAGTCTCTCAACAAGTGGGTCTAAAAATGAACATGGAGAAGACGAAAATCATGTCGAACACCCGTGTTGTACCCACTCCTCTGAAGGTTGGAGACTCTACGCTTGAAGTTGTAGACGATTATATATACCTGGGACAAACCGTCCAGTTAGGTAGGTCCAACTTCGAGAAAGAGGTCAATCGTCGAATCCAACTCGGCTGGGCAGCGTTCGGGAAGCTACGCAACATCTTCTCGTCCCGAATACCGCAGTGTCTCAAGACGAAAGTCTTCGACCAGTGTGTGTTGCCAGTGGTGACATACGGTACCGAGACGTGGTCGCTCACTATGGGCCTCATAAGAAGGCTCAAGGTCACGCAGAGGGCAATGGAGAGAGCTATGCTCGGAGTTTCCATGCGTGATCGAATCAGAAATGAGGAGATCCGCAGGAGAACCAAGGTCACCGACATAGGTCGAAGAATTGCGAAGCTGAAGTGGCAGTGGGCTGGGCACATTGCCCGCAGAACTGACGGCCGTTGGGGCAGAAAGGTTCTCGAGTGGCGACCACGTATCGGAAGACGCAGTGTAGGCAGCCCTCCCACAAGGTGGACCGACGATCTGGTGAAGGTCGCGGGACCCGCCTGGATGAGGTTAGCGCAGGACCGGTCGTCGTGGAGATCCTTGGGGGAGGCCTTTGTCCAGCAGTGGACGTCTACAGGCTGATATGATGATGATGATGATGAAATTATGTTCAATCCGTCCAGAAGCTCTATTTTTGAATCGCTCTCCTCGCTTCGGGCGGTCGATTCTACAGATTTTTGTATCGGAGGTAAATTAGTAGAAGCGACCGCTCGAAGCTCCAGTATATTTGAGTTTCGAGACAGATAGACGAACAAAAACCATCCTACCAACAGACCATACTGGGAACCCTAAAAAACCTACACTGTACCTGTCGTACAGTGCACCTATTAGTTAATACACCTACTTACTGAGCTCTTCCAACGAATTAACAATCATATGAGCTTATGTGGTTCATTGTATCGACATCTGAAAACTTGCCCTTGTGCCTAATTTGATTCGCTCTTTGGCTAAGCATGATCTTATTGTAAACAAACTACCAACTCAAGGTCGTGGTAGGCATTGTACTTTCTGTAACACAAAGGTCTGTAACAAAATCTTATTAAATTAGCTTACAATAAATAAAATTCTGAACAATTGATCTAATCTAATGATATCCCATCCATCAATAATATGAATGACCGCAGCAAAAAGTCCAGTTATTAGTTTTCGAATAGAAAATACGCGGCCTATTGTTTTTACTTAAAGATTATGTTATTCCGGTTGTTACCTATATGCAAATTATAAGATAGGTACCTAATAACTGTTTGGGGTAGATGCTAGCTAGATTTAGACTGACAATCCTAATCCTAGGCCTAGTCCTACTAATATTATAAAGGCGTAAGGATGTGAGGATGTTTGGATGTGAGGATGTTTGTTACTCTTTCACGCAAAAACTACCAAACAGATTTTGATGAAACTTGATACAGTGATAGCTTCAGGGGTCCGCTAATACCCCCTAATAACAAAACGCCTACATAGAGGGCGCTGTTTCACAATGTACACGGGAAAAACTTCTACGCGCGCGAAGCCACGGGAAAATGCTAGTAATACATAATTAAGTATGAAGGGGGTAAGTGTGTAAGGATATTTGTTAATCTTTCACGCTGTAACGGCTGAACGGAATTTGATGAAACTTGGTACAGTGATAGCTTAAATCCTGGAATAAAGCGGAACACAGACAGGGCGGCGGCGGTGCGAAAGTGTCGCGGTAATTTTTTGTAATGTTCGAAATAGTATGAAGATTTTTACATCAAAGCGGCGCGGCGGCGGTGCGGCGCGGCGGCGGTGCGACGGCGAAAGCGACAAAACCGCGCGCACAGATTTGACGTTTTGATTTGACAGATTAGCGCAGACAGGCGTTGCGGAGCGGCGGCGGCGCGTTGTGTTCCTTTGTAGTGTATGAGAACCCCTACACAGAGCGGCGCGGGCGCGGCGCGGTGCGGAGCGGTCTTCATACAAACCGCCGCCGCGCCGCCGCCGCTAGCGGTATATGTTGTCTGAAGGGCTCCGCTTTTTATTCGCTTTCCGCAGATTCGCCGCCGCAACGCTTTCGCAACGCCGCCGCGCTGTCTGTCGTGTTACGCTTTACATAGGCTACTTTTTACGGCGGTAAACTGTTCCCGCGGGAAAAAACTTATTAACTGCTAGTAATACCATAAACGGAGAATAATCGCTATGTAAGTAAATAGAAAGAAATCACTAGTACAAAGCATCTGCCAGGAAAAATCCTATCCTTCCAATTTCTAGATATATCATTCCTGTATATTGAGTGGGTCTCATTGAGATGAGACCCACTATATGATGAGATATGAGTAATTCAAAATTCAAAAAATTCAAAATGTCTTTATTTGTGATCTTAGTTAAATATTACAATATTAGGGCCTCTTACACCGCTTGCTGATAAAGTCCCAGATACCCTATCTATAGGTTATCTGACAGATAGCCTGTTTTTTTGGTTTCACAGGTATCTGATTGCATATATCTTATATATTTTATATAGTCTATCACACAGATTTATCTGATAGATTAGTTTATCGCTAAGATTA
This sequence comes from Metalampra italica, assembly GCA_949699065.1. Lineage (NCBI taxonomy): Eukaryota > Metazoa > Arthropoda > Insecta > Lepidoptera > Oecophoridae > Metalampra > Metalampra italica. The sequence continues at coordinate 1,570,494 of OX452995.1, read as the reverse complement.
CTATCTGTAACAATATCAGGTAGTGGTGGAATAAGCCCTTAGGCTTCGATCACCATATACTTTGGTGATCGAAGTATTTAGGTAATTCTTTTCGTGTACGTTCCTGCAGATAGTTACATGTAGCTGCCCTTATAGTATATTGTTATGCATATTGGTACTTTGAATCTGAATACATAGTAACAATGTAGTGATAGCCATCAGACTAAAGCAGCTCATAATCTTAAAATTGGTTTGCTCTGGCATTTTGATGGTCCAATGTGACGCGAAGCGTGGATACAAGTTATTGGCATAGAGTTATTATTGTACGTTCGTGAGATGTATAGATTGGGTTGGTTTTGCAACTGAATGGCATGTGGACGAACTGAGGATCGTATAGCAAAATCATCAACATCAACAACTGCCTACTGCGCCAAAGGTCGTGGGTTCGATCCCCACCCGAGACCAACATTTATGTGATGAGCATAACTGTTGGTTTTCGGATTCTGGGTGTTTGTATGTATTTATGTGTGCGTTTATCAGCTGTTGAGTACCCATTTACAAGCTTCAGCTTAATTTGGGACTAAACAGCCGGGTGTGGATTTGTCCAAAACATTATTATTATATTATAACAGTTTATTTCCTCAACGAGGACGTATCATACTAATCCTACTAATATTATAAAGGCGAAAGTTTGTAAGGATGTGAGGATGTTTGTTACTCTTTCACGCAAAAACTACCGAACAGATTTTCATGAAACTTGGTACAGTGTTAGCTTATATCCTGGAATAACATATAGGACACTTTATAACGCGGATGAAGTCGCGGGGCATCCGCTAATACCCCCTAAGTAATAAAACGTCTACATAGAGGGCGCTGTTTCACAATGTACACGAAAAAACTATTATACGCGGGCGAAGGCGCGAGAAAAAGCTAGTTATATATATATTATAGTCCACCACGCCCAGTGCAGGTTAGTAGACTTCACATGCGCCTAAGAATTCCTTCCTCATGATTCCTTTACCGTTCGAGAGCAGTCAGTAAATGTCGTTTAATTAAGTTTGGATTAAAACCATCGATACATGACACGGCCGGGGATTGAACTCGGAACTCTCATGAAAGGCCGGTTTTTCCCGGAGAAACCGGGAAAGGCCTTTAAAGGCCTTTACACTCATTTAATGCAATTATTTTCAAAACTTCCGGTAACTTGGGAATCTTACTTGTAGCTTCGGAACTTTCCCTGTCAGTTTCATTCCCAATTTCTACTTTGACCCTACGATCGACCTTACCGGGTCAACCTAGTGAGTTAAAGCGTCAATATCCTACAGCATTCTATGGCCAAGAGTTCAAGATCCGTCTCTACCCAAACACAAATCAAACCGATCGTCTTAGGCGATCTGGATCATTCATTAACATGTCGTCACATCGAAGGTTCACATCACAATAATACCACAAACAAAATCCTTCACGCCTGCAAACAGTTGTTAGTTGTATAAGCCTTATGTACATAAACATAAAGCTCCAAACAACTTGGTATTATAATTAAACACTGTATTAGTAAGTTGGTGTTATGTTGGTATTGTTAAGTTTGCTTTGGTATAAATAGTTGAGGAGATTTTGGACAGTATCATTCGAGTTTTGTCTCCATTCGAATTGCGTCTTCGAATTTTTAAGGGTAGGTAAGGCAGTGTTTAAAAATGATTGTGTTATACTCGGTACCATGCGTTGGCAAGTGATTCATCATTTCTATAACAACAGTGATAAGATAATAAATTAGTTATCGAACAAAATTCTACTACTAGTAGTTCCGTGAGAACAGTAGACCTCGCCAGCCCTTATATAAACCAAACCTAAAAGAAACGAACAGAAGTCAATTTTGCAGTTGGAGACAGATTAAAAACTAATGTGACAAAAATTAGCACTTTAAAGTTTAATATTTCGCAAACGAATCCCTGAATCGAAAAATGTTTTTAACACACCCGCGGTATTTTTGAAAGACCTATCCAACGATACCCCACACCATGGAATTCACGCGAAAAAAATTATTTCCCATTTTTCGTATGCAGTTCTATGAACATAATTAAAATTTTCGACTTTCTTAAGTTAATTGACTATTACTCAAAAACTAATAGAACCTACTTAGCCGTCATAGTTTTCCTTGTAACTACGTTATATATGCTACTGCCGTGAATTTTTTCACATTTCCAGAAGCAACCGTTTAGCTGGCAGGGGGGGGGGGGGGTGACTCGTGACTCTAACAAAAATTACCGCTTTAAAGCTTAATATTTCGCCAACGGATCCCTAAATCGAAAAAATGATATTCACACACCAGCAATATTTTTGAAAGACCTATCCAACGATATCCCACACTATGGGATTCACAAGAAAAAAAAAGTTCACTCCCACTTTGCGAGTATGGTAGGTACTCTAAAAAAAATGTTTTTCAAAATTTTATACTACTCATTTTGTAGGTTTAATTAATTTATACCTATGCCAAATTTTCGTCAAAATCGGTTGAAAAATGCGACCTGTAGAGAATTACAAACAGAAAGACAGAAGGACAGACGGACATTAGCATTTTTGGTCAATCTCGAAACTTAGACGCTTCGCTCGCTTCGCTCGCTCGGTCAACTACAAGCAGTAACCTACCAAAATTAGTCAGGTTTTTGATTATAATGTAATGAATCAATATGCGTAGACCCTTTGCTAGTTGTCTCGGAGGAATCAGTATGACATACAATTCGGACTGAAATACCTATTTGTTATCTTCTTATGGGGCTAGGAATACCTGGCGACAGCTAGGCCCTTTTGACATCAAACCCCTGTCCACCAACGGTGCCTCAATCCGTTTTTGGTGGGCTTCACATACGCCTTAGAATATAGGTGTTAGTATGATTTATGTCCGTTTAAGACAGAAATACCACTGAACCGTAATTGATGCAACTTGTTAAAGTGACTGTTGTGACGCTGGGTTAACGTATGGAATATTAATTAACGTATAATATTATATTAACGTATAGAATTATTCGGGTTTTTACATAGCAATAAAAAAACCTTTCCTTTTGCAGACATCGAAGACTCTGGTCGATTGATATGAAGGTAAGAATCAATATAAGTAAATAAACTAGACTAAATTCACTTTATAGGTAATCACATTAACTTTCCGCCTTGTTAGGTAGGTACTTTTCTCTTCAAAAACCACCTAACTAAATGGATTCTATAATGGGGTTCTCATAGTTGGGTAGACAAGGTATAAGAGTGCGCGGAAAACTCATTCAGGGCTTCCGCTTTATGCCAACGAGGCTAATATATCAAAACCATGGAGCTTGGATCTCTGGTGGGATGGGAACTCGAACCTTCCTGATCAAATTCATTTCAAAAATCAATTTTGCTTTCAGATGTTTTTACCACTACTTTTCATACTCTCGCTGGCATTAGCTGAACCTCCAGTGGGGTAAGTCTGTCGTCTGAATATTCGGATAAATATATCAATGCTATGATTTTACCAAAATGTTCTGACTGTTAAATGAGAGCGTGTGTGAAAAGAATGATGAGACTGAGCGAAGCGACAGAGGTGTATCAGGTCGCGACACTTGGCGCTCTTCTTTGTGCCTACCCCGTCAGGGACATAGCGTGAAGTTAATGTATATGAGTGTCAATAACAAGGCTACAGATATTTAGCTACACCAAGTAAAAAGACATGGCTATTATTTCAGGGACAGCTACGCGGCTGCGCGATCTGGTCACGACCATGGCCATGATCACGAACACGGCTCTGGCTTCGGACGATCCCTCTCCCAAGAATACGGCGCCCCCGGCTTTGGCTCCCGATCTTTGTCACAAGAATATGGGCCTCCCGGCCTCCGAAACGGTCTCTCCCAGGAATACGGTGCCCCTGGCTCAAGAAACGGTCTTTCCCAGGAATACGGCGCACCTGGTTCAAGAAACGGTCTTTCCCAGGAATACGGCGCACCATCTCGTGGTCTTTCTCAAGAATACGGTGCACCTAACGACAGATCTGGGTTATCCCAAGAATACGGTGTTCCTGACCAAAGAAATGGACTATCACAGGAATACGGTGCTCCTACTCTAAGGAATTCACAATCAGCTTCGCACCAGCAGCGATCGTCTCCGTCGTCTAGTTATGGTGCTCCAGATTTCCGTTCAGCCCCTTCAGAAGAGTATGGGGCTCCTAATCAAAGAAGCTTCGGCCAAGGATTCTCATCGTTCTCTTCTTCTGCTCGTTCTCCATCCCAAAGTTACGGTACTCCTGGATTTGGCTCCTCTTTCCGTTCCAATTCTATTTCTCAAGAGTATGGTGTCCCTTCTAGGACATCTTCTAAAGGTTTTGGTGCTCAAAGTGGTTTCAAATCTTCGTTCGGATCTAGAAGTTCGTTCGGCTCTCAGTCATTTGGCAGTAGAAGCCCATCTCAAAGCTATGGCGCCCCTGGTAATTCGTTGTCGACACAGTACGGAGCGCCTAACACTAGAAGCTCCGACTCATATTCCCAAGGTTTCAGCTCGCCGTCCCAGCAGTATGGTGCACCAAATCAAAGGGGTCTCTCGGATACATATGGAGCTCCAAATGCTAGGGGTTCATCTGAGAGATACGGCGGTCTTTCAGGCAGAGCTGGTGGTCTGAAGACAAATGCCTTCGCCTCGTCTTTTGGTGCTGCCAGGTGTGTAACTCTGATCGTTATCAAGTTTAAAGATAGATGCTAAGTAAGTACAAGTTGAAAATGACGGTTCCTACCGCACTTCTTATTTAATTTAGACTCTACATTTATATTTTCAGTTTAAAATAGTAAAAGCAAAAAAACATCCAAAAGGTCACTGTCTTCCTGTGTGTTTTGGTTCTCCTTCGGCGGCAGACATTTAAAGACAATACAGACCGGACCTACACTAGAATCCTTCCCACCGGTGGGTGTCAAATGCCATGAATGTCCTTCATAAGTTTGGCGATCTCATGCTTCTCGGTCCTGCTCTATTACCAGATCTCACCTTTATCGTTTCCCCAGATTTAATCCCAAAGATTGAACTATATTGTCATTCACAGGTCCTCTCCCTCTTCGAAATACGGCCCTCCGTCAGCTCGAGGAGGTATGCCCTCCCAGCAGTACGGGGTGCCAGATCAGTACAACGACATTTCCAATCAAGGCCAAGGTTATGCGAGGGAAGCTCTTGATGAACTCCTCAATCAGGTTTGTGGATTATATTCGCTGTCATATTTTAATACTATAATTGTTGCCTGTGACTTCGTCCTCGTGTTTCAACCTGACTCCTGAGTGGTGAAATTTGAAAAAAATGTTGATGTTTAAAGGAATCTCTCAAGCTTCTATAAACCTAGTTAGGTGTGCTGAACAGAGACTAATACTTCCGCTGTGACAGAGATCTGAGTAGGTGCTGAGTCGAAGAGATCTGAGTAGTGGAGTCTGAGTAGGTGCCGACCTTTTGTTTAAAGATTTCAAAAATTAGCAGTAGAAAATATGCAAAATGGCATAATTGAAAATTGGAACTCACTGAGAATCAAGCTGCCAGTTTAATTTTGGTGTTTCTGATTGTTGTATTGAGGTCTTTAATAATCTTATTGACAATGGCGCCTGTAGCTTTGTTAAATAGACCTAAAACAGTACATTACCTAACAATTGCTATGTTAAACCTTAAGGAAGATTCACACGCGAGCAGGATTTGAACCGGCGACCTGCTTCCAGGGTCACGCACGACCTATCCCATACGTGTGTGAATCTGGGCAGGGCTTTACTCATAGTGGACCTACTAAGCAATGTGCATTTATATGTTTATCGACAGGAGCCAGCCAACTATGATTTCGCTTACAAAGTGAACGACTATGAGTCAGGCAGTGACTTCGGGCACACGGAGACCAGACAAGAGAACCGGGCTGAGGGCTCCTACTTCGTCGTGCTACCTGATGGCACTAAGCAGGTAAAAAGATATATAGAATTCCGTAGTCTGGCGTAGCAAGGGCAGAATAGTTCTCGAGCGGCGACCGTGCACCGGCAGACGCAGCGTAGGCAGGCCTCAAGGTGGACCGACGAACTAGTGAAGGTCGCGGGTCCCGGCTGGATGAGGTTAGCGCGGGACCGGGCATCGGGAAGACCTTTGGGGGAGGCCTTTGTCAAGCAGTGGACGTCTTCGGCTGATTAGATGATGATGATAGAATATTACTTTTTTTTAACAATCAACTTTGAACACCGTCTCTTTCCCAGGTGGTGGAATACGAGGCTGACGAGAGAGGGTTCAAGCCGAGGATCTCCGTGGAGCCAGCTGATGCCAGCTCCAGGGCCGGGGGATACGACGACAACGCGTCCGACCAGGGCAGGTCTAGAGGTGGACCTTACTAGAAAAGACCAAAGACTAAAGACCTCGGACTATTAATGAATTTTGAATGCTGTTCCTGAGAATGTTCTACAATTTCCATAGACAAAGAACTTTCTGCTAATCAACTTTCTCGTAGTTGGTGGAAGTCATCTTCCAGATAGTTCAGAACTTAACCTTCGGATCGTTCTCCTGGTGAGATCGGGAGTTTGGCTTTTAGGCATATGTGAAGTCCACCAAAATCGGATTTGGGAACCGTTTGGTAGGCAGAGGTTTGGTACAGATCCAATGGTCGAAGCGTTGCCAGGTATTCCTGGCGCCGTGAAGATAGATACAGCTCGTGCAAAGAACACAATAGTCTACTTTATTCGTCGACCATGTTCCAGTAGCTACCATTTGCTAATGCCGGCAAAGATGGCGCTGCATTCATTTCAGCTGTCTTGTCTATCGACTCTGAAAAATAAAAAGATTTCAAGATGATAATTTTTCCAAACCTCAAACAAAGCACAATGTCTATAGTTTTTTTTAATGATGGTCTTGTTGACAAATTTGTTAGAGTTTTGCATTTTGTAAGCATTTCGTATATGACACTAGATGAAACAGTGCCATCTGTCGAGATATTAGAACTATTTCTTTTTTAGTCGACCGCACGTCAGTCGAAACACTTTGACCTTGACCTGGCCTAGCCTATTAGGGAGTTTCAATACTAGGAGAGACCTGCTTATACTGGTTTTGCTTCCACTGACGTGCGGTCGACAGTACCTACTAGAAAATCAACAGCCAAGTTACTAAACAGCGCCTACAAAGACATTGCTATAATTATTATGATCAGGCTTTCTATTCCTTCATCAGCTACCTTCTTTAGGTCGTCGATCTATCTGGCAGAAGGGGGGTGTAACTGAAAAAGGGATGGTTTAATGTTTATCTGCCCGACTGTACCTTTAACGTGTGGAAATTGCAAACCTTTCTCGTGTGAAACAAAAAACCGGATCGATGTTTTAGCGAAATACTCAACTATTTATTATTTTTATAGCAAATTGTAAAAGAAAATGTAAAAAAAAATACCTCGTAGTATGTAAGTGCTTTAGTTAAAGTGGTATGTGATATTTTGATGCAAATAAAATCAATTTTTAATGTTATTTCTTGTATTTTTTTACCTTTCCTGAATCTCAAAACATTGGTGTTGTGGCTCAAAAACCGTATAAAACAAAAATTACTGCATAGATAGGTCTACAAATATGAACCAGATGCTTTGAGATGTTATAATTATTGCTGGTAAATACATTTATTAAAAAAGTATTTACGGCTGCCTTATTATAATTTAAATGTCTTTTTTTGGCGGTAATTAAAATGTTAAAAATAATATATTGACCCTATCGACTGGTGTCTTGAAATACAGGCTATTAATTTCTCCCTTTTTTATCGGTTCAATTTCCGGCTGAGACAAGCGACTTTTAATTGAAATTTTACTTACTTTGTAAAATAAATGCAGCCTCCATTATGTTGAATTTTCAATATTTAAAGTAATACCTTTCCGTTCAAGTCGCATTAACTATGAAAAAGCCCCAGAATTAAAATGGGACCATCGGGGAACATAATTTGAGAATTTTAACTCAGCTTTTATAAAACAATCTCTCTTTATGCGCCAACCACTAATTTGGCGTGGCCCAACGGTCATAGCAGATAGAGAATGCCATTGGCATTAAGTTCGCATTTTGTACCAATTAGTGCAAAAAGTAATATATAAGTTGAGTTGTTAGGTTAGGAGATCCGCAGAAGAACCAAGGTCGCCGACATAGCTCAAAGAATTGCGATGCTTATGTGGCAGTGGGCGGGGCACATCTCTCGTAGAACTGACGGCCGTTGGGGCAGAAAGGTTCTCGAGTGGCGACCACGTATCGGAAGACGCAGTGTAGGCAGGCCTCCCACAAGGTGGACCGACGATCTGGTGAAGGTCGCGGGACCAAGCTGGATGAGATCAGCGCAGGACCGGTCGTCGTGGAGAGCCTTTGTCCAGCAGTATGTCTACAGGCTGATATGTGCTGTTAAGTACCTCATAAAATACTTCGAAACCATAAAGTGTCCCTAAACGATCATGCTTGCATGACATGCAACGTTTACGTGAATGTCAAGGTGCATGATGGACCATCAATCAATACAGTGAAGCAACGGGGAGCACGTAGTTTGCATGTCATGCACGTCAATCACTACAGCTAGACGTTCATGCATTAGTGACAGGACGTAATGCATGTCATGCAGCATGATCGTGTAGGGACCACATAAGGTTGTCGAGATAGCCGAAAGGATTAACAAGCTAAAGTGGCAGTGGGTAAGTCACATTATATCGGTTCAGGCAGACGAGTTTGGGGTTAAGAAGATGGAACGCACAGCGTGGGACGCCTCCGCCAGGTGGACAAACGACCAAAAAGGAATGTCTGGATGCGGAGGGCGGAGACCTACGTCTAGCAGTGGACGTTGAAGGGCTGATATTATGATATTGCTTTTTACCTTCCCATTTAAGTAAAGGGGAGATTTATTTTTTACCTCATTACTAGGGGATACTTTGAAGAGGTATTTTCAGATGAGGCAGTGTTTCCATACAATAACATTTTATCAGGCGTACCATTTGTACGAGATACCTGTACATACACATACCTCATACACACCATACATGTGCGGGGTAGATAAATATTTAGATACCATAATCCGCCAAATTCCGTTTGTACCAAAAATATAGAAAATCAGTGGTAACAACTTCACGCTATGTACCTGGCGGGGTAGGCAGAAATAGCGTAACTACATTCTTTAACATATAAAAGGAGAACCTGACTGACTGACTGATCCACGCACAGCCCAAACCGCTGAACCTAGGGACTTGAATTCTGGCACAGAAGTTCCTCATATAGCACTGACGTCCACTAAGAAAGGATTTTTCAAAAAACATCCCCTAAGTGGGTGAAATAGAGGTACAAAGATTGTATGAAAGTCCCTCATTTTTAAAGTTAGAAACCTGAAAATTTGTATTTAGGCTATTCGTTGAAAAACAATGAAACGTATTTCAGCGATTTTGAAAATTCCACCTCTAAGTGTATAAAATAGGGGAAGAAAACGCGCACAGCCTAAACCGCTGAGCCTAGAGGCTTGAAATTTTGCAGAAATGTTGTCATATAGCTGTGATGTCTACTACTAAATGTATTTTTACCGCGGGAAAACTTGCGGGAAAACCTTTTTTACGCGGGCGAAGCCGCGGGCAAAAGCTAGTCTTGTATAGAGGAATAATCGAGTGGTATACAACACTTCCCGTTTTCACTCGAACAGAATACGCTTTGGTAACTTGTAATAAATTCAAGTTCCGCCAAAAGCAAGCCTCGGCCAAGCCCAAAACTGTGCGTTTCTTCACGCCCATCCAGAGAAGGTCACTGAGTATAAAAGCTGCGGTGTATTAGGAAGCCCTGAGTGATGTCACGTCTGTCTGTACATCCTTGTCGATAGAGACGTCTGAACACAACGTGCTGTGGAGTCGACTTGTGTCAAAATATTTTGTACAGTAGACCGCACGTCAGTGGAAACTTGACCTTGAGCTGGCCTAGCCTATTAGGATGATATACAATGAGAGACCAGTTTGTACTGGTTTTGTTACCACTGCGGTGCGGTCGACCGTACTAGCTAATCGTGTCGATTCTTATGAAGCACGCCTTATCTAAATGTCATTTGTGCTCTTTTGTTTTAACTTTAAAAAAAAGAAAGAGATGGTATACATTTTAGAACTGTCAAATAGTTTAGTCCTCTTGGAACCACCCTCGAAATATAAAAAATAATAATTCAAACCGGTTCACAATCGACTAAGATAATGCGTAATGGGTAGTATCGGGTAGTGTGGGTAGTATCGGGAGATAATCCCTAAACGATCATGCGGCATGACATGCATTGCGTGCTGTCACTCATGCTTGACCGTCTAGTTGTAGTGATTGACGTGCATGACATGCACACTACGTGCTGACCGTTGCTTCACTGTATTGATTGATAGCAAGCATGATGGTCCATCATGCGGCATGACATGCCAATACCACAGAATAAATTATCCACTGCGGCAATGTTGCCAGTTAAATGATAACTAGATTTGAAGAAGTAATAAACCGTTCTAGAACCTCAAGATTTTTTTATGGCTAAACCTGCCGCAGGTCGCAGCTTAATTTAATAAGAAAGCGCAGGCCGCGCGTGTCTGAAGTCTCACCAATTATCTATTCTGTGGTCTCACATACATTGCGTATGGAATACAACATGCCGCCACCGCAGGCCGTGTGTCTGTGATACGCCTAGCCTAAGGCCTCGTTAACACGACTCTACGGCTCTCCCTGTGCCCATAAGCCACGGTACCTTGAAAGCTCGTCTATTATCCTCTAATGAGGTGCAATTTTTCATCCCCTACAAGTCCCAGCGTATTGTAATTGCTATAAGTATATAAGCTGTCCTCTATGGGACAATTGTGTCATTCGAGCTTTGAACATCTCGATAAAGTAACTGTGTCAGTGTGACTTGGAACATGAAGGTACTTACAAGTTGTTTTTTTGGAAGTTACTTAAAAACAGAGTGTAAATCAAAATAGGAAGTTATACAATTCTCTAGTTTCTAGAAAAACGATGAAACAGTTTTAGGGATAAATCAAACCAAGCGGAAATTTGTCCGCGCACTTTTTGACGTCATTGTCAAATGAACCATAACATCATAGCCTAAAGAACAAAATCGTTTAATGACTTCTGTAGGCGTCGCCTCGCGCTCGAGGTCATTCATACGATTTTGTTCTTTAGGCTATAGTGTTATGGTTTCTTTGACAATGACGTCAAAAAGTGCGCCGGCAAATTTTAGGGGAAGGAAAACATCGTGAAGATTTGCATACCTACGCCAAAGATTAGACTTTCTATTCTAAGGTGTATGTAAAGTCCACCAAAAATGGATTGGAGCACCGTTGGTGGACAGCGGTTGGTAGAAAAAATCCCTTAAAAGGGTCAACTTGTCGCCACATTTTCCTGGCACACTAGTAACAAGAAACCTATAAAAATTTACAATTTTAAACATAAACATAAACTTTATTCACATTGAAATGCATACATTATATATCGAAGCCCTGACTCCCAAACTAGTCAAGCTGTATTTCAGGAGTCAGTGTCTTCCCCACTTATATATACATAGTTACAACAGATAATTTACAAATTACAATATTATAGCATTTTACTTACCTACCTATACATCTTGTTTTCAGACCCTGATTGTTACCGCATGCCTTGTGGCTTTTACTTTGGCCGAACCTCCACCGTCCAACAGGTACTGTATTCATTCTCCTTTATTACGATTAAATCATCATCTCGAAAGGTCCGGAGTTCGATCCCCAGCTGGGCCATGTACCAATGGGGTTTTCCTCCAAACTTAAGGACATTTACTGACTGCTCTCAAACGGTGAAGGAAAACATCGCGAGGAAACCTGCATACGCCGATGAAGAAATTCTTAGGCGTATGTGAAGTCCTCCAACCCGCACTGGGCTAGCGTGGTGGACTGTAGCCCGAACACCCTCGTTGAGAGGGTAGGCCTGAGCACCAGCAGTGGGGACATATTAAAAGGCTGATGATGATTGAATTATCATCATCATCAGCCTGAGAAGAGTAGGTAACTTGGTTTTGAGGAGTCAGTACGAACAAAAAGGTGGAAAGGGCTATGGAAAGAGCCATGCTCGGAGTTTCTCTGAGAGATAGGATCAGAAACGAGGTGATCCGCCAGAGAGCCAAAGCCTTCGACATAGCTCAAAGGGTTAGTTAGCTAGTTGAAGTGGCAGTGGGCTGGTTATATCTGCCGGAGAACCGATAACCGCTGGGGTAGACGAGTTCTCGAGTGGAGACCACGACTTGGCAAGCGTAATGTGGGACACACCCCAAATAGATGGAGCGACGACCTGCGTGAGGCGGCTGGCAGTGACTGGAAGCGGAGAACCGAGGATCGGGTTCAGTAGCGCCTTGGGGGAGGCCTGTGTCCAGCAGTGGACTAGTACAGGCTGATGATGATGACAAACCATTATTCTAATCAAGCTCTTCTGATTAAAGTACACCGATGTCTTTCGTGCTATTTTCCCAGCTACCTCCCTCCACCCCCGGCCGGACGCTCGGGCGGCGGCGGCGGTGGGTACCCCCGAGGTGGTCCCCAGGCGGCCTCAGCGAGGAATCCCGACAATGGCAACGGATTTCCCAGGTACGTTTTGACTAGTGGAATCATCATACAGTTAAGATCTCTTTGGTGCGTGCTCGCGGCCCCTTGAAGAGGCGTAATCATAGCATTCTATGGGTGTCAAAATCGTGTCAAATGTATCACAAAATTTTGACTCACTCACACATTCTCATTTTCGAACTCCATATAAATTTGTATTAGCAACCTCCTCCCGCTACTCCGCTTCCTTTGTCCGCACCCCCCCTGTAAGTGGCACCATTGGTTCCCATACTAAATATACAAGATGTTTCTCCATAGGGAGCGCGCGCCACCAAAGAGATTCGAACCTTCCTGAGTGGAATACATATTTTCTCTCTTTTGTTTGTTTGTTTGTTCGCGTTAATCTCTGGATCTACCGGTCGCATTTGAAAAATTCTTTTTGCATTTGATAGCCCAGTCTTGCGGAAGGTAAAAGAAAAAAAAGTGTAGTGGGATGTGATTTCTGAAATGATTATTCGATGATTGCAGAAGCAAGTCTGGAGAGGGCTACGACCAAAATGCTTCGCCCTTTGGCAGGAACGGACTCGACGACGCCGGCAGCGTAAGTTACTAAGCATTATCTTATCTCGTTAGGACGATGCTAAGCTATTCTAACTCTAAGAAAAATACAACACAGAATAAGTACAAGTACTGTACCTCCCTATATTATTTGAACACCCTGTACATGATTATAATTATCGCTTTCTCAGCCATTATCTTTTATCGATGGTTTTGAAACGTCAAAGTAAAGAAATAAAATTGAAGATCCGGAATTTTCATAGCGAAAAATACATAAGGATTGGTTGTTTATTCAGAATGACGTTCGACTGTATCGATGTTATCCCATTACCGATTGTAAGTATATAAAACGAGAATGAAATTACATTTTAATATATATAAATTGAAGTTTAATAATATCGGAATAGAGCGCCAGTGGCCTCGGGGATAAGACGCGGCCTATCATATCGAAAGGTCCGGAGTTCGATCCCCGGCTGGGCCATGTACCAATGGGTTTTTTCTCGAAACTTAAGTACATTTACTGACTGCTCTCATACGGTGAAGGAAAACATCGTGAGGAAACCTGCATACGCCGAAGAAGAAATTCTTAGGCGCATGTGAAGTCCACCAACCCGCACTGGGCTAGCGTGGTGGACTATAGCCCGAACGCCCTCGTTGAGAGGGTAGGCCTGAGCCCCAGCAGTGGGGACATTTTAATAGGCTGTTGATGAATATCGGAATGTAAAACTTTTCCATTTTGGTTCTGGCTTTTTATTTTAGTTTTGGTATTTTGTTTAAGCTTAAATTGGTTAATTATTTTATATACCAACTCTAAAGAAAAGGTTGTTCTATTTTAAACGTTAATTTATACTAAGATGGAATTTCACAGTAGTTTTGTATACTTACAATCAATAGTGGAACATTACCGATACCGTCGAAAGTCGATAGACTACACAATCTCTATGTATTTAAATTTTCGCTTAAAAACTCCGGACATTGTTAAAGTAATCATGTAACACATTATAGGGGCAGAAATCTTTTTTTTTCGTTTTTTTTTTATAAAATTTTGATAAAGGTCCTATCTGAATACAGTACTTATACTAAATTCTGTGTGCAGGAGCCCGCCAACTACCACTTCGGTTATAAGGTGAATGATTATCATGAGGGTACTGATTTCGGACATCACGAGGAGAGGCAGGAGGGTAGGGCGGAGGGGGAGTACCACGTGGTACTTCCAGATGGCAGGAAACAGGTAATTATAGTTAATTTCAATCAATACTGCCAACAAAAGTACCTATAAGAACACAAAGCACGAATATTTTCTATACATAATAACTATACTTAGGGCCTCTTACACCGCTTGCTGATAAAGTCCCAGATACCCTATCTGCAGGTTATCTGACAGATAGCCTATTTTTTTTGGTTTCACAGGTATCTGATTGCCTATATCTTATATATTTTATATAGTCTATCACACAGATTTATCTGATAGATTAGTTTATCACTAAGATTACTATCTGTAACAATATCAGGAAGTGGTGAAAGAAGCCCTTAGAGCCTCTTTCACCGCTTGCTGATATTGTTACAGATAGTTAATTGACAGATAAACTAATAGATTAGTCATTAAAATCTGTCTGATAATATTTTCATGTTTCACACCTAGTCTCTAAAAAATATCTGACAGATAAAAAAATAACAGCCACTTGTTCTTGCCGTTAGTTTATCTGACAGGTAATGCAATCAGATACCTGTGAAACATAAAAAATAGGCTATCAGTCAGATAACCTGCAGTTTGGACTTCACATATACGAGTTAGAATAGATTCCACCTAAACTTTGGCGTATGCGCAGGTCTAGTCACAATGATTTCCTTTACCAAAAACCCTGTAGTAATATAAAACGTACATAAGTTTCTAAAAACACATTGGCACGGGCCAAGGTTCGAACCCACGAGCTCATGAAGGCGAGGCGAGTGCACATCCAACTACGACACCACGGCTCAACATAATATATAGTTAGTCTTATTTACTTTGTTCTTTTCAGACTGTAAGCTACGAAGCAGACGAGCGCGGCTTCAAGCCCCGCATTTCCTATGAGGATGGCGAGCCACAATCTCGCTCAAACGGATATGACGGAAATGCCAACAATGTCGGCCACAACGGTCACCATGGCAACGGCAACGGCGGACACGGAAACCATGGCAATGGTTTCTGACTCCTCTACGTCACTGCTGGTCTTTTATTGTCAAGTTTTAGTGATTTGGTGATAGTTACTGTGTGATAGAATAGTTATTTATTTATGCATGAAAAATTATGAAAAGGCACAAAAAGTACAAATTGTTTTAATTTTCTTTAATACTTTACAGCCCAAGCAAGTATTGAATAGTTTCTGTATCGTTTTATATTTTATTTTATTTTTGGAAATTAAAAAAAAATTGTCATGACTTCTAAATCTTTTTTTTCTTATCCTCGTATGTGAGTCGAGCTCGTCCCCGGCTCCTACTACCACTCACAACCGCTCGATATTTCTTCGTCATTCGTTCATCACTCATTCGCTCAACATGTCCGAACCAACAGAACATGCCTTATTTCATTCATACATTTCATTTATTTCATTCATTTCGTTCAATTCGTTCATTTCGTTCATTTCGTTCATTTCTTTCATTTCGTTCAATTCGTTCATTTCGTTCATTTCATTCATTTCATCCATTTCATTCAATTCATTCACTTCATTCATTTCATTTCGGTCTTTTCGACACACTTAAAGTACCTATTTGTCTTCCATCCCGGAGTTAATCTGATTATGCAGACAGAGTGGAACCACTAAACAAACAAGACTTTTTTGCCAGTATAGGGATCTCGTGAGCCGTACCTACACATTTTAGGGTTCCTTCCCTAATAGTAAACCTTTTTGTTAAGGTTAGGTACATACATACTTAGTGGTCTGGTCCCTACACGGTCATGCTGCATGACCTGCATTACGTGCTGTCACTCAAGTCATGCATGACCGTCTAGTTGTAGTGATTGATGCGAATGACAGGCAAACTACGTGCATGACATGCAAACTACGTGCTGGCCGTTCATTCAATGTACTAAGTGATTGATAGCAAGCATGAGGGTCTATCATGCAGCATGATAACTCATGTAAACGTAATGCATGTCATGCCGCATGATCCTTTAGGGACCGCTTCACATAACTACCAATCACACATCTGTCTACTTACAAACATAGTGCTAAATAGTGAAGTATACCTACATAACCTATTTTAGAACGTACAAATAACGTAATAATACCCCACTAGACTTAGAAACCCTACTTTAACAATTCGACCCCCGCATTTCGGTCGTTTTTGAAAAATAAAAAAAATAAAAATAGATTGACATTTATTCTTCATTAATTCTGACATTATTTCTTGGTGTAAGTAACTTCGGGTGTGCCAAATCATTTACAATCAAACACAGTTAAGGGGTCAAAAATTATGAATTTAAATAAATGAGTTTTATACATGTCATTCCTATGTATGTAGGTACGGAACCTTCGGTGCGCGAGTCCAACTCGCACTTGGCCGGTTTTTCTATTTGGTTGTGTTTGCGTAGCACCGATCGCACGTCGAACAATCATCGCACGGATCGTAAAATAGTCAAATATTTGAAAACAACGTATCTTGCCCTTGAATCATATTTTATTTGAAAAAATGATATTTTTAAGCAGGTAACTGGAATATAGGTAGCCATTAGACCTATACAATTATATACTTACTTTATTTATAACGTAAGTACCTATTGACAGCAATGGCACTATAGCAAAATTCATCAATTATATAATAAATAAAAATCAAATAAAATATAAAATATCGATAAACACATACATGCCGTGGTTATTATAAAATATGTTTTTCTCAATTTTCCAAACGTCAGGAGAGCAAAAGTTGTTAACTACAGTCACAAGCAAACATATTAATTAAAAGCAGGATCTACACAGAATGATACTAGTTCCGGTAGAAATAAAAACCGGACAAGTGCGAGGGTCGCGCCTTTAGAGTTCCGTACAAACTTAATTAAAGAAATAATTAGAAAATCGATAATAAAATTTCATACGCAAAGTTAAGTTTCTTTTCTTTACTGAGAAAAATGGTCATGACAGACGGACGGACGGACAGACAGACAGACGGACAACGAAGTGATCCTATTTAATTAATTTTTAATTTTTAATAGTTAATTTTTTCCTCTTTTCAGGTACAAAACCCTAAAAATTGTTGAAAAAACCCACAGATCTCGACTTCCTATAAACTTAGTGACGTCAAAACAAAACAATTAACTTAACTTTGACGTCATTCAACACTGACCTTAACCTATAGTTAAACCCTACAAAGTTTTCGCATTAAGGATTGCACAACTCGCTGTTATTAATCTATTGACACTGCGTAAAGTCCTGCGATACGCTTAATTATATATTGTACACTTAAGAGGAGAGTGAAGCGGTTCTTAGATTATATCTTTGATTTACCGCCACCAGTCGAGAGAAGGCGACTGGAGAATCAGGCTGGGCTGGCTGGGCAGCATTTGGAAATACCAATGTCTAAAGACAAGAAGTTTCGAACCTCTTTTGTCGCGCGCGCGCTCCCTATGGAGATCGCATCTTGCAAATTTAGTATGGGAAACGATGAAAAATTCTGTGTCAAAATCAGGGGGGGTGCGGACAAATGAAGCGGAATAGCGGGAGGAAGTTGCTCATACAAATTTATATGGAGTTTGAAAATGAGAATGTGTGAGTGAGTATCAATTTCCATATACATTTGGCACGATTTTGGCACCCCCTAAAATGATTTTGTTACTCATCCATATGGGAGTAGCTTTTTTTAAAAATTCATGTCTAAGACATGAATGCCTGAAGACAAAAGAAATGCTACCCGTAAGGATTGGCCTGAGCCCCAGCAGTGGGGACATATTTAATAAGCTGTTGATTATTTTAGATGGTTCATCTCAGCCTTAACTTAGCTCAGTACATCGTCTATACAAATATCTACGGTGTGATCCAATAAATCTATTAAACCAATATTTGACACCTTGAATTGTTTGAAGTTTTTTCAAAGAGCAATTCAATTAGTATAAAAACGGGAGTAACTCCCAATGGAGCATCATTCGATTTCCAAAGATCTCAACCGCACCAGGATGAAGGTAAAAACGAAATATTTAATTTGGTTTTGTGATAGCGGTTTTAAGAAGTGTTTGAAGAAAAACTTAATTCAGTGTTTAGAAAATAATTTGGACTCTGTGTGAAATAAATGTTATGAAGTAAAAGCTATTCGCGAGTTTGCTTAGTGAAGGTTACGATAGAAAGAAAATAAATAAATCTTGAACTAAACTAAGAATGAAAAAGATGTTTGACGAAAACTGATGAACAAAAAGTGATTTCTACGTGTGAATTAAAAAATATTTGAATTTAAAGTTTTTGTGCTTACCAAGCCTCCTATTGCTGCAATAAAAACAATCAATAAGTCTCTTTCAGAGTCTTCTTTCAAAGTCTCTATAAGAGTCTTCTTTCAAAGTCTCTTTCAGAGTCTTCTTTCAAAGTCTCTTTAAGAGTCTTCTTTCAGTCTCTTTCAGAGTCTTCTTTCAAAGTCTCTTTCAGTCTTCTTTCAAAGTCTCTTTCAGAGTTTTCTTGCTTCTTTAAAATATTTCCTTTGATTTCAGGTTCTCGCTTTAATCATCTTAGTCGTAGGATCTGTCTCCTCACGAGGATCCGGCCCGTACCTACCCAGTGGGTGGAAACCTCAAGGTCCAGCATTTCTACTGCCATCAGAGGTTCAGGTAAGTACCTACGCCCTCATTAAGTTATTTTGAATAAATACGTCCACAAAGTGCAAGATTAGTTTTTAATTTTCTCTTTTAGGATTCTATCTGTTTCTATAGAACTAAATAAATAAAATCATCTGATAAGACTAGGCTGCAGATGTAACTTCTTCCACTAAACCGACTAAACAATTAGAAATGTTCTTCCAAAAATATAAATGTAAGTAAGCACGTACTTATACATATCATGTCTTGTAAAACGTACATTAGAGAAACTGGAGGTAATCCTGTATTTTGTGAGGGTCAGAGTTCCTCCCCCTGAAACGAAATATTTCTCCAACATTGTACCAAATCTGAGAATAGCACTATTCCTAATTAATAGTACTTACTTAAAACTCTTACTGATTCTTAATATAACGTAGTAATATTTTCTGAAATTCTTTGCAGAAAATTTCACCGATAGTGCCTCTGAAAGACGCACCAATCCAGGAATCAGAAGCTTCGGGCTCTGATTTCCTGCGTGAGTACGGGCCGCCTAAAGTCCAAGAGGTGTCTCAGGATATCACTCAACAAGGCCTTCCTGACGCTGTGACTGAGCAAGCCTTCGCCGTGATTGAAACTAGGTTCAACCAGGAAGAAGAGATCAAAGAGACTGCTGATACTGGATTCACGGGAGAAGGTGAGCTTATAATTGAAGGGAATAATCTTTCTTAATATATAAAACAAAGTCGTGTTAGTTAGACCACTTGTAACTCAAGAACGGCTGAACGGATTTTGATGAAACTTGGTACAGGGACAGCTTATAGCCTGGAATAACATATAGATTACTTTTTACCAGGGTAAACGGTTCCCGCGGGAAAAACTTATTTCACGCGAGCGAGGCCGCGGGGCAACAGCTAGTCTTGTCATAAAATAGTAAATGAAATCCAATATGTAAGTTGATAGTTCGCTTAATAGATAGGTAGTTGGATTAGAGTTTGAATTGATAGAACTGTAGGAAAGGGAAGGAAATATGAATAGATGTGGTGGTTGGAGAAAGCTTAGGTTCTAGAACTAACGCCTGCTGACTGGTTGAGGATGATGATTCATATCAAAGTCATCCAAATCCATTCATTGATAGGTTTCTCACTACATTCTACAAGATTCTAAAAAAATTAACCGTAATCAATGTCGTACCAAAATTAATTTCCAGCAACAACAACTGAAGCTGTAACTGATGATGTAACCGAATCTGAAGCCATATTGAAAGGCAAATCGATTAACTTTGATACACAAACTGTTAGCGAAGAATCTTCCCAAACGTCTCTCCAGGAGGATGTAGAGTCAACTGACAAGACGGCCGTAACTCAACAAGAAACAGATAATGCCAACAGTAATATTGTAACTGCTTTAGAGGAGAGGGAAGAGACGGTGAATGGAGACGTGAAAGCGGTAGGAGAGGGAGTAAAGAACATTGCCGAGGCACTGGTTAATTTGGAAAATGAACTCAAAGTTCAACAGGTAAATTGCTTTGTTAGTTATTAACCAAAGTTTAATAGTAAAGCCAGGCATTTTTTTAAAACATTGATGCTTGCTTAGTGATAGATAATTGATTTTTAATTAAAATCACTCCCATCCTCTTTGTGCTATAGAAACCTGCTTTATTATCATTTCACGTAGTTGTAACTATAGTATTTTCGACTACTAATTATTTCTAAGTAGCATTTTCATTGCCTCCTCTTCGTCCAACTTTCTTGGTTGTTTTATCTTGTGCAGTCAGAGCCTCAGGTTTTATGACGAAGTTCGCTCTAATTTTACCCATAACATCATTGGATAATGTTCTAGAACTAGACTTTAATTCGCAAAGTGATTCGTTGCGTGATTTTGCAGGTGCAAGCCATTGAAGAGGTGACTAAATTGAAAACTGTGCAGGAAAGCTCAGGGTAAGATACCTACAGTATAAAAGAGATAATACCTAGTCAGTTCGTTGCAAAATAGAGCCTCATCAGGGCAGAAGGAGAATGACATTTCCTTACATCATTTGATGCATTTGAAACCATTATGTGTTTTGAAACAACCAATCATTCAATGCAAGTAACCAATCTCTGTGGATAGATCGCATTTTTGTTCATCGGTTGAATCCATAGAAATATAAGTCCGAGCGTAGCGAGCGGGAGCGTAGCGAGCTTTTTCCGTGTTCTGTGGTTGAATCCCAGTTTGTTAATATACTGCTACAAAATAAGATAATTGTGGATGGAGTTAGTTACAGTTAGGATTCAATAATTAATTTTTGTTTTTGATTTGCAGGTCGTTACAGCAAGCTCCTGAAGGGTTCTTAGAGTATGGACCTCCTGGCTTCAGCGAATACGGCCCACCGAAACAAGAAGATCTTCTCAGATCGTCATTGGTTGCCGAGGTAAATATTATAAGCAATATTCACCATCATGCTAGCACATCGAAATGGGTCAGACGTCAGAAACTATAGAGAGAATTTTGTCTTATAGGCAAATTTCTTTTTAAACGATACGATTTTTAACCGAAGAATATTATTAAGTTCTATGTCGTCTATTTTAAAGAACTATTATTCTATTAGAGAATCAAACCCGGATATTTTGAAAGAAAAAAAAATACTGTAGGTATTTTATTAAGTTAAGGTCGTAAGGAGTAAATGTTGCTAAGAAACCTTGTCATCTTCATCAATATCAGCCTGTAGACGTCCACTGCTGGACAATAGCCTCCGCCATCTCCACGACGACCGCTGCTCCGCTAATTTCATCCAGCCGGGTCCCGCGACCTGCACCAGATCGTCGGTCCACCTTGTGGGAGGCCTGCCTACGCTGCGTCTTCCGAAACCTTGTACCTATCTAAAATTAACAATTCTGTAATGTAAATAATCAAGTACACAAATATCGTATTCTCATCATAGACCAAAATAATGACACAGAATCTGTCCTACCTAATGTTTTTTTTTGTTCACGAATCAGGAGCAGTCAGAAGATGCCGCAATTGAAAACAATGAGACCAGAAGGAGACGTTTCTCGCCAAAATTTAAAGCGTAAGTTCAAGACATACTCACTCACTCATCATCAGCCTGTACTAGTCCACTTCTGGACACAGGCCTCCCTCATGGTGCTACTGAACGCGATCCTCGGTTCTCCGCATCCAGTCACTGCCAGCCGCCTCACGCAGATCGTCGCTCCATCTACGGAGCGACCCACACCACGCCTGCCCACTCGTGGTCTCCACTCGAGAACTCGTCTATCCCAGCGGTTATCGGTTCTCCAACAAATGTGACCAGCACTGGCACATAAACGTACCAACTTTGTGAGATGTCGTCTTTGATTCTCTGGCGGATCACCTCGTTTCGGATCCTATCTCTCAGAGAAACTCCGAGCATGGCTCTATCCAAAGCCCGTTGAGCGACTTTGAGTTTTCGGATTAGTC
Organism: Metalampra italica; assembly: GCA_949699065.1. Taxonomy (NCBI): domain Eukaryota; kingdom Metazoa; phylum Arthropoda; class Insecta; order Lepidoptera; family Oecophoridae; genus Metalampra; species Metalampra italica. The sequence goes on along the minus strand of OX452995.1, from coordinate 1,548,238 downwards.
CCACATAGTACATACAATCTTCACGCTATGTCCCTGGCGGGGTAGGCAGACAGAACAGAGCGCCAAGTCACAGATTAGACAATAGTTCCTACGGACAAGTATCGCGATCCTGACACACCGCTGTCGCTTCGCTCAGTCTCATCATTCTCTTAGGTTCTCTTCCCACATAGGTCACCACACCAACTCACTATTTAATTAATTATTTAGTTTAGATCTTATTGCGCTATATTTGTGGTTTTTTTTTCCAGGTCGCCTAGAAGAAGGACACACTAAATATGATGAAAACCCTAGAGCAATATAAATTGAAGAAATTGGCAACAAAATAGATATAACAATTGTTTAAAGTCACAAAAAAGTTATTATAATGTAAAATATGATAAAAATGTTTTAGAAAAGATATTGTGAATACATAATAATTATTGAACATAATTGTTACCTACTTATTTATTTTATACTATACTATAGCTCTCAAGAAACATGCGTCATCCACACGCAGCTAACACCGCACTAAACCATTTCGACGCATACTGCCAGAAACGCAAATTACCTGATACTCAGATGACCATGCTTTCATTCGTGAAGTACCTTATCGGCAATAGACCCGATACGCAAATGACCTGAATTTCTTTCGCGAAAGACCCGATACGCAAATGACCTGAATTTCTTTTGCGAAAGACCCGATACGCAAATGACCTGAATTAGAGATTCCTTGGTCTGGTAATACGAGTATCCGGTCATTTGCGAATTGAAATTCTGGTATTCTGCGTAGATGGTGAGACGCGTAAATAATCATGGTCATCTGAGTATCAGGTAATTTGCGTTTCTGGCAGTATGCGTCGAAATGCACTAAACTGATAGTAGGTTTAATGTCAATATAACAAGCGACAAATATGGAACAATCCGGTAGAGTCGTTACACGTTTTTATTTAACTATCCCGCACAATATACTTATTAGGCACTTGTTGCATATAAAACTATCACAGATATACACCAAAACCTACAATATACATTTTTAGGAAAACTAAACAAAAAGAACCGTCTCCGACAAAATCCCGCCAAAAAGCCCCATCAAAATTTAACTATAGTGCCACAGATGATTTACTGTAATAATGTCCAATCTGAAAAATGTCCAACGACCATGCTCGAACCGAAAAATGTCCAAACTGAATAATGTCCAATCTGAAAAACGCCTATCCTACATCCTAGATCTATAACCAAGTACCTACTTATTAGTTCCATGCTGTACATAACTTACAGCTATATTTTGTGACTGTAAGTACAAAACGCACCGCAAGATGGCGGCGCTAGTGTATTGCAACGCGCTAGGGATTGGTTGCGTAGAACATCTAAAAGGTAAGATAAGATAAAGATAAGTTAACTAAGTTAATCTGCCGCTTAGCAAAAGCAAGGGAAGTAATTTTTGAAAGTTTCTCGCACGTAAGTGCAGAGAGCTTATAAAATGCATCTTTATGTACTTACCTAGTTTAGCAGCTTTGTGTTTTCATCGAATTATATACGATTCTAGCTATGAAAGTAGATCTAAATATTTTACGTTATTAAGTACCTACTTATAGTAGGCAAAAGGAAATTAATGTTCTGTAGTTTTAGTTACGTAGGTAAGTAGTTGTAGGTACCTAAATAGGTACCTACTCCTTTTTGGGAAAATATTTCGATCCAATTCATGGCTAGAAAGATACGTAAAATACCTATACTTAATCAACGAAAAAAGTTTCCCTCTCCTCTACAAAAAAAAACAAATAAAGCGTGTCGGACCATGAAAATTACCCTATGTATGATTTATTTATTTGTTTTAACATAGGTAGTATGTTACCGTCTTGGTAGGTATACTGTCGCTCGCTTCGCTCGCTCCAAGGGTCACCAGTAACCTAACGAACCTAACCTTCGGGGTGCTCCGCTGGAATACCTATTTTCAAAAAAATTTTCTTCAGCGCCCCCTTTTCTCCACTCAAACCTTTTTTTATAAATCAAAAACCTATCTAACTGAAATTATTACATGATTATACGAACTTACCATGTGAAGTTATTATGTAGCTACTTACCGATAGATGAGATGAGATCCTACCTTATTAATAAATTGCACAGTAGGACTTGTTCCTAATATCTATTCTGTGACAGTAGACGGAAATATTGGATTGCTGCATTTTTTTATAATCATCAAACCTTTTTTGAACCAACAGAAGTGAAGTTAGCAAAAGCTGCCATTCGAATTTGAAATTTGACATTGGAAAAGAAAAAAACAAGAAATAGTGATGAGCTCAGATTAACTTACGAGTACCCAGACGAGTGGAACTAATAAGCTATGGTTATTTGTTATTCTGAGAACCTTTAGAAGGGATATGGTTTAAAAAAATACGTAGTGAGCGCGTAACCCTGTCAGATGTGGCATACATTTTCGCGCAAGTATTTTTTTATATAGATTTAATCTTAAAAAAACATTAGATATTTTCAGGTTGATATCATTATTACATAGATTTAATTATTGCAGGCACAGTGTACATCTTTTAATCACACTTGTCCTTATAGGAGGATTTGATCCAGTACTAAGTATATGTGAATATAACAAGCATAGTACATTTCACAAATATAACATCCAGACCGGGACCAATTTGTGCAAATTGTCTGTCTTCAGAGAAAACCAAATAAATATGACCTGACGGTCGAGCACAAGGGCCAAGCCACTAAGCTGAAGGCGATCTATTATTGACACAAAGATTCTCACCAGCGCCCCTAGCAGCCGACACGATACATTCGAAACCTTTTTAGAACTTACGGTTCAGTAGTAGATAAAGAAATTCAGAAGTACCTACCACAAAAAATGTCACCAACACCATAACAATGCACATGTCAATTCTCAAGCGTCATCTCTTTTTTTCGCAGTTTCCAAAATTTGATTATGGGCGCGCCATGGACCTCCTTTTTGTAGGTTCATGGGGGGCGCACGCATAGTACTTATTTGCGTCGCCAATATGCCCAGTGCCCAACCTTATTGATAAAAATGCAATGAGAGATGATAGATAACCTTAAATATAAATAACTTAAATTAGCTATGTATAGGTATAACACTTTTAAATGTATCGCTACCAATAACTACATCCGATATGTGTATCTGTTATTATTAGGCGCATCTCTATCTCCTGCCGCAAACTCACGAAATGCCGCTCACTTCAGCTCAGTCGATTACTCATTCCGTTCGGTTCGTTTCGCTTGTGGTTGTTTTTGTTTTGTTTACTTTTAATTTTAGCTAATGAATTAATTTGCCTCGTCTTTTGTTTAGTTTATTTATCGTAAAAATACCGAAAAACTACGTGTGTTGTGTGTGACTGTGATATTTATTACTACTCGATAGCTTCGCTTGTCCATTGACATTTAGTGATTAGGTTGTTTATTTGTGATTTTATTAGTTCCATGGTGTATTTACAAACGGTTTAACATCGAAACTAAGCTGCAACGTTGTGCTCAATATCTCCAGGTTGGTTATTTATACTTTCTAAGCACTTTTAGTTAGGTTTTCGTAAGTTTTTAAGTAACGTAATCTTCATTCCAAGTAGGTGTTGTCATTGCCTTTTGGAGTTACTTGCGAAATTTTTTGCTCTGGCTGGGAGCTTGACCTCGATACTTTTAAGTAATGCTTCTAGAAAATTACGAATTTATACAGGAAAAAGTAATCAGTAAGCAGTGGTTTTGCATTTTCAATCATTGCCATGAAAATAACTTTCTAGTACTAGTAAGGAATTACACCTTAAACTTAGAAATCTGTATTTTCAGCCTGTAACTGTCTGACACAGGTACCATATAATTTCTAAGAAACAGAAATGTTACCTAAACATGGAAATTATTCAGTGAATAATTTTTTGTATGACTCATTTTCTTAATTTGCATAACTGCATTTCAAAATGCCATAAAAAAGGTAAGTAGGTATGCACTGTTCTACAAAAAATGTTTTTTGCCTGAAAAAGATAAGAAATTCTCATAATTTTCCTAGCAAAGAAGGGTTCAAATTTTAGCTGAAAATGTCTCCACTATTTTTTGAGTTATCTGCTGTACGGACAGACAGTAATTGATGGATACTTAAAACTAGTTATGACCCTGCTGGAGATTCTTGCCTTCTTCTTCTTGCCAGGTTTACCTCCCACACTGCGGCAAGATCTATTGTGTCATCCCCTGTGTTTACCTGTTGCTCTCCTCTCCAAGTGTTTGCTGCACAGAAGCTATTATGCAGCTAAGGGGTAGGAGCCCGTAGTCCTCGGGTTCAGGATAGGCTGTAACCCAGGACACTCATTCGCCTTGCAGCTAGTGCATTGCATTCACACAGCAGGTGTTTCTTTGTCCAGATCTACTTATACAGATGATAGTCTCCGATAGTCCTATCTTATGTAGTTACGATTTACTCTTGGTCTTGTGTAGTCTTAGTAAGTCTCAGCACAAGACTCTCGGTATTTGTGGGTGTATTAGAGGAACAAAACCTGAGGTTTTATTTCTCGATTCCATGCTGAATTGAAACCATCTGCGTTATCGAAAAATTTTAACTTTCAGATTACAATAGCAAATTGTACAAAACTCCCCCTTTCTGGAGTCAGTGCAGGGAGGGACCGCCTCCCCCGTCAAGTTGACTATTGAATTCTTATTGTGTTCTACTTATTATTATTTGTGGTGGAGCTCTTTCAAGGGTTTTCCAGCCTTGTATCACTGCGACCATTACTGATCTATTGTGATCGCCTTCATTACTATCAGGGTTGCACTGGATAATTATCAAGATAATTGTCAACGATAAATTATCAAGATAATTACGTATTGATAATTATCGTTGATAATAAATATCGTGCACATAAAAAATGCCTGTATCCAATGGGGAATTCCCCGCACACTGTTATTGTTTTCGTATGTGAAAAATTCTGGTGTGCAAAATTAAATTAAAGAAAAACGCTATGCCGAGAAAACTTAATCCAATATGGTCTAATTTTATACGGCGATACTGAAATAATAAATAGTTTCTATATCAGATGATGATGATATCTTATCTATCCTATTGAATTTATTGGCCAAAAAATAGTGAAAAATAAACTCTAAAAGGCAAAAGGCAGACAATCAGTATAATTGTATGATTAAGGAAATTATCACACAGATTTCCTATACAAATTTTAATTTTTAATGTCATTTTATAATTTAAAAAAAATAAAAAATACAAATACTTTTATTTATTGCATAAAATATTTACCGTGGATGGATAATTATCGGATAAATATCAGATAATTATCCGTGAAAATAATTATCTTGATAATTTGCAACCCTGATTACTATAGTTCAGTGCTAAGCTTTGCTTCCGTTGTGAACTTCAGCATGCTTTTGGCACTACTTAAGGATAATCGTTGCGAATCCGTGGATAGAATCAATGACCTGGTCTGCAATGTTTTCTGTTAAAAATATCTTTCCTTCTTCTGTTTATTGTACGTTGTAAAGTTGCTTTAGACACATGAAGTGTTATGCAAATTACGACAATTTAGCATGCAAACAGGCAAGTCTGCCGCTTTCATTCGTTTTGTTTCCTGAAGCATTGTACTTCTGACTCTGTTGAGTCAACGGTATATGTATATATATTATACGTACATATACCTAAGGTATAGATACTGATAAAATTTACATGCAAAGGTAATTAATACATATACTTGAGATCCCAGACGTCCCAAAACGGTGATACCAGGTTTGTTTGGGGTAATGAGGGCCTTATTTTGGCGCAAAGTTAATACGACGCGATTTTTTTGTGGGTTAAGAGGAAAAAATGGTAAGGCCACATTTAACCAACCAAGTACTTAAGTAGGTACAAAAAAGAAACAAGCCATTTCAGACTAGAAGTTAAGCTAACGGTCTTCTTTCCTACCTGGTTAAACACTCTGCTTTTCACTTCAAGTATGATAAAATAAAACTACAAATTTACAAAAACGTCGAACAAACTTGATATTAGTGAGATTTTCAGACAGTAATACGACTTAACTCATTCTAGAGATATAAAGATAGGAAGACTCTAATTCCAATGCCAATAGAAGCGGCTCATAAAGCGTCGCAAGCGCAACGCACGAGTTGAATGCACTGCTAGATTAGTCACCACAGGTCAATATGATGATGTAACTTGACTAAAAACGACACAAATTCTCGTGATAAATGGCACAATACACATCCAAATGTCTAAAACTCGAAATATTTTCGTAATATCATGAGGCCTCTCAGCGCCAGATATGACTGCCCACTGCCACTTTTGTTGACTAATTAATACCTACTTTCCTCTACATCGGCGTTCGGATATCTTTAGAGATAGTCAAAGAAAAAACATTTTCTTCAGTTAACTGCAGGCGAAAAAAAATTGTGTTTTTATTTTCACTGTGACGTTTTGTTTTCTGCTTGAGTTGTGTATATTTCTCATAAATTGTAATTTATTATTATAATAATTGAGGTAGGTAACTACTACAAATGAATTATGAAAAACCATGAAACGATGCATTGAAATTCCACCTCTAAAAGAATTCCTCGCGGACTAAGTCGCGGGCTGCAGCTAGCGGAAGATAAATTCCAATTTAGTCGTCCCCAAGTTGAGTGCAAATGGAGTTTAATGTGACCAGAAGCAATTGAGAATGATTTTGATAGTCCGAACACGTGTGGAATTGGGGCGAACGCGAGCTTCGTGAGTCCAGTCTATGAATATAGCTTTATTACTTTCAGTTAGGAAAAAGTAGGTATAACTATTTCTTATCGCATATATAGCTGTTTCTCGCGGCTTGGTCCGCGTTGAAAAGTTTTTCCCGGGGCAAAATCCTTACTGCACGTCAGTGCTAGATGAGGAACCTTTGTGCGAAATTTCAAGTCTGTAGGCTCAGCGGTTTGGGCTGTGCGTTGATCAGTCAGTGAGTGAGTCGGTCTTTCCACAGACCTAGATCTAACTAGGTCTGTGGTTTATATACTTAAATGCCTCTAAACAAAGCGGTAAACGTACGGGCTAATAGTCTACCACACTAGCCCAGTGCTGGTAGATTTCACTTGCGCCTAGAGTTCACGGGAAATCGTTGGGCTTTGTTCCCGGGAAATCAAGCTCGAGAAAAGTCGAGAACTCGAGAAATTATACCTATATAGAAATTAAATCGCCGTTTGTTGTGTTGCGTGGCGGCGCGGGCCAAAGCAGCGGTTGACCTTTAGTTTAATAGAAGCTACTTTTGTTTATAAGTTCTAAATAACCAACCAAATATGGTGCTGTTTGGTCCACTGTCTAACGCCAACAACGCCAGGGCAGCGTCGGATTCCAAAAAAGTGAAATTTTTTTCATTGCGCCCCCTTTTGTCCACACTGACCTAATTATGAGTCTGAATAATATTATTTATGTATATTAAAAAAAAGTTAATTAGCTTATTCATATGATTTTTTTTTTAAATATAATCAATAAAAGTTTTTTAATTAATTAGATACTTTTATATATTCATTTTGATATTTTAGAGGGTTAAACCACTGAATTTGTTGACGTTATTGGAACCAAATAATATAAGAAAACGTACGTAAATGTAAATTTCTCGGCAACCCGAGAAGCCCCGAGAAATTAGCCTCGAGAATTCTCGAGACCCGAGAAATTGAAAAGCTCGAGAAATCATGAACCCTACTTGCTCCTTAGAATTGAGCCGAATTGTTTGGCGTAGAACTATACCACCCAAACGTATCCTTTTTAAAGGACCAACAGTCAGTAGATTTCGTAAAACAAATCAGTGCCAAAGGCGTGCCAAAGTTGCCAACAGACGCGAGCTTAGCATAGTTGTAGGCATTTATTAGTTTTAGATAATGCCGTGGTGGCAATAAAGGGTAATTCTTTCTTTCTTTCACTGAACTATAGTAAGGTGGCGATCACAATAGATCAGCAATGGTCGCAGCGATACAAGGCTGGGTGAGCCTTGAAAGAGACCCATCACAAATAACAATACCGCCAGGCGCCAGATCTGTCTGAACGAGATAATTCAACGTTTCAGCGTCATTAATATCTTCAATTTCGTCAGATCCCGTCTCTGCAACCTGAAACCCTAATGGCTGTGGTGAAAGCTGTGCCAAATTGCATTTTTCGTGTCATGCACTGATTTAGATGGTAAACATTTCCTGGATATCTTAAAGCAACGCGGCCGCCGGCTCGACTCGAAAGGGAGACACTACCGGGAGGGAAAGCACCCTAAATGTTGAAGATAGCAAATTTCACTCCAAGGAAACATTCCCTAATTTTCAAAATTTAGTAAAACTGCATTCAAAGATTTTTAAAAAATCTGTCTGAGTCGGGAATTGAACCCGACCAATGCGGAAAACGCATCCTGAATTTTTATGACACCGATCGAAAGGGTCGTTAATAAGAAACAATTCCTTCGAAGTAATATAGTATGTGATAATGTGAAATTAAAGGAAAACCATGAAGTTTAACATTTAAATAACAAATCGATTAAAGGTCTTCCTTAAAATTCAAGTGAAACGGATCTATTATTTTCCTGAATATTTTTACGAACCTGTGACTATCGATACAGCGACGGCCTCTGATCTCCACTAAGCCAAATCATGCGCGGGCGCAGTCACGAGCAATCCAATTGCGAAATTCAAATTTGAGCGTAGAGCGTCCGCTTGTTGTCTGGGAAAATCGTTGGCGGCCATTCGTCGTGGCCGGTGACGTGTAGCAGAAAATAATGCGTCCACGTTTTCTATATTGCGCAAAGTTTTATTAAATTATCGAGCAGTGCGAGACGTCGAGAGGTCCGTTCCGAGTTCGATCCCCGGCCGTGCCGTGTATATACCGATTGGTTTTTCTTTTTCTCTAAACTTAAGTATTACACACGACTACTGCCTCTTTTTTATCTCCACCGTGGGTTAGCTGGAAGAGATTTCTTAGACATAAGCTTGACCCTTTTGTATAATTCTGTTTTTTGTATTGTAATTTTTAGTGTGTACAATAAAGCTGACAAAAGAAGACAGAGCGGTGCGGAAGCGTGGTGGTGGCGTTTTTTTTGTAATGTTCGAAATAGTATGAAATCCTACACATCAAAACCGTGCGGTACTACCGTAAATCATCCATGTAAGTTAGTACCTATATAAAGATTTTTCGAAATTTTTAAATATTAAGTTTGTACGGAACCCTCAGGGCGCGAGTCCTACTCGCACTTGTCCGGTTTTTTTCATTCAAACCTACTGTTGCCCTATTTATAACATTCCTTATAGGTACAATGCTATGCATTTGTCAAAGTGTTTAGGTTGAAAGTGATAATTTTTTATGCTAAATAGGTAAACTAACTATGTACGAATAGTCTGTCGCTTACTGTAAACCATGATGTCATCTGTCCATTTATATTATGTTTGTTACATTCTAATACTAATATATACTATTAACTAGTGGTTCTGTGAGAACAGTAGACCTCGCCAGCCCGTATAAACCAAACCTAAAAGAAACGAACAGAAGTCAACTTTGCAGTTGGAGACAGATTTAACAAAGTGACAAAAATTGCAAACTATATAACGTCAGCACAGCGATATTGACAAAATGTCCAAACTTTGGGGTCACGTATCTCTGAACCTATGAAAGATAAAAAAAATTAAAAAAAATATTTGGATAGTCCATCTAAGCGCAAAGGTGTTTTTTTTCTCATTTTTTCGATATTCCAAATAGATTCGTTAAAAAAAATCTTTTCGGAATTTCGTCCCAAAAAATCCCCAGATTTTTCCTAACTTTTTCGATTTTCAAAAAAAATTGCCAACCGATTTTCAAACTTTCAACGCTATAATATGTCTCGATAAATTCTGCGCCTTTTGAGCCCTCGTCTGACCCCGTAGCCCTAAATTTCTAGAAGTTATCGCTGATTTTGTTTATTTCGTGAAATCGATCCAATAAACATTTTCAATGTTAAAAACTCACACTAAAACAAGTATGGCTTGACGCCGGTAATATTTCTAGGCGATGGCCTTATGTTCTATGATAGATAGACTTCTGACACAAAACAAGCTTACAAACAATTAACACATACCATGTCGTAGTAGATACCTAAGAATAATGAACGCTTTCGTCGTCAACGCGCAATCAATTGGTTGGGTGGTCTGTGGGTTCCCGCGTGATAAGGCACCTAACAGTTTTTTTTAATAACAATGTTTGGACAAATTCACACACGGCTCTTTAGTCCCAAACTAAGCCGAAACTTGTAAATGTGTAATCAACAACTGATAAACTTACATAAATACTTTTAAATAAATACTTAAATACACACAAACACCCATAATCCGAAAACCAACAGTTATGCTCATCACACAAATGTTAGCCCCGGGTGGGAATCGAACCCGCCTTTGGCGCAGTAGGCATCGTCACTACCACTACGCCAACAGGCCAGTCCACTACGCCTTTAGTTTAGTTACTTTCGCATTTATAATAGGTAGTAGGTACTATTTTCGTGGTACGCACAGGCAGGAGTAATGAAACCCAGCATTTCGTCAGAAACGTTATCGGCTCGATATCGGATGCTGCAGATAAGACCGTAGGTGGCACAACCGGCAAACAACGAACTGGCGCAAGCATATTTGTCTCACCTACAATCTACACCTACGTTTCACCATAACGTCCACAATACCCGCTGCGTTTGTAATCCATCTTGCAGCTGGCTCGCTCTAGTTTTTATGGGGATTATAAATAAATAAATTTTGTGGAACAACGCGGCAGCTCAGGAGAAGTACTTACACTGTAATTAGGTACGGTCGACCGCACGTCAGTGGAAACAAAACCAGTATAAACTGGTTTCTCATAGTATTGAAACTCCCTAACAGGCTAGGCCAGCTCAAAAAGAATCTGTCAAATCTCACTGGAGTTTGAGAGATTAGCGCGTTTAATCAAAAACGAAAAAAAACTGTTTAGCTTTACTGTAGGTATTTGTTTCCCTGCGAGATCGAATCTGAAATGAGGAGATCCGCAGGAGAACCAAGGTCACCGACATAACTCAAAGAATTGCGTAGCTGATGTGCCAGAGGTCTGGGCACATCGCTCGTAGAACTGACGGCCGTTGGGGCAGAAAGGTTCTCGAGTGGCGACCACGTATCGGAAGACGCAGCGTAGGCAGGCAGTAGGCCGACTTGGTGAAGGTCGCGGGATCCAGCTGGATGAGGTTAGCGCAGGACCGGTCATTGTGAAACAGTTTTGTTGGTGGGTAAGCCTTTAGTCGTATAATTTCCACTGTACGTACTCCATTTCCTAAAGAAATATGAATCATTACGTTGGAAATACAAAAATACACGAAGTCTTATTTTAATCAGATATGCGTTTTACGTGATTCACACTGTTCTTTGAGGATACCTATAAAGAACACGCTTGATCATTGTAATCTTAAAAGTGAAATTGACTCCAATAAATCCGATCCTGATTCCAGGACGTCCAAGTATCCGATTCACAGCATCAAGAAATGATTGCTATGTTTATTTGGCGCTGGCAACCTTCTTGGAAATCAAAAGATCAACAAACTCACTGTGTTTGTCAGTCTAGGCACCTATCGTTATGATAAAATTGATAAACAAACTAAAGCGTAATACAGATAAATATGCATATTTCTGATTTTAAACTTGATCTAGTCAAATAAGTTATAAAAGTAGGCAAATCACATATTTACCAATTCAAAGGTCACGGACGTATCCCACAAATATATATGACGTCACATATTATGCGCATACGCAAATGAGTTACAAGCAACGCAGAAATAATTAATTGGAAAACAAGATTTTCCAGTTACGAATGTGGAGTGGGCTACCGTATACGACGCAACATCTCTGATAGTGAAATAACTTCCATATTGGATGTATGCTTTGGTTCAGTGATTAAACGAAAAAAACCAGCTGGTTTTTATTATTGTTCCTCATCAACAGCCTATTAATCTCCCCACTGCTGGGGCTCAGGCCTACCCTCTCAACGAGGGCGTGCGGGCTATAGTCGTCCACGCTAGCCCAGTGCGGGTTGGTGGACTTCACATGCGTTGAGAGCAGTCAGTAAATGTACTTAAGTTTCGAGAAAAAACCCATTGGTACATGGCCCAACCGGGGATCGAACCTCAGACCTTTCGATATGATAATTCGCGTCTTATCCCCAAGGCCACTGACGCTCTTTATTATTGTTCCTAATTGTATTAAATTCAAGTAAAAATCACTGAGTGTGGCAATTTTTTTATCATTTTTTTTTCTATACCTAAGTAATGACGTATCCAACATTATTGTGATAAATGCTTTTAGGAGAGTCGGTGTAATTCGGCATATGACGCAGTCTTATCTTGTTAGGGGCCCGGAATACCTGGCGACACTGCGACCCTACAGGATCTGGTGTGCCAAACCATTTAGGCCGACAATGTCCCGTTCGCAAAACGTCCCTTTTTCAAAACGTCCCTTTCTCAAAACGTCTATTTTCCCTGTCCACCAACGGTGCCCCAATCCGTTTGTTGGCGGACTTCACACACGCCAATACATTCTAATCTTTGACGTATGAAGGTTCCCTCGCGACGTTTTCCTTCACAGAAAAGCATGTGTAAGAAACCGTACTTAAGTTCTGTAAAACTCATTGGCACGGTCCAAGGTTCGAACCCACGACCTCATGAACGAGAGGCGAGTATACAAGCAACTATAAATAAAGGCTACCACGGCTCAATCAAAATGCATCATAAAATCACTCGCGTCATTTCATCAAGAGAGACGAAAATTTAAATTAGTAGACAAACCGGTCTATTTGACACATTTAGCACAGAGATGCCCAAACTGTCGCCCGGCCCGCATGACCACGCGATGTCAAACCACTGTATGACGAAGCTAAAAGGAGGCAAAAGAGAAAGTGAAGTGTATGACTAGGTACCCGGTACCTAGTTGTTGATGTTTAGTAATGTAAGAATTTATTGTTAATATTAATATTGACTTGTGAATATTGACACAACCCTCATATTGCTGTGCTCTTGCAGGGCGTCACATGTACTGGCTTATTTGTATGTTGACATCTTTTAAAATGTGGCTTTGCAATAAAGTTGAATCCTGAATGCTCCCAGCATTTAGTGAATTTATTTTTCAGTTATTTTATTTTCACAAATTTGAAGTAAGCTTTCAAAAGACTTCTTGCATTTACGTTGATTAATGTAGGATTTCTAACTTAATTTAGAATAATGTGTTTTATCTTTTTTCTCGAAAACTAGACGATTAAATGAAAAATGTTATATTATTACAATCTAAGGGCCTAACTCATTTTGGTCTAAATCTGAAAAAGCGTTATTTTTTGTTTGTCTACTGTATAGCCACTTAGTAACACCAACTGGACTTTTTGCTCATGTGCCACTTTACTCCGTTTAATTAAAAAAATATATATATACGGGTCGATTTGGGAACCTCCTCCTATTGTTTTTTCGGTGGAAAAATCTGTCAATGTAGGTACTTACCAACTGCGTTTGAGCATCGCTGGCCTATTTAGTCTTGTCTATAAATTACTTTAAGTCACTTAAGTTGAAGACAACGAAAGTGAAGTTGATTAAGGCAACGAAAGTGAATACAATTTGGTGATTTATTGACATCTCTAATAGAGCTCGTTTAAAAATGGTGCCCTTATATCTGTTATTCAATTCACCTAATAAAGAGAATATTACTAGCTTTTCCCGCGGCTTCGCCCGCGTAGAAGTTTTTCCCGTGTAAAGCCCAGTGCCCTCTACGTAGGCGTTTTGTTACTTAGGGGGTATTAGCGGACGCCCCGCGACTTTGTCCGCGTTTAAAAGTAGCCTATATGTTATTCCAGGATATAAGCTATCACTGTACCAAGTTTCATCAAAATCTATTCGGTAGTTTTTGCGTGAAAGAGTTTCAAACATCCTCACATCCTTACAAACTTTCGCCTTTATAATATTAGTAGGATAGTTTCTTTAACCCTAGTGCGCAAAGACCATCCGCGAGAGAACCAACGCCTTCGACACAGCTCAAAAAGTGAGTTCGTTGAAGTGGCAGTGGGCTGGTCACATCTATCGGAGAACCGATAACCGCTGGGGTAGACGAGTTCTCAGTGGAGACCACGACTCGGCAAGCGTAGTGTGGGACACACCCGGCTAGATGGAGCGACGACCTGCGGCTGGCAGTGACTGGATGCGGAGAACCGAGGATCGGGTTCAGTGGCGCGCGTCGGGGGAGGCCTGTGCCCAGCACTGGGCTAGTGCAGGCTTATGATGATGATGACATACACAGCGGATTGGTGCTCCATCTTATTGCTTGTTTCCAGCAGAGAACTCTCCTATTTTCATTTTTCCATCGCTTTATACTACTACTAACCGATGCCCCGCGACTTCATCCGCGTTGTAAAGTATATTATTTATATGTTATTCAAAATTTTTTTACCGTATCTAATCATACCAGTTTCTTAGTTTGTCAATAGATGGCGTTAGGTGTATTTTACACCCCGCTATCATTTGGTTCTTCGCAACACATAAGATAAACGTGCAAATTATCCACCAGTTTTTACCTCTTTATTATTAGTATACATGTATTATATGTATGGAGAAAATGGGGTCATCACAAGTACCTATCGATCTCTTGCACGTACGTGTATATTTCGTAATAAGCCATTGTATCGATGTTGTAGAGCGCATGTATAATGTATAAATTGTCCAAATTACCCATATTGTGATCGTCCACCAACTTTCTAATGTATACGGGCGGGAGTGGTGCGTGTCGGGAACTGTAGCGGGTGAACGTTCAGCCTGGTACATTAATAATAATAATAAATTTTTATTATTCAGGCATAAACCCATAATGTACACAGAAAAAAAAATACAATAATAATAATAATGTACAACGTCTTAATAATAAAATGAAAATTATATATTAATATGTCATCATCAGCCTGCACTAGACCACTGCTGGACATAGGCCTCCCCCGTTCAGCCCTTACAGCGTGAAAGAGTAACAAACATCCTTAGTATCCCCACAAACATTCTTTCAAACTTTCGCCTTTATAATATTAGTATTAGGAAGGATTATACTTTTTATTGTCGGGATCAAATGTATGTTAGTACTTTCATTCATATTGTTTCGGGAAGTTTACGGTTTACGTGATTTAATCGATTATTTTTATTGTCGCCGATGTTTATGACTTGCATGCATCATCTCCACAACAATACCTATTGAATCAAATGACTCAGCTATATGTGTATTGTTATCAAAGTGTGCCTTCTTGCGTGAAGTAAAAGGTTAAGGGCCTCTTACACCGGTTGCTGAAAAAGTCCCAGATACCCTATATGCAGGATATCTACCAGATATCCATTATTTTCTGTTTCACAGGTATCTGATTGCCCTATCTGTCAGATATACCGCCTTTTAAACTAACAGATTTATCTGATAGATGAGGTTATCTGACCGTTATCTATCTGTAACAATATCAGCAACCGGTGTAAGAGGCCCTAATTCTCCATTCTTCCCTTCAACGTCACTCGCTCCGTAAATAGGCCTAACAACGTTATGCATTTGGGTTATTCACCAACTGGACACGAGCCCGACTGACCCATCTCGATGTGCCACCACAGTGTACGACAGTGGCGCAACAGTAGTGTGGCTTTGAATCAACGTACCGCGCCAGAGATACGTGGCTACCGGCTAGGGTTGAACAAAAATCACAATCGCAACATCAAACCAAACTACCCTCACTGATCGGGTCCCTATAATGCACGACATTGTTTTGCACATACCAGCAATGTACGAGATCAGTAATGCACGGCACGAGAATGCGCGACACGTATTTTCAATTCCAATGACACGCATTGTTATGTCGTGCATTCTCGGCCCGGACCAAGAGTGCCCGTCATAGTATTGTACAGCATAACAATTGGAATCAAAACAAAGAGTGACGTCACATTAAAAAAGTAAAAAGCCACTAGGGATGGGTGATTTACTGATTTGATTGATTTTTCTTGTTTGACGATGGTTGATGGTTCACGTTGCCTAACGTTCTAACTACTGTCGCTCGCTTCGCTCGCTCCAAAAGGGTTTACATTGAACCTAACAGCTCGTCGCTTCGCTCCTCGCACCTAACCTTCGGGGTGGGCTGACTACATTTCTGGATCAATCGACGAAATCACTCAATATGTCAATCAATCGTCTTTCGGAACAGCACTACCTAGTATCCAAGCCTCAAAATTCCGAGTCACCTGATTGGTCAACCAATCGGCCAATCACGCGATGTCGCCAAATACGGTGCTGTACACTCTCGGCTCGGACGAGCAAGGTACAGCGGCGTATTTGGAGACATCCCGTGTTGTGCAATCCATTGTCGCGTTCTGCTGGTGTGTGCATTCTCGTGTCGTGCGCTCTCGTGCCGTGCATTGTTGATGTTGTGCATTACTGGCTCCCCACTGATCGGCACGCGTTTCGCTCGGCTGCTTGCGCGGAGAGCGAACACAGCCCTAGCTACGTCTCCCCTCGCTTATCTCTGTGTGCTAGTGTAGGTGAACACTGCGCATGTGCGCGTGTGTTTCAGACCCAATGTACTGAGTATCCGTACTGTCGTGTACTGTGGTGCCACCCTATAGGAACAGTCAGAACAGAACATAACATGATAATCAAGCTGAATTCTTGGATTATTCACCAACTGGACACGAAGGACTGGACATGCGAGTGTCCAGCTGGTGAAACTTAAAACAAGTTGGTACTTACCGTTTCTTATTTCGTCAACTGGGACACGCTAAGGTTTTTGCGCGTGTATTACAACTATATTACAACTTGTGGCATACTTGCAGCCACTTGTCTGACTGCCGACTTGCGTTTGAATTCCAGGACTTAGCCTGTCACTATGACCGCCCCCTTCTTTATAGGTTCGCGACACACAAATGGGTTGTAAATTAGGACAGCACCCTCATCAACTGTGTCACAACGGACTCCCCGCCGTAGCCAGATAGTGAAACATATATAATAAATGACATTTGGTATTCACCAACTGGGCACAAGTTGAATGTTTAAATCTGAATCTGTACCTATTTCAAGTTTCACCAACTGGACACGCTCATGTTCAGTCCCTCGTGTCCAGTTGGTGAATAAATTAATTGGTGAATAGTTAAATTATTGGAATTTAGCTTGATTATCATGTCGTGTTCTGCTCTGACTTGACTAGTGGTACGGTCGACCGCACGTCAGTAAACAAAACCAGTATAAACTGGCCTCTCATTGTATTGAAACTCCCCAATAGGCTAGGCTCAAGGTGTTTCCACTGACGTGCGGTCGACTGTACATCGAGATGGTCAGTATGGGAACGTCCCCAGCTGTAGGATGTTGAAAAATATGTTCTAAATATGTGTCGTCGATTTGTAATACAATCTAATCATTTAAAATTTTTAATCGGATCGAACTCAAACCTTTCGACACGACAGGCCGCGTCTTGCCCACTGTGCCACCGACACTCACATCAACAGCCTATTAACATGTCCCCACTGCTGAAGCTCAGGCCTATCTCCTCAACGAGGGCGTTTGGGCTACAGTCCACCACGCTATCCCAGTGCGGGTTGGTGGACTTCACATGCGCCTAAGAATTTCTTTTTCGGCGTATGCAGGTTTCCTCGCGATGTTTTCCTTCACCGTTTGAGAGCAGTCAGTAAATGTACTTAAGTTTCGAGAAAAAACCCATTGGTACATGTCCCAGCCGGGGATCGAACTTCGGACCTTCCGATATGATAGGCCGCGTCTTATCCCCGACGCCAATGACGCTCACCTACTTGATATTAATTGAAAACAAAGGCTGTAAATCTGTAATTTAAGATCAGTAAGTCAAGTGTCTAAATAGACTAGATAGTTTTATAGTTCCAGTGACCCGATTTCGCATGTCTAGGAAGCTATAAAGATCTCCATATGTTTTTTTTAAACTTTATTCCTACAGCAATCACTAGCGCGTCAGTGGCTTAGGGGATAAGACGCGGCCTATCATATCGAAAGGTCCGGAGTTCGCTCCCCGGCTGGGCCATGTACCGATGGGTTTTTTCTCGAAACTTAAGTACCTACATTTACTGACTGCTCTCAAACGGTGAAGGAAAACATCGTGAGGAAACCTGCATACGCCGATGAAGAAATTCTTAGGCGCATGTGAAGTCCACCAACCCGCACTGGGCTAGCGTGGTGGACTGCAGCCCGAACGCACTCGTTGAGAGGGTAGGTCTGAGCCCCAGCAGTGGGGACATGTTAATAGGCTGTTGATGATGATACCTACAGCAATAAAGTTTTGATAGTCTAGTTGGCAGTGCGATCGCCTCTCGTTCTCATGCTCGAGGGTTCTTTCTTATCTTCTTATGGGGTCAGAAAACCTGGCGATACTTTGACCATTTTGGAATCTTTTGTGCCCAACCCCTGTCAACCGCCCTAATACATTTTTTGGTGGACTTCGCATACGCCTTAGAATAGAAATTTGTTGTAGGAATGCAGGTTTCCTTGCTATGTTTTCCTTCGCCGAAAAACCTGTGGTATCTCTCGAGAGTTGAAACCAGGGTCCGTTTAAGTTTTTCTCTCGAGAGAGTTGAAACCAGGGTCCGTTTACCATTTAGTTTTTCTCTCGAGAGAGTTGAAACCAGGGTCCGTTTACCATTTAGTTTTGAACGGTTTGTTATTCCAATACCCAATACCGCAGGCTTTTTGGTGAAGGATGGAAAGCTACGTGATAAACCTGCGTACGTCAAAGAAAAAAAATCTATTCTAAAGGCGTATGTGAAGTCCACCAAAAATGGATTGGGACACCGTTGATAGATAAGGATTTGGCACAAAATATTGATGTACAGTCGATCGCACGTCAGTAGAAACACTTTGACCTTGAGCTGGCCTCGATTACTATAGGGAGTATCATTACTATGAGAGACCAGTTTTTACTGGATTTGTTTCCACTGACGTGCGGTCGAACGTACCCAAGAAGAAATTCTAAGGCATGTGAAGTCCGCCAATAAGTGAACGGGATTGATAAAAAAAATATGTATGAGTGCCGGCAAAGATGCCAAATGCGATATCGACCGTTTAAGGAATCCAGTTTTTTGCATACATTACCGATTGGAAGGCTCCAGATACCAAAAAGGTTTAAAAACCACTTAAAAGCCACGGCTGCCTTGGTTCAGTGCCTTACCTAAACAACTCCTTTACTTTACTACTATGTGATTTTGGTACTAAACGCATTTTTTTAAGCTAATCCTTTCAGTAACTCTAAGGTTGACTGGAAGAGATCCCTTAGTGGGATAAGTCCGCCTTTGTACTTAGTTTTATTCTTAACTGTCTGTATCTGTAAATTTTTGGTACAATGAAATGTTTACATACAAACAGATACATACAACTCCTGTTGGTTATTGGTTATTTATGTAATTTTTTGTGCTGTGTTTATGAATGATTATCTTTCTTTTTTTCTTTCTTTCTTTCTTTTTTTTCTTTCTTTCATTTATTATACTCGATAGCCGATTTATGTAGCGCACTATACCGACTATACTCACACGACTTCTGTCTGTCTTGATCTTAAAACCAAACCGTATTGTCTTTGTAACCCAAAAAAAATCTATGCGAACAACCGTCTGCCCACATTGTCTTAACGGAATCGGCGTATTCTCATTGTCCGATACCGACACGACACCGATATTTTTTTTAGTTTTTTTTTTGCCTCTTTCTTGGTTACTAGATGCACTCATCAACAGCCTATTAACATGTCCCCACTGCTGGGGCTCAGGCCTACCCTCTTGACGAGGGCGTTCTGGCTATAGTCCACCACGCTAGCCCAGTGCGGGTTGGTGGACTTCACATGCGCCTAAGAATTTCTTCTTCGGCGTATGCAGGTTTCCTCACGATGTTTTTCCTTCACCGTTTGAGAACAGTCAGTAAAATGTACTTAAGTTTCGAGAAAAACCCATTGGTACATGTCCCAGCCGGGGATCGAACTTCGGACCTTTCGATATGATAGGCCGCGTCTTATCCCCGACGCCACTGATGCTCTCGGGAGATGTGAATTCGGGTCATGTGGCCTTATTTATACAAAAATTAGGACACCGTTGGTGGACAGTAGTTTGCCACAATGGATCCTGTAGGGTCGAACCCCTAAGATAAGATCGGATGATGTGAAAACGCCCAAAGCGTGTTACACAACATTGACCTACTAAAGCCTACACTGGCGGTCTGACCTCACATCGCAGCCTACGGTTCATTGCTAGTAGATAATTAATTTAGTAGGAAGCATTCATCTAATGGATCGTAAGGTCGTTCGTGAACTATCTAATTGATACATTGCATTGTCTAGCATTTTTTAATTCGGTGCATAGATTTCGATTGTATTTTTGAGACTGGCTTTACGAGTGACTGTCTTTGTCACATCATACTGTATTTAATACTAATTTCGCGTTAGAGCGTCAGTGGCGTCGGGGATAAGATGCATCCTATCATATCGAAGGGTCCGAAGTTCGATCCGCGGGCTGGACCATGTACCGATGGCTGTTTTTCTCGAAACTTAAGTACATGTACTGACTGCTCTCAAACGGTGACGGAAAACATCGTGAGGAAACCTGCATACGCCGAAGAAGAAATTCTTAGGCGCATGTGAAGTCCACCAACCCGCAACTGGCCTAGCGTGGTGGACTATAGCCCGAACGCCCTCGTCGAGAGGGTAGGCCTGAGCCCCAGCAGTGGGGACGTGTTATAAGGCTGTTGATTTGATTTTTGATTTTTCGCGTTAGAATTCACTTGCTTTGAATTACAAACCCTTTGTCAAACGGCAAACTTTTTCAAATGTTACATGGAATCGTTGATTCTCATGCCTTGCGAGCAGTTTTAGGTTTTACCAGGTGACAGACAAACTGATACGAGGACAAATACGCTGTGTACATCGAAAGTTTGCTGTTTACATTGCTAATTGGTTAAAACGAGGCGTGGAGTTACTGCAAATACGCCGCGTTAAAGTATCCCTAAACGATCATGCTTGCATGACATGCAACGTTTACGTGAATGTCATGCTGCATGATGGACCATCATCATCATCAGCCTGCACTAGTCCTGGACATAGGCCTCCCCCAAGGCGCGCCACTGAGTCCGATCTTCGGCTCTCCGCATCCAGTCACTGCCAGCCATCATGGACCATCATGCTTGCTATCAATCAGTACAGCGAAGCAACGGCCAGCACTTAGTTTGCATGTCATGCACGTCAATCACTACAGCTAGACGATCGTGCATGAGTGACAGCACGTATTGCATGTCATGCCGCATGATCGTTTAGGGAGCCCTTTAGAAGAATACGGAATGATTTTCAATTCGAAAGAAATGTTTGACATTACATAAAACAGACGTCCTTCTGTCAAAAGCTGTTTGACTGTGGAAGTTTGTCTACGCACCAAGAAAGTAATTCAGAAGATTTAACAGACCTACCTACAGTAATGTAGTCTACCTAGACAAAATAATAAATTAGAACGTAGTCCAGCTACAGCACCCGTATGAATATCACCTGTCTCCTTTAGAATGTGAAAATCAAACTACATTTCCAATTTTCAAGTTTACTTCCTTTATAGAAACCGATACTCCCCCCCACCTCCCCTACCCCATATCGTCATTTAATAACTTATTCCGATTTTCTTCATGACGATGCTGCATCCAGACGGCTCATCTGATCAGTTGGATATCTATAGCGATCTAAATGTCCTCCGTCTACTCTCTCGATGACCATCAGATCATGCCCCGATCAATCCTTCGCTGAGAACCATGGCTTCAAAGTGACCTCGATTGTATGAAAATCTTGCCTTGTTTAAAATGTATCTACTCTCTCGGTGACCGTCATCAGATCATGCCCCGGTCAATCCTTCACGGAGAACCATGGCTTCAAAGTGACCTCGATTGTATGAAAATCTTACCTTGTTTAAAATGTAAGTCATCAGTCATCACTGTATCAAGTCTCATCGAAATTAATTTTTTTTCCCGCGGGAACAGTTTACCGCGGTAAAACGTAGCCTATATGTTATTCCAGGATATAAGCTATCACTATACCCAGTTCATTCAAATCCGTTCAGCCGTTCTTGAGTTCTTTATGGTGTAACTTTTTTTAATATGATGACTTTGTTTTAATATTATGTTTATAGATTTGGGAGAGGTCTTTTTCAGCTTATCAATAGAACTTTGTATGAATAGATTACTACCATTGAAGCGTGTTAACTAACATTCTGTAATAGTTGACGAAATAACATTTCGTTAAACCATACACCATACAAATTGGGTCGGAAAGCGTGAACTGTACTAACTAGCGTTTATTAACGGCGTGTGCGCAGCGCGCGTGACGTCACAGCTTGAGAAATATTTTTTGGCTTGGTTACTAGACCCTTTTTAGCCTTTATCTAGATTTAGGTAACCGGAGGTTGAATTACAGGAAACGATAGGTGATTTATGAAGAAGTTGAGAAATAAACATTTTATTATTTACTAGCCGATGCCCCGCGACTTCATCCGCGTTATAAAGTATACTATTTATATGTTATTCAAAAATTTTTTTCCCGTTCTAATCATGCCAGTTTCTTAGTTTTAAAATTTGTCAATAGATGGCGTTAGGTGTATTTTATACCCCGCTATCATTTGGTTCTTCGCAACATAAATAAGTAAAGCGTGCAAATTATCCCACCAGTTTTTACAGATGAGAGACCAGTTAATACTGGTTATGTTTCCACTGACGTGCGGTCGACCGTACATTGCTTTCATCGACCGTGGCGAGGTCGGCAAACACACATTGACATTATCGTGTGTAAACAAAGACTATTTTCGCTCGCCGCTCACGTAACACTGCGCGGGAGTTTATTTTTAAATGACTCCACGAAAAGTGGGAGATTCTATAAATTATGTTTCGGTTCCATGTGTGGTACTCTTATATTGAAATCAACACCAAAAACTTGAATCTACAGCCTCATAGCCATGTAAAAAAAGTTACAATTTTTTTTAAAATATATACTTTCGTGTATTGTCGTCAGAACCAAAGGTGGGTGCAAAATTTGAGCATGACCGGATATTGGGTACAGAAAAATCGATCGTAAGACCGGACAGACAAACAAAGAAACAAACAAACCAATTAAAAAATAATAGCTTGTAAAACGACCTTTCAAACAATTTCAAAGTGTATATTCATACTGACATACCATCGTTTGATAACCGGTGGCAAAGTTGATGGTGAGTGAGATACATAGGTGGACGGATAATTAGAAACAGGTCCATCTACTCTCTCTATGACCGTCATCAGATCATGCCCCAATCAATCCTTCACGGAGACCCATGGCTTCAAAGGGACCTTGATTGTATGAAAATCTTGCTCTGTTTCTAATTATCCGTCCACCTATGTATAAACTTATGAATTACTCGGCTTTGCAAAAAAATTGCAGAATGGACTCTGTAAAATCTAATATTACACATTAGCGTCTCGGCGCTGCGCGTGCGCTGAAGTTATGATACAGGATCTTTGCAGAGACGCGATGTAATTATGATTACGACATTTAATCACGAACAACAACCAAGCCAAACCAGACAGAGTAGTCTCATTGTTAGACGGGGGTGGCATTCCCTGCACTGACTTCACGAAAGCGGGAGTTTTGTGCAATTCAATTCCCCCGGGCTGTCAGTCCAGACATCCCAACTCCTTGAAGTAGTGGGAGTAGGGCTTCTGGCCGACGCGACGTCAGCACTGGTGCAGGGTGCTCGTTGTCGAGAGGTCGGGATCTATTGTCAGCCCTGTTTCGGATCTCAATCCCCTGGTAGCAGCGCCTGCTCCACTGTCTCGCTCTCCTGCACACAGCCTGCACAGGGACTGTCTGCGATGCCCATGTTGTGCATGTGTTTGTTCAGGTTGCAATGTCTTCTTATGATGCCAATCAGAAGTGTAAGGTTGTCTCGGTTGCGCAGCGCGACTGCCCACAGTCCTCTCGGGATATCCACAATCGTTCATGCTCCTCGTTTGTCTTTATTGGATGGTCTCGTCGTTGAAATAGAGCACCCAGAGATCGTGCGTTCGATTCCTATCAGGGACTGACAACTGTGTATTAAATGGTGTACTTATATGTTTTCCCAGCCTAGTTTGTATAACAGTGTAATGGACATAACAATAAATTGTAAATTATCCACGAATAATTGCAAAAAGTTGGATTGGATCTACAAAAATGTATGTACCACTTCTGGCGCTCAAGGCAAAACCCTAACACTAAACTTATGAACCCTAAACATTTCCAGCAGTTCTTTGACCTGTAATACTTCTTCTTCCCAGCTCTATATAACACCTTTGAAGCGGTGGTAGATAAATAATTGACGTTGTATAAATGTACCCAGTGTACTTACATGCAATAAAATAGTTTTGACTTTGACTTTGTACAAACAAGAGTAGATATGAACTACAAGGTGGCAGTAACGTTGCCATACTTTGTCGATTAAATTGGAGTAAAGCTAACTGCTTACGGCTACATAACGCACAGTTACGTAATTGTACCTACCTACTTTACACCCACACCATAAACGACAACTTCCTTTCATTCCGTCTTGCGATAAGCCGCGTCCCGAATTTAAATTCCGTGCCTAAGAAAAAGTATCCCATACATAGATTATGTAACCATAGATCAGTAGTCAGCGTATAGCATGAAATAGCAATAGTCTATTACCCCAATAATTAGAGAAGACGCTTCTTATATGGCGGGGTCAAACTGAACAAACACTATCTATTTTAGTCGGGTTATGGTTTGTTGGGGGAAAAAAATTCACATACGTAGATAGAGATAGAAGATTTTATACCTGTCTTGCTTACTCTTATCACTTTTGTAATAAGTGTGTCCCTCTCTGATTATTATTGTTATTTTAGTGCGTTCTCTAGTGATTCTCTCTTTACGATCCCATAGAACAGACGCTAAATAATAATAATAATCAGAGAGGGACACACTTATTACAAAAGTAGTAAGAGTAAGCTAGACAGATATAATATCGTCTATCTCTATCTACGTATGCCAACAAACAACAGCCCGACTAAAACAGATAGTGTTTGTTCAGTTTGACCCCGCCATATAAGAAGCGTCTTCTCAAATTATTGGGGTAAAAGACTATTGCTATTTCATGCTATACGCTGATTGCAAATCTATGGTAATATACTATGTTCCGTACCGTCTTTACAGAACGATGATCCGCGCGGTCGTGTTCCGGCGCTCCGATTGGTCGTCCCCGATGACGTGAGCACCGTATTGGCGGAGCGTTACGTCACCGGCGCCGCGATTGGCGGAAGATGTCGGGATTGCAGGCGCGAGGCGAAGATCCAATCAACGGAGTGGATGTGCGAGAGCAGGGCAGCGCTTTAAGGTGAGTGCATTGTCTGTCTATTATATATTATTCTGTGGCATTGTAGCAATTATCATGATCATAACCACCCTAAGCGGTCCCTAGACGATCATACGGCATGACATGCGTTACGTTTACGTGAATGATCATGCTGCATGATGGACCGTCATGCTTGCTATTAATTCTCTTAGTACAGTGAAGAGTACGCGTGATTATCAATCAACGGCCAGCACGTAGTTTGCATGTCATTCGCGTCAATCACTACAATTAAACGGTCATGCATGAGTGACAGCACGTAACGCATGTCATGCCGCATGATCATGCTTGCTGATGATTTTGGGATTTACGATTTTAATAAACAGCCAGATACCTAACCTAGCTCACATTTGTCTCTCAAAAAAACTGGCAAATAAGACTTAATTTTTATGAACGTTTCAAAATGTCAGTTTTTTGAATGACAATGCTGACATTGTCAATTTGTCACTCAAAAAAACTGACATTTTGTGACTGACGCGAAACACGAGCGAGTTACAAAGGTCCTCGGGTTTCGAAAGGCATACTTACTTACCTCACATATTTAGAACTAGCGGTTTAATAATATCTGTCGTTTTTTCCAAGACGGTTCTTTTCGGGTTTTTTTTTCGTTATGTTTTAAAGGGGAAAAACGTTCTACAGATCAATTGCTTTTTCACAGCACCAAATGAGTGAATCGAACACTAGGTATTGAAAAAAAAACGTAATTTTTCATGCATTTTTGTATTGTTTTGCATATTAAATAAAGAAAAGGAATTGTATTATTGTTGTCTTGATTCTTCAGGTTGTTAAAACTCTCCGCTTACCTTTATTTTGCTCGGTCTTTCCACCACACCAGTGTGAGGATGGCTTCTTATCTAGCACCGGATACAGTAATGGAATTATCCAATGGAAAGCACCTGTATCCGTTTCCGTATTTTTTCACTCAGCGAGCATTTCGCTTGCTTATCCTCTGTGTAATGAAAAAAAATTATTCCGATTCTGCGATTAGATATTGTCAGAATTTTAGTGAGTCTTGTAGCTTTGCAATAGGGTTGAGTTTGGCGCGGTTAATAAAGTTGTCAGACTTCACAGCGGGGTGGTCAGCGGAGCGAAAAATTGCTATTTATTTGCCGCTATGGTATCGTTCTTGGCTGTACTTACACATGCAATTTTGAACTTTTGTTGGGTTATTGATTTTTTTCTCGAACGTTTGAATTTTACGGCGACACCACCAAGTGGTCAAAATGCCAACCTCATCTGTCGTTGACTGAGCAAACTAGGTCCATTGTACTTCGTTTTTAGGACCATGATAAGAGCGTCGGGGGCGTCGGGGATAAGACGCGGCCTATCATATTGAAAGGTCCGAAGTTTGATCCCCGTCTGAGCCTGCCAATGGGTTTTTTCTCGAAACTTAAGTACATTTACTGACTGCTCTCAAACGGTGAAGGAAAACATTTTTTTTATTATTGCTACGGGGGCAACAAGCAGGCGGGCCTCCTGATGTTAAGAGGTCACCGCCGCCCACAGACACCTGCAACACCCGGGGGGTGCTGGTGCGGCGCCGGCCAAGGTTGAAGGGCTCTTTTGACTCTCTTCTTGAAGGACCCCATATCGTAGCGCTGTGGAAAAGCGTCAGAGGGAAGGTCATTCCACATTTTGCACGTGCGCAACAGAAAAGAACGCGAGAAGCGCACAGTGCTGGTCCGCCAGGGATCTAAAAAAACATCGTGAGGAAACCTGAGTACGCCGAAGAAGAAATTCTTAGGCGCGTGTGAGGTCCACCAACCCGCACTGGGCTAGCGTGGTGGACTATAGCCCGCACGCCTTCGTTGAGAGGGCAGGCCTGAGCCCCAGCAGTGGGGACATGTTAATAGGCTGTTGATTTGAAGCTAAATTCGCCGTATCATTATTTTTATTTGAATTATCTTGTCATTGTTATCAATGATGTCATTGACCTAATGTACAGTGATAACATAAATATCCATTTAAAGATAGCCTCAAAAAGCCATTAAGCCTGTCTGTTTTGTTTTGTAATAGGCAATTACCAATTAATTACATGTTAGCAATGATCTATAAGTAGATCGAGATTTATCAAGATAGATAATCAAGAGCTTTTAAGACTATAAAAACAAAGTTTGCAACTTTTAAAAGTGAAGGACTGATGTGAAATCATGAAACCAATGTCGCACTCCGTTCGTAGGGTTACTAAAGCCGAATTTTCAATCCGACGAAACTGTGTTTTCAGGTTTTTAAATAGGGTTTGGCTTGGCTACCGGACCTTTAAGCCATTCATGGAACAAAAATAGTGTTGTGATATGACAAAAGGATTGATTTCCATCCCTCTGTACCCAATTAAAATAATATGCTTTGCCTAATTAAGTAATGATGTATTTAATTTATCTATAGTGTTGCCTGTTTTCTATGGTGTAGGTCGCGGGACCCATCTGGATGAGGTTAGCGCAGGACCGGTCGTCGTGGAGATCCCTGGGGGAGGCCTTTGTCCAGCAGTGGACGTCTACAGGCTGATATGATGATTATGATGATAGTGTTGTAATTGTAATGTAATGTTAGTTAGGTATATTTAAGTTACTATTTTTGCTTATTATTATTATATTTACAGTGTCGAGTTGGCTTGTCTGTAGTGACTCTGTAATTGTTTTAATTAATAAATAAAAAATAATAATATCTTCTGTGATACCTACCTTTAGACGAGACCAGCTTTAGACCGAGGTGGCCCATAGAAAGACGGCGGGCGGAGAACCGGGTGTGGTGGCGGTGGAAGGCCTATGCCCAGCAGTGGACGTAGAAGTGCTGATGTGGCTGTGTTTTAAGTAATTTGAGCTCGCGTAGTTAATGGAGGTGCCTCACCGATTGTTCTCACAATTACCCGAGTTTTTCTACGCCATTACCTCATAATTGCGAACTGATGACTCCGTTTGGTTAATAACAGTTTGATTGCCAAGACCTTGTGACCATAAACGTACAGTTTTTCCTTATCCTCTTTATTTGCAAAAAAAAAATATTTTTTCCTTACGTATCTTAGGGCACGACGGGTTATAGTCCGTTCACTTAGATAGTGTCGGTACACCCGAACGGAATATGGGTAAAGCCGCGGATTTATATTTATTTCTTTTGGAAAAAATACGAATATAAATAACACACACAAGTTCATTCCAACACAATGTCGATGGACATCAATTATAATTTGCTTAGGTCATGTTTTACAAAAAGTTTGTCTTTTGTTTTTGGTTCAGCGGAAATTTCATTTTGAGACACCTGACTGTCTTCACACGGGAGAAAAAACATTTTCTATAAACGTAGGTACGCAGCAGTGAACATATCCTTTCAATGCGACGAATGCCTCGATATAAAATGCCAAGTTTAACAGCGGGTGTACGCCGCTGTCGGCGGCTTTTGTTTTGACGGCGGCATCCTTTGAGTAGAGGCGGCGCGTGCCGGGCGGCTTTTTACAAAGGCGACCGTATCTAAGCTTAGTTTTAGCTTTCTAGGACTGTTGAAAGCAGCCGAATATGTTGAAGTCAAAATGTCAAAATAACTTGGCATTACAAATAACTTTTAAAGGAAAGGTATGGAATGGAAATAAAAACTTCGCTTCTGACACACGGGACTTCCTATTTTAGAAGCCAGGGCCGCATTGTTACTACAGAACATATAATCTTTTACAAAGTAATTGTTGTTTAGTGAAGATTTATATTAACTCACAGTAAAAATATTGAGTGATTGTAAGGGTTAAAACTAGCCCTAAGTAATATAAATCTTTACTGAACACGAAAAAAAAAAAGAATACCCTTTAATGACATCACTGCATTAGCAATGTAGTTTGCGGCACTGATTTTCAGGCAGAACCTTAGATTTGTTTTGTGTTTTGAACAACAATTGCTTTGTCAAAGTAACAATGCGGCCCTGGCTTCTAAAATAGGAAATCCCGTGTGTCAGGAGCCAAGTTTTTATTTCCATTCCTTACCTTTCATTTGAAAGTTATTCGCAATGCCAAGTTATTTTAACTTTTTGACTTCAACATTGTCGACTGCTTTCAACAGTCCTAGAAAGCTAAAACTTGGCACACAAACCGGATTTAGCTCACAAGTAACGTGAAAAGACTAAAATCTGTGACTGAAATACTGGTAGCAATCCCAAAATGATTTTTATACCATTTCACTCTAAAAAGAGCATTTTATTCATCGAAAACAGTGAATAAAACTCTCTTTTAGTCACTAGAGAAAAAACATTTTTTTTATCATTGTTACTCGAAAACAGTGAATAAAACTCTCTTTTAGTCACTAGAGAATAAAAATAAAAAAAGATAGCTGGCTAGAGAGCTATGTTCTAATTTCACCATGGAGCTAAAATCTCTGTGGTGGGTGCCCGAGAATTCGAACCTTCCTTATTTTAGAGCTGCCTGATAAACTAACAGCAAGATCAAGTGGCTGTTATTTTTTTATCTGTCAGATAAAGATGGTTTTACAACCTTCCTATCATAGAATAAAATGTGATAAATTTAAATATCATACCACTATTTATTTTCTCGTATGTATAATCATCAGTCAATGGTATAAAGTAGAGTACACAACTCGTGTAAATTTTTTTTTATCTCGGTCCTTTTACATCCCTCGCTCCGCTCAGGATTCTAATCTAGAATCACTCGCTATTGGGATCCAACTTAGTCCCTAGAATTAAATTCACTTTTTATTCACTTGTCGTATAATCTACTATTGTATTATGGTTTATTTCTTACGTGTTTAAAAATAGGGCCAAGTGCCTAGTTTAGATAAAATTATATAGCTGCGTATTCACAATTATGTCTTGAACGTGATGTTATGCTCGTTTGTATGTCTTTACATAAGGTTTCATATTGTTAACCTTCCAATAGTATTGTTTATTGGATTATTTATTACATGCCTGCTTATATGAGAGAGGATTACAAATCACATAAAGTCATGTCATTGGTTTTCATTCTATACTTAGACTCTCTAAGTATACTTACTAAGTTATTACATTACGGAAATAAAGAAAAAAACAGTCAAGTGCGAGTAGGACTCGCGCCCTGAGGGTTCCGTGCAAACTTAATTAAAGAATTAATTAGATAATCGTTAATAAAATTTGTAGTTACATCACATGGTACTAACTTATTGATAACTTGCTCATACGCAAAGTTAAGTTTGTTGGTACAAGGGAAAAAATATTATTTTGCTATGTAACTACAAATTTACGGTTTTCGGATTTTTTCCTTTACTTGTGCTATAAGACCTTGCTTCTTGCCACATTTCACGATTCTAGGTCAACGGGAAGCACCCCATAGGTTTTGATGACCAAGATACTCGAAAATGCGGCAAAATCGGCCATATCTTCTGACTGCGATGACGTAGAAGTCTGATTTTTTCACGGCTCCAAGGGACTGCAGACCTGAGTATTTGATATTAATTTCAACTAATGATACCTCCACGCGTTCCTGAGAAAAATGGTATTGACAGACGGACAGACAGACAGACAACGAAGTGATGAACCCTAAAAAATGTACCTAACTTGGCTCTAAATATACTAAAAAATATAGTATGTATATAAAAAAAAATACAAAAACCTAAAAAAACCTAAAAAAAAATTTTAATCAACTTAAATAATTTAAAAATGCCTCCTTGTTATGACGTGAAAAAAAACAGTAGAAAAATTCACACGCAACAAACACCAGTCAAAGCTATCGAGTAGGTATCGACATAACTCAAAAAGATAGCACGTTAAAGTGGCAGTGGACTGGTCACATCTGTCGGAGAACCGATAACCGCTGGGGTAGAGTTCTCGAGTGGAGACCACGAGAGGGCAAGCGTAGTGTGGGACGCCCCCCGGCTAGATGGAGCGACGTTCTGCGTGAGACGGCTAGCAGTGACTGGATGCGGAGAACCGAAGATCGTATTCAGTTGCGCGCCTTGGGGAGGCCTATGTCCAGCAGTGGACTAGTGCAGGTTGAAGAAGATGAAACGCCATGCGATAGTAGTTGAACCTAATTGAAGTGCGCTCGAATTACCTTCGTCGGACCCAGTAAGTTAATCGTAGGTTCTTCCAAACGTTTAGCCTAAAAGTGTATACAATTCCAAAGAGGAAGTGACCCTCCAGACGCGACATCAAAAGCGATCACCATTTCAGTTTTGTGGCCGACAAAATAAACAAGCTGACCGAATGCAGTAACAATTAAGCTAAATGGGTGCAACTATGAGAGGTCGACGACCCGTCCACTGTTTATTCCTGGTTTTAGACAAAGATTAAGCAGTGTAAACAGATGCCCAACAGCTGTGAAAAACAGAAGCGGTATTTCGACTTCAAATTAGGAAAATTAAAACTCTCTAGCTCAAGAATGTAATGGGCTCCCTAAGCGATCATGCGGCATGACATGCAAACTACGTGCTGGCCGTTGCTTCACTATACTGATTGATAGCATGCGTGACGGTCCATCATGCAGCGTGACATTCACGTAAACGTTGCATGTCATGCAAGCATGATCGTTTAGGGACACTTTAAGAAATGGTTCGGAAGCTATGTTATTTTTGCAGACCACATACCAAGGCGGACATACTGGATGTGCAGAGACGAAAGTCCAGCTACTTATAGAGCCCTACGTCCATCAGTGGACTAATGAAGGCCGATAATTATTACTAGTAAGACGCGACAATATTTTGAAAGTCATTCATTACAATAAATTACGACATTGTCCCACATTCTGCAGTCCAGATTGGTTGGGAAAAAAATTACAATGGCAGATCTGATTGCTCCGAATTTGTAATGTTTGGGCAGACTTATATTGCGGCGATGAATAGATGAGCTTTAGATATATATTTTATACAAATAATTAGGGGCTTGTTAATTAGCTTAATTTTCACAAAAGTCACAGTCATTTGTAAAAAAACATAACAACTGCCTTTGAAGAAGGTTATATTAGTAGATAAATTTTGTATTACTCGAAATCGCCCGCGACTTCTCCCGTGTGAAACTTTATCTAAAATAATCTGTTATGGTAAATGTTAAGCATCTAGACTTAGCCGTTAGTTATTCGACTGTAAAACTGTAATATTAATTCTCTAAAAGAATTATAGTCTTAAAATCCTTCTGAAAACTACACGCAAGCTGCATCAGAAATAGAATATCATTAGGCAGAATGAGGCTGTAAAATAGAATGATGACCCGTCTGTATTGTATTTTAATCTCTGTCCAAACGCAGTGCCCGTGACGTGACGAAGGAAAGATTGTCGAAATGTGTGCGTTTTGCTCGGGTTTTGGTTTATTCGGTTCTGGTGTCTAATTTTATAATACTCACGCGGGTTTGAAGCACAGATTAATGATATAGTGTTTTCGACAGTTAGAAATGATTCGTTTGCACATAAAAATTGATCCTGTGGACTTTAAAGGGCTCCCTAAACGATCATGCGGCATAACATGCATTACGTGCTGTCACTCAATCGTCTAGCTGTAGTGATTGACGTGCATGACATGCAAACTACGTGCTGGCCGTTGCTTCACTGTATTGATTGATAGCAAGCATGATGGTCCATCATGCAGCATGGCATTCACGTAAACGTTGCATGTCATGCAAGCATGATCGTTTAGGGACACTTTGATAAAAAACTTAGAGTCAGTTAGGGTTCCACCACATCACTAATATTATAAAGGCGAAAGTTTGTAAGGATGTGAGGATGTTTGTTACTCTTTCACGCAAAAACTACCGAACAGATTTTGATGAAATTTGGTACAGTGATAGCTTATATCCTGGAATAACATATAGGCTACTTTTTAACGAGGACAAAGTCGCTGGGCATCCGCTAACACCCCATAAGTAACAAAACGCCTACATAGAGGGCCCTGTTTCACAATGTACACGGGAAAGACTTTTCTACGCGGGCGAAGCCGCGGGAAAAAACTAGTCATGTTTAATAATAATGTTTTGGACAAAGAATGAGGATATAAAAATGTTTTATTTTTATATAAAAAACTAAAACCAGACTATACTCTGGATTTAGCCTTTTACCTTTTCCATGGATTTAGGTCTTACCTAACACTGTAATTGAGGTTTCACTTCAGACAATGATTTTGGTCAATTATCTGAGTCACAGTGAAAGTATGAATGTTGATTCGTGCGGAAATCTGCGAGTGACCGCTGCGCTGCCTGTTTGCATTAAAAGTTGAGAAATGTTCTTATCTATGTCAACCGATTTGCCGACATTAGCGCTGCTAAAGATGACGATGCGCACGCAATATACAAGTTGCGGGAGTATATTTTTTTAAGGTTCCGTACCTCAAAAGGAAAAAAGGAACCCTTATAGGATCACTACGTTGTCCGTCTGTCTGTCTGGCAGGTCTGCAATCCCTTGGAGCTGTGAAAAATCAAACTTCTAAGTCAACCCTGTCAGAAGATATGGCCGATCTTGCAGCATTTTTAGTATTTTGGTAATCAAAACCTATGGGGTACTTCCCGTTGATCTAGAATCATGAAATTTGGCAATAAGCAAGGTCTTATAGCACTAGTAAAGCGAAAAAATCCGAAAACCGTAAATTTGTAGTTACATCACAAAGATGTTTTTTTTTCTTGTACCAACAAACTTAACTTTGCGTATGAGCAAGTCATCTATCTATATAAGTTATACAACTACAAATTTTATTAACGATTTTATTGTGTGATACAACTACAAATTTTACTACTACGATTTTCTAATAAAACATGAGTCATCGTATAATGTAAATTCGGTACCGTCGCCATTTTCCCGAGTGACAATGCAATCCATATAAAATTAATGTGAATTATCTAACTTGAAGCTAAGTTCACTAAGCGAGACTTACTGAATACCTACACTTTTTTTTCATATAGAGTT
The DNA here is from genome assembly GCA_949699065.1 of Metalampra italica. NCBI lineage: Eukaryota > Metazoa > Arthropoda > Insecta > Lepidoptera > Oecophoridae > Metalampra > Metalampra italica. The sequence goes on along the minus strand of OX452995.1, from coordinate 1,514,028 downwards.
TTTTTTTTTTCACTTAAACCACAGACCGTGAATTAATTTTATTTGCTGCTGTGCATAAGCTGTACAAATCGGATTCACGCAATGTAATTCGTGAGTCATTGAGCGATTTTACAGCGGACGATAACGATTTACTGTAATAATGTCCAATCTGAAAAATGTCCAACGACCATGCTCGAACTGAAAAATGTCCAAACTGAATAATGTTCAATCTGAAAAACGTCCATTCTGAAACGTCCAATCCGAAAAATGTCCAATCTGAAAAACGTCCAATCTGAAAAATGTCCAATCTGAAAAACGTCCAATCTGAAAAATTAGCAATCTGAAAAACGTCCAACCTTAAAAATGTCCAAACTGAAAAATAAAGAAATAGCGGATTTTGATTTTGTAGTTCCAGATTGGACATTTTTCAGGTTGAACGTTTTTCAGATTGGACATATTTCAACGGTTGGACATTTTTCAGATTGGACATATTTCAACGGTTGGACATTTTTCAGATTGGACATTATTATCGTAAATCACTATAGCGATAGCGACACGATTACTACACGATATCGTCGGACTGGTAGTTTCATACATTACTACTAAACGCTTTCACAGTGTTATCCACCAATTTTTACCTCTTATAGCGTCCCTAAACGATCATGCTTGCATGACATGCGTTACGTTTACGTGATTATCATGCTGCATGATGGACCATCAATCAGTACAGTGAAGCAACGGCCAGCACGTAGTTTGCATGTCATGCACGTCAATCACTACAGCTAGACGTTCATGCATGAGTGACAGCACGTAATTGCATGTCATGTAGATTGATCGTTTAGGGAGCCCTTTTATTATTAGTATAGATCTGCATGATCCACTTGACGTATTCCCTAACAGATGTTTCTCTCGTGGTCAGCTTCTCTACGCTGCAGATGAGTCAGTCTCGAAACATGCGTAATCTTATCTCGAGATACGAGATGTCTTCGAACTATCGGTTGCTAACAGAGTTGTTAGATTCACGTTTGATTTATTGTATAGTTTACGATTAGGGTTGAGCATCTTCTAACTAAACTAATTTTCACTTAATACAATACATACAGCTAACAACATGTATTTTACGAAATAAAAGAATCAAAATTCAGAACAATGTATAAAAATATTTTATTTATTTATTTTATTTATTTACTTATAAGAAGATTACAACTTTTATAACGTAAATTAAGAAAAGAAACTTTTACATGTATATACTTAAGTCAATTACAATCTTCGCATATAGATTTAAATATAGAACTATTTTTTGAATAATATTTAGTCCTTCTCTGTTGTATTTTCTATTAAGTATTTTCATCAAAAAAAATTACAATACGAGTGTCCCTACTTTTATTTTTTTTACGGGAGGAGTTCTTAGAAAATAATAGTAAGATTTTAAATTTATTATTTTGTAATTCTTTTTGGACATTTTGTTAATTTTACTTTTATTTCAAAAGTAGGTATGTTATGTTAATATTACAAATTATTTTTCTAACATCCTATTCCACGAAAACAGATAAGATTAAGACGGAAGCCGCACATTGTGCTCGGCGTCCACTTCGCTGTCTTTTTATTTTTTTGACAACCCTGAGAGGTATTCTATGTCATTCGAATAAAGGCCGGGTCAAACCGAATGCAGCACGGCGCAGCACAGCACAGCGCAGCACGGCTTATGACGTTGTAAAGGTATGGGATATTATAGGAGAGGACACACCAACGCACGATGCTGCACAGCGCTGCGAAGCTACGCGCGTATACGTGCGTCAAGCCACGCAGAGACAACCCGAGCGCGCGCGGTCCGGCAACGTCGCGCGCGCGCCGTGCCGTGATTGGTCCTCACTAGTTGACGTCACACCGCGTGCGGCGATTGCGTTGCTTGCAAACACACAGCACGTCGCGACAACTGGCCGGTGTGACGTGCTACGCAACGCGCTGCGCTGCAACGCATACGCATTCGGTTTGACCCGGCCTTAATATGTCGTAACCTTGTTCTTTTATCAGTGTCTGTGTGTCGATGTTTATTTGACTTACGGAGATAACTTGATAGCATACCGTACTGAGTGAACGCCGTTTTACAGAAACATTGAAATTAAAGGCCAAAATACAAAATTTTGGCCAATTGCTTGTTTCTTTTTTAAAAATAAATTATTTAAGCAAAAATAGTAAGTAAGTCAGTCAGTAAGAGCGTCAGTGGCCCTGGGGATAAGACGCGGCCTATCATATCGAAAGGTCCGGAGTTCGATCCCCGGTTGGGCCATGTACCAATGGGTTTTTTCTCGAAACTTAAGTACATTTACTGACTGCTCTCAAACGGTGAAGGAAAACATCGTGAGGAAACCTGCATACGCCGAAGAAGAAATTCTTAGGCGCATGTGAAGTCTACCAACCCGCACTGGGCTAGCGTGGTGGACTATAGCCCGAACACCCTCGTTGAGAGGGTAGGCCTGAGCCCCAGCAGTGGGGAGATTAATAGGCTGTGGATGATGGATGATGAGTAAGTAAGTAAAGTAAGTGATCTGTTTATTTCAGGCAACAACAAAGAAGAGAGTAAAAATACAAGTAATTAATACAAATAAAATATTTGACATAATGATATCAAAAAACATTTTTTAAATATTAAAACAATTTATTATAAATGAAATTAAGTACGTACTACCATAAATTTTTTTTAAATTTTTTTTTTCAAATCAAATAATCTTTATTTACTCCACATCTGACATATAAAGCTAGTTAGTGGAGTCTGGAGCCTGAGACTTACATTACATTACTATGAAGTCCACACGGAATTCCTTGACGGCTGAATGAATATAGTCACAACTTGTTAGTTTGCACATCGCTGACACAATTTATAGTCTACTAGCTTTTGCCCGCGGCTTCGCCCGCGTATAAAAGTTTTCCCGCGAGTTTTCCCGCGGGAAAAACTTTAGAGAAACCCTTACTTAGGTGACGTCAGAGCTATATGAGGAAACTTTGTGCAAATGTATTTGCCTAATAGTCTAAATATAAAATTTCAGGTTTCTAACTTTAAAAATGTCGGACTTTCGTACAATCTTTGCACCCCTATTTCACCCACTTACGGGTTGATTTTTGAAAAACCCTTTCTTGGTGGACGTCAGTGCTATATGAGGAACCTCTGTGCCAAATTTCAAGTCTATTGGCTCAGCGGTTTGGACTGTGCGTTGATCAATGGATCTTTATAATGGATTTTAGTGGATCTCGCGCCAAAACTGGAAAGTTTGATAGAATCAATAAACAATTTGATAGAATAAATGAATGAAGTAGATAAAAAATTGACGTTGTATAAATGTACCCAGTGTACTTATATGCAATAAAATACTTTTGAATTTGAAATTTGAATTTGAACTATTTTGGAATGTATCTAAGTATTTACTTACATAGCAAATTAACTGCGTTTAGAAGAGACAAAGCCTCAATTTAGCAGCCTCTGGCTATATTTGCTGACGGTGACTTCATCGTTGGCATAACTTCTTATCAAGTTCTCAGTAATCTGCAGGGTTATCCGATGATACCTACCTTGCCACGCTTACTGGTATTTTTGTTTAGTTTAAGCAATCATTATATTGCTGGAAAGGCCATCTGTGGTATTGACGCGATTTAGGATATTTGAAATATAATGCGCGTTATCTGGAAGCAATGGCTTTTAGCGATCACAGATAACTTGGTAACTAGAGGCAAGTGTAAAACTTCACCGCAACCACTGGAGCTAAACGTTAAAACCTCACATTACAGTAAATGTAACCTTTAAGGTATAATGTGGTGTATGTAACCCGGCCCATGTATATTTGGTTACCTCTAAGACTACCCACGCTGCACTACGTGTATATTTAGTTACCACGACCAGTCGAGCGGTTACGAATGGTTACGATTACATACCCAATTGAGAGCGTCAGTGGCGTCGGGGATAAGACACGGCCTATCATATCGAAAGGTCCGAAGTTCGATCCCCTGGGCCCTGTACAAATGCATTTACAGACTTCTCTAAAACGCTGAAGGAAAACATCGTGAGGAAACCTGCATACGCCGAAGAAGAAATTCTTAGGCGCATGTGAAGTGCGTAGCCCGCACTGGGCTAGCGTGGTGGACTATAGCCCGCACGCCCTCGTTGAGAGGGTAGGCCTGAGCCCCAGCAGTGGGGAGTTTAATAGGCTGTTGATGATGATGATGAAGCTATCACTGTACCAAGTAATCAAAATCTGTTCGGTACTTTTTGCGTGAAAGTGTAACAAACATCCAGACAAACTTTCACCTTTATAATATTAGTAGGAAGGATAGGACAAGCTGTTTCCCAGGGTTTATGAACTATTTTATTCTGACTATTCTGACTATTTCTGACTATTTTACTATTTTTGCTCCGTGATGTTAAACAGGGCTATCAAATGCAAAAATTAATTGCAACCCCGACTGTTGTTTGTGATAGTTTCAAAAATTAGCGCTTTCAAACAAAACAAACAACAAAAAAAAAATCTTCCGCTTAAGCGTAACACAGACAGGGCGGCCGCGGTGCGAAAGCGTTGCGGTTTTTTTCTGTAAAGTTCGAAATAGTATGAAGCCCTTTACATCAAAGCGGCGCGGCGCGGCGGCGGCGGTGCGGCGCGGCGGCGGTGCGACGGCGAAAGCGACAAAACCGCGCGCACAGATTTGACGTCTTGATTTGACAGATTTGCGCAGACAGGCGTTGCGGAGCGGCGGCGGCGCGTTGTATTCCTTTGTAGTGTATGAGAACCCCTACACAGAGCGGCGCGGGCGCGGCGCGGTGCGGAGCGTTCTTCATACAAACCGCCGCCGCGCCGCCGCCGCTAGCGGTATTCCTGTCTGAAGGGCTCCGCTTTTTATTCGCTTTCCGCAGATTCGCCGCCGCAACGCTTTCGCACCGCCGCCGCCCTGTCTGTGTTACGCTTTAGGCACCCACCAAACCGATCCTAGCTCTATGGCTTTTAGTATAGATTCGAACTGAAACAAGCAAGAGCATAAGATTGTAGATCACATTAATCTCTTAGTGTTAACCTTATCTGTGTAGCTAAAACATTGTATTCCGTTTTCTGCCGTATCACAAATACAAACTGATTAGCCCTTAATTTAACTTCAAATGACTTTACACTGTATGCGTTATTAATTAAGATTGTTATTGCTATGTTTGACAAAAATAGTTTTTAACACCCGGCCGCTGTTTGGACAGACAGATGCATCACGTCAGTTTTTGTGTATAAATTAAGCGGTCTCGAAATAGAACTGGGACGGGAATCGAATCTTGATCTTCGGGTATCACAGACACGCTGAATGCTCGTAGATTTAACTTTCATTCAGTCCAAACACACTGTGTAGGTCCTGGTCGAGTTAAACTGCATACATCATATCAGCCTGTAGACGTCCACTGCTGGACAAAGGCCTCCCCCAGGGATCTCCACGACGACCGGTCCCGCGCTAAGCTCATCCAGGCCCGCGACCTTCACCAGATCGTCGGTCCACCTTGTGGGAGGCCTACGCTGCGTCTTCCGATACGTGGTCGCCACTCGAGAACCTTTCTGCCCCAACGGCCGTCAGTTCTGCGGGCGATGTGCCCAGCCCACTGCCACGTCAGCGGCGCAATTCTTTGAGCTGTGTCGGTGACCTTGCTTCTCCTACGGCTCTCCTCATTTCTGATTGGATCTCGCAGGGAAACTCCGAGCATAGCTCTCTCCGTTGCCCTCTGGGTGACCTTAACGCTTCTTACGCTACTGCATACGCTAATGATTTATATAAAAGCCTTTGCGAAGTATTCCAACCAGGATACCACGACGCTGATTTGCATTTATCAAACCCCAAGGCCCGTCGTTCATTCGATGCAACAAAAATGAACCAATCAAAGTAATGTATGCGATACGTGATGTGATGTGATTTTGATTGGTTGATTTGTGATGCATCGATATCGCGTCGCTATTGCATCGTAAACTCGCTTTCATGACAAGTGTCCAATTATGTAAACAAATGTATATGGCTATGTCCCTGACGGCGCAGGCAGAGAGAACGGATCGCCAAGTATAGCGGTCCTGACACACCTCTGTCGCTTCGCTCAGTTTCATCATTCTAGCCACACGCGTCCGGGATATAGCATGAAGTTTATGTATGTACTAGGTGTTGCCCGCGGCTTTGCCCGCGTGGAATAAGATTTTTCCCGAGGGAACAGCTTGCCGCGGTAAAAAGTAGCTTATGGATATGAGCCTTCACTGTACCAAGTTTCATCAATATCCGTTCAACCGTTACAGCGTGAAAGAGTAATAAACATCCTCAAATCCTCACAAACATACTGACATCCTTATAAACTTTCGCCTTTATAATCTTAGTAGGATGTATGAGTAACTGGCATTACCTCAAGTGAATTTTTTTTTTAATATCCGTTAATTTTTTTGCGTCTGAATGTTGTTAAAGCGATCTCAAATGGCACCATCTACGATTGTGGCGTAATTTAATACGACGACCAAGTGCTTTGTTTACTTAATTGGCAACTTCTAATGAAACTGACTACAATGAACGACGGGCCTAATGGGCTCCCTAAACGATCATGTGGCATGACATGCATTACGTGCTGTCACTCATGCATGAACGTCTAGCTGTAGTGATTGACATGCATGACATGCAAACTACGTGCTGGCCGTTGCTTCACTGTACTGATTGATAGCAAGCATGACGGTCCATCATGCAGCATGACATTCACGTAAACGTTGCATGTCATGCAAGCACGATCGTTTAGGGACACTTTAAGTCGCCTAATTGCGTTTCAACACAAGCCGTGATCCCGGCAAAGGGCGGGCGCCCGCGGCCACAAAAAGGGAAAAAAGCGCGCGCGTCGGCGCAGGCGCAGACCGCCCGAAATAGTCTGCCGCTTCCTCTGACGTCATTCGCGGAGGGCGCGGGAACGTAAATTGACAGATGCGGACGGGAACTGAAAAAATATAATGTTATTGACTATTATAATATTATGGATATTAATAATATGAATATTTCGTATACTGTCCGCAATAATATATCTCTCTTTTGTAAGCTACTTATGATACAAGAAATGAGACTTAGTAAGGTCAGTAAATCGTTCATTCATGGCAGAGTGTACGAGAGTGGAGCAACAGTCGTGTGGCCTTGAATCTACGTACCGCACCAGAATGTAGTGACTACCGGCTAGGGTTGAACAAAACTCACAATCTCAACATCAAACCAAACTACCCTCACTGATCGGCACGCGTTTCGCTCGGCCGCTTTCGCGGAGAGCGAACACAGCCCTAGCTACGTCTCCCCTGGCTTATTTCTGTGTGGTAGTGTAGGTGTGTTTCAGACCCAATGTAGTGAGTTCCCTACTGTCGTGTACTGTGTTCATGGGGCATGCACACATAGAAGCGTCTATTAGGTTCATTATGTCCTTTTAGCGAAATGTCCAAAAATGTCCTTTCCCAAAATGTCCTTTCCCAAAATAACCGTTCCCCGAAATGTCATTTCCCAAAATGTCACTTTCCGAAAATAACCTTTCCCAAAATGACCTTTTCCTGAAATGTCATTTTCATGCTTACCGTAGATACTGTACTTGATAAGTTAAAAGGCAGGTGTAATCGTCGGAGATGGGTCTAACCGAGATCTTCTCCTCATTCCAGGGTGGCGACCAACACTCCTCACCTGGTGAGCCTGGGCACGGGCCGCCTGAGCACCGCGGTCACGCTGCATCCCATTAAACAAGGTACGTGACACTACCGTCGCATACTACAGGTGTACAGTTATTCACCTGGCTGGATACTTTATGATGTCATCAACAATATGATTTGAAAGAACTATCTAAACTATGAACCAAAATGTCCGTTCCCAAAATGACCTTTTCCCGTAATGTCCTTTTCTCAAAAAGTTCCATTGTGAAATTATAAGCTTCTTAATAAACATTAATTGGGACATATTGGGAAAGGACATGACGGGAAAGACCTAACTAGACGATTTAATCGAAATACATTATACTGTGGTGTCAGGTCGCGTGACGCTCGGCTCAGACCCGACATGCGACGTGCACGTGGCGGGCACGGGCGTGGCGAGCGTGCACTGTCGCGTGGAGAACTCGCACGGCGTGCTCACGCTGTACCCCGTCTGCGGCGCCACGCTGCTCGACGGGCTACCCGTCGACAGGCCCACCAGGCTCTCGCAGGGTGAGTACCCTGTTGTGGCGGGAGTCAGGCAGGTCGCGGGACGCTCGGCTCCGACCCGACATGCGACGTGCACGTGGCGGGCACGGGCGTGGCGAGCATGCACTGCCGCGATTTTGTACTTTACGCTATGGTGATATAATTCATTTGTCAATGACGTCAAAAGTGCTCGAGCATTTTTCCGTTGCATACCCCGACGCTTAGAGTTGGCTGACTTTTTAAATGAAAACCCTCTCCTGCTCACAGGCAGCATGCTGACGATCGGGCGGTCCAACTACCTGCGGTTCAACCACCCCGAGGAGGCGAAGCTGATGAAGTCGGTGCTGCCCTCCGCGCACGTGTCCATGGCGCCGGTGCAGTTCCGGCCCAACGAGCAGTGCCTGCCCATGGGTGAGATCAATCAACCAAGCAAAAGCCTATCAATGTGTCCCCACTGTAATGTAACGCGGCACCTTCAACTTAGCTCACAAATGAGACTGCTTTATCTATCTATCAATCAAGTAACCAACAGCCTAATAATATGTTCCCACTGCAACGAGGCAACTTCATCTTGTCTTATCTTCTTAGGAATACCTGGCGAGAGTTCGACTCTTTTGTGACCATCTTCTGAATGATATTACCAAATCCAAACCATAACCAAAAACGTTATACTGCATGTACTCATTTGGTATACCTTTAGAAACGCAAACCAAACCCCTGCTCCACACGTTTGCGTTTGTAAATGTTTGCCAAACGTGTACATGCAGCATAACATTTTTGGTTATGGTTTGGATTTGGTAATATCGTTCAGAATTAGCGCGATTGGCCCCCTGTTCATCAATGGTGGCCTAATCCATTTTGTTGGTGGACTTCATCCATTCCGAGACATCAAAATACTAATATTACACTGTTTAAATGTTTCAGGCTACACGAACCATCACATGGAATCGAACAACCAATGTTACCAAGCCACAAACATACAGAAGATGTACAAAGATACCACCCTGTCACAGTTAGATCAAGAACTGGACATGACCCTCAAAGAAATGTCCAGGAAGAAACCACCAGTGGCCCCCAGGAAGCCTTACCGAGATCTGGAACAATCGGACTCTAACTCGGAATCAGAATCCAGACCTAAAGTGTCAAGCATCATGGCCAAAGTGTCGAAGTTCGAATACTATGCCAAACAGCAAAAGAATATAGGTCGCAGTCAGTTCTACACTTCGAACGAGAATGAGATATCGCCAAAAGTGTTCAGCTCGAACTCGTTAACGGTTAATACGCCAGCTAAAGACGTGTTAGGGGTCAGGAACGTGCCTAATTACATGAGCAAAATGAAACAGGAAGCAAAAATCATACAACTGAGCGAGAATAACTCTCTAGACCCCAAAAACTGTTCGTACGCCAACGTCGCTATAAGAAACAAAACTAAAATAGACGACATAGTGAGAAATTTCGACGAAAACCCAAGGCTACCTAAAAAAATCAACAACGACCAGCAATTCAAAGACAATATTTACGGAAAGATAAATTTGGATACGAAAAACAATATAGAGTACAACAAAAACAACATAGAGTGTTCGAAGATTGTCTTCGATGAACAGAACCGGAACGAGTACGGGAGGATTGGTGACAGAAATGTCAATGTCAAACCAATGACACTGCCGTCGCCAGCGTTTGACAGAAACCCGCAGTATTCGCCAGTGTACGCAAACTGTCATTATGACAGGAGTGTCGAAGCGGAAAGCAGAAGGATGAAGGTATGTGTCAAACAAATATCTATAATACATACCACTGTTTCTCTACCCAACATACCCTCATAAAGCCACCCATACACTGGCGCGGTGGTTGTGGTGGCTGGCTTGTCCGCGTCAGGGTGTGGACCTCCATACAACTCAATAATATTATAAATGTTCATATCACTCCTTAGTTCCTGAATCGGTATATGACCAAGATACTTGAAATGCTACGCTACACGAAATTTAAAAACACTTCAGGCTCCTCATTTTAGTCACATTATACTTTAGTCTATTCGAAATATCATACTGCTCACAGACCAGAAGTATCTTTCTGCTGAGCCCACTGATCGAGGGACCGAAAAGCACCATGTCATCAGCGTAACTCAAATTGTTGACACATTCACCATCTATTTGGCAAACAATTATAATGCTTTTCAACTTCACTAATGTTATATCCATAAACTAGCTTTTTCCCGCGGCTTCGCCCGCGTAGCAAAGTTTTTCCTGTGTACATTGTGAAACAGCGCCCTCTATGTAGGTGTTTTGTTACTTTAATAATGACGATGATTCCGAATTCGATATCTTCTCTAATTGATGATGATGATGATAGATAATATTAATAGTATCATTGCTGCATTGAAACCGCATTCAATCACGTGACCTAAATTGACTAATTTTTAGGGATCCGTCAAAACGGAAAACTATAAATAGCGAAGAATTTGAGTCTGCAAGTATGTTCGTCTATCTCTCTGTTTGTCCGCCTAATAACATTAAACTACCGCACCGATTGAGCTACTTATTTGTAGCTAGCTGTTGCCCGCGGCTTCGCCTTCAGGAGATAAGTACCTATAAATCATCCGGAAGAATTTATCTGAATGATAGTGAAAACCGCATCAAAATCCGTTGCGTAGTTTAAAAGATTTATGCGTACAGAAGATGTAATCGTAAATATATATAAAAAATCCTTGGATTTTAGTGGAAAATCTCGGAAAAAAACTTGGAAAATTTTTGAATTGGATTGAAGTTATTACTCTAAAATTAATTTTAATTCCCGGAACCTGCCCATTGAGTACAGCTTGATTTTTAAAACCTCAGTTGATAAGACTTGATTTAAATTAAAACCACATTAATGAAACTGAAAGAAACAATACCACTATCAACTGATAAGGCGCTGACGTACTGATAACAGGCTAATGCAGATTTTCATTGCGACACAATCATATTACACTGCTATAGATCTTCACGTCTATTAATAATACTTTTTAAAAAGATCCATAGGATATATAAGTGTTTAAAACATATTATCACTATTTAAAAAGTTGTAACGCAAGATTAAATCAATAATGTTTTAATGTTCTATGAATAATGACATGTGATAGGTTTTCAATGACAAGTATATCAATTACAACAAACTGTACTCTTGTTACAACTTTCAATTTTGTTATTGACTTGTCTTTAGTTGAAGTTTAGCATTTGGTTGCGAATAATATCTGTGATTAAAGAAAGTATATTGGAGCAGAATTATTAAATCTCTTAGAGATTAAAGTGATTAAGTGCAGTGAAAATGGTTTTAAAACAATCAAAGGAGCCAACGGGCAAACGTCTGCTAAAACAATTCGTTGCAAATCTAAAGAAAAACACTTCAGCATTGAAAGATTTGAAGTCTTCGCTCGATGTAAACAAGAAACGAAATGACGTCCGTAAAATGATCGACCTAACGGCGTCTGTCAACGAGAAACTAGACGTTGTCCACAAGCTGCGAAACGATATTAAAATATACAAAACGATAAACACAATACTCACTAACCACTACATAAAACAGACGAAGGATCACGAAAACAATATGGATATGAAAATAATTAGACTGGAGAAGCAAATTGTACAGTCCTACGATGATTTGAGAAGCGATGTTTCCAAGATGGCGGACAATGTTGCCAGAGCTAGTGATATTAAAAGCGATTTGGCGTCAATACAGAATTACAATTTGGTAGTGGGTGGTGACGGCGTGAAATGTAGCAAAATTAATGAGTTGTACGTTAGGAATGAGATCTATAATGATATTATCAGAAAGATTGATAAATTGTTCTCTGGTATGGTAAGTAAATAATTATCGCCTCTATAAGACCGTCTGTAAACCAAATTTTTAGGTTTAAATCAATAGGAATTATACCATGAAGACATTACATGTCAAATTACAAAATCACGTTCAGACCCCAGCCACCTAACAAACCTAAATAACAAAAATATTGCAAGTCAATTTTTTCGGTCTTGTCGCTCACTTCCATGGTCACCAGCAATATTATTTTTCATCACGACAATAAGACCAATTTTAAAGTTAGTATTGTAAGCAAGTTAGAAAGCATTAATTTTTAAAGATCATTTTCTCAAACTTGCGCGGAAATATTCTCATTACTTTTGTGAAAATAACATTCAAAGTATTTACTTCCACAAACATTATATATGCCTCGGCGGAAATGGCAATTGCCAGCTCGTATTATAGTAGCCCTCGCCTGCGGCTCGGTCTTCAATTTCATACTCGACCTGCAATTGCCTATTTCGAGGCCTCTGCAATAATGTTCCTGTAATATGTGTATTAAAAAAATGCTAAGTATTAAGTTATTGGACATTGGCAATTCACATGACAAATAAAGGGTGTTTAAATTGTTCCAGGCGTACCAGGACCGCGTGAAGGAGGAAGAGCAGAAGGAGGCGGAGGCGGCGCGCCTCGAGGAGATACTCAACATGTGCGCGGAGTACGAGAGGCAGATCTCCTCAGGTACCGTCACGTCATCATATCAGCCCTAAGACGTCCACTGCTGGACATAGGTCTACCCCAAGGAACCCAACGTCAAAAAGAATACGTTTAATAATATAATTTTTAGGAAAATTAATATTAGATTTTTTCCAATTTCATGGTTTTTTCTTTATTTTAAGATACTATGTTACTTATAAGGAATTGATTCTGATTATTGTTCCTTTCTATTGGTGTCATAAAACTGTAGGATGCTTTTTGTTTTTAAAAATTTCTGGTTCGATTCCCGGCTGAGGCAAGCGACTCTGTATACCCTCTACTAGGTTCTCGAGTGGCGCCCACGTATCGGAAGACGCAGCGTAGGCCTCCCACAAGGAGGACCGACGATCTGGTGAAGGTCGCGGGACCCGGCTGGATGAGGTTAGCGCGGGACCGGTCGTCGTGGAGATCTTTGGGGGAGGCCTTTGTTCAGCAGTGGACGTCTACAGGCTGATATGATGATGATACCCACTCCAGGTGTATTGTTACACCCTGTATTATAGCTGTCACTAATGCTATGTATTTACTACAAACAGATTAAACCATAGAGTTAGTATACTAGCTATAGAGCGCGCGCATCGCTCATTGCCCATTGTGCCAAGTGTAAGCAGGTGTTCTATGGACGCTTCTATATTTTTTCTAGATCTTTTGTTTCCGTGAATCGTGTTTACAGCTTGGCACTGCACATTTCACCATGATTACTCCAAATCTAAATAAATACCGGCGAGAGCAACAATCAGCGCTACTGACGTGTTGTGACTAGTAGCGTCGCCCCGAACATTTCGAGACTGTTCAAACCCGTGCTTACAGTTCAAACTTGCTAACGCGCGCTCTATGTATACTAACAACTCTCTGGATTAAACACATTCCTTCGTCGTTAATCCTAAAATCTAATCTAATCTGCCACAGTCCGTTTTCTAAACTACAAACGGACTTCTAATCACTTAGACATTATACTACCGAGCGGCACTATTTATTACTTTCCTTTTAATTGTGAAAAAAATACATCTTGTAAGTACATACATACATATCTTCGAGCTATGTCGCTGACGGGCTAGGCAGAGAGAACGGCGCGCCAAGAATTGTAAGTGATTTGCGAAAGTATGTAAAGATATTTGTGAAAACATTTGTTACTCTTTCACTCTGTAATGGTTGAACGGATTTTGATGAAACTTGGTACATTGATAGCTTATATCCTGCAATAGTTACAGCTAGTAGTTATAGTAATATAATTATAAGTAGCATCTTATTATGGTAATGACATATAATTGTTGTGAGCGTCAGTGGCGTAGGGAATAGAGAGCGTCAGTGGCGTAGGGGATAGAGAGCGTCAGTGGCGTAGGGGATAGAGAGCGTCAGTGGCGTAGGGGATAAGACGCGACCTATCATATTGAAATGTCCGGAGTTCGATCCCCTGCTGGGCCATTGATGGGTTTTTTCTCGAAACTTAAGTACATTTACTGACTGCTCTCAAACGGTGAAGGAAAACATTGCGAGGAAACCTGCATACGCCGATGAAGAAATTCTTAGGCGCATGTGAAATCCACCAACCCGCACTGGGCTAGCGTGGTGGACTATAGCCCGAACACCCTCGTTAAGAGGGTAGGCCTGAGCCCCAGCAGTGGGGACATATTAATAGGCTGTTGATGATATAATTGTTGTTATCAATGTGCAGGTATGCCGGTGACTCCCACGGAGAAGCGCTCCCACAACAAGATCATCACCAACGGCTCGCTGCCGCGGAGCGTCGCCCTCAACAACCCCAACTTCGTGCAGACCAGCGAGGGGTACTACAAGTGAGTGGCGTCCAGGGTAGAATGCGATCAGTCCCAGAATGTCCAAATTCCCAGATTGACCAATTCCCAAAATGCTCGATTCCCAGATTGACCAATTCCCAAAATGACCGATTCCCAGATTAACCAATTCCTAAATGACCAATTCCCAAAATGACCAATTCCCATATTGACCAATTCCCAAAATGCTCGATTCCCAGATTGATCAATTCCTAAAATGACTAATTCCCAGATTGACCAATTCCCAAAATAACCAATTCCCAGATTTACCAATTTCTAAAATGACAAATTCCCAAAATGACCAATTCCAAAATGACATTTTGAGACTTGGACATTTTGGGAGTTGGAATTTTTTCTGACAAATTAGGACATTCTAGGACTGATTCTTTAAAATCGTGAAAATTTGTATTTATGTATTTATTCGGTGACAATATTAAAATTTCTTCTATTTCTGCTCCTTGCCTAACAACATTAAATTGTGTAAATTATTTTTATTTTTTATTTGCAGATTTGATACTAGTCACAGCCGAAACAACTCTATGAGCCAATCGCTACCGACACAGAGAAACGTATCAAGCTATGAGAATTTCGACGTATCCCACTCACCACTAACCACCCCGGAAGCCAGTCCGAACCAAACCAGCTGTGAGAACGTTGGACGCATGGACGAGATCGGTATACCTGTCTTCGACAGTCCAAGGCATGAGCTATCTAGTCCTATTATGATAAGGAAGCTTCAGAATGGTGAAACCAGAGCTACGAACATAAGTACCTCGCCTGTAGGCAGCCCGTACGAGAATGTTTACTACAATAGGAATAATTTAGGTCTGAAACCGAAATCTCCCAGAACGCAGAGCCCAAGGACTAGAATCAAGACGAGTTTCGCTCATAAAAACCTTCCTTCCCCACAGTATTTCGTGTTTCCAACACCACCGCCCGTAGATAGCAATAAAATGCCAAATTTCGATCAACAAAGTTCACCCAAAGACCAAATAGATGTTAAACCAAATGAGGTTAAGAAAAAGGTGGAGAAATTCGGTATAGAGAAACAGCTCAGTCTTGAAGAAGAAATACCGATGATCGACGATGCCGATCTAACCAATGACATTGAATTTAGATATTCCACAGTTACTACTGGGAAAACTAGTAACGCATCACAAGAAATCAAAAGACATTCGCTTAAAGATGACGTTATATCACAAGAAAACAAAAGACTCTCCCTGAAAGATGACGTTGTATTACAAGAAAACAGAAGACATTCTCTTAAAGATGACGTTTCACAAGAAAACAGAAGACATTCTCTGAAAGACGATGTCATGTCACAAGAAAACAAAAGACACTCTCTGAAAGATAACGTCGTATTACAAGAAAACAGAAGACACTCTTTGAAAGATGACGAAATAGAGACTCATCACATCGAAACATCACAGAAATTGACTAAAAACCAAAGTTTTGATGACGTTAAGAAAGAACTAATGGCAGACATACCTGAGTTAGAAGAATTCGAGAAGGATTTAAAAGAGAATAGAAGAGAAAAAGTCATAAGACACATTACAGACGATTTAAGAAAGATGGACATCGAAGCGGATTCAATAGACAGCAGCTTGGACGACAACGTAGAAGAATTGAAGTCTAAATATGACAAATTGAAAGAAGAACGAAAGAAGTTGGTGACAGAAATACATGAGATCAAGTGTAAAATGGCGGAAATAAGATCCCAAGAGGACGATATTTTAAGAGAGGTATTTCATTTAATTTCTAAAACTACGCAACCTTTACAAAATCATATATTTATGGAACATTATATTATCATTTATTTATTTACAGAATACATGATTATTTCATTTGAGGAACTTATGCAAAATATCAAGTTTTTAATTTTACAAAGACACAATTCTGTCGATAGTGTTGAGGTGTGCGGGCGGAGGAAACTGCACGCTGATTGGCCCGGTGAAGGTCGCGCCATGTTGTGATTGGTCAATACTAAGATGATATTTTATGCGGTATCTTCCATTGTCTTTTGTTTTTATGTATTGTATCTTTAAATATATTTTAAATCCACAGTTGGAAATGGAGAAAGCTCTCATAAAGGGAGAATACGACTCTGAGATAGCTATACTGAACATAGAACAGAAGAAGAAGATGGAGCTATTGGACAAAGCTAAGAAGATAGAAGAAGAGATAAGACAGATGAAGGAGAGGCAGGAGGCGAGACAGAACGAGATGCGAGATCGTGTCGAGATTGCCACTTTAAAAGTTGAAAGGTTAGTTTTGGATTTTTATTCCTTCCTAGAACCTGTCCAGTAGTTTTGTGTGTCTGTAGGGGTAATTTAGAAAACTACTGAACAGAATTTTACGCGGTTTCGACTGATTAATAGCTTATGGTTTGAGACACAACGCAAGTTTCCATAAATTTTCCATTATAATGTAGGAATCTATGTGTAATCTTTCATTGTGTAATAAAAGGTAATGAAGGATGAAGCCATTTTAATCTAGACAAATCACTACTTAAAAATATGCATTATTCTTACCCAGGATAGAGAAAGACCTGAGAGACAACGTGGCTACGCTGGGAGAGCTCCAAAACGCTCAGGACATATTGGACAATGAGACCAAGATATTTGAAGATCTGGAGTTCCAGCATTTGGAAGAGGAATCTGAACTGTAAGTTAAGCTTGCGTGATGCTAAATATCCTATAACCTTCCGCAAGAATTAGGTAATCAAATGCAAATAGAATTTTTCAGATCCGACTTGTAGTACCAGAGAATATTGCGTTCAAAAAAAGCAAACAAATTCTTCAGTTTTATTATATTAGTATAGATTAGGAGGGCGTACGAGCTGTAGTCCACCATCTTGGCCCAGAGCGGCTTGGTGATCCATTATAGATCTTTGTAAAGCAATAAACTTACTACAACACAAATCTATCTTTCCAGATTGGCGAACAGAGAAGATCTACAAAACGAAATAATTTTACTATCCAAGAAGATAGAGGCGCAAAAGGCAAGAATTCTCACTCTAAAAGCAGAAGCCAACGACAATCTCACGTCAGCGTTAGACGAAACGAAAATACTCCAAGCGGAATACGTCAGGTTGCTGAACCAAGTGGAAGAAATAACTGGTCGCGTGCAGACAGTGGAGAAAGATCTAAAACCTATCGTATCTAAATTGAACGATATAGAACGGACCCAGTCACCTGATAGTGCGTTCTACACTGATCAGACCAGAACCAAGTCGGGCGAATTCGGCTACTCCCCGCAAACCTCAGACAGTGACGATTTGGACATTATAAAAGTGTCCAATTTCGAAGATCACACGAAACAACTGAAAGATAAATTTAACTCTATAGATAGGATGTCGCAATCTATGATAGTGGACATAGAAAGAAGAGTTATAACAGACATAGTCGAGCCTGTTGATGAAAACGTCAACAGATACAGTGAAAGTCCGTCTAAGTCCTCGACTTCTTCCAAGGAGAAGAAAGGATTTTGGGAAAGGAACTTCGATTCACTGAAACGCAAGAAGAAACCGAAATCACCGGAGAAAATCGACGTAATGTCGCAGAGTTTAAACGAGAATATGTTCTATAACAACGAAACGATTGAAAATGACAATTCGTTGGACAAATTCAACAGTTTAAGGAACTCCAAGAAGAAGGATAAAAAAGAATCCGGCCCGGTGAAGAGCAACTCGTCGTCTAAAATACCAACTTTCGCCGCTTTAGGAAAAATTATAAAGAAGGATTCCTTCGGAAGGAAATCCCGGGACAACGGCGTTAAAAACGAAACGATTAACGAAACAATTAACGAGAACGTAAACAAGAGCCGATACGTTAAGAACCCCAAGCCTATAGCCGCAGATAATAAATACGTTAAAGCCAAATCTCTATCGCCAGACAAGACTAAAGACGAAGACAGTATAAGGGAGGAAAACGAAGATATTGCTGAAGTAAAAGAAAAGAATAACGTAACTTTCGATAACTTGCCTAGAAAACAGTCAATAGAAGGCAATAAAGAGAGCTTAGCAAAAATTCTGCATAGAAAGAGCTGTGGGGACGAGCCGAATATCAAGACTTGTGTATCGGAGTTTCAAAAGATGTCGGATTCTGGGAAGATTCCGTCGCAAGATGACATAGACAGGATATCCAAAGTGACGCTAGATGCGCCCTTGCTGGCAATTGATGCAGATATGAACTCGATGGGCAAGAGGACGTACGACAGCCTCATGGAGATTGAGAGGAAGAGATTCGAGATGCTGGAGGAACAAGGTATGATTATTCTATCTATACTATTGTAAACTAGTCGAGACTGCGTCTGCGTGAAGTTTCAAGAAAAGTGTGGTGGGCTGTACTCGGCACAGCAGCAGTTGTTTTACGTGACACGTCTTGTTTGCCCTTTGGTTTTGTAAATCGAGTCAAGGTCTCTGTTAGTAACTTGTTTTTTGTAGATGAGCGTCAATGGAGTAGTGTGGAAGACGCGCCCTGTTATGTCAAAAGGCCCGAGTTCGATCCCCGGCCGTGCCATGTGCCAATAGGTTTCTTGAAACAAGTACTTTTACTGACTGCTCTCAAACGGTGAAGGAAAACATCATGTGGAAACTTGCATACGCCGAAGAAAAAATTCCTAGGCGCATGTGAAGTCCACCAACCCGCACTGGGCTGGCGTAGTGGACCATAGCCCGTACGCCCTCGTTGAGAGGGTAGGCCTGAGCCCCACCAGTGGGGACACATTAGGCTGTTGATTTCATTTTGACATCAATTACAGGCTGTCAAGTGATCGAGAACGAACGCGAGAAGATATCTGAACTGAAGCGAAGGGTGCAGGACGAGACGAAGAAACTGTGGGACCAGAAGTGCAGGGAGCAGTCGAAGTCGTTAGACAGCGACCACTGTCACAGTCTGCCCAATGACTGTGACAGTCGCAACGCTGTCAATGCCAGCGAGAAGATTGACAGGAGCGGGATGGAAGACTCGAGTCTGGTTGACGACAGTTTCAATATGACCAACTCAGGCATTTTTGAAGACAGGTGAGCAGCATTTCTTTTTTTTTCATCTGAAATCGCTAAAGAACCGGTAAGAATTCCAAACCAGTTTAGAGCCAGGACCCTGAAAAGAAATGATTTTATTGTTTTATGTTTAGTTCAATTAACCGGTAAACGATGAGCTCTGATATTTTTGAAGACAGGGTGAGCAGCATTCCGTTTGTTTTATCTAAAATATAGCTAGGGAGCCAGGACGGCTCTAAACCGGTTTGGAATTCTAACCGGTTCCTAAAATGAAATAATTTCAGGTTAATTCAATTAACCGTCTAACGGTAAGCTTAGGCATTTTTGAAGACAGGTGAGCAGCATTCCTTAAGTAGTCCCTAAACGATCATGCTTGCATGACATGCAACGGTTACGTGAATTATCATGCGGCATGATCGACCATCATGCTTGCTATCATCAGTACAGTGAAGCAACGGCCAGCACGTAGTTTGCATGTCATGCACGTCAATCACTACAGCTAGACGGTCATGCATGAGTGACAGCACGTAATGCATGTCATGCCGCATGATCGTTTAGGGAGCCCATTAGGTTTTCATGTGAAATAGCTAGGATAACGGTTAAAATTCTAAACCGGCAAAGCTAAGCTAAGCCTGAGTGTGCTAGAAAGAGAGATCGGCTGCGTGCTAGCCTTCGATGGCGAGTTAAATTGGTATATTTATTTTTAAAATTCCGTTCTATTTCGTTCTCCATGAAAACCGGTACGATTTGATCGTTCCTTCCGTTCCTTCAATTAACCGGTAAATCAATTAATGATATTTTGTCGGTTTTATGAGTAATGTAACTTCTAAATATATAGTTTATGTCAATGTTGAAATTAGTTGGTAATTTTAAAACTTTGTGTAGGTAATGAATTTAGAAAATCAGTCCGACTATTAAGACGTGTTTAGCATTGCAATTCTTTATAGAAATTTCATATACTAAGCTAATATTGAAGCTGACTGACTGTATAATCATAGTGAGTATGTGAGCAGTGTCCGCTATGTCAAAACACCTAAACAATGATTCAGTGTATGTAGTACAAATACAATCGTCTCGTGATAAGATAAACGGCAGTCTCGACGCGAAGCCCGCCCCAAGCAAACGCATAGTGCAGTGTTTGTGATATTCTGTGGTTGTTGACGTGATAGCTCAGTGTGTCGCAAGTCCACTGCTGGACATAGGCGTTGAACCCTATCTTCGGTTCTCCGCCTCCAGTCACTGCCGGCCGCCTCGCGCAGATCGCCGCTCCATCTAGTAGGCGTTCCACACTACGCTTGCCCACTCGTGGTCTCCACGATTCGATTCTCCGACAGAGACAAGCAATTATCAAATTCCTTTAGTTTAATTCATTGTCATATCAGCCTGTAGACGTCCACTGCTGGACAAAGGCCTCCCCCAAGGATCTCCACGATGACCGATCCTGCGCTAACCTCATCCAGCTGGGTCCCGCGACCTTCACCAGATCGTCGGTGTAGAGTTTAATTAAATCTTAGTAATAATTTACCGACGTTAAACTAGCGGACGCCCCGCGACTTCGTCTGCGTTAAAACTTAACCTATATGTTATTCCAGGATATAACCTATCACTGTAGAGATTCATCGAAATCCGTTCTGCCGTTGTAACGTTATTGAGCCCCGGTATTACCGTTATACCGTTAATTTGAATTTTTTTTGATGTCTTCATTAGATAAAGTATAATATCCTGGTGACACTTTTCGGTTCCATCCTGTATCAACAGCCGATTAACATGTCCCCACTGCTGGGGCTCGGGCCTACCCTCTCAACGAGGGCGCTCGGGCTATAGTCCACCACGCTAGCCCAGTGCGGGTTGGTGCACCAAAGAATTTCTTCTTCAGCGTATGCAGGTTTCCTCGCGATGTTTTCCTTCACCGTTTGAGAGGAGTCGGTACATGTACTTAAGTTTCGAGAAAAAACCCATCGGTACATGGCCCAGCCGGGGATCGAACTTCGGACCTTTCGATATGATAGGTCGCGTCTTATCCACTGACGCTCTCCACCTGTATATTTATGTCATACCTATTTCCCCACTTCCCAGTAACGAATGATGTATGTCGAACGAGATAGCCAATATTGATTTATTTATCACACGGCTTCCAACACATAGATAATAGATAATAATAGACATAGTTTGAATCACATTAGACTAGCGCAAATTCTAAGTTACATATTATAATAATAATAATAATGTTTGGAAAAATTTACACACGGCTGTTTAGTCCCAACTAAGCCGAAGCTCTGGTTAAGTATGTTTATCAGTTGTTGAGTACCCAGAATCCGAAAACCAACAGTTATGCTCATCACACAAATGTTGGTCCCGGGTGGGAATCGAACCCACGACCTTTGGCGCAGTAGGCAGGGTTACTACCACTACGCCAACAGGCCAGTCGATTATGTACTCATTGTATTACATATTATTAAAAACATTCACGTAGAAAAATCCTCAGTGTCAAATCCCATTAGAGGATGACGCGGCCTGTCACTTCGAGAGGTCCGGGTTCGATCCCCGGCCGCGCCATGTACGGATGGGTCTTTCTCCAAACTTAAGTACATTTCTGACTGCTCTCAAACGGTGAAGGAAAGCATCGTGAGGACACCTGCATACTTATACGTATAATCCACATTGTCGAGTTTTTATATACACGAAGGCAAAATCTTTATTAGAATCACAGAACATTATAAAACCATAGCGAGCTTTTTCCGTGTTCTGTGATTAGAATTATTCTCGATAGTATTATCAAATATTACAAAACAATAGTATAGCATGCACGAATACGTTCCGTGACTGAGACGAAGTGAGTGCGTGCGCTTACTTTGTACGTTTCAAGTGTGGTCTATTCATTATTCATTGATCGAAGCGTGCCAGTAATCACTTACAAATGTGTATGCACCGCTGACGCATAGATTGGAGTCGACCTTATAAAGGGGTCGCCTATTTAGGAGTGAGTACAGGGTGTGGCACTTCTTTATCTGTTAGCCGTGGTGGCCTAGTTGGTTGCGCACTCGCCTCACGTTCAGGAGGTCGTGGGCTCGATCCTGGCCCGTACCAATGAGTTTTTCGAAACTTAAGTACGGTTTATTATAGTACCACAGGTTTTTCGGTGAAGGAAAACATCGTGAGGAAACCTGCATACGCCAAAGACTGGTATTTACTATTCTAAGGCGTATGTGAAGTCCACCACAAAACTGATTGTGGCACCGTTTGGTGGACAGGGGTTTGGCGCAACAGATCCCATAGGGTCCAAGTGTCGCCAGGGATTCCTGGCCCCTTAATATGATAAGATACCCTGTTATTAAACTTGCAACAGTTATAATACTGTTATTAACGTCTTCGTCGGCCTGTCGAGGTCCACTGCTAGACACATATAACGCATGGATGAAATCGGACCAATATACGGTACCTGCTGGCTTACATTTCTACTAGTACAGTCGACCGCACGTCAAATTTTACATCATCCTGTAGGTAATCGTGTCAACGCACATTATAAACTTCCTCCGCTGACAATTGAGTCCACAGATGTTTTCGCTTCGTGGTCCACGCGGCAGTACACTCCGCACCGAAAGTGGTTCGTCAAAATTAAACTTAAATCGTATCAATACCATCTAATTACACTTAATAAAATAAATAACTGCCTTTTTTATTTGTAGGTTTTGGCTTTAGCTTTAGTTAGTTTTAACCAATTAGTTAGTTTTTAATTTTGTTAGGTACATTATGTTTTTTTAATTACCATAATATATTGTTAATACCTTGTTGTAATACACATAAAATAAATAATAAATTCTACTAAAAGTATGTATTTACCAACATCTATTAAAGTACAATGTCGTAAAAAATAAAATGACATAAATAAAAATTCTATTACATGCGTGCGAATGTTTGGTTTGTGAGTTACGAGGTTATCTCTTTGACCGACGATAGTCCACCACGCTTTCCCAGTATGGGTTGATAAATATTGCTTCTTAGAATTAAAAAAAAACATAATTTTCCCATTGTTTGTCACGCATTATTCAAACTTTCATCTCAATCGCTTCTATAGTTTTTGGGTTATCCGGCGGCGGACTGACAAACAGATCGACAAACGGACAGACAAACAAAAAAGCTTCCCTGTCAAATACATTATTTAAAAAATTTTTTTTTTCACAGAAAATTTGATGTTTTGATCAGTGCTTACGGACGACTGTCGTACTATAAGTAACGAACCACTTCTCGGGCCGACTGTACGTATCTATATCTGTGCCATAGAGGTACCTAGTTCTGTACTCGTTAAGTGTCATTGTCCATTGACAAAAATTGAACGGTGGTCGTGTTAAAATCATTTTTTTTATTTATAAATATATATCATATAGCTAACTAGATATACAAATATTTACTCGTAAACAATAGTAAAAAAAAGCTTTTTTGACGTGTAAAAAAAACTAATACAATGTTATTATTTGCATTCATATTTCAAATATTTAAAGTGTCTATTTACTTCTTTAAAAAAATTTTTTTTTCACTTTAATGTATTGCACCTACTACCTATAGAAATAGTTAATATGTCATAGAGTTTATTCAGTTATTGTGTTTTTTATTGTACTTATGTGTACCTACCTAAGTAATTAGAGGTACTTACCCGATTTTCGGCTACACACAAGCCTCCTCCGTAGCTATTTGTCTCGTAAACAAATGTTTTGGTAATCATCACATTCATAACATAAAACAGAAAGGCTTACACGGTTTTATAGTATTTTGTAAACTGCCCTATCTAATCCATTACAAAACCGAAAGTGGGGATGTTTTTTTTTCACCTCACAAGCTCGGAAGGGTATACTTTCTCATTCGAAATCTGCGTGGAAAACTGCACCTGGAAAAAAACTTTTTAAAACTTTTCTTCTAATTTTAACATGGACGAAGGTGGAGATTTATAGAAGTGGTCAATTCTAATTGTGGTTATTATTATTTGTGGTTCTAAACCGCCAAAAGGATTTAATTCACCTAGTATTTTCCTCGCTGTAGTGAGGTGAAAAATTGTGTGTTGCGCTCGGCAGCAAAGTTACTTTGTGTCTCGTACCTTGAAACCCTCGCTACGCTCAGGATTTGAAGTACTCGCACAAAATAACCAACTTTGCAGCCTTGCATAACAAATAACTATTATTGGTTTATTTGTTACTTATTCACGGTATATAACGGCTGAACGGATTTTAATGAAACTCGGTACAGTGATAGCTAGATAAATTCTCGATTAACATAGCCTACTTTTAACAGGACGAAGTCGCGGTATTAAGCTAGTTATTTACATGTTAATCTCAAATTATTCGTTCAACGGTTGTGTGTGATTGTAGAATAACATTTCAAATTTTTTTACAAATATTAAGATGTTAATAGAAAAAAAACACGAAATTAATTTTGTTTGCGTCTCCCTTGTATGGTTTTGAAAATGTCATATTTGATATGACTTACTAGGTACTTAAATAATATTGTAATCATAATGAGGTGTTTAACAAACCACTTGGTAATTCGACTAATTAATAAATTTGTTCAGATAACACATTCCTAAAAGTATAAAATCAGTGCCTTATTAAGTGTAGAAACAACTACAGTATATTACAGTGATTGACTATAGACTTTGTTAGGATATATTATGACTAAATATCAGCCAATACTTGCAATGAAGTGTAACTTCTATAAACTTTTGTGTGTCTAGAGAAACTGGTGTTATATTTATTGTTACAAAAAACAGTGAAATACAAGTGAACGAACAAAAATGTCAAAGACGAAACATAACTTGTTATGCTGGTAAGTGACCAAGTGTCATCATCATCAGCCTGCACCAGTCCACTGCTGGACACAAGCCTCCCCCAAAGCGCGCCACTGAACCCGATCCTCGGTTCTCCGCATCCAGTCTATGCCAGCTTACTTGCCGGGCGCGTCCCACGCGTGGTCTCCACTCGAGAATTCGTCTACCCAGCGGTTATCGGTTCTCTGATAGATATTATCAGCCCACTGCCACTTCGACGTACTTGCTTTTTGAGCCGATTAGAGGACGTAATCTCAGTGAAAATAGCAGTATATTCTATACTAAAATTAATTATCTATACTAATAATAAAGAGGTTAAGTTTGGATAGATGTGTGTTTGAAGTAATCTTTGTAACTACTGAACAGATTTCAATAATTCTTTCGCTGTTACATAGGTAATACTCTGTGTATGAACATAGGCTATTTGGTTTTGGGTTTTATAAAAAGTGGAAGGGAAAGGGAAGGGGAGGGGAACGGAAAAGGAAAGGAAGGTGAAGGGCGGGGAAGGGGAGGGGAAAGAGAGCGAAAGTAGATGTAAATGGGAGGAGAAGAGGATAAGGGGAGGGGAGGGGTCGGGGGATTGGCAAAGTCGTGGTAGTATTTTAACGCGAATGAAATCGCAGGGCGTTTGCTAGTTCTACCTATAAAAAGCTGAAGAGTTTATTTTTTTGTTTGAACGCTCTAATCTCTAGAAGCACCAGTCGCATTTGAAAAAATCTTTTTGCGTTTGATAGTCCAATTCTTGAGGAAGGTTTAGACTATTAACATCACGCTGCGACACCTAGGAGCCGAGGAAAAAGAAAAAAATGTAATCCCTTTATTGACTTGCAATTTTTTTTGTTACAGTTCTGGGCTTATGTCATCGTCAATAGAAGAGGTAAGTGAATTAAAATGACTTATGTTTTTTTAAAGTAACTGCTTGGTTTTTTGTCATTTCGATGACATTGATCATTCTCAGTAGATGCATTTGACAGATCCATGGTAGATCTAGTGAGATTATTTTTTCTCAATAGATCCAATGTTGAAAGTGTATAACTGAGATCTTGCTTTCTCTATTGGCCAGATCCACGATGGATCTGCCGAGAACCTTCTTTGTCACTATATCCAATTTTGAAGGTGTGGATCTACTGAGCATATGCTTTCTCATTAGATCCATAGACCTGATGGATCAGATCATTAGATCAGGCTAATCTTTAAAATTGTTTAAAGATTTTATTGTAAGTAGTGAATACTGTCTGCTCTCAAACGGTGAAGGAAAACATCGTGAGGAAACCTCCATACGCCGAAGAAGAAATTCTTAGGTGCATGTGAAGTACACCAACCCGCATTGGGCTAGCGTGGTGGACTATAGCCCTAACGCCTTCGTTGAGAAGGTAGGCCTGAGCCCCAGCAGTGGGGACATATGGGCTGCTGATTTGACTAGGTGTGTATTAACCAGAATACGGAATTTTCTCAGCGAAAATGTAAACGCATAGGGATTGAACGTTGTAACTCGCTGTATACAGGGTGTATAAATAAATGGACCATCTGCTCTCTGTGTCCGAGTACCCATCAATTTCAAAAACGTTTCCTCTACAAATATTCTTGAAACTCTATGAAAAAATTGTAACACATAAAAATGGTCGACGAAGCGATAATTTTTTTTTTCAAATAGTTGTAGGAATTGATAGGTGCATTGACCCCTAAAACAGCTGATTAATTTTTTTGTACTGTACTTTTATATTTTTAATTTTAATGAATGTTTTTAATACTGTTGACATTCATAACTGTTTTGATGAATGGTGTTCTACATTTATTTAACGAAGCCAGATACATGATGGTGTTTTTATTCTGAGTTATTTTTAGAGGTTTGTGAATAAGTTTTATAAAACAGCTCTACTTCATCAATTCAATTCAATTCAATATACTCTATTGCACATTTAAAAAATTACAGACAAAAACAAAAGAAAAACAGATACAGTAATGTACATCTAGGCGGTCTTATCGCTAAGAGCGATTTCTTCCAGACATAATTAGGTACTCGCCTATTAATTTTTACAAAAACTATAAGTATTTATCTAAACTTATGAAATCGTTTGTACTGACTGTGTCCTATCAACGCACAGCCAAAACTATACTAAATCTAGAGAGCTGAAATTTGGAATATACGTTTATTTTAGGATTTTTGTATATTTCAACCTTACGGTTAAGGGAGGGGGGAAATTTAAGGATACTTTAAAAAGTATAAAAAAAGCGGACAAAGTCGGGGGGCGTCCGGCGTCCGCTAGTCGTAGCTATACAAATATTCTCCGAGTAAATCTTTCTGAAGACGAATTATTTCCTATTACTGCTGAAACAGGATACGGCAAGTAGCGACTTCCTTTATACTGCTTTTATAGACCATTCATTATGGGATATGGGAATGTACAGAAATAGTATACTTTTATTTAAGAGTAACATGGCATTGGTATACCACGTCCTATCGTCATTTTAGGGATCCGTTTCAAATAGATATGAGACAATTTTTAAGGCTTAATAGTATTTCTAATAATTGTGGATATTTTTAATTTTTTGTACTAAGTACGGCAATCGAAATGGGTCTCACATCGTCAAAGGAAAACGTCATGGTTTTTCAAAATTAGCTTCACAGACGTTGAGGATAATTTATAACTTGAAAAAAAATCTTTTTCAATCTATTCTGCAACTATCATTATTATAATAATAATAATAAATTTCTTTATTACAAGTAACCAGGACACATACAAAATTGTTAACAAACATACTTATCCTATTTGTTAGTCTAAAATATTACTATATTAATTATAATAAAATTTAATTTTTTATTTATTTTATATATTATTGTTCCTTTTTTTATGAACAACATTTTATATTTACTTTTTTTAATTGCTAAAATTTTTAAACCTGCATTTCGCGCCTACCACGCATTATCTGTATGACCCAAAGGTCAACTGGTAGAGAATGCCATACTGGCATCAAGTTCGCCTTTTGTACAATTATATGCAATAAAGTTTTTAAATGAATAAATAAATTATTTGATGCATTATACATACATTTTGACGGCAACAAGTTTTCTATTACGACTCTTGTCGCTTCTTGAATTGGTTACGATAGATTTTCGTAACAAATCTGAAAAAAAAAAATTAACCACCGAAACAAGGAAACCACTCAATTTCGACCCTGTTGATAGGGGGTTAACTTGTTGCAAAATGATCTCGAGTATAACCCCTTAAAGAGTCCCTAAACGATCATGCTTGCATGACATGCAACGTTTACGTGAATGTCATGCTGCATGATGGACCATCATGCTTGCTATCAATCAATACGGTGAAGCAACGGCCAGCACGTAGTGTGCATGTCATGCACGTCAATCACTACAGCTAGACGGTCATGCAAGAGTGACAGCACTTATTGCATGTCATGCCGCATGATCCCTTTATAAGGAATAGTTCGAATGTCAAGTCAGCCTGTATTTTATGGACGGAACCGCTCATGTTAATTTTTATTATTTTCATCAATGACTTCCTTCAAGTTTTCTTTTCTTTACCAATTAATAAGCGTTGGACTTCAAACGGAAACATTTTGGTCACCGTTTATGTTGTAAGTTAATTTCATTGTTATTTCCATCGCGGATGACGTCTTGAACCTATTTCCTTTACAAGCGGTTATTAATTTCACAAAGGAAAAAGTCAAGCTTGGGATGAAAGGCTACCTCTGTCACTGTCTCGCTATAATCTGTCAGTCAACAGCCTATTAACATGTCCCCACTGCTGGGGCTCAGGCCTACCCTCTCAACGAGGGCGTTCGGGCTATAGTCCACCACGCTATCCCAGCGCGGGTTGGTGGACTTCACATGCGCCTATATAATAATTTTGTTCTTCGACGTATGCAGGTTTGCTCACGATGATTTCCTTCACCGTTTGAGAGCAGTCAGTAAATGTACTTAAGCTTCGAAAACCCATTGGTACATGGTCCAGCCGGGGATCGAGCTTCGGACCTTTCGATATGATAGGCCGCGTCTTATCCCCAAGGCCACTGACGCTCTAACTGATAGGCGAAAGTTTGTAAGGATGTTTGTTACTCTTTCACGCAAAAACTACCGAACAGATTTTGATGAAACTTGGTACAGTGATAGCTTATATCCTGGAATGACATATAGGCTACTTTTTAACGCGGACAAAGTCGCGGGGCGTCCGCTAAGTAACAAAACGCCCACATAGAGGGCGCTTTTTCACAATGTACACGGGAAAAACTTTT
The DNA here is from genome assembly GCA_949699065.1 of Metalampra italica. Classification (NCBI taxonomy): domain Eukaryota; kingdom Metazoa; phylum Arthropoda; class Insecta; order Lepidoptera; family Oecophoridae; genus Metalampra; species Metalampra italica. The sequence goes on along the minus strand of OX452995.1, from coordinate 1,484,472 downwards.
CTACGCGCGCGAGACCGCGGGAAAAAGCTAGTAAACAATAATTTTACCTCAATTTGTCTGTGCGCGTAAACAATACTTACAGCATTCATTCCGCCGCCTACGGTTTACCACAACTAAAATAAGCTGTTTAAATTTAAATTGGTCGAAATAGTCGACGTAAGTTGTCAGTGTGAACTCGGCCGTGTCGCGTAGCAGTCAAGGGCGCACGGGATTAATACAAAGAAATTGTTTTCGCAAATTAGCCGCGTTATAATTTTTTTTTTATGAAAAATTACGCAGAATTTTAAGTGGTTTTAGTGTGGTTCTCGTAAAAAAATTGAAGATATTTCATTTCATTTGACAGTGAACGCTTATGGTTTCTATCATAACTTAACTCTTTAAGTGTCCCTAAACGATCATGCTTGCATGCCATGCAACGTTTACGTGAATGTCATGCTGCATGATGGACCATCATGCTTGCTATCGCAACGGCCACCACGTAGTTTGCATGTCATGCACGTCAATCACTACAGCTAGACGTTCAAGACGTTCGTTCATGCTCGTAATGCATGACATGCCGCATGATCGTTTAGGGAGCCCATTTTATTAAAGGAAAAGGGTAATTTTTTAAAATTTCCAAGTTTTGTATAGTTGAGGAAAAAAATAATTTACGAATGTTGGCTAAACTTTTCGCGTTAACAGACTGTGATGCGATTCAGATGTTGCTTTCAAAATGAAGTGCGAATTCCATCGGGTGTTATTTATTTAGACGAACGTTTCCTTTCATTCAAGTCTTTGGCATATGTTTTGTGTTACTTTTTGGATTAGTATTAAATATATATTTTTTTACGAACATTTTCCCGCGGCTTCGCCGGCGTAGGAAAGTTTTTCCCGTGTACATTGTGAAACAGCGCCCTCTATGTAGGCGTTTTGTTACTTAGGCGGTATTAGCGGACGCCCCGCGACTTTCTCCGGGTTAAAATGTAGCCTATATGTTATTCCAGGATATAAGCTATCACTGTACCAAGTTTCATGAAGATCTGTTCGGTAGTTTTTGCGTGAAAGAGTAACAAACATCCTCACAAACTTTCGCCTTTATAATATTAGTAGGATATGACTAGTAGGATTACTGTGAAACTATTCGAAGTGCTAGAGAAACTTGTATATTAAAAATATATATATAAAATTCGTGTATAAAAATGGTTTATTAAATGTACCCAGTGAATTCATCTGAAATTACAAATTCGTTCATTCAAAATTGAAATACAGTCTCTTTTTGACGTCAGTGCTGTCTAAAATTACACTGTTTCCACCTGTATAGCCGAGGGGAAGATGCAGTAAAATATTTTGACTTTGACAGAACTGTAAACGCTAAAGAACCGGCAAGTAGGTACTTGACGGCGTGCGAAGTTCCAATGCGCGTTTAGTAAACATACAAACAGTTTAATGCGTCATTCGCCGCGCGAACAATTCGTCTAGCTGACGCTCTGTAAACACCCGTAAATTTATGCGCGCGATAATTTCCCGTTCGCAAACGCGCATGCACCCGGTACCTAATCCGCGTTAAATTGGCCGTCGGGGACAACGGATGTCGTATGTCAGGGTTGGGCTCTTTCACACTGCCGTGTGTGTATTAACCGTGAACCAAAAAATTTAGCCACTCCCATATGTATCAGTAACAAAAGCATTCTAGGGGTGTCAAAATCGTGTCAAATTGTTGACAATATTGTAGCTCTGAGTGAGCTACATTCTCATTTTCAAATTCAATAGTGAAAAGATACTTCCACCTCCTCCCGCTACTCCGCTTCTCCACCCCCCTGTAAATGGCACCATAGGTTCCGATACTAAATATGCAAGATGCGATCTCCACAGATTTGAAACTTCTTGGTATTAACCGTTGCCAGTCAAGATATTTTTGAGAATTGTACGTCCGCAAAAATATATATCTCTCTTTTTGAGGCACTGTGACTATGCGATCCAGCCTCGACTGTTATGTTAAAAAAAAACCACTACCATATGGATGAGTAACAAAAAGCATTTTAGGGGGTGCCAAAATAGTGTCAAATGTATCACCAAATTTTGACTCACTCACACATTCTCATTTTCAAACTCCATATAAATTTGTATGAGCAACTTCCTCCCGCTAATCCGCTTCCTTTGTCCGCACCCCCTCCGGATTTTGACACCAAATTGTTCTTCGTTTCCCATACTAAATTTGCAAGATGCGATCTCCACAGGGAGCGCGCGCGCGACCAAAGAGGTTCGAATCTTCTTGGTTATGGCCAACTTAGCTCACTTGTAACGTATCTACGTATATTACAAACCGTGATAAGTCGCTAGTAAACACGCCCTAAAACCATTATCCCTTATTATAACCACTTAACTTATCTATCATATCGTAAAACACTAACATTGACACGCGGAATGCGGGGTATCTTCTAATCCTTCCATTTATTGATAAACGTTCGAAAATAAACGAATGTTCACCGAAAAAAACGCGTGGGCTTACATCGGGCTATTTTGATTCGTATGAAATATTCGGGAGTAGACTCGGCGACTCGTGATCTTTACTGTCGGGCATCAAAGAATACTAACTATTGCTCGTCAGTCCCCACGGAATTTCTTGACGGCTGAATGAATATAGTCACAAATTGTTTGCACATCGCTGACAGTGTTTACAGTCTATGTGTGCGTAAGCGAGATAGTGAGCTATATAGAGATGTCCAAAAACTTGAAAGTTTGATTCGATTGGTCGAATTAATGAACCATTTCTTGAAATTGAATGACAGTCTCTAAACCGTCTTTATACAGACTGAATAGAATAGAATAGAATGGAATGGAACGGAACGGAACGGAACAGAATAGAATAGAATTTATTTAACGCACACAATGAAAATACACAGCGAGAGAATTTAACAAAATGAAATAAAATACAAACAAGAAAGGCACAGAGGAATAAAACATAAAATAAACAATAAGATTGTAATACTAGATGAGGTCGCCAAGTGAAGTGACTGCTCTCACTCAAACAGTGAAGATTGAAATTCTTAAATTACATTATTACAAAAATATTTATACAAACGCGTAAGAATTACTTATATCTAATCTGTTTCTCCTTAGGTGTCTGAAAACAAAACGCATTTGCGGCTGAAAGCAAAATAAGCTGTAGATGTTGTTCCCAAGTGGACCGCAAAGTTTATACGGTAATACAAACTTGTTTTGCTGCTACAGTACCTTGCTAGGACATGTGGCCGAGTCGCAAATAAAGTTGGTTTTCGTAAGACAGCTAAGGAAAAAACGGAATACGGTACCTAGCAAAGTTGTTTCTTAGGCCTCATTAAATAAACATGCCAAATATTATTTTCCTCCAAGTCTCGCGTTGACTTCCGTGGGTTACAAGCCTAAAAAACAATTTTAAAAGTGTCTTAATTTATACAGTGGCAACAAAATAAATATCAGTGCAACAACTATAGAACAGTATGTCTGTGTGGCTGACCCTTATAAAAGGCAACCGTTGGGACATTCGCGGTGGCACCCCGAAACCGATACTTGTGAGTATGCCATCCTCATCTGTATTATCTTGTTTGTTACTGGTCCAAGAATACCCGGCGACATTTGGACCCTACAGGATCTGTTACGCCAAACTTCGCCATGGCACAAGTTGTGCCCTGGATGCCGTGCTGCGGTTTTATGTATTCGTGATTATAAACTACGATTTGGCCTCTATTAACTTGTTTCCAATTGGCCGTAAAACTTGCATATAAAAGAATAATACATACATATCTTCACGCTATGTCCCTGGCGGGGTAGGCAGCAAGAACGGAGCGACAAGTATCGCGATCCTGACACACCTCTGTCGTTTCGCTCAGTCTCACCATTCTCTCCCCACACGCTCGCCGCGGGACGCGAGTGCTCCTCACGTGTCCGTCCGTGAGCACCCGCTCTATCTGATCCTCGTATGTCAGTCTAGGTCGTCCCCGGCTCCTGTCACCAATCACATTCGCTCGATATATTCGCGTCGTCATTCGTTCATCACTCATTCGCTCAACGTGTCCGAACCCACGGCGCATACCTTTTTTCATCTTAATGATGACACTTTCATTCAGTCCAGCCATGCTGCGTATCTCTTCGTTGCGTATCCGGTCGGCCAAGGTAACGCCGCACAACTGACGTAGAGCATCCGAGTCATCTCACACCCCCCTAGTTGGGGGGAGTGGGGAACCTGTACCGAGGCGATGGCCTCTTACCAGGGGCTTCAGTCGCTACCCGTTAATACGGGAAGGTCCTTAGGTCGCGGTGCGGCTCCGCTGGGAATAGGGTTGAGACCTTTTCTTCTCTCCGGCTCGCGTGGTCAAGCCCACCGGATGAAACCCCGTTGGGGGAAGTCCAGCGAGCGATCAGCAGCAGAGCCGGTATAAGCGTAGGCCTCATGGGTCAGCGGAGTGACGTAGAGATCGCATCTCCACAGCATTTAACTTACTTTCAGTCGCCTTCTGACAAACCCAGGCTTCACTGCCGTATAATAGAGTTGGTACCAAGACCGCATTGTGAATTGTCTTTAGATACATTCTGGTAAATAATAATAAAAATGTATATTTGTCCGCAGCTGCAGGTGCGGCACTCCCGCGGCGAGTCGACGGAGGAAGACAAGCGAAGCGACGACAGCCGCCCGCTCAGCCACGCGTCGGACTTCAGCCGCGACCACATACGTGAGTACCACCAGCCCACTGCTGGGCAGACTACTCTCGGACGACAGTACCCATTAAAGTTTACAAGGGCCCTGTGGTACACGTTGGTCGAGTGCAATCGCCGAGCGTGCTCGGCCAACGTGTCAAACATTTGTATTCTCTGTCAATTCCGTAGGAACTATTATCTAATCTGTGGTCAAACATTATGTATAAGAAGAGGATAGCGACTATTTGATGTCTCTGGAATACACGCAAATAGGCCCCTGTACACGTTGGCCGAGTGCATTCGCCGAGCGTGCTCGGCCAACGTGTGCTAGGCCCTTTAGATGTGAACGCTTCTTTGGCTTTATCAGACTTTTTTTGATAGTGTCATAAACGTGCAAGCTGGCCAATATAGTGACTTTGAAACATTGAACAAGGATCCCATAGAACAGCTGCTAAAATAACAATAATATTCAGAGAGGGACACACTTATTACAAAAGTGATAAGAGTAAGCAAGACAGGTATAAAATCTTCTATCTCTATCTACGTATGTGAATTTTTTGTTGGGGGGCACAACTGCCCGACCACAAACCGACTAAAATAGATAGTGTTTGTTCAGTTTGACCCCGCGATATAAGAAGCGTCTTCTCAAATTATTGGGGTAAAAGACTATTGCTATTTCATGCTATACGCTGATTACGGTTCTATAGTTCATTCTTTTTCTATGGATTGAAAATATATCCCATGCATGTTCAGCGGTTTTTGTAGTTTCGGTGATATTATTATCGTTGTGGCTTCAGTCGTCTTTAGGATGACGACTCGTTCTGCCAATGTCAAGTGTTTAAAGACACGGTGGAGATGGCTTGATGATCTGTGGTTTTTGATATATTTCAAGATTCTGAGTAAACATTACAACTCATCTGACATAAGAAACATATTTAACCCTAACCCCATAGAGAGACTGAGAGGGCACAACATGAGAATACAAAGAGCCAATGCACAGCTGAAACCATACAGAAATTTTCTAGGCAACAGGGTCATCTGCCAGAATCTGTTGTATCTGCCACTTCTGTAAACATGTTCAAGAACAGAGTAGACAACTTTCTCAAATCTAAAAAGACGCAATAAATTAATATAAATTATGAAAGCAAGTCGACTGCTGTTAAGGAAGCATCAGCTATACCATTAAAATAAAATAAATAAATATTTTCTGCCTTTAGTTTTTAACAAGGACCATGATATTATCGGTGATATACTTGGTGGACTCTATAGAAACGTGTGTTTGTCGTTGGCAGTGCTGCCGGCTGGCGGCGCGCCGCGGCGCAGCCGGCGCGGGGTCGCGCCGTACAGCGAGGCGCAGCGGCCGCTCACGCGGTACCTGCCCGTCGACCGCGACGACTTCGACCTGCGCCGCCACGTCGAGTCGGCCGGTGAGTACGCACCCTGTAGTCGCTAGGTTTTGCTGTCAGTTTTACCATGGTTTTACCACAGTCAGGCGGTCTAATGCGGTAAATGACGAAAATATTCATACTTTGCATCATGCAACCATCATTCATAAGTGATGGAATTGACTGAAGCCTGCATGACCGTCTACGACACGCCTTATGATGGACTGATGGTGGGATTGACAAACCAACAAACATCCCCACCATGAAGCTATAGATAAATTTTATCTAGAGTTTCACGCCCCCCACACTTTCACATTTATGTTTTATAGTTTTATGGGTTATACGGCCCTGGAAACAAAGACATTTTAGGCCAATCATCAAAATACAGGTTACAGCACGACCTCCACAAAAACAGCAATTTCATTGTCTTCCTTTTAATTTAAGGTACTATGTTACTTATAAGGAATTTATTCTGATGATTGACCCGGTTTCTTAAAAATACAGTATGTTTTTGTCACAAATTTGCCCGGTTCGATTCCCGGCTCAGGCAGGTGGTTTCTCAAAAATCTTTGAATGCAGTTCTACTTATTTTTGAAATCAAGGGCATGATGCCTTTCAGTAAAATTTGCTACCTTCAATATTTAGGGAACTTTCCCTCCAACTACCGTCTTTCTTCTCCACCCTGTATATTGATTGATCGTTGTCCCGTGGCAGGTCACCAGGTGGAGGTGTGCCCGTACCTGACTGTGAGTTCCACCTCGTGCCGCGGGTACCTTCACAAGCTGGGAGCCAAGTTCCACACGTGGTCCAAGCGGTCAGTACACACACACACTCATACACACACACTCCCACACACTGATCCACACACACACACTCATACACACACACACTCGTACACACACACATACAAAACGTGTGTAAGTCCAACACAAACAGCGGTGGATATATCGTCGCCTTCTTGACTAAGGCCCCATTCGCACGGAATTCTAACGCGCGTTGAAAGCGATTTTTTTACGCCTTATTACGAGAACAAATCACGTCCGTGTGAACTCAGTAGAAGCCCAATATGTTCTATTTAGGACAAAAAAATCGCGCGATAGAATTACGCCCGCGCGAATGTGACCTAAAGCGTGACACACACTGGGCGGCGGCGTTGCGGCGGCGGAGGTTTGTATGAAGAACGCGCCGCGCCGCCGCCGCTTTGATGTAAAGGGCTTCATACTATTTCGAACATTACAGAAAAAAACCGCAACGCTTTCGCAACGCCGCCGCTCAGTGAGTGTTACGCTTTGGAGTCGGTTCAGACCAAGCGGAAATTTGCCCGAGAACTTTCTGACATCATTGTCAAAACCATTATCACTATAGCATAAAGACCGAAATCGTATGAATGAGTTCGAGCGCGAGGCTCTTAATCCTATCCTATCCTACTAATATTAAAAAGGCGGAAGTTTGTAAGGATGTGGGGATGTTTGTTACTCTTTCACGCAAAAACTACCGAACTGATTTTGACGAAACTTGGTACAGTGATAGCTTACATCCTGGAATAACATATAGGCTACTTTTTAACGCGCACAAAGTCGCGGGGCGTCCGCTAATACCCCCTAAGTAACAAAATGCCTACATAGAGGGCGCTGTTTCACAATGTACACGGGAAAATGTTTTCTACGAAAGCGAAGCCGCGGGAATAAGCTAGTAATCAATAAAATATTCTGACTTTAACTCAAAGGAGACTATTTCAATCGGCAGGTGGTTCGTATTCGACAGAGAAACGAAAACGTTCGTCTACTACTGGGACAAGAGTGAGAAGAAACCGCGGGGCGGCGCTTACTTTCAGGTAACTACTTGCATTTATCGGCATTTCAATTCGGCTATAGTCCACCACGCTAGCCCAGTGCGGGTTGGTGGACTTCACACGCGCCTAAGAATTCCTTCTTCGGCGTATGCAGGTTTCCTCGCGATGTTTTTCTTCGCCGTTCGAGAGCAGTCGGTAAATGTACTTAAGTTACGAGATATGCCCATCGGTACATGGCACGACCGGGGTTCGAACCCGGACCTCTCGACGCCGAAGCTCTCAACACACCTTTACTAAGTACATAATACTGCCTCATTATTCTGATAAATTAAGGGAATGGACAGACTGAGCGAAGCGACAGAGGTGTGTCAGGATCGCGATACTTGGCGCTCCGTTCTTTGTGCCTCAAGGGACTTTTTATCACTGACCGTCAGTGAGAAAAAGTCCCTTTTTCACTTCCCTCTTTCATACACTTAGAACTTTGTTGTTATCGATTACATTGTATGTATGTATATATATTTTAATGTATGTATTTTTTAAAATATTGCATTTAGTACATCCATATCAAACTGCACAACCTATCATTAGATAGATAACAAAAATATTTATTCATTAAATCCTCTACCCGAAGGTTGTCTGGAAGAAATCGCTCTAAGCGATAAGACCGCCTAGATTGTATGTACATTATTGTATCTGTTTTTTTTTGTAATTTTTTTTAATGTGGAATAAAGAATATTGAATTTAATTGAAGACTGTATGTATAGATCGCCGGTTTCTTTTCGGCGGTTGAATGAACAGAGTGACAGATTGTTAGCACATCGCTTACAGTGTTTACAGTCTATGTGTGCGTCAGCGAGATAGTGTGATACATAGATATGTCCGAAAACTTGAAAGTTTGAGTCGGTTGATAGAATCAATTATAACTAGATTTCTTGAAATTGAATGAGCGTCTCTAGTGTCAGAAATATTATGTGTTACTTTAAGATTATGAATATTCTTTACCAATCCATACCTCGGTAGCTGCCATTAAAATTGTAAAGGTGGCGCCACTGACTTCCGATTGAAAGTGAACTATAATTCGCAAGGTTGGCACTACTGTCACCTATAGACTTCCGCAAAAAAGGTTACGTGGTGGGAGAACGCCACCTTTGCCGGCAGTTCATTTCCAATCGCCGAAGTGATAAGTTTAAGGGACATTCCGAAATATTCAAGTAAAGTTTTGTGCTGTGATTGTGCCGTGTGTTATTTCCAGTATAGGTAACCCAAAATTACTCAGAAACCCTATGAACGGGGCCCAGGTCCCCCCCCCCCCCCCGCACAGCTCCCAACCGCCGAAAAGAAACCGGCGATCTATATTATTTCTGTTTAGGAGAGAAAATAATGTTTGTTTTTCATCACACAGGTGATACAGGAGGTTTACTTGGACCACGGCAACACGTCTAAATCTCCCAGTCCTCAGACCACGTTCATAGTGAAGACCCGCCAGCGACGGTACTACCTCATGGCTCCGTCAGGGGAATCCGCCAGGATATGGATCGACGTCATATTCACAGGCGCCCAGGGGTACACGGAGTATTTGGAGTGAAACGTAACAAAACAGCAACGTCAAGAAAAACAAGATGGCGTCGTCAGCCATATTTACTGCGCGGTAACTATTCCAATACTTATCGAAGCCATCAGATTTCTTCGTAAAGAATTATGTATTACCTCATGGCCCCATCAGAAGGGGCTACAACTACACGGAGTATTTGGAGTGAAAAGTAACACAACAGCTACGTCAAGAAAAAACAAGATGGCGTCGTCAGCCATATTTACTGCGCGGTAACTATTCCAATAGTTAACGAAGCCATCAGATTTCTTTGTAAAGAGTTATTCATTACGTCATGGCCCCATCAGGAGAAGGGGCTACAATTACACGGAGTATTTGGACTGAGAAGTAACAAAACAGCAACGTCAAGAAAAACAATATGGCCATATCAAACTGCACAACCTATCATTAGATAGATAACAAAAATATTTATTCATTAAATCCTCTACCCGAAGGTTGTCTGGAAGAAATCGCTCTAAGCGATAAGACCGCCTAGATTGTATGTACATTATTGTATCTGTTTTTTTTTGTAATTTTTTTTAATGTGGAATAAAGAATATTGAATTTAATTGAAGACTGTATGTATAGATCGCCGGTTTCTTTTCGGCGGTTGAATGAACAGAGTGACAGATTGTTAGCACATCGCTTACAGTGTTTACAGTCTATGTGTGCGTCAGCGAGATAGTGTGATACATAGATATGTCCGAAAACTTGAAAGTTTGAGTCGGTTGATAGAATCAATTATAACTAGATTTCTTGAAATTGAATGAGCGTCTCTAGTGTCAGAAATATTATGTGTTACTTTAAGATTATGAATATTCTTTACCAATCCATACCTCGGTAGCTGCCATTAAAATTGTAAAGGTGGCGCCACTGACTTCCGATTGAAAGTGAACTATAATTCGCAAGGTTGGCACTACTGTCACCTATAGACTTCCGCAAAAAAGGTTACGTGGTGGGAGAACGCCACCTTTGCCGGCAGTTCATTTCCAATCGCCGAAGTGATAAGTTTAAGGGACATTCCGAAATATTCAAGTAAAGTTTTGTGCTGTGATTGTGCCGTGTGTTATTTCCAGTATAGGTAACCCAAAATTACTCAGAAACCCTATGAACGGGGCCCAGGTCCCCCCCCCCCCCCCGCACAGCTCCCAACCGCCGAAAAGAAACCGGCGATCTATATTATTTCTGTTTAGGAGAGAAAATAATGTTTGTTTTTCATCACACAGGTGATACAGGAGGTTTACTTGGACCACGGCAACACGTCTAAATCTCCCAGTCCTCAGACCACGTTCATAGTGAAGACCCGCCAGCGACGGTACTACCTCATGGCTCCGTCAGGGGAATCCGCCAGGATATGGATCGACGTCATATTCACAGGCGCCCAGGGGTACACGGAGTATTTGGAGTGAAACGTAACAAAACAGCAACGTCAAGAAAAACAAGATGGCGTCGTCAGCCATATTTACTGCGCGGTAACTATTCCAATACTTATCGAAGCCATCAGATTTCTTCGTAAAGAATTATGTATTACCTCATGGCCCCATCAGAAGGGGCTACAACTACACGGAGTATTTGGAGTGAAAAGTAACACAACAGCTACGTCAAGAAAAAACAAGATGGCGTCGTCAGCCATATTTACTGCGCGGTAACTATTCCAATAGTTAACGAAGCCATCAGATTTCTTTGTAAAGAGTTATTCATTACGTCATGGCCCCATCAGGAGAAGGGGCTACAATTACACGGAGTATTTGGACTGAGAAGTAACAAAACAGCAACGTCAAGAAAAACAATATGGCGTCGACAGCCATATTTACTGCGCTGTAACTATTGCAATATATCGAAGCCCTCAGACCATGTTCTTCGTAAAAACTACCTCATGGCCTCATTAAGAGAAGGGGCTACGATTTCACGAAGTATTTGGAGTGAAAGGTAACAAATCAGAGCAACGTCAAGAAAAAGAAGATGGCGTCGTCAGCCATTTTACTGCGCGGTAACTATTCCGTTAAATGAGATAACGTCAAGAAACACAAAAAGCAAGTACGACGTATGTCAGCCATATTTACTGCGCGGTAGCTTTTTAAATGGTATCGAGGCCTCGGAATAATCTACTTTTTGGTTTTGGAAGAGAAATACCTGGAAATTGGATACGGTATTTTATGATTTCAACTTTTTAAAGTGATTTTTCAGTACAACTAAACCAGTCTCCAGATTTTAGAGAAATATTACAAAAGAGATTGTGTAAAAGAAAAGTGCATGTTTTATATTTTAAAGATTAAGTAATCGAGTTTGTAATAGTGGAGTGGAATTTGCAGTATTTTTTAGATTATGGTTTTAAAAGTATATCTGTAATGAATTGTGGTTTGTTTTTGCCATTAGAAAGTACGAATAAAAGTTATGTTTTCATAAAGTACTATGAAAGCTATAAACAATAAAATTTGTGCCAATTTCTGTGACAATATTATGGATGTGGCAGCTATTTTTGTATAAGTCCTTTTTTAATCATTTTATTGGATCTTATTGGTGCCTTGTTAAAGACTGATGGATTTCTGAAATTAAAATACATATATTCATTCATACATCACGCAATGTAATTTATAATTAAAATGTACAATAAATATATTACCATATTTTTTACAATAATCAAAGGTGAAATTAGGCAGGTACCTTAATATTATTATAAATATTTACATTTAAAAAAAGTTGTGCTCCATTTTAGGCACGCTTTTTGAGATAATGTTACCATATTTAGCGTATTAAAACTATTATGGCAACTTTACATTGCCAGATGAAAAAATATCGAATAAGTAACAATAAATATTACATATTATTACAGTAAGTACCTACACAATAAAAGTAAATTATAATCTGTCAAACTTTTACTAAAGATAAATGAATTTGTTCGACAGATTTTTGTAACTTTACAATAAAAATTTTAGATCATTTTAAAAAATAAAATAATATTCATTTAACCTCTTTTATTATTGAGTTTGTAATATTAAAATATACATATTTGCAAGTACAAAGATGCCTAACGAATGAGTATACCAGTGTAAAAATAATTTTAAAGCTTGCAACGTTAGTTTGAGTTTGTCGTAGGTTGTAATATGGCTGATACCAATTTATTTTAGGTGGTAAGGTCACATTTATTATTAACCATGCGAATAATAAAGCACTATATTAATTTCAAATGTTTTCTTTTTTACTCAATTTAGAGTGGCTCCGTTAGATCTTGGATGGTGACACAGACATTTTGCACAAATTTATCAAATTCGTCCCTAGTCTGGGTGTTATTATTTGTGGGTTGTCCTGTCCTTTTGTATATTTCCCAAAGAAAATCCTGATTTGGACAAGATTGAAAACTACCTACCTATCTAATACAGATAAGGAAATAAGTATCACATTGGCGGTGGGGTCCTTCAAAAAACCACTGGCCGCCACTTTTTTTAGACCGACTGAAACATGGAAGCGAGGTAAAAGGTCTGGGCATGCCATGTCAGCTACCTTGAACTGTACCAGAGGAAGACAATATCTTCATTGATGCCACAGAATGCTCATGCGCAAACTCTTTGATTCAAGCAATAGCTATCAGTTCAATAGAACTGCTTAAGCTGTGCGATCTAAATACCTTTGCCTCTTAATGCATCAGCTAAATTTAAAAAGCAACTGTCAGACTTTTTGGCGGGATTTCGTTAGAGATGGTTGTCGTTTTTGTTCAGTATTTCTAGAATTGTATAATGTAGATTTTGGTATATATTTGTGATAGTTTTAAGCAACAATATGTTAAATCTACTATCAGTTTAGTGCGGTGTTAGCTGCAGTATGGATCACCGAATGGCACTAGTTATAGTTGTGCCTTGGAGGCCGTGCTGCGGTTTTAAGTTTTTGTGATTATAAACTACAATTTGGCCATAAGGACTTGTTTGCTTATGGCCAAACTTATGGTTAACTGACCGTAAAACTATTAAAAAAAAGCAACTGTCACTGTCAGCCATTTTTAGTTGTCACATTTGCCGAAGTGAAGGAAGAATTTGAATTTTCATTTCTGGATTTATTTATTTTTCATTTTCATTCATTTTAGTAACAAGCGATATATAGCTGTTGGTAAGTTCAAGTGATATCATTATACATGATCGTTACTCCATCGATTTGTTAAATATCAAGCACAGCTGGTGCCTTCGCTCGCATCGTTCGTATCAAAAACATTCCACACAATATCATGGAAATGGTCAAGAAAATCCAACATTTCGTGCGCTACTGGTATCAGAGGTATCTTCTGGCAACTGAACTTTACATGGTGGAACCTTGGGAGAAGGCGGTAATACGTATCCTTTAAAAATAACATTTTAGTACCTACTGACTTTATGCATAACCTATTTTCTGGCCATTTATGAGGTAAGTGTAATAAGTAGGTGATTCATGCTACCGCAATTTCACTATTATCGAATGTACTCTAAGTATTTGGCAATTTGAATGGCCTAATTACTGCTCTAAGGCTATGTTAGATGCTAGTTAAACATCGTGCGGAAACTTGCATACGCCGAAGAAATTCTTAGGCGTATGTGAAGTCCACCAACCCGCACTGGGCTAGCGTGGTGGACTATAGCCCGAACGCCCTCGTGGAGAGGGTAGGCCTGAGCCCCAGCAGTGGGGACATGTTAATAGGCTGTTGATGATGAAGGCTTTGTTAGATAACTTACGACATTATATTCATGTTATATTTCTATTCTAGTCGTTGAAGTAAATAAAAATAGCCTATATTCACTGACTTAAAGATTACATTACAATTGCCTATGTCCTAGGATAGGACATAGGCCTCCTCCAGATATTGCCATTGGCAAGAACTGACCAACTATCGGTAAACGGCGTCCAATACTAATCATGCTTTTTGTCTTTTAAAAAGATGCAAATAAATATCCTTAATTAAAAACCAGAGATCCTCTTCGTGGTATTGTTTGGTCTGTTTTCCTACTTCAACTACAGCATACTATTATACGGAGTTTCACAGCTGAGAGGAACGATTGCTGTATCCATGGCTCATGACCAGAAGAACTGAAGTTATAGATTTATATTTTAGTTTAATTTAACTGATAATTAAAACCAAAAATATATTTTTTTTACTTAATTATAGTTACTGTATGATTATGTTAAGACCTACAATGAAACTAAAAAGGCATATTGTTATTACTATTGTAGGAAAATGTTAAAAAAATCAACACTATTACAATCTCAGAGCAACAGAATGCTAGAAAGAAGGCAAAATGCTGCAATACGGCTGACCGTTTACAGTGTGTCGTGCGCCAGTTGGAGATATTTTGTTAATTCCATAATACCAGCCTGTGCAATTGTTATTAATATTATTAATGTTCATTATCGCTAATTACATGTAAATATCGCATTGAATCAATTTATTATTTGCACCAATAGGATCCATTTCACCGATTAAGGGGTAGACCAAGCGTTAATTTCAATTCAATTTTTGTGTTGTGGCATTGCATCGAGTCCACGATGATTCTGCCAATGTCCAAGGTTGAAGGACACACAGTGCTTTAATCCTTGTACGGTAACAAACGACAATATTCTGTTGGGTGACTACTGAAACAGATGACAAACACAAAACATGTAGGACGACACAAACACATATAGCAGTAACGCGCAGCACATAATATTATATATACCTATTAAATATACATTAATAATAAAACGTGAGAAGTTTGGGAGGTTCTTAATTAGTCTAGAGAGGATTAAATTCTAAAATGTTAGCTGTTATAAATTTACACAGGACGTTTACAAGGGGAGAGTGAACTAATGTTAGGAGAAATTTAATATTTACAGGACGAGGAAACTTTGGGGGAGAATCTCATACAGTGGGACCACAATGTTCGGGCAGGTGAAGAATAAGTGCTCCAGGGTTCCCTCAGCAAGGCCACACTCACACAATGAGTTGTCACGAATCCTGAGCTTAGCGAGAAACACCGGGGAGCAGACATGTCCCAGTCGCAGACGAATGATAACAGAGGTCACTGGTTTTGTGAAGTTTTTGAATTTGCAAAACCATGGTTTGGTCGGTAAGTCTGGTTGGATATCTCCGTAGTGTTTGCCCTTCAGGTGTCTTGTTATCTGCCACTGGTCGTTCCAGGATTTTGTCATTTCCGGTTTAGCTGATGAGCGCAGGTCACGGCTAAAGCTAAGGTATTGTGAAGAACAGCCGACTTGGATGGCCTCCTTGGCGCAAATATCTACAGTTTCATTGCCCTTAATGCCGCAGTGACTGGGAATCCACGCGAGCTGTACTTGTATGCCTGATGAAGCACATTTGTGTAGGGTATCTTTAATTTTGAGCGTGATATAGGAATTATCCTTAGAGTGGAAAGGGTATTTGCAAATATCCTGTAAACAGCTAAGAGAGTCTGAGAAGATAATGGAATTATTTAACTGGTGCGATTCCACATACATAACTGCTTCTAGAAGGGCGATTGACTCACCAGTAAGGATGGATGAGTTGGGGGGGCATTTATAACTTAGGATTATTTTATATTTGGGGATCCATACGGCGGCTCCCACGTCTGTATCGTTTGATTGTTTGGAGGCGTCTGTGAAAAGGGTCAGCCAGCCGGGCCAGTGTTGTTCAATTATTCTGTTAAGACGCATATCGGCATCTGGAGAATCCTTATTTATGCCAAGGTTAAGGAAGACCTTTGGGATATATATGAGGGAGGAAAAATCAAATTTAAACAGGGCGTTTTTGTCCAGTTGGAAGAGTGGAGCGGGCAGAGTTGACAGTTTATTATAGCTTTTGATTAAGTGAGGTACTTCTTTGTGGCGCCAGTAACTGGAGGTGAGTACCAAGTGTGACAGAGACTGGAGGCTGCCAAGAAGAGGGTGATCGGAAAATTGGGCAACATTGAAGAAGAATCTTTCCGCCAGGTATTGTCTTCTAAAAATTAAGGGTGGTTCGAGACACTCCACTTGCAGGGCATTAGTAGGGGAGGACTTCATCGCACCAGTGATAATCCTTAAGCATTTATATTGTAGCCTATCAAGTTTGAGTAGGGCGAGTTTATTACATGGCTCTAATATGAAACACCCATAGTCGAAGTGACTGCGGATGATAGCGTTATACAGGAGTTTCTGACTGTAGGGGTGGGCACCCCATCGAACCCCAGAGAGTGAACGAATCACGTTTAGGCTATTTTCTGCCTTGTTACAGACGTAATTAAGGTGATGGACACCTGACAATTTGGCATCTAGTATGACTCCAAGGAATTTGACCATATGGAGGACCTCTATTGGCTGACTGTCTACCATGATATTAACATTTGGGGTTTGTCTTTTGCGGGTAAAAATCACGGAGTTACACTTGGGAACTGACAGGGACAGGCCATGATCAGTAAGCCAATCGTTCAAATATCCAAGCGCAACGTTCATACGGGAGACGGCTTCTGGTAGGCGTTTAGAGGCGGTATACAATACTATATCGTCAGCATACTGGAGGATATTGCAAAAGCAGTTGACAGACCTGTCGAGGTCCGATGTATAGACATTATATAAAAGAGGACTTAGAACAGAGCCTTGGGGTAGGCCTTTATAGACAGATCTGGGGGGAAGAAGAGAACCTTGAAATCGGACGCAGATAGAACGATCCATATAAAGGTTACATATGATGTTAACCAGCCTCACCGGGATACTCAGATAAAGCAGCTTGTGCCTGAGTATGGGAAGAAGGACATTGTCGTATGCAGCAGAAATGTCTAGAAAGACTCCAACAAGGAACTCCTCCTGGGAGAATGCAGTTCGTATGTCGGTGGTAAGTATGCTGAGGCTGTCATTAGTCCCCATTCCTCTCCTGAAGCCAAATTGGCTCCTAGAGAGTAACCCTTTACTCTCCAGGAGCCACTCCAGCCTATTCTTGACTAAATGTTCGAGAATTTTGGACAGTACTGAGGACAATGCAATGGGTCTGTATGATGAGCTGTCATTAGGTTCCTTACCGGGTTTTAATATTGGTATAATAATTTGGGTTTTCCAAGTGGGTGGGACTAAACCTGTTAAAAAATATGATTAATAATATTTAATAAATATAGTTTTGAGATATGGGAAGATTTGATGATGAAAGAGTAAGGAATACCGTCTATACCTGGGGCTGTGTCTCTGAGGTTGTCGAGAGCGCACAGTAGTTCCGCAAAAGAGAATACGTCGTTCATTTTATCGGAGGAGTTGGGCGATGGAAGGAGTGAGGGGAAAAAAAAGAAAGCGTTAATTTGATCGCGCACTTTTTGACATCATTGTCAAATAAACCATAACACTATAGCCTAAAGAACAAAATCGTATGAATGACCTCGAGCGCGAGGCGACGCCGACGTGCAGAAGTCATACGCGGGCAAATTTCCGCTTGGTATGCGCAGTCTCTTATAGGATTGTCCGATCTTCTTGTTTCTGTGAGTACAATATAGGGGTCAAGTTCCGAGTTTACTTGAAATGAATAACGCGACGTGTGTAGTTCCTTTAATATTTATTAACTGGGAAAATAAAAAAATATTTCCTTATTTTGTCTATCATTGCTGGGTAATATTATTTCACATACATAGGTATTCCACAGCTCAAGAATAATAATAGTGTTTGGACAAATTTACACACGGTTGTTTAGTCCCAACTAAGCCAAAGCTTGTACATGGGTACTCGACAACTGATAAACATACATAAATACTTTAAAATAAATACATACAAACATCTAGAATCCGAAAACCCACAGTTATGCTCATCACACAAATGTTGGTCCCGGGTGGGAATCGAACCCACGACCTTTGGTGCAGTAGGCAGGGTACCACTACGCCAACAGGCCAGTCTCTAGTCAACAGGTCTAAGTAGCTAAGTTTTTCTGTATTAAAATGAAACAAAACCTTGGCAGATTGGTACATATTATAATTCATTTTACACTTTCAAGTAGCTAACACTGTACCCATTGGTGTTACGGAATGCCTCTGGCACTTTCAATGACATATTCTGTAAATGCTCCAATCCGTGACAGAACATGCTTTTCGATATATCCGTTGAGACGACTGTTGGGTCCGCCAACCACATTTCAACCTCTTCGTTCAGCGACAACTCAACTTTATACAGAATTTTCGTGAGGAAACTTGACTGCAGCTTGATTTTGTCATTCTCTATGAGATCGCTAGTGTTTCTTAGAACTTGCAATTCCTTATCCATAATCCATATAAGTAAATATTGCTTCTTCGATGCAGACAGAGTACACTCAAGTACAATTTTACACATAATCGTGTACTGGAGACCGAGATTAAACTCTTTGGTCATGCTTTCTATTGTGTAAATGAAGTCGTCCGTTTTGAAATCCACTGACACTTTGTGTGCAAAAGCTGGCATGTCAATACCGTTCTGTGCAATCTTCACTTCGGAGTTGAAAAGTTTTACAGTATCTTTAATTTTGAGACCCAGCCAAGCTAGACACCTGTTGCAGTGGTAAACGTTCCTTTTAGAATTAAACTTGTTAGTTTTCTCCGATAAGATTTTTCCGTTCACGACGAAAAACGTGAGTCGGTACAAAAAATCTAGTTTATTCGGTTTCAATTCTGCCGGGACGTTCTGTGAAGTGTCGCCATGGCTGTGGCCGTGACAAAACCATTCGGACATGTCCAAATTAGCAGACGGCAATTCCAAAATCCGATCAAACTTGATCACATTATCGGAAATCACATTGGAGCAGTTGGAACAAACAATTTTTAGATCAACGTTTTCTTTGACATTTATCTGCAGTGCATTTGCTTTTAGGGAATTATCTACTGTATTTGCGGATAGGATTTCTTTATAAAAATTTCCACCGTTCTTTGGCTCGGTCAAAATACGGAATGAAATTGTGTTTCTATCAATTTTGAGGCATGACATTGAATTTGGTATTATTTTACAGAACTCCTCTATCGGAATTATAGAAGTGACGTCATATTCGTCTTCAGAATAGCAGTCTGACAGACTTTCAATGGAAGATAAGCTGTCTCGTCTCTTAAGATTATCATTAACATCGTTATAATAGTTTATAACGATGCAGTTGGCTTGTATACTAACTTTCAAGTTGCAATTCTTATTTAAATCAACACCTGTCGTTATGTAAACATTGCAACTGCGTAATCTGGAGCGTAGCTCCACAAAAATATTCTTTATCAACATTTTCACTTAACAAAGTAAGAGTTTTACTGAACAAAATCCTGAAATGGACCTTGTTAAATGTGAAAATACACTTGTTACTTATCTATAAGCTCTTGTATATCTGGCTTGATCCCTTGTACGTGACCGTTGGTTTCATAGACGGTGAACAAATTGTCCATTTCACGGACTGTGAAAGGTAGAGACGCTTTTTGGTAGTAACCGCTCATCATTTCGATATTATCGATGACCGTGTCGAGTAGATGGGACTTCTCAGCATAGATGCCCGGGGCCTCGTGTCTGAGGTACGTGAAGTGTACGTGGAGGTGGTAGAAAGACGGCTGGTAGTGAAAGTAGATGCGAAGCTGACTTCCAGGCACGTTGTACTTTTCTAAGATTGTTTTCTGTAAAAAACAGACAGGAAATAGTCAAAAATTTGCGGGGCGTCCGCCGCATAAAATGATTATTCTACCAATCCAAAATCATGTACCAATGGGTTTTTCTCGAAACTTAAGTACAATTACTGACTGCTCTCAAACGGTGAAAGAAAACATCGTGAGGAAACCTGCATACGCCGAAGAAGAAATTCTTAGGCGCATGTGAAGTCCACCAAGTGTACTTGGTGGACTTCACATGCGCCTCGACATGCGTTCAAGCTATAGTCCACCACGCTTTCATTCAGAGGGTAAGCCTGAGCCCCAGCAGTCGGGACATGGTCATATTATCTAATCTATACTAATATATTAAAGTTGAAGATTGTTTTTTTGTTTGTTTGAACGCACATCTCTGGAACCATCAGTCAGATTTGAAATATTCTTTTCGCATTTGATAGCCCAATACTTGAAGATTACAGGCTATTAGCCGATTCCAAGTTTTTCCCGTGGGAAGAGTATTTCCCGAGGTATCTATAGCCTAGTATCTATAGTCTGATGTATAATCTATATTCTAAAGTTTCATCAAAATCTGTTCCATGGTTTTTGCCTATGGATATTAGAAGGATTTAACATCACGCTTCGACCCTTAGGAGCCGAGTAGTCAGAAATAATTTATGAAACGCGGGCGACGCCGCAGGAAGCAGCTAGCAACTATTATAAAATATCAATAAAAGAATAATTTACCTTGCCCTCGTCACGAATTCTCTTCAACAAGGGCAAATGGCTGGAGTCCAAGTCCCTCAGAGACTTGAGCCCCCTCTGCCGAACTATTGCCAATAGATACAGCGTCTCCTTGGTCAGACCGTCCCACTTGAGGTCCGGCAGCAGCACGAAGCCCTCTCGCTCACACTTGTTGTCGTGGACCACTCGGTCCTGCTCTTTCTTGCCTTCTAGAATGTTGTACACCCACTGGAAAATAAATATTACATTGTCTCATATTTTTTGGCGTCAAATCTTTAGTTAGAAAATGAAATTCATTCATGATTATTGAAAGTAGGCTGGCCCTCTGACATTTATTTAATCTGTGTCTATGATTATTTTATATGACTACTTGTAATCTTTAATACTGAAAAGTTTCATCAAAATCTGTTCAGTAATTTTTGCGTGAAAAAGTAACAAACATCCAAACATAGGTACATGATACATTCACGTTTATAATATTAGTAGGATAGAGTAACAATGTGTATTCTGTCTGACATATCATTTATTGACACTGGTGGTATGTTTCTTGACATAACTTTAATAATTTTGTACTTTTGGTACATTGTATTTATTGGTATTTATTATTCGGGTCCTCGGGGACAAACCCTTAATGTTATGACAATCCTTTTTACAAAAATAATGACATGTAGAAATTTTTTTCTATAATAAAAATAAAATATAATATTTAATAATAATAAAAAAATATTTTATTTTGGGAGTTTTGTTAACCACATGTCAGTCCCTTTCAACCACATGTCAGGCCTTTGTCAAGCAGTGGACGTCTACAGGCTGATATGATGTCAGTTCCATCATACCCTAACCGGATTTAACATGTAGAATGAATTTAATTATTGATAGATTTGAGCCCAAACGAAGCAGAGAGGCCATTGCAAACATTATTTGTTTGAACAGAGAACATTGTGACCTGTAGCTTCATTTATTTTCGATTTTCCTTGTTGTTTGTTTAACAAAGTCATTAACCCTTAAGAGTGTTAAAACGGGTTTTGCGACCCAAAAAACAAGATCAAATACTAGACTTATGTGAAGTCTAGATAGAGTTCGTTTTTCAAAAACCAAAATCTGACAGCCACATTATCATGGTTATGTAAAAGTGAAATAAAATGATTCTAAAACAAAGTGGCAGTGACAGATCTAAATGATTTAGTTTTGTAGCCCATCAAGTCCAAGACTCGTACCTGTAAATTGAACTGCTCCTTCTTAATATGTGGAACTGTGAGAGATATGTACAACTCGGGTGTCTCGAGCACTATGTATACTTGCTGCTGACTGAACTTGACAATGTGCTTCTCTGTAGCAGGGTGGACTATGGTCACTTTCACACCTGTAATATTTATAAACCGTTAAATAAATAAATAAAAAATAATAAAATTCCTTAGGTTACATATAATAGAAATTTGTTAGTGTTTCATTACACAATTAAAGAAAATAGTTTTGTTTTAAATTTTTTGTTTAATTTTTGTAAGGACCTCTTTTGGGTATAGACCTCCTCCAACCCCAACTTTTTTATTTTATTTTATATTTATTTTTCACGCTTTATTTCTTCCAAATTTTACAATTAAAATTAATACAAAATCATGTTGCATTTTCATTTTTGAACCCCGTTTGGGCAGAAGCCTCCTCCACCTTTTTCCACCCTCTCTGTCCTCTCCGACCTTCAACCGTTTCTGTCCAGATAATGCGATTATTTCGAGGTAATTATGAAACTGAAATGTTTTTAAAGGCCCCTGAACCCCCTCGCACTTAGCATGAAATTACTTGTTTCTAAATCCAACTCAACTCAGAAAAGTACATAGTTAACGAAAAAAGAAAGCAACATTTGTTAGAAAGTAAAATCACCAGGATAAGTAGTGTGATAACATCCTTAGTTAATGCTTTTGCATGTATAGAATTACAAGGAAATTCACATATTTACAATATTGTAGACATAAATCAGGTAAATGAGTAGGTAGGTACAGCAAACACGACGCAAAAACAAAAATAGTCCACGAGTATTTTTGATGAGTAATCGTAAGAACCTTGAATTTGGAAAGTGCAACGTGTGAGGAAACAAAGAACTTACCATTTAGGGACGGTTTTGGAAAACACTCAAAATTGCCATAAATATCGTTCTGGAAAAACGTACGGAGCTCACTGTCTACGGAAAAATATCCTGTAGCATCCAAATCTTCCTCTTTAAAAGCATTTTTTTCCAACAGGATCACAGCCACGCCACTTTTGTCCTTAAACTTTCCCTGTACACAAACTATTTTCCTATTTGTGTTGTTGTTTAAAACCTTCTCTAAGATAAAGTCTTTCAATTGCAACTGACTGCCGTTCACACTTTTCTCATTTTGCTGGTCATTTTTAACTTTTTTGGATGCAGGCGGTTCAAATTCAGCGTTTTGGCAATCACCGTCGGACATCTTGTGACGGGGTTGCTAGGTGAAAAAAAAGGTTTTACTAAAACCTAAAGAAATGCGTTCTAGCCTGTCAGGAAGGCCCCATTCGCACGGGCGTAATTTTCATCGCGCATTGAAAGCGATTTTTTTTACGCTATACGAAAACAATTAATCACGTCCGTGTGGAACGGCTCCGGCTCAGTAGAAGCACAATTTAGGCGATAAAAATCGCGCAATAGAATTACGCCCATGCGAGTGGTGCCTTAAATTGTTTATTGCAAAAATCAAATAGAAATTGGTACCTTCTATGTCTGTACGTTTAGTTAAAAATTATTTTCCTTTTGTTACGTACAAAAACTGGCTGTACTTTTTAACGGCATGTATTTAACCGGGCAGCTAAGTAATCGTATTTTGGTAGCTAAAAAAATAGAATCGGGTATCAAAATTAATAGGTTGGTATCTAATTTGAGCATCATAATATCTCAATTATGGTTTCATTTTAATGCCGTTGTGGGACTCTTTTAATTAAAGGCGGGAATCAAGTTTTTTTTGGCAACTGAATTTATGTATGCGGAGTCATTTTAAGGAGACCATTTTATTTAAAAAAGGGCATCTAATTAATTCACAGTTGAAGTTCTTTTAAAATATTTGGGCAGCAAATAATGTAAAATGTGCATATAAAATTTTTATGTCAAGCAACTTCACTGAGCTCTTATTTAAAGGTAAAAAAGAGTACATAAAAATGACTTTATTCAAATTGTAGACCCACTGGTACAGTCGACCGCACGTCATTCGATACATTTTGACTTTGAGCTGGCCTGGCCTATTAGGGAATTACAATACTATGAGGGACCAGTTTATACTGGTTTTGTTTCCACTGACGCGAGGTTGACCGTACAATTCCCACAAGGCGTTGGTTCAGTTTAGTCCAATTTTGCCCAGTTTATATAGTTTGGTTGGTCCAGTTTAGTCCCGTATTTAACGTTTGGTCCGAGTTGGTCCAATTTTCTCCCAGTTGATATTTTGGTCCACTTTCCTTTGGTCCTGTTTAGCCCCGTATTTAACGTTTGGTCCAAACTTTTCCCAGTTGATATTTTGGTCTACTTTCCTTTGGTCCTGTTTAGCCCCGTGTATACAGATTGGTCTAGTTTATACAGTTCGGACCAAATTGGGCTGAAGTGGACCATACTATCAACGCATCTAAATTATTCTCGTGGACACACTGGTACAAGTCACAAAAGGCGTTGGTCCAGTTTAGTCAAATTTAGCCCAGTTTATATAATTTAGTCCAGTTTTGTTCAGTATTTACAGTTTTGTCCAGTTGATAGTTTGGTCCAATTTAGCGCCGTTTATACAGTTTTGGTCTAGTTTATACGATTTGGACTATTTAGACCAAATTGAGCTAAAGTGGACCAAACCATGAACGCATCTAAATTATTCTCGTAGACCCACTGATACAATTCACGTTAGGCGTTGGTCCTGTTTATAGTTTGGTCCAAGTTTATCTCAGTTATAGTTTGGTCCACTTTAGCCAGTTTGGTCCACTTTAGCCACGTTTATAAAGTTTTGGCCTAGTTTATATAACTTGGACCAAACTGGGCTAAAGTGGACCAAACTATCAACGCGGCTAAAATAACGCCGGCTGGCGTGACGTGACACGTCGCGAGCGATGCTCGCCCCCACGCGCGCCATCAACGTTCGTGTTGTCAACCGTTTTCATTAACTACAATGTCAAATAATAAAAATTAAGTACCCAATCTATATTAAAGCTACCCATTTTATAATCAATGCTACTTGCAATTACATTCCCCAAAATGGTTTTCTTAGGTGGAAACAAGTTGTCACTAAAATACTTTTAAAGTTATCCCTTTTACAATATTAGATACCAAGTCATTAATTTTGTCGCCAACCTATAATTTCTATTTGCTTGTTTAATTTTTTAATTACCTTGATTTCGCTGCCGTTTTTTTGAATAATATGGTAGCTGTTTTTTGAGGCTTAGCTAAATTTATTGGCGCCAAAATATTAATACGATGCCACTTTATTTTATTAAATGCCTACAAAAGAAGCCTGTTTTATTTTTTAGCTGCCCCGAAAATTATAAGCCCTTTTTAACTAACAGCTTTATAGAGACAAGCCACAAATAGGATAAAGTAACATGAAAATACTTTAGTGCCCGTGCAATCTGACCCAACTTGGACTTGATATTTTTAGAGTAAATTTTGGACAAACAGGGTCATTATTTGGACAACAAAAATGGCGACTGGAAAACTAAATAAGCTACTAATCCGCCGAATGATCTTATAGTAGTTTGATTTTAAGTTGAGTTTATTTAATTACTTATTAATTTCTCAGTACTATTTGATAAGTCGGCTAGTTACTGAGTGAGAATGTTATGCGGTGTAACCGTATCGTTTATTTTACAAGAGGTACCGCAAAATTGCTCATTTAACCACAAAGCGAGTTCATGATTGATCGTCCACTGAATACCGTCTGTCCGGCCGCCGCCGCACAATGGGA
Organism: Metalampra italica; assembly: GCA_949699065.1. NCBI lineage: Eukaryota > Metazoa > Arthropoda > Insecta > Lepidoptera > Oecophoridae > Metalampra > Metalampra italica. The sequence goes on along the minus strand of OX452995.1, from coordinate 1,458,844 downwards.
CTCGACGAAGACCTATTCATTCGGTCGCTCTTATAGCCATAGGGTGATTTTTTCGGACAAGATCCTATCGTATTTAAAGAAAGCGCTGAGAGGTTTTCTTTTCAATCTACGGCGCAGTCCTTCTGTGGTTCCTTTAATCACAAAATATTAAATTATATAATTATTAGGTAATTAAATCAAATTTTTCCATCTAAGAGTTTTGGGTTGTACTAAAATATGTTGTGTTGTCACCCTTGTTTTCTTCCACTGTTAATGAGTCAGTTATTTTAATCCACAAATATAAAAAAATACGAAAAACAGCAACTGATAGGCGCGACGTTCAGGTTCTTTTATTTTTTTGACAATTTCTTTTTTTTTATCAACACCACCTACCTACTGGCATCTCTTGTTTTGTTGGCAACAATTTCTTGCTACAGTGCCATCTAGTTATCTAACCTGTGCTACTAACATACGTTGTGGAAAAACCATAGAGTTAAGTTTGGTGGCGCGCGCGCGCTCCCTAAGGGCACAGTACACGACAGTACGGAAACTCAGTACATTGGGTCTGAAACACACTAGCACACAGAGATAAGCGAGGGGAGACGTAGCTAGGGCTGTGTTCGCTCTCCGCGAAAGCGGCCGAGCGAAACGCGTGCCGATCAGTGAGGGTAGTTTGGTTTGATGTTGCGATTGTGAGTTTTGTTCAACCCTAGCCGGTAGCCACGTATCTCTGGCGCGGTACGTTGATTCAAGGCCACCTGGGAAAAACCAACGAAGATTACGTAACTTCGGATTTAAGATTAATTAGTGATTAAAGATTAACAAAGGAAAAAAAATAACTTCAAAAAAAACTCATTTGAAAAATTCGCGAATTTTAAACAGTAATACCTACCTAATAAATATTATATTTAAAAATATAAATAAGTACTGTTATAAAATAAATATAAATACCCACTTAGTTACCTACTTACTTGTGCTTTAAAAAAAACCGTGAACATCCTGTATAAGAAGAAAAGTAGCATCAAAGAATGCTGTACACGAGTTGACCTCACACGAAACTGGGGTTATAGTTCACGACGACGGTTGGTACTTTATTCAATTGACTATAATATAGTCAATACTATAAGTGTTATAGTCAAATGATATGGTATTGGGGCAAAGAAGGGCGTTGAGATTTAGTTTAGGAAGTCAGTGAACAGACAGACAGAGGTAAATAACTAACTAATGTCATTTTTTATAGTTACTAATCGAAAGGGTCAATCATCAGAATCAATTCTTTAGTAACATAGTTTAAAGGTACAGTCGACCGCACGTCAGTGGAAACACATTGACCTACCTCGAGCTGGCCTACCCTATTAGAAAGTT